>OY728159.1:644106057-646506057 GCA_963277665.1 Viscum album | reverse complement strand
AAATATCTCCTAATCTTGAGAATCGTAGTCCGGAAATTAGCTGGATGCATTAACCTATATCCACTTTTATCACCAAGTTCAAAAGACCGTTGGATGATTTCTGACACTTCTGTCACTTGGTGATGTTCTTGATCTAAACGAGAGGCATGTTCAATATTCTCATTTGCTTTATGCAAGAGTAATTCAATAAATTGTTCTTTGTATTCTTGATTTTGAGAGGAACTAGTCGAACCCTATTCTTGGGAAAGCTTTTGATTAAAAACAAAGCTCATTGACTGTGGCTGGCCATGGGCAATAACATTGCATGATACCATTTTCGGCGGGCTTTGCTGACTAGAGAGCACCGTGAAATGCAGTGCTCCATGAACACCCCATCCTATGACACGAATACCAGATGGGGCATTGGCAATTAACTAATGCAATCTTCTTAATGCGCCGAAGCATGAACATTGAAGGGATCTCTACTGCTTTTCATCCTTCAGATATCGAGAGACTAATAGAGACGCCAAATCAATCTGACACTGTCACCCTTCTATTATCTTAAGATTATTTTCAGATTCATCATAAGATAATACTTTATTTTTCAACTGACAAAGAGTTTTCCATATGTTGAGACGAATATCATGAATTTCATCTTCCGTCAACATTTATGGAATGTCATACTGAGAGTCATCCAGAGGCCAAAACATGACTGGAACTTCACCTTTCACCAGTTTTTTTCTCATGTTCATCATTTTTTATTTATCATTTGATGAAGATTATTCTACCTGATTTGACTAGAGTTGGTGTTTCCTTGTTGCTTCATTGGATTCAATAGGATTGGTAGAGAAATCATTGATCAAACTAGAAGATGCATGAATTAAGGGTGGTTCGGAGAATGAACTACACCAGATTTGATTAGAGTTGGTGTTTCCTTGTTACTTCATTGTATTCAACATGATTGGTAGAGAAATTATTGATCAAACTAGAATATGCATGACTTAGGGGTGGTTCGGAGAATGAACTACACCCTGGGCTATATTCTGATTGATAAATTATTTCACCTTCAAGCGATGAAGCTTAAGACATGATTGGTTTCACATTTGCAAGTTCCCCAAGATAAGAGGGCTTTCTAGGTACTACATTGTCTATTGGAGCATTTTCCGGGCAATGTGCATCACTACTGCGGAGAGGAATTTCATAGTGAAATTCATCATCATGGGGAGGACCACCATAATGGGTTACAACAAAAGATGAGATCTCTTACTCCTTGGTCTTCTGACCACACAGAGGGTTCCTGTGGCTCTCATCTGAAGATGAAACTTTGAGATCAACTGAATTGTCATAAAGTAATCCTTCATGAGGAAGTGTATATTTAAGACCTTCGGAATTAATGTTCCCTCTATTGGTAAATGAGGGAGTAGAATATTGAATTTCAATAGATAATTGTCTGATGGATTCAAGAACTCCAGCATCGAGCAAGGCCTTGTTATAGATTGGCTCTTGATCTCTTGACTGTGTTGGGTGGGTCTTTTTCTTAGACGCCTTCTTACTCACCATGGAAACCACTTGTTGAAGAAAGTGGATTCTCTAAGCATTTGTATATGCCTAATCAAAAAAGATGGACAGGTTAGGCTTACGATCTCCACTCAAATCATGTGTATGTTCCTGAATTGGTTGTCCGTATGATATGGGGGAGTATGCCCCACAACCCTCTTGGACAGGAACATATGTGTGTGTCTGTTCCGGAGTGAATTTTTGATGTGTCACTCCACTGGTAGGGATAGATTTATTTGTCTTTCCCTAAGATGCCGCTGAAGATGTTATAATATCTTGGAAGGCATCCAGAATATGAGCAGGGATTCGCTTCTGCTCTTTCACCATTGATAGAATATGCTTGGTGACTTCAGTTGCCGGAACGGGAATATACGTCCATTCCGGGCTTGGAGTAGGTGTATGTGCCTGCTCCTGTCCTCCTTTTTCTGTCTGTGAATCCTGACAGTACTCAAGTGTGGGGGCAGAGAGTATAGTCTTCCTCCTATTTGTTGTTAGGGCATTCCGACTAACTTCTCCGAATGCTACCAAGTGAGATTGTTGGTAGGCTTTATTAGTACTAGCATGTGTATGTGACTGCTGATTACACTTCGCCCAATGTAGTTGAAGAGATCCATCATATGTAGTCAGATGAGCCAACTGACTAGTTGATGATGTATAAACAGGTGTATGTTCCTGCATATAGTACTCTACCAGAATTGCCTGGCGGGATTGGCGTGATGCTGCCAGACAAGTCTACTGGACAGCGGAATTAAAACGGGCAGGTGTGTGTGCTTGCTCATTTCTTCCCACCAAGTTAGGTTGGTGGACTTCTCCGAAGATGGATGAGATGAGAACCTGCTCACTGTCAATCGGAATTAACCTATGGCGATTCGTCTTGCCTGCTCGGGTTTGAAGAACCTGAGCCGAACTCCTGGATTCGGTACCCTCATCATGTTGAGGGCGCACTGTCGCACGAGTCTGGCAGTGATTTTTGGTGGGAGACCTCAGGAAGGAATCCTGTCTGTTTGAATTAATGCCCTGAGGGACCTGCTCATTCACCTCCCCAGAATAAGGGAGCGAATGGTAATTGTGTTCCGGGGATGATGACCCGAAACAGTTGGAGATGGTAGTCAGCACTGCCTGCTTCTTGATCATTGGTCGTCGTTTTCCGGATGACCAATGTGAGTTGTTTACTTGGAGGGATTTTCGGGCAGCCTCCAGAGTTGGGATGGTACCATGTTGAGGTACTCCTTAACCAGCGTGTTTGATACCCAACGTTAAAGATGCTGAGTAGGTGATATCGTCCTTAGAGTGGACGACAATCCAGCAGGAGTAGTAGTAGTGACATTTACTGCAGCAATATTCATAGGTGTGAACTTGTGAGCATCCATTCTAGAAATGCAGAAGATCTTGGAAAAGAGTGCCTGTTTTATATAACAGACGTAATCATGATAAATTCAGCCACTACATCTTTTGGATGAGCACATATGTCAATGATTGTTTTTCTTGGCCCTATTATTGAGTATTAAATAGGGGCCTAACAAATAGGTAAAACATCATTTTAACTTGGTTAAGGATTCACGTCAGGTTCACCATTTTTTTCCCTCAGATTTCGGGGATGACCTCCTTTGATGGGAGGTTCAAACATTCCAATCAGTTTCTAATGGGTTTGTTCGTAGAACCAGAAACATCCAATGATTCCACATCCATTCGGACCTACTTTCTAAAGGTAGGTTCTCATTAGATTATGGCCTGATGAAGCTTAGGAATTTGCATTGGTCGAGAGGACGGGAGGTCAGACTCATCACAACTTTTTTAGGGGAATTATTGTCTACTCCAGGACTCTCTTTATAGATTTAAATTATGTTCGTGAATTCTTATTACATTACCAAATATAAAATGAGTTTTCCTTCAGATCTAACAATAAATGATCGACATATAGGTAATTTAGAGAATATTTTATATGTATTTGAGGTTCTTCACTGATAAAGAATCATCTATATTTGTTAGAGATTCTTAGACAATGGTATCTTGTGATACGTAAAAGTCTCTTGGTCCTTATGATGACCATACTGGTTTTAAAGCCACTCAGTGGGACACTTGATGTTTATTGTCATTTATAAGGACATGATTTATTTTAGAGTTGGGATCGAACCCATAGATGGGCTACCTACATATCCTTTTTTATAAAATGAATCAGAACCCACGTAGTTTGAGTAAGGGAGTTTCATGTTTATGATTTATGGAACAAAAAAGGATGTCATAATTACTTTTACACTCTAAGCTCACGTGAGTAATGATCGGTGTGAGAAACAATAGGTATTGGTAAAAATCAGACAATTGTTCCATGAGAGATGCAATCATAAGAAATAAGGTGGGGCTTATGTATGTATGACTGCCCAAATAAATGAAGATTAGGATTTACTTCAGGGAAGAAATCCGGGAACAGGGTCCATAAAGGTATATGTGCTTTATGGAGATTTGAATACTATAACTTGGGGCTTACTCGTGAAAAGGAGGCCCAAATTAGGAGAGGAATTATGATTCGGTTTTTACTCCTGAGACGGAATCCCAGATCAAAGGTAAATTAGGACTGGTTAAGAGGAATTAATACTAGGGATTACTCTTGAAAAGGAGCCCTAGGTTAAGACACTTGAAAAATTAAGGGACTTGGGGCTTACTCCTGAAGAGGATTCCCATATTTGAGACTGGGGATTACTCCTAAGGAGGATTCCCAAATTTGGGTGCTTTAAGAATTGGGGCTTACTCAAGATGAAGATGCCCAAATTAGGGGACTGAGGCTTACTCTTAAGGAGGATTCCCTGGTTAAGAATTATGACTGGGACTTACTCTTGAAAAGGAGGCCTAGGTTGATTGAGTTCTCTAATCTTAAAGGATGAGGTTGAATGAATGAAATCTCAATCTTTAGTGACATAAAGATGTTTAAATCACTAGGTTTTGAGAGATATTCCACAGATTTCCTTTCAGATAAAGAATCCAAATCAAGAAATCATGCCATAAATGGCTTTGAAGAGTTTCTTGAAGATTGAATATTGAATAGGATTGGTGTAATGGCTTAAGAGGGGTGAAATAGGCAAGAAGGGCACCCAAAAAGGCAGAGGTGTGCAAGTCCTGGAAGGCACACAGGTACTGCGTGGGCGCGCAAGTCCTGGTAACGCAGGTATACCTGCGCGACACATGGGTACTTGCGCGATGGTTAACCGGTGGGGTAATACTTGAGTGACTCTTGGTTAAAGCCTTTAGAATCCTCTTAAGGTTATTCCAGAAGAGGTGCGCGCAAGTTTTATTGAAGGAGTAAGGCGGCGCACAAGTGTGGCCTTTTCCCTTAAGGGTTGGCCACTCAGGCACGCAAGTGTTCATGAGTTTCAACACTTAGGCCTTCCTCCCCGTCTTTAGATCTTCCATTCTAGGTAAGCAATTACCTTAGAAGTGTTTTGAAAGCATTGAGAAGAGACTAGGGCGCCGGGAGATCAGATCTGAGTTTCTGGAAAAAATCCTCCTTGAATGGTTGGCTCATAGGGTCTATTTATAGGCTGGGGAAGACCCCGGGCGGTTATCACTTAGGTCGTGCAAGTCACTTGCGCGACCATCATGTGTCGTGCAAGTGGACTTGTGTGACAGTGATGGAACTTGCGCGACACATGTGCTTTTGAAGCCTTGTTCATCCCTTTATCGATTTTTGATTTCTTCTTCAAAGGATGAATCAATTTTTGCTGAGCCATTTCCCTTTACATTCTTTTAGACAATGTGACAAAAAGGAGCGTCAACAATGAGATACAAGAGATGGCAGGAACATCTCAAAGAATATGATTGTTCAATTCTTTATCATCCTGAAAGAGAAAACAAAGTCACTGAGGCATTAAGAAGGAAAGACCTAGTTGTTATTTCCATGATGATGATTCAAATTGATCCTTTGATCAATGATGTAGTAAATCCGGACATGGGAATTATAATATAAGGGACATCATCAATGCTAACCCAAATTATTTCTCCACCATCATTACTAGATATGATCTTGAAATCTCAGAAAGAAGATCCTTTGTTATAGAAGATTTTTGAGGCTTTGAAGGATGGGAAGTTTCTTGAGTTCAGTATTGATCAAGAAGGTGTACAAAAATTTCATACAAGACTATGTGTTCCATCTATTCTGGAAATAAAGAAGGAGCTGATGGATGAAGCTCATAACTCTACTTTCTCTATACATCCTGGAAGCAAAAAAATGTATAGGGACCTTTGTGATCATTATTGGTGGGATAATATGAAAAGGGAGATTACAGAATAACCTTCACGGTTCATGGTATTCCATCAAGTGATGGAAGAGTGAAAACTTCCTAAAGGGGTATTACAACCACTACCCATACCAGCATGGAAGTGAGACAATATCACTATGGACTTGGTCACTGGTCTCTCGAAAACTTCCAAAAGAAAAAATATGATATGGGTTATTGTGGATAGTCTCACCAAGACTGCCTATATTATCTCTATTTGGGAAGATTTCTCTCTTGACCAACTTTCCAAGATTTATGTGAAGGAAGTGGTAAGGCTGTATGGAGTTCCACTTTCTATCGTATCATATCATGATCCAAGGTAAACATCAAAATTTTGGAGAAGTTTTCAGCATGCTCGGAGCACAAAATTGAATTTCATTACGACCTATCTCCCTAAAACTGATGGCCAATCTAAATATACTATTCAAACACTTGAGGATATTCTAAGGACATGATAAATGTAATTTAAAGGTGGATGGGATCAACGTCTCCCTTTAGTTGAGTTCTCTTGTAATAATATCTTCCACTCGAGCATTCAAATGGCACCCTATGAAGTTCTACATGGTATGTGATGTAGAAATCCTACTTATTGTCATGAAGTTGGTGAAATAAAGCTTCTTGGGCGTGGTCTTGTGTAAGGGATGACAGAAAAAGTCCATACCATCCAAAAACACATAAAGGCTGCTCAAGGTCGGCAAAATTGCTATACCGAAAACCATCAAATGGACTTGGAGTTTGATATTGGTGACAAAGTCTTTCTTTTAATTTCACCTTGGAAGAGAGTCATGAGGTTTGGGAAGAAAGGGAAGCTCAACCCTTGGTACACTGGCCCCTATGAAATCCTTTATCATGTAGGAGCAGTGGCCTATCGGCTTTCACTCCATCCAAATCTAGCACATGTTTGTGATGTCATCCTCGTATCCCTCTTGGGGAAGTACATACTTGACCCTTTTCATGTACCAAATCTAGAGATGGTATAACTGGAAGATGACCTCTCTTCCAAGGAGCAGCCAGTGAAGATCTTGGATCTTAGAGACAATGTACTATACAACAAGACGACCCACCTTGTTAAGGTGCTGTGGAGGAACCCTAAATGTGAAGAAGCGACATGGTAACCAGAGGAGTCTATGAGGCAGAAGTACCCACAACTTTTATATTCTTAGGGTATGAGATAGAATTTCACGGGTGAAATTTCTTAAGGGGGGAAGAATGTAACGACCTGGACTTATGAATTATACTTGTTTTATAAATTTGTGTGTTATTTTATTTTGCACTCAACAAACCTATATCCTTTAATTAATGAAGTGAGTATAATTAAATAATACCATTTGGTTTTTATTGTTATATTACCATTCGGCAATATGGAAATTGGAAAATAAACTCTTAATGCTACAATTATTGTTTTTAAATATAAGTGATTTTGGTTAATTAATACAAAAAGAATAGTCGATGGCCTCATCCAGAAGACTTGGTCCATATGAAGCCCATCTATTAGATCTTGGGAAGGAGGTAGCATCTCTGGGCTTTTCTCTGGACCAAGCCCAAGTTGAGCTTCGACATGCAGAGCTTGAATGAAATCACCTGAGGGAGGAGTTCAATCTGATAGAAATTACCACTCGGGCAATGTTGTCCGAGCCGCCTCAAGATTCTATCACCATAGCACACCTCACACTTAGGTCCTATGCAGGTGTTATAAGGGGCTATGTAACGTGACCTTAGTTACTTGTGTAAACATTTTGTATAAATAAAATTATTATTTATTATTATGGAAAAGTTGGTGAATTTCAAATATCCAGATAAATATAGGATGAATTTGTAGTTCAATATTACTAATTAATTTTCAAAAAGGGTATTTTAAAATATTTACCTAAACATTAAACAATTAATAATGTGAAATTATTTTCAGAAAATGGCCTTCTAAAATTTTGACTAGTAAGAAATTTAGAGTCTAATAAGATCAATATATTTTTTAGTGAATAGTAAAGTATGAATAGTAGTACACCCTTATGAATAGTAATGAATTTTAAATCAGCCAAAAAAATAGAAACTTCAACCATGAATGTATAAATACAATTTTGACATCTTAAAAGTGAAAAACGATCATAGTATATGTTTTGGTTATTTTTATAGGTCATAAATATTTTATTTAAAATTTTATTATTAATTTAATAATTTTAAATGAAAATGTATTTTCATAAAATTTAATCATAAATTTTTAATTTATTATCTTATGGTTATATGATAATTTTATGGGACCTTGATTACTTTTTCAAGGTGTTACAAATTAATTTGTAGTCTTAGAGTTGTTTTTCGAATAAAAAATGATTTTATTTAAAAATTAAATTAAAAATATTTAGAAAATTATTTTCATAAAATTGAGTACATTTTTTAATTTCGATCATCTATATTAGTTTAGGGTAAATTTTTGGGTTTTTTTTGAAATAGTAGAATTTTTAGTGAATAGTAAAAATACAGTTTTGAGTTTCGGGTGTTTGATGATATCATTGATGATGTAATCATGATGTAATAAATCTGGTCGAATTTTGAATAGTAATATATGTTATGGGGTGTCCAAAGTGGCCAATATCATTAGAAAATACCATGGTAAAGCCCATGGTTTTGCAAATACCACTGATGAGGTGTCCCTTAGATATTAATTAAATATTCCCTCACTTTTCCTATAAATACCAAGTCATTCCCTCATTCATTTCATTCCAAAATCCTTCACAATTAAGTTCTATACTTTTTTACTTCCCAAGGAGTCTTTCGAAGGTTCCCTTAAGCCCCTCAAGGTCCCAACCTTTGAGCTTTCAAAGTCACTCTTCAATGTAAGGGAACCTTTCACCCTCCTCTTTTAGTCAATATTTCCTTTAAGTTATGTCTTCTATTTTTCATCTTCTTATGTGGGAGTATTTTATTATATATTTTTATTACTATCCATGTATTGTACAAATTATGATAGAACTTTTATTCTCTCATCAATTTATTTTCTGAATTTTTAATTGACGTCGTTAGGCTGCCAAATTTTCGTAAAAGAAATCACATTTTGTCTTTTCATTCATGTTTTCTTTTCATGTAGTGTGTCATTCCACACCATGATATTTTTTTTATTCATTAACTATACTATAAATTATTCATTTATTTATTGGATTCCCTTTTCCCTCTCTTTTCAGTATTTTCTAAAACTATGTGGTATAGCCATTATGCTGCATAATTTTCTTCTCAAAATCTCTCTCTTTTTCAAGAAATTCTCTTGTTTTATTTATGTAAATACCCAAATCTGTTTTCATTCCCAGATTTATTCATCAAGTCATAAAATTGATCTATTTTCTTTCTATAATTTACTTACAAGAAACCCTCTTTCCTTTTCCAAGGGTTATAAAAGACGTAATAATCATGTTTTTAAGCACTTCTAAAATGTCACAATTTTGAAGTGAAACACATTTATTTTAATCTCTATGGGTTATTTAATAAATTTATGATTATGATATACGTGTCTTACATGAAAATAAAATCATATTAATGGTTCTCTATGATAGCACTATAATTCATTGGGTAATGAATTTAATCTCTAGAGATGAAAAGTTTCACGATACCTTGGTGAATAACCTTGGAAATTTTTTATGACACCAGGGGGATGAACCTTGGTGATATGTTCATAAATATATAAATTAATTGTTTTAGCCACATATTAAAGTTATGTTTCATGTTTTTTTAATTATTATATGCCTAAACTTCCATTGCTAATGTCTTTATGTTTTTTATCATGTTCTTATTTATATCACAAGTAAACTGATTCCCTTGTTTACCCTTACTATGCCTTCTACTCACCCTTTCCTTGGACGTATGTCTCTAGGTTATGAGATACAATATTTGTACATAGGAAGAAATTTTAAAGAGGATTTTCAAGGGTATTTAAAAGAGTGTATTATGTTTTCATGTATTTTGTTCCTAATTTCCTATACACTAGACTTTAAAGGTCATTTATATGTAAAATGTAATGAAAAGTTATGTAATGAAAAGGCGGGATGACATAAAGAGGATGATTAGTGGTAGATGATGTTGCATGTTTTCGAGTGGCAAAATTTGGGGAAGTATAGGGGTTGTGTTTCAGACGTGGAGATAGAGGGCTGGATGGAGGTGCTCAAGATCATTTTTAGTTTGATATGGGCTCCGATGAAGTACAAAGTACCTTTGGAAATCAGTCAGATATAGAGAGTAGTGTTTTAGTGGTGGAAACTATATTTGGGAGAGGAGAAATTAGAAAATGTTTTATGGGTTGACTTCTAGGAGGAGTTCTGTGTAGTGTTCCTTTCAACAACCATGAAGGTAATAAAGATATAGGAGCTTGTTTCTCTTCAATATGGGAGAATTTCAGTGTGGGATATGAGAAACAAGTTCAAGGAACTTATGTATTTTCCCTATATATGTTTTTAGATGAGGAGTCTCATACGAGAAATCTTGAGGAGATATTCCATCCTTCTATCTGGAATGAATTTACTCCTTTTACATTGTCGATGTATCTGGAGGTTCAAAAGATTGTATAAGTGATCAATTGGATGAAATAAAGAGATGGTATACCATGGGAGGGGGAATAATAGAGTTATTCAAGGTAAATAGTTGGTAGTGGTAGGTCTTATGTGCTAGGACCTTCTAGGTTTCGACTAGTAGGGAGTTAACCTTAGTAGATTCCTTTCTAGCCTTCTGGTTCCAGGGGTTTAAATTCTATTCCAGGGAGATTTGTGCTAGTGTATTTTGGTTGTGGGGTTTGTGGCCATCACCGGATCTAGAGCCCAGTGGTTCTCAAAGAGTAGTTTGGTAGAGGTGGATAGTTTCAACACCAGGATCAACAATAGTTCCCAGTGAGACCATTTTAGTAGTCGGGGAAACAGGCTTTTCCTCAACTGAGGGGAGATAGATAAGCTAGAGACCAACCTCGGGATGTTCCTCATATTTCGGTTCCACGACCATAGCATGGTAATGGATGTGTTTATATATAGATAGGTAGAGGAAATGGGCATGGTCAGTTTCACATATTAGAGGAAATAGTTCAATAGGGGATAAAGTTTGTCAGAGGTGTGCTCAATTTGTTTATGAGCCCTTTTTGTTCCATGTTTGATTCAACAGATTCACTCTCCTTTATCTCACCCACTCTATCCCAAGCTCTAGGACTATACATATAATGGATTACCATGCCCTTGATGTTTACTACACTAGTTAAAGGCCATACCATCCTGTTTGATGTGTGTCGGGGGTGTATACCGATGATGGGGTTGCATCATTCCCATGAGGATATTTTCATGCTATAGATGCAGCTAAACAATGTCATCCTCAGTATCAACAAGTTGTATTAAATATGTATATTTATCAAATTCTCCCAAAGGATAGTCAGGTTTTCAGATGTGTATGTACAACATTTTGACTTTGTTGGCAAGTGAGGTTATCAGGTGAGAAGTTGTCGCATAGATCCCCTTCTTTCCTTTTAGCTATGTTTTCAGTGGAATCTACAGATGCTGCAATAGTGGAGGTTCCCAGGGTCATTGGGAAGTTTGTATAAGATTTTTTCCAAGGAAGTTGTGATTCCACCCCCTCATTATGAAATTAAATTTGTGATATACTAGCACCTCGGTTCTTCTCCAATTTTGAGGAATCCTTATCTAAAGGCACCTTATGAGTTTTAGGAGTTGAGGATTCATATAGATTATTTGATACAGAAGGGTTTTATTTGGACTCGTGTGTAACCGTGGGGTGATCCAGTATTGTTCGTGAAGAAGACAGACATTGGTATGAGGTTGTTCACAGGATACTGTAGGTTTAATCAGGTGATGAAATTATTACCCTATTCCAAGGATATATGACCTTTTTGTCCAATTGAGAGGGGAGAGTGGGTTTTATAATATCGACTTGTAGTATGGATATCACCAGTTGAGGGTGAAGGAGGGAGATATCCTAAAGACTGACTTCAGATGTAGTTATTGTAATTTAGAGTTTGTAGTCATTCCATTTTGTTTTACGAACACACCAGTCGTGTTCATGGGGCTTATGACGTCAGTGTTCTATGAGTTCCTAGATCAGTTTGTTGTTGTGTTCATTGATGAAAAATCAACATAATCAAAGTTATTAGAGAAGAAAAATGTTAATATCATAACCGTCTTTCATATCCTTCGACACCACCAACTCTATAGAATGTTCTCCAAGTTTAAGTTATAGATAAGAGAGGTGAATTTACATGAGCATGTAGTGTCTTGATATGGTGTGGCAATAGACATGTCGAAGTTTGAAGTAGTTGTTTCTTGGGAAGCACCAAAGAAAATTGTAGAGGTTTGCAATTTTCATTGGTCTCATAGGCTATTATCATATGTTTATACCCAATTTCTCTCGAGTTGTATCCCTATTTAAATATTTGACTAATAAGGGACCAAGATTATTTATAGAGTGATATGTGCTGAGTAATATTCATTTACCGGAAGGGGAATTTAGTTAGTGCTCATGTGTTTTGGATGCCTGAGGAAGTGGTGATGTTTGAGGTGTTCTGTGATTCTTCCCATCCAGGCTTGGGATGCGTGCTGATATAGTAGCGAGTGGTGATCTCTTATGGGTCTAGGAAGTTACATATCCATGAGAGTAACTACACAACCCCTGATCTAGAGATATTAACAGTTTTGTTTGAGAAAATGTTGTGGTAGCTTACCTCGTTGGGGATCTTATAATGGTCCTCACAAATCACAATAGTTTGATATATATATTTTTCCAATGAAATTTGAACTAGAGAAAGTGGAGGTGGATGGAGTTCCTTCAGGATTATGGTTTTGAGATCTCCTATACCTCAGGAAAGAGGAATTTTCTGGATGATGATTTGAGTATAAATTCACAGAATGATGTTGTTTGGGAATGTAAAGATGCTTGGAGGGTGATGGAGGAGTTGGAAACCATTCAATTAGATTCAAGAGTGGATGGTGGTAAAAGATGTTTGTTTCAAATTATGGTTCAGTGTTATTTGATGCGGAATGTGGAAGAGTCTTAGTGTGGGACTCATAGGTAGAGGTGATGCACTATCATGTAGTCCATGATGATGCTCCAGAGGGATGGTCGGAATATGGTTGAAATCAAATGTTGTTTCATGGAAGTATTTTTGTTCTATTAGTGCTTCATGATGGATTCCTTCATTAGTTTCATATCTAACCATTGGTGGTATACCGAGGAATTTTCAAGATGTACCATGGCTTGAGGATGCAATTTTGGTATCTCGGGATGAAACAAGTAGTGGATGAGTTTTTGGAAAAGTTCATAGTTTTTGAGTAGTTAAAGGATGACCATCGTGTTCCTGGTAGATTTATGTAGTCCTTTGATATTCCGAAGTTGAAATGGGATGAAATATCTATATATTTCATCATAGGGTTACCTAAAGCCCAGGGAGGTTATGATGCTATCTGGGTGGTTGTGGTTCAATTGAAGAAATCAAATCACTTCTTAGCGATCAAGGAGTCAGGTATAATGGATTATTTAGAAAATAGTCATGTGGATTAGGTGGTGTGGTTGTATGGAGTTATGAGGTCCATTATCTCATATTGGGACACATGTTTTACCTGACAAGTCTGTAGGAGAAAACATCATTATTTTGGCATTCAGTTACACCTCAACACTACTTTCCAACCCTAGATAGATGGGAAGACAGAACAGACTATCCATATGTTTTAGGATATGTTTCGGGCATGATTCTTGGACTTTGGTGGATCTTGGGTATGACACCTACCTCTGGGAGAGTTTTCTTATATTAATAGATATCACTCTTCCATTGGTATGCCTCTATTTGAGGATTTTTATGGGAGACCATGTCATTCTCCATTATGTTGGATGGAAGTTGGGGAGACAACTGATCTTGGTATTGATGTGGGGTAGATCATGACAGAGAAAGATCAACATGTTCATGAGAGGATTAATGAAGCACATGACCGACAAAAGTGTTTTGCCGATCACAGGAAGATGCCCTTGGAGTTCGAGGATATGGACCATGTGTTCTTGATGGTTTTCCCCTGACTTGGTAATAAGAGGTTTAGAATAGGGAGTAAGCTTTCTCCTAGGTTTGTTGGACCCTTTGAGGTGTTGGTACAAGTTGGTGAGGTGGAGTATCGATTGGTGTTTCTACTGTGGTCAGAATAAATCCCCAACATCATTCACATCACCCATCTTCATCAGTATCTTCATGATGATTCCCATGTCATTGTCTAGGGAGAGTTGGATATTGAGGATGAAGCGATGTTTTTGTTGTATCAAGTTGAAATAAAATATCATCAAGATAAGACATTTAGTGGATGGACCATTATTTTGGTTCATTTTTTTTGAAGGCTTGGTGGATGGGAGTAGAGTACTTTATAGTAAGAGGCATAAATGCATTCCTAGTACCCAGAGTTATTTTGAGTTATTTCTTAACACTATTTTTCCTTGTAATTTAATGTTTGAATCTTGTTTTATGAGATGAGATGTTTTCCATGGTTTATAATGTGTGTAGTGTGATGTGTGATAATGTCCTGACTTATGAAGATGAGGGGACCCGATTCCTAATCGAGACGTACTAATTGTGATGCGATTAAACTCATGTGGGCGAGTCAGTGCCACCCAAAGTGAATAATATCTTGACATGGAGAAAATAATTCACTGATTCATGTGTTTTGGATAGTATGGTTTTTTGGTAATATAGGTTTTGGTTATGCTACATGGAATTTTATATATTCATTCAGTGGTGATTTTGTTGTTTGGTTGTGTGAGAGTAGGCATCTTTTGGTAGTGCAGTGTGACTTGTGGCCATTTAGTTTGGCATGTTTGGCTAGTGGTATCATTTGAGATATGAAGAGACCATTTAGAGGTATCTTGTGGGGGGGATTGTTCTAGTCCCTTTTATTTTGGGTTTGATTTTGGATTGTCGATGGTGAGAATCATTTTATAGGAATCTGATATAATGGTCCATGCCCTCCTAGTCTTTTAATTTTCAATCATTGATTGTTGGAGGTGTTCGTGGGAGGTTTTATATGTTTTTGGTGGAAATTGAAGGTGTAGAAGAACTACTGTAATAATTACACGTCGTGTAAGTGGATTACATGATGTGAAAGTTTTTTTAACAAATTATACATTCTTTGTTCATGTTGAGTTTGTTTTCAAGGTTGAATAAATAATAAAATGAAGAGGTGACATGTTTTTTTTGGGGGAAAGTGAACCTTGGGGACTACATGACGTGAAAGGGGATTACACTTCATGTAAACCTCGACACAATGTAGATTTAAAATTTATTTTTGGCCAAATTCTTATTTATTCGTCCAATTTATATTCTCCCTTTCTTTTTGGTTTAACCCTAGGCACCCTAAGGTGTTCTTCAATCCATTTTCCTCCATCATTGATATGTTGATCCTGATGGTTGTTTATTGGCGATCCATGGATGATCCATGGTGGGTTCTTCTCCCTTACTTGGTTGGTTTTCTTCCGTTCTTCCATAGACATCACTACAGTATCATTTCTTTGATTTGGGTTTCATTTTTGACAACCCTTGGGTGTGGTGTGGGGTGATCCTATAGTTTCATGGGAAATGATGGTTTCCTGGTGGTTTCTTCTTCACCCTGTCGGGCACAGTGAGTTAAAAAGCTCCTTTGTGGTATGAATTCCCTCATTTCTCTTTATTTTTCCATCATGTGGGATGGGATTACTTTTTTAATCTATGGATTATGGTTGTGCTAGGTTAAAAAAGATAAATAATTTTTAAAATGTAAATTAAATGGGTAAAGGGGTTTGATCTGTATTTTTTACAGCTTTATTGATATCATGATATTCTGAGTGTACGGGTTTGATGCCGTTTGAAAAAATTGTGTTTGTTGGGGGATTTATTTATGCTAGATATTTCCTCTATGTTTTATACTTTGGTTGTGATTTCTCTGATATCATCTTAAATAGAAATTGGATAATTACTTACACTTTTTTAATAATTTTTTTTCCCTATGATTATGATTGTGTGATAACACTGCTAAAATATTGTTAAATGTGACAAAATACCCTTTTTGAATCTGTAAAAAAATGACCTTGATGCAATGTGATGTGTGGTAATGCTTTTGGGGTGTGGGGTAATATGTTTTGTGTGACCATGCTAGTTGGACGATGATCTTTGTTTTGGAATGTTGCACTAATATTTTGTTTGGTCATGATTTTTGGGTGGAGAGGTGATGGTATGTTGACCTATTTATCTAATGTGGTTTCTTTTTTCTATATTCATGAGTAGTGATGGAATAAATAATTTTTTAATAATATTTGAAACAACATGGTTTGGTTTGGTTATTTTGATGGGAATTGTTAATAAATATTATAATGATTGGTTGTGTGGTTAAATTTGGTTGATCATAAATAATGAAATGAATGTGTATTCAATGTGGAGGAAATATGAATTCGTATTAAATTATAAAAAATCCTCACCTTCTGAAATGAATGTTGTAGATATAAATAAATGTGTTTAGAGGTAGTAATAAAGGTGACAATGTTGTGAGTTTGTTGTTTTTATGAGGACCCATAGGTTGGGTTTGAGTGTTTGGTATCATATATATATACTTGTATATTACTTGTGATTTCTATATGCACCTCACCCATGTTGATCACTATGTGTTGAATACCCACATCGTCACGTGGGGGTGTCTCTCCCAACATCCCGGTGGGAGGATGGATGGCCGGCCTCCTACTCTTCCATGCTCCTTCTTCCTCGTGAAGTAGGTATTTCAGAGGCTATGATGGATGGAGGTCTATTAGTGCACTAGATGGTGGTTGATATTTTTTATCCCAGGTGTCTTCAGGATGAGGTTAGGTGGGGTATCCCAGGTGTCTTCGGGATGAGTTGTGATGTAGTATACCAGGTGTCTTCTGGATGAGTTGTTATGTGTTGTCCCATGGGTATTTGGGATGAGTTTTGATGTGATGTCCCAAGTTTCTTCAAGATGATATGTTAGGTTTTTTAAGGCCCAAGTGTATGTGAGTAGGATGTGTTGTGAGGCCCATGTGTGTGCGACTATGATGTGTTGTGAGGCCCATGTGTGTGTGGGTAAAATGTGGTGCGCTATATTGGTAATAAGTGTGAGTTCCGAGATGTTTTAAATTGGGGAGAGAGTGGCTAGTAAATGGTAAAGTGGTGTTGGATACCCTATCATCGATCTGATTTACTTTATATAATATTACTTGGCATGTGTTATTTGGTGAATGTTCCTTGGTGAGGTTGATATGGTTAGTATACCTGTTTCGGTATTGTTCGGTTCTGTTGTTTTCTCATAGGTGCTTTAGTGTACCTATTTCACATGTGCACAAGAGACTTTGGTTTTCCTAATGAGTCGACTTGTAAGCTCACCCAACATATATAAAACATTTTCCTGGTTTCTTGGAGGGTTTAATAGACTCTGTTGTACCTTACTATCTAGAATACTTAATAGTTGTTGGGTCGTTGCTTTATCTTTACTTTTGGGTATTTACATTGAATACTTTATTGTATATGTATCAGTTTTATTGTATGAATTCATATGGGATAGTTTGGCATTATATTTTACAATATGTATTATAGTTTTTGTGGATGAATCATTCTAGCTCCCGAAATTGTTTCTTATAAAGGAAAATTCCTCCCATATTGTGAGATTTGTACACCCTTGGTACTTGTCTCCGAATTGGGGCCTACTGGAGGCAGGAACCAGTGGTAATTATATCCATTTAATAATTTCAATCATAGGAATGGTATCCCTGGAGGGAGGGGTTATTTACATAACCTGATCTCAAATCGATCTCGGAGAAGAACTTTGTACCTCTAAAATAATCAAAAATACCATCAATTCTTAGAAGAGGATAGCTGTTCTTGGCTGTTATCAAGTTCAACCTCTAATAATCCACACACAAGTAAAAAGATCCAACATAATTCTTGGAGATGAGAATTAGAGAACCCCAAATACATATACTAGGCCATATGAAGCCTTTATATTCTAGATATTCCAACTAAAATTTCAACCCCCGAAGCTCCACTAAAACCATTCTATATAGAATAAAAAAAACTAACTCTGTTCCTGATGCAAACTTGATCATGAACATGATCTATCAATCAATTGGTAATCCAAATAAATATTCAGGAAAAATATCCTACAAATATTCTGCTCTTAGAGGAAAGTAATCCTGCAAAATTCCCCCATTATCCATAGAAATATCTGCTATTTGAGCTGTGATTCAATCTAATCTACATTGAATTGGTTCTACATGATGAGCCCGAATATCCCACACACCTAGGTGATAATATCTACCTTTAATAGAGATAGAATAGTATTTATCCTCCTAAAATAGTCTATATAATCATGTTATATAACTATCAAATCCATACTGAGAATCAAATTGAATATTGTTATCTCTTGCAAAAATGAAACCCAAAAGAAACAGTAACCACCAATATCTAAAGGACAAGCCATAAAAATACGATGTTTTAATATCAAACTCATAAATGTGTGTTGATGTTAAAAACACTATACAATATTTCCACTTCCAAGCCCAAACCATTTACAAAAAGAGCAGATAGAAAAGAATGTGATCCTCCTGTATCAAACAAAACACAAGATAAGGTAGATGATATATGAATCATACCTTTGAAGATAGATGGCCCTACATCTACAATATCCAGATTAGTCTATATAACATGAAACTAAATTTTCCCTCTTCTCTAGGATCTATTCTGATTACCATAATCTATTTCCCTTTTTAGGTATTTCTGGTTCTGCATCGGGGTACTACATCCCCTACCTCAACCTAAATGACCATTGGAACTCCAGCTTCAAGCCTTTTGAGGGGTAGCTGAACCAACTACTAACTGAAGTACCTATCTTGATTCCCGACCACTGTTTTACTACATAAATTACAAATGTAACTTTTGAATATGATGCAGAATACCACAAATATGATGCTCACCCGTGGGGAAAGGACACTACAGGTTCTTGTGGCCTAATTTTCTTGACTGATAACACTACAACAAAACATGTTCCAGAGACGACTTTCCACTACCCTGACTTCTCTATGAAATACTACATTGGTGGAAAATTTCATATCATAACTTATTGCTACCTAAAGAAGAGCTCCCAATTTTCCCTGCTGAAATAGCCCAGTTGCAGCTTGGGGTTTCTCTTAGATTTCCTTTCATGATGAGTTGTTGGTTAATCAAAACCCCAAAATTAATCAAACTAAAAATGTTCATATGTTGCATGATCTCATAATGAATAGAATTTTGAAGAAATATATTCCTATAGACCTCATCAACTTTTAAATAGGGTGAAAAGTTCTATATATTGGTGAAATGTCTAGAACAGTCCGGCCCTGAAATTCCCTCCTATGTCAAGTGCATCCACTATCAATATTTTTCATCCATTAACATCAAAGGATATAAATGGATCAAGAAACTCATATCTAAGTCATTCCAAGATAATTTATCCTAATTCTCAGCATCCTCTAGAATATCCCACAAACACTTTTCAGTTCCAGGAAGCATATATACAGTAAGATACACCCTCCTACCCAAGGGTTTCTCAAGATGGTTGATGATTTTCTAGATAGAATCAGTCCAGAACTCATATGCATAGGGTCCTCATTCAACAATAGAAATAGGTGGATTCTAATGTTGAAACTATTATGTCAGATAAAACATTAAAGGCATGACACAAATAGTATTTTGTTCTATAGATCATATGACCCTCATGAATCTTTCATGAAGATGAACATATAACTGGTGCTCACAAACAACAGGAAGACCATGTTTAGAAACATTAAGATCATGCTAATTACCATACTTCTGATGCTCAAGTCAAGATGATGAGGAGTAATTTCATCTATATGACTAACAAAAACATTAGAGAACTAGATAACAATTAGGTCAACCTCAAAAAGTGATTACAACTGAGAACCGATGACTCTTGGCCTCTCTAGACATGGATTACAAGTGTTTTAACAAGACATAAAAATTTATTTATTTAACTTCTTAGATATAATAGATATATCATATCATATTTCAATAAGTAAGTATAAATCACATGTGAATAAAAAATCCCATATAATGATCAATGCATGTCAATATATCCCTATATTCCCATTGTAATGCATGCATAATCATCTCACACCATATCAGGACATGAGTATAAATATCAAGAACTAATAAATCATAAAAAAATAACCATACACAACATCTGAATCACTCTAGGGAAAATAATCAATTGTAACATGAAAATAGTATAAATAACAATCTCATCCCTGGACACTCAGATTTTTCCCTGTACATAGGTTAGCTACTCCAATGAACAAGATCATTACCAAGTCCCTAAATATACTATTCTCTTTTCAACCATTCACAAATATTAAGAAATATAAAATAAGCCTGGTGTTATCTAATACAACTTTGTAACTTCCCCAATATGATACTCTTTTATGTGGATATAAAGGGTTGATTATGATACCTCAAGAGCACATCCCAATAAACCAGAAGCTACAGACTGGTAGTGGTGGTGTGGTAACTATAGTGGGGAGACTATACCCCATGGATATCGATTTATATCGCACAAAGGGAAATATTAAATAAAAAATAAATAAATATTAGAATGTGGAAATAATGGAAATAATAAAATACAGTAGAAACCAATAATAAAAGGAAACTGAACAATACAATAAATAATAACGGAATAATGTAATGACTTGATGGAATGTAACTAAATTTCATGCTAGAAAAAATACAAGTAAAATAATAGCATACTTAAATAACGACTCAACAGTTCCTCGTCCCAAACCCTACATCTATGCACTCCCCAAACTCCATCCCATATGATGTATATAATCAACAATAAGGTCATTTCCCTTATCCAAACGTGAATCCATGTATTCGATTTGGGTACCAAATCAAATCCTAAATAATGTGTGCGTATAAATAAGTAGGTTGAAATAACCGTGTCTAAAAAACCAATCTGATAAGGATTTTATTCAATAAAGTGATAAATAAGTGAACTAATTAATTCAAAAATTATAAAATTACAACCACAACCTACTTCGTCTTTATACTGGAATATCCTTGAGCACGTATTACAACCATTCCAACCACAACTATATAACCATGGTAAACAACCTAATTCATATCCATGCAAAAATATATCTAATAATGTCTTATGATCATCCCAACAACAACCATATAACTAGGGTATAACCTAACAACCCAAGTTAATGAAATATAATAATTACATCATCCAGTTCAAAGATCTATATGCATTATAACATGATATTAGGTTAATCCCACTCACTATAAGATTTACAAAAAGTGATTAGGTGGAGACCACTCAATATAAACATAAAAACATATAATTTTGCACATTCCAGGGCCATTCCTGGATATAATAATTTCAGCATGGATAGAAAGACCAATCATAATATCATGGATATCATAATATCATGGATATCATAATATCACATGATATTCCATAATGGTTAATTATAAAAATTACTATTTGTCTTCCATTTTGTTATTTCATTTATATCACAGTTGATCAATAGTTAATTCAATAATCCCTAAGCCATAACATAGGGATTATATCTCAAGAAATCACCTATGGTATCATTTCATGATAAAAACACTTTAATCCATTATGAAATTCAATTATATTCATGATTTTCTCATAAAACCGGTTTCCATAAGCTAGGTTAATAACCAATTGAAGTAAACATAATCCAAGGAATAATTCCATAAATTATTTAATTTATTGACACACACATTACATTGGATCAATCTCTATATTACATATACCTAACAATCATCAAACTATAGTGATAATATTTATACCACCTACCTTTAAATAACGATGAACACAACACTTCCAATGGAAAATTCCCAGGAGGAATAGAGATTAGATGATATCCCATAGGGTCCTAAATCAAAAATAACAATGATAAAAGCCATGAATGCACAAGGTCAAGGGATTATACCATAATGGATGGAGAAACAAGGGATAGAAGAGAATAATCTAACAAAAAAGACTTACCAGGGATCGATTTCACAAATGGAACATCCAGAAGGGATTTTAGAACTCCAAAACCACTTGGAAGATTCGCTGGGGTCGAAAAGAGAAATTTATAGGTGAGATGAAATATAATTTAGTCGCACAACATACTTTAAAATAATAGGTTAATGGATTATACAATATATAATGTAGTTACATGGTGTATAAATATTTTTAATGGGATAGGCCAAAAAATCTATCTCCTCAAATTATTTTATTAAAAACACCTAAAAACTACATGATGTGTAATCCATTAACAGAATGTATAAATGTTTTGTACATGGGTTTTCCATCCATTTTCATATTAAACATGCCAAAACCCTTTTAATTCTTCTCAAATTTCCAAGAACCCATGGTAACTCTTGGCCCATTTATACTGAGAATCCATTAATTATAAAAATGAATTCCTAAACATTAAGTAATCTTCCTCGAAAAATGATCTCCACCTGGACCCCCTCTAGTTTTATCAAGTTTTATCACAACCCAAGAATTAATTTTTTCAAATTTAAAGTATCCATGATGAAACACAACCACCAAGGTTTAATGATGAGGCAAAACTCACATGAAATAAGTTTAATAAAAAAAACTCAGAGAGATACATACCTATTAAAATATGAGATCTAATAATATAAAACATTTTGATAGAAATCATACTAGTGAGTCATGAACACCTATTATAATAGAAAATCAAGGTTACCAAGGCCATGGGATGCCTATTCTTGTTTTTAATTTTTATAGATTTATGATTTCAACTAGTGTGACACACTTGAATTTGAAATTTCTAATTTATTGATTTTTTCTCTAGACCCATTATCAAGAGGCCTATACATGTGATTCATATTTTTAATATATGAACCACATGACATAGACCTTCTTTTATTTGATTAATATCACTGAATATATAGGGTTCAATTCATTATGGTGTCAAGAATAACTTATATTGTGTTTTTATTGATAAATTTTATATGTAATTCTTGTTAGTTGGATAATGATATATATTTTCTATGATGAAAGATCATTTTATACTTAGTTCTACCATGATATTTTATTTATATGATTAAAGGTCATGTTGATTCTATTTAGGGATTTTATTTGACTGATTATGGAATCCCACATTTTTATTACATAACATTTCATTTACATGGTCTAAACAGAGGATCATTTAAAGTTAGTTTCTTGAAAAAAGGGTACATAATACATGAAAATTTAAACAATTATTCTAATACACTTACAAGTATTCATAATAGGTTCATCATAAGTATATTTACTACATCTCATAACCTGATAACATACATAAAATGGGACGGGTGAGAATAAGGCCTCATTAAGGAAAGTAAGGGAAACATTTACTTGTGATCTTGATGAATATCAATAAGAAAATGAGTCAATATGACAATGAATGATAAAGAGACATATCATAATAATAATAACATGAATCATAAATTTTAGATATGGCTAAAAATTTAAATGATACACTCAAAAACACATCACTATGGGGTTTCACTGAGGTGTAGTAAAAATTACCAAGGTTTTTCACCAAAGTGTCATAAAACTTGTCATATATAGAGAAAAAATTATTTACTCAATGAATTGGATCAATATCAGGTAACACCATTAAAATGTATTTATTTTAATGTGATACCCAAATAAAATAATAAATCATTTCATAAATAACCTGTGGAGAATAAAAAAATAGATTTTATATCAAAATCATGGCATTTCAAAATTGTTTTAAAAACATGATCATTATGTCATTTTAATCCGTGGAAAGGTAATGGGGGTTTTTAGGTCATCACAAAAATAAAATAAACCATTTTAAAAACATTTTTTAAAACATTTTTTATAAAACATGAATTTTTTAATAAAATAGATTTTCAACCAAAGAGATAAATAAGGTTGTATTTTCTAAAAAACATTTTCATAGTTATCTTATATAAGAAAGAGTGGGAAAATGATACCATTAATTGAAGATACCATGAATAAACAAAGGATGAAAAATCTCAAGAGAATTATTGAGAGGTGGATTATAATATTTCATCAATGGAAACATAATTATAAAAAATCCCAATTAATAATGATATTGTAGCAATAAAATCTTACCACTTTGGTAACTTTGAATCATAATCCCCATGAAATAATAACACTAAATTAAGCTTAAAATATCATTGAAATAAGTATATTTGGGATCTGACATGTCATAAGGGTAGTTCAAACACCTAATAAAAGTATACAGGTTCATAACATAACATGTGTCTCAACGAATACAAATAGAGACAAAATTCCCATACCACATGAGTAACTTTGAAACTGTAACCCCATGATAGAGAGATTCTAAAATGGATGTAAAATTACCAAAAATATTATTTATAATAATCATAAATGACATTAATGGTTAGTATATAAACAATATATATGAAATATGTGGGGAATATAATATGTGTCTTACAAAAGTAAAAAGTAAGACGAAAATACCTTACCTTAAGTCTGGAATTCCTATGTACACATTAAAACCTCCTGTATAATTAAAATAAGATCATTATAAATATATTAGAGAACCATATTCATATATATAATATTATATATGGTTTTATTATGACCTTTTTATCACCGGTTTATTAATAATTACATGTCAATGTTGTGTTTCAGGTAATAACATACTTTTTTTAATATATGTTTTAATTTATTATATTTATTGTCTTTTTACACTGATTGTTATTTAATCATTTACAAAATGATAAAAAAATATATACAAAAAAAATATATTCAGTATATATGTATTTATTGTGAATCAAAAAATCTAGAGGTAGAAAATAAAATACACCGTTCAAGGAGACGGTAGGCCATACATACACATGAATGTTGATTCTATTTTCTTATCAGATTGAAAGAAAGAAAATTATATAAGATATTATCAATACATAATAATTTTAATATATTATATATAAAATATATTTATTAAACCTATCCTTAATAATTTCCATGTAATGATTAAAGGAATCAGATCACATCGTGAGGCGGTAGTCCTCCGTACACATGAACGATGCAATTGTAATCTAACAAAATAGTAACCATTAAGTATGTGTGATATAAAAATTATATAATAATTATAATATAACTAAAATAATAAATATATTATATAAAATGTAAATATATCTTTATTCCAACCCATGAAAGGTTGTGATGGAATAACGAATGATATCAGTTCATGTGGCGGTAGTGCGTCGTACACAAAAGCAATGATTGCACATCCCATTTGATGGAAGTGTGTGAAGTAGGAGTTCATACCATTAACATAATAAAATATTAGTATATTTAAGATAATTAGGTTATTATATAATAACTATTTAAAAATAATTTAAGGGGTTTGAGGAAGAAATAAAACCAAAACATTCGTTGATGAAAGTTACATCTTCTTTGGTTAACTTTTTTTTTTGGTTTACACCAATGGAATTATTTGGTTCTATTTATGCACAAATAAAAGAAATTAGGATGAATTTACGGAAGTTTAGAAGTTTATTTTTTTGGTATTAGATTATCCGATTTTTTTTACACTTCGAATATAGGGGAGGATTTGGTGGCCTTTTATAAGAAGGGGAGAGGACACACCTGGCATTTTTATAAAGAAGGTTTTATATATCCACATTTTAAAAAGAAAGTTTTATGTAACCACATTTTTACCTAACAAATGGCTTCCAAGACACACAAAATTCAATTAACTACTCTTTATATCCGAAATATATCCATTCAATATGATTTTAACAAGTACATATGTCATGTTTCCACTTAAGTTTAAAGTTTATTCCCATGGTAAAGTCATTTTTCTCTTAATTTTGGGGGTTAATTTTAACTGTTTCACTAATTATTTTGGTAAAAATGATTTTTCCTTATTAGAAATTAAAAATAATTCAGATTATAAATATTGAAACCATTTTAAAATATTATAATCGCATAATATTTAAAAATTAATTTAAAATTAATCATGCAGATTAGATGAAACAACACATTTTTAAAGTGAAAATGTTGAAAAATTTGAAATGTTTTTACAACCAATTTTAATGTTAAATTGTTAAAAATAAAATAAATTTTATTAGAATATGTATAATTTATCTAAAAATAATTTAAAAAAAATAAAAATATAATATATATATATAAATTAATTAATCTAAAGAGTAGTCTTTATTTAAATTTCATTATTTTTCATTATTCATCCAAAATTGAAACTTCTTAGAAAAATAAAAACATTAATTCTAAGATAATTCTGATGTTAAAATTTCAAAAATATTGTTTATTTTTTTTAAATATAAAAAGAAAGATGTCAAAAACTATTTTAAAATCAATTCTCTATTAAAAGGCAGTAAAACAGTATCTTAGAAAAATAATTCTTTTTATGTGTAAAATTATATTTATTCTTATCTCTTGTCACATAAGATGAATTATTAGTTTTTAATTGAATATTTAATATATATTTCATTAAAATAATTAATCAATGTTTTTTAATTTATTGAGAAAAAACATGTTTGTACATAGAAAAATGATTTTTTTATAAAAGGAATTTCATTATTTTCAAATTGTTCTTACATTAATTAATAATTAATTGGTTAAAAAATAATTAATTTTATAAACATGAATAAACCAAATTTTCAAAATTTATTTAATCCATATCATACCAAACATTCCAATGGCTAGGTGAGAATTGTAACATTTCAATAATATGTCACATTTCTTTTATACTAAGTGTTGTGGGTAAGGCAAGCTAAGTTCAGTGCTACGAGTAACATAATCTAAATATGGTATTGAATGTAACAGAATCCCCAATTAGTGTTGTGTATACCACCGTGTTATGTATAGCGCAATATTATCTTGGTATGTCATATAAAGAAATATTAACTTGGTGTAGCGTGCAATGAAAACCATAAAAAAATTAATTTATTCAAAAAAATAATTCATAAATACTTGGGGTGTTACATAAGGGTATGAGAAAATGCAAATAAAATTTGAAAACCATACCATACATATCAATGATAAAAATCAGGATTCTGAGAATAAATATTTTTATTCATAAGACATGATTCATAATGGAATCAAAGAACATGATCTATGAGAGAATAATACATAGATTTTGTGGAATATATTAAAGAATATAATATCTTATGTCAAGGATACCCACAAATATATTCATAACATGTTAGGTTTGGGATAACCACCAGTTTAATTTCTTTGGCCTTCTATTGACCACCCTTGTACCCTTCTTTTTGGGAGTGGTCTGACCTCCCATGTACCCTTATCTTTGGACTTGGGATAAACACCCATTTACCTTCATCTTTAGGTTTGGTATAAACACCGGTGTACCATCATATTTGGGATTAGTCTGAACACTTTTTCACCCTCATCCTTGGGCTTGGGATGTACACCCATGCGTCCTCATATTTGGTGTTTTACTAAACACCCATGTACCATATGAACTCATATAACAATTATTGTTTCCCAATGAATTGAATCCCTATCTAGGAACACACATAATGAAAGATATAACAAGATTATCCAATACTATCTAGGATACCATATTTTATAATCTATAATGGGATTACCTAATTCTATATGGGGAACCCATTATACAAGCTATTATCAGTATAATTGACACTATGTGGGGTGCCTTATCATGTAAGTTGTAATGAGATTAACCAGTGTTATCTGGGATGACCCATTAATGATGTTATTATCGGATTACCCAGTACTATCTAGGTATCCCCATTATAAAATATATCATGGGATTACTTAACACTATCGATTCCATACCATTTTATAAGTAATGTTTATGAACCATAACATGAAAAAAATACATAGAGCATGCAATTCATTTTAAAACTCATAAAACAACCATTATTCACTTTATACATGATAAAATGATGTAAATGAAATGTGTTTTAGGTAATCATATTTTAAAAATTATTGATCAATAGAAATTAAATTTGTTCCATAAAAATCTATTTGAAACATGATTAACCCATGAAAAAGAAATGAGTTTCCATACGAATGTTTTCAAAAAAATATAAACCGTTGAGAGAAATAATATTAATGGTATCTTTGGATTATATCTCACATAAGGAATATGTAACACCAATTAATGTCATATTATAAATAAAATAATTTTTAAAGGATAATAAAAAACATTTATTGAGGAAAATATAATTTTCACTTTGAAAAATTCGTTGTAAAACATAAACCATTTTGAAAGCCTTTTTCTTTGAAAGTAACCTTGAAAACATATAATTGATGCTTTGAAAAATATTTAAAAAACTTTTTAAATCATGAACAAATTAAATAAAATTACTTTAAAATTATGTTAAAATATAATTTAAAAAACGTTTTATAAACAATATTTTAAAACATTGTTTTAGAAGAAAATAGATTTCCAACTAAAGAGGGAAATAAAGTCCAATTTTCTTAAAAAATGTTATTAATCATATTAGGTACCAAAGAGTGAAGAAATAGTACCATTATGTGAAAATATCAGGAATAAATTGAGTATAATAAAATTTATGTGAATTATTTAGAGGTATGTCCTGGTATATCAACTTTTTATACTTAATGATAAACATTCTCGATAAATGATGATATTGTAACATAAAATTATTAACACTTTGGTAACCTTGAAAAATAAATCCCATAAAAGAGAGATCCTAAAATGGATATTTAAATATTGATAAATATTTGTATAAAAATCACAAAATACATTCATGGGATGTATATACACTACATAAAATAAATTTTTAGTGATATGATATGTTTGTCATGGAAGTAAAAAGTGAGACGAAAATCCCTTACTATAAGTATTGAGTTGCTTCATTCATATGAAATCCTCATATATAATATATATAAGCTTACTATACATATATTATTGAACCATATTTATATATATCATACCATATATGGGTTTCTTATGAAATTTTATTACCCATCTATTAATAGTACCATGATAAAGTCACTTTTTATGTAATAACGACATTGTTTTTTGTAATGGTTATGATATTTTATATTTTATGTTATCATAATTTAATCATGATTACATGATAATGATAATTATTACCCATATATAAATATACTATATATTAATTATATATTTATTTATAATAACCTATAAAATATAGAAAAAAGAAATGAAAGACATCGTTCATGGAGACATTAAGTCGTACGTATGCATGAATGATTTTTTCATTTTATTGTTGGATTATAATAAATAAAAGTTTATATTATATTATAATTACATAATAATTTTTATTTCATATACATCACATAGTTTTTAACCCTTTATTTATACATTCCATGTATAGCCGGAATGAATCATATCTCTTCGCGAGGTGGTAGTTCGCCGTACACACGAACGATGTTATCGTGTTCCCAAAAAATGAAAAGAATGAAGGTATAAATATATACTAATTAATGAAACATTAAGACAGCATAAATATAATATATATAACATATAAATAGTATTTCAATCATTATTTCCAACCTTTAAAGGTGGTAATCAAAAAACGAACGACATCGGCTCTCGAGGCAGTAGTCTGTTGTAAACATAAACGATGATTTGATAACCCATTTTATGGAAGTGCGTGTGGTTATAAGTAATAAAATTAATATGAAAACATATTAATATATATAATATAATTTTATTATTATATAATCAAGATATAAAAAAAATTATGGGTTTTGATGAATAAATAAAATAAAAATGTTCGTTGATGAATGTTACCTCTTGTTTGGGTATCCCCTTTTGTTTTGCACCAAATGAATTCCTAGGTTGAATTTATTCCAAAAATAATGATTAAAGGATGTGGTAGGAAATTTTTGTATGTGATTTTGGTAGGTTTATTTTGATCCAAATTCCATGATAGTTGTGAAAAGGGGGGAGAACAAGTTCCCTCTAATAATGGTAGAGGAGTGGTATTCTTGTAAATAAGCAAAAGTATTCACTAATGAGAGTTATCCTTTACCTATTGTGCCGAAAAAATAGAAAAAATGGTGGGTATGGATGATTTTTTTTACAAATACCTACAACACATAAAATAAATTCATTTTTTATCATTTCATTCCTTAGTATTTAAGTTTACTCAATTTTATCTTTATATATTTTACTAAGGTAACTTATATCTTTTTATTTACCATGGTAATTTATCGATTAATATATTATTTTAAAATAAATTTATTATATAAATTATAACACTTAAATATAAATATTATTTCTACTACATTAAATAAAAATCACATGTGTGTGTGAAATTATTTTTCATACAAACACATGTAATGCGCAAAACCCTGTTATAACCTTAATCAAATCAATTAATTTTAACAATTTTCACCAATATTTATGTTAAAAAATTATGTTGAAATAATTAGATAATATAAACTATTGTAATTCGAAATAGTGAAATCATTATTCAAAATTTGATTCACATAAGTGGCATAATTTAATTTAAAATTAATCCCACCGACGTGATAAGAAAGTGGGGTTTTAGAGTTAAAATATTAAAATGTTTACAAGGTTTTTATATCCAATTTTAATAAGATAATGATTATAATATCCTAAATTGTATTAATAGATGTATAATTTATCTAATTATAATTTAAAACCAATTTAAAATATAATTTAACAGTATAAATAATTCAAACAAAAGGCATTTTTCAATTAATATTCAATATTTTTCACTATTCATAAAAAATGAACCTTTTTAGAAAAATCCAAAAAAATCACCATAAGATTATTTTGATGTTCCATTTTTTTAAAAAAATTATTTTTTCAAGTTGAATTCCTAAAAGTTTCAAAAAGTAGTTTTAAAATAAGTACACTATTAAAAGGCGGCCAAACCGCCTTTTTGAAAAATACATCTATTTATTAGTAAAATTGAATTTAATCTTATCTATTATATTGAAAACATATTATATTAATTTTAAAAAGTTTATTTATTATAAAATATATACATTTGATTTAAATAATTAATAATTTTTATTTAATTTATTTAGATAAAACATGTTTTTTATTAAGAAAATGTATATTTTTTAATAAATAATTTCTTCTTTTTTCCAATAGTTCATAATTTAATTTTTTTTAAAATTAATAAACCATATTTTTATAATTTATTTAATCATATTAATACCCATTATTCTCATGGTTAGTTGATTACTATAGTAATTTTTTAATAATATGCCATGTTTTTTTAAAACTTAGTGTTGTGTGTAATGAAAGATAAGCTTAGTGATTCATTTTACACAATCTGAACATAGAATTTCACATAACATAATAAAAAATCAGTGTCACATTTTATTAAATATACACTTATTGTTGCATATAAAGAAAAATATAAAAAATATTATGTTAAATTTAAAAAAAAATTCACCAAATCTCAATATGTTAAACTTTACACAATCCTCAACTTTTTGGGGGATCACATGTCTCTTTGTGGTGTCTTTTATACCATGGTATAGGGAATCCCACTGTGGATATCCATTGATTTTTTTAAACAAGAGAGATAACCCACATATTTTTAACCCACTCCTCATATTTTATTCTCCCTTTCATGTGACTGGTCTAAGGGAATATATATCTCCTTTCATTCCTCTCGATCACCCATAGATAGGTATTTTCTTTGAAATGTTTCTACAGTGATTATAGGTGATTTATCTACTCTATCCAATCCATTATTTCCTTTACTCATTATTTTCTTATTCCAATTTTCTAAATTTAATGTTTCAATTATTATTTCAGCATAGCCTGGTGGAATAATCCTTTTATGATAGTGATTTCCCATTGATTGGCTAGGGGACATCATAGGTAATTTTCAGCATATCATATCATGTTGTTTCAATAAAGTTATATTACCATTCATATTTATTTAGTGTTTTTACTAAATTAAATTAAATTTTAGATTGATTGGGTTCTTATTGTAACACCCGAGACTTTTATGTTATATAAATCATCAAAGGAATCTTTCACTTGCTTGGCTTTCTTTACACGCAATCGCGACCTTCCTCGATAGCTTGCGTTGCACGCAATACCGAGTTTCACTAAACAACAATATACTATTAAAATATTATTAAAACTAGCCATTATGAATAGTAATAACCACTTTTTGAAATTTTATAAATTTTATTTTTCAAAATTGACTTCATTTTTGAATTCAGAATATCGAAATTAGCCTAGGGTGAAATTTTGTTATTTTTCTGAAAACTTTCAATTTTTGATTAATAGTGAAACCACTAAGTGGTAGTTAAAAAAACTGAATTTTTCATAAAACATAATTTTACCGCTTTTGTGAGTGGAATCTCAAAAATCCGAGAGACACAGTTGATGTCAGTAAGAAAAATGTGGTTCAATGAGATGAAAATAATTTTTGGTGAATAGTAACTTTTTTACTTTTATTACCACGGTTAAAAGTAAATAAGGTAATTAAGGGTAAAAATGATATTATTATTATTATTATTACCCTAACACATGTCTTAATTCTATTGGATAAGTATAATTCGACCAAAAACAACCTTAGGAATAAAATATGACCATTTAGGCCCACTTGGATTAGATTAGGAGATTTATTATTAATTTATTTAAAGAAGGGTTAAACTAGTTAAAATCAAAGTTTAATAAGTATATCATTTTTAATATAGGGATATATATAAGATAAATTCGACTATAAATATTCATTAGAAATCTAAAAAGATTTCTTACATAATTATATTTTATTTGTAATTTTTAGACTTTAAATAATTTAATTTATTTATGACACAATGATGATGCAGTAATAATCTTATTAATGAAATATTTACATAATTGATGTTATAAATACCCAAATAATATAATTTGAGACTTTTTATGAATTAAACTAATTTTATAGTTTAATATTACATTTTAGTATTGATTTAATTAACTATTTTCGAAGTAATAATTCTGTTATGATTTTCACAAAAATCTATTACTAAATAGTGTGAAAATTGACATAAAATTGTTCTTAAAACAAATATTATATTATTAATTGTTATCTTATTCCTAAAAATCTAAGGTTCCGCCAAATGAATTAGATAAGTTTATATATATTAATAATAAACAACTTGGGGTTTGATTGACAGCTTATAGTAAGTTTATTAACCTTATAGTATAAGAACACAAGAAGACACGGTAAAAGTAAAATTATTTAACTTAATGATAAATCTAATTGATAAGGTTACAATAGGAACCTAAAATTTTCTAAATTCAATTGGATGAGAGTATTTCGACCCATCCCCACCTTATCTTCGAAATAAATAAGTTTTGAGCTATTTAAAACCGAAATTGACATTATAATAAAATAATATTTTTAGTTTTTTCAAAGGAGCCCCTCTCCTCCTTTATAAAAGGGAACCTCCTCCCCCTCTTCCTCACACCACATTGAGCCTTCAAGATCAGCCAACTCCTGCCACATTCTTTTCTCCACTTCACTAGAGACATCTTAGAGGTCCTGGTCTTCTTCAAAGACTAATTTTAGTGCCCTAAAAGGAGGTCTCAAAGAAGCACATCAAAGAAGAGGTAATGCCCGTTACCGATTCTTTCATCTTTATTTCTTCTTCACTTATTCTTCTTTAGTTGTTTCATTATGAAGTAATAACATCAGTACCATTTATATACTGATATGTTATTATAATTATGAAACAACCCTATTTCACCATCTATCTATCCTACGAAAAATGAAATCACCCCGCGTGCGTACGTACAGAATACCGTCTCCACGCCGTGGTGTAATATATTTTCCACCACCACCTTACTTGGATGGGTATAATGGTGTAAATAAGGACTATATATGATTATTGTAAAGTGATATTGATTCTGAAATAGTATACATACACTCCAATACAATTCCATGATCTTTGGAATGATATCATCGCTCGTGCGTACGTACGGAATACCGTCTCCACGATGTGATGCGACTCGTTCTACATGATCTTCATTTCATAATGATTATATAAATGAATTGAATGAATGAATATGATATATATTACACTAATAACATTGTGGAAATAAGGTATCTATAACCTAAAGAGAAGAATAAGAATTTATTCGACAAAACACACATAAGGACAAAAAGTAATAAACACCTGAATAACAAGTTGTAATGAAATATTACTAACAAGAATCTAAGAATATGACAATATGTGATATCATAAAAACGAGTATGATTCTGGAATAAGCCAATAACATTATTTAAATCATTATACAGGAGGTTCGGACACGTACAAAGCATATCGGACCTATGGTAAGGGAAAATATCACAATCTCATTTTTATCCGAGATTGTTTATACTTTGGTATTTACTGGGGTGTATTTTATTATCCACATCCATGTTTCCTCAATATGAAATATTTATATCCTTCTACAATAGTTTATATCCAATTTTACCCTTCGGCGAGTTTTTAGTAAAAGATATGAAATGAATCTTTTGTCGTTTTTCGTACGAGGTACTTTTTTGACTTTTCCGAAAAAAGTACGAGAAGAATGTTTTTTTAACTTATACGACATGAATAGATTTTTAAAAAATTATTTCCAAGAAGCTTCCTTTAAAAATTTTCAAGCTTATTTTTAGTCAACTTCTTTTAGTTTAGAATTTTATGACATGTTAAGAAAGGAAAAGTGTTTTTGAAGTAGAAATGATATTTTCCTCAAGAATGGAGTTCAAGTGTTTTAACAAAATTATTTTCTATCTAAGATAATAAAAGGTTCTGTTTCTATCTCTATTATTACATTGATTTGATTATGTTGTGATGGAAATATTTTTATGAATTCCTTTATCTTATATGAATTGTTTTATGATGTCATGATGTTTAAGATTCCCATTTTTATTACATGGGTTATGCTATGATGTATGGTTTATGATTTTGTGGCACACATAAGAATGGTATCACTATGAGATGGGTGGGACCTATATCTCCATCCAATGCATTGGGTAATGATTTTATATCTCATGAGATAGACATGGCTGGAACGGAAGGTTAAACCGGTTCAGTGAAACAGGACTGAAACGAGGAGTGAACTCGGTTCAGAAATGGACTTTGTCAACTAAGATAGTCTTGGCAATGAGTCATGACTAATAATAAATGATTCTCTATGATTATGTGTGTATTCCACAAAGTTTCATGTTTTATGTTATGATTATTGGGATTACATTTCACTACTATGATTTATCCCATGTTATGAAATTATGATTTCTTTTGTAGGTTAAGATTTCAAAAAGTTAAGTTCTTATGTATATGATGTGATTGATATTTCTTGTATTTACCCTTACTGAGCATTTGAGCTCACCCTTTTGTATGTTTTCTTTCCCCAGGCCAGGAAGAATGTTATTGAGTAAGATATGTCAAAAGGGACTATAGATATGATGAAATAAATGGGAGACAGTGTAGACGCTTTATGAACCAGTTGTTTATGTTTCCCAGTTTCTAAAGACACTATACCTATACGGTCCGTTCCTAGTTTTGTTATATGTTTTAATAAGTGTGCTTCAATTCTGAAGTAATAACTATGTATGTAAAGTATGGGTCGCTACAGTTGGTATCAGAGGAAAGGTATAGTCAACCTTTGGAAACTAGGATGTGAAATCCTTAGTTAGAATCCTAAGGATACGTCTAAGCATAGAACACAATCTTAGTGTTTTAGAAATGGCCATGAATAACCTAGGATAAGACCTTAAGTGTGAAATTTTTTTCTTGATTATGTGGTTTTACAATTATAATTAGTGTTTCTCACACTATTCTTCTTGGTTTAAGTCAATGGATGGAACCCAAAGGAACCGTGTTAATGTGGAATGCGACAGGCAATGCAATGATTGTCCCCCTAAGTAACCAAACATTATGCGAGCTGGAATGTAAAATCTTGTAGCCATGGTCACAAAACATTCTCAAGCTATGAATCATGCAGGACTTCCAAACGAGCAAAGGAAGGAGCCACTTTCTGTTGAATCCTTCATGAGACAGCATCCACCTTCATTCAGCGGGTCTACTGATCCATTAGTTGCTGAACAATGGATTAGTAATACTGAAAAGATATTTTCTGTTCTTCAATGTTCTGAACATGATAAATTCATCTTAGCAGTGTATCATTTGGAATGTGATGTAGATCATTGGTGGAATCTTATTAAGAATATGAGGCAAAGGGATGAAATTGAGTCCATGGAATGGGACGAGTTCAAGAACTTATTTTTCAATAAGTACATCCCTCGTATTCTCTGAAAAAAGATGGATAAAGAGTTTCTTGAACTAAAGAAAAAGGATGATGAATTTGATGGTACCTATGAAGCAAATTTTACAATACTTGCAAGGTATGCTTCTGGTATTATTATCCAACCTGAGAGTAAGATCGATCGATTCTTTAGTGGCTTAAAACAAAGTCTTCGAAGGGCGTTAGCCATAAGGGACTTCAATAGCTACGAGGAAATCGTTCAATGTGCTCTCAAAGTCGAGATGGATATTGGAGTAACCCATCAGTCATATGGGTTTGATAAGAAGAGGAAAATGGAATTAAAAGGAATATCTAAAGAGCACACTGAAAAGAAGATGAGCTTTCCCTTATGCTCAAAGTGTGGAAAGAAACATGGAAGGAGTTGTCTTAAAGGGACAAGTAAATGTTTCAAATGTGGAAAGGAAGGTCATATGACATTTGAATTCCGCAATGATGGGATAGAAGATGTCTAATGATGCAAACAATGGAAGGGATACACAGAATGAACCTACTACACTTCAATGTTTCAAGTACAAGGAGATGGGGCATTATGCCAATCAATGCCCAAATCTTGGGGTTGATGATGATGGTCGAAGTCAACAAACTCTTAAGGCTAAAGAAAAGGGAAGTCACATGAAATTACTATTAGTGATGTGGAGTACGATAACGATGTGGTGAAAGGTACACTTACCATCCACATTAAAGTAGCAAATGTTTTATTTGATTCTGGATCCACCCACTCTTTTATTTCTGAATAATTTTCTAAGGATAGAACCATATTACCTCAACAATTAGATGTTGAGTTAACTGTGACATCCCCTAATGGCACAACAGTCGCATCAAAGGTTTATAAATCTTCTCCGATCGAAGTTTGTGGGAACGTACTTCCAGCAAATCTTGTGATCCTTCCTATAGTGGAATTTGATGTGATTCTTGGCATGGATTGTCTTTCTTTATGTGGAGCTCATATCAATTTCCAAAGAAGGGAAGTCACATTTCATATTCCAGATCAATCTATGATCGTCTATCAATGCCAGGATGAACATTACCTTCTAGTGGAGATTTCTTCCATCTTATGGGTCTTGATTCCACTAAATGAATGTTATTTATCTCAAATGGTTGGTGAGAAACTCATGATTAAGAATATTCCCATTGTACGGGATTTTGATGATGTCTTTCCAAAGGAATTACTGGGTCTTCCACCAAATCGTGAAGTAGAGTTTTCAATAGAACTTGTACCGGGTGCTTTGCCTATTTCAAAGACACCTTATAGAATTTCCCCAATTGAGTTGCAAGAATTGAAGAAGTAACTCCAAGAGAATCTTGATAAGGGGTTCATACGCCCTAGTGCATCACCATGGAGAGAACCTGTTCTGTTTGTTAAGAAGAAAGATGGATCAATGAGACTCTACATTGATTATCGAGAAATTAACAAGATCACTATTAAGAACAAATATCCTCTCCCGTGCATTGATGACCTATTTGACCAACTATGCGGAGCTCAATACTTTTCCAAGATTGATCTTCGTTCAGGGTATCATCAATTATGGGTCAAAAGGGAGGATATACCAAAGATGGATTTCCGTAAATGGTATGGACACTATGAATTTATAGTGATTCCATTTGGTCTTACTAATGCCCCTGCTATCTTCATGGATCTAATGAATAGAGTCTTTAGAGACAATCTTTATTAGTTTGTCGTTGTCTTTATAGATGATATTCTTGTCTATTCAAAGAGAAAGGAATAACATGAAGATCAATTGATAATTATATTGAAGACCCTGAGAAAGGAGAAGCTTTAAGCCAAATTTACCAAGTGTGAATTTTGGCTTCAAAAAGTTTCATTTTTGGGTCACATAATCTCAAAAGAGGGGATATCTGTGGATCCAGCAAAAACAGAGGTTATCGAAAGATGGCCGAGACCAAAAATAGTAACTGAGATCCGAAGTTTTCTTGGTTTGGCTGGATATTATCGACGTTTTGTGAAATATTTTTAATGATTATCTAATACACTCACCAAGTTAACTCGGAAAGTAGTTAAGTTTGTCTGGACGGAGGAATGTGAAGAGAATTTCAAGGAGTTGAAAATAAGGTTATCCAGTGCACCTGTGCTCACATTGCCTTATGGTGGAGAAAGGTTTGTAATCTACAGTGATGCATCTAAGAAGGGATTGGGGTGTGTTCTTATGAAAAATGATATGGTGATAGCTTATGCCTCACGACAGTTGAAAATAAATGAGCAAAATTACCCAACTCATGATTTGGAGTTAGCTGTAGTAATATTTGCATTAACGATTTGGAGGAATTATCTTTATGAAGAAAGGTGTGACATTTATACTGATCATAAAAGTTTAAAGTATATTTTCACACAAAAGGATCTGAATATGCACCAAAGAAGATGGCTGGAGCTGATTAAGGATTATGACTGCTCTATCCATTACCACTCTGGGAAAGCAAACAAGGTGGGAGATGCATTAAGTCGACAAGAACATGCCAGTTTATCCATGATGAGGATCAAAAAAGATCCAATATTTATGGATTTACAAAGGATGGATCTTGGAATTATAATTAAAGGGGAAAATCGTATCTTTCTCAAATGAATGTTCAACCATCTATACATGTGAAGATTAAAGAGGCACATAAAGAAGATGTCGAGTTACAAAAGAAGGTGAGAAATGTTCCTGAATTCAACCTTGATTGTGATGGGATAATAAAGTTCAGGAATCGGGTTTGTGTTCCTCCCATCCCTGAATTAAAGAAGGATCTGCTGGATGAGGCTCATAGTTCTTCATTCTCTATTCATCATGGAAGCACGAAGATGTATAGGGATGTGAAAGAGTACTTCTGGTGGGATGGCATGAAAAGAGATGTTGCTAAATATGTCTCTCGATGCTTGGTTTGTCAACAAGTTAAAGCTGAGAGAAAGAGGTCTAAGGGGATGTTACAACCATTTCCCATACCTGAATGGAAATGGGAAAACATCACTATGGACTTTGTCATCGGACATCCTAAAACATCCAAAGGCAATAATGCTATCTGGGTCATAGTTGATCATCTTACAAAATCTGCACACTTCCTCACTATTAGAGAGGATTTCTCTCTGGATTAGCTTGCCAGGATATATGTGAAGGAAGTGGTAAGATTGCATGGAGTACCACTTTCTATTATATCTGATCGGAATCCGAAGTTTACCTCAATGTTATGGAAAAGTCTTCAGCATACTCTGGATACAGAGTTGAGTTTCAACACTGCTTATCATCCTCAGACAGACGGTCAGTCTGAGAGAACAATTCAAACTCTAGAAGATATGTTGAGAGCTTTCTCTATGGATTTCAAAGGTGGTTGGGATCAACACCTACCTTTGGTGGAATTTTCTTATAATAATATATTTCACTCCAGTATTCAGATGGCTCTTTATGAAGCTCTTTATGGAAAGAAATGCATGACTCCAACTTGCTGGGATGAAGTTGGGGAAAGAAAGCTATTAGGACCTGATCTTGTTGATGAAATGGCAGAAAAGGTCAGATCTATTCAACAACACATAAGAGCATCTCAGAGTCGACATAAAAGTTATGCTGACAACCGAAGAAAAGACCTAGAGTTTGAAGTGGTTGATAAAGTGTTCTTACGAATATCTCCCTGGAAGAGGGTCATGAGATTTGGAAAGAAGGGGAAGTTGATCCCTAGATATATCGGTCCTTTCAAAATACTGGATCGTGTTGGGAAGGTAGCTTACCAATTGGAGCTTCCACCGAATCTCTCTCAAGTTCACGATGTGTTCCATGTATCTCTCCTGAGAAAGTACATACCTGATCCTTCACATGTACTCAGCTCAGAAGTTGTACTGCTGGAGCAAGATCTTTATTATGAAGAACAACCGATAGAGATTCTGGATCATAGCGAAAAAGTCCTACGAAACAAGACCACTCGATTGGTGAATGTTTTATGGAAGAACAACCAATTAGAAGAAGCTACATGGGAGCCTGATGATATGATGAGGGAGAGGTATCCTCATCTTTTTTTTACAAAGTGACAAATTTCGAGGGAGAAATTCATTTTAAGGGGGGTAGAATGTAACACCTGAGACTTTTATGTTATATAAATCGTCAAAGGAATCTTTCACTTGCTTGGATTGCTTTACACGCAATCACGACCTTCCTCGATAGCTTGCGTCGTACGCAATACCGAGTTTCACTAAACAACAATATGCTATTAAAATATTATTAAAACTAGCCGTTATGAATAGTAATAACCACTTTTTGAAATTTTATAAATTTTAATTTTTCAAAATTGACTTCATTTTTGGATTCAGAATATCGAAATTAGCCTAGGGTGAAATTTTGGTATTTTTCTGAAAACTTTCAATTTTTGATGAATAGTGAAACAAATAAGTGGTAGTTAAAAAAACTGAATTTTTCATAAAACTTAATTTTACAGCTTCTGTGAGTGGAATCTCAAAAATCTGAGAGACACAGTTGATGTCAGTAAGTAAAATGTGGTTCAATGAGATGAAAATAATTTTTGGTGAATAATAACTTTTTTACTTTTATTTACCACGGTTAAAAGTAAATATGGTAATTAAGGGTAAAAATGATATTATTATTATTATTACCCTAACACATGTCTTAATTCTATTGGATAAGTTTATTTCGACCAAAAACAACCTTAGGAATAAAATATGACCATTTAGTCCCACTTGGATATGATTAGGACATTTGTTATTAATTTATTTAAATAAGGGTTAAAATAGTTAAAATCAAAGTTTAATAAGTATATCATTTTTAATATAGGGTTATACATAAGATAAATTCGACTATAAATATTCATTAGAAATCTAAAAAGATTTCCTATATAATTATATTTTATTTGTAATTTTTAGACATTAAATAATTTAATTTATTTTTGACACAAAGATGATGCAGTAATTATCTTATTAATGAAATATTGACATAATTAATGTTATAAATACAAAAATAAATATAATTTTATCCTTTTTATAAATTTCACTAATTTTATAGTTTAATATGACATGTTAGTATTGATTTAATTAACTATGTTCGAACTAATCATTCTGTTATGATTTTCACAAAAATCAATTACTAAATAGTGTCAACATTGACATAAAATATTTTTTAAAACAAATATTATATTATTTATTGTTATTTTATTCCTAAAAATCTAAGGTTCGGAAACATGACTTATATAAGGTTATATATATTAATAATAAACAACTTGGGGTTCGTTTGGCTGCTTATAGTATGTTTATTAACCTTATAGTATAAGAACACAAGAAGACACGGTAAAAGTAAAATTATTTAACTTAACGTTAAATCTAAATGATAAGGTTAAAATAGGAACCTAAACTTTTCTAAATTCTATTGGATGAGAGGATTTATACCCATACCCACATTATCTTCTAAATAAATCAATTTGGAGCTATTTAAAACCAAACTTGACTTTGTAATAAAATAATATTTTTAGTTTTTCCAAAGGAGCCCCTCTCCTCCCTTATAAAAGTGCACCTCCTCCCCATCTTCCTCACACCACTTTGAGCCTTCAAGCTCGTCCAACCCCTACCAATTTCTCCTCTAAACTTCCCTAGAGACATCCTATATGTCCCGGTCTTCTTCAAAGACCAATTTTAGTGCCCTAAAAGGAGGTCTCAAAGAAGCACTTCAAAGAAGAGGTAATGTCCATTACCGATTCTTTCATCTTTATTTATTCTTCCAATTATTCATCTTTAGTTGTTTAATTATGAAGTAATAACATCAGTATCACTCATATACTGATATGTTATTATAAGTATGAAACAACCCTATTTCACCATCTATCCATCCTACAGAAAATGAAATCACTGCGCGTGCGTACGTACGGAATACCGTCTCCACGCCATGGTGTAATCTATTTTCCACCAGCACCTTACTTGGATGGGTATAATGGTGTAAATAATGACTATATATGATTATTGTAAAGTGATATTGATTCTGAAATAGTATACATACACTCCAATACAATTCCATCATCATGGGAACGATATCATCACTCGTGCGTACGTACGGAATACCGTCTCCACGATGTGATGCGACTCATTCTACATGATCTTCATTGCATAATGATTATATAAATGAATTGAATGATTTAATATGATATATATTACACTAATAAAATTATGAAAATGTGGTATCTATAACCTAAATAGAAGATTAAGAATTTATTCGACAAAACACGCATAAGGACAAAAAGTAATAAACACCCGAATAACAAGTTGTAATGAAATATTACTAATAAGAAGCTAAGAATATGACCATATGTGATATCATAGCAATGAGTATGATTCTGGAATAAGTCAATAACATTATTCAAATCATTATACAGGAGGATTGGACACGTACAAAGCATATCAGACCTAAGGTAAGGGAAAATATCACAATATCATTTTTATCCGAGATTGTTTATACTTTCGTATTTACTGGGGTGTATTTTATCATCCACTTCCATGTTTCCTCAATATGTAATATTTATATCCTTATTCAATATTTCATATCTAATTTTACCCTTCGGTGAGTTTTTAGTAAAATATATGAAATTAATCTTTTGTCATTTTTCGTACGAGGTATTTTTTTGACTTTTCCGACAAAAGTATCAGAAGAATGTTTTTTTAACTTATACGGCATGAATAGATTTTTAAAACATTATTTCCAAGAATCTTCCCTTAAAAAATTTCAAGCTTATTTTTAATCAACATCTTTTAGTTTAAAATTTTATGACATGTTAAGAAAGGAAAAGTGTTTTTGAAGTAGAAATGATATTTTCTTCAAGAATGGAGTTCAAGTGTTTTATCAAAATTATTTTCCATCTAAGATAATAAAGTGTTCTGTTTCTATCCCTACTATTACATTGATTTGATTATGTTGTGATGGAAATATTTTTATGAATTATTTTATCTTATATGAATTGTTTTATTATGTCATGATGTTTAAGATTCCCATTTTTATTACATGGGTTATGCTATGATGTATGGTTTATGATTTTGTGGCACACATAAGAATGGTATCATTATGAGATGGGTGGGACCTATATCTCCCTCCAATGCATTTGGTAAAGATTTTATATCTCATGAGATAGACATGGCTGGAATGGCAGGTTAAACTGGTTCAGTGAAAAAGGACTGAAATGAGGAGTGAACTCGGTTCAGAAATGGACTTTGTCCTCTAAGATAGTCTTGGCAACGAGTCTTGACTAATAAGAAATGATTCTCTGTGATTATGTGTGTATGACACAAAGTTTAATATTTTATGTTATGATTATTTAGATTACATTTCACTACTATGATTTATCCCATGTTATGAAATTATGATTTCTTTTAGAGGTTAAGATTTCCAAAAGTTATGTTCTTATGTATATGATGTGATTGATATTTATTTTGTTTACCCTTACTGAGCATTTGAGCTCACCCTTTTGTATGTTTTCTTTCCCCAGGTCAGGAAGAAGGTTATTAAGTAAGATATTTCAAAAGGGACTATAGATATGATGAAATAAATGGGAAACAGTGTAGACGCTTTATGAACCAGTTGTTTATGTTTCCCAGTTTCTAAAGACACTATACCTATACGGTCCTTTCTTGGTTGTGTTATATTTTGTAATAAGTGTGCTTCAATTCTGAATTAATAACAATGTATGTAATGTATGGGTCGCTACACTTATTGTATGATATTTTTCTTAGGGTAGTGGTAGGAGGACATCGTAGGTTTTTTGTGGGTGGTTAATACTGTTTCATTACAACACGTTTCCTTAGTGGGATTCTATGAATTTTTAATTTTTTAATTGAATTGAGAAATTAACTATAAATCACTATAATAAATTTGTTGATGTTATGGATTTATTTAAGAACTTTTGTAGTTTGGAGATGGCCATTTGAAATTATATGATCTCAGGAAAGAGAGTCTTGGTTGTGAATTAAAAGACAATGTCTTGGGAAGAGGTAGGTGGTTCCTTGAGAAGGACCCGTTATAAATACATTTTACTTATGTATACATTTCGTATGTGGTATCTCTACTAAGGAATATATATTTTTAATGAAATTACTTTTTTAATGAAAATGAGATGCCAAAAGATGAAATAAAATTTTCAAGTTCAATGATAGAACTTTGATATTCAGATTGATTCCTTGACCAAGGATTCCTGAGGCCTTAATTATAAATGTGTTCCTTGAGATGTATACACACAAAGGGGTTTGAATTAAATGAAATAAAAATGAAAAATAATTCATAGAACTAGGGATAGGTTCCCTTAGTGACCTTATAATATAAGAGTGTGACAAATGGGAATGTTCGGCCATTGTATGCCTTTATTGAACCCTTATATGCCTTAGTTCCCTTTGGATAATTGACAGGAGTATGGGGTGAGCCATCCTCCACCTATGAGATATGAGTGCATGGGTGGGTATGAACTATGTAGTACATGATGATATGTTGTGTGAGTGTACATACCTATGACTTGGGATGAAAATGGGAATTATTCCATCTCTTGAGAGTTATTCTTGTGAGGCTTTCTTTATGCGGATAGTGAGGTTGTGATGTGAGTATGATAATATCAAAGGATTTTATGCCCTTTGAGTGATTTTTTTGACTAAGGGATTACATTGAGAATGAGGAGCTGATGTAGGTTATATACATTATTATGAGACCTAGGGGATCATATTGATTTCCCTAATGATATGTTGACCCAAAATAGGGTGATTCAATAGTGGAAAGAATTACTAGTCTCAGGTGTTACCTTAGAACTCGAGGATCATTGATGATCATCTAGCATGGGAGCTATGAAAAAGTCGAGGATTTACTTTATAGAGATCATGTTGGGAGACATGTGATAGGTTATAGAAGGTGGTAAAACCATGTGGATTGACATAAAGTCCAAGGTAAGATGTTCTGATGTATATATATATGTAATGAAACATGGTTCTATGGAGGATTCCCCCAAGGTATAGGTGTTTTATGAAAAATATAAATACAGTTGTGATTCAAGGAAAATTAAGGTTCAAGAATCTAGGACAGTATATTACCCTCAGGTAATGGAGGTTTTATACTTGGTTTTAGGTAGGATATTCATCACTCTAGCTGTATGATATATGATAGTTCTTGATGAACTATGAAATGTGGTAGATATGGTTCTCGAGAGGGATTCCCCCTAGTAGTATATTATTCCCAGTGAGCTATGCCCAGTGATAGAAATGTTTCAAGGATGGGTATATCTCCCAAAGGATATTTGCTATGTTCTGAGAGTATATTTTCCTTGTGAAGTTTATCATTTTCAATGGATTGGTATATTTCTAGTCGGTGGTTAGTTATGTCTAGAGACCATCCTAAAATGGTCAAAATAGGTTTGATGTTCAGGCACTGGTTCTTGTGTAGGACTTGGTCCCCCATAAAAAATTGATGATATATGATTAGAAACACTTGACATCAGCTGTAGCAGTTATAATTGATCCATGGTGCTATTTTAGAACATGAGTATTTCTAATGAATATTTATTTACACTTTTGTAGGTTTATTTATTTTCTAGAGAATATCACATGTAAAAAACCAATATTTTATTCTTATGTATGGGAACATATTTGTGGTTCCCAACTGAGTTATACTCACATCCTACACAAGAATCCATGTAACATGGGTATCCAACTACACTTCACTGATTACTGTTTTACATTGGGAAAAGGCCTAGAGTAGCTTGATTGAGATGGATTATTGGAATGGGATTTAGTTACCAAAAGGGGTAAGGATTAATAATAGTATTATAGACTATTTTATTTTATTATTTTATTTACTTTGTCTATGGAATCTAATTATTGGGTGATCAATGTTGATGTATGATGCTATGACCATGGGTTTGGATGAATTTATAATATATTTTCATTTGGTATAACAGGTTCCTATTATTTATTCCTCCATACTCATATATGTCTTGGTGGAAAATATTTGGTTTATTTTTGTTTGTTGTTTTAATATGATACAATGGCTCAGTATCCTCATGGTAACACTTTAGACCATTATTACTAGTCCACAAACTCAATAATATGGGGGTACATGTATGAGGTACTAGAAGCACTCTATCTAGGGCACTGATCAGAGATCTGGGGTCAAGGTATTATAGTGATGTTATCTATCGCTCACTCTCTCTCACACACACACTATCTATCTTACACTTTCTCCCTTTCATTTGTTATATTTTTAATTTATTTATGCATACTTCCTCGATGTAAACCATTTCATTATCTCTTTTTTTTCCATGGATATGCATGTATCTCATGTTCAATTCCCAATATTTTATTTAATTAAACTTGTTAGGGGAAAATTTTATTTCTTATTCCATCTCCTGTTTCAATATTATAAATAATATTCTCTTTATATGATATATAAATACCCTCATTTAAAAAAATATATATTGGTTTATTTCTATTTTTGGTGAAAACAAATATTTTATCCATTTTAAATATCATTTTACCCTTTTTAAAAGATTGATACAGTGTCTCAGTTTCATATTTATGATCCCCAACATTGTGGAGGTATTTTATCATTTAAATGTTTGGTTTAAATCCCTTAAAGATGGATGAATAAATGTTTTTAGGTGTATAAGGAATCCTGGGGGTTTTTTGGGGGTTCTGGACATAAAAGAAGGGGAAATTGGGCCATCCAGTGCATGTCCCATGGTTGGAACACAGTTAGAGTAAACCGTCCTAGTGAGAATACCAAATCATGTGACCTTGGACCGATGAATTTCACACAGTTGGTGTATAGTTTATTATATAGTTTTAGGATCCCTATGTAACTATCGGACCTAGACCCTCTTGGATTGAGTTTGGAGCATGGTTGGCTCATGGTTTGGAAAACTAGGTAGCAAAACTATGCATCCCATTAAAATGTAAAAAATTACCTTTTCCCCTTAGGTTTTTAGTTCCTTGAACTATTTTCTCCCCATTTCTTCCTCCTCAATCCCTAAGGATGAGACTAAACCATAAAGACCTCCCAAGGATCAATATTCTTCTATTATCGGCTGTGTGAAGCGATATTGGTTACAATTCAAAGATTTGGATAAGTCTAATTCTCATCTTGCTTCCTTCTTCCAGATTAGGGTATGTGGATTTGTTCTTCGTCTTATGAATCCCTAAAACACTATTTTTCTAGTGTATCATAGAATGGGGCTTCAAAGTGTGCTTGAAATTAGATCTAAGGATGATTTTAAGGGTGATTTTGTCTCCAAATTAGAGTTAGGTGTTCTACAATTTATATCATATAGTCTAGAAGTTGATTTGTGCTTGTGCAATTGTGTTATTAGTTCCCACTTATTATGAATTTTATTCCATTTGTAGGGTTTGTTAAAATTATTGTTTAAATGATAAAATGAACCCTCATGATCCTTGTGGTATGGGTTGTGGATGATTTGACTGGTTTAGGGCCACCCATGTGGTGCACAAACATTCCTAAACACGGAACATTGTAATATTAATCATGAAATCGACTTCTCTTAAAACAGATAACTGGATTACTTTTTTGAAATGATGGTTTAATTTATAAAGAGGCACTAATGGCAGTGTGTATATTTTTTGGAAATAGCATAGGGTATTTATAATATGATGTGAAAAAGGGTTAAATTGATTAATGTGAATGTGTCAAATGACGTGTGAATTTTTAATGGAAATGCATAAATTTATTAAGGAATATAAACAGATGAATTTGTTAAATGGGATAACTCATGTAAATTGGTAAATTGATAAATTGGTTAAATGGGTCAATGTATGGGCATTGTTGACTCTGCTAAATGAGTTATGTATAAAAAGGGAAATGGTTAAATGGGTGATGTTATGTAAAGGGTAAATGTGTAAATGGGTTAAGGCTTGATGATGATTCATATATTGATTGAAAGTTGAAATGTAAATGTTATGTGTATTGATTGAAATTTATTTTGATGTGGTATATGTGGTAAATGGATAAATAAGCATTTTCACATGTCATGGTAGGGTCAGAAAAGGACCGAGGACCCACTCATGGGCCGGGTTGGACTGAGGATCTAAAACACACCCTTAAATTCTAGGATTCGTGAGCCAGACAGATGCTCTTGGTCACAAAAGGATGCATTGGATGAGACTACCTATATCTAGGCTTCAAGGTTAGTGTGTTATGATTATTTATGGAATGTTTTTCCCTAGTGCGATACGAAAGTTGACTTATTCCATTATGAAAGATAATTGACTAGCTTATGATATTTTGTAAATGATGTAAATCCCTCACTCATGTGATATTTGATGAAAATAAATTTAGTAATGAAGATAGTTTATGTGATGAAAAGAGAATTGATGATGGAAATGGATAAAGTGAACATGGTTAATAAAGGGAACTGAAGTTGTTCTTTTGATTACCTTTTTATTTATTTCATGCATGTATACACTATCTGTTTAGAATGGATATTTTATTGACACGATTGGTGGTAGAAAACCAAATTGTACTAACACATTTCTCAGGACGCCATTTGGTACCTGGCCATATTTTATGGTTGCAGGTCAAGAATGGTTTAAAGACTTTATGCTAGGTATCTGAGTTAGGCTTTGGTTGTTCATGGATGAGGATCTAGAGTTAGTGTCAGGAACCATTTTTTTGAGTCATCTATTTTTTATTTCTCTTAGGATTTATTTCACTTTTTCCACTAAGATCATGACATGACATATTTACTGTTGGTTATGGCTATACCCTATTTTTGAAATAGACATCAATGGATGTTTCTGATTTTTTTATTGTTTCTTTACTTCATATGTTACCTACTATGGATTACTCTAGTAAAGAGGGTATATTCACCCAATACGATCTATTATACCCTCACTACTAGTTAGTAACCTCTAGCTTACGAGGAGGCACACTTGATTTCATGTGGCGACCTGACTTGGGGTACCGGTTTAGTGGCTTATGGATCATGGATGTTACAAAGTGGTATCATAGTATTTCTTTACTATGAATTATTTTTTTGGAATGTTATATAATAGATTTATATGTTTCAATCCTTGTAAATGATCTTATGAATGGGAGAAACTAACCCATGCATGAGGGAAAACCGAAGTGCCCCGGGTGGGAATTGTTGTTTTTAATGTGTGTTGTTATAGTTGAATGATATTTCCCCATTGCATGATGCACTTGTTTTGTGATATGGCCATTTTATGATTTCTTACTCATTTCAAGAATGAAATGATATTGTGATTTCATGCATCATTATAGGAACCATGGGATATAGATGGAATGTATTTTGATAAGCACACACAAGATGGTTGTGTAGGACATGAAAGGTAAAGTTTATTTCAATTCCTTTAAAATTAGAAGAAATGAAGTTTAATAAAGGTGATACAAATGGGTAAATGGAAATAATGTTAAATAATTACTAAAAAATATTCTCAATAAAGGATTGAAAATGAGTTAAAACATTGGTTGTAATAAGTTGTGAAATGGGAAATAAATTTATTTTGAAAGATTTACATTGTGAGCATTGAAATGTTTTAAAAAAGTAAATAATTAAAGACTATTGACTATGTTGGTTGGTTTACCCAATGTTTAACATGACCCATGGTAGGTATGGAAGAGGTTACTATTCTAGATATGATAATTTTTTTTGGGAATATGTATGTGAAATGGGTTTATTATGTCTTCTGAAGAGATTTATTTTGTGAAATTGGGGATACATCTGAAAATATCATGGGATGTGACAGACTGGTTGGCACTTGTGAAAGATTTTTTGTGATACGAGAACCCCTATAGAGGATCTCTTGATATAAGTTATCATGTGGGTCTAGTCAGTGTTTGGGGTAGGCGAGTGCGGTGGAAATAGGTAAGGTGAGTCATGTGTTCAATGGACTCCTCATTTAACCATGGGTTACTTAGGTGTCTTTTAGAGGGTCATGTAATGGTTGCTTATCAACCCTGATTAGATAGGTTCTTACCCCTTTGATGTTTTAGAGGTCAAGTGGAATGTTTCTACTAGATTGGCATTTAGAATAACCAGTAAGCTATTGACTATTGAGCTACACCATATGACAATAGGTGAGTCCCACCCAACTATGTCCAAGAATCATTCTAGGAATGTTTTAGAAATTCTCATTGTTTACTATCTATATCTACCTATTCATATTTTTTCACAATTTGTTTTCTATTTACAGTTCTCATACATTTTTAGAATGACTTGGTGTTGCTTTATTTTGATCTTGGTTTGGGGTTTTTGTTTTAAAATTGAAATCTGTTTTAAAAATAAATATTTAGTGTGTATTTTTTTGAAAAATAGAAAGTTTTGATTGTTTATTAAAATCAGAAAAAACTATTTATATATATATATATGTATTCCAAACTAGTGTTTGTGACAAATTCTTGGAAAGGAAATGCATGGACTCTGTGGTAATTACCTACTGATCTATAAATCTCACACCCTAATTATACCATTTGATGTTGGTAAACCTGATAAATTTTATAGGTTTAGAATTATAGCATGTATGATCATATTTTGAGTTGGTTAGTCTTGTGGTTGGTGGTGGTCAAGAGGTGATGTGGAGGTCATGTTAGAGTGGTCGTTCTCAATATTGTATTTAGTTTCGGTTTTCATGTTCATTTGTTGTATATGGATTGGTTTGTATATTTATTGGGATTTAGTTATTGTTAGTTCTTCTTCATGTTCATATTATTTATGTGATCTAGTGTTTTTGGGCCAAAATCATTCTTATTCAGATTATATTTATTAACAAACACTAGTAGCCAACCAATGGGAATCAGAAGTGCCCTTCAGGTTATGTCTCAGACCAAGTCAAATGTTCGGTTAGATGGAATCCCATCTTGGTTTGTAAAAAATAGTTACTGGCATATGATTTAGATGGAACCATTTGAGGCACTCTATAGAAGACCATGTTGGTATCCGTTGTGTTGGATGGAGGCTGGGTAATCTGAGTTGTTAGGTCTGAGTCTCGTGCAGGAGATGTCGGACTAGATCTAGTTGATTCGTAAATGTATGGTTACGAATCAAAGTAGTCAAAAGTAATATAAAGATAAATGACATCACCCTCTTGGGTTTACTATGGGTGATATTGTGTTTCCAAGGTTGGGTCACCGTCAGATTCAAAAGTGGGGTATGTTGGCACCTAGGTTTATGAGGCGATTGTGCTTGTGCAATTGTGTTATTAGTTCCCTCTTATTTTGAATTTGATTCCATTTATAGAGTTTGGTAAAATGGTTGGTTAAATGATAAAATGAACCCCTCATGACCCTTGTGGTATTAATTGAGGATGATTTGACTAGTTTAGGGCGAACCTTGGGGTTCACAAAAATTTCCAAACATGGAACATGGTAATGTTAAGGATGAAATTGAATTATATTGAAATAAATACCAGGATTAATGTGTTGAAATGATGGTTTAATTTAAAAATAGGCACTAATGGCAGTGTGTATAATTGTTGGAAATAACATAAGGTATTTTTTAATATGATGTGAAAAAGGGTTAAATGGATTATTACAAATGTGTCATATAATGTAATAATTTGTAATGGAAATGAAAAAATGTATTAAGGAATATAAATCGATTGATGTGTTAAATGGGATAACTCATGTAAATTGATAAATTGATAAATTGGTTAAATGGGTCAATGTATGGGCATTTTTGACTATGCTAAATGAATTATGTATAAAAAGGGAAATGGTTAAATGGGTTATGCTAAGTAAAGGGTAAATGTGTTAATGGGTTAAGGCTTGATGATGATTCATATATTGATTGAATGTTGAAATGTAAATGTTATTTGTATTGATTGAAATTTTTTTCGGATTTGGTGTAAGTGGTAAATGGATAAATAATCATTTTCACATGTCATGGTAGTGTCAGAAAATGACTGAGGATCCTCCCTTGGATCACGTTGGACTGAGGCTCTAAACCCCACCCTTAAATTCATGGGTTCGGGAACCATACTGATAGTTTGGGTTACTAAAGGTTGCATTGGATGAGACTACATAGATAGAGGCTCCATGGTATGTGTGTTATGATTATTTATGGAACGTTTTTCCCATGTGAGATAGATAACTTGACTTATTCCCTTATGAAAGATAATTGACCGGCTTATGCTGTTGTGTAAATGATTTAAATCCCTCACCCAAGTAACATTTGATGAAAATAAATTTTGTAATGAAGATAGTTTATGTGATGAAAACATAATTGATGATGAAATGGTTAAATTTAATATGGTAAATAAATGGAACTGTGGTTGTTCTTTTATTTACCTTATTATTTATTTCATACTTTCATGCATTATCTATTTAGAGTAGATATTTTATAGACACCATTTTTGGTGGACTACCAAGTTGTACTTAAACCTTTCATAGGATGTGATTGGGTACGTGACCATATTTCATGGTTGCAGGTCATGAATGGTTTGATAACCTAATGCTTTGTAGCTGAGTTGGGCTAGGGCTGTTCATGGTTGAGGATCCAGACTTGGAGTCAAGACCTATTTTTGGTATTCATCTATTTGAATTTCTTTTGGGATTTATTTCACTTTTTCGACTAGGATCTTGACGTGACATATTTACTATTGGTCGTGGCTATACCCTTATTTTGAAATGGATGATAATGGATGTTTCTGGTTTTTTATTGTTTATTTACTTAATATGTTACCTACTATGGATTACTCTAGTGAAGAGGGTATAATTTCCCAATATGATCTATTAGACCCTCACTACTAGTTAGTAACCTCTAAATTATGATGAGGCACACTTGATGTCATGTGGCGACCCGACTTGGGGTACCAGTTTAGTGGATTACGGATCATGGATGTTACAAAGTAGTATCAGAGTACTTCCTTTATATGAATTAATTTTTTGGAATGGTATTCAATATATTTAGATGTTTCGATCCTTGGAAATGATCTTATGCACTGGAGAAACTAACCCATGTCTGAGAGAAAACCTAAGTGCTCAGGGTGGAATTGTTGTTCTTAATGTGTGTTGTTATAGTTGAATGATATTTCCCCATTGCGTGTTGCACTTGTTATGTGATGTGACCATTTTATGATGATTTAATCATTTACAGAATGACATGATTTGTGAATTCATGCATCATTATAGGCACCCAGGGATATATATGGAATGTATTTTGATAAGCACACACAAGATGGGTGTGTAGGACAAGAAAGGAAAATTGTTTTTCAATTCAATGAAAATTTGAAGAAATGATGTTAAATAAAGGTGATATAAATGAGTAAATAGATATAATGTTAAATAATTACTAATGAAATTATTCTTAATAAATGATTGAAAATGTGTTAAAACGTTGGTTGTAATAATTTGTGAAATGGAAATGAATTTATATTGAAAGATTTAAATTGTGAGCATATAAATGGTTTAAAAAAGTATATAATTAAAGACTTTTGACTATGTAGGTTGGTTTACCCAGTGTTGACCATGACACATGGTAGAGATGGTAGAGGTTAGCGTTCTAGATATGATAATTTACATTAGAAATATGTATGTGAAATGGATTTATTATATATTCTGAAGGGATTCATTTTTTGAAATTGTGGTTGCTTTGTGTCATGTGTTTTGAGATGTGGTATTAGAATTATAGGAAGATGGAACCATGACGTCGTGTGATAGTTGGGGAAAATAGGATGTTGTTGAGAATTATCTTATAGAAATGGAGAAAGGGAACCTGGTGAACTAAGAAAACATGGAAGAAGAGTAGTTCTATGAAAACTTTGTTTATTTCACAGAGATGATGGATCAATACCCAGGGCAGGTAGTGCTGAGTATGTCGAACTGAATTGAGAGTTCTATCTACAAAACCATCCTCATATATATTGATAGAGGTGGAATAGATGAAAATGATATTTGGATAGAGTCTCTCTAGAATACTCTTGATCACTTGGAGATTCGTGTTGAGAAGAGGGTCAAGTTGGCGGCTTATATACTATGGGTTCAAGCAAATCACTGGTGGTATGTTCTACTTATATACTATGGGTTCAAGAAAATCACTGGTGGTATGTTCTAGTTCAGAACCATCTAACTAAATATATGATATGGAAATAATTTCAAGAAAGGTTTATAGTGAATTTATATCCGTAGACCTTATGATTGGAGAGGGCTATGGAGTTTATGAGGTTGACCCAGGGGTCTATGTCAGTGATGGATTACGTTGTTCGTTTCACCAACTTGAAATGTTTTATTCCATCATTGGTGGGGGATGAGGCGACTATAGCGAGGCATTTCTTGGATGGACATAGATATGTGATTAATTCCTAGGTGAATATCTTCAATTTAAATATTTTTAATTATGTACCAGAAAATGTTATTATTTTAGAAAGAAAACTCAAGGAATATTTTAGGGGTGGATGCGTAGATCTTGTTGAGAGATATCATGGAAAATATTCAAATAGAAGAAAGCACCATTTTTAGAATTTACATCGGCATTGTGGTCGAAGGTGTACTCCGAAGAGAGAAACATCATCTCAGAGTGGTGATCGACTTTTATATTCTCAATGTGGTAGGTCGGGACACCTATACAATTAGTTCCCCTTCCCACCAGTTGTGTGCTGAGCATGTGGTAGATTGAGGCATGTGAGTAGGTTCTTTAAGAACCCATGATAAATTGGCTTGGAGAGATGATCGTGGATGATTCCGAGTGAATGCATGGGGTCAGTTACCCCATATCAAATAGGTAGTTGGAGATCGATCGTCTGTACTCGTAGGGGTGGCAGATGAGGCACTCTTGGATAAGAAAATTCATATCAACTCGGTAGTTAATCTCTAAGAATTCAGATCAGAGCCTAGGGTAGAGGGACATGTGAACTTCATGTAGTTCAGTCTACACCTAGTGGTGCAAAGGCTGGACCATCTACTATTTGAGGTATTATCATTGAAAATTCTACTCTTTCTAGTGTTTTTTTGATACTGGTTCATAAATTTTTTTTATCACTACTTAGTTCATAAGTTTGTTGGGCTATGTGTTGGAATATATACGTAGATTTATTCAAGTTGAAACTCCATTGAGGGTATGGACTAGAATACTAGGCAATGTAAGGGGTGAACTCTTAAAATTTGCAGGTACCATTTCCTATGGGATCTATTTGTGATTTAGATTATGGGTTTGGATTTGATTTTGTTTATGGAATTTATAGTATTGTTCCAATAAAATATTGAATATTTCCGTCATAGGGTAATGTTCAAGCCTATTAAGGGAGAAAAATATGCCTATTGTGGTTAATGGGATGTTCGAGCGGGCTATGGAGGACCAGTTTTACAGCATATGGGTGAACTCATAGCCCAAGTGGTTGTCTTATGCTTTATGGTGGAGGATTAGAGATGTTAATCTTTCCTCCTATGGTTAATCTATTTTAGGATGTGTTTCTTGAGGATTTATGAGGGTTTTCACCTAATAGTGATGTAAAGTTCATGATAGAGTTTCTTCTGGTAGTAGAAGCAGTTTCCATTCCGCTATATAGAAATGAACCAATAGAACACCAGGAGCACAAAACTCAATTGGAGGAATATGAAAATAAGGGGTTCATTTGTCAAATTTTGTCACGATGGTGATCTCCAGTGTTATTATCCATGAATACTAATGGATCATTGTGGTTGTTTGTAGATTATAGGAATTAAAATCAGATTAGGTTTGAGAACTGATACCATCTTCCTTGAATCGATGATATTTTTAACCAAAAAAGGGTGCTTTAGTGTTCTACAAGATTTATTTTAGATCATGGAATCATCAACTGAGGGTGAGACCTTATGATATACTACATATTTCCTTCAAAATCAGGTGTGTGTAGTATAAGTTTTTTATGTCATTCAGGTTAACTAATGTTCTAGAAGTATTTATGGATCTAATGAATTGAATATTTCACCTATATCTTGGTCAGTTTGTAGTTGTCTTTAATGATGATATCTGGGTATACTCTAAGAGGCATTAATATCTTTCCAAACATATTAATATCGTCTTGAGTACACTAAGAGAGAATAATCTATATGACATGATATCATGGTGTCATTTACATATATATAGAGTGAATTTATTGGGTCATATCATCTCTGAAGAAAGGGTGTTAGTGGACCTAGAGAAAGTACAGACATGTTTTTATTGGGAGTAGCCAAATAATGTTTCTGATGTTTGGAAATTTCTATGTATGTAATGTTATTACCAAATGTTCATTAAATACTTTTCCCATTTTCCAATTCCACTACCATGTCTAAACCAAAAGGGCCCCAAGTTGAATGGTCTGAGGCACGTGAGAATTCATTTCAAGAGTTAAATTAGTGGCGGACTACTTCACCGATTCTGATATCCTCAGATCTAGGTAAGAAATATACCTTGTTTTGTGATGTTTTGGGTTTTGGTCTTGGAGTAGTGTTGATGGAAGATGATAAGGACGTGGTATATGGGTCAACGAATTTGAGGCCTAATGAAAAAAATTACTCTATGCATGATCTCAAGTTGGACACAGAGGCTCATTCCTTAAAATGTTGGTGACATTACTTATTGAGAGAATGATTTTCCAAGTAAAATGATCATAAAATAAATAAATATATATTCTCCCTACATATTTTGAATCTTCAATAATAATATTGGGTTGAATATATGTAATCCTTTGAATTTGAGTGGTTTTACACACTGAGAAAGGTAAATAGTTTTGTGTATGATTTGAGTAGGAAGACTCAAAATCAAGTGGTTCAGGAATCAATTTTGTAGTGGAAGATGATGAAATTATTTAATAAGATGTAACTTGAGGATTAGGATGGTAAGGGAAGATTATCCTTGCATCCTTGGTATTGGAGTCCATAATTCTGAGCCAGTTCAAGGAGAAAAAATATGAGGATTTATAGTGTATGGATTTAAGGGAATGTATTAAAGGTTGGGAGTAACCTTCTGGTTAGACAATTGGTGATTATGCGATTGTTTATATTCATGGCTGTGTAGTTATGCTTACATGTATGTTAGAAGAGTTAATGGGTTTTTCTAAGACATCAACGTAGGCTGTTAATTTTGTCATGACCAAAATGCATCATGATATTCATAGGAAACATTGGTGGGAAATAATGAAGAAGGACTTTGAAATTTTGTGTTGTGATGCCTTACTTTTTAGTAGGTGAAGGAAGAGCATTAGTGGTCATGTGGTTTTTTGGATCCATTTCCAATTCTGTAACGGAAATGGGATGATGTGACGAGGAATATTTTGGTAGGCCTTCAAAGTATGACTAATAAGACTGATGCTATATGGGTAGTTTTTTATTGGTTTTCTAAGGTATCTCATTTCATTCCAATTCGAGACTTTCACTGTGGATCATATGGGTGAATTGTATGTTTGAGAGGTAGTGTGGTTTCATAGGGTACCATAGAATATTTTTTGGAACGTGATAAAAATTTCACTTCACACTTCTGGTAGAGATTACATAGGGAGCTTGGTACTGAGGTGTTTTTGAGTATGACCTTTAACCTACCAAAAAATGGGAAGTTACAACATACTATTCAGGTACTAGAGGTTATTTTAAGAGAATGTGTCCTAGATTTTTGTAGATTGTGGGAAAATCATCTTGTGTTGGATTAGATTCCCTATAGAAATAATTTCACAACCCAATCCTGGAAATTATTTCATTATATTATTTTATTGTCTTTGGATCTTTTGATTGAGGTTTGGGTTGAGTCCCAATTTGAATTTTATAGTTTTTCGTTCAAAAAATGATGTTATGGGGTTTTTATGAAAGGGGTGTATATATAGAACATGGTTAAGGGACACCATGTAGCTTCTCCCATGTAACCATGTAGATGTTGTTTTGTGTCAAGGGGTAAGGAGAATAATTTCTTCATGGTTTGAGAAGTCATATGTCAATCATGCAGTTTCGTTCTGGATTGGGGCAGTGACGTTTGGAACATTGGATGCATGGTTTGGGAAACCATGTGGCCAAACCGTGTGAGTTGTTTATTTTGGGTAGTGAGGGTTCATGTTTTATCAAACCATGTGTCCAAACCATGCAAGTTTTCTAGGTCATTAAACATATAAAATGATTCATTTTTTCATCTATCATTTTATCCCAAAATTAGGATTTTTATCCCATGTTCAACATAGTAACACTAGGGGGTCCCCTAAGCTCCCCCTCATTTTCTTCGCTTGCATTTTGGAAGCCCCGTGAAGGTTCCAAGGTAATATTCCTTTGGTTTTTGGTGGATTTACTCATCTTCCCCCTATCTGTTGGTTTCTTGGTTCTTCCTTTGTGGGGTTTTTCTTTAGCTGAAACCTAGGAGTGAGGGTCAATGTGTAGTTTGTTTAATAGTTCTAGGGTGTTTTTATTGTCTCTTGGGGTGTATTCTTCCCTCTCTCTAATATTGGATACATTCTCAAGTCATGAGGTAGGTGTTACAATCAGTTTCCTTTCTAATGAATTCTATTTGATACATGGATATTTTTAAATAATATGTGAATGTGTTTGACATCATTGTGGTATAATTTCTTTGCATATTATAGTAATTTTCTGTTGGAAAAAATTAGTATAAGTGGTTTAAAAAGGGTCATCTTTAAAAATTTTATATAGTTATGCACACAAGGTGTTTGATAAAATGTATATTAGTTTCTTAAAATATAATTGAACATTTTCAATGATTTTTAGCCTTGGTTTACTTTGGTGGGATGGTTTTAATTACAATTTGGGCATGTTGTGTGATTTGGGATCCTCTTTATAGTTCGAGAAATTGTGGTAAAATTCTCTATAAAGGTTATTTTTATTCTTAAATACTCATTGGTGGTTTTGGCATTGTGTGTCTTGTCGTGTTTGTTTAAGGGAAAATCATGTGTTTTCAAATTTTTTTGATGATTTATTAGAACCTATAAGTGTGCCATTAGATGTTGTCACATCCATGGGTTAAAGGGTTCCCACATGTATGAGCATACAAAGAATGATGAAACTTAATAGTGATCCCCTTTTTCTCAAAATGTCTCATTGGATTATAACTGGTGTGTTTCTTCCCTTTGTGATATTAAAAGTTGTTTCAAATGTTTTCTTAAAAGCATGGCCCATTTGGAAATCGAGACATGTTTTGGTTAATGATTGTAAAAAATTCACGTTTGTTACATTTGATAATGTTTCATGATTTATTCTAGTTTTTAAATAGTTTTGGAAATGTAATTGGATTAGGAATGTAATGGACCATTCTGAAATTTTCATATAAAAGTTATGTTTATTTTTTTGGAAATGTTTGGTAGCATCTTTTTAGTGTATTGGAACTGATAATTTTGAATACCCGATTATCACTTTATAATTTTTTGGAAATGAAATGTGATTTATAAATTATAAAAACTCGGTTAGAATCTTATCATGTCTTGAGAAATTATTTTAAAGTTCATGTGATGTGATGGTCTGGTTGGAACTTGTGAAATAATTTTTGTGATATGGGAACCCCTATGGAGGATATCCTAATATTTGTTATCATATGGGTGGTGTCTGTGTTTGGGGTAGGTGAGTGTGGTGGCGACATGTAAGGTGAGTCATGTGTGCAAGGGACTCCTCATTTAACCATGGGTTTCTTAGGTTTCTTTTAGAGGGTCATGTGATGGTTTCTTATCATCCCTGATTAGATAGGTTGTTACCCCTTGGATGTTTTAGAGGTCAAGTGTAATTTTCCTACTAGATTGGATTTTAGAACTACCAGTAAGCTATTGAATATTGAGCTGTACCATATTCCAATAGGTGAGTCCCACCCTAGTATGTCAAGGATTCATTCTAGGAATGTTTAGGAAATTCCCATTGTTTACTATCTATATCTATATATTTATATTTTATCACACTTTGTTTTCTATTTACACCCATCATTCATTTTCAGAATGACTTGGTGTTTCAATATTTGGATCTTGGTTTGGTGTTTTTTTAAAATGGTAATCTGTTTTAGAAATGAAGAATTAGAGTGTATTGTTTTGAAAAAGAGAATGTTGTGTTTGTTTATTAAAATGAGAAAAACCTATTTTTATATATATGAATTCCAAACTAGTGTTTGTGAACAATTTTGGGAAAGGAAATTCATGGAATCTGTGGTGATTACCTACTGATGTATGATTATCACACCCTAATTAAACCATTTTATTTTAGAAAACCTGAGAAATTTTGTAGGTTTAGGATTATAGCATGTATACTCATAGTGTGAGCTGGTTATTCTTGTGGTTGGTGGTGGTTAAGAGGTCATTTGGAGATCATGTTAGAGTGGCTGTTTCAGTATTTTATTCAATTTCTATTTTTTATGTTCAGTAGTTGTATCTGAATTGGTTTCTATATTTATTGAGATTCAGTTATTGTTACTTCTTCTGCTTGTTCATATTATTTATGTGATCTCGTTTTTTTGGGCCAAAATCATTCTTATTTGGATTATATTTATTACCCGACACAAGTGGCCAACCAATGGGAACTGGGAATGCCCTTTGAGTCATGTCTTGGACCATGTCAGATGTTGGGTTGGAAGGCATCCCAACTTGGTTTGTGAAAAATATTTATTGGGATACGATTTAGATGGAACCATTTGAGGCACTCTATAGTAGACCATGTAGGTGTCCATTGCGTTGGATAGAGGCTGGGTAATCTGAGTTGTTAGGTCCGAGTCTCATGCAGGAGATGTCGTACTAGATCTAGTTTATTCGTAAACGTATGGCTACGACTCAGAGTAGGAAGAAGTCATATGAATATAAATGTCATCGACCTCTTGAGTTTACAATGGGTGATAATGTGTTTCCATGTTTTGGTCACCATCAGATTCAAAAGTGGGGTATGTTAGAACCCAGGTTCATGGGGCCATTTGATATTGTAGAGAGGATCAGACTAGTGGTGTATTGATTTTATTTTACATATTGGTATAGTGGTATGCATGAAAATTTTCATGTGTCTCAAATTTTGAAGTATCAACCTGTCACATCTCATGATATTGATGTTGAGGATGTTGATATTGAGGTAGATGTGTATTTTGAAGAGAATCTGATATGTATTGTAGATCATAGTCATAAATTCATACAAGGAAAGATTGTACCTTTGGTAAGTGTTTTGTGGAAGAATGGTAATGTTTAGGAAGATAATTGGGATATATATTTGTATATGAATCCTCAATGAACAAATCTATTTGCTTTGGATGTTTAGTGATGTTTGAGAGTTCTACTTGAGGATGATCCATTATAAGGTGGAGTGTTTTAAGATGACAGACTTAATGATGGTTCACTGTTTTTTAAAGTTTTGGTTTGAATCCTTTAATGTTGGATAAATAAATGTTTTCTAGGTGTATGAGGAAATTTTTGGGTTTTATGATGGTTCAGGACATGAAAGAAGCTGAAATCAGCCCATCCAGTGCATGTCGTTCGGTTGGAGGACGATTAGAGTAAACCATTCAAGGGGGAATACAAACAATACAAAATTGGGTAGATGAATTTTTTGTGGTTGGCACACAGTTTTCCAAACAATGAAAGGATAACCATGTAACCACATGGCCTGGACCCTCTTGGATAGATGTAGTTTCATATTTGGCACATGATTTGGAAAAATGAGCAGCCAAACTGTGCACCCCATTAGAAAGTGAAAAACTACTTCCTCCCCCAGTTGGGATTTTAAAAATCTCACCTGATTTTCCCCTATTTCTTCCTTCTCCATTCCTAGTGATGAACCTAAACCCTCAAGACCTCCCCCTGATCAATCTCCATAAATTCTAGTCTATTTGGAGTGTTGTTGGTTACAAGTCAAAGCTATGGGTATGTCTAATGGTCCTCTTACTTCCTTTTTCTGGATTAGGAATTTTATATTTTTTGTTGTTATTCCAAAGCCCTAAAACCCTCTTTTTCTAATGGATCCACTCCTAGGGATTAAAAGGGTGATTGAATCTGGATCTAATGATAAGTTTATGTGTGTGTTCATGTTCATATTCGAAGTAGATGGTCGAAAAGTTATATCCTATAGTATTGAAGTTGATTTGTGAATGTATGGTGGTGTTCTTGGTTATCTATTATAGTGAATTTTATTCATTTATAGGGTTTTGTAAAATAGTTGGATAAATGATAAAATTAACCCTTTATCATCCCTGTGGGATGTGCTCCAGATAATTTGACTAGTTTAGGGCCACCCATGGGGTGGACCAACATTTTGGACATAGAACATGGTAATGTTAATCATGAAATTTACATATATTGAAATTGAGAATATAATTAATGTGTTTAAAATTTGGTTCAATTTATAAAGAGTCTCTAATGGTAGTGTGCCTAGTTGAAGTAAATGGTTTAAGAATTTTTTTTGGCATGATGTGGAAAGGGTTATATAGATTATTGTGAATATGTCAAATGGAATATGAATTTGTAATGGAAATGCATAAATGGATTTAGGCATATGATTCAATGAATGTGTTTAATTCTCTAATACATATAAATTGAGAAATGGGTTAAATGTTTCAATGTATGGGAAATTTTTATAATACTATATGAGTTATGCATAAAAAGGGAAATGGTTAGATTGGTTATGCTAAGTAAAGTGTAAATGTGTTAATGGGTTAAGGCTTGGTGATGATTTATATATTGATTAAAATTTGAATTGTAAATGTTATGTGTATTGATTAAAAATTGGTTGTGATATCAAATATTTTGTAAATGGATAAAAAAACATGTTCACATTGCTTTGTGTTGTGGGAAAGAGGATCGAGGCTCCCCCCATGAGTTGGGTTTGACTGAGGCTCTAATCCCCACCCTTGAATGCACGGGTTGGGGAGACAAACTGATTCTCTAGGCCCCTAATGGTTTCATTGGATACCTATAATTAGGCTCCAAGGTAAGTGTGTTATGATTATATATAAATATTGAACCCCAGTGAGATGGGGAACTTGAATTATTTCTTTCTGCATGATAATTGGACAACTTAGATCATTGTGTTAATGATTTAAATTCCTAACCCATGGAACATGTGATGAAAAAAATAATTCAGTAATGAAGATAATTTATGTGATAAAAATGGAATTTATGATGGAAATCGTTAAACTGAATATGGTTAATCAATTGAACCTGAGTTTTTATTTTGTTAACATTTATATTTATTTCATTATTTCATGCATTTTCTATTTATGCTTAGTTTTTTGGAGAAACTGTTGGTGGGGGCCTACTGAGTTGTACTCACACCCTGATTAAGCCACCATTGGAAACATATGAATATTTCATGGTTGTAGGAAAGTACACGGTTACAGACCATGTTCTATAGATTTTAGTTGGGATTGGGATATGCATGGTTGAGGATCTAAGCCTGGATTCATAACCTATTTTAAGGATTGAGTTTTTGGTATTTATTTTGGGGTTTTTTTTCACTTTTGTAACTATTCGCATGACCTGGCGTATTTATTTTTGGTCATGGATGTACCCTGTTTGGGAAATGGTTGGTAATGCATGTTTCTTGTTTGTTTGTTTTTTGTTTCATTACTTCATATGTTACCTTATGTGTATTAGTTTGGTAAAGAGTGTATTATCCCCCACATGATCTATTACACCTTCACGGTTAGTCGGCAACCTCTGGTGTATGAGGAGGTGTTCTTGAGGTCATGCAGTGGCATAACTTGGGGAACTGGTTTAGTGACTTCTGGGATGGGTAAGTTACATCATAATTTCTTCTTCATATATTATTATGTTGTTTTACTTCACATTTAAATCTATTTTCATGCCTCACATTCATTTTTGGATATTGAATGTCCAATTCCTGAATCCTATATTTAGGGTCCTATATGTTAGCTCTATGATTAAATGTAATGTTCCAGATTTTCTTATATATTTTTTTGAAAATTTGATGGGATTATTTCGAGACCCATTTTTGAGACGACACATGATTTTGAGGCTTGTAGTGACTAGAATAAATGTTCGAAGTATTTTTATTTTAATTAAAAATATCACGCGTGTGTAGTTTTAGTAACATCAAAATGGGTGTCCGAATCAAAAATCTGAGGGCACCGTTGAGCTCAAAACAGTGAGTTTACAATAGGATAGGCCTATCATTGGCTGACGCGGGTTAGCTACAAATGTTAATTTGTGGACGTTTTGAGATAGAAATAAAATATACTTAAAAAGTTATTTTATTTTATTTCTTCATTGTTACGCAAAAACTTCACAACACTGTAATGTGGTGACTCAACAATGCTACAATGCAGTGTCATGGTAATGCTGAAACACTTTTAAATTTTTTAAAAATGTTATAGTGTTTCCTCCATTAATCACAGGCATGGACCAGTGTTAGAATTCATAATGCTGGAGAATTCCTCCCTGGATCGCTGAAGTTTACTTGAGGCAAGGAGAATGAATCTATCCTGTCAGCGACGATGAACGGTGAATGCCAATAAACAACAGACCGAGGATGTTTGTTGATGGATCACCTTCCGCAACAAATTCTCTCCTCCAACAGATCCTCTTTCAGGTATGAGGTTTATTTTTTTCTTCATGTTTCTTTTCCCAAATCTTTTTTCAAACAATGAACGCAGACATACCCACGAACAAGTTAATAAGTGGTTCAATCATTCTTGTAGGATGGATAAACTATGGTATTAAAGATAATAAATAGGTAATTATTTTCTTCATCGTTGTCCTACTGACATGAGTAGACCAAAGCCGACAAGAAAAAGGCCAAGGTCCCTTCATAGGGTGTTATTGTGCAATTTCTTACCTCGTTCTTGTGTTCTTCACCGATGGACCCTCGTGGCCGTGTTGGGATTTTTTGTGAGGTTAAAAATGTGATTGGACCCCCAGAGAAACAAAAATATGATCTTGAAGGCACTATAGTGAAGACAGAAACCCAAGGACCATGTATGAGATCCTGGTTTGAAAAAATGGGCCACCATGGCGACAGTGGCAACCCATAGAAGAGGGGCCAGTGGGGGTGTGCAGCGGAACAACCATTGGCTCTGTATCTAGCAGTGGAGAACACCATGAAACAATAGATGTGGGTGAATAAAAGTATATCCATCTCTACAACCAGTGGCAGGCCATGACGAGATGCGATAGGAGGCTGCGTCATGCAGCGAAGTGTCACGGTCCAGCAGGACCGCTGTGGGACCCCACGAAAATCACCACGGGGTGATTCATTCGGCGGTTCACCACATTGACTAGGCAGGTATGTGGTTCCCACCGCTTCCTGAGAAGATGAATCGAACCACTCGAGCAGGCTAGGCTGGAGACGGCGGACCAGACTGGCAGGGACCTGAGTCGGGTTGACCCGACAGATAGGACTCGAACCCCACTAACCTCTTTTTACTTAAATTCCAATAACTCTCAAACCGTGTGTCCATTTGACGATCCATTTTCGGAGTTGGGAACCTCATAATGAGGAGGTCCTTTTGGGATACTCTATGAGAGTTTTCATGGAGGTTGTAATATAAACTACTGGCTCAAGGAGTAGGTGCTCCCAGAGCAAGCATGCAATGGACGAAATCCTATGACTGGCTATGACCTATGCAGAGTGAGTCTCCTACATAGTGTTGCTCATGCACCAATACAAATTTTATCTCATAAGTAGTGTGTCTCTTATGCCCATAAATAGTCTATCTCCTAGGGAGTGTGTCTTCTCACGCATACAGATTTTGTCTCCTGCACCTTCATGGAGTGTATATTCTACGCCTATGCAGAGTATTTCTCCCAAACATATGCAGTGTGTGTCTCCTACAAAGACCCGGATGTTTTCTCCTTTGATTTAGATATTTATGGAATTAAATAGTATATATATCATGGTATGAGATGACTCTAGTGACTCTCTTGGCTGTACTTATTAGAGGCTACACTTCATGTACCTATGTGGTAGTTTTCCTTGTGTCTTTATTTGTGGTTTACCATAATGGTTTGGGGTCCCTACAGTGTATTTTTTACTCACCACAACATGGGATTCACCTGCAAGTGCCATGTCTTGTGAAGATGATCGATAGATTTGATGGAGTCCTTGGTGGGCCGTATATGGGGGTGCTTCAGGGAGACCTGACGGACATGTTACACTTCAGCAACATTCAGACAGTTTACTATACCTACCCTTTACGTAGTGTTTTCTATAGAAAATACCCAGAAGCTTGTACTTTTCTATTTCAGTTCAGCTTGTATTTTGGACATTTTACTTTTTAGTTTTTACTATTAATCTCAGTGGTTGTCTTAGTGGGTTACATATTTATTTACTCATTGTTTTTAGTTTCAGTACATACTCTTGGAGAAGTGTTCTTGTGTGAAGGTTTATTGTAAAATTCCTCCCCTTTATAGAAAATTCCTACTTGGAACTAGTCACCAGACCATGGACTATGGGAGGCGGTCTTGGGGTAGTCCCAACACGGGCTTTGAGGGATTGGTAATGGCATTAAATATCTATGGGTTTATTATGTTTTTCTTTTCTTTATCATGTTTTTATTTCAGTTTTATGTTTTATGTACATTTATTTAATACATGGATCAAATTTTCATGATATATTATGATAATGGGTGGGCTTGAAATTTTACATCCCCCTAATTTATTAGGTAATGATTTATATATCATGATATCATTAAACATAGGTATTATTTAGTTAGCTTTATCCATGAAGTTATCCATGGGAATGATGTAGTTTTCCACATCCATTATTTTATGTTGCCTTGGAAGGGAGTTTTGAAATATATTTATGATGAAATGCCTTATTATTGTACTAAATTTTATGTTTTTCATAATTTACTTTCTACTTTGATATTTTATAAATTATTCCTTGTTTTCATGTGACAAAATATAATCCTTTTCCTCTATGATCCATCAAAATGATTTTTTACTCTTATGAAATCTCACCCCTTGATTATTTTGTTTTATCATATTATTAAGTTTTTAGTTATACCCAATATTTTATGTTTGTTTCAAGGATATCCCATGTAGATATTGGAGTAGAATGATATCTTAGAGAAAAGTATAAAGAAGAAAATAAAACACTATATAACTTATTTTAAAACATTCTATTCTATATATTATATTATGGATACATCAAAATAGTATATTTATGGGTGTTTTTATTTTTATTTGTGTTGAGAAATATCTACTATTATGACTAAGAGATGCAGTTCATTATATAATTTCTTTTAAGAAAATATATTTTTTTGACATATTAAACTTGTTATCACTAGGAGTGGGTAACCAGGGATACAATCAATTAGTGGATGAGTGGTATATAGAGTGACCACAATATATAGTGTATGATTATTGAGGATTTTCTATAGAAACCCAAACTTCTCATACATGTATATTACATCTTTTTAGATGAATATTCATTATAGTTCAAAAACCCATGTTTGAGGACTGTAATATTTTATTTCTATTGAAAACATGGAACATAATATTTTAATCTAGTGAAATATCTTCAATATTTCCCATATATATCTTCCCATTTAGTAATTTTAATAGTTTTACTCAACATAAAACATTTACTCATGACCCAGTGGAAGGAAACATAAGAAAGGGTGAGCTAAAATGATCATTAAGGGTAAACATAAGAGATATATCTCTATGATCATATGAATGTATACAATAAGCATAAGGGCATGTGATAATGAAAATAACTTATGAAGTTCATAGACAACCTAATAGAGGTCATAAAAATGAGTCATGGAATAATGATTGGAAGTTTGTAAGACATGAATCATAAGTGAATGATATAACACGATCCATGAGATCATACAATTCAAATAATGCATATATTTAAGTCATATACATCATTTTATACATTTTGAACATGTATAAATAGAAATAGGTTCTCTCATTAAGTTAAAGAAATGAAATAAATCCCTAACATAAAATTTTGGATAAGCTACCAGGTCCACGCATAATGTTATGGACATAAAATATTGTTCCATGAATAACAATGTGAACATGTAATTAGGTTAATTTATAACATTATGAACATGAAATAAAGATCAAACATAACATTGTGAACATATAATCGAGTTTACGCATAACATTTTTAATATGTAATCTGGTTCACACATAACATTATGGACTTGAAAGATAGGTCCACAGATAACATCATAGTAGTCATGGTTAACTCCTGAGACCATCATAGAGAACAAATTCCATTACTAAATTGAGTTCACTCCCATTCCAGTTTTTTATGTCTTGAAATATATGTAAATACCCAATTAGTTAGAGGGAGATTTAGTTCCCATCAATATTTGGTTATAATGTAACCACTTGCATTGGTTATAACATTAACACCATCACATCATAAAAATCGTACACATGTGTGCCAAGATATCATAAAACAATCATCGTTTCATAACCCATGAAATGAAATGGGTTTCATAAAAATTTCATTATATCATAAACTTTGGAAGAGTGGTAGGTTTCATAATCAGTTCATCATAGCATAATCCATGAAAATATGAGTGGGTTTCATCAGAATTTTAATGTGGTATAACCCATAGAAGAGAAGTATGCTTTATAAACATATTTTACAACATAAACACAAACCATTATGAGAATGATTAAGAATGAAATCCTTAGATAATAACACTAGTAACACATAAGTTACATTAGTGTATGCCACCTCAGATGGAAAAATATTTTAAGAGATAAATCACTTGGAACATTTCTTATGGAATATAACATTTCTTTGAAAATTAATTTTTAAAATAAAAAACATTTGTGAATTAATTTTATTTGAAAATAAAATTTGAAAACATATAAAGAAATAATTAAAAATAATTTAAACAATTTATTGATGAAAATATTATTTTCACTTTGAAAACATATATTTTAAAATATAAATCTTTTTGAAAACATTTCAAGAAAGCATGGTTTTATAAAAAAAGGGTTTTCAACGGAAAAGATAATTTTTAATAAAAACATTATTCTGAACTCTTGAGAACATAAAGAGAGTAAATTGAAGGGAAAATATATATTATCACGAAATAACATGAGGAGAATAAATTTCATGAGTTTCTATAGATATATATAATAATATTTTATTATATTAAGCGTAATAAAAAACAATCTTGAAGAACAATGAGATTGTAACATAAAACACTTACCACATAGGTGACTTTGAATTGTAATACCATTTAAATAATAGAATTAGAATAAACATAAAATATAATTAAAATAACAATATTAATTATACAACAATTAAAAGGGGTAGTATATACATATCACATAAGAGGATACGTGCATAACATAACTTATGTCCCAAAGAAGGAAAATTGAGGAAAAAATCTCCTTATCGGTTTGTTATCTTTTAAACTGTAAAACCCCATAAAATAAAGATCATAAATGGATATGTAAATCCCCATAATATTAAGGATAATAATCATAAAATAAATTCATGGGAATTATTTAAACCACAATGAAATACATGGTGAATTTGGAATGTGTCCTACAGAAGTAAAAAGTGAGATTGAAATCCCTTACCTCAAGTATTGAATTTTGTCATAACCATTGAAACATCTTGTATAATAATTATAATATAATTATAAACCTATTAAAAAACAATATATATATATATAACATCATCTTTGATTTTATTATGACCTTTTATTGTTTTTATTAACAATTCCATGTTAAAGTAACTTTTCATTTAATAATCACTTTATTTTTCTTATATGTTTGACTTGTATTTTCAGTCCTATTATATAGATCATGAATAAATAATATAAATAATTTAAACCCTAATATAAATTTAATATATATATTCATTATTTATATATTTATAGTTACCTAAAAAAATTTGTGATAGGAAATTAAATACACCATTCTTAGAGGTAGTAGGACGTACGCACGCATGAACGTTGTTTTTTTATTGTATTGAAAGAAAGAAAATTAAAAGATCAATTACAATTAAATAATATTATTTATGTCAAATATATCACATATTTTAATTAAAACCATCCTTAATAACTTCTATTTAATGGGAGAACGAATCAAAACACTTCACGAGGTGGTAGTCCACTGTACACGCGAACAACATTATCCTATTCCAAAAAAATAGAAAGTATGAAGGTATGCATGATAAATAATTATATAATAATATTAACATCTTAAATATATTATATATCATATATAAACAATTAAACTATCATTTTTACTATCCTTGATAGGTGGTAATGGGAACACAAACGACGTCATTTTGCGAGGTGGTTGTCCTCTGTACAAATGAATATTGATTTCATAACCCATTTTTTAGAAGATGATATGGTTATTGGTAAATAAAATAACCTAAAAATATCCCATTATATATAATATAATTATTTTATTACAGAATAATGATATAATAATAATTAATGGGGGGTGGAGGAATAAATAAAACAAAATTGATTGTTGATGTAGGCTACCACTTCATCGGGCATCCTGCTTAGGTTTACACTAAAATACCCCCCTAAGATATTTTTATGGAAACAATAATTATTTTATTATGAGTTTAAAAAATTTTGTAAGTGATTTGGGTAGGTATTTTATGAACTAAAATGGTTTTAAGGTGTGAAGAAGCAAAGAGAGTGAGTTCCCTTTTATAATTGAGGAAGAATCAGTTTTTATAAATACCAAAATGCATTCACTTTTGGGAGGTCTCCCTTAACTCATGTGAATAAAAATTGATTAATAATGTATGTGAGGGTTTACTTGGACTAAAAAAACAAAACTAAACACATTTTCATCATGTAATTTCTTAGTCATTTTCTTTACTCAATTTTACCTTTTTAGTTTTTACCACGGTTACTTGTTTCTTTTTATTTAAATTTTTAATATATCCTTTTACAATATAATTAAATTTCATTATATTAGATAACTTAAGAAAAAAAATTATAAATATTAAATCCAATGTTTTAAATAAATATCCCATGTGTTTCTAAAATTAATTTTAATACAAACACATGTAATGCGGAAAACCCTATTTTAACATTAATCGAGATAATGAATTTTAACTATTTACACTAATCAATATAAGAAAAAATTAAGTTTACATTATTATATAATATAAATTATTCTTATTCAAAATATGGAATCAAAATTTTCAAATTCTATTCACAGAAGTGGAATAATTTAATTTAAAATTATTCTCACATATGGAATGACAAAGTGAGTTTTCAAAACAAAATAGGTCAAATGTCTGCAAAGTTATTATATATAATTAAAATATGAAATTGGTTAAAAATAAATTATATAAATTAATATATTTATTATATAATTAATTATACTTTAAAACATGTTTAAAATATAATTTAAATTTATAAATAAATAAAACCAAAAGGTAGTTTTCAATTAAAATTCAGTAATTTTTAGCATTCAACCAAAATAGAAAATTTTAATAAAAAACATAAAACACCACCATAACATATTTTTGATATGAATATTCCAAAAATTAAGATTACTTTTTAAAATAAATTATATTAAAATTTCATAATTTATTTTTAAAATAAGTTCTTCATAAAAATGTGAGAAAACTATTTTAAATAAAATTTTAAACATAACATTAGATTTATTTTTATCCCTTATTTAGAAAACATATTGGAATAATATTAAAAATAATATTTTATATAACATAAAAATTTAATTAATATAATTCATAAAGGGTTATTATTTATTTATTTATATAAAACACACTTGTTCTGGTAAAAATTGATTCCAAAAAAACAGATTTTCTTTAATTTTCAAATAGTTCTATTTTTATTTATAATATAATAGTCACTAAGGAATATCTTTACACTATATTTTCATAATTTTTATTAATCCTATACATACCCACCATTCCAATTTCATGGTGATTAATATCATATTAGATAATAATATTTTTATTGTACATTGCGTTTCATTTAAACTCGATGTTTCCTATAACGTAAGATAAAATCATTGTTTTGTGTAATGAAAAATATAGAAAAGATTAAATTTAATTAAAAAATAATTTCAAAAAATCTTATGGTGTTATATTATACCCCCCTTAAAATTAATTTCATCTTATAAATTCATCTCGGTAATTAAATGTTTAACATTTCAAAATTTCTTCATAGAAACCCAAATCGTACAAATGAATAATAGAACATTCCTTAAAAATAGAAAGTTAGAAACATAAAGGTTACAAAAATTAACTAATAATTATGTTTCCATATAGGAGAACATAGGTGGGAATTAAATATTTGTAAATTTATGAAAGGTGTAAATAATTATAGAGAGTGATAGATATCACTGATCATAATAAATATCGTGATCCAGAGAATGTGAACTGTCATAAAATTATAAAACAAAGAGTCCTGAAAATGGAAATTGATATCATAAAAAATGAAGGTAATAGGAAAAATTTTATTTCAAGATCCATTTAATAGATTTGAATATTTTTTATGAGAATATATACTTACTTTATTTCATTCTATTTCATAAGAACAATTTCATCCATCAATTATTCATTGATTAATTTAAACTTTATCTCTTACTCTAAGAAAGAAAGGTGAATTTGGGGTCACTGGTGAACTAATGGATCTTAATATTCATAAATAAGATGATAAATTATTCATTCTATCTCTAGTTATCACCACAAAAATGGTTATAATAGGTTATCTAATAGAGATAGATTTTCAATTAGTGAAGTATTAATATATAAATCCCCATATCAATGTTTAATTTAAACCTTTCAAAAAATGTTCAACCTTATGACCCATAAAAATTATTAAAATCCATAAAAAAACAAGTTCACAGAATTTCCAAAATTAACATATCATTAAATCAAATATATGGTGAAGTGTATCTTGGTTATCACATACCAAACATGTGAATACCTTCATCATGTATTCTATTCAAACATTATTATAACATGAATTACCATAAAACATTATTGGAAACATGCATAATTCTTTATTACTTACCCAAATTCATTGATATATTCTCTAAATAAAAAAATGTTGTTAATTACCCTAATGATAATATAAACCAATTTGTCAAGAAATACTTCATTAATTACAAGGTCATAATTACTATCCAATTTATATTAAACATATCAATTATCTCTTCATCCCAACATCATAACATTAACATTATGAAAATATAAAGGGTTATCTTTCCATTAATCATGTGTTTTCCAAAAATATACCCTTTCCATTAAATTAATTTTCTTGATCATCAATATCATTCAACATATTCTTTCATGTCCTTAATGAAAAAATTATACAAAACAATCAGTAAATATTTATTAATTATTGAATCATAATATAATAATATATCAATTATACTAGTTCCTTATAAAACTATTAAATAGGATTCAAAATATTAGTTCTTAATATATATTTCCTTTCACATGTCATCTATATTGTCTTCATTATCATCAATATTACCTTTACTCATAGAACCTTGTGGATTTTATTCACAAGATTTACCCTTAGTAAATCAATTTTCATAATGCCCATACATTCTATATTTGAATAATTAAACAGTTAATGATATCTTAGAGATACCAATATCCCCACCCATTATAATAACTGGAATTTTCATTTTCCATTTGTATTTACTTTTTTTGTGTCAATATTTTTCATAGTAAAAATATCTTACCATTCCTTTAAGACATTCACTTGGGGGTTTATTCTCACATCATCAACACATATGAAACTGAATATTCATTCCTCCATAGTCTCAACCACCTGATTTCTTAATAGTCTCATCACTTATCTTATTTGTTTTGTCTGAGAGTGGGATAAGGTATACATTTTTAATCACGTTCTGTGAAAACTGATTAGCAACAAACAAAACTTCCTTCACTCTAGTTGTCCCCCCATTTGAAAGCTCATTAGAAAATTTTTCATCAAACTCAACAATAACAGAGTTCCTTTGGGTTCCAACCAGTGACTAAAAACAAATCATATTTTTAGAAACACTAATCATAGTAGGGAACAACATAATCATGAAAAATAACTTTTAGGACATCTAAATCATTAAACCCTCTTTAATCTTAGAAAACTTTGGTCATTCATTGTCATCATATATTTAAATCCTTCACGATGGTTCAAAACGAGTTCATTAATTTATAAAGAATATACCTTGGGAGTGTCAAGCTTGGTGTATAGTAAGGCCCATTTTTATACACCATTTCCTAATCGATTCTAGATCAAGATGGTGTTTTCAGGTTTGTCACCCCTTGGTACATCTGTAACAGATTCACATCCACATGTAGTATTTTGACATGTATGTAATTTATTTAAAACCACTCAATGTATCCTTTACTGAAATTCCAAGACAATTTCCTATAATTTAACTCATATTTAGTCTTCTACTAATATAAATACCATGAAATATCCTTTGAAATATCCCTAGGGACATCACTAATGTTTTGTCATCCTAGTTTCTAAAGTTAAACTGAACCTTTCATTTGATACCAGCTATAGTGACCCAGGGTTTTCATATAAGGATATTGTATCTTTTTAAATGAATATTCATTAAATTTCTCAAAAAAAAATCATGAGGACCACAATAGTTTTATTCCATTGAAAACATGAAACCCAATATTATAATTTGGTGAAATATATTTAATGTTTCCCAGAAAGATATTACAATTTAGTAATTTTTATATAAATACCCTATATAAAAACTTTTTTCATAACCCAAGGAAAGGAACTTAAGAAAGGGTGAGCTCAGATGCTCAATAAGGGAAAAAAATAAGTTATATAACTCTATAATCATAGAAAATCATAAGATAAGAATAATGTAATTTTATAATGAAAATAACATACGAAGGTCTTTCCCAACATATGTGTGATCATAAACATGTGTCATGGAATAAATATTGGTAGTTTATAAGACATTAATCATAAGGTAATCAAATAACATGATCCATGAGAGAAAAATGTTGTCATAAAACAAAGATTTGTGGCACACACATCAGCTTATATATTGTGAACATGTATAAATAGAATCTATTCACTTATTATGTTAGGGAAATGAAATAAATTCCTCACCTAAAATTTTATACATTCAACCAAGACCATGAATAATATTATAGACATGAAATATAGGTTTATTCATAACACTATCAAAATGTAATAAGGTTCATGTATAACATTGTGAAAATGATATATGGTTTAGTCATAACTTTTTGAAAAAGTAATCAGGTTCATTTATAACATTTTGAACATATAATTAGGTTCACACATAATATAATATACATGAAAGACATGTCCATTTATAAAATCATAGTATTCATGGTTTACATCCAAGACTATCATAGCATAAAAATTACTTTACTGAACTGAGCTGACTCCCTATTCAAGTCATTTATATCTCATGAGATATAAATATTTACGTAATTAATTGGAGGAATATATAGGTCTCACACATATTTATTTATAATGTAACCACTATCTTTGGTTATAACATAACTATCTTCCATGGTTAAATTTTTTCCACCATCACATAATGAAAATAATACCTATGTGTTCCACAAGATCATAAACCATTAATCATTTCAAAACACATGAAATGAAATGGGTTTCAAAAAAAATTCTTCATATAGTAACCTGTGTAAAATAGAAATATTTTTAATCATTTTATCATTTCATCATATCATAACCCATGGAAATAAGAGCATGTTTCTTAAGAATTCTATTGTGGTATAACCTATGGAAGAGAAACAGGTTTCATAAAAATATTCTCATACATTAACGTAAACCAATTTTAGAAATAGTAATTATGTTATATTTAGATCATAACCCAAGTAATGAATAAATAACATCAATGGATATCATCTTTTATGGAAAATTATTTTGAGAGATAAATCACTTAGAACACTTCTTTCAGAAGAAAACACTTCCCGAAAAATCATCTTTTAAATCATAAAACATTTTGGAAATATATTTATTTGAAATTAAACTTTGAAAAATAAAGGAATATATTAAAATAATTGAAAAAATGTATTGAGAAAAATGTACTTTCAAATTTGAATACATTATTCTTAAAATATAAAACATTTTGAAAACATTTTTAAAAAACATGGTTCAAAAAAAGAGGTTTCAAACGAAAGTATGATTTTTTATAAAAACATTATTTTAAACTTTTCAGAACATAAAGATGGTAAAATGAAGGAAAAAATTTATTCTCATTAAATAAATATATTATAATAAATTTAATGAGTTTCTTGAGAGTTATATCATAATACTTCATCATTGAAATCATAATAAAAAACAATCCTGATAAATGTTGAGATTGTAACATAAAACTCTCACCACATGGGTGAATTCCAATCATAATCCCCATGAAATAATAACATTAAATTAAATATAAAATATCATTAATATAAATATATTAATTATATAACTTTTAAAAGGGTTATTATATAAACCTCATGTAATATAATGTGTGCAAACCATAACTTATGTCCCAAAGAAGGAAAATTAAGTCAAAACAAATACCTTATCGATCTGTTAATGTATGAATTATAAACCCAAATGAAAGAGATATCGTCAAATAGATATTTCAATTCCCATAATATTAATTATATTAATCATAAAAAAAATTCATCATTTAGTATATACACCACATAAAATAAATATAGGGTGAATATGGCATATGTCTTATTGAAGTAAAAAGTGAGACGAAAATCAATTAATATAAGTCATGACTTTTGTCATTCCAATTAAAAATTTATATATACTAATTATATGTTTATTAATAATATATTAAATAACCATTAATATATATATTTATATATCATTCCATATATTCTTTTCTTATGACCATTTAATACCCATTTTTTAACAATTCCATGTTAAAGTAACATTTTGGGTAACAATCTCTTTGTTTGACATATATGTTTTGACATTATATTTTTTTACATTTAATTTGATAATTATTTCATCAAATATATAATGGAAACCATGCTATAAGTATAATATATACTCATTATATATTTATTTGGATTAATACATAAAATTTAGTGATAGGAAATGAAATACACCGTTCATGGAGATTGTAAGTCGTATGTATGCATGAAAACTATTTTTATCCTCCTACAGGATTAAAAGAAATAAAATTAAATGATATATCATCATTAAAAAATATTTGAATTATATCACTTTTTTTAAATCATCCTTAATACATTCGACGTAATGTGTGAACGAATCACATCGTTATGCGAGGCATTAGTCCACTGTACACACGAGCAACGTTATCGTATTAAAAAAATGTAATGCATAAAGAAATGTGTGATATAAAAAACATATAATCATAAAATATCATAAATATCATATATAAATAATAAATACAGCATTATGACCATCCTTGCGAGGTGGTAATGGAAAAAAGGAACGACAATAGTTCATGAGGTGGTAGTCAACCGTACACACGAATGATGATTTTGTAACGCATTTGATGGAAGTGGAGATGGTTTTAAGGAATGAAAATAATAAAAAAATTAGTATTTTTAATATAATAAACTAATTATATAATCATTTTATAGTAATAATTTATGGGGGTGGAGGAATAAATAAAACAAAAATTCTCATTGATGGACGTTACCTCTTCTTTGAGTATCCTCCTAAGGTTTTAACTACAAGCCTTACTAGGATTGATTTAGACCAAAAATAAGGCTTCTATAATGAGTAGTGAGAAGTTGGGAAGTGATTTGGGAATATATTTTGTGAACAAAAAGGCATTTTAGGTGTCAATAAGTGAGGGGAGTGGGTTCCCTTTTAATGTTATGGAAGAGTGATATTTTTGAAAATACACAAAAGTATTAAATATTGGGAGGCCTCCAATTCCCCATGTGCCTAAAAAATTGAATAATAACGTATTTTTGTGTTTATGTTTTCTATAAGAACCTCCAACACAAAAAAATAATACAAATTTTTATCATTTTAATATTCTTTAGGATTACATAATTTAACAATTTCAGTTTTTACCATGGTGACATGTATCTTTTTATTTACAAATGTAAGTTATATTTTTAGAATTAAAATAAATTTTTTTATTAGATACTTTATACCCACTAATTATAAATATAAAATAAAATTTATTAAATAAAAATACAATGTGTGTATTAAATTAATTTTAATACAAAATCATGTTATGCAAAAAACCATATTTCAACCTTAATCTTAGAAATCAATTTTTACTATTTTCACTGATATTACAGTAAAAAATTAAGTTGAAATTATTAGATGATAAAAATTATTCTTATTAAAAATATTTAATCCATTTTTCTATATTAAATTAATTTTAGTGGAAGAGTTTAATTTAAAATTAATCTTTCATACGCAATGGGAAAGTGTGTTTTTAAAGAAAAATAGTTCAAAAGTTCGCAATGTTTTTATATATTATTTCAAAATTAAATTGATTAAAATTCCATAAATTGTATTAAAATATTTATAATTGACTAAATTTACTTTAATACCTATTAAAAATATAAGTTAACTTTGTAAAAAATTTAACCAAAATGCTGTTTTTAATTAAAATTCAGTATTTTTTCCTATTCCTAAAAAAGGAAACTTTTTTCGAAAAATTCCAAAAAATAAACCTAATATAATTTTTATATTCCAGTTTTAAAATCTAATTTTATTTTTTCAATTATTTTATATATGTTTTAAAATTTAGTTCTGAAATAAGTGCATAACAATGTTGACAAAACTATTTAAAAAAAATACAATTTTAAGCTTAAAATGGATTTATTTTTATTTATTGCTTAGAAAGAATATAAGATGAATTATATAAATTAGATTAGAAATATAATATATTAATTTTATTAATTCAATTCATATAGAGTTATTTATTTAAATTATTTTTATAAATCACACCTGTTCCTATAAAAATAGTTTTCTGAGAAAAAGATATCCTTTTATTTTCAAATAGTTTTTATTTTCATTTCTAATTAATTGGTCACTAAATAAAATGTGTAAAAAATATTTTTATAATATATTCAATCTTATTCATACCCTATATTATATTTTCTAGGTGATAACTAGCATATTAAATAATAATATTTTTAATTTTATGTCCCGTATTATTTAAACTCAGTGTTGCATGTAATGAAAGCTAAACTTAGTGTTACTTATAATGAAAAATATAAAAATATTAAATTTAATTGAAAAAATTTCCAAAAATATCAAGTTGTAACATTTGGTATCCTTTTCTTGGTTAGTGATCTTGAGATGATGAAATGAGGTTGTCCTTCCTCAAACAGTTAAAATTTAATGATGCATTATTTATTATTTAGTTGGTTCCTTATCATTTTTTTATTCTTATTACTTGTTTTGTTTTATTATATATTGAACATAGGTATAATTTAACATTTAATATTTCTTTCTTTATATGTACAATTTTTTTACTATCAATAGTTAGCCACTTGGGTCTTCCTTGTTTATGTCGGTCTCTATTTTGATCATTTGATGCGATTTATAATTAAAAAGTGTTAATTTGAGTGGAGTGACTAGGTGATAAATATTTTGGTTATCTTGGTAGTGTGATGTTATTTTGGTACTGAGTAATATGGTAAGACTATGGTAACATGATTGTTACATGGGATGTGAGGGGGTTTTTCTTTTAGGAAATACTTTTTGATTACAAGTGGTCCTGGAGAGGCTATGAATTTATGTATATTTATGATTTAGGTAAAGTGAATTATATAGTGTTTAATTTAGTGTGTTGATTGAGATAGAGTGTGATAAGTGTAAATTGTAGGGATACTTGGGAAATTATTGATATTTAATTAATAGTTGATTATTTTAATTAGTGTATTGGTTTTGGGAAAGGTTTGATATCATATCCTGAAGAGTAGTTTATAAGATGGTATATGGACAAGGATAGTATGTAATTTGATAAGTAACTTATATATTTAATTATTATAAATTGCTATTTTATATTCCCACCTTATGGTTGTATTCTATATTGTTTCTTAAATATTATTAATGAGCTTCGACATGGATATTGTTTCTGTGTTCTTGTTTGGCCACCTTGTTATATGTAATGACGTGATATATATATTATTATTTTCCTTTTTGGAAAGTTGTTATCTCTTTTTTATTTTTATTTTATTATTTGATAATATTGGTATGAATTATGAAATATATTATTGGTTATATGGGTACCCTAATTATTTTCCTCATAGTGAAGATGTATAAATGTTATTTTTCCTCAACTTGAAGATGTACAGATATGTTTTCCCTCACATTAAGGATTTACAAGTGTTTATTTTCCCTCTTAACATTTAATTTATGATTTTTATCTCACTATAGTAGGATTGTGATCGTGGATTTGAATACATTATGAACCCTCATAGTGGTATTATTTTTATGATATAGAGAATTTAAAATAACTCTTCCTAGTGGTTTGGGAGGAAATTATTATTAATTTGGTTAAATTCATTCCTTTAGTATAAGATGTGTGTATTTTTATTATATAATTTATTTTGAGTGATTATTTTTAAATTATTATTATTATAAATAAAAAATATGCCTTCACATTCATTCACATGACAAAGATCACATATGGGTGTTGGGGTTACTTGGTGGTTCTTACTAGGTATTTGTACTCACACCCTGCATGTACACCTCAATACACATGTACTTCCACATGTGGAATTGAAAATTTTATTAGAAACATATATATATAACTACTTATATGTTCTATGAACTATAAATTTATCAATGTATCTTTATAGTAATCCACAAGACAATGGAGTGAGGGTGGAAAACATTGTTAGTAGAAATTAACATGCATATCACTAAGTTGGTTTATTTGTCTTATTTTGGAGGACTTCATTCTTTATTTATGTTATACTTGGTTTGTTTTTTGATGTGTCACATCTGTATAGACCACTTAAATTTTATATTATTATACAAGTAATTCGTAATCCCCCAAGGGGTATTTTTTTTATTTACAAGTTTAGATGTTTGATTTACAGAAGGTTTGTTCTGATTGTTTTGGTAAAATCTAGTAATGATCCAAATTATTTCCAAAATGGGGTAAATTATTCTACAATGAAAAACCCAGAGCCATGATGTAATTAATAAAAACCTAGGTGATCACAAAACATTTATAGGGTATGTTTTGGACTAGTTTGTGTTGATATAATATCTAAATTGGGTCATTAAATGAATCAATTAGTATATACAATGTTAAAGAGTACAAAATATACCCACTCCAATATAGTTTTGATACATATTTTTTTTTCAATTTTTAAAACATCCAAGGTGTTTCTAAGAAGTGAATAGAATTTGAGAAATTATTTATTTAAGTAGACATAGGCTAAATTGAATGTCCAAAAAAAATTTTCACAATCGCATGAAATTATATTTAGTAATTAATTTAATTTTGAATTACTATAAGATACCGACCGATACATGATCTATAATTTTTGATAAATTTTTCATAAGAAATAAGGTTAACATAAGAGTTTAAAATCATAGTCATATTGAAAATAAAATATATCACAAAATCACTAGAAATATTCTCTTATTAATTTAACATGATTGATTTAGTTGTGGTAATATAGACTAGATTGACTAAAATGGGCCAATATGTGGAGGGTTTAATTATATATGGGATAAAATTATAAACCCCATTTTATAATGATAATAAAATTTTAAATCCCAAGAAATATTGCATGGGCTTATGGTCTAAATGGTCTATGCCATTATTTTTCTATAAAATATCCAATACAATATATTATATCAGCTTAATTACCATCAACCATTTAAAAATAAATATTGTTAACAATACTCATTTTTTTAATTATACAATACATGAGAGGAGAAATGGTCACCTCACTCATCTAGAAACACACGATCTATTATACTAAACACTGGTGAGGCAGGTGATGATTTTTGTGGTAATGACATAGAGGAGGGGAATAAAATTAGTGGCCTCATTATGGAATAAAGAAACATGTTTACTAGGTATCTAGATTTAATACACTCCCATATGTTCTTCATTAGAAAACCTTGAATACCATGGGTGATGTCTGGGTTCTATAGATCAATTTTAACAAGAACATTTTTATTGTCACCATCAAGACCATGAAGAAAAACATAATTCTATAGCTATTACACCACATGATCTTCTCATATTCTAAATTTATCTTTGTATAGGTTTTGAATCATAAATGAATTTTCTATTGTGGTAATATTTTGGGTAGGTTTTGAGGACCACATAAGAAATCTAGTTATATTGCTTGTCCAAGTGTCTCTCTCTCTCATAGAATATAAGGTATACCAGAAGGTATCTATCAATTAAATTTTACCCTGAAAGAAATTAATCATTTTATTTGGAACATCAAAAACTACCTGTAATACTACACTTGGGATATTTCATAAGGCATTAACTCTCTCATCCTAACATGTAACACTAAAATGGTGAATTTTATAATCAGGGAAATTTAATTATAAATTTATATTAATAAACTATGTTTTGTGATACTCAAATAGTCATATATTTGTGAAAACTAATTAAATAATTAATTCGTACTATTTTCAGATCTTTTTAAAAATAAATATTATAAAATTGGATAACCCATAGCCTATATGTGATATGGTCTTAATGGGTAAATTTAATATAAGACATTTTTTATTTTATTTAAACATTTTAAATCCATGTTCATGGTTTTTAATAGGCTAAATGAGCTGGCCTGTCTGGATTAAAGCATATTCCTAGATCTTGAATGATTTACTTTTGGAAAATTTTTGGTACACTTTTTAAATATAATTATGATGTTCCTTGAATATTTCAAGTAAAATTGAAGGTTTCATAGTTTACTTCGATAGTACAAAACATATACTGATGTAACACATAAAATATTATGAATAAGCATTGAACATACTTTCCTATAATATAATTTTATAATAATTATTAAATGAATAGATATTCTACATGATAAATGATCTATATATTATATATATTGAATAAATAATATAAATCTAAAAGTTTTTAGACATTTTTAGAAGCACATAACATGGGATGAACAAAAAAGACCATATAAGTTACAATTTGTATGAATTCAGAAAATATCAATTTTAATCCCCTCAAAACATATGATAAAACATTGAATATATTTATTATAATTTGATGACACATAATTTAATGGTTTTTTGCGTTGATAATAATGTTAAATATGTTTAGAGTTTCACAAAACATGTGCTTCTAAGTGTACATTATTAAAAGAACATTGATTTTTCCATTATTAATTATTGGTGATATAAGATATAAAATAATTTCATATTAATATGAAGAGTGATAAATTATTTATAAATATTTTATACGACGTTTCTGTAGATTCACTGATATTTATACTAAGAAAAACATGGTGAAAAATCATAGAAAGAAATTTTTTATTAAATTTGATTATATGTCTTAATTTGAATTTTCAATTTAAGTATGGACTATATCAATCATATATTAATTCCATAGAATAGTTCGATGAGTTTTTCAGTGTTTTAGAATAAATAAAAACATTTTTTTAAGCTAATAGAAATTTTGAAGGAGTTTCACAAAACACTTGTTTGTAATTGAGTTCTGATATAAACTAGTGGTATATTAAGTATTCTCAATTCATTAAAATCATGAAATAATTGAATTTAATTGAGTTGTAAATGTTGTAAAAAATATGTGTAAAATATAAAATAAATAAATTTTGGTGTGGTCCTACTAATTTAGCAAAATATTGTCAATAAAACATTCTATACAAAATATTTCTGTTTAAATAAATATTAGGTCGAATAATTATTCCTAATATTGATTAAATACATGAGAATATTTTGATATAATCATCTAAATATATATTAGGAAAATACATAGAGAATATATGGGTAAACAAGTGGTCAAATTAGGGCATTTTAATGTGATTTCATTTAGATATTTTCTGGGATTTAATTTCAATATAAAAGTATATAATATTGGTGATGTTATTTATTATTCAATATGATGGGTTAAATTAAATGTATTTATATAATTATATAATTCAATATATAAATTTTATGAGATATTTGAGTTATAAATTAGAAAATATCATTCTTAATTTGAGGCATGTTAGTCAAAATAGATCCTATTTTTCAAGGAATTTATTTTTTACGTTATTCAATATATTTATTTTAATAATTCATGGAAATAAAAAAAATTAAGGCTACTAAATATGATGTAGCTTTAACATATATTTTTGAGGAATTTGTTTTTTGAAAAGTAATATAAATATTAATTGGAAGATTTGACGAAAATAAAAAAATACAGAATTGAATATTTGAATAGATTGAACATGATGTTATGAATTTAATAGGGAACAAAAATTATCATTATAATATACGATTTTTATTAAATTAGATATTATACACATGAGGGAATACATTAGCTACAGATTGAAGATCTAAAAGATACACCATGGAGTAGATTATTAAAAATTGGGAAACCATACACATTATAGAAGTAGTGATCCATTACTTATAATTATCATGGGATTTCAAATTATTTTTATTGATGATATATTCTATTTATAATCACTTTATGACACTAGTGATTATTGTTTATGAATGATATCATAAAAAATAAGGATGTATCTCAAACATTACAAGTAAACCAAGGCAAAACATTTGTTTTTTATTTTTTCATTTACCTTATATATATGTAAGGTAGATATCTAGAAGATAAGAGTGGATCTAAACATTAACCAGTTAATAAAGTATATTTTTTAAAAAAAATCATAAAACCGGAAGAATTATTTATCACCCTCTTATTATTAAAACCACTAATTTTTTCACACCAAATTTGATATAAGATCAATCTAGTTAAATTTATTAGACCCTTTAAGGATATAAATATAAGTTCTTCTGTATATTATTTATTATTTTATATTTAATTTATTTTTAATGGATAATCAGAATTCATTCAATAATAGGGGTTATTACCTTTTATGTACAAAATTATCATATATGAAAGAATAATAGATTCCTTATCATTTTTAATTAGGTATAAAACTCAAATATTTCAGTATTTTATATTTAAGCCTCTTGAGAATGGTGAAATAATAATATGAACTGATCAATTTAATTTTTAGAAATATTATAAATAATTTAATTCCATTTTGGGTGAATTATCAAGGATGAAATTTATAAAGAATATTGGATTGAAAATTATTAATGAAATTTATAATAAATTATAAAATATCTATAGAGGAAATGTCAATGTTAGTGAAGAAATATTACAAATGTGGAGTACTATATTAGAATACAACATGATAAAAAATTATGATTTAGTTGATTATTTATTTAAAATAAAGAAAATAAATTGTCAGTACAATTAGAATATATGGAGAAGAGCTTAAAGATATAGTTGTGGTAAATAATTTGTTATTAATGATGCTATATAAGTATAATGATAATTGATCTTTATTTGAGAATAAAAACATAGATGATTTTACCCTTGATGACCAATATAAAAATCTCATTAAATATGCGATGAGGAATGATAAAATATTAAATAATAATAATAGTGAATAAATATAAATATGATTTAAGGTTTTGTATAATTTAAAGATAAAGGATAAAGATAAAGATATTTTAACGAATCAATAGAAGAAAAAATAAAATGAAATATTTTATAAAATGAAAACTCATATTTACAAAAAAAAATAGAAATAAGAAAGGTAAATATAAAGGTAATATACACATATATAAGTTATAGAGATATTAGAATCTTTTATTCTAATTATCCTAGAAAAATGATGAATATTATAAATAATAAAAATAAGAATATTTTATTCCAATAAATAAATTCAGTAATAGTAAAATGTTCATAAAAAATAACAATATAATTTTTATCAAAGAGAATGACAAATACAATTATAGTTTTGAAAAAAGAGTCTAATCATGAAATAAATCCAAAATTTCCCAAGTTAAAGATAGGGAGTAATCCATAAACAATGGCGATGGTGAGTAATCCAAATTAAATACAAATGAGGTGGAAATATAATAATATATGGAGTATATGAAGAAATAGAAACTTGAATATTTCATTTATTTTATCAAAAATCCCTATAAGGATAACATGATGTTTAAAAAAGTTTTTAAAAGATTAAAATATATTGAATCAAAAAAAGAATAATTTTTTGTTGAAGAAATTAAATTTTTGTAGATTCATACTACTAAACTATAAATGATAAAAAATATTTTGAAGATTAATATTTTTGGGGAAATAATTATTATAGGTGAAATTAGAACATTTTGATGGTAAATGTTCTGTTAAGAAATTAAAGAGTGGTTTTAATAAATCCAAAGTTGAATAATCCAAATCCACTAAGAAGAGAGAAGGAGTATTAAATAATCCTGATCAGTATATTAGATTATAATTAAATCATTTTATAGGGAAAAATACCTTGGTTTCTTAAAATATGATTCATTCACTACTAAGTAGAAAAAATTTAAATTTTATTCTAAATTTTCACACAATTTCAAATAAATTGTTCACTAAAAATGATTTTTTTAAAAAAAAATAATGATTTATAAAATACAAGAGATTTGGTGAATAATATGAATAATTATACAATGATAATGAAGATATAAAATTTTTAAAAAATAAAAATAATAAAATTGCATGAAATTCAAAAGAAAAATGTTATTTTCTTTTGAGGATCATGATACCTTTTGGATTATTGAAATGAAGTCATGATGTTTATTAATGTTGGAAAATTAAAAAGTGGAAGAAATTTTATTTTACAAGAAAAATATTTTAAATATTATTTGATGATGCTTGTGATGGTGAATGGACTAAGTATATTGTTTCTAAAAAATTATTAACATTTGTAAAATTATTTTACCTAAAAACATGAAAATAATTTTTTTTGAAAATGAATATTACTATGTGAAATATAGAAAAAATAATTTCCTTTATTCACATAACATTTATTTTAAGATAACATCATATATGATCAAAAAATAATGTGGGAATTTATCATTAATCCGATGTACATTTTGAATTCATAAAGATATGAGGCAAATAATATATTTAAGAATACTTATAAATAGTTTATAGAATTAATAATACTATAGGTGGTGTGATAAAATGAAAAAAATGATTTAAAATAACTTATAATTCACTTTACAAAATTTAAAAATAAAGGAATGTTTTGATATTATCTAAGAAGATTAAGATATGAAAGATACATGCTCAATGGAGTTATATAATAATAATAAAAAAATTATTTTGAAAAAAATTAAAAATTAAAATGAATAAATTTTTGTTCAATGACATTATTATTGAAAATTATTTGAAAAATTAGATTGGTAAGTAAACTCAACCATCTTCCACTCACATATTAAGATAATTAAAACTTCATACACCCATGGATTTATTATATATATTGAGAAATAATTATTTATTTGATAAAGAAGTAATTAATTTGGTCATTTTAGTGGGTTTATTAATTATAAGTTAAAAAAATTAATTACATTGCGAATTTATTAATATCTCTTGTTTCCATCATTGATTTTCCTTATATATACTTAGATATTATTAATTATTCATCTTTGATATATGTTGAGATGTTAATTTCAGAATTGGAATCACGTTCATTGGATTCATTATTGTTAAGGGGGGATATAATATATAAAATAAGTGATTTATCATGATGAAAAATATTAAATTTATATCAAAAAGGGTTGTATAAATTTGTTTTTAGAGTAATGATGATAATGAGAAAAGTTATATTGATATGAATTATGATTTTTTTGTAATTATAAACAAAAATAAAAATCAAGAAATCAATGTACACATGGATTTATAAGGAGTTTTAATATCCTTTAGCTAGATTTATTATAGATTTATTTTTTCCAATATTTTTAAAATATACAATGCAAGATTTTAATATTTTAATTGAAAGGTGTTCCATATAATATTTAGATTTATGTAATAATATATAAGAATCATATAAGTATTTTCATAATGATTTATAAATATTTATTTATAAACATGAATATTTTAAAATGGAAAATATGAATTGTTGTAGGATTATAAGAAATATAGAGTGTATTTAGAGACCACATGACATTGTTCTATATACTATATAGACCACGGTAATTATAAAAAAACCATTTTTTAAAAGATTATTTCATAGTTTTACAATGGATAAAGGTAACTTCAATATTCAGTTAGATACTTATATAAGTTATTTTGATATGGAACAAGATACTATTAATTAGTATAAGAAATTATAGATCACATAATATAGACCTACAAACAAAAAAATCATGAAATCCACAAAAAATATTTTTTGAAGAGAAAATTGAACAAACACAATTTTTCTATTTATAAAACCTTACATAAGATTTGGAAAGAATTGAATCAGAACATGTATCACTAATTTTAAATTCCTTAAATATATTATGTGGTGGTGGATGTTTTGAATCAATTATTTCATAAAGGTAAAGAGTATATAACATAAAATCTCTAATATAGTATATCAATACATAGTTATTTACCAAATCTAAAGAAATTAACCGTTAGTCCAAGAGGATAATAAAAAAATCATGAAATTTTTTATTATTATGATTATATGTTTTTTAAAGTCATTCTAAAATTATATAATAATTTTTGAAGAAGTTATGGTTGGATAAAACGAATTAAAAGAAAAAGTTTTCCTTTATCATAAATTTTTCTATTAGAAATAATTCAATTTGACTTAATATAATAAAATGAAATAAAAAATATTTTTAATATGTTTTAAATGTTACTTGAATAAATCATGAGAAGATTGATGCTAAAAAACAAATTCATAATGTTGAGAACATATATAAAATTTGGAACAGTCTGTTATTTTTTCAAAAAAATATAAAATATTTACATTAAGAAAATTATTCATACACATTCTATGATATATTTTTAATGTTTCTTAATTATTTCAAGTGAATTTTAAGTCTTTATAGTCCATTTTAAAATTAAATTCAAATATTAATGAAGTACAATATAAGTTCTGATTGGGCACCTAAAATATCCTTTTGTGATAGGATTTTGTATGATTTCTTAAAGGGAAATATTTTATAATTGATCTATGTATTATCTAAGGTATCATAAAGATATTAAATTATGTTTAAGGCTCAAAAATCTTTTTAGAATCACATAACATAGAATCGGAAACACTAAACATATGAGTTATTTACAACCATTCTAACTACACAGAACATGTATCTTTGTCTGTGAATTTTTCAAGTTAAAACAATATATATATATATATCTTATTATTTAATGAGTTATAATTATAAAGTTTTATGAACTAGGAATTCTACTATAAATGTTTCATAGCTTTATAGAATATTAAATAGAAAGTTTATACTCTCAATAAAATATTTGATTGTCTATACTGAATTATTGAAAGGATAAGAAAAAAAATACTTTGAGATTGATATGTGGAATGCAAAAATTTCTAAAAAAATTACATAATTTTTTACAACTTCATTATTTTATTAATATATAGAACATGTTAAATATGTTTATAGAAATAATTTTATTTAAAATTTATTTTATTTTGTGACTTGAATATTTTATTGATAGATAAAGTATGTATGTAACATATCAATGACATGTAATAGTTTGATGTGTTATAAAGATATTTACAAGGAAAAATATACTTTAAATAGAGAAAAATATAAAAGGATATCCATATAGAATTAATTTTTATTGAAATGTGCCACAAAATTATATCATTTTTATTGTCACCAATTCATTTAAAACATTGAATGATGAAGGTAGCCAAACTTGACATATTATATATAACATATTTTAAAAATACACCTAAAAACATTTGGTGTGGTTTTGATAATTTATCAATGTATTGCCCATAAAATATACTATATAGAAAATTTATGTTCAACATAATATTTGGTTGAAAAATACTAGAAAATATTGATGAAATATTTGAAGATATATTTTATAATTATTTTTATTGATATTAGAGAAATATTTGGATAGTATTGGTGTGAAAATTATAAGTCAAATTATGTTTTTTATTTAATTTCACAATTTTTTAGGATTTAATTACAAGAGTTTGAAATATTACATTAGATATATTTTATGATATTTAAAATGACTATTAGGATTAAAGGTTTCATGATATTTATGGAATTAAAATTTCAAATTGGATTAAATATTCAAAATATATATTATGTAAAATCTATTTCAATTTTAAAAAACTATCAAAATAGATCCTATTTTTATTGATTTATTTTTCAAATTAACTTATGAATATCGATTAATAATTCCAAGGAATAAAAACAAAAGGTTAATGAAGACTGTATTGATTCTGTGCATATTATAGAGGAAAAATATTCATTATTGTTGAAAATTTGGATGATCAAGACTATATTAAATAAATAGATATAACATTTGTGTGTTATACATGAAAAATAATGTTACTACATAATTGGGTGAGAAAAATTATAATCATTATTATATGTAAGATTCACTGTATAAAATGTTTCATAATATTTGTACCCTATCAATTAATGGTAAAATATTTAGAATATACATCAAGGAAGAGTTTCTCAAAAATAGTACAATCTAAACACTATAACATGATGCATTATTGTACCTATAATTTTATTGGGCTGACAAATAGTTTTTGAGGATGAGTTGTTCCAATTGTAATCACTTTATGATATTAACTAATATTTATATTATGATTGATACCCTAAACAAAAAGCATGTTTCTCCTATATTGCGAGTGAACCTTGTAATGAATATTATGTTGTGAATTTCTTGATTTACATTCTATATAAATAAAGGAATATGTACGAATTATATTAGTGGATCCAAATATTAATCAGTTAACATATGTTAATTTTATGAGAAATATTAAAAATATAGAAACATTGATACACACCCCCTTAGTGTTGTAACCACAAACTCCCAGAAACACCATTTTACAATAATCGTATGTTTTTATGGTTTTTAAAAAAAAATTAAATTTTGATATTAAATATATATATATATATATATAATCAACCATCCATATTTTTTATTTCATAGAGTAGTTTAAATCGAAATCAATAGTTCCATGAAGATAACAAAACATTTAATTAATTCAATTACCATAATTCATTTAGATGATGAGTTGAAGCTTTCTAAAATTCTAGTAGAGAAAAAATATTTGTAAAAATCTCAATTATAATGATATGTATGATTTATAATTTCACTAATATCTTAAAATAATTATAATTTGTTGGATCTAAATTCATTAGTAGATGGAAATCTCCAAGAAGGGGGGTTATTTTAAGTTCAAAAAACATTGTTTTTAACCTTAAAATAATTTATTTTAAAAGAGTTTAAAATAATATAATTACCAAAACCTCTTATTAATTTACACAATAATCAGGTTGGGCCCTTGGGTCTTATAATAAATAAATCATAATGGGGTTGATACTTATTTTATTATTATTTCATGGGTCACTAAATAAATGATCCTTTCTTAAGGTATATACAATCCCGATCAGAGTAACTGGTTTAATCGCAATCATATAAATCATATTTATAGAGTAATATAAACATATCATAATGAAATATATTATTATAGTCAAAATAAAAATATAAATGATAATAAAATAATTCATAATAACAAAAAATATGATAGATAAATGTATTCAGTAAAAAAATGAATTGTAATTAATGTTATTTCAATTATTTAAATAAAAATTAAAAAATGAATAAAAAATATCACTTTCTATTTATACAGTAGAATATAAAATTCATATAAAGAAAAAATTAATAAAATTTAATAGAATTATTTTAATTCAATCATAAGGGTATCCAATAACCTAGGATAAAGTTCCCTTGATTTATAATTTCAAGAAATTTTGTCTTACCCTCACCTAGGTAATCCCTCAATATGAAAATCATTCTGTCTTGCTATATTAAAAATACCATGATACAAATAGTGGATTCACTCTATCTTGATATCCTTTAAATACCTTGATCAGTAAAAGATCGAAACAACTTTGTCTTATTATCCCAAAATCCCTTAATTAAAAAAATACTGGGCACACAAAAAATTTCTTAAGGAGACAACCTGAAAAGGTTTCCATATGAAATAGAATCTCTAAATAAATAAAAAAGACTAGGAACAATATGTTCATGGTTTTTAATCATTACAAAAATTGACAATGAAGAATTTCAATAAGAGCTTCAACAACATCAGACTTTAGTTCTCTATTGAATGTATTATGCTCTTTGAACAACCTGGTACTTATAGGTAACTATTGCAATGGTCATCTTGATCTCCAATAGTCATATTTTATCTGAGATTTATATAAGTACATGGACACCTATAATTTCAATGATCATATTATAACTAAAATCACAACATCGGGTTTTTTTACATATTTTATGATAGAATATATGACATCATTTCTACAATATATCATTACAATGTTTATGAGTAAAAAGGTTACAGTATGATAAAATAATTTTCTATGTTCAGAATTAAAATAGAAGTCAATATGATGGATTTAATTATAAATTACATTATAATGAACTATCTAGATATGAAAAACTAATTTACACAAGTCTAATGATATTCCTTGCGAGTGTTAGTACAATTTGTATTGATATCATTTTTAATCTGATTACAAAAATCATTTTAGTACAAAAGACTATAAAGAATGATTGATAATTAATTTTCAAATGATGTGTATGATATAAATCATTTCCATGATTATTATGATAATAATGTAAGTTTTAATTACTATAATTTCTCTGAGAACGATATTTATCAAATGCATAATCATTACGAATATCATAATGATAAAATATAAATTTATTTTCATAAGTTAAAAAGACATAATGTCGGTATCGTAAAATGTTATATATTTCTTATAAAAACATTTTTAAAATACTTTTTAAATGAAATAAATAAAAATTAAGTATTTATGAAAGTGATTGTTATTTCCAAAAAAATGAATGGAAAAATAAAAAACTGACTTTTGAATAAAAAATATCCCACTTTTTGGAAAGAAAAAACCACAGGAGATAAATATAAAATAACATAACAAACACATATGTCCAATATTATTTTTGAGGTCTTTCTAATTCATAAATATTTTTTACTTATCTCCCCCTTAGTTTATAACTCATCTAAATACAATAATGAATACAAATAACACCCCCTTATGATCAGAACTTTGATAAGGATCAAAGAATTATCTTTGTAAGTATATCTCCTCCTTTTTTAAGATTCACTCTCATACTTTATAATTATCCCCATTTATATAAAATTCTCCCCGTTTGTGATTTTCAAAGTGGAATAGGTAAAAGTATTCTAATACCTGAAAAGGGTTAAAAAAATATAAGAAATAATTAATGTACTTGATCATCTAAAATAATTTAAATAACAATCATCTAAAAGAATTATAAGGCATTAAATCAAGTATAATAAGGATGAAGAATAATTTTAATTTTAATTCCAATAAAAAATACTACAAGATTTAAAAAAATAACTTCATTCCTATGAGATTTAACATGGTCGTTTTCATCTTCTTGAATTATATTATTTCATCTTTCATCATTTCAAGAAAATACTACTTTGTCCTAAACATTTCTTCTTTATCTAAAAATAGTTGATCCAGAGAATGAATCAACTCTTCCATAGAAGAAAATTTTAATTCTATAATACATAACTTTTATAATTGAGATTGGATTTTCTATTCCTGGGTTTGAATTTTCTCTTCCTAAATCTAAAACTCTTCTTCCCGAGCCTTACTGATATTTTCTTGAACTTCAATTTTTTCATTCATCAAAAAAATTATTTTTCAAAAAAACTATTTCAGCATTGTAATTATTGATCCTTGAATCCTATAATTGAATGTATTTTATCTTTCCATTTATATCCTTGAATTCTCAGGAAGGGTATATTTAGGGTTCTAATTTTTTTTATAACCATAATTTTTTGGTAGTATCACAGGATAACTTGTTGAAAGAAACTAATATTTCATTTACAATATTCTTTTATATCTTCAATTGTGTCTTCATGATCTTTGAAATTCACATCGGCATTATAAGACTAGTTTATAACTTTTTTGTCATGAATTCTTGTGTTCTTGATCAAATTCTTCAAAAACATTAAAATTGGCATCATAATTGGTCAATATATCCATTAAACTTCTAACTAAATAAATTTTTTCTTTTTGGTTTTCAAAAACAAAATATATTATTTAATTGAGCCTTAGAAAATAGAAAATGATTTTTCCATTATTTTTTAAATCTTTTACAATATACAAGACTCATTTTATTGAAAATTTATTTTATGATATAATATTTCTTTAAAATAAATAATCTATACGTAATGGGTTTTAATAGTCAGATCTCTCATAGACTATTTTTGGTCTTTATCAGAATTGGTCTCTTCATATTTAATAGAAATATGAATGAATTTATCAGATTTGGTTCTTTGAGAAATTTGTTTCGAGGAGTAAACTAATGAATATGGTAATTTGTAAGAGGTTTCTTATGAATATCTCAAGGTAATTTTATTGGAATAAGATTTCGGAATTTAAATAGATTCCTTATCAATCTAATCATCCTCAACTTACTCTTCTTCTTATACTTTTTATTCATCTTATTCATTATTTCATTCATATTTTTCACCAACATAATCATCCATTTGTCTCATCTCACTGTCATATTTTTCCTCTAGAAAATTTTGTTGAATAAATTTTAGTGGATCTATTTCTTAACGAACTATTTTCATACCTTTTACCTTATCATAGAAATAGGGAATAATCTTACCTACTTTAGAATATTTTCTGAGAATGATTCCATCCCTTAATATTTAACACTTTTTATCAAAATATCAATGTAAAAAACATATGGATTTATCTTTTTTAACTTTATTTTATTCTATTCTTCATTGAAAACTTCTTCACCATTAATTGTTTCAGCAAGGACCTTGGTAGGATCAAGATGCATTTTAGGATCACCTTTTTTCTTATCTTCTTTCCTTCTCCTCCATTCAAAAGAAACATAATCAAGTACTTTATTTTGTTTCTTTTACTTCTTAGGAGAGATAGACTGTAATTTAATTTTATTTTATGAAAGAATCGATACAATTTCTATTGATATTTTTTATTACCTTCAAAAAATTGTCTTGAAGGCTTGAATTTAGTATCCTTTACAATCAAGTTTTGATTATTTATAAAAATTAAATTTCAACCACTTGATTATATCATCAATAATAAGATTAATTTTTATTTTCATCGCTACCTACTTGTTTACTATATTGAAAAACTTCAAACTCTCAGTTAAAAATGTAATTATGATTCCTCAAAACATTATGAGCTATGATTGGATGGTATCTGTCATTTGGTTGTTGATGGTTAGAAAGATATAACCCATCAAGTTTAAATTTCTCAATATAAACAAATAATAAATAATAAATATATCAGAAACCTTTAAGGTTTCTGTATCATCCTTTCTCGGAATAAAAAAAACTTTCATAAATAGGGTAGTAATATTATTATCAAAATATAGACTGATGACTATTCTTTTATCCTCATGAAATTCAATAATTGATTCCTCATATCTTTTATTAATGAAAGTAAAATTTCATTTTTGGTAAGTTATGAGGGGGAAAAGGAATCTCTTTCTGAGGGTAATCCAAGGAAATGAGAAGATAGTTTAATATAAATGATAGTATCTTTTCTTTACAAAGAAGAGATATCTTTAATTATTTATCAACATTAATAGAACCATAAAAATATACGACTTCATCATCATGAATAAGATCTTTATTAGCTTAAAGTTATTCTAGAAAGACTGATTGCCATCCTCTAAATTTAATAACCATTTTCAAAAAGGAATCATAGGTCTCATAAAAGTATTTATTAACAAACATTTCTCTAAACATGGTCATATTTTAGGAAATTTCAATAATCCTTACATTGGGATAATACATGATGGATTTTGACATGAATATTAAAATCATTTCTGAGTTGGAAAACATCCAAACTGAGCTAATTGAAGGGAGGAGGTTTGTTGAGGTAACAATTGTGTAAAATGATGTGGGAAAAGTTCAAGGGTCCCTTTTATATAGGCATAGAATGAATATAGTTCATATTATATGGTTTAGATTAGATCTAAATGATATAACTGTTGAAAAGAAAGTAAAATAAAAAAATGTGAACTCCAGAGTTTAAAGAAAACCAAAACTACTAGAGATGAATGTAATAAAGATTTTTTTTTTAAAAAACCCAACAATTAGAATAGAATTGAAATAGTGTAAGGTATAATAAATTGTAACATTCAGAGTTTCAAGATAAATCTATTAGTTTCAGTAGTTATTTATTCTTCAAAATTTTGTATGAAAACATTGAGTCTAGAAAATGTTGAGTACAAAAATTTTAAGTATTGAAACTGTGCGTAAAAAAATATTGATTATGAAAATTTTGAGTATGAAAATTTTGAGTACAAAAATTTGAGTACAAAATTTTTTCGTATGAACATTTAGAGTATGAAAAAAAAATTTACACAAAATTCAAGTATGAAGATTTCTAGTATAAAAATTTTTAATATGAAAATTTTGAATATGAAATTTTTTTGTATAAAATGCATGAATGAGTTAAAGACTTCATAAAATATCAAACGTATGTACTCCCCATTTTCAACAGAGTATCTTATTTTAATGTTACTGTTTCATCATGAGGTAGATATGGATGATTACTTAACGTTGATCATTCCTATTTTCGGTCTAATATATTACAGTCTATCATAAGGTAATGGTTTTGTAAAAATATAAGAATGTTTTTCTTGCATTCTAATAAATTATAAAATGATATCTATTTTATGTGTGTGATCTATAAGAATGAAGTGCCTAATATCAATGTGTCTAACATGATAGTGGTGTACATGAGAGTGTTTGTTTCATCCACAACATTTGAGAACAACAACTTCCAGCTTCCACATATTTTACATCAGTAGTGGAAAGTGATATTGAGTTTTGTTTCTTACAAGACCCTGAAAATAATGAATCTACTAATAAATTACATGTTGTAGATGTACTTTTCCTATCCATTATACAACCACCTAAGTCAATATATGATATTTTTTTTGAATTCAAAATCATTTCCATATGATTCAAAAAGGATTAAATCCATGGTTCCCTTTAAATAACAAAAAATTTATTTCATAAGTTTTAAAAGGAATTACATTGGATTTTCATGAAACCTTGCACATAATCATATTGAAAACATTAATTCCTGGTGACTAGATTTTAATTATAGTAGGCTTCCTTTCGTATCTCTAATTTTTTTCATTGACTGGTTTCCCAGTTTCAACAAGATCAAGTGTATTTTTCGTACTGATTGAAATACTAATACTGTGAGTATTTTTGTATCCATAATTTTTAAGAATATCAATAATATAATTATGTTGATATATATATATATATTATAATTTTTTAGGTATTTTAGAACCAATAAAAAATATAAACTCACCCATCATACACATCTCAAACATAGATTTCATAAGATTCGAAAACGAATTTATTAATGATTTTTGAGTTGATCCGAATATAATGTCATCAAAATAAATTTCAACAATAATAATTTTTTTGTTTACTTAATTTAAAAAAATATTTTAATCAATGGTTCCCTTAAAATAATTTTTTTTAATAAAAAATACTGTTAATTTTTTATACATGGTTCTAGGGTCTCTTTTTAGTCTATATAAAGCTTTGGTAAGTTTATAAACATATTAAAGATGTTTTATCATACAAACTATGAGGTTGTTAAACAAAAAAAATCCTTCTTAAAATATCCATTAAAGAAAGAAAACATTACATCCATTTGAAATGATTGAAATTAATGAATGATTCATAGGCCAATAGAATAAGAATAAATTCAAGTCTAGTTGCTGGAGCATATGGTTCTTTATAGTATATTCCCTCTTTTTGATTATAATATTTAGCAAAAATTCTTGACTTATTTCTAATGATTTTTTATTTTCATCACATTTATTCTTAAAAACCTATTTTACACCAATTAAAGTGGTTTGTTTAGGTATTTCAACCATGGTCCAGAAATTATTTCTCTTGAATTAATTTACTTTATATTTAATTACTTTAATCCAATACTCATCACCTAAATCCACATCAGGATTTTTAGGTAAAATTGAGAAAACAATATAAACATTCTACTTCATTTCTTAAGGAACTTTGAGTCCTAACAGGTTTATTAACATCACAAATGAAACTTTCATTGGGAGGATTGATAAAAAACAACTGACTGTGGTTTTGTAAAACTGGTTTATCAACATAAGGTAGAAAATATTCTTGAGTAAATACTTCAGAAAAAATTTATTGAGTATTTTCCATATTATAATAAACTTCTATCAATGTTTGAAAATATGTTTTTGAAAGCACATTCACAGATGTTGGTTCAGTTTGTTTAAAAATAAAATGATCTATTTCATTAAAATTTTACATGTACCATTTCTAAAACAGTACAATAATTTTTTATTAAAAACTCTATATGCTTGAGAAGTAGTGGAAAAACCTTAGAATATGCCTTCATTGTATTTGGGTGGAAATTTTTGTAAATGATATTTTTTATTCAAGATGAATACAGTAGTGTCCCATATATTCTCATTGTCTTGAGAAGGCAGTGAATCCTTACTAGGCCTTAAGTGACATCTCTATGATTCCAAAGGCTAAAAATAAATTCCATGGGGTTTCATAACATATGGGGGATTATTTAACCATTATGAATAAAATAACTAATCCCATAACACCAAACCAAAAATACCACTATGTGATGCATGAAAAAAAGAAATAAATCTCAAACATTTCTTTTATATCAAAACCCAAAAAAGTATTCTACAATGGAAGACAAAATAATAACAAGTAAATAGCGGAAGATGACTAATAAAACTGCAATACAACCACATGACTCTAAAATCCACATGATCTGTGCCCCAACATCACAAAAGAACCCATGTATCATGAAGTGGTGCTAAATATGTGTGATACTTTAACTTTTCTCATGTCTGGGTAGATGAAATCTGCTAAAGTACCAAAGTGATAAAGCAGGGTTAAGTACTAAAACTAAGTATATTTTTCCAAATAACTTCCCTACCCACTCCACAAGGATAAAAAGGATAGAAACAATTTATATGAAACAATTCCCCATATATTTTATAAAAAAATAAAATCAACTTCAAAAAATAGTTTATAACTAAATATAAACAAGTTCCATGTCACCTAATTTTCTAGAAAAATCTATTTTTTCATGAAAACAACCAACCAATGCTTTGAATCCATTTCTAAATATCAATTTTGGTATAACCATTCCATTCTACCCATCCACACATCTGACCACGCATGTAATACGGACCTCCCTATACTCATGAGAAGTATCTCACTGATCTACCAAGTCATCACAAGGTAATTATATCCCATGCCTCATTACACCTATGGCACTGAGCACAAGGTCATATTTCAACCAAGCCTCATGATTGCAATATGAACACACACACAGTGTATTCCCAAAAAACAATTTCAATACCAATATAACCATACCATTTTAATAAAACAATATTTTCATTGAAAACCATTTTTCCAACTAGCCATTTCAAAATTCCAGAAACCCCATATTTTAAAACTAACATTTTAAAATCAAGAAACCAAATCAATTTTCACAAGAACTCTCAATAATTCCAAAATTTCACAAAAAACCATTAATTATCACTAAAAAGAATTTATATAATTATTTTCACCATGATATCAAAATCAATTAGAATCCTATAAATCAATTTTAAACTAATATATTCAATTATTGTAAGAGTGTTCAAGAGTGAAGCCACCTACCTCGAGAGTTTTGGTGAAAATGATAAACCGTTGAAGAACACAAACGAAACCGGTTTAAATATTTATGATCCTTCCTTAGATCTCTTCTCCTATCACAACCATGACTAAATCTAAACTTATTTATCATCCAAAATCGTAGATTTGTCCTCAAAATTTGTAGATCAATGAAACCGAGAAGAGGGGTGAAGTAGATCTATGAATAACATCAAGAGTGGTGAATACCGAACACTTACCATGAGGAATTGACTTCTAATCACTAAGTGAAGCCTTCAGATAGCCTCTGCATCAATGGGAGAACCTTCCTTGACCTTTAGGGAATTAAACTCACAAGTTTGGGCCACATAAGAAAGAAAATGAGATAATTAAATACAAAATAGTGTTAGATCAACTTTTTAGGATCTAACTTTGACCCTGCGTACGGTTTAGTCACACGGTTAGGCAGACCATGCACCAACCATGTGTTTAAAAATTCCTTAGGGATGATCCTAATACAGTCACCTCACATCATCTCCATAACCATGTTCTTACCAAGCTTAAGCCACTACCTCATAAGACCTAATCCATCATCAAATAGCACGATTTCTCTAAGGTTGTTGCACTGTTTGGTCAAGCTATGTGTAGAATGTGTGCCTTCTCTTTATCCCCAAAACACATTTAAAGTTCTCCAAAATCTTCCACACCTCACCCATATATTTATATACGTAAAATCATAGAGAAAAGGTTACTTACTGGAAACCAAGGGTGCAACATTCTCCCCTCCATGGGTATTTCCATCCACAGAATATAAAAAACCATCATTGTCCTAAAAGAGTTTTGTCCATTTCTCTTTTATCTCTTTATCGCATTCCCATGTCTCTTCTTGAACTGGAACATGTTTCAACAAAACCCATACTAGACTGATGATTTTTTCCTACAAGTCTCTCTCTTTCTTATCCACAATCTGAATCGGGATATGTACCAAGGTAGCATCTGACCTTAAGTCAATGTGATACCATATGATCAAATGGTCAAGGTTAGGTTGATACTCTTTCAACTGCGATATGTGGAACACATTATGCACTCCACTGAACAATGGAGTAAATTCCTATTGATATACCAAATATCTAACCTATTCCAATATCTCAAAAGGTCTAAAGTATCAAGGAGATAACTTGACCTACTTCCCAAAATTTCGATGACCAAGCCTCATAGAAATCCTTAAGGACACTTGATCACTCAATACGATGGAAAAAAGTCATCGAAAATGATTCAAATACTATTTCTGATGAATCTGATCCAAATCCATCATTTTTCAAATCAACTGAATATTATTCGTTGTTTCTTGGAAAATGATTAACCCAACATGTGAAGTCTCACATACATCCACCCAACATAGTGGATAACGACACGTAAACCCATACAATGCTTCAAATAGAGCCATATTCATTGAGGTCTAATAGCTATTGTTATATGAGAAATCCACCAAAAACACGTGATCTTCCCATGGGCCACCAAAATCCATTACACAAGACCGCTGCTTGTCTTCCAATGTTTTTGTCATACTTTCCAATTTTCCATCTATTTGAGGATGATATCCCATACTCATATTCAACTGATTCCCAAGGGATTTCTATAAGGATTTATAAAAATAAGACATGACACTTGGATATATTTCTTAAGACTATCAAAATTGGTAAGCTGTGTCTTCTTATGACTTATTGGATATAGATTTTGGAAATATCCACCACCATATTAGATTCAAAAATACGTATGAACTGATCCGACTTTGGGAACCAATCCACTATCACGCATATGGTATCCTGTCTCCGAACTATTTTTGGGAGACTTTTTACTAAATCCATCACTATTTACCCTAATATCAACATCGGGATAGGTCAAGACTAAAACATACCTACTGGTCATTGATGCTCTACCTTAACATGATAACATTTAAAGAACTTTAAAAAAAACTCAACCACCTTCTATTTCAAACCGATCCACTTGAACTATTCTTTAAAATCCTTAAAAATATTCAATATTTATGGATTAAAAACCCATCTTGAATGGTGGTAAGCATGAAGTAGTTATTCTTGAAAATCCATAGGTACAACAATCTAATTCCAAAACCACTACACTAAACTCCAATCTAGCCTCCATATCACAATGGTATCCTCGCCACTGAGCTTTGATCTCATTACCAGGAATTCTGGATCGGATGTTAATGCATCTTTCACCATATTTACCAAATTAGGAACCACAAAAAACTAAAAATAAAACCACAACATCACCTCATTCTTCACATTATACATGCATGTCATCTAGAACTAACATCAGCTGCCACTAATCTGAATCTTCTTTTTCCAACTGAGCATATGACTTTTGACATAATGTATTATCTATCATAATTCCTTTTTCCCTATATATACATCAAGTCAAAGTCAAATATATCGAAATACTCTATCCATATTCTTTGCCTCTGATTCAAATATCATTGTGAGAAAATATGTTTCAAGATATTATGATCCATTAACATAATAAATTTTTCACCAAAGAGTTAATGGAGACAAGTCTTCAAGACATGAACAGCTACAACTATGTCCAAATTGTGTGTTGTGTAGTTCTTGTCATATACTCTCATCATTCTTGATCCATAAGAAATAATATGGTCTTTTTGCATGAGAGTGAATACCAACCCAATTACTAAAGCACCATAATACACCACACACCTCTATCCTAATTTCCGAAATATCAATATAGGTGCTAATGTAGGATGAACTTTTAGCTCATGGAAATATTCTGGAATTCCTCAGTCCATTTAAATGGATCCTTCTTCTTTATCAAGCCTATCATAGGCGATTATAGTCATGATAATTCATGAAAAAACCTTCGATAAAAACTAATGGGACCAAGAAAGCTTCATATATCAAAGACATTCTTAAGAAGCTTCCAAGAGATAAAAAATTATACCTTCTCCACATCCACTGAAATGCCTCTTTTAGAAATGACTTGTCCAAGAAAGCAAACCTATTATATCCAAAAATCAAAATTAGATAATTTGGCATATAAGCGATGACATCTCAGGATCCCAACACTATAGCCAAGTGTTTCTCATGCTTATCCCTTGTCCATGAATACAATAATATGCCATCCACAAGCACTACAACAAATGAATCCAGAGATCTATGAAATATCTGATTCATCAATTCCACGATGACTATTGGTTCTTTATTAAGGCCAAAAGGCATTACCACATATTCATAATGGTAATATATACTTCTAAATGTGGTCTTCAGAATATCCTCCTTTAAAACATACAATTATTGATATCCTGATTGCAAGTCAAGTTTTGAGAACCACTGAGCTCCCCTAATTTGATCAAATAAGTAATCGATGCACGAAAGTGGATAACGATTCTTGACCATAACATGATTAAGCTTATGATAATTCATGAGAAACCTAAGAGTTCTTTCTACTTAGTTCAAGAACAAGACTAGTGAGACCAACATATATGTGCTCAGTTTAATGAAACCATTGATTTCAAGCTCTTCCAACTGCACTTTCATCTTCCGTAATCCTATTGGTTCCATCATATAAGATGAAAGGGAAATAAGACTAGTCCTCCAAAGGTGATCAATAATAAATTACACTTCCATTATAAGTGGTAACCCTAATAAGTTCTTGGGGAAAACAACTATATATTTAGCTCTGGCCTCTAGAAAATAATTAACCCTAATCTCTTCCATTGATGCCAATGTTAAAACTGCCAACTGAAAAGAGATTATTCCCACTCATGATTCCAATTAATCTATTTCACCTATCCATAAAACCCTTTATCCTTTAAAGAGATTCTTGGTTCTGTCCTCAATTGAAAAACTAACTATTTTGTTATAATAATTAATTTGAGACTTGAATGCAGTCATCCAATATATACCTCAGAAAAAATCATAGAAATACATCTCCAACACCAAGAAGTCCAATTTCAGTTCAACTCCATCAACAGTTATAGAACATTCTCTACATAGAAAGGCTCGACAATCTATTTGAACTAGAGGAGTTTTATGTTTTATCACAGAAGGCAACATGTATAGTTTTAAAATTAGAAAATCAACAGTATGAGAAGAAATGAAGGAATGTGATACACCAGTATCAAAAAACACATGCATAATGGTATAATTCAATAGGATTTTACTTCTCAAAATAGATGGTCTCGCCTAATCAGAAACAATCATCTTCTCATCTCCATATAATTTATTGGTCACTACACTCTGCCCCTTATTGACTTGTTGAGATTGACCTATCTAAGAAATTATGGTATTATTATAGTCACCATGGATAACTCTGTTCATCTAATGAGATTGAATTTTTTGTCATTTCCCCATCGAAGCATATGATTCTTGAGACACCTGAGAAGTGTCTTGAGAACCAAACCTCATAGAAACGCAACAAAAATTCTTAATATGTAATGTCTCGGCCATAATAATGTACGAAACATTTTTACTTATCTACAATCTAATTAATTAAGCGACCTGGGATGCGAACCTGTACACCTCGCTGGGGATCCATGGAAACTTTTTATTTAATTTAAATATTTTCAGATGTTTCATGAAAAATGTCACATCACGCTTTGGCACAATGTTCAGTTTTTAAATAATTAATTATGGATTGCAAAAGAGTAATAAGAGATTTAAAGAAGATTTAAAAAAATCAAGAAAATTTAAAAATAAATTCTGAAATAAAATAAAGAGGGGGTTACTGGAAAAATGAAAATAATTGAAATGGGTGATTCATGTTTTTAATTATTATTTTTATTTTCCTTTCCATTAATTTGTTTTATTTTATCATTATCTTTTATTTCCTTTTTTCCTTATATTTTTTCTCCCTTATCTTTTTTACTTTGTTTTTATTTCTTTTCTGTCTTTTCTTTTTTTCCCTCTCCTCTCTTCATCTCCCACTCATTATATCACACACCTTAATCCCATCACACCAACTAGCAGCCCCTTCGGAAGGTCGCTGCTCCTTCGTCCAACGTCTGAGTCCTTTGCTATTAGGTGCACAGTAAACATTAGGGAATGGATAATATTGCACATTTGGGATTGTGTTTTTTCTTTGAGTAATCTACATACAGTTCTTCGCGGAAGAATTTTTCCCTATTTTGGGGTTTTTCTTAAATCCTTCCTTTTCAACCATTTTAGGTCAAATCAATGCCCACCATGGATCTTAGAGTCACACAAGACTAATAGGTAGGGTACCTACTCGCTTTTCCTCTATTTCGTTGTGATTTATAAAAACATGTCATTGTGATGTTAGTCGGTGCCTACCAGCATTGTGCGATTTTACCCATTTTAATTACTTTAATGGTTTTTCATAAATTTTAAAGCCTTAATCATCTTAAATTAATGTTTTTGAATGGTTGAAACAAGTTCAGACACCCCTTTGGGTGTGTTGATGAGGTCATTGTATCTTTTTTTGTTAGTTGGTTTTATATTTAATTAACTCAATGTATTTTGCAGCACCTTTTTATTATTTTAAAATTAAATAAATAGTTGTTTGAATTGTTTCAACGAAGTCGGAAACTCCTTTGGGTGTGCTGAAATGGTTGGTGTAATCGTCTATTAGCTGGTTTTATTGTTTAATTAATTTCATGTGCTGCGAAGCCCCTTTTTATTGTAATTAAATGTAATGAATACTTTCCTTGAACATGAACTTCAATTGTTGGATCATTGGAACTTGTTATTCTGAACTGCTTATTATTCAAATGTGCATTATCCGCTGAGATTGATATGATATGTATATTTCCATGAAAGTTGTTATGTTGAATTGATTATTATTTAAAAGTGCATTATCCTCTGAGATTGATATGATATGTATATTGTCTTGCAAGTTTTTATGCTGAACTGCTTATTATTTAAATGTCCATTATCCGCTGAGGTTGATATGATATGTATATTTCTTTGCAAGTTGTTATGTTATACTGTTAGATTTTTTCCTTGTGATGCTGGTGTATCTGGTTAGTTTTCAAGCTGCGAACTTATATGTTGATTATGTCATATCTTCTGCTGTGAAAAATTTAAATAAATTATGGCAGGGAAAGGGGGCTGGTCCCATATTAAGGGTCACGCTTAGATCCGCCATTCCTGATAGGTTATCTCTATGTGTTGGGGGGCCGTGTCGTTGGTGTTTCTGAACCGAGACTTCCCCATACTTTCTAATACTATGGAGTGTTACCAGTTCCAAAAGGTCCCATCAAGACGGATCTGGTGGCAATGTGGCTATGCCAGCCTCAGATGACACTTGACCCCTTTTTGGGAGATCGGGATGGACTCATGGTAAATCCATGCCTCGGGAAATACTTGGTCTTTCGAAATATTTCCTTGGCTGGGCTTGGTGGCATTGGATAAATTGACAGATCTTCAGTAGAGATACCTTCGGGACATGCTCAGACTCCAACTCTCAACTTGAAACTTCCATAATGATGCACTTAAAGATTATGTTATTGAAAATTGAGTATCTTGAGAATTGAGATGTTTTCCATGATATGTGGAAGTGTGCCTGGTTAACACAATAATTTAACCCCAGTCTAAAGCACAATCTTGGGGTATAATTTTTCTTGATTTTACCTCTTTTTCTGGGTTTATATATATATATATATATGCATGTTCGTTCATTTCTACTAACATGTACCATTTCAGACTACCAGCTTAGGCTGAAGCAGGTGACCAGGCACGGGTACCATAAGGGACCCGGGATGACTTATTTATTTCATTGCACTGCAATTAATTTATATGAAATGGTTATGTAATAACACACTACATTGTTATTTTTTCACGAAATGGAATGGTTTAGACACCATGGGTGCCGGCCTACTGGGATTTTATCTCACACCCTGCTCGGGCGTCGTCAATACATGAGTAGATTACATGCTCACAGGTATTGACAAGGGGAAGCGTTCTGCTTACGATGTTTTACTATTCATTACTACTTAGGATAGAGACTGGGGAAGAGGACCAAGCCTTGCGCGTGATTCAATTGCTGCTTGTGTATTTTCTTTTAGTTGACTGTGTGTTTGAGTTCTATTTTCCATACATTCATTTTAGACTTCCATCATGGCATGTCATCTTTCTGTGAGCTTCCACATTTGGCTATTATCATTCATTTGGATTATTTACATTGCTTCTGCTGTAGTTTGTTTATTTACATGCTTCTTCAACTTTCTATTTGTTGTTGTTTACTTCCACTGTGATATTATCGGTTACCTATGAAGGAATAGTCTCCCCCATGGACACAAAAAAGAGCCCTTTCTACTACTCTGTAGCCTCTGGCATTTGGGGATATGTGCTTGAGGTTATGTGACCACTGGTATAAACACCATCATAGAGGTTAGTCAGGTATGGGCATTACAATAATAAGTCCCATGTTGTTGAAATTATGGAATTCTATTGGTGGTGTTGTACATTATCACTTTATGTGGTCAAAGGAACCACATTGAAAACATCCTGACATGATATTTGTTTCTAGTGGAAGATTAACCGATCCATCCATTCGATTCTAATTCCCGCTCCCACCTTGGAAGTAAGTGTCCCACATCTGCTTACTCTATGAATTAGAATTCACACCAGTTCACATGGGTATTATTATATTTATTCTTCTAGTATAACCTGAGATATCCCATTCATCTAGTGTCTCTCTATTGACTATCTTCTTATAACAAGAAATAGATATCATAGCTATCTTTGAGTGAATCATATGTCTCATACCTGATTTAAAGATGCATTCCATTAAGGACTCACTGGATGCAATCTGAGGTGAAAAGCACAATAAATTTTGGAATTTAGCTACATAATCAGTGATAAATAGATTTTTATACTTTTGGAAAAATAAGTCTGTTGTTATCTGAATCTAGAATGTATGAGGATATCCTTGTTTGTTGAAAATTCATCAAAATCCTCCCAACCAAGGCCTTGATCCACTTCCGCATGTACCTCATGATTGCACCACTACTGTGAGAGATCCTCTAGAATATATGTCTCTATATTACCTTCCATATTTTCTATTGTGCCGATGAAATTGAAGATAGGATTCATCCTGTTCAGCAAAAACCTTTCTTTTTTGGTCCTGAATCACTTTAGAAGATGGGTGGATTCTGTTACTGGAACTAGATGGAAGGATCTACTTGACCTGGCTCATCCCGTCAATTCCCTATGTCTATATCCTAAAACACATTGATGATACTCTAAACCAGTTGTTGGTTCACCTGTTGCTCAGGTGCAACCACATTTTACACATCTTCTTCCAAGTGGTTTCTATGATGTGTACTAGGTGCCATTTTCTAAACAAGACACAACCCCATAAGTCTCCCTCTATAAACGGATGGATTAGAATTTTTAATTATATCACATCAGCTACTACAACATGGTTTTCCAAAATCACTCTTTTCCACATTAAACCATCATTGAAAAAAATATCTACTCTTTTTTTGTAAAAAATAATCCATTTTCAAAACAAACAAACTATGCTCTGTTCAAAATATATCATTTCAAAACAAATATTTTTTTTTCAAAAATAAATAGAGTGCATAAAATCATATATCATTACACAAAATAAAATATGATATCCTAAGGGGAAGTCATTCCTCTAATACATTTCAATCTAGTTACACTGGATAAACCCATTATAATGAGATTCTTATATCCTATACGTGTATCCAAAACACTTATGTACCCAACTCCATGGTAACTAGAAGTTCAACATAAGAAGTTTAGATACATTTTTTTGATATACTTTTCAAGTCCCAACAATCCTACTCCTTTATATGATCACAACCCAAGTAATAGATAAGAATGAATTCAAATCTGAAACCAAGAGAACTGATGATGACTTGTTCCACAAGGAAAAGAACAAGCTGATACCAATTATCTTAAACATGATTTTGGAATGAAAAAAATTGATACCATTTGTAAGGACCAATATATTCTCATTATATTGAGAAGATGGTGAGGAATTACTAGTATATAAGCGACATCCCTCAGATGCCAAAGAATAGAAATAAATGTAGACGGGTTCAAAACATGTGGGGGATGATTTTCCCATTAGGAATAAAACAACTAATCTAATAAAATAAAATCAAAAAAACCACTATATGATGCATGATAAAAATAAAGACAACTCAACCATTTGTTTTATTTAAAAACCTACTGAAGTGTACTATAACATAATCCAAAATTACATCAATTAAATAATAAAAGATAAATAATAAAACTCCAAGATAACCACAAGAATTCATTCTCTACAAGATCCATGCTTCAACATCACTAAACAACCCAAGTATCAAAAAGTAGGGTTGAAGACATTTGATAATTTACCTTTTCCCATGACTTGGTAGATAAAATCTGAAAAAGCACCATTGTTCCAAATCAGGGGTGAGTACAAAAAACTTAGTAGATTTTTCCCAATGACTCCCATACTCACTCCATTAGGATAGAAATGTTAGAAACATTCATATAAAAAATTTATATAAAAATTTCCCAAAATAGTTTATAAAAAATATAAACAACTTCTAAAAATAGTTTTAACCATGTATAAACAAGTTCCATGTCCCCCAATTTTCCACCAAAAGCTATTTTCCCTGAAAACAACAAATCTATGTTTTGAATCCATTTGTTAATATCCATTTTTGAATAACCATTACATTACACCTATCCACACATCCAACCATGCACGTAACCTGGTCCCACCTATACTCATGAGTGGTATCTTTTAGATCTACCATGTCATCACAAGGTAATTATATCCCATGTTCCATTACACTTTTGGCACTGAGCAGAAGGTAACATTTCTACCAAGCCTCTTAAATAAAATATAAACACACACACCAATTATGCCCAAAAAACAATGGCTATAATAATATCCAAAACCATTTCAATAAAAATTATTTTTATTGAAAACCATTTTTTCAACAATCCATTTAAAAATTTCAGCAAACCAATATTTTAAAAATAACATTTTAAAATCAAGAAACCAAATCACTTTTCACAACAAATCTATACAATTCCACAATTTCACCAAAAACAATAAATTGTCACTAAAGAGGATTTATAAAATTATTTGTACCAAGATATCACAATAAATTTCAATAAAATAAATAAATTTTAAACTAATACAATCAATTATAGTAATAAGAGTTGAGAGTGAAGACACCTACCTCGAGGGTTTTTAGAGAACTTAATGAAAGGACAAAAAATTCCAATGAAACTGGGTTAAATCATCCCGAAAACTCATTAGATATCTTCCCATATCACAACCAAGATCAAATATAAACTTTTCCCCATCCACAATTATAGATCTACCCACATCCATTGAAGATCTAAGAAAAACATCAAGAATGGTAAAGAAAAAACACTTACCACGAGGAATCAGCTTCTAATCACCCAGTGAAGCCTTCAGACTACATTGGTATTAAAGGGAGAACCTTCATTGACCTTTTAGGAAGAAGCATTCCAAGTTACGACCGTATATAGGGAATACAAGACACTTAATGGAAAAAATTCATTACATCCACTTTTTTTGATATAACTTTGACCTTCCTCACACTTTAGTCACACGGTTAGGCAACCCAGGTGCTAACTGTGCGTTAGCCACTCCCTTAAGGATGAACCTCTCATGAACACATTTCATGGGCTCCATAATCATGTTCCAACCATGATAAATCCACTAACCCAAAAGACCCAATCCATATTCAATGTTCAAAATTTTTCATAGGTTGTCACAATGTTTGGACAAACCGTGTGCCACCCATGTTCCATACCTTTAGTCCCAAAACCAAATTTAATGTTATAAAAACTCTTCTAAACATTACCTATTAAATTATATACATAAAATCATAAATAAATGGTTAATTAATAGAAATATATGTAGTTACAGAAACTTTTTATCTTAATACATTGAAGTATGAAATTTTAGTTTTTTGTAATGTCCACAATTCATAAGGTTTTTTATTAATAAATAGTCAAATTACAACTCAATTTATGGTATAAAAATAAGTAGAAACCAATTCACCCCAAAAATATTTAGCAATTGAGTATTGAATCAACATGGTTCTTGTTATTTCTTTAAGAATACAATTTCTTCTTTCAACAACCCCATTTTTCAAGGAGTTATAGGAGGTGAAAAGTGACGAGCAATGACTTTATTAGTACAAAAAACATTCAAAATCAGAAGTTACAAATTCTCCACCCTGATTAGTACAAAATTTTATCAAGGGAAAGTTTTTATTATTTTTAACTTTAGCTAAAGAAGTTATAAATAGAAAAAAAGCTTCAAATTTATTTTCTTGAAAATAGACCAATATATATCTAGTGTAATCATCAACTAAAAAATACAGTACTTTCCTCCAATACTCTCAGTTTGAGTAGGAATAAAAAAATACTTGGAAAATAACTGTAAATCCTGAGAAATTGATACTTCATTAATATATTTAAAACATGTCTTATGTTTCTTTCCATATTAATAGGGGTCACAAAATTTTGAAGAATCAAATATAAGTTCTTTTATATCCTTTACAAGTCTTTTCTAGTCAATTAACATAAGTTTATAAGTATAAAATATCCTAAACCTCTATGAAATAACCAATACTGATCCTTCATTACAGTAAGACTAGGTAGTTCTTCGTTCCTAAGTTCTTCAAAGTTAATTATATAAGTATTCTAATACCGATGGGATGAAAGATTGAGTTCATACATGGAATTGTGTACTAACCATTTATCATTCCAAAAATTCACAAGGTAAAGTTCATCACATAATTAAATTATTATTATAATTTTACTCTTAAGAACTTTAACAAATTAAACATTTGAAATTAAGGCCTTTCCATGAAGATCAATATTACCTATACCAACAATATTTCCTTGAGAATTATCTATGAAAATAACTCTTACACCTCTCATTTTGATAACATTTTAAAAGAAATATTTATTACCAGTCATTTGCTAGTAATAAACACTATCCATATACCATGTATTATTGTTGTTGGTACATTGATTTCTTGAGAACAAAACAATTATTCTTTCAGATCCCAGGTATCCTAGTTCTAGAAATGTTAATAAATCAAATTTTAGGAATTCACATTAATTAAAAAAAATGGGATTTCTGGAACCCTAAGTATTGAATTTGTTTAATTGTTTTTATTTCATTGACCTCCACTTTGAAATTTAGTACAAAAGGATTCACTTTTTGTAACAAAATAAGTATTATTAAAAATAGGTTTAGAATGAGAGTAAACCATTTCAGAACTATTCCCATAAGAATGAAGTTGTAGATACATCCTTTTAAAATTTTCATTTCTAGATGTAAAATTAGATAAGTATTTTTTGAAAGGAAGAATTTCATATTTTATTTTGATAGCTAAATTCTTATCCTAATTTTTTTTCATTAGCGAGTTAGGTTTTAAAAAAATTACTCAGAAATAACATTTTTAAATTATTTATAAATCTTATCCATTTCATAATTAAGTTTTCATGGTTTTTAGAAATATAATAAATTTCAAAATATTTCTTATCATGATATTTATAAATATCAGATACCTCTTTTTTCAAAACATTTATTATAGTATTTTCTTTCTCAAGTTTCTTACTAACTTTACAATGTTCATTTTCAAGAAATTTATAAAATATAGAGTCTTCTTCAAACAAAGGTAAAGTATTATCATCTATTGAGGAAGTTCCTTCATCAGAAGAATTATAATATTTCTCATCAGCATTATTTTCATTAAAATGCATATTTATTAAAGAATCACAATTGTCTACCTTATCCATAAAACATTTAATTTTAAAAGTTACTATTGCATAGAGACCAATATTTCTCTATCCAAAATTTTCATTATCTAAAGAATAATTAGAATAATATCCTCCAATAACACTCAAATATTAATTATCATTAAATAATTACTTCACTTTTTTCTTTTAAAACATTTTATAATTTCTTTTAGAATGTATTTCATTTTTATCTTTATTTTTATGATTTGGAAAATCTGGTCTACTGATCTCATATTTATTACATTCTTTACAAGTGAATTTAGAATATTTATTTTCATTCATATCCTTTTTACTTTTCTTGTAATGATAATAATAGTATTTTTACTTAAAATATTGTTCATCCATCTATTAAGTTTGGATAATCCATTCTATAAATGTAAAAAATCGCTATAATCATATTGAACAATAACCCTTTTCTTTCTAGAATATTTAAAAAAAATGATGTTGAAGATTTTTTATAAATTGTAGTAGTATTGAAATAAACTCCCCCATTATTATTTTTTTTTGTTCCTCAGCATCACTTTTCAATCTACCCTTATATTGTAAAAGAGTCCCAAACAAATCTCCGAGAGAAAGATTTGTAATATTTTTTTCCTCATCGACAAATTTCATATTAGATTCCCACTCATTAGGCCTAATATCAATTATCTTTTCAATAATAATTTCATTATACAAACCTTTCTATCCCATGGATTGTAGACTATTTAATATTTTCATAAATACCTATTATACATTTATAACAGGTTTACCATAATGAAATTCAAAAGATTGATAATTAACTCTGAGTATTTGTCTTCTATTTTTGAAAAACTTTTATGGTCTAAAATTAGTAATCTCTAATTTGTTCAAGATAATATTGTGAGATTCTCTTGAATAAATGAAACTATAGATGATTATGGTCATATGACATAATAAATTTTTTCTCACATTGTAATTCAACTAATATTCCTTCTTTTCTTGATTAGTAAAATCATTTACTTACTTCTTAGGAATTTTATAATATCTTGTGGGCATTACATAATTAGAAACACTAGTGTTGATAAAAAAGTCTTCATTGTATCCCTTTAGTATTCATGATCATTAAGATAAATAATTGATGGTCTAGTGGGATGTAGGTTATCTATTGATTTTATATTAAGTCCTTCAATATTTAAAACAATACAAAAATTATTTTTCCACATTACATGTTAGGGTAAAAAATTATTATAAACAAAAAGTTTATAAAAAAATTAATCAGATTTGTAGAAGAAAAGAAAATAAAAGTCACAGAAAATATGAGTAGTGGAATCTTTCTTCAATACCAAATGTGAGTATCAGTAAATCATAGACTTGGCTCTAATACCAAATTTTGGATCAAAATGTATATTCATATAGAAAAATAAAAGAGAGAGGGTGGTTAATTGTAGGTTTAAAAACATTTTTTCTCCTTAAAATAATTTTGTTTAAAATAGTTTAAAATAATGGTATTTATAAAACCTATTATGAATTTAAATAGAGATTAGACCAGGCCCTTGTGTCTGATAATAAAGACATCATAATCAGATTTATACCAATATGATTATTATGTCATAGGTAACTAAATATATGATTCTATCTGAAAGTGTGTAGAATCATAATCAGAGTAAGTGGTGTAATCTTAATCATAGAAATTTTAATAAATGTGTAATAACAAATTACCATAATAAAATCTATTACAATAATCAAAATACAAATAGAAATGATAATGAAAGAAATCATAATCACAGTGGTTACGATATAGAATTGTGCTCAGTAAAAAAAGGTTCATAATAAAAAATATTATGATATATGAAATACACATAGAAATATGAATACAAAATATCACATTTATTCATGCAGCAGATTATTGGAGACTTATAAAGAAATAATTAATAAAATTTAATAGAATTGTTTTAACTCAAAGAGAATGGTATCCAGTAACCAAGGATAAAAGTACCTTTATTTATACTTTTAATAATTTGTGTCTTACTAACATTAGGGTAATCCCTCAGTATGAAAATCAGTATGTATCACTATCCTTGTCATCCCTCGATACAAATATCAGCTTCAATATGTCTTGTTATTCCCGCAATACTTTGATCAATAAAATATTTACACAACTCTATCTTTCTATCCTTACAAGCCCTCGATCATCAACAGATCAGACCCACAATGAAATTTCTAATAAAGAAAACCTGAAAGGGTTTCCTTAAGAAATACACAATCTAAAGAAATTCAAAAGACTAGGAACAAGCTATTCAAGCTTTGTACTATTTTGAAAAATTTATTATTAATAATTTTAATGAGATCTGCAAAAACGTCACACTTTGGTTCTTTATCGAATGTATTGTGCTCTTCAAATAACCAGGTATTTATAAGAGAGTCTCCCAATGGTTATCTTGATCTCCAAAAATCATATTTTCTCTAAGATTCTCCAGAGAACCTGGACACCTAGAACTTCAATAGTCAATTTATAACTGAAATCACGACATCATTTTGATTCACATATTTTATAATAGAATTCATTACATTTTTTTTAACAATATATCATTAATGTGTTTAAGAGTAAAAATATTCCAATATGATAAAGTAGTTTTCCTTATTAAAAATTAAAATGTAATTCAATCTGATGAATTTACTTATTCATTTCATTATGATGAACATTCTGGATATAAAAAATAAATTGAAATGAGTCCGTTGATATTTATTACGATTGTCAGTACAATTTATATTGATATCCTTTTTATTCTTATTATGAAAATCTTGTTAGTATAAAGACTACAAATATTATTTATAATGAATTTTCAAATTATCTGTATGATATAAATCTTATCCAAGATCAATATTATAATCATAGATTTTTTTATTACCATAATTATCATGAGTATGATATTTATCATATGCATACTCGTTACAAATATTGTAATTATAAAATTTAAATTTATTTTTGTTAGCTAAAAAGAATTATTGTATGTATGGTAAAAGGTTATATGTTTTCTCTAAAAAAATTGTTTAAATAACTTTGAAATTAATGAGTTTGAAATTCTGTATTTACAAAAGAGTTTGTGGTTTCCATGACAAAATTAGGGGAAAATTCAAAAAGTGGATTTTGACACAACATAATTTTCAACATACAATTTCATCCATAAATAAAATGTTTTCCATGATTAAATATAATTTTATTTTCAATATAATAAACTCTAGTAGAGAATAATTTTTTAAATATATAAATAAATGTTACAACAGAAGTTATATTTTATTTCATTAAAGAAAAGAACAAAGTAGAGATATATATTTATTATAACTACTATAAAAAACAAGTTAATAAATAAAAATAAATTTCAAGAATATAATTTGATAATTTATTAATATAGTCTATAATAAGAAACATAAAAAAATAAATATAAAAAAATATTAAGATATATATATATATATTTTATAAAATAAACAAGGAGATAAAATTGAGTAATTAAAGAGTGTGTTTTTTTTGGATTTTGTTGAAAATTTTATTGAAGGATAAAGTTATTATTGGGGGTAGGCTATTCATTTAGTGGATCATTGAAAACGTAAGGTGAATACTGGAGTAGTATTGTAGTCCTTTTCAATAATTATAATAAATAATGTTTATCATAATCAAAAGCATTTTTTATAATATGTTTATTGAATAAGTATACTTTTCCTAGTTCTAGATATTTTTCATAAAATAGATAAAATGTTTGAAAATTGAAATTACTAATTTGGTAATAGTGAAATTTAGGGATGTTTTTTGATATAATAAAATCTTTAACTGAATATAAAAATATAGCAAGTGTATATGGTATATTTTTTGAAGTAATTTAGATTTAAAAATTAAATAATAATTTATATTATTATAACCTAAAATAAATATTAATGTATAAAAAAGTATTTTCAATATTTTATGTTAACTGTTCACTAATATAGTTTTTTAAAAATTAAAAAATAATTTTTATTACCAAAAATTTAATGATTTTTTAAAATTAAAATATATCTAGTTGTTGAATTTTATTTTTTAGATCCTTAAAATCTAATGATTTTTTAAAACAAATTATGGAAGAAATAAAAAATCAATGAATTTGTTTCTAAAAATTCATTATATTAGACACACGTTTTGACATAAATAACCCCCTATAAACCCATTTTTTATCACTCTAAATATTTATATCCAATCTATTATATTGTTCTCTCTAGAGGTTATATTCATGAACCTTATTATTAATCAATTAATTCATTATCAATATTTAGTAAGCAACAAGAAAATTAATTTTTTAATTATATTATCTCTATTTTAATTATTGTTGTAAGTTCCATTACATTTATATTAGCTCATATAAAATTATTTTAAGAGTTTATTTTACTCTTTTTTAATACTTGTGTGTCTATTAATATATCTATGATGAGGTATTTAGAAAAATTATAAATGGGAGTTTCATTTATAAATTAATGTTTGGTATATCTAGTTTACCCATTATTAGGACGTTTGAGATAAATCTCGGTATTTTTAAGAATCAATCCCCTTGGAAAACAATACATTTCTAGTTAATACTACCATGAAAAGTATATATATATTGTGATTCAATTAGAAATATTAATTTTAGATAACCTTCAGTATTTCAAAGTCGGGTTATGGTCTTTTTTTTGTCCCAATTTTGTGTATCTAGGTCATTTTAGGTCGTTTTGAGGTCTTAGGGGAGTTCAACTGTGAGTTTTGGAGGAATAAGTCAAACCTAAAACTAATCTATATGTATAGGCAGGATTGCATATCATATTACACATTTCATTCCATGAATAAATTTATGTTGGGCTATAGTTCTGCTGTCAGCAATGGTTCACGATGTAAACCTTAGTTTCACATGCTGAATAGATTATGGGTTTTTTAAGGGAAAGGATTTAATTTCCCATTAAAAAAATTATTTATTTTAAATTCTTCTAACCTAGCCCTCACATGAACAAAGAATTAATAGTGATATCCTTTTGGAATTTTTGGTTCCCTCTATCTCATTCCTTCACTAATCAACATTCCATTCATTGCGATGGGTTCATATCAGGGAGTTTAAAAAGTTACATCCCCTAAATGATCCTGTTATTAACTATTTATTAATTATATAGATATAAAACATATTTTGGTCAATTTAAATTCCCATGTTATTTGATTTAAATTATTTTATTAACTCATTTTGAGAATCATAGTGCTTTAGTATGACATTGCTTGTGGTAGGAAGTCATTTTCTTGCTACCACATTTGTGTGGAATTTTATTTCTTGATTTTCTTATGGGTGAATGTGTAGCCCCATAAAACATATACTTTTAGTATTAATGTAATTTTTTTGATCTATTTTTACTTGGTTGGTCCCTTATATATGGAGTTCATGTTTCATACTTATAAATGGTGAATAAGAGCCTTATATCAGTGATAAAGGTAGGGTTGTACACTTGGATATTTTTGGCACGAAATGTGTCATTTGGTTTTGGAAAATTAAAAAATGAGGTTTTATGATGATGTTTGGGTAATGCGATTATTTAGGCTAACCATGAGTGATATTTCTTATCTTTAGATGTGATGTGAGGAAAACCATGAGGGTGATATTTAAGTTCAATTATGATGATGATGGTTTTCATGAGTGAGGTGTTAGTCCAGGTTATGGTTGTGGGAGTTTATCCTTCTTATACTACCTTATAATTCTTGTTATTTCTTGTTTCTTAATGTAACATACATTTAGAATTTCAGGATTGGTCAATATCCTTGATTCAAACTCCCTATGTGTGTAGGTATGGGTCTGTGTGTTTGATGTAACTTCCTTGAGTGTGTAGGGATGGGCTAGTGTGCTTGATGTGACCTCCCTAACTGTACAAGGATTGGATGGGTTTCATGATGTGGCCTCTATTGAGTTTGAGAGGATGGGATAGTGTTCTTGATGAGTCCATTAAATGAGTTATAAGTTATGGGTTGTGGGTTTTATGTGTTATAGATATTTCAAAAAAATGTTCCTTCCAATTATGAGCTGAAAAAGCTAGAGTTTGGGTTTAGGGTAGCCTATTTAACAACCGATGACATGACCCATTATGTTTTTACTTATTTTTTTGCATTATCAAATATAATTTTATATTACTTCAAAACCTTGGTTAAGGACTTGTTAGTGATGCTCTAACAGGTTTATAATAACACCTTTCATAGAAATAAAAGTGTGTGTGTAGATTCTATGGCCTGAGATACATCGTATTTTAGTTGAGTATGAGTCTTAAGATTGTTAAATCAACGTTATCATAGAATCTATGAACTTTTTATTAAGATAAAAATTCATTTATATTCAATTTATTTTTAGAAATATAGATCTTCGCCAAGCATGAATCTCTCTATGACCCATGTACTAGATATTGAATGAAATCTATTAGTGCATGTGTTGATATTATTATTATTTCATATGCTATGTGATATTACACTATTTATATTTATTGTTATTACTTCTATTATATATTATTACATTTATGTTTGTATATTATTTGGGTAATAGTCTCCCCACAATACTTCTTGAAACCACTATTCTAGTTAATATCATCTAGTGTATGGGTAAGGATACAAGAGTTTATGGGGACCCTCAACTTAGTCTAATTGGTATGGGTTGATTCATAAAAAATGGTATTAGATCCCCTTATTTTTGTCTTACTAGTTATGAAAGGTAGAAAAGAGATATAGAATTTCCAGGACTTGGTACAGAACTCATTATTAAGAGGAGTTAACCCACATACAAGGAAATCCCTTGTTTCCAATGATGGAATATATTTTTCTATATTCACTTTTATTTTAGACTTATTTTACCTAGAGTGATACACATGATTTTGGGATTTATGTTTGATGTGATTTTACTTGTGTCTTTTTCCAATATTGGCTGAGTCCATCAATATTGGAGAGGCTTCTAGGTTCACATGTCATGTGATTGTTTTCGTATGATTGATAGAGGATTAAATTTATTATATTTAAGTAATAATATATTCAGTTCTTTACCAAACACATTATTGGGGAAATTTAATTATCTTATCTTAATCAAGTTGTTATTTTTGAAATGTGTATGTTACTGTGACTAATGTATAACCATTATGACTTCGAATTGAGCCTTGAGTAGGTGGTAGGTACCGATCATTATATATTCTTTCTTTATTTTTCATGTAATTTAATTATTTATTTTTTAATTATTTTTAATTTTATATGTTCATTTGATAATGGAAATGAATTTTTTAAGGCATGGTTTGAAATTCTACTTAGAATAAAGTGATTTTAAAAAGGGATTTTGATTTAAAAAGCTATTATACATTTCAAGTGTTTTTTAAAAGGCATCAATGTATTATTTCAAGTGAAATGGGTACTTCTAAATGAAGATAAATTAATTTAGGTCATTTTATAAGAAAATGGAAATATTTTTATTCCTAAATGGATTTTAATACAATTTGGATTTGTCTCCTAATGGTATTTTGGAATTCCATGTGTTCAAAAAATAGTTTTAATGACTTTTTGAGTAGAATTTATGATTTTAAAGGGTATTTGGCCCCATTTGGTCAAAAAATAGAGTAGAGTGTAAGTTTTTATGGAATATTTTTGAATGGGGGAAGTGGTTGGATTTATTCAATTTTCTTAAAATAAAAGGGAATTTGTATTAAAATATTTTTAAAGGGGTACCCAAAATTCTTTTGTTAAAAATGTTGTTTGAAATAAAATTTCAAAAGTGTAACTTTCTTGGAACATGAAGCTGAGATTTTAGTTAGGACCATTTAGAACTTTTAAATTTGGTTTCTATGGTGTTAATTTTATACCTTATTAGAATCCCCTTTTTGGATGTGGATCGTGAACTAGGGGGAATACTTCCAAATAGATATGACGATGTTGTGGTTGTGATGTTTGGATAATATCCACACTTTAGCAGATGGTATTGGAGGTTTTTGGAAAGATTGGGAAAAAGTTTTGGTCAGTGGAGAACCCATAAAAGGGGAGTTTTGTAATGTGAGGTTTCCTTATGATGGTTGAGTAAGCCCCCTAATCTAGACGTGTACCTTATATTAGTTGGTATAGTGGGGTGTTTTTAGGCATATACCTATGAGTTAGATCTCTTGCTTTTAGTTTTCACCCTAAACTATTGATTTATGGATCTATGTGTGTTATTTGAGATAATAGTATCATAAGATAGATTTTTTCACTTATCGATCATTGGTTGTTTACATGTTAGTGAGAAAATTGTGTTCTACAAGCCTCAAGGGGCATGTGGGTGAGGTTCTCTACTTACCTTGGGTAGAATGTGAGTGGGATGCTATAGAGCTTGTTTTTAGGTAGTCCAAAACCTAGGTTGTGGATACATTTGGTGGTAATTGTTACTTAGTATGGGATCGCTAAATTTTCTTGTTAGTGATGCTTCCGTTCTATGGAGTGTGTGCTTAGGAAGTGATCCATGAGGGGTGTGTTAGTATTATAGGTAGGGTAAAGTGAAAATATTAGCTTATGGTTTCATCTTATAAACCAAGGATGAGTATTGGAGTGAGACAAGGTTACTTTTGGTTCTATAGGGTGGTTTATGTCATGTGAGATATGGTTGTCTTTAAGTGTGATAAAAATACCTATGCTTATAAAAGCACATTTAAATTCATTTTTTGATATAATTTTCAATTATAAAGATACCCTGGGTTTTCAAAAGGTTCATTGAAGAATTTCCTTCATGTGAGTGGTTTGTTATTAGCATGAAATGCCTCTGGGTAGTTTCTTCTGGAGGGTTAGGTGTAGTTGGAAGTTCCTCTTATGGGTAGTTCCTTAGTGAACTACCCTAGGAGTGGAAAATTCATGGATCTCCATATATCATTGTGGAATGTTTTCTTTAAGGATATTTGTGTAATGTCCTTGGTTTCCATGGAGCCTATTCTAGGTTCATGGATGAGTGTTGGACAATCATGATGATTATCAATAAATCTACAGTCCAGAAGTTTGGATCAAAAAAGTTATAATAGTTATGATGGTGGTCTAGAAATATAATTTGGGGCATCAATTTATCAGAATATTAATGGTTGATGTTGGTTAAGTGGAGGTTATAATAAATTGAAGACTTGATTTATAGTAAGGATTCTTAGGGCCTTTATGGGTTGATCATGGTTTACTATTTTGAGTCCTTATAAGGTGAAGTCTATTAGTTAAGGTCCACTATGGAAATTAACAATGCTCTATAAATGGGGGTTATTTTCTATTAGGTGTTAGATCGTGTTGTTGGACAATAATTGCAATAAAGGATCGAACAAATTAAGTTATGGATATTATATTATTATTTTAATATGACCCAAAATTATCACCTTGGGTTGAGGTTGCTATAATTGATTAGAAAGGTTCTTATGGGGTGAAACCACATTGTATACTAAATAGGAGTAAAATAGTTTTAGTGTAGTGGGGGTGAAATTAATACAATTATGGGAGGTATTCTTATGTTTGGAGAATCTTATGTAAATATGTTTTAGATAAGAACCATGTTTTGTGATGCTTGGAATGGATAAAAGTATTTTTGGTTCATGAATGTATGCTATAGCTGATGGTTTAAATTTGTTGGTTATTGAGATCAATATGTCTATCTACATAAAGGATAAGGATTAGTTATACCATATTCTAAAATTATTCAAAGGAATAAATTGGTGAGGTTTAACAAATAAGACCTAAGAATCAGGGTACCACTAATGGATGCATATAAGAATTAATGAGGTGGTAATTAAATGATTGAGGGGTCATGGTGTTGTATATTTGTGAGGAAATCACCCTATTTGAGGAATTATTTTTAACCCATTATGGATTAGGTTGTGTTATGGTGAAATGTATGTATTAGAGAGCTATCATGGTTTTGTTAACTTGGTGTGATGGTTTAGGAATATGTGGATTTCTCTAGAGATGGTGCATTATGTTCCAAAATATTTGATAGTGTTTTGAAGAAATTGGTTGGGACTATATTATGATGAATTTCTAGAATTTTATTTATAGTGAAAGAAGATCTTGAACATGAGTAAATGTTATTAGGGGATTTAAAGTGTTATCCTATTCAAGAAGTGTTTGTTGGGATCATGGGTTATAGTGTTTAACTGACAGTAACGTATGTTCATGGTTGTGGATTGGTTCCATTGGAGGTTCCTCAGTGAAAATTTAGAGTAATGTACATGTGAAACTAACCTATTTGTAGTGTAAGTTTGTAATGGTACACGTGTTTAAGTGTTTTAGTTGCATCGATAAATAAGAGATACCCATGTGTTGGTATCGATCAAAGGTGATCAGATGTGAGTTGGTGGCACCGACAAGTTGTTTAATTAATGGTCTATTAGGTGGGTTTTTTGTTGGGTTATGGTGAAATTTCATACCATTTAGGGTGGAAAAAATTGGTATAACAAATGAAGGTGTCGAACCTTGATTTTTTCAATTAATTATATATTACTCTTGTTGGTGTCACCTCGGTTGGGGAATCAATTTTTGAAGTGAAAATATAATATATTTTTTGTCGTTTGGGGGCATTAACATGACCCTTCACATGTGTTCATTAATATAAGTATTTAATTAAAGATATTTGTGTCTTTTAAGAGTTTTCAGTACGTGTTATGGACCAAAGTGAAGTAATGCATATGAGGAAGGATGAAACCACACATTTGAGTGTTGTGTTTGAATGAATATCTCTGGGAAGAAACTCAGGAGTGAGAGTTGGAAATCTAGACACAATGGATATAGTTAATCTAAGGATACCCCTTGTGAAACTTCTTGGGAATGAGATGTCCTTAAATTGATAGTTTTTAATGCCCCTTAAAATTTCTAGTAGAGTGTAGTTTTAGTTAGATACCTATGTGTTTTATGTGTTGTTTTTTATTTCCACCATAGACTATTGAATTTTGGCTCAATGTGTGTGAGTTTTACAAATATCATTATATGATAGATAGTTTAACTTTTATACCATTAGTTCTTATACTAGTTAGTGGGATGATTGGGTTTTCTAGGACATGAGGGGCATGTGAGTGGGATTTTCTCATAAATATGAGTGGAAAGTTTTTAGGACGTTATAGTGTTGGGATTGCGGTAGCACGTGAACTTGGTTTTGGAGACCTTAGGTGGTAATTCAATATTAATATTGGACTGAGCATTTTTCTTGTCAAGTGATGCTTCAATTATGTGGAGTGTGTGTTTAGTGAGTGAACCAAGAGGGATGTGTTAGTATTCTAGGTGGGTAAAAATAACGAACCATACTTTACATACATTTTTAATACTTCAAAATTGAAGCACACTTATTACAACATATGACAAAACCACAAAGGACCGTATAGGTATAGTGTCTTTAGAAACTGGGAAACATAAACAACTGGTTCATAAATCTTCTACAGTGTCTCCCATTTATTTCATCATATCTGGGGTCCCTTTTAGCATATTCTACTTAATATCCATCTTCCTGACCAGGGGAAAAGAAAACATAAAAGGGGGAGCTCAAATGCTCAGCAAGGGAAAATAAAGGAAATAAAAATCATATCATATCTTTTTTAAAATCATAACTTGCAAAAGAGATCATAATATCTTAACATGGAATAAATCATAGAAGTGAAAATGAGATCCCCATAATCATAACATGAAACTTGAAACTTTGTGGCATGCACACATAATCATGGAAAATCATTTCTTGTTAGTCATGACTCATTGCCAAGACTATCTTATTGGACAGAGTCCCTTTCTGAACCGAGTCACCCTCGTTCTAGTCCTGTTTCACTGAACCGGTATAACCTACCGTTCCAGCCATGTCTATCTCATGAGATATAAAATCTTTACCCAATGCATTGGAGGGAGATATAGGTCCCACCCATCTTATAATGAATCCTTTCTTATGTGTGCCACATAATCATAAACCATACATCATAGCGTAACACATGTAATAAAAATGGAATTCTTAAACAACATGACATCATAAAACAATTCATATAAGAAAAAGGAATTCATAGAAATATTTCCATCACAAAATAATCAAATCCATGTAATAATAGGGATAAAAACAGAACCCTTTTATTATCTTAGATGGAAAATAATTTTGATAAAATAATTGAACTCCATTCTTGAGGAAAATATCCTTTCTACTTCAAAAACATTTTTCCTTTCATAACATGTCATATGACTTTAAAATAAAATAAGATGATTAAAAATAAACTTGAAAACTTGTAAAGGATTCTTCTTGGAAATAATGTTTTAAAAATCCATTCATGCCGTATAAGTTAAAAAAACATTCTTCTCGTACTTTTGTCGGAAAAGTCAAAAAAGTACCTCGTACGAAAAACGAAAAAAGATTCCTTTCATATCCTATACTAAAAATTTACCGAAGGGTAAAATTGAATATAAACTATTGTATAAGGATATAAATATTACATATTGAGGAAACATGGATGTGGATGATAAAATACACCCCAGTAAATGCCAAATATAAACAATCTCGGATAAAAACGAGATTGTGATATTTTCCTTACCTTATGTCCGATTTGCTTTGTATGTGTCTGAAGCTCCTGTATAATGGTTTAAATAATGTTATTGACTTATTACAGAATCATACATATTGATATGATATCATATATGGTCATATTCTTATTTTCTTGTTAGAAATATTTCATTGTTACTTATTACCCGGGTCCTTATTGCCTTTTGTTCTTATGCGTGTTTTGCCGAATAAATTCTTATTCTTATTTTAAGGTTTTAGATACCTTATATCCAGAATGGTATTAGTGTAACATATATCATATTTATTCATTCAATTCATTTATATAATTACTATGTAATTATGATCATGTAGAACGAGTCACATCACATCGTGGAGACGGTATTCCGTACGTACGCACGAGTGATGATATCGTTCCTATGATCGTGGAACTGTATTGGAGTATATATATATTATTTCAGTATCAATATTAATTTATAATAATCATAAATAGTTACTCATTACACCATTATACCCATCCTTGTAAGGTGATGGTGGAAAATAGATTACACCACGGCGTGGAGACGGTATTCCGTACGTACGCACGCGCGGTGATTTTATTTTTCTGTAGGATGGATAGAAGGTCAATTAGGGTTGTTTCATATTTATAATAACATATCAGTATGTAAGTAATACTTATGTTATTACTTTATCATGAAAAAACTAAATAATAAGAAGTTGAAGAAGAAAGAAATTGAAAAGATCGGTAATGGATATTACCTCTTCTTTGGAACGCCTCTTTGAATCCTCCACTTAGGGAACTATGATTGGTCTTTGAAGAAGACCAGGACCTCTAGGATTATTCTAGGGAAGTGGAGAGGAGAAAATGGCAGGGGTTGGCAGAGCTTGAGTGCTCAAATTGGTGTGAGGAGGAGGGGGATGAGGTGCCCTTTTATAAGTGAGGAGAGGGGCACCTTAGAAATATCTCAAAATATTATTTTATATTAAAGTCAAAATCGGTTTATAATGGTTCGAAAGGGTCTTATTTCGAAGATAAAGTGGGGATGGGTCGCAATCCTATCAACCAATAGGATTTAGACAAGTTTAGGGTATTATTTTAACCTTATCAATTAGATTTAACTCTAAGTTAAATAATTTAACTTGTACCGTGTCTTTTTTTTCTTTCACTATATGGTTAATACACTTACTATAAAATTCCAAAAGAACCCCAAATTGTTTATTATTAATATATATATCCTTATCTAAGTCAGTTTGCCGAACCTTAGATTTTTAGGAATAAAATAACAATTATTAATATAATATTTGATTTAAAAAATATTTTGTGTCAATTTTGACACTATCTGATATATGATTTTTGTGAAAGTCATAACAGAATTATATGTTCGAACAAAGTTGATTAGATAAACTCTAATATATCATAGTAACGTAGAAAATTATTGGATTTCATAAAAAGTCTCAAATTACATTTATTTTGGTGTTTATAACATCAATTATGTCAATATTTCATTAATAAGATAATTACCGCATCGTCATTGTGTCATAAATAAATTAAATTATTTAATGTCTAAAAATTACAAATAAAATACCATTATGTAGGTAATCTTTTTATCTTTCTAATGAATATTTATAGTCGAATTTATCTTATGTATAACCCCATATTAAAAATTATTTACTTATTAATCTTTGATTTTAACTATTTTAACCCTTCTTTAAATAAATTAATAATAAATGTCCTAATCTAACCTAAGTGGGCCTAAATGCTCATATTTTATTCCTGAGTTTTTTTTTGGTCGAATTAAACTTATCCAATAGAATTAGTACATGTTTTAGGGTAATAGTAATATCATATTTACCCCTATTTACTATTAACCGCGGTAAAAAAGTAAAAAGTTACTATTCACCAAAAAATTATTTTTATCTCATTGAACCACATTTTACTTACTGATATCAACCGTGTCTGTCGGATTTTCGAAATTCCATTCACAGAAGTGATAAAATTAAGTTTTATGCAAAACTTCAGTCTTTAACCTAACACTTAGTGGTTTCACTATTCATCAAAAATTGAAAGTTTTCAGAAAAATACCAAAATTTCACCCTTGGATAATTTCGGTATTCCTAATCCAAAAATGAAGTCCATTTTGAAAAAAAAATTTATAAAATTTCAAAAAGTGGTTATTACTATTCATAACGGCTAGTTTTAATAATATTTTAATAGCATATCGTTGTTTAGTGAAACTCGGTATTGCGTACGACGCAAGCTATCGAGGAAGGTCATGATTGCGTGTAAAGTAAGCCAAGCAAGTGTGTAGTGAAAGATTCCTTTGATGATATATAAAAACAAAATATTACTCATAAAAATCTCGGGTGTTACATTCTACCCCCCTTAAAAAGAATTTCGCCCTCGAAATTCGTCACTTTGTAACAAACAGATGAGGATACCTCTCCCTCATCATATCCTCAAGCTCCCAAGTAGCTTCTTCTAATTGGTGGTTCCTCCATTAATCTTTCACCAAGCGAGTGGTCTTGTTTTGTAGGACTTTTTCGCTACGATCCAGAATCTCTATCGGCTGTTCTTCATAAGAAAGATCTTGCTCCAGCGGTACAACTTCTGAGGTGAGTACATGTGAAGGATCTGGTATGTACTTTCTCAGGAGAGATACATGGAACACATCATGAACTTGAGATAGATTCGGTGGAAGCGCCAATCGGTAAGCTACCTTCCCAACATGATCCAGTATTTCGAAAGGACCGATATATCTAGGGCTCAACTTCCCCTTCTTTCCAAATCTCATAACCCTCTTCCAGGGAGATATTCGTAAGAACACTTTATCACCCACTTCAAACTCTAGGTCTTTTCTTCGGTTGTCAGCATAACTTTTCTGTCGACTCTGAGCTGCTCTTATGTGTTGTTGAATAGATCTGACCTTTTCTGCCATTTCATCAATGAGATCAGGTCCTAATAGCTTTCTTTCCCCAACTTCATCCCATCAAGTTGGAGTCCTGCATTTCTTTCCATAGAGAGCTTCATAAGGAGCCATCTGAATACTGGAGTGAAAGCTATTATTATAAGAAAATTCCACCAATGGTAGGTGTTGATCCCAACCTCCTTTGAAATCCATAGAGAAAGCTCTCAACATATCTTCTAGGGTTTGAATTGTTCTCTCAGACTGACCATCTGTCTGGGGATAATAAGCAGTGCTGAAACTCAACTCTGTATCCAGAGTATGCTGAAGACTTCTCCAGAACTTAGAGGTAATTCTCGGATCCCGATCAGATATAATAGAAAGTGGTACTCCATGCAATCTTACCACTTCCTTTACATATATCCTGGAAAGATGATCTGGAGAGAAATCCTCTCTAATAGCAATGAAGTGTGCAGACTGTGTAAAACGATCAACTATGACCCAAATAGCATTATTGCCTTTGGATTTTTTAGGAAGTCCTGTGAAAAAGTCCATATTGATGTTTTCCCATTTCCATTCGGGTATGGGTAATGGTTGTAACATTTCCTTAGACATCTGTCTCTCAGCTTTAACTTATTGACAAACCAAGCATCGAGAGACATATTCAGCAACATCTCTTTTCATGCCATCCCACCAGAAGTACTCTTTCAGGTCCCTATACATCTTCGTGCTTCTAGGATGAATAGAGAATGATGAACTATGAGCCTCATCCAGCAGCTCCTTCTTTAATTCGGGGATGGGAGGAACACAAACCCGATTCCTGAACTTTATTATCACATCACAATGAAGGTTGAATTCAGGAACATTTCTCACCTTCTTTTGTAACTCGACATCTTCTTTCTGTGCCTCTTTAATCTTCACATGTATAGATGGTTGAACATTCATTTGAGAAAGATAAGATTTTTCCCCTTCCATTATAATTCCAAGATCCATCCTTTGTAAATCCATAAATATTGGATCTTTCGTGATCCTCATCATTGATAAACTAGCATGGTCCTGTCGACTTAATGCACCTGCCACCTTGTTTGCTTTCCCAGGGTGGTAATGGATTGAGCAGTCGTAATCCTTAATCAGCTCCAACCATCTTCTTTGACACATATTCAACTCCTTTTGTGTGAAAATATACTTTAAACTTTTTTGATCAGTATAAATATCACACCTTTCACCATAAAGGTAATGCCTCCAAATCTTTAATGCAAAGATTACCGCAACCAACTCCAAATCATGTGTTGGGTAATTTTGCTCATGGATTTTCAACTGTTGTGAGGCATAAGCTATCACCATATCATTTTGCATAAGAACACACCCCAATCCCTTCTTGGATGCATCACTATAGATCACAAACCTTTCTCCACTACAAGGTAGTGTGAGCACAGGTGCACTGGATAACCTTCTTATTCAACTCCTTGAAATTCTCTTCACATTCCTCTGTCCAAACAAACTTAACTCCTTTCCGAGTCAAATTGGTGAGTGGATTAGATAATCGTGAAAAATCTTTTATAAAACATCGATAATATCCATCCAAACCAAGAAAACTTCGAATCTCAGTTACTGTTGTTGGTCTTGACCATCTTTCGATAACCTCTGTTTTTGCTGGATCCACAGATATCCCCTCTTTTGAGATTATGTGACCCAAAAATGCAGCTTTTTGAAGCCAAAATTCACACTTGGTAAATTTGGCATAAAGCTTCTCCTTTCTCAGGGTCTTTAATATAATTCTCAAGTGATCTTCATGCTCTTCCTTACTCTTTGAATAGACAAGAATATCGTCTATAAAGACTACCACAAATTGATCAAGATAGTCTCTAATGACTCTATTCATTAGATCCATGAAGATAGTAGGGGAATTAGTAAGACCAAATGGCATCACTATAAATTCATAGTGTCCATAACTTGTACATAAATCCGTATTTGGTATATCCTCCCTTTTACCCTTAATTGATGATACCCTAAATGAAGATCAATCTTGGAAAAGTATTGAGCTCCGCGTAGTTGGTCAAATAAGTCATCAATGCGTGGGAGAGGATATTTGTTATTGATAGTGATCTTGTTAAGTTCTCGATAATCAATGCAGAGTCTCATTGATCCATCTTTCTTCTTAAAAAATAGAACAGGTGCTCCCCAAGGTGATGCACTAGGGCATATGAATCCCTTATCAAGATTCTATTGGAGTTGCTTCTTCAATTCCTGCAACTCAATTGGGGCCATTCTATAAGGTGTCTTTGAAATTGTCAAAGCACCTGGTACGAGTTCTATTGAAAACTCAACTTCACGATTTGGTGGAAGACCCGATAATTCCTCCGGAAAGACATCATTAAACTCCCGTACAATGGGCATATTCTTAATCGTGAGTTTCTCACCAACCTTTTGAGATAAATAACCTTAATTTAGTGGAATCAATACCCATAATATGGAAGAAATTTCCACTTGAAGGTTATGTTCATCCTTGCATTGATAGACGATCGTAGACTGATCTGGAATATGAAATGTGACTTCCTTTCTTTGGAAATTGATATGATCTCCATGTAGAGAAAGCCAATCCATGCCAAGAATCACATCAAATTCCACTAAAGGAAGGATCACAAGATTTGTAGGAAGCACTTTCCCACAAACTTCGATCGGAGAAGAATTATAAACTTTTGATGCGACTGTTGTGCCATTAGGTGTTGTCATAGCTTACTCAACATCTAATTGTTGAGGTAATACGGTGATACCCTTAGAAAATTTTCCATAAATAAAAGAGTGGGTGGATCCAGAATCAAAAAAACATTTGCTACTTTAGAGTGGATGGTAAGTGTACCTTTCACCACTTCGTTATCGTACTCCACATCGCTGATAGAAATTGCATGTGACTTTCCTTTCTCTTTAGCCTTAAGATTTTGTTGACGTCGACCATCATAATCAACCCTTGGATTTGGGCATTGATTGGCATAATGCCCTATCTCCTTGCACTTGAAACATTGAAGTGTAGTAGGTTCATTCTGTGTATCCCTTCCTTTGTTTGCATAATTAGACATCTTCTTCCCATTATCGCAGCATTAAAATGCCCAATGACCTTCCTTTCCACATTTAAAACATCTACTTGTCCCTTTAAGACAACTCCCTCCATGTTTCTTTCCACACTTTGAGCATAAGGGAAAGCTCATCTTCTTTTCAGTGTGCTCTTTAGATTTTCCTTTGAATTCCATCTTCCTCTTCTTATCAAACCCATGTGACTGATGGGATACTCCAATCTCCATCTCGACTTTGAGAGCACATCGAACGATTTCCTCGTAACTATTGAAGTCCCTTATGTCTAACGCCCTTCGAAGACTTGGTTTTATGCCACTAAAGAATCGATCGATCTTACTCTCAGGTTGGATAATAATACCAGAAGCGTACCTTGCAAGTCTTGTAAAATTTTCTTCATAGGTACCAAAAGATTCATCATACCTTCTCTTCAGTTCAAGAAACTCTGTCTCCATCTTTTTTCGGAGAATACGATGGATGTACTTGTTGAAAAATAAGTTCTTGAACTCGTCCCATTCCATAGACTCAATTTCATCCCTTTGCCTCGTATTCTTAATAAGATTCCACCATTGATCAGCATCTCCTTCCAAACGATACACTGCTAGGATGACTTTATCATGTTCAGAACATTGAAGAACTGAAAATATCTTTTCAGTAGTACTAATCCATTTTTCAGCAACTAATGGATCAGTAGACCCGCTGAAAGAAGGTGGATGCTGCCTAATGAAGGATTAAACAGAATGTTGCTCCTTCCTTTGTTCGTTTGGATGTCCTGCATGATTCATAGCTTGAGAAAGTTGTGTGAGCATGGCTACAAGATTTTGCATTCCAGCTCCCATATCGTTTGGTTTCTCAAGGGGACAATCATTGCATTTCCCATCGTATTCCGCATTAACACGGTTCCTTCGGGTTCCAGCCATTGACTAAAACCAAGAAGAATAGTGTGAGAAACACTAATTATAATAGGAAAACCACATAATCAAGGATAAAATTTCACACTTAAGGTCTTATCCTAGGGTATTCAAGGCCATTTCTAAAACACTAAGATTGTGTTCTATGCTTAGACTTATCCTTAGGGTTCTTACTAAGGCTTTCACATCCTAGTTTCCAAAGGTTGATTATACCTTTCATCTGATACCAACTATAACGACCCATACTTTACATACATTGTTAATACTTCAAAATTGAAGCACACTTATTACAGCATATGACAAAACCACAAAGACCGTATAGGTATAGTGTCTTTAGAAACTGGGAAACATAAACAACTGGTTCATAAATCTTCTACAGTGCCTCCCATTTATTTCATCATATATAGGGTCCCTTTTAGAATATTCTACTTAATATCCATCTTCCTGACCTGGGGAAAAGAAAACATAAAAGGGTGAGCTCAAATGCTCAGCAAGGGAAAATAAAGGAAATAAAAATGATATCATATCTTTTTGAAAATCATAACTTGCAAAAGAGATCATAATATCGTAACATGGAATAAATCATATAAGTGAAAATGAGATCCCCATAATCATAACATGAAACTTGAAACTTTGTGGAATGCACACATAATCATGGAAAATCATTTCTTGTTAGTCATGACTCATTGCCAAGACTATCTTAGTGGATAGAGTCCCTTTCTGAACCGAGTCACCCTCGTTCCAGTCCTGTTTCACTGAACCGGTATAACCTACCGTTCCAGCCATGCCTATCTCATGAGATAAAAAATCTTTACCCAATGCATTGGAGGGAGATATAGGTCCCACCCATCTTATAATGAATCCTTTCTTATGTGTGCCACATAATCATAAACCATACATCATAGCGTAACCCATGTAATAAAAATGGAATTCTTAAACAACATGACATCATAAAACAATTCATATTAGATAAAGGAAGTCATAAAAATATTTCCATCACAACATAATCAAATCCATGTAATAATAGGGATAAAAACAGAACCCTTTTATTATCTTAGATGGAAAATAATTTTGATAAAATACTTGAACTCCATTCTTGAGGAAAATATCCTTTCTACTTCAAAAACAATTTTCCTTTCATAACATGTCATACGACATTAAAATAAAAGAAGATGATTAAAAATAAACTTGAAAACTTGTAAAGGAAGCTTCTTGGAAATAATGTTTTAAAAATCCATTCATGCCGTATAAGTTAAAAAAAACATTCTTCTCGTACTTTTGTCGGAAAAGTCAAAAAAGTACCTCGTACGAAAAACGACAAAAGATTCCTTTCATATCCTTTACAAAAAATTTAGCGAAGGGTAAAATTGAATATAAACTATTGTATAAGGATATAAATATTACATATTGTGGAAAAATGGATGTGGATGATAAAATACACCCCAGTAAATGCCAAAGTATAAACAATCTCGGATAAAAATGAGATTGTGATATTTTCCTTACCTTAGGTCTGATTTGCTTTGTACGTGTCTGAAGATCCTATATAATGGTTTAAATAATGTTATTGACTTATTCCAGAATCATACATATTGATATGATATCATATATGGTCATATTCTTAGCTTCTTGTTAGTAATATTTCATTGTTACTTGTTACCCGGGTCCTTATTGCCTTTTGTTCTTATGCGTGTTTTGCCGAATAAATTCTTATTCTTTTTTTAAGGTTATAGATACCTTATATCCATAATGGTATTAGTTTAACATATATCATATTTATTCATTCAATTAATTTATATAATTACTATGTAATGATGATCATGTAGAACGAGTCGCATCACATCGTGGAGACGGTATTCCGTACTTACGCACGAGTGATGATATCGTTCCTATGATCGTGGAACTGTATTGGAGTATATATATATATATTATTTCAGTATCAATATTAATTTATAATAATAATAAATAGTTACTCATTACACCATTAAACCCATCCTTGTATGGTGATGGTGGAAAATAGATTACACCACGGCGTGGAGACGGTATTCCGTACGTACGCACACGCGGTGATTTCATTTTTCCATAGGATGGATAGAAGATGAATTAGGGTTGTTTCATATTTATAATAACATATCAGTATGTAAGTAATACTGATGTTATTACTTTATCATGAAACAACTAAAGAAGAAGAAGTTGAAGAAGAAAGAAATTGAAAATATCGGTAATGGATATTACCTCTTCTTTGGAACTCCTCTTTGAATCCTCTACTTAGGGAACTAAGATTGGTCTTTGAAGAAGACCAGGACCTCTAGGATTATTCTAGGGAAGTGGAGAGGAGAAAATGGAATGGGTTTGCCGAGCTTGAGTGCTCAAATTGGTGTGAGGAGGAGGGGGAGGAGGTGCCCTTTTATGAGGGAGGAGAGGGGCACCTTAGGAATATCTCAAAATATTATTTTATATTAAAGTCAAAATCGGTTTATAATGGTTCCAAAGGGTCTTATTTCGAAGCTAAAGTAGGGATGGGTCGAAAGCCTATCAACCAATAGGATTTAGACAAGTTTAGGGTATTATTTTAACCTTATCAATTAGATTTAACTCTAAGTTAAATAATTTAACTTTTACCGTGTCTTTTTGTTTTCTTTCACTATATGGTTAATACACTTACTATAACATGCCAAAAGAACCCAAAATTGTTTATTATTAATATATATATCCTTATCTAAGTCATTTGGCCGATCCTTAGATTTTTAGGAATAAAATAACAATTAGTAATATAATATTTTATTTGAAAACTATTTTGTGTCAATTTTGACACTATTTGATATATGATTTTTGTGAAAGTCATAACAGAATTATATGTTCTAACCAAGTTGATTAAATCAACAATAATATATCATAGTATCCTATAAAATTAGTGGAATTCATAAAAAGTCTCAAATTACATTTATTTTGGTGTTTATAACATCAATTATGTCAATATTTCATTAATAAGATAATTACTGCATCATCATTGTGTCATAAATAAATTAAATTATTTAATGTCTAAAAATTACAAATAAAATACCGTTATGTAGGAAATATGTTTATCTTTCTAATGAATATTTATATTCGAATTTATCTTATGTATAACCCCATATTAAAAATGATTTACTTATTAAACTTTGATTTTAACTATTTTAACCCTTCTTTAAATAAATTAATAATAAATGTCCTAATCTAACCTAAGTGTGCCTAAATGGTAATATTTTATTCCTAAGTGTGTTTTTGGTCGAATTAAACTTATCCAATAGAATTAGGACATATTTTAGGGTAATAGTAATATCATATTTAACCCTATTTACTATTAACCGCGGTAAAAAATTAAAAAGTTACTATTCACCAAAAAATTATTTTTATCTCATTGAACCACAATTTACTTACTGATATCAACCGTGTCTGTCGGATTTTCGAAATTCCATTCACAAAAGCGGTAAAATTAAGTTTTATGCAAAAATTCAGTTTTTATCCTACCACTTAGTGGTTTCACTATTCATCAAAAATTGAAAGTTTTCAGAAAAATACCAAAATTTCACCCTAGGCTAATTTCGGTATTCCGAATCCAAAAATGAAGTCCATTTTGAAAAATAAAATTTATAAAATTTTAAAAAGTGGTTATTACTATTCATAACGGGTAGTTTTAATAATATTTTAATAGCATATCGTTGTTTAGTGAAACTCGGTATTGCGTACGATGCAAGCTATCGAGGAAGGTCGTGATTGCGTGTAAAGTAAGCCAAGCAAGTGTGTAGTGAAAGATTCCTTTGATGATATATAAAACCAAAATATTACTCATAAAAATCTCGGGTGTTACAGTAAAGGTGGATGTTTTAGATTATATTTTCAACCTAGAAACTAAGGACAAGTATTAGAGTGATACTATGTTATGTTCGGTTTCTTTGGGTGGTTCAAATCGTGTGAGATATGGTGGTCTTGATGTGTGATAAGTAGTTCCATGGTTATAGAAGAATATTTAAATTTCTTTCGGGATCTATTTTGTAATGTCCAAAAAACATTTTGATTTCAAAAGGTTCACTGTAGAATGTCCGTCTAGTGAGTGGTTTGTAATTTGTATGAAATTACTATGGGTTTTTTATTCTCGATTCTTAGGTGTGGTTGTAAGTTCCATTAAAGGCTAGTTCCTTAGTCAACTACACTAGGAGTGTATAAGTCATGGATCTCTAGATCTTTTTGTGGTGTGTTCACATTGATAATAATCATGGAATGTCATTGGTTTCTATGGAACATATTCTAGGTTCATAGAGGAGTGTGCGATGACCAAAATTATTTTCAATAAACCCATGGTAAAATAGTTTTGATCTATAAAAGGGATAGTGGTTATGGTGGTGGTATCAAAATGGAATTTTGGTCCTATATATAGCATAATATCATTGGTTTATATTGGGTTAAGGGGAATGTTTATGTAAAGTTAAGATTTGATCTATTGTAAGTATTATTGGGGTCTTTATGAGTTGATCATTATTTTTCATTTTCAGTCCTTATAAGGTGGAATTTATCAGTTGAGGACCACTGTTGAAATTCGCATGTCTCGATAAATGGGGGTTGTTTTTCGTTAGGAGTTGGTTTGTGTTGTTGGTCTATAAATATAACCAAGGATCAACTAAATTATGTAAGGGATATTATATTTATGGATTTCTATGACCCTAGAATTAGCACCATGGGTTGAGGTTGTTTGGATTTATGTGAAAGGTTATAACGAGGTGAAACCTCATAGAATACTAAACCTGAGTAAAAGGGTTTTTATAGATAAGTAGTTCAGGTAATCCTAAGATGACAGGAAGTATTATATATGGAAAAACTTATTTAAAAAGGGTGGAGATATCTATCGAGTTTTATGATGATAGGGATGAATATAAATATGGTTTTTGGTTAAAGAATGTATGCTATGGTTTATGGATTAGTTATGGTGGTGGTGGCGATAAATGATCTAGAGACTACAGGGTTGGGGATTGGTTATACCATCAACTAAAATTATTACAAGGTAAGAGTTGGTGAGGTTTGAAAAATAAGAACCAGACATTTGGGTGCCACTAATGCATGCAGATAAGAATTAATGAGGTGGTAAAGAAATGACAAAGGGGTCATGGTGTTGTTGGTGTATAATGAAATCATGCCATTTGATGATATAGTTTCAACCCATTATATATTAAGTAGTGTGTTGGTGGAATGTGGGAGTGGGAGATCTATCATTTTTTTGTTTACATGGTGTGATAGATTGGAAGTGAATTTTGGTTGAATGATTTTAACCTGTAGATGATATAGAGTTTTAGGTAGACTTATACTATTTTATAAAATTGTCACACTTTGAATATGTTTAGGTAGGTATACAGATCCACTACATACAATGGATCAATGGGAAGACCTTAGGTTCACTCCATGAACATCCCCTAATATTTTTTAGGGATAATGCGGTAATTTCCACTAGACCACCTTATTTCCCCACCTATATTATCACTTAACACTCATGAAAACCTAGTGTTGTTGGGTCTCCCTTTTTTGTGATATTGGCTCCCTAATTTCATCATCGATCAAAGTGCCCCACTTTGTGATTGGTTCCAATTAGTGAGTCTAAGACAATCCAAGAATTAAATGAATATATTATTCAATGTTTTTATTATTCATGATGTAAACCCTAATTTGGTTAATTTAATAGTTTATTTTAGGGATTTGGAATGATTTTCTTAACTTGGGTGGCGATTCTTGGAGATTTAACTTCACCATACTTAAGGTTGGAAGCACTTACCATGATATGGAATTTGTATGTTACTATATACCATGATATTCATGTAGGATCATGTTTATACCTATAAGACCCCTTATTTTTTTTCTTAAAGTTAGAGGATGGGGTGTAAATCAATATTGTTGATCCCATAGTGGGGGAGTACATTTTTTGTGCCAGTAAAAAGATGAAAAATAAAAATCTGGCAAGGATAAATTTAGGAATTTCTACTTCGATATTTGGGCCTAGAAAGTTCCATTTTGGTTTAAAAAGTGCTAGAATGAGATGGTATGATGATTTTCGAGTTCATGAGATAGAATAGGATAACCGAGATTGATATGGAATATTATTAAATTTGATGTAGGGAAATTCATGAGTGAGATGGTCATGTTTTATTGTAATGAGGATGGCTATTTTGAGTGAGGTGTTGGGTTGGGTTATTTCTTTTTGAGTTTCCAATGCCTTTATTGGTTTATGATACAAGTGGTTGCTAATTTATCGAAAAATGATGTGACCTCCATTTATCATGCATGGATTGGTCGATGTCCTCGATGTGATCCCCTTCAGTTTGTATGGACATGTTGGTGTGCTTAATGTAACCTCTTTGATTGTGTAGGGATGGGTCAGTGTGCTTGATGTGAACATCCTGAGTGTGTTTGGATGGGTTGATGTTCACGATGTGACCTCCCTAGAGTGCATGGGGATGGGTCAGTGTGCTTAACAAGCCCATTAATGGAGTGATAAGGAATATAATGTGTGTTTTATGTGTTAATAAGGTTCTTAAAAACCATTCCTTTCTGCAACGATCCAAAGTATGTATGGTAAAGGTTTGTGGAATCATGGTTAGTGAATAATAATCTAATTGGTGTTTATTTTATATCATCATATACACTTTTATAGGACAACTTCACCTATGTTAGTGGAACATTGGTTGTTTTCTACTTGGTTTACACTCACACCCTACATGGACATCTCAATGCATGTGTATAATCTGTGGAAAGGGTTCCGGTCTATGGAATTTATATAGGAAGATCAAGTTTATTATGTATATTCAAGTAATATATCTGATATATTTTTAGAGAAAACTCTTTGTATTTTCTTTTTATTATTTTTAAGATAGATCTTCAGAATTTTGGTATCTCTATTTGAAACATGTACTAGATGTAGTACGTCATATGTTATAATAATATTATTTATTTTTTATATGATCTTCCCCTATGTATATTTATCATTATTTATTATATTTTATATTATTCTTGTGATCTTTCTATGTTACTGAGGGAATTTTCCCCACAAAGTTCCACTTAGCCCCTCACCACTAGTCGAAAGCCTCTAGAGTATGAGGAGGCATGGATGAGGCTATGTGGCTCCTTTTAATGAGCTGAGTGATCCATGCCATGTTTTCATGGAATATATATAACTTGAAAATGGATTATCCGTGGCCTGTTCAATAAACCTTTCAATTGAATTGTATGAAATGATACTCTATAATAGAGTTATTCTAGACTATGATTTTTTTTTATTTTTTTTATGAATACCTAATTTATTGATAGTCAATATTTTCTATATGAAATAATTCTTTTATTGGTGTTTATTGAATATAAAATATACACCCCTTACTTATAGATCAACATTACAGATTGATCATATATTGTGAATGTTTTTTACGCACTCATGTATATATTTACTTCTGAGTACTTCATTTAGTTTTTGATATAATATATTATGGGTTGGACCAAAATTATATATCCCTAATTTATTGGAGTCTGTTTTATTTATAGAGATAATATGTATGGTTATCCATGTTATACATAATCTTGTAGGTTATCTCTGACCAAATTTTTATGATGTATTGGGTTTTAATCTTGAAAATATTTTAACAATGTCTAAATTTATGTAGACTAGTTCTTTAAGATAATTAATATTTTTTATTTTAATTTATGATATTCTCTAGAATGTAATTATTTTTTTTCAAGGAATATTTCTCAAGATACTTACCCTAACATTTTATGATACTTTCAATAGGATTTGTAAGTTCACTATTTTTTCAAAGTATAATTCCCTTAAAAATTATGAAAATTATAAATTTCAGAATCTATATGAATCATGAATAAAAACATGGGACATCAATGTTATAGTTTAAAAAAATTTTGTTTTATTTTATCATATATTACCCTCTAAGATTCCAATGACCCTAAAATATTGAATTTTTTAAATTATTTTAATGTAATAAAAAATATTCTATAACCATATTAATATAATAAAACCAAATATATGATTTTAGAGGAAGGTAACAAAATTTTCATGATAAAAAATGTAGTTTTTTTTAAATAGAGATTGGAAAAACCAAGAGAAAATATAGAGTCTGAGATAAATTTTATAGAAAAAATACTAGGAATGTACAGAGTTATGATTTCAAATTCTACTATATTTATTTTTTAATAATCCTATAGTCTTACCTTAATTATATTTTTGTTAAAATTATAAGATGTATGGCGGAATAATATGAAAAAATATAGAAAATTACAAGTCAGAGAAAATGGTCAAGGAAACAATTATTCTAACACTCAACATAATTTCATAAGTGTTTGGAATGAAATAAATCATGAAAATATCATCCCAAAACAAGGTCTTATATATGATAACCCTAAATATATTGAGTTATAGGTTTGACTACGTAACATCTCTTAAACTATTGATAAATTCACGAGTCAGTTAAAACCATTATTTAGTGGGTCCAAAAATTCCCTTATGGATGAAAGACATCATTTATTAAGATGAAATCTATTGGGGTATAATTTTCAAAATAACAATATTTTGTTCCAATAGTTTATTTCTGGGAGGGATAAGTGGATTAGCGGAGGAAAATGATATGAATAACAACAATAAAGTGGAATATATGTTGGGGTAATATTTAAAGATGTTAGGAAATTATGTATTCAAATGGAAGATTGATATAAAATTATTAGTTCCTATGAAAAAGATTATGAATTTCTTATGGAATATGAGAATAAATTTACATGATAGAAAAATTATGGATTATTATTTTTCATTTATAAAATGAGTTATATATAAATATATATATATAATTTTTTATAGTCTAATATTTTTATGGAATTATTGATGTCAGAGTTTATAGGCTATAAATAAATTTGTTGTGTTTTGGTAAGAAAACAATTATATTTTAAAATTCATGATGGTATTAATGTATATTTGAAAAGAATAGGAAGTTGGAACATCATTTTGTATTTTTATTAAATATAGATCAATTAAGAAAGAAATTATAACATCCCAATACCATAATATGGGATTAAAACACTTCAAAAAAATTATACAAGGATCCATGAGATGTTTCAAATATGGAAATGATGGAAAAAAAGAATATGATTTAATAAAAGTATGACCCAAATAAAACTAAATTGGCATGATAAGTTCTATAAAAAGAAAAATATAGTATTAAAATTCTATTCCCATGAGAGTGATTCTTTGATTGTGATGATGTTGGGTATTTTGAAAATTAATGGAAGAAGCCGTGGTTTAATTATAAAAAACAACACCCTCAAACCCAAATGATCTGATGAAAATATTATGCATATTCCATCAGTAAATTTGGTTTTAACCATCCTAGGAATTAAATAACATGTATTATATTCATCATTTAAAGAATGAATTTTTTCTTAATCAATTTTAGATTAATTTATTCTTTAGTTATAGGAAAAAACCTAGTGTATATTAATTCTCCACATTGACTACTAGGGGATATTTTGGAAAATGAATATTTCAATAATTTCCAATCATATATTCAAACAATCATAAATATTTATAGAAAAAAATTATTTGTAAATTTAATAGTTTTTCCCAAATTAGTATTTGATTTTATTTTTGAAATAGATTTACACCCAATATATTTTGAAATTATATTTTTTTCTATAAAATGTTTCTATTATACTTTTAAACCAAACATTTTATAAATGTTTTTTTGTAATGAAACCTCCATAAAATTGTTTATTCCCTAGATAAATTTAATATATTAGTTCCTCGATTGTCTCTTGGGGAGGTTGTATTTTGATTTAAAAAAATATCACTTTTTTTCAATTTTTGAGATGAAAAATTGGGTTATTTAATTAAAATTTCTTTAAAAATAAGTTGTAAAGAAAATGTAACAAAATTTAAGAGGAAAATATAAATTTCACTAAAATTAAAAAGGTTGTGAAATCAAAATTGAAACAGTTTTTTTTGGACAAGCTTACACCTATTAGGCACTCCTCTATTATTTATTCAAAATATTTCCCAATTGAATTTCACAATTCCCAGCCAAATTCCTCTAAATCAACAACTAAATTTTTATAGATATCATATTTAGACCTCTATGTAATTTTATTCCCCTATTAAAGTGATTAAAATAATTGAAAACCTCCAAGAAATCAAACCTAATTGAAATCACTATGATCAATGATGAGACCCTACTAAAGAAATTTATATTATGAAATAAATTATTTTACTTCTCATATTACAAAACCATCCAAAAAATGATGAAAATTTACTCAAGAAAAAAAATTACTGCTTCCATTTAAAAATATAAATTCAATTTCTATTTAAAAGATATTGTAGGTTAAGATAATAACTTGGAAGAGAGTGTCCTTTTGTTACAATCATCCATAACTAATTTTTTCTTATCCACACATCATATCAGAATATATTATATTTTCTTTTACTTACATTAAATTTTAAATTCCAAGAATATATAAGCTCAATGTTTTCCCCATCCATTTATCTCTTCATCCATCTTCTTTGAATAGAATTGGAGATGAAAATATATAACAATGAGTGGTGAAAAGTATACTTTCGTGTTTATTTTCATCGCAATATGGATCTCTTTAGTCCTTATTAGTGGTTATATATTGAAAAGGTACACTATTAAATGTTTTTCTTATAATGTATTAACTCTTCTACATCTAAATTTGAGATCTATTTGACATGTGGTAAATAATTTATTTATGACTTAATTAAGATATTTTTATGGATACAAAGACATTTGAAATTACTATAATATCTATTTTAGGGAAAGTAATTTAATGAATGAATATTGATAAGAAAAGTATTATAGGGTTGTGACCTAGAATTATATTTCATATAAACTTTGAATCATCTCATTTTGATATTATTAAGCCAAATTATGTATTATTTAAAGATGATTTTTCAATTCTACTATAGAAAATATATTCAAAATAAAATTATTTACTTGGGAATCAAATTTCTCAATTCATAACTTAGACTAGTTGAATGAAATTAAGTAAAAGATCCAAGAGATCCTATAAAAAAATAATTTTAAAAATTAGATAAGCTTTTGGAAAGTTATGCTACAAATAATGAAGTTACAAAAAATGTTAAAATTATAGAATTAAGGTATTTTCATAATTTAGACAAAAACACAACAAAAAATAAAAAATTAATCAATTTTAATTAATTTTTTGGGGGACATATTAATTTCAATACATGTGGAATATAATTAAAATACATGCTCTACTAATTTCCCCAGACATATCACTTAGACTACTCAATAATGGAGCACTCAAAATAATTTTACTTGAAAAAATTAAAAACACATGTCAGTTAGATACATAAACCTTAATATCAAGGAATCTAAACTTATCATGCCTCTAAATAAAGACTCCATTATAAATTATCCTTTTTTTCATCTATTACCTTCCCATTTTTTTCAATCGTCTATGAACAAGGAAACCTACCTCAGCTATTTTCTATCACAACACATGGTTTTTAATTTAAATAACGTTTTACTCTTCATGATAAATTCGAGGGTCACCATAAGATTTAAAAACGTATAAATCTCTGAAAACATGAGTTAATGTCTTGTAAATATCATGATTAATTAGAAATATTTGACTTAAGGATTAAATTTGGGTTGATTTTAAATGTTAAAATGTTTTAGGATGAAAGAAATGGATTGGATTTTTTTATGCATGATTTCAGGATTCAATTTTTCAGATAACCATGGTATTTTTCTTTCTCTTCTAAGAATATAATAAGAAAGAAAAACAATAAAATTTATTTTTGATATCACAAACCTTCTTTTTTTATTAATAGTGAATTCACTAAATTTTCCTAATCAAATTTTATTTTTTTTGGATGATTTAAATTACATCTATAATTTGTATTTTTAAAGGCTAAGAGGATTCTTTATATATCCAAAAAATGTTGTGACCTCTAGAATCTTTATCCCAACAATTTCCATTTAAAAAATAAAAAAATATTTCTTTTAGATATATCTAGAAAGGAAAAAATTTAAATGGAAAAAATGTCTCTCCATACTTTAATATTAATCCACCCAAATTATCCAAACATGATATAGAAAATCACAAGACAACTCACCCACACGTAAGATCTAATAAAATCATGAAATATACTTCACGATTCAGTTTAATAGTGGAATATGGCTTATAATGAAGCTATATTAGAGGAATTTAATGAATAATTAGGGATCACAATGATCAAATGTAAAAGGTTAAATGGATAAAGAAAATAAATTTGTTTAAACTGGTATTTTAATCCCAAATGAACTTACTCAACCATTTTTAACATAACATCCTTAAAGTTTTACGATTTTGATATAAATTTGGAATATTTTAGTTAAAAAAACATTATTTGGTTCACTCAAGAAGTGATTTTTTTTTATGAATATGCAAAAAAAAATTTATAGTCCTCCCATAGATATTATTTTCAACGTTACACATCATTTATGGCATAAAATTTAGAATATTATGTCCTTTACAAAATTTATAGAATTGGAAAATTGTTGAAAATAAATTTTATCATTCATATATGTTTATTAAAACAAAAAATGTATGTTATCTTCATTGAAAAAAATTATAAATTCACCAAGACATTTATAATTCACCTCTTGGGATAAAAAACAAAAAATTTGAAATAAAACCCACATAATTTTTAAGAGAGAAAAAAATATTCAAATAAAATAGAAAATATACATTTGGAAAGAAAAAAACATATTATAATAAATTTTCATCCTACACCACACTTATTTTTTGAAATTAATTTTTTTTGAAATATATTTATATGAAAAAATAAAAAAAAAATTAAATACATAGAAAAATATAAGTGAGAAGGAATGACACAATCGACCTTCAATTGTATTACTATTCTTGAACTTGGTTCTCCTAATATGTAGGTTCTTGAAAATCATCTATAAATAGAATGAATCTGTTCCCATTGAATACAAAGGGAGTACCTTTTCTGGTACTTTATCTAGACAACACCAAAAGGAAAAATATGAGTAACAATGAATGTAATGATAATTTAGAATCAAATTTACCTTGGAATAACATTAATATATATTTTAAATCAAGAATTTATCTCTTTAATGGAACAATTTTTTAATTACCATATAATCATGAAAATATTGGGTTATTTCATTATACAACAGACAGATTTCATATACGTTATTTATGTTCTCCTCGAGCTCCCACAGGGTAGAATTTTATTTCATTTCAATCAAAAAATACATTCATGTTTAATGTTTTTATATCCTAAAATCATTATTTTATAACTTATAATTAATGTTAAAATACTTTCCATAGAATAATATATATAGTGATATTAAATTTGGGATTTTTAAGTTAGTATAATTGGACCAAAGTGTATTATCTAGTCATAGAACTATAATTTTTATGTTTGGGTTCATAATCTTTTCAAGAGTTTGTTAAAATTTATCAGTTTCATAATTCAGATATTCTATTTTTTAATGATTAAAGGGTTAAGAGACGTCTATTATGAACTCCATATTTCTTAAAAATATAATCGAAATTATTATTAAAAAAAGTGGGTTCCTTGATCTGTTAATAAAATCTTGGAAATCCAAATCCACAAAAAAATTGCCTTTCACAAAATTGGATACAATTTTGGAATCATCCACCCTATAGTGAATAACTTCAATCCACCTGGAAACATAACAAATATATTTATACATATATAAATATATAAAATAATATTTAAAAGGTCCCATAAATTATATACCCTATACAATGAATACATCATAAAAAAATGGGATGTTGTAGAATCTCATTCCTTAAGATAATTTTACATTGAAATTGAAATTTTCTAAATGTTGTATAAAATTTAAAAGAATACATAAAACAGATGGTGAAATACCTACCATAATCAAGAATGTTTTCTATTGTTATTTCTGTTCCAAAGATTCCTCCATAGCTGAAAGTTGAAAAAAATATTGGAATGATTGAAATTTAGGATTCAAAATGAATCTCCTAATCACTTGAAAACCGCCAACATTCAATATGTTAGGATAATACCAAATATAATTATTTTAATCATTGTAAACTTTAGTAATTGATTTCTAGGGTAACCCGAAATGAATGTCATCAGTATCAAAATATTTTAAAATATAAAAACCATGTTATTATACTTCTAAAAGATTACAACTCCTCATATAGAAAGGTATCATTAATTGGTATACATATATGAGTCCTTCCATTCAAAACAATTTAAATCCCATGAAAATGGATTTAAAAAGGGTTTAACTTCATTTTTAATCATTTATATAAATAGAATACACATGTACCAACAATATCCATATAAAAAGTGATGGGTTCTAATCATTTTTATTTATCAAAAATAATATTACTGATTGGTGTGTGAAAATAATAAGTTATGATTTTAGCAGATAATATCTAAATTTGTCTAAAGAAATTTAAAGAAATTATAATTTTATTATTAGTTATTGTGTAGTTTGATTGGGTCTGACCAAAATTTATATAGGCATTTGAAATCACATGATATTTTCTTTCTAGACATTGACTCAAATATTCACCAAGGGAAAATATGTTGCATTAGTCATCATTTCAAATGGTAAGCCTTATTTTGGTGGTTAAACAATTCATGGGGATATTAAATTTTCTTTTAAACTCTAAAGGCTTTTTTATACCATTAATTTCAGAGAAATTGGGTGTCTTCTATATAAATGTAGACAAAGGAAGTGAAACCTTACTAAAATCCTTTATAAATATTCTATAAAAACTATCATGACCAAGGAAATATCTCATATCAATCACAATTTTTTATGTATGGAAATAAATAAACGGACTCAACTTTTGACTGACAAACATGAATTATATCTACATATACAACATGACCAAGAACAATCCCCTTATCTACATTGAAATGAAATTCTTTGTAATTTTTATAAGATTATTATTAATGTAAGTTTCAAGAACATGACTTAAAATATTTAAGAATCATTCAAATAATAAAGAAAAAACAATGAATTAAACCATAAAATTTCAATGAATGTTTTAGAAAATATAATAAAATTCTCATCATACAAACATTAATTTTTTGAAGGAATTACACAAATCAAAGGGAATTATATTATATTATAAGGATCAAAAATGATATTTGAATTTAGTTTTTTATTAATTAAAAGGTTCTATGTGAATTCGAAAATTACTATAGAATACATCAAGAAAAATATAGTGTTTTCTCCATCTAACCTTTCAAACACTTGGTCTAGATATGGTAGTGAAAAATGATCCATTGACTATCAGAGATGGGATAAATAATTCTAGAAACCAACAAGGTGGTGAATTATTTTATAACAACCTCTAAAATTTTTGTTTTCAATATTAATTGATATCGATTTATAGGTTTATATTTTTCTCCTAATAAAACTCTATACATGAACACCGAAGTAAAAATTACAGTTAAATTAAATATATTCCATTCTAAGTATTTCTTGTGGGTTTTAAGGAATCCTAAAAATTATTTTTCTTAGTATTTTAATAGTTTTTCTTAAATGACAATATAAAATTATTAATTCTCACCTAATAAACAAAATTTGAGGTTTATATGTAGTGGTCTCTCCTCCAACTAAGCTGTCATATTTTCATTGGTCAAAGAAGGATTAATTGACTTAATGAAATCAATTTTATTTCTAAGTTTTTTCTTTAAACATGAAAATTTTAGATTAAATTATGAATTTTCAAATTATTGGCCACACTACTAATAGGTGTGGTTGTTCAGAGAATCACATATTTGAATGAAAATTCATGTTATATATCAAGTTAATCAAAATCTAGGTTCTAGATATATGTTTCACAATTAAATTATTAATAATTTATATTAGAAATGATATTTTTGAATTATTTTTTAAATTATAACCAATTTTGAGGAAATTAGATTTAGTATTTCTAAATTTCAGTTGGTTCAGACTCATAAATTTCAGAATAATAACAACCAATTTTTTTCACATAAGGGGACACATTATCTTCATCTAGGTATTTCATTGAATAAAAAATATTTATGTGAATAACATCTCCTACAAATTTAGGTGAAAGGGTACCATTGTGAAAAATAATGATTGATTTAGTTGTTATAAAAAATGTTCTCCACAGAATGAGTGGATCATTTGCACCAAACCAATCATTATACATAACTAAGGAATAAAAATCATCAGAAAAAATCATGTCACCCAACTGAACTAGAATATCCTCTAAAACTCTTGTAGACCTGGTCATACCTTGGTTAGCTAATTGATTAAAAATTATAATAGGTTTTATCCCTCCACAATAAAAATTTGAGTAAACAAAATAGGTTATAATATTCATTGAAGAACAAATTTTTTTATAGAATCCTTGAATTAAAATTCACATATGGTGTAAGGAATGGTAAAATTTCATGGTTCCTTACATTTTATAGGAAAGTTATATTGAATCATGGAAGAAACATTCCTCCCTAAATTGAATTTTTTCCTTTAAATTCTCTATTATGATAAAACATATCTTTAAAAATATTAGCATATTTCAGAATGTATTCCACTCTATAAATTAAAGTTATATTTACTTGAACTTATCTATAAGTTTTCAAAACTTACTTATAAAATTATTTTTTAGCGTTTTTCTTAACCAGTGGTTCACCCATAGGATAAAGCAGTGGATGTTTGAATATTTATAGACTATTTTGAGTACTAGTTTATGAAACATATAAGCCAATAATTCTCTTCCATTACTTATTTGTTCATTTAAATTGATATTTTCTTTCGAATTTATGTTTTCAATTAGATAATATTAAAAATTCACAATTTTTTCATCATTGGTAGGATTCTATTTAATAGTTTACAAATAATATGAAAGTTGTTTGAAACGTGCTTGATCATTTTTTAGTTAATAGTAGGTTTGATTTTCTCAGTTTAAATGTCATTGAATATATTTTAACAGTTAAGTTCATTAACACTCACATATTCATTCACTCTTACTCTCATATTCACTAGGGGTTGTAAAGCAAATCTTCTCATCATTTGATTTCTCATGCTACTAATTTCAGTGGGTTATCGAACCACTTATTTCATAAAGGTATTCATCATGTTCTATTTTTTCTTTATCACTTATTGTTTTTAAATCATTTCTTATTCTTGTTGTTTCATTTATTCATCAACGTTACACTCTAAATTTTTAGGGGGATGGTAAGGATGAAAGTTTATTACGAAACGAGACTTCTCTTGCTCATAGAAATATCTTGTTTGAGAATTACTTGACTAAGATTGGTAAATGATTCCTTGTTTTTAGGTCATTAAAAGCAATAATTTGAGTGGCTTCATAAGATTTAATTTAAATTTTGGATTGATTTAAAAGGTATTTATTGGTTCGATTGAAAGGTATTTCCAGGATAAACATCATTTCAATTTTGAAAAGGCTCATACATTTTGGAGTATTAGTCCGTGAAATATTATTTATAAGAACAAATTTCAAAATGAACATGAATATAACAAGTTTTTTTTAGGTTTGGGTGGGTTTTATGGGGTTATTGGAAAAAATCATTGATCTAATCATGGCCATAATATCAGTAAATAGAATTAAATTATTTTTTTTCAGAATTTTGATTGGTGGTATTGATTGGAATATTTCACATGAAGAAGGCCTCTTATTCCAAATTGGGGATTTGTTTGGGCCATTTTTCAAATTAAAATCCAAGTATCAATTATTATTTTGTTTACAAAAGCCCCACCTAGGGTAGTGTCAATCATGATCCTGTTAGTTAAACATTATACTTCATAATTATATCGAATCAAAATTTGTTAACTATTTTGATTGAGAGTGAAACAAAAACATAATATCCTGAATCATTCTCAGTATTTATGTAATACAACACCTTTATTTTTCTAATTCCACAAATTTCGTTTTTAATGAATGAATTTTTATATTATGTGGGGATTTTTTCATGAAAAAATATTCTTTAATCCATTCCCATATCTAATGAATGTTGAGTTTGAATTTAAAAACCATTCTTTATCTTCTTATTTTAAGGAAAAATAATAGGTCCTCAATTTCATTTAATCTCTATAAAACCCTTTAGGTTACATGTTAATAAGATGATAATGGAACTCTTGAAGATTTTTCTGTGAATAATCACCTAAAAATCCATTAAATTTAATAATTTTATGAATAAAATGGGATTTAATTTATAACCCATCAAGCGAATCAGGTACTTAATAGGTTTTTTATTATCATCAATGGATAAATTCAATTATTTCAAGGTTTTAATTTCATCATTTGAGTTTCAAGTTAAAAAAATCATTCTAATTATGTTAGTGGTATATTCATAATTACATATAAGGGGATTTAAAATAGATCAACACCTAATGTGATAATTACTTTCGATTTCATAATCCAATGGTAACAAGCTTGAGTTTGAATTTTTGGTCCTGAGAAAACAAAATTAAAAAAACTCATGAAACCTCCGCAGAAATAGTTCTAATTTGATAATGAGGTTATTTCCTTGAAACCTTGATTAAATTGTTTATCCCATTATTAAATGAAATGTAGAATTCACTAAATTTTCTCTTATGGTGGTTTGAATTTGAGTTAAAAAATAGTCAATTTTGTTTTGTTTTTTCAAGAAAAAACATATTGTTATTTATTTATAAGTGTTAATAAAAAAATTTAGAAAATAAAATATATTAAAATTCGATAAAAAATAGTGATTTTATTGAAAATAAAAAAATTGTATGAAGATATAATTGAAATAGTAATTTTATAAAATCTTACACCTATCAGACACTCCACTTATATATTTAAAATATTTCCCAATTGAATTTCCCAATGAAGACACAAATTCCTCTTTTTGAACTCTTAATTTTTTATTGAAATCATATCAAGACCTTGATACGATAATAATGTGTTCTATAATGAAAACAATCACTTCAGTTCGGAAATATAAGTTCAATAGAAATTCAAAGTGATTATAGATAAATATTAAAACATGATAGAGAGTTTCCTTTAGTTTTCATCATCCAAAAGTACTTGGTGTTTAGGTACACATCACTTAAGAATATCACATAATCTATATTACTTCCATTCTCTGATGTTTTCCTAGAACATACATCCACCATGTTTACAACTGACCATTCTTTATTTAACCAAATTCATTAAATAAAGGTGGAGATAAAAATATATAATTTAGTGGTGTGGAAAATATGACAATATGTTTATATCTGTTGAAGTATAGAAAGATTTATTTCTAGTTGTAAATTGTATATTGATAAGGTCACTTATTGAAAGTTCTTCATATGAATATTAAATATTCTTAAAAATGTAAAGACATGGAAAATTCTATGTAATTGTTTCAATTAAATGGAAATTTTATGAGTCCGTCAAAATTTAAGGCGATTGATTCTGAGGCTCGGTGTGCCCGAAATAAATTTCTGATCTTTTTCTGGGGTACGTTCAGTAAACGTGAGAGCTGGTTTTTGTAAATTTTTAACTAGTTCTCGGAATTGTAATCTAAGGTCACGGTTGAACTCAAAGTGCCGGTATTCTCTTAAGGATACTTTCACCTCGATGACAGTTGGTCGAGGGTGAATGTTTGTTTTTGTGTTTTTCGTGAAATAATAAAATAAAATCAAAATGTTTAACATTTTAATTTGTTGAAACCTCCCATGTTGATGTTATAGATCTAACGCCATGACCCCGGTTACCCAGAGTCTGATCATTATTACATAACATTGGCATGGTCACAAAAGATCAAGTCTTGAAATACTGATTAGTTTATTAGCCTTATAAATACTAGATACATTCATTAGTTTCACATTACATTACAAAATAAAAAACTACAAAAACATAGTCTCCATATGCCACACTCATATCCCTTAGGCTATCCCTGCAGGTCAGTCATAATATACTTCTTCGAATCCTGGAAAAAATAAAACATAGAAATGGGTGGGCTCCTATTCTCAGTAAGGATAACAATATAGTAGAAACTTTCATAAATAATCATAAAAATTTTAGGCAATGTATAAGAATAAAACAAAATCCTTTTAAACTATAACGTTAGCATAATATGAATAAGATAAAATAAAATAGTGCCATTTTCTTATTCACATGGATATTCTACTTGTCGAATAATTACATGCAATATCAATAGCCACTTTCATAATGATGGAATCCATAATTCCAGACATCATAAACATATAGTAAAGGTCGTGTACCAAGACTACAAATAAGATTTTGTCAAGGCCTTGTTCCAAGAAACTATTTTGTCTTATGATACCTATCGATGTATCGAGGAGATATAGCGAGCTCCACCCATCACATACTAAGTCCAATGAATTCCTCTTATTAAAAGGTTTAAACATTACATAATCATTCATATTAAAACTAGCATACGAAATTTCAAAACTTATCCATAAACCAAGAATGGTATAAAAATAACAGAACCATAGTCAAACATATGACAAAACCTTCAATACAATATGGATGTTTTGTATCATAATAAATCAACTTCAAATGAGCTTACTATCCATCAATGGATGTTGACGTAGATGAAATCAAAACATTTTTTTAGAAAAAACATCTCTTTCTATTTAGAAATCATTTAAAAGTCATATAAATATAAAAGATAACACTTATTTTAAAACATTCATATAATATTTTAAGGGATGCTTTGACGATGTTATAATGGAAGAAAATAGCCGCACCCGCCGTACAAGTAAAAAAATATTCTTACCTTAATTTTGTCAAAAAGGATATAAGGTACCTTGTTTGGAAAATAACAGAAAGATTCCTTTTAAACAATTTATAAAAATTCAAACCATGGTATAAATTACTTTAAACCATAGTCTAGTAATTAGTAAAAAAATTTGGAATACATTTTCAATAAACATGGATGTGGATGATAAAGAGGTCCCATTAGATACTTACGTAAAAAAACGTTAGATAATAAAGAGATTTTGAAATTAACCCTTACCAATTTGGTAACATACAAAACATACACCCCATGAAATAAGTATCATATAATTAATATGTAAATAAACATAAATTAAATTGTATTACATGAAGAATACAATTATGGGTGGTACATACAACACAAAAAAGGAAATAGTGGAAATATAACATGAATCTCACGAGAATAAGGAGTGATATGAAAACCCCTTACCTTGTATTTTTCCTTGTTCAAGGTTAGTTTAACCCCCTGTATAATGGTGAATCTTTTTTATGATATAATATATGATCTTCCAATATTGATTTGTTAATGATATTTTAGTAGTATCATTGTTTTGGGTGTTAACTAATTCGTTTTCCTATATATGCATAGTTATGTAAGCCACGATTGTTATGGATAAGATGTATTTTATTCATATCCAAATGATATTAAGTTCTTTAAATATAATTTTTAATCATCACATGAAAATTATTCTTGAATGATTACGAGGGGGAATGAATCTCATCGCATTCGTGGAGAGGGTAATCCGTACGTACGCATGAGCGACAATATCATTTTTGTAATTAAAATCATAAGTAAATGGATGTGGTATAATATATAAAGAATAATAATCATGTAATATCTATTATTTACATCAATTATACATCATTATTATACCCATCCAAATAATAATGTATTGAAAAACAACTACACCATGATATGGAGACGGTAAGCCGTATGTATGCACGTTTGATGACATGTTATTCATAGGATGGATAAGATAATAAATATGGTTGTACCATTTTTATAATAAAATCACTATATATATAAGATACTAGTTTTATTATTTAATAATGGAAATATCAAATAAAGAGGAAGTGGAAGAAGAAAATAACATGAAAGTGGTGGTGTGATATTTACCTCTTCTTCGGGGTCTTCCATTTGATTTGATCAAAAGGGATCCTTAGGTTGGATTTATGATCAAACTAAGGCCTCTAGGGTGAATAAAGGATTTTTGTGAGGATATTTGGGTAGGGGTTGGCCATGAAAAATGGCTTTGGAGGTGTGAATTTCATAGAAGGGGAAGTGTCCTTTTATAATAGGGGTGCATGGACCTTAGGTAAAGATTGAAATATTATTTTATAATAAAATCATTTTCAGTCTCTAATGGATCCAAATTAATTTATTTCAAAGATAAGGTGGGATGGGTCAAAATAATCTCAACCAATAGGTTTTATTCATGTTTAGGTTACCATTTTAACCTTATCATTTAGATTTAACTCTTAGTTAAATAGTTTGACATTTACCATGCCTCTTTACATTTTTCTATTATATGATTAATAAACATACTATAACAAGACAATAGAACCCCAAGTGGTCAATTACTAATATATATAACCTTATATATTCCATTTTGACGAACCTTATATTTTTAGGACTACTATATCAATTAATAATATAATATTTGTTTTAAAAACTCTTTTATGTAAATTTTGACATTATTTAATAAATGATTTTTTTGAAGTCCTAAATAATTTATTACTTCTACATAATTTCACATGTTCAATACTAACATGTCATATTAACCTAAAAATTTAGTTTAATTCATCAAAATTTTTAAATTACATTTATTTGGATATTTAAAATATGAATTATATTAATATTTCTTTGTTAGGGTAATTACTGCATCATCATTGTGTCATACATAAATTAAACTATTTAGTGTCTAAAAATTATAAATAAAATTTACTTATGTTTGAAATACTTTTATCTTTCTAATTAATATTTATAGATTAATTTATTATATGTATAACCCTATATTAAAAATGTTTTATTTATTAAACATTGATTTTGACTCTTTTAACTCTTCATTAAATAAAATAATAACAAATATCCTAATCAAATCCAAGTGGACCTAAAGGATCATATTTTATTCCTAATGTGTATTTTGGGCGAATTACACTTATCCAATAGAATTAGGACATTTTTTAGGGTAATTATGATATCATTTTTACCCTTAATTACCCTATTTACTTATAACCAAGGTAAATAAATGTAAAAAGGTACTATACACCACAAATTATTTTAATCTTATTGAACCAAATTTTACTTACTGATATTAACCATGTCTCTTGGATTTTTTAATTTCCACTCACAGAAGCAGTAAAATTCTGTTTTATGCAAATTTGCAAATTCTCCTAGGAGGTGGGTAAAAGACAGTGAAAAGTTCAATAAAATTCTATATATCTAATATTATTACAAAATGACTACAATAAATTATGTTGAAAATATATAGATATTTTGTATCTATTTTGACCTAAAATAAATTTAAATAAAATAATTAATTATTTAAATAAAAAGTCGGTTTTAAACAATAACGCAGTGTTTATCACTATTCATCAAAAATTGAAGGTTTCAGAAAAATACCAAAAAATTCACCATAAGCTAATTTCGATATTAAAAATTCTAAAATAAAGTCCATTTTGAAATATAAAATTTATAAAATTTTAAAAAGTGGGTATTACAATTTAGAGTGTCTAGTTTTATTTATCGCGGTGTGTTAGAGTCTCGAAGTTTGGTACAATGCAAGCTATTGTATTATTCAATGGGAAATGTACTGTGGAATATTGGGTGTTACAATCTTCCTTCCTTCAAATAATTTCATCCTTGAAATTTCTATAATACTACCACACAAAAATATTTTGGTTGTTCTTCATCATAAGTTTCTCTGGTTCCCACATTTCCTCTTCCATGTTATGTTTTCTCTATTGAACTTTTACCAGACAAGTCGCATATTTTCTCATCACTTGTTTTCTTGTATCAAGAATTTTGATAGGCTCTTCACAATAAGATAGATCAGGTTCCAGTTCAATTTCTTCATATTTGAGTACATGCGTTGGGTCAGGCATGTATTTTCTCAGTAGTGATACATGGAACACATCATGAACATTAAAGAGACTTGGAGGCATTTCCAAATAATAAGCTACAACTTTAATTCGTTCTAGAATTTCAAAATTTCTGATGTACCTGGGACTCAATTTACCCTTCATACCAAAATGTATAACACACTTCCATAAAGATACCATCAAGAAAACATAATCTCCTACATGAAATTCCAAATCCTTCCTTCAGTTATCGGAATAGATCTTTTTCCTACTCTAGTATTCTTTGATGTGGGGTTGGATAACATTAAACTTTACCATTTTTTCCTCAACAAGTTCTGGGCCAACGAGTTTTTTTACCAATATCATCCCAACAAGTTTGTGTGAGGCATCACTTTCTTTATAACGCTTCATGTGGTGCCATATGAATACTTGAATGGAAGCTATTGTTATGGGAAATTTCTTCCAGAGGTAAATATTGATCCCCCATACCTTTAAAGTCATGTGAGAAAGATCTCAATAAGTATTTTAAGGTTTGAATAGTCCTTTCTGATTTTCCATCAGTTTGAGGGTGGTAGGAATTGCTCAAACAAAGTTCAGTATCTGGGTATTTCAGAATACAATTCTAGAATCATGATGTAAAACGGGGATCATGATTAGAAACTATCTATAAGGGTACTCTATGAAGTCTTACAACTTCATTAATATATAGTCTTGCTAGATTTTCAAGTGGTAAATCATCTCTTATTGTAATAAAATGTGCTGAATTGGTAAGATGATAAATAATGACCCATATTGAATCATTCATTCATGTAGTATATGGTAACCCCATGAAAATGTCCATCGTAATATTATCCCATTTCTACTTAGGTATGAGAAGAGGTTTCATGACTCCTCCAGGTTGTTTCCTTCCAGCATTCACATGTTGAAAAACCATACATCTTGACACAAAATCAGAAATCTCCCTCTTCATTTTGTCCGACCAAAAATGTTCTTTCAAATATCAATATATCTTGGTACTACTAGGGTGTATAGAAAAATTGGTGCTATGGGCATCATCTAAAAATTCCCTTTTTAGGTTTGGTATATCGAGAACAAAAATTATCTTCCCAAATTTCAAAATCCCATCTTTATATATAATGTCACTCAATCTCCAATAATTCACAGCTTTAATCTTATTTTGAAACTCCTCATCATCATCCTGAGAACTTATTATCCTTTCTAGTAAATATGGTTTGTCAACTATTTGTAATATTATTGATGTTTCACCTTCCATGATTATTCCAATGTCCATTTTCACTAGATCCATGAAAATAGGATCCCTTTCAAATATCATCTTGTTCAAAACTCCATAATCTATTCTGCTCAAAGCATCTTCCACCTTATTTTCCTTCCTTGGGTTGTAGTGTATTGTTCAATCATAATCCTTGAGTAGTTCAATCCATCGCCTTTTCCTCATGTTGAGTTATTTTTGTGAGAAAATATACTTCAAACTCTTGTGATTAGTATAAATCTCACAATTTTCACCATAGAGATAGTTTCTCCATATTTTTAGAGAAAATATTATCGCTTCTAACTCAAGTTCGTGAGTAGGATTGTTTTTCTCATGAATTTTTAGCTCTCGTGATGCATAGGAAAAAAATCTATCATTATGCATAAGGACACAACCATGACCTTTCTTTGAAACATCACTATAAATAAAGAACTCATCATTCCCTGATGGTAGAGTCAAGATAGAATAATTGAATAATATTATCTTAAGTTATTCAAAACATTCATCATAGGCTTTTTCCCGAATAAATTTAACCCCTTTACATGTGAACTTGGTTAATGGGTTATCCAAGTGGGAAACATTCTGGACAGAACACTGATAATAACCTACTAAACCAATAAGACTGCATACATCAGTTATACTCGTCGGTATGTAGGGTCATGGTTTGTGGAATCATAGTTAGTGAAGAATAAACTAATGGGTTTTTATTTTATATCATCATATACACTATTATATTACCAATTCACCTATGTTAGGGGAACATTGGTTGGTTTCTACATGGTTTACAATCAAACCCTACATGGACATCTCAATGCATGTGCATACTCTATGGAAAGGGTTCCTGTGTAGGGAATTTATGCAGGAAGATCAAGTTTATTATGGATATGCAAGGAATATAACTGACATATTTTTTAGAGAAAACTCTTTTTATTTTCTTTTTATTATTTTAAATATAGACCTTCTGAATTTTGGAATCTCTATTTGAACCATGTACTAGATATAGTATGTCATATGTTATAATATTTTTTTATGATCTTCCTCTATGAATCTTTATAATTATTAATTTTGTTGTATATTCTTCTTGTGTTCTTTCTCTGTAACTGAGGTCATTGTCCCCCCAACGTTCCGCTTAGCCCCTCACCACTAGTCAACAGCCTCTAGAGTATGAAGATGCATGGATGAGGCTACATGAACCCTTTTAATGAACTGAGTGATCCAGGCCATGTTTTCATGGAATATATATACCTTGATAATGGATTATCCATGGACTGTTTAATAAAACTTTCACCTGAATTTTTTGAAATGATACTATATAATGGAGTTTTTTTACACTGTGATTCTTTTTGTTTTATTTTATTAATACTTAATTTTCGTAAGGTAAATATTTTCTATATGAAATAATTCTTTTATTGGTGTTTTTTGAATAGAAAATATACACCCCTTACTTATAGATCAACATTGATGATTGATCATATATTTTGAATGTTTTTTATGCACTCATGTATATATTTACTTCCAAGTATTTAATTTAGTTTTTGATATAATATAATATGGGTTGGAACATAATTATATATCCCCAATGTATTGGAGGATGTTTTAGTTATAGAGATACTATGTACGGTTATCCATGTTATACATAATCTTTTAGGCTATATTTAACCAAATGCTTATGATCTATTGGTTTCTAATCTTGAAAATATGTTAACAATGTATAAATTTATATATACCAATTCCTTGAGAAAATTAAAAATTTTTATTTTAATTTATTATATTCTCCAGAATTTAATTTTTTTCTTTCAAGGAATATTTATAAAGATACTTACCCTAATATTTTATTATACATTCATTAGGATTTGTAAGTTCAATATTTCATCAAACTGTAAGTCCCTTAAAAATTATGAAAATTATGAATTTCAGAATCTATATGAATCATGAATACAATCATGGAACATCTAGGTTGTAGTTTAAATAAATTATGTATTATTTTGTCATATATTACCCTCTTAGATCCCAATGACCCTAAAATATTGAATTTTTTATTTTATTTGAAAGTAATAAAAAATATTCTATAACCTTATAAATATAATAAAACAAAATCTATGATTGGAGTTTAAGGTTACAAAATTTTCAAGATAAAAATGTAGTTTTTATTTGAAAATAGAGAATCAAAACTTGAAGATAAAATCGAGATTTTGAGTGAATATTTATAGAAAAACTACTAGGAATGTACAGAGTTATGATTTCAAATTCAACTCTATTTATTTTTAATAATAATATAGTATTACCTAAATTATATTTTTGTTAAAATTATAAGATATATGGAGGAATCATATGAAAAAATATTGAAAACTACAAGTCTAGAGACAATGGCCAATGAAAAAATTATTCTAACACTCAACATAATTTCATGAGTGTTTGGAAAGAAACAAATCATGAAAATACCATCTGAAAACAAGGTCTTATACATGATAACCTTAAATATATCGAGTTACATGTTTAACTATGTAACATCTCTTAAATGATTGATAAATTTATGAGTCAGTAAAAACCATTATTTAGTTAGTTCAAAAATTCACTAATGGCTGAAAGACATCATGTATTGGGATGATATCTATTAGGTTATAATTTTCAAAATATCAATATTTTGTTCCAATAGATTATTTCATGGAGGGATAAGTGGATTCGTGGTGTAAAATGATATGAGTAACATTGATAAAGTGGAATATATGTTTTGGTAATATTTAAAGATGTAAGAAAATAATGTATTCAAATGGATGATTGATATACATTTATTAGTTCCTCTGAAAAAGATTATAAATATATTATGGAATATGAGAATAAATTTATATGATTAAAAAATTATGGATTATTATTTTTCATTGATAAAATGAGGTACATATATATATATTTAAATTTTTTATAGTCTAGTATTTGTATGGAATTATTTATGTCAGAGTTTATGGGCTATAAATAAATTTTTGGTGTTTTGGTAAGAAAACGATTATATTTTAAAATTATTGATGGTATTAGTGGAAATTTGAAAAGAATAGGAAGGTGGAACATCATTGTTTATTTTTATTAGATATAGATCAATCAAGAAAGAAATTATAACATCCTAATATCATAATATTGGATTAAAACACTTCAAAAAAATTCTACAAGGATCCATGAGATGTTTCAAATATGGAAATGATGGCCAAGAAGATTGTGATTTAATAAAGGTATGACCCAAATAAAACTAAATTGGCATGATAAGTTCTATAAAAAGGAAAATATAGTATTAAAATTATATTCCCTTGAAGGTTATGCTTCGATTGTGATGATGTTGGGTATTTTGAAAATCAATGGAATAATCACTGGTTGAAATATAAAAAACAAAACCCTCAAAGACAAATGATTTGATGAAAATATAATGCATATTCCATCATGAAATTTGGTTTTAACAAACCTAGGAATGAAATAACATGTATTATATTCATCATCTAAAGAATGAATTTTTTCTTACAATATTTTAGATTAATTTATTCATTTATAATACGAAAAATATTAGTGTATATGAATTATCCACATTGACAACTTGGGGATTTTTTTTGAAAAGGAATTTTTCTATAATTTTCAATCATATATTCAAACAATCCTAAATATTTATGGAAAAATATTATTTGTAAATTTAATAGTTCTTCCCTGATTAGTATTTGATTCTATTTTTGATATAGATTTACACCCAATATATTTTGAAATTATATTTTTTTCTATTAAATGGTTTTATTATCCATTTAAACCAAACTATTGATAAATGGGTTTTTGTCATGAAACCCCCATAAAATTGTTTATTCCCTTGAGAAATTTAATATAGTAGTTCCTCAATTGTCTCTCAGGTTGGTTGTATTTTGATTTAAAAAACTATATGTTTTTTTTTTCAATTTTCAAGAAGAAAAATTCGTTTATTTAATTAAAGTTTCTTACAAAAATAAGTTGTAATGAAAATGTAACAAAATTTAAGATAAAAATATAAATTTTACTAAAAATAAAAAAGGTTGTGGTATCAAAACTGAAACAGTTTTTTTGTACAGGATTACACCTATTAGACACTCCCCTATTCTTTATCCAATATATTTCCCAATTGAATTTCTCAATTCCCATCCAAATTCCTCTAAATTAACAACTACATTTGTATAGATATCATATTTAGACCTATATGTCATTTTATTATCCTATTGAAGTGATTAAAATAATTAAAAACCTCCATGAAATCAAACCTAATAGAAATCACTATGATCAAAGATGAGACCCTACTGAAGAAATTTATATTATGAAATAAATTATTTTACTTCTCATATTACAATACCACCCAAATAATGATGAAAATTTACTCAAGAATTAAAATTAGCGCTTCCATTTAAAAATATAAGTTCAATTTAAATTTAAATGATATTGTAGGTGACGATCATAACTTTGAAGAGAGTGTCCTTTTGTTACAATAATCTATAACTAATTTCTTCTTATCCATACATCATATCAGAAGATATTATATTTTTTTTACTTACATTAACTTTTAAATTCCATGAATATATAACCTCAATGTTTTCCCCAGCCCCTTATCTCTTTATCCGTCTTCTTCGAATAGAATTTGAGATGAAAATATATAACAAAGAGTGGTGAAAAGTATAATTTCTTGTTTATTTTCATCAAAATATAGATCTCTTTAGTCCTTGTTAGTGGTTAAATATTGAAAAGGTACACTATTAAAAGTTTTTTTAAAAACGTTTATGAACTATTCTCCATCTAAATTTGATATCTATTTGACATGTGTTAAAATTTTTATTTATGAGTTAATTAAGATATTTTTATGGATGCAAAGACAATTCAAATTAATCTAATATCTATTTCAGGGAAAGTAATTTAATGAATGAATATGGAAACGATAAGTATTATAGGGTTGTGACATAGAATTATATTTCATATAAACTATGAATCATCTCATTTTGATACTGTTATCCCAACTTATGTGTTATTTAAAGATGATATTTAAATTATACTCTAGAAAATATATTCAAAATAAAATGATTTAATTGGGAATAAAATTGCACAATTCATAACTTGGTCTCGTTGAAAGAAATTAAGTGAAAGAGACAAGGGATCCGACGAAAAAATAATTTTGAAAATTAGATCAACTTTGGGAAAGTTATTCTATAAATAATGATCTTATAAAAATGTTAAAATTATAGAATTAAGGTATTTTCATAATTTAGACAAGAACACAACCAAAAATAAAAAATTAATCTATTTTAATTAATTTTTTTTGGGGGAAGGCATATTAATTTAAATACATGTGGAATATAATTAAAATATATGCTCTACTAATTTCCCCAGACATAGCACTTAAACTCCTCGATAAGTGAGCACTCAAAATAATTTTACTTGAAAAAAATAAAAACACATGTCAGTTAGATACATAAAGCTTAATATCAAGGTATCTAAACATATCACGACTCTACAAAAACTCTATTCTAAATTATCCATTATTTTCATCCATTACCTTCCATATTTTTCACTCTTCTATGAAAAATGAAACCTACCTCACCTATTTTCTATCACAACACATGGTTTTTAATTTAAATAATGTTTTACTCTTCATGATAAATGTGAGGGTCACCATAAGATTTAAAAATTTATAAATCTCCAAAAACATGAGTTAATGTCTTGTCAATATCATGATTACTTAGAAATATTTGTTTTAAGTATCAAATTTGGGTTGATTTTAAATGTTAAAATGTTTTAGGAAGAAAAATATGGATTGTATTTTTTAAGAATGATTTCATGATTCAATTTTATAGATAAGAATGATATTTTTCTTTCTCTTCTTAGAAAATAATAAGATATAAAAACCATAAAATTTCTTTTTGATACAACAAACCTTTTTTTTAGAAATAATGAATTCACTAAATTTTCCTAAATAAATGTTATTTTATTTTGTATGTTTCAAAATATATCTAGAATTTATATTTTAAAGGCTAAAAGGATTCTTTAGATATCCAAACATTTTTGTTACTTCTAGAAGCTTCATACCAAAAATTTCCTTTTAAAAATACAAATAATATTTCTTTTAGAAATCTCTAGAAAGGTATAAATTTAAATGGATAAAATGTCGCTCCATACTTTAATTTTTATCCACCCAAATTATCCCAACATGATATAGAATGTCACAAGACAACTCACCCAAACTTAAGATCTAATAAAATCATACAATATACTTCAAGACTTGGTTTAACAGTGGAATATGGCTTATAATGAGGCTATATTAGAGGAATTTAATGAATAATTAGGTATCACAATGATAAAATGTAAAAGGTTGAATTAATAAAGAAATTAAATTTGTTAAACTGGTATGTCAAACCCAAATGAATTTCCTCAATCATTTTGAACATAACTTCCTTAAAGTTGTAAGGTTTTGATAGATATTTGGAAAATTTTAGTTAAAAAATCGTTATTTGGTTCACTCAAGAAGTGATTTTTTATGATGAATATGCCAAAATATGTTTTATAGTCCTCTTATAGATATTATTTTCAACGTTAGACATCATTTATGGCATAAAATTTAGAAGATTATGGGCTTTCCATGAATTTATAGAATTTGAAATTTTTTGAAAATAACTTTTATCATTCATAAATGATTATTAAAACAGAAAATATATGTTATCTTTATTGAAAAAAATTCTAAATTTACCAAGACATTTATAATGCATCTCATAGTTTAAAAAAACAACAAATTTGAAATAAAACTCACATAATTTTAAAGAGAGAGAAAAATATTCAAATAAAATAGAAAATATACATTTGGAAAGAAAAAAAACTATTATAATAAATTTTCATCCTACACCGCAGTTATTTTGTGAAATGAAATTTTTTTGAAATATATTTATATGATAAAATGAAATCGAAAAATTAAATATACAGAAAAAGATTAGTGAAAAGGAAAGACACAATAGAGCTTTAGTTGTGTTATGATTCTTGAACATGGATCTCCTAATATGTAGGTTCTTGAAAATTATCTATAAATAGAATGAATCTGTTCCCATTGAATATGAATGGAGTACCTTTTTTGGTACTTTATCTCGATAACACCAAAAGGAAAAATATGAGTAACAATGAATGTAATGATCATTTAGAATGAAATTTACCTTGGAATAGATTTAATATAGATTTAAAATCAAGAATTTATCTCCTTAATTGAACACTTTTTTAATAACCATATAATCATCAAAACATTGGTTTATTTCCTTATACAACATGCAGATTTCATATACATTATTTCTGTTCTCCTCTTGCTCCCACAGGGTATAATTTTATTTCTTTTCAATCAAAAAATTGATTTATGTTTAATGTTTTTATATCTAAAATTCATTACTTTATAACTCATAATTAATTTTAATAGACTTTCCATAGACTAATATATATAGTGATATTCAATTTGGGCTTTTTAAGTTAGTATAATAGGCCCAAAGTGTATTTTCTAGTCACAAAACTATAATTTTTCAATTTGGGTTCATAATCTTTTCAAGAATTTGTCTAATTTTATTAGTTTGATAATTCAGATATTCTATTTTTTTAATGGTTATAGGGTTAAGAGACTTATATTATAAACTCCATATTTCTTAAAAAGATAATCCAAATTCTTATTAAAAAAGTGGTTTCCTTGATCTGTTAATAGTATCATGGAAATCCAAATCCATACAAATATTTCTTTTCACAAAATTGGACACAATTTTGGAATCATCCACCCTAGAGTGAAAACATCAATCCACCTTGAAACATAACATATATATATATACATATATAAATATCTAAAATAATATTTAAAAGGTCCCAAAAATTATATACCCCATACAATAAAGACATCATAAAAATTGGGATGTTGTGTAATCTCATTCTTCAATATAATTTTACATTGAAATTGAAATTTTTTAAATATGTATAAAATTTAAAATAATACATAAAAATGATGGTGCAATACCTACCATAATCAATAATTTTTTCTATTGTTATTTCTATTCCAAAGATTCCTCCATAGCTGAAAGTTGAAAAAAATATTGGAATGATTGAAATTTAGAATTTACCATGAAAATCATAATCACTTGATCACCACCAACATTCCATATGCAAGGATAATCCCAAATATAATTATTTTAATCATTGTCAATTTTAGTAATTCATTTCTAGGGTAACCATCAACAAACATCATCAGTATCCAAATATTTTAAAATATAAAAAACCATGTTATTATACTTCTAAAAGATTACAACTCCTCATCAATAAAGGTTTCATTAATTGGTAGACATATATGAGTCCTTCCATTCAAAACAATTTAAATCCCATGAAAATGAATAGAAAAACGCTTTATCTTCATTTTTTATCATTTATATAAACATAAAACACATGTACCAAATATATCCATATCAAAATAGATGGGTTCTAATCATTTTTAATTATCAAAAATAAGATTAATGAATGGTCAGTGAAAATAATAAGTTAAGATTTTAGCAGATATCATCTATATTTGTCTAAAGAAAGTTAAAAAATTATAATTTTATTCTTAATTATTCTGTAGTTTGAATGGGTCTGGCCAAAATTTATATAGGCATTTTAAATCACAAGATATTCTCATTATAGACATTGAATCAAATATTCACCTATGGAAAATATGTTGCATTAGTAATCAATTCAAATGGTAAGCCCCATTTTCGTGGTTAGATAATTGGTAGGGATATTAAATTTTCTTTTAAACCCATAATGACTATTTTATACCATTAATAAAAGAAAATTTTGGTGTCTTATATAGAAATGTAAACAAAGGGCGTGAAACCTTACTAAAATACATTATAAATATTTTATAAAAAATATCATGACCAAGGAAATATCTTATATCAATCACTATTTTTATGTATGGAAATAAATAAATGGCCTCAACTTTGGACTGACAAACATGAATTCTATCTACATATAAAACATGACCAAGAAAAATCCCCTTATCTACCATGAAATTATATTCTTTGTAATTTTTCTAAGAGTATTATTAATGTAATTTTCAAGAACATAACTCATAATATTTAAGAAACATTCAAATGATAAAGAAAAAAATGAATTAATACATATAATTTCAATGACTATTTTACAAATTATAATAAAATTCTCATCATACAAACGTTAATTTTTTTAAGGAATTACACAAACCAAAGAGAATTATATTAAATTATAAGGATAAAAAAATGATATGTGAATTTAGTTTTTGATTAATTGAAATGTTTTATGTGAATTCGAAAATAACTAGAGAATACATCAAGAAAAAATAGTGTTTTTTTCCAAGTAACCTTTCATACACTTGGTCTAGAGATGGTAGAGAAAAATGATCCATTGACTAGCAGAGATGGGATAAATAATTCCTGAAACCAACAAGGTGGTGCATTATTTTATAACAACCTCAAAAAGGTTTTTTTTCAATATTAATTGATATCTATTTATAAGTATATATTTTTGCTCTAATAAAATTCTATACATGCACACTGAGAGAATAATTCCAATTAAATTATATAGATTCCATCATAAGTATTTCTTGTGGTTTTTAAGGAATCCTAAAAATTATTTTTCTAAGTATTTTAATTTTTTTTCTTAAATGACATTTTAAAATTGTTAATTATCACTTAATAAAGAATATTTGAGGTCTATATGTAGTGGTTTCTCCTCCAACTGAGGTGTGGTATTTTCATTGGTCAACGATGGTTTAATTGACTTAATGAAATCAGTTTTATATCTCGGTTTGTTCTTTAAACCTGAAAATTTTAGATGAAAGTAAGAATTTTCAAATTATTGGACACACTACTCATAGGTTTGGTTGTTCAAATAGTTACATATTTGAATGAAAATTCATGTTATATATCAAGTTGATCAAAATCTAGGTTCTGGATATATGTTTCACAATTAAATTATTAATAATTTATATAAGAAATGATATTTTTGAATTATTTTCTAAATTATAACCAATTTTTTGGAAATTAGATTTAGTATTTCTAAATATCAGTTGTTTCACACTCATAAATTTCAGAATAATACCAACCAATTGTGTTCACATATGGGGATAAATTATCTTCATCTAAGAATTTCATTGAATAAAAAATATTTATGTGAGTAACAACTCCTCCAAATTTAGAATAAAGGGTACCTTTGTGAACAATAATGATTGCTTTAGTTGTTATAAAAAATGTTCTCCATAGAATGAGTTGTTCATTTTCACCAAACCAATCATTATACATATCTAAGGCATAAAAATCATCCGAAAAAATCATGTCTCTCAACTGAACTAGAATATCCTCTAAAACTCTTATAGACTTGGTCATACTTTGGATAGATAGTTGACTAAAAATTATAATAGGTTTTTGCCCTCCAAAATAAAAATTTGAGTAAAAAAAATAAGTTATAATATTCATTGAAGAACCGAAATATTTTATAGAATCCTTGAATTCAAATTCACATAAGGTGAAAGGAATGATAAAATTTCATGGGTCCATACATTTAATAGGAATGGTATATTAAATCATGGATGGATCATTCCTCCCTAAATTGAATGTTTTCCTTTAAATTCTCTATTATGAGAAAAGATATCTTTCAAAATATTAGCATATTGTAGAATTTATTTCACTCTATAAATTAAAGGGATATTTACATAATATTTTTTAGAAGTTTTCAAAACTAACTTATAATATTATTTTTTATTATTTGTCTTAACCAGTGGTTAACCCATAGGATAAAGTAGTGGATGGTTGAATATTTGTAGACTATTTTTAAGAATAGTTTTTGAAACATATGGGAAAATAATTCTCTTCCATTACATATTTTTTCATTTAAATTCATATTTTCTTTCGAATTTATGTTTTCAATTAGATAATATTAAAAATTTACAATGTTTTCATCATTGGTAAGATTCTATTAAATTGTTTACAAATAATATGGAAGTGGTTTGAAACTCTCTTGATCATTTTTTAGTCAATAGTTGGTTTGATTTTCTCAGTTTGAATGATATTGAATATATTTTAACAATTTATTTATTTAACACTCACATTTTAATTCACTATAACTCTCATATTCACTAGGGGTTGTAAATGAAATCTTAATATAATCTGATTTCTCATGCTACTAATTTCAGTGGTTTATCGAACAAATATATTTCATAAAGGTATTCATCATGTTCTATTTTTCTTTATCACTTATTGTTGTTAAATCATTTATTCTTCTTATTGTGTCATTAATTATTCAAGGTTTCTCTCAAAAATTTTAGGGGGATGGTAAGGCTGAAAGTTTATTACGAAAAGAGACTTTGCTTACTCATAGAAATATCTTGGTTGAGAATTAATTGACAAATATTTGGAAATGATTCCTTATTTTCAGGTTATTAAAATCACCCATTTGAGTGGTTGTAGAAGATTTGATTTTAATTTTGTATTGATTTAAAAGGTATTAATTGGTTTTATTGAAAGGTACTTCCAGGAAAAACATCATTTCAATTTTCAAAAGGCTCATACATTTTGGAGCATTATTCATCGAAATATTCATTATAAGAACAAATTCCACAATGAACATGAATATAAAATTTTTTTCCCGTTAGGGTGGGGTTGATGGGGTTATTGGAATACATCATTGATCTAATCATGTTACTAATGTCAATAAATTTAATTAATTCACTTTTTTCTGAATTTGGATCAGTGGTATTCATTGCAATAGTTCACATGAAGAAGGCCTCTTATTCCAAATTGGTGAGTTTTTTGGTCCATGTTTCCAATTTAAATCCTAGTATCAATTATTATTTTGTTTAAAAAATCCCCACATATGGTTGTGTCAATCATGATCTTGTTAGTTAAACATTCTACTTCATAATTATATCAAATCAAAATTTGTTAGCTATTTTGATGGAGAGGGAAACTAAAACATAATATCCTGAATAATTCTCAGTATTTATGTGATAAATCACTTTTAATTTTTATAATTCCTCAAATTTCATTTTTATTGAATGAATATTTATAATAAGGGGGAATTTTTTCAGGAAAAATATTCTTTAATTCATTCCCATATCTAATGAAAGTTATGTTTGAATAGAAAAACCATTCTCTATCATCTTCTTTTAAGGAAAATGAAAATGACGTCAATTTCATTTAATCTCTATAAAACACTTTAGGTTTCATGTTAATAGGATGATAACTGAACTCTTGATTATTTTTATTTTAATCATCACCTAAGAATACATTAAATTTTAGAATTTTATGAATAAAATGAGAATTAATTTATATCCCAACAAGTGAATCAGCTACTTAATAAGTTTTTTTTCTTATCATCATTGGATTAATTCAATTATTTCAAGGTTTTAATTTCATCAACTGAGTTTCATGTTAAAAAAATCATTCTAATTATGTTATTGGTATGTTCATAATTACAAATAAGTGGATTTAAAGTAGATCAACACCTAAAGTGATAATTCCTGTCTATTTCATAATCCAATGGTAACAATCCCGAGATTGAGTTTTGGGTCATGAAAAAAACAAAATTAAAAAAACTCAAGAAACCTCATCAAAAATATATCCAAGATGATAGTGATGTTTTTTCCATGAAACCCTAATTAAATAGTTTATCCCCTTGTGAAATGAAATGTAGAATTCATTAAATTTTCTCTTATGGTGGTTTCAATTTGAGTTAAGCAATAGTCACTTTTGATATGTTTTTTCAAGAAAACAAATTTGGTTATTAAATTATAAGTGTTAATAAAATAATTAAAAAATAAAATAAAATAAAATATTATCAAAAATAGTGATTTTATTGAAAATAAAGAATTGTGTGAAGATATAATTGAAATAGTAAATTTAGAAAATCTTACACCTATCAGACAATCCCCTTATTTATTTAAAATACTTCCCAATTGAATTTCCCAATGACCACAAAAAGGCCTCTTGTTGAACTCTTAATTTTGTAAGGAAATCATATCAAGACCTTGATATGATAAAAATGTGTTCTAGAAAGAAAACTACCACTTAAATTCAGAAATATAAGTTTAATAGAATTCAAAGTGACTATAGTTAAATATTTACACTTTTTAGAGAGTTTCCATTAGTTTTCATCATCCACAAGTACTTGGTGTTTAGGTACACATCACTTGAGAAGATCACATCTTCTATATTACTTACATTCTATAATGTTTTCCTAGAATATAAATCCCCCATGTTTACACGTGACCATTTTTTATTTAACCAAATTCTTTAAATAATGGTGGAGATAAAAATATACAATGAAGAGGTGTGGAAGATATGAGGATATGTTTTTATCTATTCAAGTATGGATATAATTATTTCAAGATGTAAATTGTATATTTATAAGGTCCCTTATATAATGTTCTTCATATGAATATTAAATATTATTCCAAAATGTAATGAATGATACATTTCCTTGTAATTATTTTTAGTTATATGAGAATTTTAGGAGTCTGTGAAAATTTAAGGCGTGTGATTCCGAGGCCCGGTGTTCCCGGAATAAATTTCTGAACTTTTTTTGGGTACGTTCAGTAAACGTGAGAGCGAGGTTTTTTAAAATTTGAACTAGGCCTTTGATTTGAAATCTAAGGGAACCATTGAACTCATAATTCTGGTATTCTCTTAAGGAGAAATTCACCTCAATGATAGTTGGTCGGGTGTGAAAGTTAGTTTTTGTGTTTTTCATGAAAGAATAAAATAAAATAAAAATGTTTAATATTTTTATTTCTTGAAACCTCCCATGTGGAAGTTATGGATGTAACTCCCGGTCCCCATTTACCCAGAGACAGATAATTATTACATAACATTGTCATGATCACAAAAGATCAAGTATCAAAAGACTGATTAGTTTAGTAGCCTTAGAAATACTAGATACATTCATAAGTTTCAAATTATATTATAAAATAAAAATCTACAACAACATAGTCTCCATATTCCTCACTCATATCCCTTAGACTATCCCTGCAGTTCAGTAATAATATACTTCTTCACGTCTTGGGAAAAATAAAACATAGAAAGGGGTGAGCTCATTTTCTTAGTAAGGATCACAATATAGCAGAAACATTCATAAATAACCATAAACATTTAGGCAAATGTATAAGAATATAACAAAATCCTTTTAAACATTAACTTCATCATAATATGGAAAAGATAAAATCAAATAGTTCCGTTTACTTATTCACATGGATATTCTAGTAGTCGAATAATCATATGCAATATCAATAGACACTTTAATAATGATGGAATGCATAATGCCAGAAATCATAACCACATAGTAAAGGGCTTGTGCCAAGACTACTAATAAGACTTTGCCAAGGCCTTTTTCCAACACACTATTTTGTCTTATGAGACCTACCAATGTATAGAGGAGATATAGCGGGATCCACCCATCACTTACTAAGTCCAATGCATTCCTCTTATTAAAAGGTTTAAGCATTACATAAACATTCATATTAAAACTAGCATACGAAATGTCAATACTAATCCATAAACTATGAATGGTATAAAAATAACACATACAGAGTCCAACATATCACAAAGCCTTCAATACAATATGAATGTTTTTTATCATAATAAATCAACTTCAAATAATCTTACTATCACTCAAAGGATGTTGAAAGAGATGAAATAAAAACTTTTTTTAAAAAAAATATCGCTTTCTATTTAGAAATAATTTAAAAGCCATATAAATATAAAAGAAAATATTTATTTTGAAAAAATTCTTATAAGCTTGTAAGGGAAGCTTTGACGATGTTATAATGGTAGAAAATAGCTGCAACCGCCGTATAAGTTTAAAAACCTTCTCACCATAATTTTGTTAAAATGGTCATAAGGTACCTTGTTTGGAAAATGACAGAAAGATTCCTTTCAAAAAATTTATAAAAAGTCAAACCATAATATAAATGACTTTAACCCATGGTCTTGTAATTTGTAAAAATGTTTTGGAATACATTTTTAAGAAACATGGATGTGGATGATAAAGAGATCCCATTTGATACTTACGTTAAAACAACCTCAGATAATAAAGAGATTATAAAATTAACCCTTACCATTTTGGTAACATACAAAACATACACCCCATGAAATAAGTATCATACAATTAATATGTAAATAAATATAAATTAAAGTGGATTACACGAAGAATACAATTATAGATAGTACATACACCACAAAAAAGGAAATAATGTAAATATAACATGAATCTCACATGAATAAGGAGTGAGATGAAATGCCTTTACCCTGTATTTTTCCTTGGTCGAGGGTAGTTTAACCTCTTATATAATGGTGAAACATTTTTATGATATCATATATGATCTTCCAATATTGACTTGTTAATGATATTTTAGTAGTATCACCATTTTGGGTGTTAACTCATTCATTTTCCTATATATGCTTAGTTATGTAAGCCATGATTGTTATGGATAGGATGTATTTTATTAATATCCAAAATTATATTATGTTTTTTAAATATTAACTTTAATCATCACTTGAAAATTATTCTTGAATGATTATAATGGGGAATGAATCTCATCGCATTCGTGGAGACTGTAATCCGTATATACGCATGAGCAAAAATATCATTCTTTTGTAATTAAAATCATAAGTAAATGGTTGCTATATAATATATACAGAATAATTAACATGTTATATCTATTATTTACATCAATTATACTTCATTATTATACCCATTCAAATAATAATGTATTGGATAAAAACTACACCACGACATGGAGACGGTGAGCCGTAGGTACGCACGTATGGTGACATGTTTTCAATAAGATGGATAACATAATGAATATGGTTGTACCATTTTTATAATAACATAATAGTATATATAAGATACTAGACTTATTATTTTATAATAGAAACAACAAATAAAGTGGAAGTGGAAGAAGAAAATAACTTGAAAGAGGTGTTGAGATATTTACCTCTTCTTCGGGTTCTTCCTTTTGATTTGATAAAAAGGGATCCATAGGTTGGATTTATGATAAAAATAAGGACTCTATGATAAATCTATGATTGTTGTGAGGACATTTGGTCGGGTTTTGGCCGAGAAAAATGGATTTGGAGGTGTGAATTTGAGAGAAGGGGAAGTGCCCTTTTATAAGAGGGGTGAGGGGCACCTTAGGGAAAGATTGAAATATAATATTATAATAAAATCATTTTTGGTCTCTAATGGATCCAAATTGATTTATTTCGAAGATAAGGTGGGATGGGTAGAAATAATCTCAACCAATAGGTTTTATACATGTTTAGTTTACCATTTTAACCTTATATTTTAGATTTAACTCTTAGTTAAATAGTTTTACATTTAGCATGCCTCTTTACCTTTATATATTATATGGTTAGTAAACATACTATAACAAGCCAAGAGAACCCAAAGTGGTAAATTATTAATATATATAACCTTATCTATGTCATTTTGAGTAACCCTATATTTTTATGTGTACCGTATAAATTAATAATATAATATTTGTTTTAAAAACTCTTTTATGTCAATTATGACATTATTTAATAAATTATTTTAGTTAAAGTACTAAAAACATTATTACTTCAACCTTATTTCATATGTTCAATCCTAACATGTCATATTAACCTATAAAATTCGTTTAATCCATCAAAAGATTCAAATTACATTTAGTTGGATATTTATAATATCAATTATTTTAATATTTCTTTATTAAGGTAATTACTGTGTCATCATTGTGTCAGAAATAAATTATATTATTTAATGTCTAAAAATTATAAATAAAATTTAATTATGTTGGAAAAAATTTTATCTTTCTAACTAATATTTATAGTCCAATTTATTATATGTATAACCCTATATTAAAAATGATTTATTTATTAAATATTGAATTTAACTCTTTTAACTCTTCTTTAAATAAAATAATAATAAATATCCTAATCTAATCCATGTGGACCTAAAGGATCATATTTTATTCCTATGTTTTCTTTCGGTAGAATTACACTTATCTAATAGAATTACGACATGTGTTAGGGTAATTATGATATCATTTTTACCCTTAATTACCCTATTTACTTATACCCATGGTAAATAAAAGTAAAAAGTTACTATTCACCATGAATTATTTTCATCTTATTGAACCACATTTTACTTACTAATATTAACCGTGTCACTTGGATTTTTTAAATTCTACTCACCGAAGCGGTAAAATTCTATTTTATGCGAATTTTCAAATTCTCCTAGAAGGTGGGTAAAAGACATTGAAAATTTCAATAAAATTTTATATATCTAATATTATTACAAAATGACTACAATGAATTACATTGAACATATATAGTTATTATGTATCTATTTTTAAATAAAATAAATTTAAATAAAATATTTAATTATTTAAATAAAAAAGTCAGTTTTAAACAATAACGCAGTGTTTTTCACTATTCATCAAAAATTTAAAGTTTTCAGAAAAATACCAAAAATTCATCCTATGCTAATTTCGATATTCAAAATTCAAAAATGAAGTCCATTTTGAAAAATAAATTAATAATATTTCAAAAAGTGGGTATTACTATTCATAGTGGCTAGTTTGATTGGTAGTGGTCTGTTAGAGTCTCGAAGTTTGGTACAATGCAAGCTATTGCATTATTCAAAGGGAAACGTACTGTGGAAGCTTGGGTGTTACATTATTCCCTAATTCAAATAATTTCATCCATGAAATTACTATAATAATACCACACAAAATGATTTGGGTGGTTCATCATCATAAGTTCTTCTGGTTCCCACGTTGCCTCTTCTATCTTATGGTTTCTCCATAGAACTTTTACCAGACAAGTCGTCCAGTTTCTCAGCAATTGTTCTCTTGTATCAAGAATTTTGATAGGCTCTTCACAATAAGATAGATAAGGTTCGAGTTCAATTTCCTCATAGGTGAGTACACGCATTGAGTCCGGCATTTATTTTATCAATAGTGATACGTGGAACACATCATGAACTTTAAAGAGACATGGGGGGAATTTCCAAACGATAAGCTACAACTCTAATTCGTTATAGAATTTCAAAAGGTCCGATGTACCTGGGACTTAATTTACCCTTCTTACCAAAACGTATAACACCCTTCCATGGAGATACCTTCATGAAAACATGATCTCCTATCGGAAATTCCAAATCCATCATTCAGTTATCGGCATAGCTTCTTTTCCTATGTGGGGAATATTTGACGTGGGTTTAGATAACCTTCACCTTTTCCAATGTTTCCTCAAAATGTTCTGGGCCAACGAGTTTTCTTTCACCAACATCTTCCCAATAAGTTGGTGTGAGGCATCTCTTTCCATATAACGCTTGATATGGTGGAATCTGAATACTTTAATGGAAGATATTGTTATAATAAAATTCTTCCAGAGGTAAATATTGATCCCACATACCTTGAAATTAATGTGAGCAAGATCTCAACATGTCTTCTAAAGTTTTAATAGTCCATTCTGATAGTCCATCAATTTGAGGGTGGTAGGAAGTGCTCAAATGAAGTTTTGTATCCTGGGCTTTCTGATAAAATTTCCAGAATCTTGATGTAAAATGGGGATCCCGATCAGAAACAATCGATAAGGGAACTCCATGAAGTCTTACAACTTCATGAATATATAGTCTTTCTAGATGTTCAAGTGGAAAATCTTCTCTTATAGCAAGAAAATGTGCTGACTTGGTACGACGAAAAAAAAGACCCATATTGCATCATTCCTTCTAGGAGTATTTGGTAACCCCATTACAATGTCCATAGTAATATTATCCCATTTCTAATTAGGTATGGAAATAGGTTGCATGACTCTTCCAGGTTGTTGCCTTCCAGATTTCAGTTGTTGAAAAACCATAAATCTTGACACAAAATCAGAAATCTTTCTCTTTATGTTGTCCCACCAACAATGTTTTTTCCAATATCAATACATCTTGGAACAACTAGGGTGTATAGATAAATTGGTGTTATTAGCATCTTCAAACAATTCCCTTTTTAGATATGGTATATCGAGAACACAAAGTCTCTTCCCAAATTTCAAAATCCCATCTTTATATATAAGTTCAATCAATCTTCCATAATTCACAACTTTAATCTTCTTTTGAAACTCCACATCATCAGCCTGAGAACCTTTTATCTTTTCTATTAAATATGTTTTAGAAAATATTTGTAAAAGTAATGATTTTTCACGTTCCATGATTATTCCCATATCCATTTCACTAGATCCATGAAAACAGGATCCATTTCAAATGTCATCTTGTTCAAAACTCCATGGTCCTTTCTACTCAAAGCATCTGCCACATTCTTTTCCTTCCCAAGGTGTTAGTGTATTGTTTAATCACAATCCTTGAGTATTTCAAGCCATCTACTTTGCCTCATGTTGAGTAAATTTTGTGGGAAAATATACATCAAAATCTTTTGATCAGTATAAATATCACATTTTCACCATAGAGATAGTGTCTCCATATTTTTAGATAAAATATTATAGCTTCTAACTCAAGATAGTTATTAGGATTTTTTTCCCATGAATTTTTATCTGTCGTGATGCATAGGCCAAAACTCCATCATTATGCATAAGGACACAACCAAGTCCTTTATTTGAAGCATCACTGTAAATAACAAACTCATTGTTCCCTGATGGTAGAGTCAAGATAGAAAAATTGACTAATATTATCTTAATTTATTAAAAAAATTCTTCACACTCTTTTTTCCAAACAAATTTAATGCCTTTATGTGTGATCTTGGTTAATGGGTTAGCCCATCGGGAAAAATTCTGGACAGAACACTGATAAAAACCCGCTAAACCCATAAAACTACGTACATCAGTAATACTCGTCGGTGCTGTCCGTTGATGGATTTCCTTGGTCTTTGAAGGATCAACAAATATTACATATTTAGAGACAATATGTCGAAGAAAAGAAATATCTTGAAGCCAGAATTCACACTTGATAAACGTCTCATATAATTCATTTCTTATGAGTGTTTATAGAATGGTGTGCAAGTGATTTTCATGATCTTCATAGCTTTGGAATTATACCAGGATATAATCTATAAATACAACTACAAAGTCATCAAGATATTCCTTGAAAACATTGTTCATTAGATCCATGATAATAGAGGGTGCATTAGTCAACCCAAAAGGCATTATTATAAACTCATAATGGTCGTACCTAGTTCGAAATGATGTTTTCCGAATGTCTTCCTTTTTCAGACACAAATTATGATATCTAGATCAAAGGTCAATCTTTGAAAAATATTGTGCTCCATGAATTTGGTCGAATAAACCATCAATGAGAGGTAGGGTATACATGTTCTTTCTTATTATAGCATTGATCTCCCTGTAGTCAATGCACAACCTCAAAGATCTATCTTTTTTCTTAACAAAAAGGACAAGGGATCCCCATGGAGAAACACTAGTGAGAATAAATCATTGATTACTCAATTCCTCTAGTGGTATCTTTAGTTCCACTAATTCCCCAGTGGCCATTATATAATGGGTTTTCAATATGGGCCTTGAACCCAGGATTAAATAAATGGAAAACTAAATTTCTCTTGATGGAGGATGTCCCGGTAAATCCTCTGGAAACACATCAACATATTCTGGAACAATAGGTATGTCCTATATTTGAACATTATTTTCCTCAACTTAGTTATTTTATTCTCTTATTCCCCAATAATTGAACTTAATAGAGCTACTGGGGGTGGATCTAGATAAGAATTAGGTGGTGACATTTCTACTCTAAAGATAAGAAACTCCTTATCATCATAGAATATTGTAACCTCCTTCTTCTTACAATAATTTTTTTCATCATGGTCTGAAAGACAATACATAAAAAGTATTATATCAAATTAAATCATGGGTATGATGATGAGATCAACAGATAAAGAAAATTTATATTCCCTAATGGGAATTGATTTAAAAATCATTATTGCGATGATACATCCCTTAGGTGTTTTGACTGCAAACTCCCTTGTTAAGTCAAATTGAAAATATATAATTTTCATAGAAAATTAGGAAGATATGAAAGAATTAAATGATCCAGAATCAATTAAAGCATTGGATAAACTTGAGGAAACCATTAAATTACCTGCGACCACATATTTTGGAGCATCAAACTTAGAAATAGTGATATCTTAAACATGGCCTTGATCCCTTGGGCTTTTTGAGGTAGGTTCCCTTTTGTGCTTAAGAAATTCATTTTCATAATTCCCCATTTATCTAAAATTGTAGCATTCAACATTGACAGCCTCTTTCTTCCCCTTACAATCACGAGCTTAGGGGCCTTTTTCACCACACTTGTAACAGACTCACATTCCCTTCAAGAAAGTACAAGGGTGTTTCATCCCACATTAACCACATGATGGATATTAAACTTTTTTCTTCTTCCACTTATTTACAGTTCTAGAGTGTTCAACAAATCTCTTTTTCTCCTGCTTTTATTTAAAGTCATTAGACTTAGAGAATTGTTTTTCTGTCTTGATTACACATGAGACAATATATTCATATGATGAGAAGGATTTTTAGACTAATGCTAGACAAAGAAATGGTTTTAACCAATCAGATAATCGATCAATCTTACTCCTTGGGTTATGTATATAATCTGTTTCATGTCTTGCTATCCTTGTAATGTTATCCTCATATTTTGCGACATTCTCATCCTCTATTTTCCTCAGACTCAAAAACTATCTTTCCATATCTGCTCGATGGTCATGAGGAAAGTATTTTTATAAGAAAAGATCTTTAAACTACTTCCATTCAATATTTTATACTTTATAATATTTCTTTTTGTTTTGAATCAATGACCACCATTGATCTATATCTCTCGTGTTGCGATAAACTACCAAGACAGCATTTACCCTTTCTCTACTCCCCAAAGCATGAAATATTTTCTCTAAGGAATTTATCCATAGCTCAACTACTAATGGATTTGTACTACCATTGAATGTTTTTGGTTGTTGCCTCATGAATAGGTCCAACATTGATCCTCAGCATTGTGTATCAGGGTGCTGCATACGGGTAAGGTTATTATTCATAACTTGAGTGAGTTGTCCTAGTATGGTGATAAGATGATCCGCACCAGTTGCTTCACTAGTTCCACTATAATTATATTGAGTTTTAGGAAAATACCTATATGGATTATGTTCCTTGATACACTTTCCATTACTTCCACTAGAGACCATTTCTATATAATGGAATACACTAGCTTAGTTTATGAATCCCAATACATAAATCCAAACATTTCAAACACTTATCATAAATTGAACAGTTTATGGATATAATGAATAATAATTAAAATGTTTTCATTTAATATGTATATACTAATAAAACCTTCAAAATGGTTTTTAAAGAAAATGAGAATTATCTTATGAATATCCCCCAAGAGTGTCGTAACCAAGAGTGAAGCAAGGCCCATTTTCGTGCACCAGTTCCCATTAGAGTCTATCTTAAAGCGGTGTTTCCGAGGTTTACCCCTAGGTACATCTGTGCCAGAGCCGCCTCTACCTGCTCACATCCAGTCAGGGATGTATTTCTTTGAAAACTCACAAAATATATCCGTTACCAAAAGTCTAAGAAATTCTTCTATACTAATCCTCAAAGTATATCTTAGGGTAATGTCCTCTAATAAGAGTTTATCAAAATCTAGTTTCCAAAGATTGTACTAAACTTCTCCTGATACCAACTGTAACTCCCCATCCCCAGTTACCCGGAGTCAGTTCATTATTACATAACATTGGAATGATCACAATAGACTACGTCTCTAAAGGACGATTAGTTTAGTAACCTTGTAAATACTAGATACATTCATAAGTTTCAAATTACATTATAAAATAAAAAACTACAACAACATAGTCTTCATATTCCACACTCATATCCCTTATACTATCCTTGTAGTTCAGTCATAATATACTTCTTCACATCCTAGGAAAAATAAAATATAGAAAGGGGTGAGTGTAGATGCTCAGTAAGGATAACAATATAGAGAAATCTTTCATAAATAAGCGTAACAATTTAAGGCAATGTATAAGGCTAAAACAAAATCCTTTTAAACTTGAACTTCAACATAATATGGAAATGATAAAATTAAATAGTTCCATTTACTTATTTACATGTATATTCTATTAGTCAAATAATCACATGCAATATCAATAGCAACTTTCATAATGCTGGAATGCATAATGCCTGACTTCAAAACCACATAGTCAAGGCCCTGATCCAAGACTAAAAATAAAATTTTATCAAGGCCTTATAGAAAGACAATATTTTTTCTCATGAGACCTACCTATGCATCGAGGAGCTATATCAGGCTCCACCCATCACTTACTATGTCCAATGCATTCCTCTTATAAAAATGTTTAAACATAACATAAACATTCATATTAAAACTAGCATATGAAATATCAATACTTATCTATAAAACATGAATGGTATAAAAATTACACATCCAAAATCAAACATATCAAAAAACCATCAATACAATATAGAAGTTTTGTATCATAATAAATCAACATCAAATAAGCTTATTATCCATCAAATTATGTTGATATAGATGAAATCAAAACTTTTTTTGAGAGAAAAATAACTCTCTATTTTGAAATAATTTAAATGTCATATAAATATAAAATTAAACATTTATTTTGAAAATAATCTTATAATATTGAAAGGGAAGCTTCGAAGATGTTATAATGGTGGAAAATAGCCGCACCCGCCATATAAGTTTAAATACATTCTTACCTTATTTTTTTTGAAAAAGGTCATAAGGAATATTGTTTGGAAAATGATGGAAAGATTCATTTCAAACCATTTATAAAAAGTCAAACAAGGGTATAAATGACTTAAAACCATAGTCTATTAATTAGTAAAAATGTTTTGGAATAGATTTTTAAGAAACATGGATGTGGATGACAAAGAGGTCCCATTAGATACTTACGTAAAAATAAACTCGGATAATAAAGAGATTGTGAAATTAACCCATACCAATTTGGTAACTTACAAAATATAAACCCCATGAAATACGTAACATACAATGAAGATGTAAATACAAATTAATAAATTTGTGTCACACAATGAATACAATTATGGGCAATATATACACCACACAAAAGGAAATAGTGGCAATATAGCATGAATCTCACGGGAATAAGGAGTGAGGTGAAAACCCTATAACTAGTATTTTTCCATGGTTGAGGGTAGGTTAACCTCCTTTATAATGGTTAAATAATTGTTATTAAATTATACAAGAACAATATACATTAATATTATATCATATATGATCTTCCAATATTGATTGGTTAAGGATATTTTAGTTGCATCATCATTTCAGGTGTTAACTGATTCGTTTTCCTTTATATGCTTAGTTACGTAAGCCAGGATTGTTATGGATATGATGTATTTAATTCATATCTAGAATGATATTAAGTTATTTAAATATTATTTATAATCATCACATGAAAATTATTCTTGAATGATTATGATGGGGAATGAATCTCATCGCGTTCGTGGAGACGGTAATCTGTACGTACACACGAGCTACAATATAACTATTTTGTAATTAAAATCATAAGTAAATGGATTTTATATCATATATAAAGAATAATTAACATTTTATATCTATTATTTACATCAATTATACATCATTATTATACCCATCCAAATAATAATGTATTTAATAACAACTACACCATGACGTGGAGACGGTAAGCCGTACGTACGCACGTATAGTGACATGTAATTAATAAGATAGATAACATAATGAATATGGTTGTAATTTTTTATAATAACTTCATAGTATATATAAGATACTTGATTTATTATTTTATAATGGAAACAACAAAGAAATAGGAAGTGGAAGAAGAAAATAACTTGAAAGTGGTGGTGAGATATTTTCCTCTTTTTCGGGATCTTCTTTTTGATTTGATCAAAAGGGCTCCTCAGGTGGTATTTATGATCAAAATAAGGCCTCTAAGGTGAAAGGGAGTATAGTTGGGAGGATATTTGGGCAGGTTTTGGCTGATCCAAATGGCATTGGAGTAGTGAATTTCAGAGAAGGGGATGTGCCCTTTTATAAGAGGGGTGAGAGGCACCTAAGGGAAAGATTGAAACATTATTTTATAATAAAATAATTTTCGGTTTGAAATGGATAAAAATTGATTTATTTTGAAGATAATGTGGGTATGGGTCGAAATACACTCCAAAAATATGTTTTAGACAAGTTTAGGTTTCCATTTTAACCTTACCTTTTACATTTAACTCTTAGTTAAATAGTTTGACATTTACCATGCCTCTTTGTAATTTTATATTATATGGTTAATAAACATACTATAACAAGCCAATAGAACCACAAGTGGTTCATTATTAATATATATAACTTTATCTAAGTCATTTGGATGAACCTTATATTTTTAGGAGCACTATATCAATTAATAATATAATATTTGTTTTAAAAACTCTTTTATGTCAATTTTAAAAATATTTAATAAATGATTTTTTTAAAGTCATATAAAATTTATTAATTAGACATAAATTAATATTTTCATTAATAACATATCATATTGACCTAGAAAAATATTGTAATTCATCAAAATTCTCAAATTACATTAATTTGGATATTTATAATATCAATTATTTTTGTATTTCATTATTAAGGATAGATAGCGTCATCATTGTGTCATACATAAATTATCTTATTTAATGTCTAAAAATTATAAATAAAAAATAATTATGTAGGAAATCATTTAATAGTACTAATTAATATTTATATTAGAATTTAACTTATGTATAACACTATATTAAAAATGTTTTAGTTATTAAACTATTATTTTAACTCTTTTAACTATTCATTAAATAAAATAATAATAAATATCCTAATCTAATCAAAGTAGACCTTAATGATCATATTTTATTCCTAAAGTTGTTTTTTGTTGAATTAAACTTATCCAATAGAATTTGGACATGTGTTAGGGTAATTATGATATCATTTTTACCCTTAATTACCCTTTTTACTTTTAACCGTGGTAAATAAAAGTAAAAAGTTACTATTCACTAAAAATTATTTCCATCTTATTGAACCACATTTTACTTACTAATATTAACCGTGTCTCTTAGATTTTTGAACTTATTCTCACAAAAGTGGTAAAATTAGGTTTTATGCGAACTAACAAATTTTCTTAGGAGGTGGGTAAAAGACGGTCAAAAGTTGAATAAAATTTTATATATCTAATATTATTACAAAATGAATCCAATAAATTACATTGAACATATATAGGTATTATGAATCTATTTTGACGTAAAATAAATTTAAATAAAAAAATTAAGTATTTAAATAAAAAGTCAGTATTAAACAATAACGTGGTGTTTTTCAGTATTCATAAAAAATTGAACATTTTTAGAAAAATACCAAAAATTCACCTAAATATAATTTAGATATTATGAATTCAAAAATTAAATTAAATTTGAAAAATAAAATTTATAAATTTGAAAAATTGTGTATTACTATTCATAATGGCTAGTTTTATTGGTCACGGTGTGTTAGAGTCTCGAAGTTGCATACAATGAATGCTATTGAATTATTCAAAGGGAAACGTACTGTGGAAGCTTGGGGTGTCACATTATCCCCCCTTCAAATAATTTCATCCTCAAAATTTCTATAATCCTACCGCACAAAAAGATTTGGGTGGTTCTTCATCATAAGTTCTCTAGTTACCACGTTGCATCTTCCATCTTATGGTTTCTCCATAGAACTTTTACTAGGCAAGTTTTCTAGTTTCTCAACACTTGTTATCCTATATCAAGAATTTTGACAGGCTCTTCACACTAAGACAGATCAGGTTCCAGTTCAATTTCCTCATAAGTGAGTACATGTGTTGGGTCAAGCATGTATTTTCTCAATAATGATACGTGGAACACATCATGAACTTTGGAGAGACTTTGAGGCATTGCCAAACTATAATCTACACCTCCAATTCATTCTATAATTTCGAAAGGTATGATGTACATGGGACTCAATTTACCATTCCATTTGAAATGTATTACACCCTTCCATTAAGATACCTTCTAGAAAACATGATCTCTTACCTGAAATTAAAAATCCTACATTCAGTTATCGACATAGATATTTTTCCTACTTTGGGCTACTTCGATGTGGCTTTGGATAACCTTCACATTTTCCATTGTTTCCTCAACAAGTTCTAGGCCTACAAATTTTATTTCACCAATATCATCCCAAAAAGATGGTGTGCGACATCTCTTTCAATATAACGCTTCATATGGTGCCATATGAATACTTGAATGGAAGCTATAGTTATAGGAAAATTCTACCAGAGGTAAATATTGATCCCACATAAATTGAATGTCAAGTGAGAAAGATCTCAACATTTCTTCTAAGGTTTTAATATTCTATTCAGATTTTCCATCTGTTTGAAGGTGGTAGGAAGTGCTCAAAAGAAGTTTAGTATTCAGGAAATTATGAAGACTTTTCCTGAATCATGATGTAAAATGGGGATCACAATCAGAAACAATAAATAAGGTTACTCCATGAAATCTTACAACTTCATTAATATATAGTCTTTCTAGATATTCAGGTGATATATCTTCTCTTATAGAAAAAAATGTGCTGACTTGGTAAGATAATCAATAATGACACATATTGAATCATTCCTTCTAGGAGTCTATAGTAGCCCCATGAAAAATTACATCATAATATTATCCCATTTCTACTCAGGTATGGGAAGAGATTTCATGACCCTTCCATGATGATGCCTTCCAACTTTCACTTGTTGACAAACCATATATCTTGACACAAAATCAGCAATCTCCATCTTCATGTTTTCCCACCAAAAATGTTCTTTTAAATCTCTATACATCTTGGTTCTACAAGGGTGTATAGAGAAATCAGAGATATGGGTATCATCTAACAATTCCCTTTTTATATTTGGTATATTGGGAACACAATGTCTCTTCCCAAATTTCAAAATCCCATATTTATATATAAAGTCACTAAACCTCCCATCATTCACAAATTTAATCTTCTTTTGAAACACCTCATCATCAGCCTGAGAACTTTATAACCTTTATAGTAAAGATGGTTTGAAACTATTTGTAAAAGTATTGATGTTTCACCTTCCATGATTATTCCCATATCCATTTTCACTAGATCCATGAAAATAGGATCCCTTTCCACTCTCATCTTGTTCAAAACTCCATCATCCTTTCTACTCAAAGCATCTTCCACCTTATTTGCATTCGAAGAGTGGTAGTGTATTGTGCAATCATAATCATTGAGTAGTTCAAGATATCACCTTTGCCTCATGTTGAGTTATTTTTGTTAGAAAATGCCCTTAAAACTCTTATGATTAGTATAAATCTCACATTTTTTACAATAGAGATAGTGTCTCCAAATTTTCAAAGAAAATATTACAATTGCTAACTCAAGATCGTGAGTAGGATAGTTTTGCTCAGGAATTTTTAGTTGTCCTGATGCATAGGCAATAACTCTATCATTATGCATAAGAACACTACCAAGTTTTTTCTTTGAAGAATCATTATAAATAACAAAATCCTCGCCCTCATATGGTAGATTCAAGATAAGATCATTGACAAATCTTCTCTTCAGTTCTTCAAAACATTCTTCACACTCATTTGTCCAAACAAATTTAACCCCTTTACGTGTGACCTTGGCTAATGGGTTAGACAATCGAGCAAAATTATGGATAAAATACTGAGAGTTTATTCCATGAAGATGTTCCGGGCCTACCTCCTTGCATAGATGTGGACTTTTACATTGACTTTTACCTTGGGATGACACTGATCTCTACATCAGCATATCGGATGGCTCCCTAAGAGAATTGTGAGCTACGAGTATATCTAGAGGACATACATGGAAAGGGGTTCATCTGGCCCAATGTTGGTCCTTGGGAAGCCCTAATTTTGTTTTCCAAGAAGGCATATGGGAGATTCATACTTTTTGTTGACTATAAGTACCTGAACCAGGTGACCGTGAAGAACAAGTACCCACTCCCAAGGATTGAAGACCTCATTGATCAGCTGAAGGGAGCACAATGGTTCTCTATGTTAGAACTCAGATCAGGCAATCATCAACTCAGAGTGTGAGAGGAGGATGTTCATAAGATTAATTTCAGATGTCTGTATGGCCAATTAGAGTTCTAGTTTATGTCATTCGTCATAAACAACACTTCAGTAGTGTTCATGGGACTCATGAACAGGATCACTCAGCCATACCTTTATAGCTTTGTGGTGGTCTTAATTGATGACATTCTAATATACTAAGCTACTGAGGAGGAGAATTCCCAGCATTTTCAGTTAGGTCTAGACACACTCTGAGAGAACCAGATATTTAGTAATTTCTCAAAGTTCCAGTTCTGGATCCGAGAGGTTCACTTTCCGGGACATGTCATATCAGAGGATGGAGTTGCAGTAGATCCAGCGAATATTGAGGCAATAATTTCTTTAGAGCCACTTAGGAGTGTGATGGAGTTACAGAGTTTCCTGGGTTAGGATGGATACTACCGGAGGTTTGTACCAGATTACTCCAGTGTTGCAGCACCCTTATTAGCATTGACAAAGAAGGGGAAAACCATTATTTGGTCAGAGAGATGTCAGCGGAGTTTTTAGGAGCTCATCTAGAGGCTGACTAGTGCCCCTATCTTGATTCTTCTAGTGGAGGTCGTTGGGTATGTAGTCTTCTGTGACGCATTAGGGAAAGGGCTCACATGTGTCTTGATGCAGGAGCAAGCAGTGATCGCGTATGGTTGTTGTCATCTGAGACAACATGAGTAGAACTATGCTACAAATGACTTGGAGTTATCAGTGGTGGTCTTCACCTTGAAGATGTGGTGACATTACATGATGGGTGAGCCTTTTATAGTGTACTAGGATTACAAGAGTCTCAGGGATATCTTCTCTTAGAAGAACATTAACTTGAGACAACGATGTTGGCTTGAGTTCCCCCAGGACTATTACTTCGAGATAGTCTATACTCTTGGGAAGGTGATTGTTATAACTAATGCACTCAGTAGATGACCTGATATATAGCTGCTAGGTTAGGTAACGAAGTAGCTGGCTGCTTTGCATATATCGTTTGTGGATTGGGATAGAGAATCTTTTCTTTAGTTTCATACAGTCACTCCCCTACATCTCCAGTGAGTCAGGAAGGCACAACATGGGCACACTGACTGCAAGGCTCGACGTTCTCAGATATCCATAGGACATGCACTTGATGGATTTTTTGAAGGTGGGTTGAACTTCAACCTTTTCATAGGACATACCATGGTACTCGTGTTGCATCAGGAGGAAGTGTTAAGTGATTTCCACACTTCCCCACTAGTGGCAAATCAAGGAGTGGTGAAGATGTACCAGGATCTCCAACGACAGCATTGGTGGCCAGGAATGAAGAAATCCATAATAGAGTCTGTCTCTTGGTGCCTCACTTGTCAGCAAGTGAGGGCGGAGCATTAGGTACTAGCAGGCATGGTTTATCCTTTAGAGGTCCTAGAGTGGAAGCGATATGGGATATCCATGGACTTCATGATAGGACGTACATGTACATCCAGGAGTCATGATTCTATATGGGTGATCATTGACCAACTCACCATGTCAGCCCACTTCCTACCGATCAGTGAGGAGAGTTTAGTAGAGAGCATGGGACACCTCTATGTTCAGGAGAATGTGTGGCTACATGGAGTACCCTTGTCGATTGTCTCCAATAGTGATGCATGTTTTACTTCCTAGATATGGAAGGTGTTGCAGGAGGCTTTTGGGACATGACTTCATTTGAGCACCGCCTTCCATCCTCAGATGTATGGATAGACTGAGCGGACCATTTATACCCTCGTGGACATGTTGCGTACTTGCGTCCTCGAATTCGGTCGTAGCTGGGAGGATTACTTGCCTTTTATGAAGTTTGTATTCAACAATTTCTATCACTCCACCATTGAGATGGCACATTTTGAGGTGTTTTATGGGAGACCTTGCAGATAACCATTGTGCTAGACTGAGCTAGGGGAGTTAGAACTTGTGTGACTAGAGAAGGCATGGGATACCACAGAGAAGGTGCAGATCATCCAGGATCAGATGAAGACTTCGCAGAGCAGGCAGAAGTCTTATTCCGATAGCAGACGGAGACCTCTGTAGTTCAAGGATGGTGACAACATCTTTCTATGGGTCTCACCTTGATGAGGTTTGTGGAGATTTGTAAGGGGTGACAAGTTATCTTTAAGGTTCATCGGACCCTTTCAAGTCCTCAGTAGAGTTGGCGAGGTGGCTTACCACTTAGCTCTTCCAACATAGTTGCCCTGGGTGCACAACGTATTCGACGAATCCCAGCTGAGGAGATACGTGCATGATCCTACCCAAATCATTGACCACAAAGAGCTAGACAATGACGATGGGGTGAGGTTTATGGAGGTTCCCGTGGAGATTGAGGATCGAGAGGAGTGGGTCCTCCGTGGGAGGTCGATAATTCTGGTGCGCATTCGCTGGCAGCACAGGAACATCTAGGAGAGCACATGGGAGTGGGATGCTCAGTTTCATGCTCAGTACCCCCACTTGTTTTCCTAGTTTTGTGTGGTGGATTTTGGGGACACAAAGCCCTGAGGTGGGGATAATGTAAAGACCCGGAAATTTCCTTGTAATTTTATTTAATTATATGGGAATTTTACGAGCCCGTGAAAATTTATGGAGCATGATTGTGAGGCCCGGTGTGCCTAGAATGAATTTCTAAACTTTTTTTGGGTACGTTCAGTAAACGTGTGAGCGGGTTTTGTAACTTTTGAACCGGTGCCCAGAATTGAAATCTGAGGGCACCGTTGAACTCGCTGCTCCAGTATTCGCTTAAAGAGACTTTCACCTTGACGACAGTTGGTTGAGGGTGAAAGTTAGTTTTTGTGTTTTTCATGAAAGAATAAAATAAAATAAATTTTTTTATAATTTTTATTTGTTGAAACCTACCATGTGGATGTTATAGAGGTGAGAACCAGTGATCCCAAAACCACTATTTTGAATTCCTAAAGGTGGGTACCACCTGAACCTTATTAATGGGAGAAACCCCTTGAACTCCCTCATGAATGAAGGGTTAACCCATGGACTTTCTCCAACTTTAATTATGAAAAAGATTTTCATTTAATTTTTTTAATTAATTGTGCTAATTAATTATTCCAACGTGCCAACATAATTAATCAACCCAATTTAAATTATATTGGAACCTTTTTTCGTTTTGGAGGATTTGCATGACAAAGTAGAAGAGGAGAGCTTGGAGAAATTCCCTTCAATGAAGAAAAAACTCCATCAAAGAACGATTATCTGATGAACGAGCCTGGGATCGGAGGCATCTGGCGGGCATGACGAACATTGACATCATTGAATTTTTTATCGCGACAACATCAACGAACCTTCAAGTTAGGGTGGTTGTTTGAATTTTCCTCATTAACCGTTCTTGACAATTCCTCATAAATAATGAAGAAATTATAGCCTCTTTCTACCACTCTAATGAGAAGAGTGCGGGCCAAAAAAACATGGCCCGACCTCTCTGCAATTATTCTGAATAATTTTTGTGTTTGTCACGATGGAGGAGGATTGCAACCAACACCGGTGGGGCACGAGAATTGAAATCGACATCATGGTCGGCCGCCAAAAAGGTGTCGGTGCAACCACGTTGCCCGATGGGAGAGAACTGTGGATTTTTCCACGGTGGCGGAGGGAGGATGGCCAGATGGTCCGGACGACAGTGATGGCACGGTGCGCGAATGTGCCGCGCAGAGAGGATGACGTGTCATCTAGCCTGCTACGACAAATCGCCGCCCGACGGCCCTCGCGTCTCCCTGAGGCCCCCGTACCACCCCACGGCTGCCCTGCCACCTGGCTGGGCCACCGGTCCGGGTCACCCATCGTGGGAGGGGCCGGACCCAGTGGGCCTGTTCAGTCCGACCGGGTGGGACCGGACTCGGACCAGCTTCTACCCATTTCTGCTCTTTTGGCCACAACTTTGGCACTGAGTGTCCATTTTATGATCCTTCTATGGTGCTAGAAACCTTAGAGTGAGATGTTCAATGTGGTATACCCCACTAAAGATTTGTATAACGTTGGGGAATAGTCAGGTTGGGTTGAGAACGAATCCAACTAGGCCCTCATGATTAAAAGGCTAATAACTTACAGACCGGGAGTCCGTTTGACGCACTGTCTATTGCATTGAGGCCCCTATTACCTGGAGGTCCTTTGGGATACATCTTCATGGGACTTCATAGAAGTTGGAATATCAACCAGTGGATTGAGGAGCGGACCCTCCTGGAGACATGAGAGCTTAGTGCAGGAACCCTATAGCTGTCTGTGACGATGGACTAGGATCATGTGTGGGTATGACGACGTACTGACGATGTACTAGGATCCTGTTTGGGTCTGACGACGTACTAATGATGTACTATGATCCTGTGTGGGTCTGAGGATGTACTGACGATGTACTAGGGTCATTTGGGGGTATGATGATGTACTAAAGATGTACTAGGATCCTGTGTGGGTCTGACGACGTACTGACAATGTACTAGGGTCCTATGTGGGTCTGACAACGTACTGATGATGTACTAGGATCTTGTGTGAGTATGAGGACGTACTGACGATGTACTTGGATCCGGTGTGGGTCTGACGACATACTGACAATGTACTAGGATCCTGTGTGGGTCTGACGATGTACTAGGATCTTGTGTGGGTCTGACGATGTACTGATGATGTACTAGGATCCTGTGTGGGTCTGATGATATACTAGGATTCTATGTGGGTCCGAAAAGGTATAAGGATCTTGTCTGGGTTTTATGATGTACAAAGATCCTCTACGGGTGTGATGATGATTTAGGATCTTTTATGGGTCTTCCTATTAACAAAGTATGATGATTCAGTAGTTACATCTAATCATCTTTACTACTTTAGCTAAGATATACCTGGTGTGAGTTGAGTTCGTAATTGTGTGATACTTTCCATCGTGGTAATACCATAGTGGTATTGTTCTCTATGTTGTACCTGTGTGGTACATAGCTTTGTGGTATTCCTTCCTTTGTGGAATAATTGAGCATTTGGATTTTGCGTTAGACCCTATGTTTCATCGTGATTGAGATGGGTATACTTGATAACTTTGGTATATGTGTGGGAATATTACTAAGTAGTGTTGTTAGTTTATTTCATACTTTTGGTTTATCTTTTGTGGATTTTGTGAGATATTGAGGGTCTCGGGGACCCTACTGAGTATCGTTATACTCACCCCTGCATGGGCTATGCCCGCACCTTGTTGTTTTTGGTATAAACGACAGACAACACTGGTCGAGGCTGAGGGTACCGGGACTGGACGGTTCCCGGAGGTGGACCATTTGGTTTTTTGGAACGCATAAGAGATGAGTGGATGTGGAGTGATGAGGAGGCGATCTGTACCTACCCTTCAGGTAGGATCCTCAGAGGAAGACCCAGTAGCTATCTGTCTCTTTCTTCCATTGTATTGTATTTTATTTGTACCTGTACCTTTATTTTTGGTCTTGTATTTTGGGCCCTCTTACATTCAACAATCTTTTTGTTATATAGTTTACTTGTGTTTGTATATTTTTGTGTTCGAGGTTGCGTGTGTTTGAAGGTTATAAAGGTAGCGCCTTCTCAGATTTAGGGATTATGACTTTCAGTGCTAGTCGCAGCCCCTAGCCATTAGAAGGCAGGCTTGGGGTAGTCACGACACGGGACCTGAGGGCGGGTGGTGACAAATTGGTATCAGAGGAGTCGGTTCTACTATAGAACATTTGGCTCAGATTTTGTTTTTAACAAAAATATAGTTAAGTGTAGTGAGTGTGGTTAATATATTAGGGAACCTAGGGTTGGTGTGGTGGCCAAAGTATCCATACACCAGGACCCTGACTTCTTTTTTCCGATTCAGTGCATGAAAACATTTATTGTGTCCATGTTTTAAAGAGTTTTCTTTGTGATCTCTTTGAGTCAGCTCACCAGGTATAACTTATTTACCGTGGCTCACTTTTTTATTTCTAGGATTCCTCAACGCTGATAGATAGCTAGGGTTCCAGATATAGTATGCACTGATAGCCCAGCGATTGACGAGGCCTCCGTGCAGGGCCCTCTTTCAATAGAGGCACCAGCGGAGGCAGCAGTGGTACCATTACCAGTTGGGCCACCGATGCTACCAGCCCCAGCAGCAGAGGTTGCATGCTGATTGAGTGTGTTGCATGAGTTCTAGTTCCATAGGCCACCCATGTTCAGGGGAGCGACATACCCATAGGCAGCTGAGGATTGGCTGGAGGCCGTGGTGAGAGTCTTCCGACTGGTAGGGACACCAGCTGATCTCATGGTGATCCTTTCCGCCAGTCTTCTATAGGGGGTAGCTGGAATATGGTAGAGCTTGATGATGAAGGTTCATGATGAGGTGACACTTCTCTGGGAAGGCTTTGAGAGTCTGTTTCGAGCATAGTTTGTCCCATCGACTCTTCACCTAGTGCACATACAAGAGCTTTCTCATCTGTAGCAGGGTATCATGATTGTGGCTCAGTAATCAGCAATGTTCACAGACCTCTCACGGTAATCTACTGATATGGTGCATGACCCATTCATTAGGGCCTAGACCTTTGAGCATGGACTCAGGCAGTATATCAGGGCTTTGATGATTTCTCTCAACATCCCGACGCAAGTGGGGGTGTTAGAGCGAGCCCTATTAGTGGAGAGTTTTCTTACTGATCAATTGCCAGCAGTGAGACCAACCACTGGACATCACGTAGAAGAGTCATCTATAGTTGGAAAAATATAGATGTCACATAGTTAAAAGAGGAACAAACCTACTAGTGGACGACCGCATGACTCCAGATCAGTTGTGCTGGGTGCCAAAGACATATCCAGTCATGCGAGGAACAGACAGTGTTCCATATGAAGCGAACAGGGTCATATGGCTCGTGATTGTCTGATCCACCATACAGATGATCATAAGGTGGTCGAGGGACCACCCAGGAAGAAATAGAGGTTTGACCGAGGAGGTCCGTAGGGAGCATGTAGAAATGGAAGAGGAGTAGGTCGTGCAGCTGGCGGTGGGCGATGATTCGAGATGTTACCACCACCACCACCAGGAGGTCCACCCCGACCATATGGAGTAGGTGGACATGGGTGAGATCAGCTCCAAGAAGCTGAGGCCTACGACCATGGAACTTCCGAGATGATACGAGGTATGATTTGTGTCTACTCCACCTTAGATACAGTACTTATAGACACAGGTGCCAGTCATTATTTTATTACCACTTCCCTTGTTCAGAGCTCAGAGATTTTAATGGTGTTGTTGGCTCGATCCTTACTGCTTGAGACTCCTACAAGGGAGGATTCGACAATTACGCACTGGTGCTGGTAGTGTGAGCTTACTATAAGAGGCGAGAGCTTCGGCTGGGATCCCTTAGTAGTGGCATCGAGGCCTTACAAAATCATCTTGTGTAAGGACTGGTTATCTACAGTCCATTCTCATATTGATTGTATTAGGCACAAATTGCAGTGTGTCCTCACAAATGGGACCATGGTTAACTTCACTGACGATAAATAAGAATTTGTAGTAAATGATAGACTAACCTGGAGGAGAGTGTAACAATTCACTCATCAGTTGGATAGCCATACCCTTGGAGCGGTTGATGTGGAGAGTCCAAGCTATCCAGTAGTGGTGAACCAGTATGCATATGTCTTCCCTGATGATGTTTTGGGTCTACCTCCTTCCAGAGAGGTGGACTTTTATATTGACCTGTATTGCGGGACAACACCGATATCTATACCAATGTATCGGATGGCTCCCGTGGAGCTTCGTGAGCTGTGGGTACAACTAGAGGACTTACAGGGAAAGGGGTTCATCCAGCCCAGTGTTTCTCCTCAGGCAGCCCCAATTTTGTTCACCAAGAAGGCGGATGGGAGCTTGAGACTTTGTGTCAACTATTGGGGCCTGAACCAGGTGACCATGAAGAACATGTACCCACTCTTAACGAACGACCTCTTTGATCATCTGAAGGGAGAACGGGGCTTCTCAAAGATAGACCTCATATCAGGCTATCACCAGCTCAGAGTGTGAGAAGAATATCTGCATAAGACAACTTTTGGATGTTATTACGAGCAATATGAGTTCTTGGTTATGACATTAGGCATAAAAAACACTCCAGTAGTGTTAATGAGACTCATGAATATGATCTTTCATCCATAACTTGATCTCTTTATGGTGGTCTTCATTGATGAAATTCTGATTGACTCAGATACTGAGGAGGATCATGCCTATCATTTATAGATAGTTCCAGACACACTCTGAGAGCACCAGATATATGGTAAGCTCTTTAAGTTCCAATTCTAGATCCAAGAGGTTCACTTTCCAGGAAATGTGATATCATAGGCTGGAGTTGCAGTAAATCCAGTGAATATTGAGGCAATACATTCATGGGAGCCACCTAGGAGTGTGATGGAGTTACAGAGTTTCCTGGGTTAGGCTGGATACTACCGGAGTTTTGTACCAGATTTCTCTAGTGTTGCAGCACCCTTATCAGCATTGACGAAGAAGGGGAAAACTTTTATTTGGTCAGAGAGATGTTAGCGGAGTTTTCAGGATCTCAGGAAGAGGCTGACTAGTGCCCCTATCTTGAGTCTTATAGTGGAGGGCGTTGGGTATGTAGTCTTCTGTGACGCATCAGGGAAAGGGCTTAGATGTGTCCTGATGCAGGAGAAAGCAGTGATCGCATATGGTTCTCATCAGCTGAGGAAACATGAGCAGAACTATGCTACTCATGACCTGTAGTTATCAGTGGTGGTCTTCACCTTGAAGATGTGGTGACATTACTTGATGGGAGAGCCTCTTACAGTGTACTCTGATTAAAAGAGTTTCAGTTATATCTTCTCTTAGAAGAACATTAACTGGAGACAACGATGTTGGCTTGAGTTCCCACAAGAATATTACTTCAAGATAGTATATACTCCTGGGAAGGGGATGATTATAGCTGATTCACTCAGTAGGTGACCTGGAATACAGCTGCTAGGTTAGGAAATGAAGAAGCTGTCAACTTTGCAGATATCCTTTGTGGATTGGGATGGAGCACCTTTTCTTCAGTTTTTTACAGTCACTCCCTTACATCTCCAGCGATTCAGGGAGGTGCAGCATGGGGACACTGACTGCGAGGCTCGACGTTCTCAGATATCCACATGACAAACACCTGATGGATTTTCTGAAGGTGGGGATCATGTCAACATTTTCATAGGAAGTACCATGGTACCGTGTTTCTTCAGGAGGAAGTGTTGAGTAAGTTCCACACTTCCCCACTAGAAGTACATCAATGAGTGGTAAAGATGTACCTGGATCTCTGACGATTACACTGGTGTCTAGGAATGAATAAATCCATAATAGATTTTGTCTCTCAGTGCCTCACATATCAGAAAGTGAAGGAGGAGCATCAGGTACCAGTAGGCTTGTTTCATCCTTTAGAGGTCTTAGAGTGGAAGTGAGATGGGATATCCATAGACTTAATGACGGGACTTCCATGTACATCCAGAGGTCATGATTCTATCTGGGTGAAGATGGAAACCACCACCGGTGGAGAATGAGAATGGCGCCCAGCACCACGGTGGGCCACGACGAAGGAGTCGGCGCAACCACGCCACCTAGCGGAAGAGAACCATGGATTGTGCAATGGCAGAAAAAAGAGAAAGATCGGCCAAGCTGGCTGCCAGCAAAGGCGTGACATGTGACCACGTCGTGTAGAGAGGAGGAATAGCCATCTGGCCATCTTCGGAGGACCGCCACCCCATGGACCTCGGGGCTCCCCGCGGCCCCACGCCGCCCCAAGTCCCCCGAACCTCCATACGGCCCCGGAACCTCCCTACGGCCCCCACACTGCCCTGCGGCCCCCGCGCCGTCTTGTGGCCCCCACGTCGCCCCACATCCCCCCCTTCCCACATGCCGTGCCGCCCCGCAGCCCCCGTAACACATGGAAGCCACGCCTATTTCAGGACGGGCCTCCAGGCAAGGCCTCCCCTCGCAGGCCATGTTGGGTCGGGTTGGTCCGACCGGGTCAGACCCGACCCAGACCAGCTTCGACCCATTTCTTCTCTTTTGGAAATAAATTTGGCATCGAGTGTCCATTTGAGTAACTTCTTAGGGCTCTATAATCCTTAGATCGAGATAGTCCCTATGGTATACACCACTAGAGATTTGGATAATGTTGGGGAACGGTCGAGTTGGATCAAGAACAAATCCAACCGGGCCCTTAAGACTAAAAGGCTAATAACATACAGACTGGGCATCTGATGGACACACTATATATTGCATTGAGAACCATATTACTGTTCCTTCCTTTGGGATACTTCTTAGGGGGACTTCATGGAAGTTGGAGTATCGACTAGTGGCTTGAGGAGCAGATCCTCCTGGAGACAGGAGAGCTTAGTGCGAGAATCCTGTAGCTGGCTGTGACGATGTACTAGAATCATATGTGGGTCTGACGATGTACTGATGATGTACTAGGATCATGTGTGGGCTTGACTATGTACTGATGATGTACTAGGATCCAGTGTGGGTCTGACGATGTATTAGGATCATGTGTGGGTCTGAAGATGTACTGACGATATACTAGGATCCAGTGTGGGTCTGACGATGAACTGACGTTGTACTAGGATCCGGTGTGGTTCTGACGATGTAATTACGATGTACTCAGATTCTGTGTGGCTCTGACGATGTAATGACCATGTACTTGGATCATGTGTCAGTTTGACGATGTACTGACGATGTACTATGATCCTGTGTGGGTCTGACGATGGACTAGGATCCTGTGTGGGTCTGATGAGGTACTATGATTCTGTATGGGTATGACGATGTAATACGATCCACTGTGGGTCTGATGATGATTTAGGATCCTTCATGGGTATGCCTCTTAATAGAGTAAGATGATTTAGTAGTTACATCTAATCATCTTTACTACTGTACCTATGATATACCTAGTGAGAGATGATTTCAAACCTCTGTGGTACTTTCCTTCATGGTAAAACCTTGGTGGTATTATTCTATGGGGCGTACCTTTTTGGTGCCTAAATTTGTGGAATTCCTTCCTTTTTAGAACAACATAGCTTTGGGATTTTTGGTTGGACCTTGTGTTTCCTCTTGATTGAGATGGGTATACTTGATAACTTTGGTATATGTATGGGCATATACCTAAGTAGGGTTGTCAGTTGATTTCATATTTTATGATTTATCCTTTGCAGATTTTGTGAGAACTTGAGGGTCTCAGGGGTCCCTACTGAGTGTCATTATACTCACCCCTATATAGGTTATTCCCTTATCTTGTTGTGTTTGGTGCAGACAACGAAGAGCGCTGATCAAGGCTAAGGGTACCAGGAATGGATGGTTCCCGGAGGTGGACCATAGGACGTGTTAGTACGCAGAGGAGATGAGTGGACGTGGAGTGCTGAGGAGGCGATCTGTACCTACCCTTCAGGTAAGAACCTCAGAGTAAAACCCAGTAGTTGTATTTCTCTTTCTTCTATTGTATTGTATTTCAATTTTACTTGTACCTTTACTGTCAGGATTGTATTCCATCCCCTCTTACTTTCAGCACTCTTTTTGTTATACAGTTTACTTGTGTTTGTATCTTACTGTATGCTAGGATGCATGTGTTTTAAGGTTATAAAGGAAATGCCTTCCTGAATTTATGGTTTACCCCTTTCAATGCTAGTCCCCATCCCCTAGCCAATGGAAGTCAGGCTTGGGGTAGTCATGGAAAGGGCCCCGGGGGATGGGTCATCACAAAAAAAATTGAGATCCATTGAACATGTGTTTAAAATATTATACCTAGGTTACTAAATATATTTTATTGAAAAGATATTATTTTTTAATTACTCCATTTACATGTGATCAACGACAAACTTAATGAATGAATATGTAAGTGATTATTAATGGATAGTTGATATGAAATATTCTATTTAATATATAATCAGAATCACCTCATTTTGAGTATTTATCCCTACTTATATCTCATTTAATAAAGGTATGTATATTCTATCTGAAGAAATGTTTTACAAATAGATATTTTTTTTTAATTTTGATTAGCCAATTCATAACTAGGTCATGTTGGAAGAAATGAATCAAATAATCCAAGTGATCCTAGTGAAAGATAATTTTGGAAATTTTATCATTATTGCAAAAGATTTTTTAAAATACGATAGTGATAAAAAAAATATTAAAATTATAGAATTAATGACATTAAAAAATTAACAAAAAACACACCAAATAACCAAAAATGAAGTAACTTCACTTAAAAAGTAAAATTAGTGGCGATATATGCATTGAAATACATATCAAAAATATTGAAAATATCATATATATCACCCATATTTGTATACATATATAAGGATAAGTATGAAATTTCTTCCTTTATATTCTTATGTTATGATAAGATTATTTATGAAGAATGAGAATGAACACCTTTCTTAAGTAATATATGAAAAGGAGAAAATAAATATAGAGGGTACAATCATTACATAATAGTTCATGGATATCTTACCAATTAAGTTCTTAGACCAATCCCAAATAGAGAAGTTGCGTTTACCATTGAACCCATCACAGAATCTCAACCAATTTAAATGAAGACATATAGAATAATGTCAATTAAATAAGAGATGAATAAGTAGTTGCATGCTCTGATATCTTATTCTACCTCTTTGGGGTTATCTTATTTCACTTATGAAAAATAATTATGGATAAATGATATGATTTATTATTTAGAAAGATATGAATAATATTATAATTAATTCTAAATGTCCTTTTCTCATAATTCTATATTTTTTTGACTAAATCCATGTCAACTAGTTTTGAATAATGATTGATCATAGATATAAAAATAACGTAATGAAACCCAAATATAATATTTTGAATTGTTTTTTAAAACCATAAATTTTTATGATTATTTTTGTTTTGATGAACACAGTGGCAATGAATTTGGATTTAATAAATATAGCCTTTAAAGACTACAATGACATGTTTTTGTAGGTTTTTATGTAAAATATATCTATTTATTCTAAAATTTATTAAGAGTATGCTGATCATCTCTGGAATGTGTTGTATGTAAAATTTAAAATTATGATTTTCATTTACAAAAAGTAGAATTACCTGGGAATTTTATATCTAATAAAGGGTTTTTTATAAATCATTTGAAAACTATAGTGATTAAATAATGGTTCCATACAACAATAATATAAATTTTCTATATTTTTCATTGATTATTGTGTTATTATCAATACTTTTGGAAAATATTTATTGATTGGAAAATCAATAATTAATTTTACATGAAAAATTGTTAAGTTTACATTGATAAAGGAGTGTAAATAATTATTCTAATATATTAAGAAGATTATAGTTATTCCACCCATTATAATCCTAACGTTTATAGGTACGGTGTTTTTAAAAAATAAAGAAAATTAAAATAAGGATCTTGGTTGTGTCGTTATACTAAATGGGAAGGTGATTTCATATGATGACAATTAAAAATTATTTAACAGAATTATCCTAATAATGTTTTAGATATATGAAAATTTATCATTGTCCTAATATTATGGGATTATTATTTTTATGTTTATATGTTTTAAATATATAAAAACCATAATAGTTTGAAATATATGTTCTCATGGAAGGATTTACATATAAAGAAAAAGTGATTGTTAGAGATACATAATGATTATGATTTTAATATATATTATCATCTAATGAAAATAAAATGTATATGATCTCTATAGAATAATTGAGGTAGTTCTATAAACATTGAGGTTTACTAAGTTGATCGGGTGTGAAATAGTTTAAAATTTACCATTTTTATACTTTATAGTATCTTATAAAATCAACCAACATCATTTTTACAATGATCAATCCCATTAATTAACTCATAAATATTTATGAAAACTATAAAAAATGACACATGATATGCAAGGTTCACTACTCAATTATAGTAGCTAATACTATTCATGATTCAGAATCACAAAAATTCAAAAAAAAACTACTATAATCACTATCATAGATAAACAAAAGTTGAGAATATTATTTACTCATGATAAAAGGATATAACGACACTATCACCAGATAAATATTCCAAAAAATGCACCAATTTCTTATGTTATTGATTTATGGATTATCCTTACTCCTTTGATGATTTTATCCCAACTATATTATAACGATCCTTCACTTATTCACTAATAAGAATAAGTGTAACTGCCTTATTTTTTATGACATGATATAGATTTGATGATTGTAAAAACACACCAATTCACTCTTTCCATACTTATTATTATAATTGCACTACTATAAGTATTATCTTTCTCTTTTTAAAACTTTACTACTATAAGAATTTCACTTTCTTCTTCTCCATTTCTATGAAAACTATTATGAAAAGAACACCTCTTCTATGATTTATTATTTTTTTCTTTGATATGACACATGATGCCATCCAATCGGCTTATCATGTTGAAAAGATACTTGTTCCTTTTATCTCACAAAACATAATTATTTTAAATATGTTTTAATTTTAATTTGAATGAAAAATTCAAAATAATAACTTTATCTAAATACTTTTAACTTTATATTTTTTTCTATCCCTTTTCCTTCAGTTGATGAAACTATCCAGTTGTACCCTAGAATACCTCACAACATTTACGTATTAACTAATATGTGACAAGTCAGCTCTAATAACTACTCTTCAACTAAAAATTTAATCATTCAATGATATGAATATTAATGGTTCAAACCTTGTTGTTTATTTAGAATAATGTAAAAAATATTTTTCACATCTTCTCATCAAGGAACCGAACTCCTATTCAATTCTCCAAGTCTATATGATAACAACACAATAGTATTTTCATGATGTGGACATGAAACAATAACTACATGTATCAAAATTTACATTTTGTGATAGTTAATCCTTGAAATAAAAGCTTTAGTATCCTCAGATATAAATCCATAATGAAATATATATTTTTTATTTCCAGAAATTAATTCTACTGAAAAACATCATATTAATTTGCTGGAATCTATAATACTTTTAAAACATCAATTTTTTTCAACATTTGGAACCCAATTCATATAACATAAATACATATTATGTAATCTATGAAAGACATTTGTACTCATAATGAACCATATGAATAATAAAAATTAATTTTATTGACATAAACTATCTTTGAAATGAATACTACACAAACTAAAAATGAATCCTAAAAAATTATGACATTACCTAATTTCTATATCCAATCTTCAGATCAACTATTATGCATAAAGTATGAAATTCCAAGATTATCCTAAAATTACAGTCCATTCATAGAGTAAATCTTACGAAACTATAAAGGTATTCCTATAAACTAGGGACTTATTAAATTTTCATAGATTTTATCAGAGTTACATATACAATGATCATAGTTACCCTTATAAATATAAATGGTTTGCTCAGATTAAATACCAAATTTTAAGAAACTCTAAAGCACATAAAAATAAAAAAAAATCTCCAAACTACTTACAACCAATTCTAACACTATATAATTATTGAATGTAATTTATCACACATAAAAAAATTTATTTAGTATAAATTTGAATATTATTTTTCATACTAATATAAAAGAAAAGAAAATATACATATCTATTTCTTTATTTCCCGAAATCTTATTCACTAGACAAGTAATATATGGTAGAGGATACATCAAATACATGATATCACAGAAGAGACTACATGTGTTTCAATAATCTCCTCCTTGATCATAGTCATATTGTCATCTCACTATCTACTCTATGGTTAAAAAATACTCCAAATATATCTCCTTATATCAACAGGGAGTATTATGTTTTTCTATCTGTGACGAGATTTTAGCATTATACAATGATCAATGATTTGGTAGTGTTCGGTCTGGGAAATATGAAGGAGGGAATTAAATTATATCATCCCCATGTGGTTAACAAATCATGGTTTCTAGATAAGATAAATATAAATTAGTGTGATAATATTGAGTTTTAGAAGAAATTAATGTGATTACATATGGAATGTTTTCCAAGTTTATCTTCAAATAAAATATTGTCATCTAATTTTGAAAAATATTTTCTATTATATTTATGAATAAGTTAAATAAAAAATTTATTTTAATATATATCATGTAACAAGAATGATGTATATAGATCTTTTGGAAAACTATTAGAGGGATAACATAAAGATAGAGTTAGTGTATTAGAATTCAAGGTGTTTCTCATGTCGAAAGGTTAAGGTTTCGATAAATTTACCTAAGGAAATGTTGAAACTAAATAAATTCAAATGTATTTATAACATTTAAAATATATAAAAAATAACACTCAAAAAACATAATAAACTGAACCCATTAATATATTGGAAATGTGTATTAATGATGTATTATAGGTATAAAAATATTTATACATGTCAGCATGGATTTTTGAATATTTTCAAAAGTTTTTTATGAATATCACTAAGATGGAGGTAAAATACTACTTCTTATAATGGTATCCACATATCAAATTAATCATCCAATGCTCTGGTAGGACCTCTCAGAACCTCATAGTCTGTTAGATATTTGTTTAATGTTTAGAGATAAATAAGAGACAAAAAAATTGTCTTGAGGAGTCTTATTGATAGATTTCTCCCACCCAAATCACAAAATAAGATCCTTATTATAAAGTATATAAAATTATACACCTTTGAAGATAAACTTTCAGCCTAGTAAAAGAACTATTTCATAAATTCCCTATAGGTTACAGATCCTTATAACCAAAATTTGTTTAGTTTTAAAAATTTAAATATTTGTTTTGGATGTTCAAAGTCCTAAAAATAATTATATTGTGATGATTATAAAATATGTTGATTCATTAGTGTAGAATATTATTTCTAGACCACACATTATCCCAAAATATGATAATTCCATGGACAACACCATAATATAATATGCTTCACAATATCATGTTTCATACAATATCAAACCCTGAAATGGTTAAAACCTCCATGAAATGGTGATTATTTTAGTTTATAATTCCAAAAAATCTACCACTAGTAATAAAATCTTCATAGACTTTACCCACTTTCCCATTTTCCCATATGATATTGAACAACTCATGAAACCACATTAAAAACCCTTTTATATATTTTTTAAATATAAATTTTTATAAAATTTATCATTAATTTACCATGTATCACATCATATAAAATTCCTTGTGAAAATTCATTTATAAATTCATTTAGATAACCACCAAAATACTTATAGGGTTTCTCTCACTCAGACGACATGACCCCATTAGCTCAAATTCGATGCCTTACTTTATTACATTAGAATAGATATAAGATTGAAATTCAAAAACTATCATGTATTTTAGAAGTTTTTGATAAAAAAAATTACATACATGATAACCATTTTACATTAATAATAGAAAATAAAACATAATACATTACAATTACTAATAAACTATATCATTAAAACTCATTCTAAGAAGTAATCTTCATGTTATTGGGAAAGGAAAAAAAATAAGGGTAAGCTAAAATTATTAGTAAGGGTTAAGTATAGTGGAAGATATTATGAATGAAGAAGAATAATTGATATGTAAAGGTAAATAAATGAACATAAATTCCATCTTAATAACTACATAAGTCATAAACAATGTGGTATGGTTAGTAACTAAAACACATTCCATTTAATCAATAGACTACAGATGAAATTCAATAATAGATTTGTACATAGTAAAAATATCATGTATAATAATAACAATAGAATTATGAATGAAATAAATGATTTATTATAAAAATCTATAATCTCGGGCATCATGGTACCTCTACCGCTAAGACGTGTCACGTGATGGTTTAAAACCATAGGTAGAAACAAAATTAATTTAGGAAACATAATTAGTATCATGAAACCAACCTATAGATAGAGGATCTATATTATACCTAGACCCACTCATCACATTAGGTCCAAATCATTCCTCATATATAAAATAATAAATTTAATTAATCAGTATTCCTTATCATTAAATATCTGTATTGAATAAAAGATACATATTTATCAATAATTTCCCAATTAATCAAATAACTTTCAAAGTAAACACCATTTGTAAAAATAGAATAAATTTTAGGAAATAATCATATAAATCATAAAATAATATTTATATTTAAGAGAAATGTAATTTCCAATGAAAAATCATTAAAATAATGTTATTTTTTCAAGATAAAGTTTACAATCACTAAATAATGTGATATTAGAAAAGAACTTTTATAACATGGTAATTTTCAAGTAAAATCCCCTTGGATTAAATAATTAAACTTAAAAGTTAAAATACCATAAATTATAATGCATTAATGATATTACAAGTCAAAATGGTTAGTATATAAACTGTATAAAAGTGAATTTGTGTATAATAACAAATAATTTTCAATGGAATATAAATGGTGACGAAATCTCTTACCTTATTATTACTTTTAGATAAACGCTGTTTAGAATGATGTAAAATGGGTTTAATCATGTTTTTAACTTATAAAATAAACATATTAATATTTATAATATCATATATGACCATTTGATAATATTTTGTAACATGTTTGTTAATAATATTTCATTATTTTCATCGTTTCAGGTTTTAATTGCCAAGATTTTTTAGTATGTTTGAAATGTTATTTTTCATTACAATTAAATATATCATGATTTTATTATAAAAAATTTAAGATATGATATAAATATAATATATACTCAGTATATATATATATTAATCCATAAAATGTTGTGATAAGAAATAGAATACACTGTTCATTAAGACTATAGGTCGTATATATGCATAAACACTATTTCCTTTTTCGTGTCATATTAAAAGAAAGAAAAATAAATAATATATATACACTATCATTAAAGTATCATATTTATGTTATAAATATCAAATATTATTATAAAACCCATCCTTAATACATTCTATGTAATCTGTGAAAGAATCACGTTGCTTTGAGGAGGTTGTTTTCCACATGTCCACAAATGATATTACCGTATTACCAGAAAATGGAAATCATGAAGGTATGTGTTATATAATTATTAAATAATCATAAATAAATTATAAGTATCAAATATATCATATATAAAAAAAATTCCATCATTATTCTCAACCTTTAAAGGTGGTAATGGAAGAACGAATGACATCGGTTTGTGAGGTGGTGATATGTGATACACATGGATGTAGATTGCATATCCTATTTGATAAAAGGGTGTTTGGGTGTATGTTTTAGACATAATATAAAAAAATATTATTATATTTTGTATACCTAGTTCATTATATTATTATGATATAAGAATAATTTATTGGTTGGAGAAAAAAAGTTCTTATTGAAGAACATTGCCTCTTCTCTAGGTGACTCCTTTTGGTTGCACCAAAGGGAATCATTGGTTGGATTTCTTCCCAAATTGAGACTTATAGGATGGAGTTAGGGTATTTTTAAAGTTTTTTTGGTATTTTTTTGATAAAAATGGATTAGGAGTTATAAATAATTTGGGGGTGGAGTGAGTACCCTTTATAGTGGATGAGGAGTGGCATTCTTGTAAATACCAAAAAGAAAAATATATTTGGAGGTATACCTTACATAATGTGGCTAAAATAAGAAATGTTTTTTATCCAACATGAGATATGGATTAAATAGGACCATAAAATGGGTTTTGGAAAAGTTTCTTGGTCATTTGGCCCTTATGATAAATGTTTAACCGCTAATTAAACTCATTTTCACCTAGATAATTATAATTAGTTTTAATTTATCTCACTAATATTATTGGTAAAAACTATGTATAAATTAATTTAAATTATAAATTATTTTGATTCAAAATTTTGAATCCATTTTTCTAAATTTAAATCATATAAGTGGAAAAAATTAATTTAAAATCAATCCCAAAGAAAAATGAAAAAGTGGGGGTTTTCAAGTGAAAATATTCGAAATTTGAACAATTTTTTAAAACCAAAATTAATATAAAAATGATTAAATTAACCTAATTTGGATTAATATATATATAATTTTTATAATATAAATTTAACACCATTCCAAAATATAATTCAACACTATAAATTATTTATAAGAAAAGTCTGTTTCCAATTAAAATTTAGTATTTTTTCACTATTCATCAAATAATGAAACTTCTCAAAAAAATATCAAAATTTTACGCTAATATAATTATTACATTAATCTATAAAAAATACATATATTTTTTCAAATAAAATTTTTAAAATTTTCAAAAGATAGTTTTAAAACAAGTCTTTTATTAAATGGTGGGAAAACTGCCTTTTAGAAATGATATAACTTTTTTGTGCTTAAAATTGCATTTGTTCTTATTTTATTCCTAGAATATATATTGAATCAATTGAAAACATTATTTAATATATAAAATTTAAATTTCATTGAAATAGTTTAATAATAATGAATAATTTAATATATTAAGAAAAAATCCCTTTGTGGGCATACAAATAGTTTCCATAAAAATGCATCTTTAATATATATTTGGTTTTTATTTTTATTTATAATTAGTTGGTCCTGAAATTGTTAATTATAAAATAAAATTAAAAAATATATTCATAATATTTTTAATATTATTCATTCCCATCATTCCAATGTCTAGGTGATACCTATAATAATATTTTAATAATAATATAAATACTATTCAATAAAACTCAGTCTTACATTCAATGAAATCCATTGAATAAAGTAATTATTTCATGAAATAAAGCTAACATAGTTTTTTGTATATTTCAAGATCTCTATAGAATTAATATTATTCAAAAATTAATAAAATGTAATGTATTAGGGTGTTACATTATACCCACCTTAAATAAATTTCATCCCCGCAATGTAAAATTGATCTCCGGAATCAAGGGCTTGACATTAGAAAAAACCATTGTTGATAAACTTATAATGTACAAGATTTAGTAAAAAATACGCTTAATTATAGGGAAAGGTAATTATAAAATTAATCTTTAAAATCTCACATTACAAGATTTCTAGATAGGATAACATATATTGTAAATGAAAACATAGACATGAATGGGAAAACTAACACTCAAATACCAATGGAGAGTGATATAGAACTTGTTCGGGGTAAATTTAATGACAAAAAATCCATAAAAAAGATTTGTGAAATGGGTAAGTTATATCATAAAAATGTATTATAATAGTATTTTTTTGTTTCATGTCCCTTTCCTATATTTGAGGAATTATTTCCCTTTCTGAATATTGAATAAAACCTAATTACTTGATACATTTTTATTTTATAAGTACAATATTACCTTTTGGTTATAACTTGAACTATTTATACATAATATATTGGAACTTGTTGTATCATATGGTGAAGTTATACATTAATATCTAAAACATTATCCAATGTTTAACTTAAAGCATTTCCAAAATGGTTACCTTTTCCAAACTATTATGATATGAAACTTTAGAATCATTTAAAAGGTATTTAGTTATATTAAGTTTACTTTATCCATAGATATCATCTCTTTATCCAAAACAATTATCCCATGTTATGGAACAAATTAAGGGTTATATTTTTCTAAGCCATGTATATTTATAATAATTTGAATTTTTTACCATATCAATTTTCTTGGTAATATTTAATACAAAGTTTCAAATCCATTAATAAATAGTACTACATCACAATCATTATATATTTCATAATATAATTAATAGAATAATCATACAATATATTTCATGGATCAAAATACACAAGAGTTGTAGTCAATCCACTCTTTCTATATCAATAGAAAAATCTTGGAATTCTCCCCTTATCATCTTATGTGGTAGATTCCCTTAATGATTGGGGTTTTTAGTTTTATAGTTTCCCATCTCTTTCGAGACATAACAATGAATAATAGTGTTTTCCATCTTCCCCATGAATTCTTTTTCCTTGGAAAATCTTTCTGCACAATTATAACCAACGCAAAATTCCTTCAATAATTTACTAGGTTGATTCTTCACATAGATATCACATTTGAAAAAATAATTATTTACATTCTTTCTTTTATACTTTATTTTCTTTATCTTCCTCTTCTTCACTTTCATCCCTTTGAATCCATAGGACATGGATCATTATTTATCTATCTTGATACCACAAAAAATAGTTTCATCATATGAAGAAAAAGTATTAGACACTATTACCCTTATAATACTTGGCATAAGACATTCAATTAAGTGGTCAATGTTGCACTCCAAATTTCAGGCAACATGGTACCCCTTACATCAAGACATTTCACAAGACAATTTAAAACAATAGGTAAAAACCCATTTAATTTGGCCAACATTATTTGTATGATGATAACTATTGATGCATAGTTGGGATATATTATACTAGTACCCACCCATTAATTTAAGTTCAAATCATTTCTCATATATTGAATAATCAATTTATTTAATCAATATACCTTATCATCAAATATTTGTATTGAATAGAAGATATGAATTTAACAATATTTACATAGTTAATCAAATAAATTACAAAGTAAATGACATAAATAAAAATTTAATAGTATTTAGGAAATAATATTATCTATCACAAAATAATATGGATATATATAGAAATTTAATTTTCAAGGAAAAATGATTATTATAAAGTGATTGTTTCAAGAGAATGTTAACAATCACAAAAGATAGTGATATTGGATAATAACTTTTATCACTTGATAATTTTCAATTAAAATATCCTTATATGAAATAATTTATATTTAAACTTAAAATACCATTAAGTACAAATTATTCATGATATTACATGTCAAATGGGATAGTATATACACAACATACAAGTTAATTGGTGGATAAAAACAAATAAGTCTTAATGGAATGTAAATGGAGATTAAATCCCTTTCCATATGAATCATTTGTCCAAACACTCTTTACACTAATGTATAATGATTTTATAAGATTATAGACATATAAAAGAACAATATTAATATTTATAATATCATATAAGCCATTGGATAATAATATGTTATTATTTTCATAGTTTAATGTGTTAATTGCCTTATTTTTTTGGTATGTTTTGACTTTTTTTTTCATTAAACATATATAGATAGTGATTTAATTATCCCTAGAAGTTAAAAAATGATGTAAATATCATATTTATTTTGTATAAAAATATTTATAATAATATATAAATTTTGGTTATAGGAAATGGAATACACTGTTTGGGGAGATGGTAGGTCATACATACTCATGAACGTTGTTTCAATTTTCTTATTGTATTTAAAGAAGGAAAAGTAAATTAAATATATATATATATATATATAAGTTATCATTAAATTATAAAATTTATATTATATATATCACATATTTTTGTAAAAACTATCCTTAATACATTCAATGTAAAGCATGAATAAATCATATCCATTTGAGGAGGCGGTATTCTAAACATCCAAAAATAATGGTATCATCTTCCCAAATAATGAAAATCTTGAAGGTGTATTTTATATAATAAATAAGTAAAAATAAATACATTATAAATTTTAAATATTTTATATATAAAGTATAAATACACCATTATTCCTAACCTTGAATGGCTGTAATGGAAGAATGAACGACATCATTACGTGATGTGATCGTCCGCCGTACACATGAATGATGATTGTGTATCCCATTTGATGGAAGTGTGTGTGGGTGTAGTTCATAACCGTAAGATAAAACAAGCCCAGTATATTTTCAATAACAATTTTATTATATAATAAACATATAAGAATAATTTGAGGGGTGGAGAACTAAATAAAAAAATAGTGCTCAATGAAGAACATTACCACTTATTTGGGTAGCTCTTTATGGTTTACACCAAATGACATATTTAGTTGGATTTATATCAAAATATAGGATTATATGAAGATGGTAGGGAATTTATGATGTTATTTTTTTAAGATTTTTGTTGATCCAAATGTCTAGAGATGTTTGAGGAAGTGAGGGTGTGAGTTCCCCTTTATAGTGGAGGAGGAGTGGCATTCTTGTATATTCCAAAAGGGAAACACTATTGGGAGGTATACCTTAAATAATGCGCCTAAACTAATGAACTATTTATGTGAAAACATGTTATATGGTATAAATAGTTCCATAAAATGTGTTTGGACATGTTTCAAGGTCAATTTTTTTACTTAATATTAATTTTTAACAACCAAGTAAGCTCATTCACTACTTTATCGCTGTAGTAAATTTTAATTTCGCTCAATAATATTTTTGAAAAAAAATAAATTAATGTTAATTGAAACTATAAATTATTCTGATTCCAAAGATGGAATCCATTTTTCTAAATTCAAATAACATAAGTGGAATAAAATAATTTAAATTTAATCCCAGAGACGTAATGAGAAAGCATGTTTTCAAAGTGAAAATGTTGAAAAGTATAATACGTTTTTATAATAAAATTCAATCTATAAATAACTAAAATTACCTAATTGTATTTATTTATATATAATTTATCTAATTTAACATTATAACCAATTTAAAATAAAATTTAACATTATAAATTATTTATATGAAAAGTCAGTTTTTAATTAAAAAAGTATTTCTCACTATTCATTGAAAAATAAAACATCATAGGAAAATAAATAAAATTCACCATAATATAATATTACACATACAATTTAGAAAAATATGTATATATTTTAAAATAAAATTTATAAATGTTTCAAAATTTTGGTTTAAGGAAAGTCTTCCATTAAAATGAGGCAAACTTCCCTTTATAAAAATGCATCTTTTTATGCCAAAAATAGGATTTGTTCTTATTTTATGCCTGAAGATCTTGTTGGATGAATTTAAAAACATTTTATTGATTATATAAGATTTAAAATTAATTATTATCATTTAATATTAGTGATTAATTTAATTTATTAAGATAAAACACCTTAGTAGGCATAAAAATAGTTTTTCATAAAAACATATCCTTTATATTCAATTGGTTTTTATTTTTATTTGTAATTATCTAGTAACAAAATGATTAATTATATATATATTTGAAAACATTATTTTCATAATTTAGTTAATATTACTCATTCCTATAATTCCAATGGTTTGGTGATAACTATAATAATATTTTAATGAAAATATTTATATTTTTCTATAAAACATAGTCTTGCATACAATGTAATGCATCGAAGAAAGTAATTATTGCGTATAATTCAAGATAACATAGTAATTAATTCATTAAAAACTATTAATAAAATGAAAAATATTCTAAGTGGAATATATTGTAATGTATTTTGGTGTTACACTCAGTGTTTCATAAACTTGATCCTCATTCACAAGACTATATAGGGTGACCCTACATTCCTCTATAACATTGAAAATAATTATAAATTATCTAATACAATAATATAAGAAAAGTTATGCCTCTATAATTACTTTCATACTACTTAATATGTAAAGGGATCTAGAGTGATCTCTATAAAATAAATATCTCTATATCTATATCCACCAAAAACATTATATAAAGTATGAATAATCATATAATTAATTTATATAAGATAATGAGTGACTATAAGACCTGGATTATATCAATACCATGTTTCAAACAAATAAATTTTTGAAAATATGAATATATACTAACCATGTTTATGAATACATCATATATACTTCATCTTATTAGATGATCATATCACATGACCTTCACCAAAATAGAAAATCACATCATATGTACTATTTAGGTATATATATACATAAATTTATCTATATAATTCAAGGTAAAATGTGTTGTAGTAGTTATTTGTGTAGAAAAATATCATCTCAGTTAATCTCCTACAAATGAAAAGATCACCAATATAACCAACCACCCCTAACTGGTTAAGCTATATGGATTAGATATGAAATCTTTCAAAGTATAAAGTTTATTATGTTATGTAACTTTCCAATATTAGGTATATGAATACAATATGAAACATTATTCCCTAATATCCAAAATACATTTTGTATCACACTCCATCTTCTATAAACTTTTGAGGCTATCAAGATCACAAAAATTATCTTGTGCCTGAAGGTTAGATTTCATCTCACAATTTAATGTCATACCAATGATAAACTTATAATTTCATCACATTCTCCATGATAAACATATATTAGGGAAAACTCTACTTTTTTTGTGGTTAATTATTGTTTGAATTAATGATATATATATAAGATTTATATGTGAAATAATGATAAATTTTCAATTTACTTTTGGTTGAAATTTATAGATTTTATATTTTTAAACTATTAAACCCACTTGGTGTTGATTTTTATTTGAAGTTAATAAGTAGGAATTTATTAAGTATGATATAAATATGTATTTATAATATAATATTAAAATAAGTGTTAAGTACATAAAAATATGTTAAAATTAATATTAAATGATGTGTGGGGAACCCAAAAAAGGAAATTATATTTTTTTGAGTTGCATCAATTAAATAATTCCTTGAACCATGAATTTTGAATTACACTTAATTTGGGTCAATCATGTTAATCAAGGATTTTAAATAAGGGGTAAAACTAATGTAGAAAATTTATTATTATCTTTACATTAAAAATATTACATATTTTCTGATGTTTGTAAATGATTATTGAAGTATGAGAAGATCCCATTGGATACACTCATGGAGATACAATCATATGACATAATATTTGAGTTGTCAATATTTCCTTTAGAATAATTAAATATAAAAGATTTTAAATGTTGGTTTAATGATCATATTGATTTTTCTTATTAAATTATGAAGATATTGTGTATATTCACTAGGAAAAATTAATATTGTAAGTTTTATCATTCACTGGGAACGATAAGAACACTGGCTGAGAAGAGTTCCTTAGAGTACCAATATTGCTAGATATTCTGACATTAATAAAAAAATTAGGAATCTTGATAAGGTTAGATAAGAATAATAATTGGATAGTATTTTGATAAAGAAGTATCTCTATAAATGAAATTCATGAAGGATACTATATTTTTAATCTCCCATTACCATTTTCAGGTATCCCTAAACCCTTATTTTGATTGAGCTTTAGTTTGGTTTCTTTTAGAGTCATTTTAGGTGTTTTTATTTAAATTCTGGAAGTTTTTGGGCTAGAGCACAGTTTGTTCACAGACACTGCATGGTTTGGAAAACCTCTCACAAGTTAAATGTTTTGGATAGTGGGATTTTCATGGTCTACACATGGTATTCCTTAAGAGTGCATTATTTCCTAAAATACAATACAGATGGGTTATTATAGATCTGAAATTTTTATTAAAATTTTCCAAGCCTCTTTTTTAGTTCATAGAATGACCTACTTTAACCAAAACACATTTATCCCTTCATTTGAGCTCCAAATATGGATCTGTTTCCCTTAAAACACCTTCCATAGGCGATCTGATGCTAGGAGAACGTTGGTCGATCTCCTTCAGGATAGTTTCCTCCCCCGATTCTCTTCCTTCTATGATCTCTCTCTTTATCCATAGGGCTCCATAGATCTTGGTATTAATTTTTGTATCTAATAACCTTTGTTTTTGGGATATTAAACCTTGATTTTATTCATGTTTTTGTGATCTTCATTCTTCATGGACAAATCCTCACTAAGGTTTGGCATTAAGAGATCCATTGTTTTCGATAGGTGGTTCCGTTACGATGCCCAATTTATATTGAACCTAATTGATTTGTTTAAATTTCAATTGTTTGGATATAAATTCAATTATATAGAATTTTATTAAATGTATTTCAAACTTTTTTTGGAAAAAAACCAATTCTGATGAATTTGGGGTTTTGAGGGAAAATGGGTTTTTTGTATGGAATTGGAATTTGGCCAGTTATAAATTGTTTCATTAAAATTTTGGTTTTGGTGAGAATTGAATCAATTTAAATGTTGATTTTAATTGAAGAAAAATTTATTTGATTTAATTTATTTGAAAAACCCTAAATCAGGTGAATTAGTGGTTTGTGATGAAAATGATAGAATTGTTTGATTTGGTTTCAAATCCCACTTTTGTTAGAAATGGATTAAAATGTTTTGATGGAATCATTAGGGTCTCATCTTGGGGAAAAGGCATGTTTTTTATTAAAAACTAGTTATGGTTTTAAAGATAAAATCTTCATATTTTAAATGGTTAATGGGATGAATATCATCTCAATTATAAAATGAATTTATCTTCATAGATTTATACTTGAGAACATTCAAGCCATAGGTAGTTCGTGTGTTAATTTTTTGTTTCACTTTAAAATTATACAATGTTCTAAGACATCATTTCATTATATCCCATTCATTATAAAATCGAGATGATTCCTCTTTACCTTAGTCCTAAAGGTGCGTATCGACATAATTTGTCATATTCACTGTGTAAGATCCCTATAGCCTGGAAATATCATACCTATTTTTCATATTACCATGTTTCTCACCTCTTTGAATTTTTGAATGAGTATATATTCCATTGTTTGTAACTATTTTTCATGCCTTGAGAATTTATGAAAACTATTTATATAAAGTGACTATTTAAGACATTTGTGGGAATTGATGACTATGAAAAGTATCCTTTGATTAAAGAAAAATTCAATCCTTTGAAATATTTTTCCATCATTTGAAATGTATAGAATGATTTACTAATGGTATTTCAGTACTTTAAGCTATAGAGAATTATTGGTTTAAATACGCTTTGTTAATGCCAAACCTATTTATTTTAAAATTGAAAGCAAGTTTTGGTTAAATTTATATTTCCATCTGTTATTGAATTTTTGGGTGAATTCCTACTCAGATTTTTCTAACACCATACTTGTGCCTTAATGTGTCTATAGATTATCTCTTTTGAGGTTTGAGAAAAGGAAAGGGATCTCTTAGAGGTGGATCCTACTGTGGAATATTGGTCTTGCTGAGTTGTGTCCTTAGGGAATTTGGGCTATTTTTAAAAAAATTTGTACTTGAGTTGTAGTACATTGGAGGTTGTACCTGTTTAATATCTGGTACTTTACTCCAAGGGGAGTTTTCCTTTAATATTCATATTATATTATCTTTCTTTTATTTCGAAATTGTTAATGGAAAAATTATACCCACTTTTAGTTTATATGAAACCATGTGCTAGTTTCCAACCCATGGGGATCAGGAATTCACTTTAATATATGTTAGGACTGGCTCGATTATCGGGGTACTAGGTTACCCGGGTTGGTTCATAAAAAATTGGTATCAAAGGAATGTTAAGCTTTTGTCTTAATGTTAGTATGTATTTTGAAATATTGTCAGAACATAGGATGTAGTTGTTATTTATTTCTTGGCCATATCTCACTGCAATAAACCATAAGTATCTAGGGGTGGTATGGGAAATACTTCTTGTGGTTTAGTTCTAGTATTTTCCCTATTTTGATTTGGATTTCTTGTAATCCAAATCATGTACATCCTATCGGTTGGGATTAATTTTCCGTATTTCTCAGTTTAAGCCTTTAAAAATGCATTCCTTGTTGTTTTCATATGTTTTTAGCATCATGACTCTGAGTAGATGTGTGAATTGGTCCCAGATAAAAGATGTTATTGAACCTCAGCAAGCGAATATTTTTGTGGATCTAAATCTGAATGAGGTGATCATGCACACTATCCATGATCTGGGAAAGGCACCACCTCTAGTTCCTATTCAGGCTCACATTGTGGAGCCTCATAAAGATATTCTCAATATTAGATCTCAAGAGTTGCATCACCAGAAACCAATGTCGTTTAAGGGATCAAATGATCCTAAAAAGGATGGGGAGTGGTTGAGCATTTTGGAATTCTTATCCTGGTTTTTGGATACACTCGATGAGATTGAAGTTATGTGTTCAACTTTCACGCTAGAAAAACTGAGCAGAAGATGGTGGGACACTATAGTGACAGTGAGGAAACCTAAGGTCTTAGAGTGGAAAGACATTCAGATATATTTTAATGACTAGTCCAATCCAGATTCGATGCTATTGGCCATGACTACAATGTTTTTTAGACTTGAGAAGGATTAAAGGTATGTGAAAGACTATGGAAACCATTTTTCTGGGCTTGTTCACTTAACCCTTTAGATTTTATTGAATGAGAGGTAGAAGGATTTATGGTTTGAGTGGGGACTTTATAAGGATATTCATTCCTAGGTTTTCTGGCTGAAGCTTCCCTATTATGCTGATATATTGGATAGATCGATGATGGTTGAGATGGACCTAGAACGTATGTTAGAGTTATCTGGAGTGTCCTTTTCTACCAGTGGCATCATGAGTTCAATCACATGAAAGTGTAATCATGATGATTCTCGTGGATGTTCTTGATGGCAGGGTATTTCTAGACCTTTTGTCGTACTAGGAATATTCCCTTTGGTTTGTTACCAGTGTGGAAAGACTAGACATTCTAATAAGGTTTTCACAGATGAACCCAATAATTGTGGCTCTTACAAGAGTTTAGGGAACTTGTAGAGGTTATTACATATTTATTTTACTCCGTGCATTATGATAGGATCATCACCTCCTCCTAAAACTTCGAGGCAATCAGATGATTTATGTGAAAAAGGGTTCCAGCCACCAGCATCCAAAACAAAGCCTTTTCATGCAGTGGAAGAATCTCCAGAGGAAACAGAAATAGGTCTAGTAAATGTGAGAGGTGGCATCACTATAGATTTATAATTAGTTACTACTTTATTTGATACCGGTGCATCTCAATTATTTAGGTCAATAGATTTTGTTAATATTATTAATCTTACTATGGATCTTTTATCTTATTCAATGGATATTTCAACACCCCTTGGTAATAATAGAGAGCAGGGTGTTCGTATTCCAGCTTATGTTTTCAATCAGTTAGATGTTGAGTTCTCTTGGACCTTTATTGTTATCAATATGAAATCTTCTTACATCATCTATAGAATGGATTGGATCCTGGCCAATAAAGCTAGGATTGATTGTTATCATCGATGGGTCTCCTTCACTTTTCCCAGTGTTGTGTCTCTTATGTTTCAAGGAGAATGGGACACATGGTTGAGCATGTCCAGACCATATTATCAAGAGTTGGGTAAATAAATATCAGTGTTTTCTTTTGATCTAGAGTAGGAACCCTTGTTTGGTGATATCCCTCTAGTCGTTGTTGAGTCTCCTGTCTTATTTCCATATAAATTCTCTTGTTTTCCACTGGTAATAGTGGTTGAGTTTTCCATTGACTTGATTCTTGGTACTCAACCAGTTTCTATTCCTTCTTACTGCATGGAACCGGAAAAATTGGAAGAGTTGAAGTCTCAATTGGATGATATTATTGATAAAGGTTTTATAAGTCTAAGTGTTTCACCTTGGGCAGTGCCAGTTCTCCTTGACAATAAATTTGATGGTTCCCTCCACTATTTAATTGATTACCAAATGATAAATTGAGTAATGGTATAGAACAAGTATCTATTTCCACATATTCATGATGTGTTTGATCAGTTTAAAGGGGGAATTGGTTCTTGAAAATTAATATTCTCTCGGGTTACCATCTGTTGAGGATAAAAGAATCTAACATTTGGAAAACCACCTTTCAGAGCTTGTATGGACAATATGAGTACCTTTTCATGCCCCTTATTTTAACCAATGCCCCTATATTTTTCATGGCTTTAATGTACATGATTTTCCATGAGTATCTCGATAATTTTTTTGTTGTGTTTTTGGATGATATCTGTGTGTACTCAAGATCCAATTAGGATCATGTGAATCATCTAAGAACATTGCAGAGTTTACCGAGAAATCACACACTCTATGAAAATCTTTCAAAGTGTGATATCTGGATTCAGGAAGTGATGTTCTTGGAATAGGTGGTGTCAGAACACAATATTTTTTTATCTTGAAAAGGTGAAAGCTTTTATTACATGGGAACAACCATTGAATGTCTTAGAGATTCGGAGCTTCATTGTTTTATCCATATATTATCACCACTTCATAAAAGACATAGGAATGTTGGACCATCTAATGACTTATCTTACTCTAAAGGGAGTGATTTTTTTTGAATGAGAAATGTTAGATTTATTTTTGTGAGCCAAAATGTCTTTTGAATACTGCACTATTTTTGACTCTTCTAGATGCTGGGTAGGTCTATGTGTTCTTTTGTGATGCATCGGGTTCATGGTTGGGTTGTTCTCTTATGTAGGGTGATCATGTTGTTTCTTATGGATCTCATCATCTTAGGCCACATGAGAAGAACTATCTGACCCATGACCATGAACCTTTAGCGGGTATTCATACTCTTAAGAGTCGGTGGTATTACCTTTATGGTGAAATATTTACCATGTTTTCTGACCACAAAATCTTGAGTTACATCTTATCTAATTTTTTTTGAATCTCTTATAGAGATGTTGGGTGGAATACCTATAGTATTTTGATTTATAAATTTCCTATACACCATGGAAATGGAATTTTTTTTAGATTCTTTGAGCAGAAATATTCTAGCCCAGGCTGCAAAATAATCTTCGTAGGAGTGAATCTTGATGGATCTCTTTTCATTATATCGTATTGGAGTTCAAGAAAAAGGGGATGAGGATTCCTTGGACTGTGTTCATTTTTCATCCTATCTTCTTGAAATGATTATTCAGGATTAACAACATAAGGATGTATTTCATAGTATTAGAGACTCTCTCTATGATGGAGAGACAGTTTCCTATTGGTCATTCTCCAAAGAGGGAATACTATACTATCATAATAATTTTGTGGTACCATATTTTGTAAGGAAGGTTGTGTTAGGTGACAGCCATAATTCATAGTGGGATTTTCACCCAGGAACTACAAATATTCTCTACAACCCAATGCAGTAGTTCTTGTGGCTAGGTATGAGGTGAGGCATTTCTGAGTTTGCCTATCATTGCTATAAAATCCAACAGGTGAGAGCTAAGAACTAGAAACCTTTATGGTTTCTTTAGCAACATCCTGTCCCAACATAGAAGTGGGGTGATATCTATATGTACACTGTGGTCAGGTCTCCACATACCCAGAAGAAGAATAATATGATATGGGTGGTGATTAATAGGCTAAGAAGATTGGATCACTTTATACCCATTTATGATACAACCAAATTTGAGGAGATGGGAAGTATCTATGTGAAGGAGATTATTTAGTTTCATGGATTTAAATATAATATAGTATCTGATAGAAATCATTAGTTTACTTCATGCTTTTAGAGATTCCTTTAGGTGGTTTTGTGATCTTACATCTGTTTGAGCACGACATACCTTCCATAATCGGATGGCCAGAAAGAAAGAGATGCACAGATTATTGAGGATATTCTCTTCTCTAGAATTCTAAACTTTGGTGGAGCATGAGATGATCATTTGGGGTTATTTGAGCTTTCTTATAACAATAGTTACCAATCCATGTTCTAGATGGCTCCTTTTGAGGCCTTATATGGTCGGCATTTTAAATTTCTATTGTGATGGTTGAATAATGGTGAGAGGTCCTTGGTTGGATTGATCATGTTCCAAGAGATGACAAAAAAGATTTAATTGATTAGTCATAGAATGTTGACAACTTGGAGTTGATACAAGTATTATGACGACCAGCACCATAGACTTTTGGAGTTCTCAGTTGGTGGCCCGGTGTTCTTGAAAGATTTACCCTGGTTGGTTCATCGATAGCTTGGGAGGCTGGGGAAGATTTCTACTCATTTTGTTTTACCTTTAGAGGTTTTTTAGAACGCAGGGAATGCTTCATACTAGTTATCACTACCACCACAACTGATGTCGATACATAATGTGCATCATGTATCTCAACATTTTAAGTATTTATCAGATCCCTATCATGTTTTGAGTTGGTGTGAGATTTATGTGGAAGTTGATTTATCTGTGAATGAATGACCAATCAGGATTGATGATTCTGAGTCCAAGGTACTTCTTGGGAAAATGATACCCTTGGTTCGTCTGCTACGGAAAAACGGTTCTGATTCTCATGAGACATCAGAGTGGGAGGCATTGATGAGGGATCAGTGACCTCATATTCATTGTAGGGAGGATTCTTTGTAGGATTTCTAGGGACAAAAAGTTTCAATGGTGGGGAGGTTGAAACATATCATCAATGTTTTCATGTATTCCTAAACCACAGTTTTGGTTGAGTATTGGTTGGATTTTGTTTGGATTTGTTTCAATTTTTTTTTTGTAAATTCTGGAGGTTTCTACGATAGAGCATATTTTTCACATGGACTGTGCACAGTTGGAAAACCGTGATTCAGTTCCAAGTTATAGAGAGTTTTCTATGAACAGTCTATGGATGGTTTTCCCTAACCGTTCATAGTTTTCTAAGAAACCATGCAAATGGGTTTTTCTGGATCTGAAATTTTTATTAAAATATACTAATCCATTTTTTTAAGTCTTGGATATACCTACTTCGACCCGAAAACATTTCTAATATCCTTGGATCTCCAAAGAAAGATTCGTGGCCCCTAAAAACCCTTCTAGAAGTGATCCTAATTTAGGAAAATGTCATTCAATCCCCTTCATGTTAGTTTCCTCCTCTGGTTCTATTCGTCCTGTGATCTATCTCTTTCTCCCTAGGGTTCCATAGATAATGGTATTGTTTTTTATCTAATACCCTTTGTTTAAAGGATCTTAAACCTAGTTTTGATTCCCATTTTTGTGATCTTTGTTCTCCATGGATAAATCCTGATTAGGGTTTGGCATTGCGAGAACCGTTGTTTTCAGTAGGTGGTTTTGTAACGATGCCCAATTTTTATTGAACCTAATTGGGTTGTTTAAATTTCATGGATCAAAATGAAATTTTTAGATTTTAATCAAATGTCTTTCAAACATTTTTTTTAGAAAACCCCAATTTTGATTAATTTGGTTTTTTGAGGAAAAAATGGGTTTTTGGATTGGAATTGGAATTTGGAAAGATTTAAATTGTTTAATATTAATTTTTGTTTTGATGAGAATTGAATTAATTGAAATGTTTATTTTCATCGAGGAAAAATTTATTTGATTGAATGTTTGGGGAGAAACCCAATTCAAGTGAATTGGGGGTTTGTGATAAAAATGATGGAATTGTTTGATTTGGTATTAAATCCCAATTTTGTTAAAAATGATTAAAATGTTTTGATAGAAACCTTAGGGTATCATCTTGGTGAAAATTCATGTTTTTGATTAAAAACCCAATATGGTTTTTAAAGAGAAAATTGTCATATTTGAAATGGATAATTATATGAATTTCATTTATGATATAAAATAAATTTCCCATCATTTATTTATACTTGAGAACATGAAAACCTAAGGTAGTTTGTGAGTTAATTTTGGTTGGCACTTTACAATTCTAAAATGTTCTAAAACATCATATCATCACACACCCTTCCTTAGGTGATGGTGATGAGACCCCTTTTCTGTATGCCTAAAGGGGCATATGTACATACTTTGTTGTATTCACAGTGTTGGATACCAATAGCCTAGAACTATCATACCTATCTTTCACATGACTATGTTCCTCACTTGTTTGAATTTTTTTAATGTGTATATATTCCATTGTCATAAAATATTTTACATGCCTTGAGAATTTATATAAACTATTTCTATAAAGTGTTTTTTAAACCATTTGTGGGAATTGTGGTTTATAAAAAGTATCATTTGATTAAAATAAAAACCCATCCTTTAAATTTTTTTCCATCATTTGAAATATATAGAATGATTTTCTAAATGTATTTACATATTTATACTATAGATCATTATTGGTTTAAAAATGCTTTCTCAGTGCCAAACCAATTTGTTTTAAAATTGAAAGCACAATTTATTTAAATTAATATTGGAATCTGTTATTTTATCTTTCTGTTAATTCCTTCTATGCTTTAGCTACACCCTATTTGTTCCATCGGGTGTTTGTTGATTATATCTTTCTAGGTTTGAAAAAGTAAAGGGGTCTATTAGAGATGGATCCTGTTACTGAACTTTGGTCCTGTTGAGTTGTGTCCTTAGGATATTTGGGCTATTTTTACCCTTTTTGTACTTGGGTTGTAGTATTTTGGCAGTTGTGCCAATTTATCTTATAGTACATTACTCCAAGTGGAGTTTTTCATTGATACAAAAATAGTTTTGTCTTTCTTTTCTTTCATTATTGATAGTGGAAAAATTGTTCTCACTTTCAGTTTGTATGATTTTAGGTGCTAGTCGCTGACCCATGGGAATTAGGAACACCCTTCAGGATATGTCACAACCGACTCAGTTATCAGGTTACCAAGGTACATAGGTCAGTTTGTGATTGTATATACAGATACACCTATTAGATTATGTCACATATAATAAGTTATGTGAATGAATAAATATGCAATGCATTAATTGGAAACCTGTGAAAGCACCATCATTGATGGTTTTGATAAGGTTTAATGAATTATTATGTTCCTAATGATTTTTAAATAAGATGGGAATGATTTATTAAGAGTTAATAAATTATTAAATTCAATTTATGTATGTTCAGGGGAATTAATGTGCATAAGATCGATTGGAAATGAGTTGAGATGGATAGAGATAAATTATAGAGTTGAGTTACAAATTACTTGAAAAATGAAAAAGAACTATATAAGTAAGTATTTATATGTAAGGGTTTTATAATTCATATATAATGGTTATTCAATATTTAAGTTATGTTTAATTTTTTTTCCATAAGTTAACACAGAGTTCAATAATTTTAATTTTTGGGAGGAGAGACTAGAGGATGAAATAAATTCTTGAAAATAATTTCGGATTATCAATGAACTATAATCACAATTCTTTTGTGAGAATGTTGTGATAAAAAATAATTTCCAATCATTGTCAATGGGAAATATCAATTTGATATGAACAATGAAGAATAATATAAAACTAAAAATTAGGTTTATGATAAAAAATAATACCAATATGTTTTTATAAGTTGAGATGCATTCACACCGAAAAGGGGAGGATACACTGAAGTAAATAATGAAGAGAGTGTTGTGGGTAGAGCTTCACACCATAATGTAATTTATTTAATGTTTGGAATAAAATTAGAATGAGAAAATATTTTTTTTTACATACTATAATATAATATAACTCAATGTAACCATGAAAAAATATACCAATGTAGCATTTGGGGAATACCTTCGCGTCACTTTTGTGCCATTGTATATAATCATGTAAAGAAGGAATTAAGAGATTAAATATTTTCTAGAAAGTAAAAGTTATAATAATTCAAGAAATAAAATCTATATTTAAGATCAATATGATTAGTTTAAATTATTTTTTAAGATCGATAATAATGGATAATTTATGTTTCGAAATTGAAGGCCAACGTATTCTAAAAAATGAAATATATTATCAAGGTGATATTATAAGAATATAAAAGAGAAAATAAAATGTGTATAGATGTGATATAGAGAGAAATTAATAGTAGAAAAAATTTATATATTATATCTCCTTAAATATCTAGATATATATTAACCTGATGTGACCGTACATATAGTTAATTTGGAATAAAAAAGAGGGACTAAATACGACAATGATAAATAGATATTGTGTGCTGATGAAGAAGGAGAAGTAGAGTGGTGACATTGATTATTTTACTTCTGTATAACTGAAGCATTGAAGAGTATTATGAAGATTGTCTTATGATTCCCTTATACCATATGTCATAACTAATTTTGTGGTGTTTTTAATAATGATACTAATTGACTAATAATATTAGTTATTTTTTAGTGAATAAATGATTTATGTTTTCTTACTGAACATTTCTAAGTAGGAACCAACTTAATATCATATTAATATAGGAATCCATAGTTGTTTACTGAATTTAGAGAACTATATGTTGGTTCTTACAAGTTACATAGTCAGTTCCAAGAAAACTATGTCAATGATAAACCCTTCTTTAATCTCCACTATGACAATAGACTATGTTTTGTTTGATTAGGAAAAAAACCACTACACAATTGGGATATATTCAAACACATTAGAGATGAAACCCGTAATCCAATCAAGGTAACATATTATTTTTCATTCATGATTTTATTACATTAATGAAAAATAAAGGAGAGAAGAGTGTGTAATATTCATTCATCAAATACAAGTGAAGGTAAAAAAGGTAAATGTTTTAGGTGGTTAAAATCCATCAAAACTGAGTCACCCCCTTCTTAGTGTAGTTTTATCAATACTAGTAGAATGAAATTGGTATTGAGTAATGGTTTAACGTCTAATTGTATTTTAAAAAAATTTAACATTATAAGATTTTAATGTTTTTAGTATCTCACCCATGGGATTTATGAATTGCATATTTGAAGAAGCATATGATTTCTTAGTAAAAATATCCTTTCCATAAATATCTTACAAGGAATTAAATAATAATATTAAGAAGGATGAAATAAATTGAGAAAGACCTCATCAAATAAAGATGATTCTCCATTGAGGTAATCAATATGAGAATATTTACGTTACATTAACTAAATTTTTTTCTCTTAACTAAGTTAGTTATGATATGATTAACCACATATGATAATATAGATAAAAAATTACTTCCATTTGTTTTGATCATAGTGAAATCAATACTAGCAAAGATGGATAAGACCTAGTTAAAAAATACACTATTAGGAGGATGGAAAACAATTTGACCCAAGAATATTAATAATATTTATTAGAAGAAGAGGTAACCAAAAATTAATACTATATTTGTCCTTTTGATAATGTAAGAAAAATTTTGGAATATCACACATCTAATTATTCTCACGGTTAATCAATTTTTTTATAAAGGAAATTATTTATAATTTTCCTAATGAAATAGTATCTTTTAGTAGTGGCACTTTTGGAAGCATGTAAGAGGAGATCACTCAACTTTATGAAGATACAGATAGGATGATGTAACCATCAGAACAAATTATTTTTACTTATTTAATTTCCCCCACAAAATTATAGGAAAAATTTTCTTAAAAATTAAATACACATTTCATTATATATATTTTAGTAAAATAGATAAATTATATCATACCAAAACTATGACAAAACTAATTTTTATTACAACTTAAACATGATTTTTTACATAAAAAATCACATGATACAACAAATAAGATTGATAGGTGTAGTGTCTTTGGGGATTAAAATCATTACATAAAAACTTAAAACATGAAATACAATATCATTATTGAAAACTTCCTTTATATGACCACTATATTCCCTCGTACTTAGCATTTCATGGGATAACCAGAGGACATGCATAAGAAAAGGGTGAGCTATAAAGCACAATAAGGGAATACACATGGAATAACATGAGGATTAAAATACATGTTGGACATTAGGAATATCAATATAGCACAAGAGAAACATGAACATAAAGGCATGATAAAGCATGATAATCATAACATGGAAATGCGGCAACAACACTGAACATGGAATTAGCATGAGCCACGACTCATTGCACATCGAGCATGAGTAAATCCTCATTGCACATAAATCACGAGTAAAACCTCATTTCACTTTAATTAGAATGATTCAACACTCATTTCACATGACATATCATGATAATATACTTTAACCAATTCATTGAAGCGCTATAAGGCTGCACCCTTCTTAAACATTTCATTTCATGCATAAGTGTGCCCAATGGATAATAAAACATGGATTCATTAAACATAATAATTTATTCCATGATAAAGAATATGGAATTAATACATGAAAATTTATAATCAATAATTAAATGTGCATAAAGGTGAATACCTTTGATGGATAAATGGGCATGGTATTTACTACACAATGGCATTGGCTTAGAAAATCGGTGCGATTTCAGCAGCATAACGGCGTGACATAAGAATTCATAAAAATGGTTGATGAGAGTGAAATGGGTTACTCATCATATTTACATGTAATGGAAATTATAGAGTTCATATAGATACATTTCCCAACAATTGTATTGGAATTTGGATTCATGATACAAAAGTATTGCTTGATGTAAATGTGGAGAGAGGAGTTCCTTTCGGAATTTCGGCATAGTAACAGGTGTACAGGGGAGGCACATAATGAGAGTGAAAGGGTTCTCCCATCATTCAAACATAAATTGGGAAGTATTAGGGTGGTGAAAAACCATACCCCATCATTCATAATTCAAATTAAATGGGTAAAACAACTTAAAGAAAACTGGAAAAAAATGAGAAAGGAAGAAAAACCCCTTACTTGGAAGTGTGCTTCCAATGGATAGAGAGAAGCTTGTGAGAGGATTATTGGGAGCTTGGTGAACCTTTGGAGGATTCTAGAGAGAGTAGAAAATTTTTTGGACTAACTACAAAGTCTTTGAGTGAGGAGTAAGTGGGATCATGGGTGGGTTTATATAGGAAATGTGAGGGAATTCATTATTATTTAGGTTTGGGACCCCTTATACTAAATTAATCCAAACCACAAACCATCCCATATTTTTTCCCATGTTTTTGGAAAATAAAAGAGTAAAATAATATTTTATAAGGCCAAAGTCATAACTTCTTAAAATAATATGGTGGTTATGTGGAGGTGAGTCACACTCCCATGGAAAACAATTTAAAAAGACAAGGTGTTTAACAAGTTTTGAGGGGTCCATCAATGCTTTGAAAAGTAAGTCGAACAAACCCAAAATCACATTATTTTAATTTTAAAACATATATTGGCCTAAATATAAGATTATAGTATTTTATTACATCACTATTTTGTCATTATGATGTCATAAAACACATTATATATTTAAACAGTATTTAATTTTTACCCAAAAATTTGACTGTCTCAGAAAATTATGAAAAACTTACCATTAGATAATTTCGATGTCCTGATTCTAGAAATAACATTTATTTTATCTAAATAATTTTCTAAATATGTTAATTTTCACTTTTAAAATAAAAACTGACATTTATCGAAAATTCACTGGTTTTGACAGAAATGGCTTTCAAACCCTAATAAAAATTATAATTGCATTCATAAAATTATATGATAATTTATATTTAATAAAAATTAATTCAATAATAATAGTATTTTATTAAAATATTATGTAATTCAAATAATACCTTAATTTAATACAATACAATTCTTAATTAAATAATAACTAAAAAGTATATTTGTACTTTAAAAACTATTTACAATGTATCCATAATGACAAGAAAGTATATACATGATTATATGCAAAACAATAATGTACATGAACATAGTACTATTGATTTGATACATAACCCCTTAAAACAGCCGTATAAGACCTAAGGGTAAGGTGTGTGATGGTGAAAGACTCTTGGGGTGGCTCAGATAACATCGCTCGAGTGCTAATCTCTATCAACTTCAACTTTTCACGTAGACAGTCCTGTTCGAGTTTGACATGATGAAGCATAGCTTGGGCTTGGTCAAGAGCAAAGCCCAAGGATGCTACCTCTTTTCCGAGGTCTGAGAAATGGGCTTCGTACGGAGAAATTCTACTGAACGAGGCCATCGCTGATTTTTTCTGAATAAATTGGATTTGTTAAAACCCTATATTTATACTAATCATGTGATCACTGTCCAATGACTATATTAGCAATGATAAAAACTCTTAAAATAAAACCAAAGATGTTGACATTTTTTATATACATTTTACATAAAGATACATTTACTTAGATCAATAGGGATTTTCCATTAATGAAACTTTGGGTTGTTACAATATTTTCCCCTTAAGAAATTTCTCCCTCTAAATTTTCCATTTCCCACACTAAAACAGACGTGGTTAACTCAGCTTCATCATTTCCTCTGATTCCCAAGATGCTTCTTCAAACTTGTGGTTTCTCCACAACACCTTGATGGGGGGCATTGTATTATTTCTTAGAACCTTTTCTCTACGATCTAAGATCTTCACTGGTTTCTCCTCATAAGAAATATCATCTTCCAATTGTACCACCTCAGAAGAGAGTACATGTGAAGGGTCTGGTATGTACTTCCTTAATAGGGATACATGAAAGACATCATGCACTTTGGCCATGGTAGGTGGAAGTGCTAGTCGATAGGCCATATCCCCAACACGATCAAGAATCCTAAAGGGGCCCATGTACCTTGGACTTAACATCCCATTCTTTTCAAACCTCATGACCTTTTTACAAGGAGATATGCGTATGAACACCATGTATCCAACTTTAAACTCAAGGTCTCGTCGACGGTTATCTGCATAACTCTTCTGTAGACTTTGGGCTACCTTGATATGATTCTGAGTGGTTTTCACATTCTCCACCATTTCCTAGACCATTTCTGGCCCAAGTAGCTTACGTTCACCGACCTCATCTCAAATTGCCTGTGTTCTGCACCTTTTCCCATATAGGGCTTCATATGGTGCCATTTGGATGCTCGAGTGGAAACTATTATTATAAGATAACTCAACCAGAGGAATATGTTGATCCCATCCTCCTTTAATGTCCATTGAGCATGATCTCTACAAGTCCTCAAGTGTTTGGATAGTCTGCTCAGATTGGACATCAGTTTGAGGATGATAGGCCTTACTGAAGTTCAGTTCAGTATTTAGAGCATGTTGAAGACTCTTCCAAAATGTAGAGGTTAATCATGGATCTCAGTCAGACAAAATAGATAATTGTACTCCATAAAATCTTACCACTTCCCTGATATAGATCTCTTCCAGTTGATCTAATGAGAAATCCTCCAGAATAGAAATAAAGTGTGCAGTATTTGTAAGACGATCCACCACAACCCAGATCACATTGTTGCCTTTAGATGTCCTTGGAAGTCTGGTGACAAATTCCATGGTGATGTTCTCCCATTTCCATTCTGGTATGGGAAATGGTTGTATTATCCCCTTAGCCTTCTGCCTCTCTTCCTTCACTTGCTGACACACCAGGAAATTTGATGTATATTTAGTGATCTCCTTCTTCATATTATCCCACTAAAAGTTTTATCAGATATCTCGATACATCTTTATGCTCCCTGGGTGAATAGAGAAATTTGAACCATGTGCATCATCCAAAAGTTCCTTCTTCAGCACCGGACATGATGGAACACATATTCTTTTCCCAAACCGCACAATTCCTTTTTTATTAACATTAAACACTGAGGATTTCCCTTTTTCGATAGATTCCACTTTTTCATGAATTCCCACATCATCCTTTTTAGCAACGTTTAACCTTTCCAAAAGAGACGGTTGAGCAATCATTTGTGAAAGGATTGATTATGTTCCCTTCTTTATGATTCCCATGTCCTTCTTCATAAAGTCTAAGAAGATTGGACCCTTCTCAATTCTCATCATTGATAGAATCGCTGGGTCCTTTCTACTTAGGGAATCTACCACCTTGTTTGCTTTCCCAGGGTGGTAATGGATTAAACAGTCGTAATCCTTGATGGGCTCTATCCATCTTCTCTGGTGCATATTAAACTCTTTCTGTGTGAATATATATTTAAGACTCTTGTGGTAAATATATATCTCTCATTTCTCTCCATTAAGATAATGCCTCCAGATTTTCAAGGAAAATATCACAGCCGCAAACTCCAGATCATGTGTTGGATAGTTTTGCTCATGGATTTTCAACTTCCTTGAGGCATAGGATATCACTTTATCATTATACATCAGCACACAGCCTATGCCCTTCTTTGAAGCATCACTGAAAACCACAAAAGGTTCCCCACTTGTGGGTTAAGTGAAAAATGGGCGTAGTGATAAGCCTCTTTGTCAACTCCTTGAGGCTTTATTCGCATTCATCACTCCAAGAAAAATTTACACCCTTTAGAGTCATCTTGGTATGAGGGTTGGACAATTGTGAGAAATTTCTCACAAATCGTCGATAATATCTAGCTAACCCCAAGAATCTACTGATATATATTATTGATGTTGGGCTCGGCCATCCCTCAATTGCATTTGTTTTGGAGGGGTCCACGGATATCCAATTTCTTGTGATGATATGGACCAAGAATGAGACCTTCTTCAACCAGAACTCACACTTGTTGTACTTTTCATAGAGCTTCTCCTTGCGCAAAGTCTCTAGTACAATTCTTAAATGCTCCTCATGATCCTCCCTTGTTTCACAGTATATTAGAATATCATCTATACAGACTACCACAATTTTTTCAAGGTAATCTCTAAAGACTCTATTCATTAATTCCATGAAGATTTATGGATCATTGGTGAGTCCAAAAGGCATTACTATGAATTTATAGTTCCCGTTTCTTGTGCGAAAAGCAGTCTTGGGGATATCTTACTTCTTCACCGATACTTGATAATATCCCGACCGCAAGTCCACCTTGAAAAGGTATTGTGCTCCATACTGCTGATCGAACAAGTCATCAATTCGTGGGAGAGGATACTTTTTCTTTATTCTGATTTTGTTGAGTTCACGATAATCGATTCAAAGCCACATTGACCCATCCTTATTATTGACAAAGAGGACTGGTGCACCCCATGGTGAAGCACTTGGGCGTATAACCCCTTTATCTAGATTCTTATGTAGCTATTTCTTCAGCTCTTCATGTTCCACAACAACCATTCTATATGGAGTCTTGGATATTGGTAAAGCCCTGGGTATAACTTCAATTGAGAATTCAACATCTCTTCTTGGAGGAAGACTAGGCATTTTCTCGGGAAACACTTCCGCAAATTCCCTCAGAATAGACATTTCTTCAAGGATGGTTTCTTCCTTGGACTCAATCATTTGAACCAGATATGCTTGCTCATAGGGCAGTAATATCCATGCTGGAGATGATGGAGCTAAAGGAGATTCATCTTCCTCCTTACACTTGTAAAGAATCGGGGGTTGATTCTCCATATGGAGTGTGATTTCCCTCTCCCAAAAATTTATGTTGGCTCTATATAAGGAAAGCCAATTCATGCTAATAATTACATAAAATTCCACCAGAGGGAGTATGACGAGGTTCTCCAAGAAATAAAATCCACAGATTATAACAGGGGAGGACTAATATTCATGGGATGCAATGATTGCACCATTTTCCGTACTCACTGGCATCTTCACTTCCATGATTTGTGGTGGTGCTGGGATTATTCTACTAAACTTTTGAGATTTAAAAGAATGCATAGAACCTAAATCAAAAAGTACGTTATTTATGCTTGAAGGTATAACTATCGTACCTGTCACCACTTCGTTTTCGGGGTTCACTTCGTCAGAAGTGATGGAAAAATCTCTTCCTTGATGCCTTAGATATTGTTGGTTGCCTCCGAAAACCCTTGGATTAGGGATCTGATTTTCAAAATGCCCCGGTTCATTGGATTTATAGCATTTAACAATGCATTGAGGTTTTAACAGAGCATTCCCCTCCTCTATTGCAGCCACATGTCTTTCTTGCCGATAGTTAACAGCTAGGTGCGCTTCTCTTCCACACCTGAAGCATTTCCTCATCCCCTTAAGGAAAATTCCAGGGTGCTTCTTTCCGCACTTTTGGAAAGTGGGGTGATGGATATTCTTAGCACCATTGGATTTATCGATCAGACCACTAGCATTGAAGTCCACCTTACGCATCTTATCCCTATGATAGCCCTATGATTCTCTGATCTCCATTTCGACCTTGACGGCACATCGTAAAATTTACTCATAGCTGTTGAAGTCACGGATCAACAATGCTTTCTGCAGGCTAGGCTTCAACACACCAAAGAAGTGGTCAACCTTGCATTTGGGGGTAACGACAAAGATAGAAGCGTATTGTGAAAGACTTGTGAAGTTTACCTCGTACGCTCCAATAGATTCTTCGTCTTTTTTTCTTGAGGGAATGGAAGTCACTTTTCATCTTAAGCCGGAGGGTGCACGAAAAATATTTATCGAAAAACATCTTCCAGAAATCCTTCCATTCCAATGCCTCGATCTCCTCCTTGAGCTTCATATTTTTGATCAATGTCCACCATTTATCAGATTCACCCTCTATACAATAAGCCGCTAGGAGAACCTTCTCTTATTAAGAACACTGAAGGATGGAGAAGATCTTTTCAATGGAGTTAATCCATTGTTCAGCAATCGTGGGATCTGATGATCCACTAAAAGTAGAAGGCCTTTGTGTCATGAAGCTCTCGATAGCAACTTGTTCTTTATTAGGTGGGTTAAACGTTCCTCTTGACCTATGTTTCTATTCAATACTTGAGTTAGCTAAGAGAGAAGCATGACAAAGATTGCGATTCCCACTCCCATTGGATTGGGCATCTCATTAGTACAATCATCACACTGATATTCACAACTGTTGTTAGCTCAAGTCCTCATATTACTGGCCAACAACTGGAATAAAAGGAATGTTAGGGGTAACACATAAAGGGTAATCCAAAGACAAAAGTTGATGACTTATAAATAAACTTTTATTTCTGTAACACATGAGTCTATAGGCTTCAATCTAGGCTTTTCATGATCTACTTTCTGACATATATTCTTAGGGTAAATTTTTTTAGTTACCTTAATAAGGGTTCATACTAAGCTTGTGAATTTATCAAAACATATCCCCTAGGAGTGTCGTAAACAAGTGTGCAGAAAGGCCCGTTTTCGTGCACCAGTTCCTATTCGAGTCTATCTCAAAGCAGTGTTTTCGAGTTTACCCCTAGGATAGATATGTTCCATAGCCACCTCTACCTGGTCGTATCATGACAGTGATGTATTTGTTTGATAAAACTCTTACTCAGTACATACCAAAACATAGGGATGTTCTTATTATACTTAGTCTTGTCTCTAAGGCTTTACTAGGGTTTTCTAATCCTAATCGCGAAAATAACTAAACCTATCATCTAATACCAACTATGAAAACCCTGCTTTTTATTACAGCTTAAACATGATTTATTAAATAAAACATCACTTGATAAAACAAACAAGATCAAGAGCCTTGGTGTATTTAGGGCTTAGGATCATTAAATAAAAACTTAAAACATGAAATACAACATCTTTATTGAAAACTTCCTTTACATGACCATTATATTCCCTCGTACTTAGCATTGCATGGGATAACCTGAGGAAATTCATAAGAAAAGGGTGAGCTATAAAGCCCAGTAAGGGAATACATATGGAATAACATGAGGAGTACAATACATGTTAAACATTAGGCATATCAATATAGAACAAGAGAAACATGAACATAAAGGTGTGATAACGCATGATAATCATAACATGGAAATGTGGCAACAACACATAACTTGTAATTAGCATGAGTCAATGCTCATTGCACATAGATCATGAGTAAATCCTCATTGCATATAAGGCATGAGTAAACCCTAATTTCACTTGAAATACCATTAGTCAAAAATCATTTCACATGACGTATCATGATACTATACTTTACCCAATGCATTGGATCGCTATAAGGGAACACCCTTCTTAAACATTTCATTTCATGCATAAGTGTGCCACATGGATCATAAAACATGGATTCATTAAACACAATAATTTATTCCAAAATAAATTAATGTGGAATTCATACATGAAACATTATAACCAATAAGTAAATGTGCATATATGTGAATACCCTTGATGGAGAAATGGGCATGGTATTCACTTTACAATGGCATTGGCTTAGAAAATCTGTGTGATTTCGGCAACGTAACGACGTGACATAAGAATTCATAAAAATGGTTGTTGAGAGAGAAATGGGTTACTCATCATATTTATATGTAATGGAAAGTAATGAGGTCATATATATACATTTCCCAACAATTGTAATGGAATTTAGATTCATTATACAAAAGTATTTCTTGAATGTAAATGAGGAGAGAGGAGTTCCTTTCAGAATTTCAGCATAGTAACGGGTGTACATGGGTGGCATTTAATGAGAAAGAAAGGGTTGTCCCATCATTAAAAAATAAAGAGGGCAGTATGAGGGAGGTTCAAAACCATACCCCAACATTCATAATTGAAATTAAATGGTCAAAACAACTTAAAGAAAACTGGACAAAAATGAGAAAGGAAGAAAAAACCCTTACTTGGATGTGTGTTTCCAAAGGCTAGAGAGAGTCTTGTGAGAGGCTTCATGGGAGCTTGGGGCACCATGGGAGAATTCTAGATAGAGTAGGGCAGAGTTTGGATGAACTACAAAGGCTTTGAGTGAGGAGTAAGTGGGATCTTGGGTGGGTTTATATAGGAAATCTGAGGGAATTCGTTATTATTTAGGTTTGGGACCCCTTATATTAAATTAATCCAAAATAGAAACCAGCCCATGGTTTTAGCCCATGGTTTTTGTCAAAGGGAAGAGAAAAAAATATTTTATAACGCCAAAATCCGATCTTCTTAAAATATTAGGGTTGCTTATGTGGAGGTGATTCACACCCCTAGGGAAAACAATTTAAAAAGACGAGGTGCTTAACAAGTCTTGAGGGGTCCATTAATGCATTGAAAAGTAAGTAAAAAAAACCCAAAATCACATTATTTTAATGTTAAAACATATATTGGCCGAACATAATGATTATAGTATTTTATTACATCACTATTGGGTCATTATGATGTCATAAAACACATTATATATTTAAAAGGTATTTATTTTTTACCCAAAAATTTGACTGTCTCAGAAAATTATGAAAAATTTACCATTGGATAATTTCGATGTCCTGATTCCATAAATAGAATTTATTTTATTTAAATAATTTTCTTAAAATGTTAATTTTCACTTTTAAAATAAAAACCGACATTTATAAAAAATTCACAGGTTTTGACAGAAATGGCTTTCAATCCTTAATAAAAATTATAATTGCATTCATAAAATTATAAGATCAGTTATAATTAATAAAAATTAATTTAATATTAATATTAATATTTTATTAAATATTATTTAATTCAGAAAATCCCTTAATTTATTACAATATAATTCTTAATTAAATAATAACTAGAAAGACTATTTGTACTTTAAAAAATATTTACAATGTATCCATAATGAAAAGAATGTATATATATTATTATATACAACAAAATAATGTACATGAACAATATACTATTGATTTGTTACATAACCCCTTAAAACAGTAGCATAAGACCTAAGGGTAAGGTGTGAGATGGTGACAGACTCTTGGGGTGGCTCGAATAACATCGCTCGAGTGGTAATCTCTATCAACTTCCTCTTTTCACGTAGACGTTCCCATTCGAGCTTGACATGATGAAGCTCATCTTGGGTTTGCTCAAGAGAGAAGCCTAAGGATTCTACATATTTTCTGAGCTCCAAAAAATGGGCTTCGTTTGTAGTAGTTCTACTGGACAAGGCCATCGCTTCTTTTGTCTGAGTAAATTGGATTTGTTAAAGCCCTATATTTATACTAATAACGTGATCACTGTTCAAAGGCTATATTAGCAACGGTCAAAATTCTTAACATAAAACCAACGAAGTTGACATTTTATATAAACATTTTACATAAAGAGACATTTAATTAGATCAAGAGGGATTTTCCATTAATGAAACTTTGGGTCATTACAAACACCATGATATCTTCCCAAAAGGGTTCCCTTTAATAAAAGCATGATATTGTTCCATATATCAATAATTATTGGAACATAAATTCTCATTTGGAGACCAAAATAACAAATGAAAATTGACATATTGGGTTCAACAAGTTTGATGTATTGATTCCATCCAACTAAAATTTTTATACCTTTTCTTCTTGGATAGATAAATTTTTAACACAAGCATACTACACCGTTCTTGTTTTTATCAATATGTTTTCGATCCCCTAATAATTTAGTAGTTTCAAAAAAAATCTTGTGTTCTTCCTCAAGATTCATAATGTCATCATGTAATAATGTTTTTGAGTTGTTAAACATTTATTTATAATAATTAAATGTAGTAGATAACAAGTACTATTATGATGAAAACCATAGTATATTAAAGAACAATTAAAACTACTCATTGAACTATCTTTTTACTTTTTTTAAAGCTTGATAGGATTTGGATACTTTATCTTGTATCCAAATTCCCTATTTAAGGTATTATCTAAATCACAATTCATTATATACATTGGGACCCCCATAAATTATTGTGATATCTCTATTAAAGGGTCATCATTCATTGAATTTTCAAATGACTCTATAGTTTTTTTAGTCGCCAATAGAAGAATTGACTAATTGTTGTTTCTAGACATGATACATAAAAATAATGCACTAATTGTGATTCCATTATGAATAAAACATTCTTATAAACATCCACATTTAAATTCACCTTCATGAAGGTCAACTCACTAAATTTCACTGCACTGTTATTGTCAACCCATTTGATGTCGAAAATTGGAATTTGAAATGTTGTATAATATAACTTGTTTATCTATTCAATGATGATAAAATATGAAATATTCAAATTAATTGGATTTATATCCCTGTAACTAGATAGATTCATCACTTATTCTACAGGAATAACTCTAATATTTTTGTGTCATGATAAGTTCACCTTTATCCTTTATATATGACATATAACCACTAATTACAAAACTAGTGTGAGATATAACATTTATTTTTCCTACCCTAGTTATCCATTAAATTATCTTAGAAATTGAATTAATATTTTTATAAACTCCTTATAAATAAGATCTTGTAATCATATTATAAATTTTTGATTATGTGTACTTGATATCCATATTTTAGCATATAATGGATTCAAATTCCTAATAATTACATCGTTGGATTCCATGTATGGAGAATCTCCGGGACTATTATGTAAAATATAAAGGTGATCCTACTCCTACCCATTGATGGTAATTGTAACAAAATCTCTCCCAAATATACATTATCCCATAAGGAATATGATCTGGAATGAATTTGGGAGACCAATTATATAGACATCTAGTAGATAATCCATACAGAATTCAACAACTTCTTTAATAATATATAATTATATAATAAAACCATATAGATGAATTTTATTCTTGATTCATCCATTAAATATATTCATATTTCATTAATTGAAATATATCTTTATGTAATGGACATGACCACATATTTCAACCTCAATAACCATTTGAACCATCATATGGACCATTATATCAAAAAGATAGTGCTATGAACATATCTAGTTGACATAATAAGACAATAATATACTTTTTCATGATTGGAAACTTCACTATGTCTGTAAGTTTACATCACATGACATTGAAAAAAATAAGATATTGGATAATTCATGTCATAAATTTTTATATTAATATACAACATAAAAAAATAAGACATAAATATTTCATCAATACATGAAAGTTATATGCTTTTAAATGTTGTTAATTAAAATTATTCATTAACACAACATTTATAATATATAACGAATACCCCTCTAGAACCTTTAAACCATTAAAGAAATTGAAAATTAGAATTTTATTTTCTTCATAGAGTGTAAAATTCCAGATAAAGAAATGTATGGTTTTCACCATTCACCAATGCCAAAACATCCTTTAGCCCCATGAAAATTCATGTCTACCCTTACCGCGATGCTATCTTTTTTTTGACAAACATGTATTTATGTCCCAATAAAACTATCAAATACATTTTCTATGTTAATAACATAAAAAAATACGGACATACATATAATTATAGTAAGGTAATTCAATGAAAATTGATCCATTGTTACAACCTGATTTCATAGGTTTCAAAAAATGCTTTAACGAAAATATGGTCAATATCTTATTCATTTTTACTTATTTGATCACCCATTAGTAGAGACTATATAGTACTCTATTCTATGTTTCAATCAAATGATGTAATCATGGATCGAATTTTATTTCATCAGGGAAAAATACACGTCATAATAAAAATATTGTATTCTTGTAATGCTTTAATCTAACTGAGTGTGTGAATTCTTCCTAAATCGGATACCCTCAACATTATATTAATGATATAGGCAGATAAATTTCCATAAGAAGGAATCCATTTATCATCTTATACAACGTGGATCCCAATGGGAGTTATTCACTTGTATGAGAAACATTCAATTTAACACCTAAAACCCATATCAGTTTTAGAATTTTAACTAATGGATCCAAATAAACATCAATATAATTAATAGATTGTTTTGGTCCCAATATATGTAGAGCCAACATAATGTATTTGTGTTCCATTCATAACCTTGATGTAATATTTTAATTTACCCAAAAAACTAGTTATGTACTATAAGTACTAATTTCACACAAAGAAAATTCATTCCTATTTTAGATAATTAAAGATGATTTCCACTTAGCTCATTTCAAAAATTCAGGATACTCATAATAAATTTTATTCTACTGAGGAGAGTCATTTGGGTGATTTAGTTTCCCATATTTAAATCTTATATTGATGTTCCATACCTATTATTTATCATTTTTTGACATCCTTATAGTCTTTTTAACCATGGAATTATATAAAATTACTATACAACTTTTTAAGGGCATGAATCACATTTCTTATTTCAATTCAAGCCCCAAATAGGGTATTTTATGAGTTATTCTTGGTCCTTGAAAAACAAAATATGGATTCATTTTTACATACATGAATATTTTTCTATAGATCATGGAAATTCAACATAGAATTCATTTAGAATTATTTTTTTGACAAGTAATAACATTTTCTTCTTGTATAATATCACGCGAGAGACTAAGTAGTTCTATAAAGTCAGTGTTTCTCCATCCACTAAATTCTATCAAATTATCTAAATTCCACATAACTAACAGTGATATCATCCAACGACCCAAAGGCCTTCACATTTTTATTTTTGATAAATCCCCCTTTTAAGGGATGAAGGGGGTGGAAACCCAAATACATCATGGAAATAGGACAATAAACTCGAACGATAGAAAGAATAAAAACTAGAAAGACATCACTGAAGAGCTCCTCCCCACCATTTGAACATGAAGAAGCTCTCCACCATTGCAAGTATAATCGGAAAACAAGTGTCATGTGTCTAGCACATGCCCGATCCGATGGCTGATGCCATACCCTCTCAAACAACCAAATTTAAAAAACTCTGCAAAGACGAAGATCCAGCTCTGAAACCTACTCTGAAGTCTATTCATGAAGTCAGACAGGACACAAACATCCCTCCTTTGAATAATAAACCATCAACCAGAGAAAACAACCATGCTACGACACTAAATCCCAGGGCCACAAGAGACTATTCCATCAGAACAACACATACAACTCCGATACAATAACCAGAGCAATCCAAAAATCACCAATAACACTTCATAACCAGCTTAACACAAGCATTACCAAACCAAAAAGACCTTTAAAAACCACACAGAAATGCCAAAGCAGGACCCTCCCCCTTCGAGTCAATCCAGATCCGTCTTTAAGCCACCGAAATCCCGACAAAGGCGCCACCTGACCGCCACAACCCGAGCCGAGAGACTAGCCGCATCGGACCACAGACCGGAGAAAAACAATGAGATAAAAAGAGATCACACTGATCCTCACCCAAAGAAATAACAGCCAAGCAGTAATAATCCAAGTAGGTCGGAGCCACAACAGGCTATGGTTAGCTAAGCGAAAGGCGAGACAACGCTAACCCACATCGACAAACAACAATGTCGACCGCTCCAAAGCTCTGCCACGCCACAGATTTGCCAATCCACACCGAGAAGAAGCTGAAGCCACCGATCCACCACAAACCTATCAGGACGGGCCACACTAAGCTAAGCAGAAACCGGTGTGTCGCTGAAGCCCGTTGAAGGATAGACGTCGCCGAACCTCGCCAATGCCTCGCCACGCCTCACCGATGTCAATCCACGCCTTGCCGATGCCAACCTAGAAGAAGCTGAATCGATATCTAACCATACCGAAGGGGGATGGGAAACGAAACCTAAGGAAACCCTATCCGCCTCCGCAGGCAGGAGAGATGTCGCTCAGAGGCTATAATATGTTCAAACCCGGAAAATGATATATATTTTATACAGCCAGTATATAATAGTCTCTTAGAACATTTATTTAACATCTCAAAGAAATATGGAAAATCATGAAGGTCTTCTTCAATTTCCATTTTCAGTTTTCTATACGATCTCTAAGATCATTTACACTAGTATCCATATCAAATGATCCATAAATTGTAGTATTATTCCAATTAGTATGTATATAAATATTTTATCCATGTTCTGTCTAGTATTTATATATTTAATCTATTTCAAGAGAAAATTAAATATTCTTCAAACTATTCTAGATGAAAATATAATGAATATCAATAATTTAAACAAAGAAAAAGTATTTGAGAAGGGTCATATGCATTAAATATTGAAAATTTGATAAAATCTTTAACTCTATCATCTTACTTTTTTCATACGATTAGTGTCCATCCATTTTTTATTCATTTCCATCCTACTTAGTTTAATAAATATACTTTTTTGTTAAAAAATTATTAAATGAACATAAGGTCTTCGTAATAAAGGTAGAAAAGTTATAAATACATCTAATAAGGGTAACCTAATATTTTAATGTTATTGGTGATGACTCTTAAAATATTATAATTTTACAAAAATGAGACATGGAATAAATCAACCTATGGTAAACATGTAGTGATTGGTCTAAGTTCTCAATATGATGTTTTTTAGGATAAAAGGTAATAATTATAGGATGATTTTTGTTACATTTATAGGTGGTAGTTAAACAAGAGCGATAATTTGATGTTTATTCATTTCATTACTTGGATCATGGTTGGTCGGGTGGTGTTTCACTAACAGGGTGATTAGGAAAAAATATATAATGATATTTTATCAGATGATGAAACATTCAACTTAAACATAAGTTGAAGAAGTGACCCTATGGAATTATCAGAGATACTCATATGAAATATAATGATTACAGTATAAGACTAATAACCTATGATAAAATAAAAACAAAACTCAATCTCAATGGAACCAATAGAGAGAATCTAATCATAATTAAAATGTCATAGTGAAAACTAGGATTGGGGTTTAAACAATATAGAAGCAGATATGTATGTTTTGAAAAAATGGTCATGATACCAATTTAAAGAGTAATGGGAAGTATAATTAGAGTTTTAAAGATAGCTATGTGTTTCTACATCTCAAACAAATGCTGGTCACAAATCTAATTTTTTCGGTGGATATATGTATTCTTACAAATCAATAATATCTTAGTTATCAAAATAATCATACCATTTTCGATCCAATAACTCTCAATACCTTTCTTCATTCTCACCAAATACAAATATATTTATATTTATTTAATAAAAAATACTAAAAACAAGAAGTGTTTTAAAATAAAATGATCTTAATAATTCATCTAATGAACCCTTTTAGTGCATTTCTTGTTTTTATAAATTAATCATTATTTATGTGATTTTTGATTAAAAATATGGATATTATCACATCTAATTTTATTGAGTGGATTATCTATAATATAAAATTTAATCAAAATTCAATTAACATTGTTCATATTTATAGAATTAATATTCATTTCAATCATGGACAAAAAAAATTCATATAGGATATAAATATATATATATAACATGAGGTAGAAAAAACATAAAAATAATAATACCAATTTTTAATATAACAATAAATTTAATTTTTCCTCTTCTAATATAGAAAAAATTTACTTTCCGTAATGTACTATAATTATTAATGAATATTTTTAAACAAGAGGAACTACTAATGAAAATGATGGTGAATTAACCTACTTAATAATGATGTGAATTCTTATGTTGTATATGCATAGTTTTTGTATCATTATGAGAAGATGTAATTATTAATTTAACCTGAGATTAGTGGTTTTTATTGAAACAAGTCTATCTTATATGATTATGATGACAAAAATATTAAAAATATTTGGGTTCTATTTCCTTTTAGTGGTAGAAAATGGGAAAAATGATTGATTTTAATCCATGGGAGTCGGAAGGATACTTAGAACTGGGATTCTTCTCTCTCTTATTTGAATTTTGATCAAATCCCTAGCTGAAAATTACCTTAGGATATGGAAGGAGTGGGAATGATTGGGTGTTCAATACTTTTCAGTGGCTAAGTGTCAGATATGATAAAATCAAACACATATAATATGATTAAATATGACAAATATTAAGAAAAAGAAGTTTGAAATTCGAATCATATAAAAAATATGTCCACTAAATAATATTTGGGACCCGAAATTGAAGTCAAATGAATGTAGTGAGGCTGAGAAGAATCGGGCAGACCAAAAGAATCTCGAGTTTAGTGGTAAAACTGATGATAGACCAACATTATGGGGATGTTGTTTAGAATGCGTGAAGTAGTGTGTGATGATGGTTCCATATCAAGTATTCATGAGGGAGGTGACATGCATCAAGGAAAGTATCACAAGGATAAAGAAATTGATATAGGAGAACATATGACATTGATTAAAGGGGAGTAGAAATAATCAAATACCGTAGGTTTTGAGAGGGTTGATTCATTCGAGAATATTAAGGGGAGTAGTGGCATAGGTAGACTATTGGGAGAGATTAAACAACATGAAATAAGTGGTCTCTAACAGGGTTGAATTTATACGATTAGGAATGGTTTTATCAGTGATTTCAAAAAAATAATGATAAAGATGAGTTTTATCCGCACTAAAATTATAAATGATGGTGAAGATATATCTTTACTAGTATTTAAAAACATTGATAATGACCTATCATTATTAGAGATAGAATTTCAATGCTCATAACGAGAGTATTTATCAATGTTTTATATTATAGATGTGATAAAACCAATATTTCTTAGTACTTTTCGAAATCAAAGATAAAAAATGATTAAAATTAAATAAAAATATATTAAACAACTATATTATAAAAAATTGATAAACTATAAAAAAATAAAAATTTAATTAAAATTATAAATAAATAAATAATATTTAATGCATGAATGATTAAAATGAGTGAAATTGAATAATAAAAAATGAATAGAATTCAAAAATATTAAAAATTTGATAATTTTTATTAAATAACAAATTATTAAAATATAAAAAAGAGATATATATTAAATTGAAGATAAATATATTTTGAAAATATCAAAACGTAGTAAATAAATATGTATAAATAATTATTTGAAAATGATTAAATTACTTAAGAAAAAATATTAATAAATATTAAAAAAGAAAAAATACTATAAATTGAAATAAAATTTAAAAATGAATAAATAAAATTTAAAAGGTAACAAAACTATTTAAAAAAATGAATTCGTATGATTTATTAAATTAATTGTAATCAAATGAAAAAAATATTGAAAATAATAAAAATTAATTTTAAGGAAAAAATTATAATGATTTTAAACATTTAAAAAATATTTCAAATTAACAAATAAAAATCATTGAATATAAATCACTTAAATTAAAAATATAATGAGACTATTAAAATATAGAGAATAAATATTTATAGTTTTTAAGATTAACTACATTAGTTATAAACATGTATAAAATGGAATAAATTATTATAAAATGATTTTTAAGAAATTAATTATATAAATTAATTTTTTTTAAATAACACAACATAATAATATAATTTAATAAATATGAATCATATAAAAAAATTTTAATAATATTTTAACATAGTAAATAATTATGTTGAAATAACTTTTAAAAAACTAACAAATTCCAAAATTATTAAAAATTAATAAATATTAAAAATGAATAAATAATATTAAATGAAGGAATGTTAAAAATGAATAAATTAAAATGAATAAATCAAAAAAATATTTTAAAAAAGGAAATTCATGACATTAAAAAGAATAACTACAAACAAATAAAAAAAATAGATATTATAAATTACATAAATAAAAAAAATATTAAAAATGAATTATATTGATTAAAAAATATTAAAATTAAAATTCAATAATTTGAATAAATTATATAAATTTCAAATAGACTAAAAATATTTTAACTTAATAATTAAATAAAAATAAATATTAATCATATATTTTGAGAACTTATTGAAAATATTAAAGCTTTGTAAATAAATATGTATACATTTTAAAAAAGATTAAATTCCAAAAATATTAAAAGATAATAAGTATCAAAAAAATAATATTAAAAAAGAATAAATGAAATGAAATAAATTAAGAAAATATCAAATATTTAAATTACAAAATTTATAAGAAATGGATTGAAATAAATTAGTTATATAAATTTCAAGCATATTTTAAATGTTAAAACATGAAAAACCTAAAAGAATAAATATTATTCATATTAATTACAAAATTTTTTGGAAATATTACATTGTAAATAAATATATGTATAAATAAATATTCAAAATGATTAAATTAAAACAAATATAAAAATTCAAAAATATTAAAAATGAACAAATAATAATAAATGACAGAATATTAAATATTAATAAATGAAATTTAATATTAAAAAATATTTTAAAAAAACTTCATAAGAATAACTACATGAGTTACAAACCTTTACCAAAATAAAGAAAATATTCAAAAAAGAATTTAAATAACATAATTATGAAAATTTTAAACAATTTATAAGTGTTAAAACTTAATAAATAAAATTGAATAAATACTAATTTTGTTATTTTAAAAAATATAAATAATAATATTTTTTTGATAAATATTTATAAATATTAAAAAATGAATAAATTACAAAAATATTATAAAAAAAGAATAAAATATATTAAATGTTAAATAATATTAAAAATGAATAACACATATAATACACACATATATATATATATATCCGTGTTTTATACATACACATACACATATATACACATGCATGTATGTACACCCCACACACATGTTCACATACACATATAAATGAATACATACACATGCACACATATACACATGTAAAACACCCCCCCCCCCCACACACACACACATATATACAGACATAGACATACATTAAACACATACCTATAACATAATGTACATATATATGTGCACATAGACAAAAATATAAATATATAATTTAAAATATCAAATATTATTAATACATCTTTATTTATATTTATATAATTGTTTAAATTATTTAAATTTATATTAATATATCGTATTTATATTAATTATATTCATTTTTAATTAAATTTTTATTAAATTTAGTTACTCAATATTTTTAATTAATATTATTTTTAAGTATAAATTATAAACCATTTTTCAATAAATATATGAAAAATAAATATAATTTGAAATAAATTGTTATTATATAAGTAATATTTGAGAAAATTATATATATATATATATGAAATCATATTTTTAATTATATATAATTTTTATTTTATACGTAATATTTATTTAATGATCTTATATATTAAGTGTAAATGTATATTTAGTCATATACGAATCATATTAAATAAAATTTATTATATTTTTATGAATATAAATATATTTATATGTATATGTATGTTCTTTAATGATATATATATACATAAACATACCTTTATTCGGTACAAAAAAAACACATAAAGGTTACCTTTGTCATTATTATTTATTTAGCAATGATAAAGTGTACCTATTTTAGTGCTTTTATCTAGAACTGATAAAGGGTGGCGTTATCTATCTCCACTTTTGTAGTAGTGATGGGATGTTTGGTAGAAACTATCCATTGATTTCATAAAAAAATATTATTATTATTGTTATTATTTTTAATATGTTTTATTATTAATAAAAAAAATTATTATATAAATTTAATTTCTATAAATAAATTGCATAAAAAATTCTACATTGGGGCTCAAAAATCCTACCTCATTTGACTGGATTATTATTTATGAATTCATTATTATTCTCTTTATTTTCTTCTCATTGAAAATATTGAAAATTATGAAGATGGTTCAAAATTATTTATTTGTATAAAATATTTCTCCACAATAGACCCATGCCATGAACTCAGGTAAATAACTCAACAAAATATGCATTGCCCTGATAATCACTAAAATAATAATTTTCAATTTGATGTCTCATTTTTAAGATATTTTTATTTTTCTTCTAGTGTCCCTTGATCATGTAAAATTCAATATTTTATATTTTCTCTCCAAATATCATTTGAATCATAATCAAATCATAAAAAATATAATTTAATAAAAACAAGCACAAACAAATATACTAAAAATGAAAGGGGATCCAAATTTTAATCAAAATATATGTCATTCTCATGTCAAAATTTAGTTATCATAGTCACAAATTATACCAAGTAAAAATTATACGTGAAACAAAATCACAGGTTACGAGTCAAGAATAACACTGGAAGATGGTGAATATGTATCAGAGAAGTGGATATGGTTTTCAATGAATCATTCATGGAGAATATAAAAGGAGTCTTGGTGAAGGTTTTGGTATGCATGGAAGATGGTGAATATGTTAGAGTGGTACTTCATATTTGATTAAAGATGTTTATCATTAGTATGGAATGGAAGAATTCTGAAGAAGTAGCAAACCAAAAATAATGTTTGGATAAAAACATTGTTTTTTTCTTTTCCTCTAGTAGATCCATAAATAGGGTCATATATATAGCATTTCCTATGGTTCAATAAAACCCATTTTATAAAGAAAGTCTAAAACAATAATTGGGACAATTAGAGGATACAAATATATCATGGATGAAAAAAATAGTGTTTCAGAAAAAAGGTAATATAGTTGATTTTTTATAATTTAACAACAATCATGTTCTCAATGATTAATAGAAGGTAATTTTAATAGGTCATTATAGGAGAAAATATAGATACCATATGATACTTAGTGATTATTAAATATTTATTCATGAAATATTCCATGAGATGTATTTAGACAATCACGATATTAACATATGAAAATATTTAGATTGAATCATAAAATATATTTAAATCTATAATTGATATCACCACAATGACTTTAAAGGTTATAGAAAATGAATGTAGAAGGGATATATATTTATTTATGAAATAAGAGTAAAATGGTAGGGATGTAAAAGATTGTTTACAATATAGAGAGTCCAAATCATTCTTTGATAGAAGGTGTTGACTTCATAATGGTTTTCTCTTATCTTGTCAATGTAAAATGTTATATAATACATGAATATTTTTATATACTGATAAAAATATTTTTTAAAAGTTTGATAAACCACACCATAATTCACCATACAATAATTTTGGAAATAAAGCATAATCATGGACAAACGAAATTTATTTATCATAGTGCTAAAGGAATGAGCAATGAATAAAATTTTGATCTTTTAAATAAAAAATGTGAATCCAAATCTTACATTATAAACCACCTTTATGGTCGATCATATTTCTATAGTATAATGTTTAATTTTATTTACAGTCATCATAATATGAGTAAGACATCTCGTGGTTATCATCTTAGTTAGGAAAAATTTGAAGAGAGCTTGATTTTATGTGTAATGTATATAGTTTTATCAGAAATAGGCATTAGAAAATTTTAAGGTGTAACATTCCATTTTTTATTTCATTTTTCAATCATAAAATTTGAAAGAAGCTAGAATGATATGTTGATGAGGGGATTAAGAGGATCCTTGATTATGGTCTTTTAGGATGATTAAAATTTAAGGATATATGTGAAACAAGAAACTTGACAATTTTAAAGGATATAGTGCTAATTTTTTTTAGATAGAAATGCTATAATCTACTAGATTTATAAAGGGAGAACCATTTCAAGTTTTATGGGACACCATGTCATAGTGGTTTGATGATATTAATATTTAAGGAAGAAAAAAACATGTTTTTATGAGGCCTAAGTTATTAATGTAATAGTTTGGATTTAATGTTTTATCTATAAAACAATTCAATGGTTATGAATAATTATATTTTATACATGTAAAAATAAAAATTATATATTTGTTTTTTTAATATTTCTATTGATATGCTTTACTATTTGAGATATTGACAAAATATACATGTGTAATTTTGACTGCACCTAAATGGGTCCAACACCAGGAATGGTTATGAATGATCTTGATGAATCTATTGAATACTAATCACTAATTTAAGTGTTGAAAGATTATAATTATATTTAAATTATATTATTTAGGAGATGGATAATGGAATTATAAATATTAACAGATGTAGTTAATTAAGATAGAGCATATGTAGAAGAACTTACTTGGTATATTTGGTTTATTATGAGATTGTATTGTAATTTATAGAGGTTCATTGATATATCTGACAGGTTAGAGAATAAGGTTATTCATGTATATCACAAACCAAATTTGGTAACCATTAAAACCTGCACCCAACTAGATCTGTGGAAAGTACGAAAGGGTGTTTCTTATCCCCACGGGCTGTCACAAGTTCCCAAGAATCTTAAATATTTGTTTGGGAATGATTTACCGGAGCTTAGAATCATTTAAACACAAAAAACAATCAATAAACTAAATATGAAAATGACCAACCAAAAAATCCTTAAATAAAATTTATAACTGAATAAATGAGTTATACTATGAAACAAGAGGTCCAAGAATATATAAAAGTAGCAGTAAAATAGCCCAAGGAACATTACACAACATGGGGTCATCACCAACACGTCTTCTCGACAACACCTCGCCATGGAAGAAAACTAACTACCTGAACCACCATTATCCATGGCCTTTACCTTCATTGTGTCAAACATGATCAAGTATAATTACACCCAAAAGGTTTAAGTTGATTTTGAGCCAAATATAAACATGATACCACCAAAAATATTCCATATATTATGCAATACATGAAACAAATCAGGCCAATTTTAATAATCAAGAAATGGTGGAAATAATTTCCAAAGAAAGAAACATTTAAATGAAAATAGTTTTAAAAGGTAAATTTCAAAGGTGAAAAAATTGAAAAAAAAACATGTATGTTTCTGAATTTTACATACAAACACATCTTAATCCTATGATAAATACCAAATAGTTAACGTACACTAATCTCAAAAACACCCCTAGGCCCTGGTTAGTTTTGGGCCCCATTTACCTCGTATCTCAGTGTAAAGTAAACAAAACGATATTTATTCTCATTCATGAGACACTATTAGGGAACATACCAATATCCTAGTGGTCCTCAATCATCATAATTTTAGTTTTGTTAGTGTATTCAATGTCTAAATTGCTATGTAAAATAGGGACAAAACCATTCTAGATCACTAGCGTACTAGAATACATACACCCACCTAGATAAATGGGATTCCCCCTTTGTGCTCAAACAATTTAAACATGTTAAAACAATTAATTTTCATATAAAAACATCAGTTATGGTCACAAAAATTCAAAACAGTAGCTACACATGCTTTTCACCCTTTATATAACTCAATAAACAAAATATAATTTCCATAAAACAATTTGAAGGAATGTAGGTAATCTTTGCAAATAAAATTCATCTAAAATCCATCTTTAAAAACCCCATTCACACCAATATAATCAAAAACTGGATTTTTCAGCAATGAAACATTTTAATAAACCCCTCCCATGAATTATAAAATATCCCCAAGTGGTACAACATGAAACACACATGTAAAACACAAATTTTCACACAAAAATGGCATTTAAAAATCAATTTTTAAACACATTACACCAAAAATAATTTTCACATAAGGCACATTGAAGGCGGAGTATGATAAAAATATAAATAAAACAAGGCTAACTCATCTAGTAGTGCTTCTAAATGGAATCACCTACCTCAAGTGTTAAAAACACCAAATACTTGAGAAAAAGATCAACTGCACCACCACCACACCGCAAGGGTGTTAGATCAAACCTAATACCACAATATTTAACCAAGAAACCAAATATAAACCCCTAGTTTTGAATACCTACTTTCTAGATAATAATAAAATCAATAAAAATAGAATAAACTATAAGTATATGGGAGGACGAAGAAGGATACCCACTTACATGAGATATCTTGAAGAAATTCCCCAAATACACTAATAGGTGAATCTCCAAGCATCTAAAAATTATAGTGTGGTTCTAATAAGGCGGATGAGCTAAAGTGGGGACTGAAATGGGGGAAAAGTGAAAAAATTGAATTATTTATGAAAGAAACAATTTACCTTCTCAAATATGGACAACATCAGAAATCATGAGAAATATTTCCCAAATTTGCGATGAAAATGAGCTTTAGAGAGGCAAAATGGAACATGGGGGTGAGCCTAGTTTTCTAGGGATCGAGTGAGTGGTGGAATAGTAATAAAATTTAAAACTTAATGGCATATGAAAGAAAAAAATGTTTTTGTTAAAACTGGAAATCAGCCCACTGGTTGGCCCAATGACTGAATAAATCACCAAAATCAACCAAGATAATGAGTTTATAAGGGATAAAAATGAATATTGAGGATTTAATAGGTTAGGGGAGGACAATTGGGAAGTGTAATGGGTGAAAATGTTAATAATTGAAGGAGTTAAAAAATAAAAAAATTCTGTTTCTAAATATATTAATGAGCTCATGGTTTGGCCCATATAATGATAAACCCACCCCTTTCTCCAAAAATACATTAGAAACGCCCAAAGAAAGAAAGAATATAAATTAAATGAAAAATAAATTTAAAATAATTCATGTATGTGATAATTCTTCCCACTATAAAATCTTTCTACCCTTAAACGTTCAGCTTGAAGCCTGATTAGATAAGAAAAATAGAAACTAATCTTCAACCCAAGACTTCCACTCACATGTCACATGCTCATCAGTTCCATGATGCCAGAGGAATCAAACCATAGGAATATTCTTCCCTCCAAGAAATTTTTCATAGGATTCCACAATTCACACCGACTTCTCAAACACCGAGAAATCAGGCTCCATCTCTATTTCATCCCAATTCAGCAAATGGGGTGGATCCGGGAAGTACTTTTCAAACTGGGAGACATAGAAGAAGTCATGAATAGATGTGAATAGAGAAGGAAAATTCAACCTGTATTCCACCTATCTAATATTCTCGGTGATTTCAAAAGGTCATTCATAGCATGGTGTCAACATCCCTTGCTTTCCCAAATGATGATGGCCCACACGATGAGCCAATTTCAAGAATACCTAGTCACCAAGATAAAACTCTACATCTCGATGCATCCTATACACATAAGATTTATGGAGAATTTGAGATATTAATAACAATTTCTTGATCAAATTGACCTTCTCAAATGTCTCTTGAACAAGGCCCAACCCCAACAGTGAAGCCTCACGTACCTCAGCTCTACATAGGGGGGGGGGGGACCGACAAAGATGACCATAGAGCACCTAAAATTGATCCATTCAAATTAATGATTGGTAAAAGTTGTTATTAAAAAAATTAACCAATCTAAAATGTCTATCCCAAGAACATCCAAATTCCAAAACAAATGCATAGATCATGTCCTCAAAAATCTGATTCACCAACTCGGTCTGACCAACTGTTTGGGGATGGTATGCAATGATCATTTTAATCTGAGACCCCAATGCCTTTTAAAGGCCTTCCCAAAAAAATACGGAAAATGAGGGTCTCTATCCGAGAAAACTAAATATGGAACACCATTAATCCTGACCACCATATGAAGATACAATCAGCCCAACTCATACACATTAGCTGTATCCATGATCAGAAAGAAGTGGGTTGATTTTTTTAGATGATCAATTACTACCCATATGGAATTCTTACCCGAGGTTTATGAGGTTGGACGACAATGAATTCCATGGAGACCTTTCCCACTTCGTGGTAGGAATGGGTAGAGGCTCGAGCAAACCATAGTGCCTTTGATGATCTTTTTTCACATAATGACATGTATAGCATCTCAAAAAAAAATCAGCTATGCCTTGTCTCCTATCTGGCCACCAAAACTACCGATGCACATCGTAATACATATTTGTGGCACCACGAAAGAAAACCCATTGATAGTGGTGGCTATCCAACATCACCACCTTCTGTAGAGATGAGAGAACTTCTGAATGGCCCTTGAATCACAATATGCCCTTGGTAGATAAAGAATTATCAGAAGAATTATCCCATCATTAAGAAACTTCCTTGACCCATGAAAAAGATCATCACTATGATTTTCTTATTGAATAATCTCGAAGAGTGGATTCAATATGATTATTTCCAATAATGCACCTCCACTGTGCTCCTTGGTATCCACATGAATCTTAGCAAAGATCCCCATAAGAGTCCACTCATCACTGAACATCCTCAAGGATTTCACACATACTTTTCTTCTCAAAGAATCTTCCACCACATTTCCCTTTCTTGGGGTATAGAAAATGTCAAACTAAAACCCCTACATATACATGATCCAGCAGCCCTACCTCAGATTGATATCCTTATACGAGAAGATGTAGGCCAAGATTTTTTTATTTGAGTAGACCAAAAACTTCTACCCAAAGAGTCAATGACACAAAGTCTTCAAAGAATGCATCGCAACAGCTAACTCCAAGTCATAGGTTGGATAATTCTTTTCGTGTGGTCGGAGTTGGTGGGAGCCATACACCACCACATAATCATCCTGCATAAGTACGCACCCAATACTCGTACTGGAAGCTTCATAATACACAACATATCCCTTTCTAGACTCTGGAAAATCATCCCATGGGTTTTAGTCAACCGCTGCTTACGTTTCTAGAAGGATTCCTGACACAATGGTCCCCATAAAAGCTTCATCCCTATCTGGGTAACTGCGGTCACATGCAAAGCAAGCTGAGGGAAATCTAGAAAAAACCACATATAGTAACCAGCCATGCAGATGAAACTCCTGATCCCAAACATGTTCTTCAGATGCTCCCATGACACAACAACACTAATATTCTTAAGGTCCACTGAAACCCCCTACTTCGAGATCATATAACCCAAAAACATCGCCTCCCTAATCCAGAATTTTCACATGGACAATATTTCATAAAGGTGATGCTCTCAGTAGGTTCCCAACATGATCTGAAAATGATGTTGATGTTCCTCCTTGGATCTAGAGTAAACATGGTTTTCATCCATGAATACCATGACAAAAGATTCTAGATACCGGTGGAACACCATATTCATGAGTTCTATAAAATACTGCTAGATCATTGGTCAAACCGAAGGGCATGAACAATTACTCAAAGTGGTTGTATCCTCTTCAGAAGGTTCTCTTTGTGATATATGCCTCTTTCACCCTGAGTTTATGGTATCCCGAATGCAATTCTATTTAAAAAACAATTTTCTTTCTTCAACTAATCAATCATTTCATCTATTTGGGACAAAGGATACTTTTTCTTGATGGATAACTTATTCAGCTTCCGGTAATCAATACACAACAAGAGGGATCCTTCGGCCTTCTTTGCAAAAAGAACAGAATCCGACTAATGAGAGATTATCAGGAAGATGAATCCTTTATATTTTGAATCATCCAAGTGTATATTTAATTTTCATAGTTCATTGGGGGCCATATGATATTAGGGAAGAGATATTGGATGTGTTCCTGGTGCCAAATCAATCGAGAACTCTACGTACCACTCTGGAGGCAATCCTAAAACATTATCTGGGAATACCTTCGAAAAATCATCAAATAAATGAGGTAGTCCACCTTTTAGAGCACAAACATCATCTTCTAGTATGTGTGATGATAACTGAAAGAAAATATTCGCCAACTATGGGAGTTGAGGTCATGCGCGACCTGACTGAGGATCCCGATCCCCAAGGAAAACCTGAAGACTCCAGTTAGGTGACGTAAAACTAACTCGTCACCTATAACAATTTATCTGTACTTGAAACATTACAATCCAATTAATTCCATGTATCATGTAAAATAGATCCACATCTAAGACCAGGAGGTCCCACTCCATCTCAACCCCAACCATGGAAAGTGCACACAACGGGCACCTGAGACCCTTCTCCTTATTCTTTCCCAGCAGCGTCATCAACTCCATAGAAAAAGACAAAAGCTCAGTTGTAAAATTCATAATGTTCACAATATGGGTAGAGATGACTAAAACAGAAGAACCAATATCAAAAACGAAATATTTATAGAAGATGTAATCAAAACGGTACCTCGAACTATTCATGGTCCCACCTCCAATCCCACTGGTGCCTGATCCACTGCATGAAGATTCCTAGTCTATTCCTATGAATGACTTCTTTCATGTGGCTCTCCCAGAAATAAGATCTATCTATATTATGAACCGTCCCTACCGCCAAAGATGAAAACTAAGACACCTCCATCCACGATGGCTCTGATATAGCTAGAACTCCCATAGAAGCCACTAACCCTACCCCACTCTGGAGTGGACATTCTATCCTGTAAAAATGCTAAAGTGTCACATAAATCTGAACTGATAACATGGATTTGGAGGAGATGTGAATGCTGGTCGGATGTGCTCTAGCATCCCACACTGGTGGAACACAACTGACCTCTAATCAGAAGCCACTAAAGAAAACTACATGGAAGGTCGACCTGAGCTACAACCTCCCTTTTTCCTCATCTCCCCACACTTCCTTTTCTTCTCAGAATAACTTCCACTGACCATTTATAATACTATCCCAGAGAAACCAGCCGTACCTTTGTGGTTTATCTCCATTATGAAATCTCTATCAACCACTTCAGTATAGGTTTTCATCTTGAACAGGAAGTCCTGCGAATAGATCACTAGTAAGAAACCCCTCTCAAACTTTTAGGCCTTCATCTGCTCATTGGATACCATTTCTGGAGCATAATAGGCCAACTTAGTAAAATGGCTAGTATAATCCATTACTGAATGATCCCCCTGAACAGGTTCCATAAACTCTTAAGATGAAGCATATTCCAAAATTTAGAGCAGTACTGGTCGTTGAAGATATCCTCGAAGTCCATTCAGCTCATCAACTACTGCTTCCCAGCTTGAAGCACTAATTCTCACCACCTGTAGCTGGGAACCTCTAACAAGAAAAATGAACATTTCCCCCTGACCACCTCAGGTGTTTTTAGGAACTCAAACTTTCACTTGATATTTTTTAGCCACTCTTCCACTTCCTGGGGTTTTGTGCTACCTCATAAACTAGGGTAATTTTTTTAAAAAAAACTTTTCGGCCTTTTTATTCATAGAAATGGTCTAGTATTCTCTAACAGGAGATGGAATAGAATATGGTATCTGTCCTAGAGCTTGGACAACCTGAACTACGGGTTTTTCTATCCTATAATCAAGTGGTGAAAGAGAACTCTCTCTAGATTCCTCTCGTGGGTGCATGAGAGATTTCTGGGGAGGCATGATGCTATAAACGGAAACAGTCACAAGAGAAAAAAAAAATTTACAACATTTCTTAAAAAAATTCATCAATAACATCAAATATAAATAATCCAAACACATTACAATAATAAAATAAATAACTACTTCACCCCCAATTCTGAATGATTTGAGAAACCTTGAGAAATAGTTTCCTAATCCATGACGAATATGAGCTCGAAAGAGGCAAAATGGAACATGTAGGTGCACCTAGGGTTTTTGGTCTTGCATGATAGGTGTAATTACCGAAAAAAATAAAAAATATAATGATATATGAAATAAAGGGTTTGTTTTTTAAAAAAATAAATGGGGTTATGCATTGGGCCAATTCCTGAATAAATCACCCAAATCCACCAAGATAATGAGTTTCAGAGGAGTCCAAAAGAATACGGTGGTTTGAATAGGTTATGGGAGGCCAAGTGGGAAGTGGAATGAGGGAATAATGTTAAAAATATAAAGAGTTATAAAAGAAATAATTTTTTTTAAATGTGGAAATGGGCTCACGTTTTGGCCCAAATCATGATGAAACCACACCTTTCTCCAAAAATACATGGGAAACCCCCACAAGAAATAAAAAAAAGAGATTACAGAAAAATTAACATTAAAATATTTTATGGATGTGACAATGTAAATAAAAATTAGTTGATATTATTTGATTCATATTGAATAAGTATCCTTTTCTATGAATATTGTTTAAAGAAAAATGATTCAACTCCCCTTACAAGGAGTTATGGTTATTCATTTGGGTGAGAAGAATGAAATTAATTGATGAAATAATTACACCACTCTTAGAATTTCTTGATGTTATCATATCAGTTTTCTCATATTAATATTGGATATACATACATATTTATAATCTAATCCATACATCTGTAAAGAAGTGAATGTATAAGTTGGTTATGAGATTCATCCTTATGTAAGCTATGAGAAGTCCCTATATAATTTTTAAAAAGATAGTTCTCCTTATCATGGGGTGTCCACAACATAAAAGTTATATCCATTAAAATAGTGTTTTATTAATTTATTTTATTACATTAACAAATCTTAGTCCATAGAAAACTTTTTTGGTAGAATAATGTAAGAAAAATAATTTAAAATCAATCTGTACTTTCATGTTTCATTTACTATATTTTCTTAATTAATTTGATGTTAATGTATTAGATGGTATGATAGATTGAAATTTTTTTATTATAATTATAGAAATGTAAAATTATAAAATAAGGTTTTAGTTTGTAGAAGTTTTAACTGGTTAATAACATGATTTAACCCCCTCAAAGGGTATCTTTGACTCAAATCATAATATAGTGGTCCCAAAATATGATATTAGATCCTAAATATTTTTATTTATAGATCAATCTATCATATCTATTTCGTAATTATTTTCCAAAAATTATATCTTTTTTAAAGACCCTTTATAGGGAAATAACCATGAATGATAAAAATTGAAGATTCTGGATTTTTTAAATTCTTTGGGTGATTATTTCATGTCTTTTATACATCATGTTTCTAACTTGAGAGTTTATAGTAAATGAGTTTGGGATGGAAAAAAGATTAAAAATTTTGCACCGATATATATAGTTTCCATGATTTATTTCATCACACTAATACATTTAAAACACAAGAATAATTAAATATGTAACTGCCAGTGTTTTTATGAATTAATTTTTTTTGAATACATTAATTTTTTTGATGGATTGAATACACGCTACACAAAGTCATGCATGATTTATATAAAAAACCATGTTAATATTATTATACAAACAAAACATATATTATCTTCATGTAAACGTAACACTATGTTTGGATTGTGTTACACACCATGACGAGTTCCTCCGATAACATGCATTACACGCAAGACTAAGTTTAACCAAACTATAATATACTATTAATATTATTATTAAAATATTATTATAGTTATTAATAATAAATTTTAATGATGGTTATGAAAATTATTAACTAAATAATGAAAATATTTATTATTCATATTTATAAAATTAAATATTTGGAAGCCAATTAATTATAAATAAATGTTAAGACTATTTAAAAATAAAGAAATTCCCTTTCAGAAAAACTATTTTTGTTTACACAAACACATTTTATCTTAATAAAATACAAAATTATTTTGATGAATTATTTTATTAAAATTTATATATTATAAATTCACTAAAATATTTAAATTTCATCATATGTGTTTTATAGACAATAGATAAGAATGAATCCAATTTTAGGCATAAAAATGTAATTTCTTAAAAGTATGTTTTACCACATTTTAATAACAATATATCATTTAAACTAAGCTTTAAAACTTTTTTGAATTTTATTAGAAAAAATTAACTTCATTTTTTAGATAATAAATTCAATATTGGATTCGAGTGATTTTTGGTACTTTTTGAGATGTTTTTTTGGCGTATTGTGAAAAATACTGAATTATAATTGAATACTGACTTTTTGTCTAATTTATTTATATAAGGAAATTTTATTTTTGTAACACCCCAAGATTCCACGGTATGTTTCCCTTTGAGTAATGCAATAGCTTTCATTATACGCAACTTCGAGATTCTAACACACCGCGACCAATCAAACTAGTCGTTATGAATAGTAATAACCAATTTTTAAAATTTTTAAAATTTTATTTTTCAATATGGATGTCATTTTTGAATTCAGAAAATCGAAATTATCTTAGGATTAATTTTTGGTATTTTTTTAAAACATTCAGTTTTTGATGAATAGTGATAAATATGGTGTTATTTTTTAAAACCAACTTTTTATTTAAATAATAACTTATTTTATTTAAATTTATTTTAGATCAAAATAGATACATAACACATATATATGTTCAATGTAATTCATTGGAGTCATTTTGTAATAATATTAGATATAAAAAACATTATTTAACTTTTCACCTTCTTTTACCCACCTCCTATGAGAATTTACAAATCCGCATAAAACGTAATTTTACTGCTTTTGTGAGTGGAATTTCAAAAATCAAGAGACACTATTAATATCAGTAAATAAAATTTGGTTCAATAAGATGAAAATAACTTTTGGTGAATAGTAACTTTTATACATTTATTTACCACGGTTAAAAGTAAATCGGGTAATTATGGGTATAAATGATATCATAATTACCCCAACACATGTCCTAATTCTATTGGATAAGTGTAATTAGACCAAAAACAACCTTAGTAATAAAATATGATCCTTTAGGTCCACTTGGATTAGATTATGACATTTATTATTATTTTATTTAAATAATAGTTAAAAGTGTTAAAATCAATGTTTAATAACTAAAACATTTTTAATATAGGGTTATACATAAGATAAATTAGACTATAAATATTAATTATAAATAAAAAAAATTAATACATAATGATATTTTATTTATAATTTTTAGATATTAAATAATTTAATTTATGTATGACACAATGATGACGCAGTAATTACCTTAATAAAGAAATATTAAAATAATTGATATTATAAATATCCAAATAAATGTAATATGAGACTTTTTATTAATTACACTAAATATATAGGTTAATATGACATGTTAGGATGGAACGTATGAACTTAGTTCTAAGTAATAAAATTTTAGGACTTTAAAAAACCATTTATTAAATAATGTCAAATTTGACCTAAAAGAGTTTTTAAACAAATATTATATTATTAATTGATATAGTACTCCTAAAAATATAAGGTTCAGCCAAATGAATTAGATAAGGTTATATATTTTAATAATAAACCACTTGGGGTTCTCTTGGATTGTTATAGTAAGTTAATTAACCATATAATATAAAAATTCAAAGAGGCATGGTAAATGTCAAACTATTTAACTAAGAGTTAAATCTATAAGATAAGGTTAAAATGGTAACCTAAACATGTCTAAAACCTATTTTTTGAGGGTATTTAGACCCATACCCACCTTAGCTTCGAAATATATCAATTTGGATCCATTATAAACCAAAAATTATTTTATTACAAAATAATATTTCAATCTTTCCCTAAGGTGCCCCTCACCCCTCTTATAAAAGGGCACTTCCCCTTATCTAAACTTCACACCACCATAGCCATTGGTATCGGCCATACCTTACCCAAATATCCTTCCAACTATCCTAACATCATCCTATAGGCCTTATTTTGATCATAAAACCAACCTAAGGTTCCCTTTTGATCAAATAAAAAGGTAGAACCTGAAGAAGAGGTAAATATCTCACCACTTCTTACAAGTTATTTTCTTTTCCACTTCCTCTTTCTTTGCTGTTTCCATTATAAAATAATAACTCTAGTATATTCTGTATACTATGATGTTATTATAAAAATGGTACAACCATATTCATTATGTAATCCATCCTATGAATAACATGTCACCATACATGCGTACGTACATCTTACCGTATCCATGTCGGGGTGTAGTTGTTATTCAATAGATTATTATTTGTATGGGTATAATAATGACGTATAATTGATTTAAATAATATATATAAAATATTAATGATTATTTATATATTATATACCATCCATTTACTTTTGATTTTAATTACAAAATAATGATATTGTCGCTCGTACGTACGTACGGATTACAGTCTCCACGAACGAGATGAGATTCATTCCCCATCGTAATCATTCAAGAATAATTTTCATGTGATGATTAAAAATAATATTAAAATAACATGATATAATTACTGATATGAATCAAATACATCCTATCCATAATAATCATGGCTTACGTAATTATTTATGTAAAGGAAAACAAATCAGTTAACACCCGAAACGATGATACTACTAAAATATCATTAACAAATAAATATTGGAAGATCATATATGATATCATATTAATTTATATAGTTATTTTATATTTTATTAACAATTATTTCACCATTATACATGATTTTAACCAAACCTCGACCAAGGAAAAATACAAGGTAAGGGGTTTTCATCTCACTCCTTATCCCCGTGAGATCCATGCAATATTGTCAATATTTCCTTTTGTGTGGTGGATGTGAGGCCCATAATTGTATTATTAAAGTAATAAACTTTAATTTATGTTTATTTACATCTTCATTTTAAGATACTTATTTCATGGGGTGTATGTTTTTTAAGTTACCATTTTGGTAAGGGTTAATTTCACAATCTCTTTATTATTTGAGGTTGTTTTTACGTAAATATCTACTGGGACCTCTTTATCATCCACATACATGTTTCTTAAAAATGTATTCCAAAATTTTTATACTAATTTCTAGACTATGGGTAAATTGTCATTTATAACCTTGTTTGAATTTTCATAAATGGTTTTAAAGGAATCGTTTCGTTGTTTTCCAAACAGGGTACTTTATGACCATTTTGACAAAATTTAGGTATAGTTTTTAACTTATACGGCGAGTGCAGCTATTGTCCACCATTATAACATCTTCGAAACTTCCCTTACAAGGTTATAAGAATATTTTCAAAATAAATGTCTTCTTTTATATTTATATTACCTTTAAATTATTTCAAAATAGAATGAGATATTTCTCTAAAAAATGTTTTGATTTCATCTATGTCAACATCTTTTGGTGGATAGATTTCTTATTTAATGTTGATTTATTATGATACAAAACTTCCATATTGTATTGATTCATTTGTGATATGTTTTACTGTGGATGTGTTATTTCTATACCATTCATGGTTTATGGATAAGTATTGACATTTCATATGCTGGTTTTAATATAAATGCTTATGTTATGTTTAAAACTTGTCATAAGAGGAATGCATTGGACTTAGTAGGTGACAGGTGGAGCCTTCTATAGCTCCTCGATGCATTGGTAGGTCTCAGGAGACAAAATAGTATCTTGGTAAAAGGCCTTGACAAACAATTATATTTATTCTTGGCATAAGGCCTTGACTATGTGGTTATGAAGTCTGGCATTATGAAATCCATCATTATGAATGTGGCTATTGATATTGCTTGTGATTATTCGACAAGTAGAATATCCATGTGAATAAGTAAATGGCACTATTTAATTTTATCTTTTCCATATTATGCTTATGTTAAATTTTAAAAGGCTTTTTTTATTCTGATACATTTCTTTAAATGTTTATGCTTATTTATGTAATTTTTTGCTATATTTTTATCTTTACTGGGCATCTAAGCTCACCTCTTTCTATGTTTTTATTTTTTTTTTATGCGAAGAAGTATATTATGACTAACCTGTAGGGATGGTCTAAGGGATATGAGTGTGGAATATAGAGACTATTTTATTGTAGTTTTTCATTTTATAATGTAATGTTAAACTTATGAATGTATTTAGTATTTCCAAGGCTACTAAACTAATCGGTCATTCGAGATTTGATCATTTGTGGTCATGTCATTGTTATGTAATAATGCACCGACTCTGGGTAACTGGGGTAGGGGAATTAAAATTTTATATTAGTTTTAATGTATAATAGGTAAATTTTATATCAATAAATTAAATTTAGGTCATTGGAGTCAATTTCACATTGAAATTGGATATAAAAACATTTCAAACATTTGAATATTTCAACTTTAAAAACCTATTGTTTCATCACATCTACGGGATTAGATTTTAAATTATTTTTTTCCAATTATGTTATTTTATTTTGGAAAAATTGATTAAATATTTTTAATTAGAATAATTTATAATTTCAAATAATTAAAACTTAATTTTTTATCAAAAATATTAGTGAAAACAACTAAAACTAATTATAGTGATTAATTGAAAAACAAGTTTACCAATGGATTAAAATTTAACTTAAGGGGGTGAAAATGACCAATTAGGAAGTCAAAAACCCATTTTATTGATGTATTAATACCATATACCATCTTTTATTATAAAAATATCATTATATTATTTCCCTTATCTAAGGTAAACCTCAAAATAGTGTTTACCTTTTTGGTATTTACAAGAATACAACTTGTCCCCACTATAAAAGGGAACTCCCCCACTCATTTCTTCACACATATCAAACCATTTGGATGATAAAAAACTACCCCAATATGATCAGAAAATTCCTAATATCAACATATAATCCTCACTTTGGCCAGAAATATAACAAAGAAGGTCGATTGGTGTAAATCAAAAGGAGTGACTGAAGTAGGGGTAACGTTCATCAACATGCGGTTTTGTTTTCCTTCCTTCTGCACCCCGTTAAATTATTATTACATAATGATTAAAAATAATAATAGTATAATAAATATAATATAATTTATTTATGTTATGTTTACTACATATAACATCACACTCATCCATAAAATGGGATACACAATCTTCATTCGTGTGTACGAAGGACTACCACCTCGCGAACCGATGTCATTCGTTCTTACATTACCACCTTTCAAGGTTGGTAATAATGATGAATTTATCATTTATATATTATATATATATGATATTTATAATTAATTTATTAATCTTTAATCATTAAATAACAAATAACTTCATGATTTCCATTTTCTGGGAATATGAGAACGTGGTTCGTGTGTACAACTAACTACCACCTTGCCAAGCCATGAGATTTATTCACTGTTTACATGAAATATATTAAGGATTAGTTTGATATAATAATGAGATAAATATATTATAAGAGTGATAAATTAAGGATAATATATATATATATCATTTAATTTACTTTATTTCATTATGACAATTAAATTAAAATAATGTTCATTTGTGCGTACAACCTACCATCTCCATGAATAGTGTATTTTATTTCTGATATTTATAATTTATAGATTATAATAAATACATATATATTGAATATATATGATTTTGAAATCATATTTTAAATTCTTTAAATTTTTAAATCTTTATCAATTTAAGAGTACCAAGAATAGTAAGTCAAAATATATATGAAAAATCATTGCAGTTATTACCTGAAACATAACCTGAACATTGAATTATCAATAAACGAGTAATATAAAGTCATAAGTAAAAAATATATGGTATTATATATATTAATATAGTTCTCTGATAGTTTTATAATAAACTTATAGTTATTATATATGAGGTTTTAATGATTAAGATACAAGTCAAGACTTATGGTAAGGGGATTTCTAGCATCACAATTATTTCGGTGAGACTAATGTCATATTCATCCCTCATTTCTTTTGTGTGGTGTATATACTACCATATGACATATTATATCATAAATTTAATATATTTCACTATATTAAAAAAATTTAATTGATATTATTCTTTCACGTATCTCAGGATTCAAATGTCACTAAGATAGTTAGGTATTTCTCTATCACTTTTTACTTTGGTGATACACATGATTTTTTTCACCACCCCTTTCTTCAATGTCGTGCATAAAATGACCATGGTGGTATTTTATGATTATTATACTAAAATTCATTGCTATTATCAAATCCATTTTAGTGTCTCTCTTTCTTGAGTTTTACAATTCAAAAGTTACAAAATCTATAAAGGAATTTTTTATTAATTTTTATTCTTCGAGATACATGTTATGTTATACACCTATATTATTTTAAAAGGTTTATATAATTATCCTTTACATTTTATGTCATGATTTTTCTTATTTTCATGATATTTTATGATTCATTTAATGTTATTCTTTCGTGGTGATTTTGATTCAAGATTACCACAATGGTTAGAGGTTATTGCTATAATCTCATTGTTAATCAGGATAATTTATGATTATAATTCCATTGATGAAATATTATGATCCATATCTCATGAATTATCATGAATTTTATTCTTCCATATTTATTCATTATATATTCATGTAACAGTACCATTTTATACAAAATTTTAATTAATATAATAAAGAAAATGTTTTAAAGAAAATATGACCTTATTTCTCTTTTCTGTGAGAAATCTGTATTTTCTAAAAATATTTTCAAAAATGTTTTAAAACCCATATTTTAAAACAGAAGTGATATTTAACTAAATAAAGTTTTTAAATGGCCTTTCAAAATTATTTTCAACCTATGATGACATTTGTTGGTGTTACTCATTCCTTACATAGAATATGATCCAAATACACAATTATTAGTCTTTCTTTTAATTGTTTATGTTTATGATGAAAAGGTTTTTATGAATCCCACTTCATTTACATAGGTCGTACCATGGTTAAACCCACTTCTATTCATGGGTTATTCTATGAGGAAATGATTATGAAACTTGTATCTTTTCTACTAGTTATGATATTATGAAATTTTTATAACACCCATTTCATTTCATCTATTAGAATATGATAAATGTTTTATAATATTGCGGAAAACATAAATTTGGTTTTAGTTATTCGAACGTTGGGACCTATATTTACCCATTGTACATTGGGTAATAATATATGGTATATTATCTAAGTGGGTAAATAGGTTGTTATACCAAGCCTGAAAAAAGAGGGTACAATAGTTATATTCAATGTTTGAAAATAAGAGGATACACAGGTTATATCCCAAGCCCAAAAATAAGAAGGTACATGGTTTGTAACCCAAAAATGAAAATAAAAGGGTACATGAGTTTTATCCCAACCTAAAAACAATAGGGTAGATGGGTTATATCCCATTTTTGAAAACAATAGGGTACATGATTATTAGTTGAAGCATGAAAATAAGAGGGTATATGGGTTGTTAGCCAAATATTGAAGTGGGTACATATGTTATTTTATCATGATTAACATTTTATTATGGTCTTGGTTGGTATACTTTACATAATATTTTATATGCTTAAATGTATTTGATAATTCTATGTTATATTCTTGTGTTATTATCTCATGGATAATTATCATTATTCCCTAATAATTCATGTATTATAAACAATCAATATTTATGACAAGTCCCCTGATTATGATCTCTAATATGTAGGGTATGGTTTTCAAATTTTATTCTCATGTTTTCATACACTTATGTTCTTGTTATCCATATTTATCTCCCTTTTTATCTATATTGAGCTTTTGATCTCACCTATTTATTATGTTTCCTTTCCATAGGTTGTGAAGAATGATTTAAAGTAGGAGTACTAAAGGGGTGTTATTTTTAGGAAACGCTGAATGCCTCTAACTAGGAATAAGGATTGGCTTAAAAGATTCCAAATGCACTGAACTATTACAATAATTGATCATTTATTTGTGTAATTTAATGAATATTCATTTAAATATATGTAATATCAATGAATGTTAAGAGTGGTTCGCTATAGTTGGTATCAAAGGAAATATTTAGTCAACCTTTGGAAACCAGGATTAGAAACATTTGGTGAGATCCCTAGGTATATTTATAAGGATATTTCATGGAATGTCTCTAAGAATAATTATAAGGATGATTTAAAAAAAGGTAAATTGTCCTAGAAACATGGTAAATAATTGATAGAGTGGTTTCTAAGAAATTATATCCTTGTATAGATACTACAAGTAGATATGGATTTGGAATATATTTAAATTAGGGTAACAACCATGAAACCATTATATTGAACTATTATCGATCGAGAACTCGTGCAAGATAATAGGCCTTTCTACACACTAGGTTTGACACTCCCTGGGGATACAGTTTGTAAATTAACACAGTCTTTATGAACCATCATGAAGAGTTTAAATAGATTATGATCAAATATGATCTAGTATAAGCCTAAGGTGTCATATATTCTATATAATGTGTCATGGTTTAGGCATACTATAAGTAAATTTTTATGATTATATTGTTTTATACTATGATAAGTGTTTCTCATGCTATGATTTCTAGTTTTAATTGATGTTTGGAACCCAAAATGACCATATTAATTCTATTTGTGAAAAAAAAACATTTACTAATTATAAATCAAATTTAATTATAACTAGTGTGAAGTTCATTATGATTATGCCTAATTAATTTTAACAGAACATGATTAACAATGTATACCATAACCAACTATCAGACTCACTAAAGAATATAATTAAAGAGTTCACTGATATTTCAGGTGGTAGAGACCATAGAAGAAAGAATATTTGGTTTTCTTTTGTGTTAAGAATGTGGGAAGAAACTCCCAAGTGAATTTCTTAGAGTAACACATATATGTTTTGACTATGGAAAAAAAGAACACAAAGAAAGTAACTACAAAGAGAAAATTAAAAGTCCAGTTAAAACATTGGATGAGAAAACATTCCTCCTAAAAGTAACATCTACTATCAGATTCCTTGAATGTGGAAAGTATGAGAATTATTCAAAATAAAAGTCTTAGGGAGAAATATCATCAGGAAAATCTACATGGTTAAAAGAGTGATGGTCTTCCTATTGATGATGAAGATACCACGATCGACATTTGAAAATTAAGTTCTATTCTAATAATATTGTTTATAAGCATGATTTAATTTATTATACATGATTTACATTTCATATTTTAGGAAAGAGGTATTTATGAATAAGATAATGAATCGTAGATAATGGTTTAAGAAATAAGTGGGATGATTGAAGGGTATATGTATTGGAATTAAAAATTTATGTTATATGAATGATTATGTATATTTTTTCATTAAGTACTAGAAAAAATATACATAATGGTGCTGCTGACCTAGAAAAGTGATTTAATAGAAAGGTTGTATATTTATCAATGGAAGGTAACCCTTAATGTGTTCTTAAAGTTGAGAAAATCATGTTTAGATTGGATAAATAGATAATTGATTTGGATAAAGTTAATAGGATAATATTGATTCCCTCATAACGATAAGGTATTTGTTGAAATGTGGTTTATGTTATCACTAATGAATATAAAATCATTTATTTATTTATGTAATATATCCAATAACCAATTTTATATGTTTGGAATGATGAAGTGTGTATGTTTTCAATATAGTTTTGTGGTAATTCAGGTTATTAACATGTTTCAATAGATTACATGATGATGGTATTCACATGTTTGGTATATGAAAACAAAGATTTAGTTTATGATATATGGGGGATCCTTATTAAGATGATTTTGAGAAATTTAGTAAACTTCTATTTAAAGTTTTGGATTTTTATCTTTTAGAAGGGTTACAAGGTAGACCAATTTGGGAATGGAAAAATTTAAACATCAGATGATATTTAAAGATTAAGTATTATCTTTCAATGTGAGGGTTTATTAATATTGAATATCTTTTGCTATAATTTTTTTTTTCTGTGATGATAAATAAAGGAAGATGACATGGATTTTCATCCTTATTGTATCTTATGATTCGTTAGCTCTTCAGACATAATAAATTCACCATAATTTTTTTAAGTAAGTGATGAAGTGTAAAAATTTTCATGGCATAACCAATGGGTGATATTGGGCATATAAAATGAACTGAAATCATGTAATAATATGTCCAAACCAAGACGGGGTGCCATCTAACATAACATCATACCCAGACCATGGTATTTACCTATGGGTATTTCTGATCCCCATGGGATAGAAACTAGAGGATGAGTAGAAAAATACTCTTCTTGGGAATAATATAACCCATGATAAACAACCGTAAACTATTCAAAATAATAATAAAACATCACACCAAGACCAATATACATAATTCAAGAGACACAACCAATTCAAGAAAAACATTTTAAAAAATTAATTAAAACCAAAGATATCAAAACTGGAGGGGGACCAACTAGACTAAAAACCAAAAACCTCTATGAAATAATAGGGACATCACCCTCAAGACACCACCACAACCACCTACAAGAGAAGAACACTAGAAACCAGATCCTCCATCACCACCATAGAACATTTTGACTTTACCTGGTTTACACATAACAAGGTATACATACACATAATGGTGTATATAGGGTGTGGGAAAAATCCCAACAGTATTCTACCCAAAATAAATATTCCATTCCATAACATTAGATGAAAAATTACGATGCATGATTTATGAAGAAATTTGGAAATATTTTAAAAAATATATTTTAGTGATTTTTTTCAAAGAAACATCATTTGAAAATTAAAATAAGTGTAAGGTCCATTTTATGCCTATGGTAAGAATTAAATCAAAAGATAACACCACATCATGGGAAATCCCTATAGGTACTCGCACTAGTGGGACCCTAGGAACCATGTATCTCGGTGAAACATTGTATATCAACCATAACCCACAATGTATTCCTCTATGATCCACTAGAGGGGAATCAATACCATGATCTAGTGGTCTCTAAACATCATAAATTTTAGTTAGTGTTTTTTATTAAATAATTCTAAAAGAAACTGAGTATTAGTACCACTGATACAACTGGTGTACTAGTCCCAGTCTTCCCACCTAGATACCTAGGATTACCTTTGTGCCCAATTTCCATTTCCAATATCACAAATATCACCACTTTCACATAAAAACATCATGAAATATGAATATAAAAGGAAGAAACATCAATTTTTATAGGGAAACCCATATCAAATTTATACGCACACCAAAAGACTTTAAAGCATGATTTACACAACTTACAGAATTCATAAATCACATTTAGAATCACAAAAAGAAAATCACACTTAAAATATAACCACATCAATTTAAGAACTATATTATAAGCCATGAAAATCATAAAACCATTAGAAAAAACATTTCTAACTACACACATATTTTATAAAACACATTTAAGAAGCAAAGTAAGCACAACGAAATCATCTAATAATGCTAAAACGTGGAATCGCCTACCTTAACCTTAGAAATGTCAAGAATCCAGTTAAAAAAACAACCACACCTCAAAGTAACCCTATAACAGAAATATAGAACAATGAAAATCGTTATTTTACCCAAGGGACCATGATTTAACCCATTTTAGGGAAACCAACCCACTATAGAAAGAAGAAATAAAATATGAGCAATGAAGGACCGTAAAATAAACAAGAAATCAAGAAACGAGAGACTCACATGATGATTCTCTATGATTAATGCCAAAATTCGCCTAAATATTTGATTTTAAGGGGCCAAGAGGGAGTGTAAGAATCTCCTAGGGCTAAAAATACTGTATAGTTTGAATTAAAGGTTTTTTGGGGTAAATATTTGTGGTTGGTAGAAAATTAAATTTCCAATTATAACGACCTGGATAGATTGCATGGTTTGGATGCATTGTTTTCCAAGCCTTAGAAAACTATGTCTTCTCCTATGTGCAATAGGAAACCACTCACACAGTTTCCTATGGTAAGTCTCATTCCCATATAGAAAGTTGTGCAGCCTAGACAACGCTACTTTACTAGGTGCATGGTTTCCACCGGGATAGTGCACGATTTCCCTTAACCATGCACCAATAGTGCACCACCTTCTGCTGATCCCAAATTCTATTTATCTCTAAAAACTCCCAAGGAAACTTAGAGATAAATACAAGAACAAAAATAAACAATTGAATACCACAGAATAAAATCACAAATGCAACAAGTATCCCCATTATAAAAACTTTTTTTTTCGGAAGAGACTATAGGAGTTCTGATCATTGAATAAAAATAGATACTACTCCTCAACCCAAATATTATACTTCCATGTCTCATTCTCATCATTACCATGATTCCAAAGAACTTGGATGAACAATATGACTTCTCCTGAAGCACTTCATCTTGGAAATCAACAATCTGTATTGGCTTCTCAAACATAGGAAAATATCCTTAAAATTCAAATTTCACCCAATTCAACACATGAGAAATATCTAGATTATAATTATTTAACTGATAAACATGGATCATGTCATTTATTGATGGTAATTGATAAAGAAAAGGTAATAGTTATTCCACCTTAAAAACTCTCTCATTAATCTCAAATATTTCAATAGACCTTACTGTTTGCATCCATTGGTTACTAAGATGACGGTGACCCAAGTGAGGTTCCAAATTTAGAAACACCATATCACCCATATATAATTATAAGGCTTGAATCCTCTAATAATAAAATAAATTATATAGACTCTATGTTGAAAACAACCACTATATGATCACCTTTTCTTCATACGTTTCTTACACAAGTACGAGTCCCAACAATGATATTTCACCCACCACTTATCATTATATAGGAAAACAACATGGATGAATATAAATTTCATCAAGTGGTGACACTTTTACCAAGTAAGAATAATTTTTATTATAGTAAAATTCAGCCAACCCAAAATGGTTTTCCCACGATCCTTCAAAATTCGAAACAAATTCCAAGTGTAGGTCTTCCATGATCTAATTTTCCCTCTCTGTATGACCATCTTCTTGAGGATGGTATTATGTAATCAACTTAATATGTGATCTTATTTCCCAATAAAGGTCTTCCCTAAATTAAGAGGTAAAATGGAGGTCCCTATATAAAATTATAGGCTAAAACACACTATGAAGACTCGTTATCTCTTAATTATACAATATAACCAATTTATCCACCTTGTGTAAATACTTGATTAGAATAAAATGGGGATACATGTTTAGATTGTCAATCACTACTGATATAGAATTATTTCCTCTGGGTGTATGAGGAAATCCAATGATTAAGTCCATGGATACCTCGTCCCACATATAGATAGAAATGGGTAAGGGATTATGTAAACCAGAGGGTCTTTAGTTCATTGCTTTGACATACTGACAAGTATAACACTATGATATAAAGTCTACTATGTCTCACCCAATGCCCGACCACCATAACTGATGATGCACATCATGAAACATCTTGGTGGTCCCTGGATGAAAAAACTATTTATATTGGTTACAATACTACATCACCATCTTTCATAATGTCAAAGACACCACGAAATCACCCTTAAAACATAAAACTCTATCAGGAGGTGATAACCACTCACTAGGAACCTCCCCACCAATTAGAAACATTATAGAACACTACAAAACTCATTATTCAGTTTATCCTAACAAATCAACACCATAAGGGATTTGTTTGGGTGTAGAGTATCCAAGAACATTTCCCCACTATGCTTCTTGGTCTTGAGATGCATCTGGAAAAAAATCCCATAAAATTCCACTCATCACTTGACTGTTTTAAATCTTGCAGTTGAACTTTTCTACTTAAATAATCTTCCACCACATTACCTTTTCCTAGGGTGTACACAATATCAAAATAGAATCCCTGAAGTTAATCCACCCAATTACTAACTTATATTCAGATCCTTATGTGAGAATATGTTACACAGACTCTTATGATCATAATAGACGAAAAAGTAACCCTGAAAACCACAATTAACACACATCTTTAATGCTTGAATCACCATTGAAAATTCCTAGTCATGGGTGGGGAAATTCTTTACTTGAGGTTCGAGTTGGAGAGAACCATACACCACCACATGGTTACACTACATTATCACAAGACCAATATCCATACATAAAGATTCAAAATAGACCATGTATCCCTTTCTATATTCCAAAATATAAAAATAGGGGATGCGGTCAAGGGACACTTATACTCTTAAAAATATGCTGGAAATTTCGGCTCTATTCAAACTTCACCCATTACGAGTGATCATAATCATAGGAGATGCATGTCGATAGAAATATTTAATGAACCACATATAATTACCTAAAAGGTATAAAAATATCATGATCTCAAAAACATTCTTCAATGTTTCCCTTGAATTCGCAACACTTATCTGCATGGGGTCCACTGATTCCCCATGCTCAGATATCACATGACTCAGAAACGTCACCTCTCAGATCCATAAGGTTCAATTTGAAATCATCACATAGAGATGATGGTCACAAAGATTTCGCAACACGATCCACAATTGCTGCTTATTCTCATCTTTGGTATTATAATAGACCAAGATGTCATTGAAAAACACCACAATCAAAGAGTCAAGAGACTGGTGGAACACTCAGTTCATAAGTTCCATGAAGAATACTTTAGAATTATTTAATATTGATGGCATGAAAAATTACTCAAAATGGATATACTTGGTTCAAAAATTTGTTCTTTGTAACACCCACCTCTCAGAACCCATCTTGGTGACACCCGAGACAAAAGTCAATATTATGAAACCATGATTCCCCTTAAGCAGATTGAAAAGGTCATCAATGTGGGGTAATGAGTAATTATTTTTTATCACTAACTTATTCAGATTCTGGTAATCGATACATAATCAAAGATATCCACTAGTTATCTTAGCAAACAATATTGGGGAAAACCAATGAGAGACACTCGTGTGAATGAATCCTTTAGATTTTAAATTTTCCCACCCCACCTTTAATCCCCTCAACTAGGTGGGGGCCATATGGTATGAGGGAAGAGATATCTGCCACTTTCCAAACACAAAAAATAAAATGAACTCAACATGTTTCTATGAAGGAAAACCCAAAATCCTTCTGGAATCACCTTAAAAACTCATCCAGTATAATAGGTAATACATTTCCAAGAATACCACCATCGTACTCCAACATGAGGGGAAATATCTGAAAAAGAATACTTCCCAACTAAGGAATTGGACGTCTAACACATCCCGAATGAGGATCTTATTCACCTTAAAAATTTTGGTTACCCCAACAAGGTGCCAAAAAAGTTAATCGCTGATGATAAAAATTGATGTGTTCCTCAAATTTCAGTATCTAATCCATAATGAGGATAAAATCAAAGAGGTCTATTTCCAAAACCTGACAATCCTATTATAGGTCGACCCCTGACATGTTGAGCATGAAATTTGGATTGCTAAATTCATTCTCTCACTTATTACCATGGGGAGTCACTAACTACATCACATATGACATAAGCAGATTTGAAATTTTCAATGAATCCACAAGGTGGGAGGAAATAAATGAAATTGTGTCACCAGTATCAAACAAAGAAAGAACTATGGATGATGAAATAATAAAGATACCTATAATTTTCCATTGTCTTGCATTATATTCCATTGGTGCCTAATCCAGAGAATGAAGATGCATCTTCTCTTCCCCAGCCTAGGAATGACCCCTAGCATGTGGATCTTCCATGAGGGGAATCTAACCAAAATAAGATTCATCTCCACTATCCTTAACACCAAATATCGAACCCTCTATCCTGGATGGATCAGACTGGGATGACATATACCTAAAAGCTATGGGACCTACACCACTATGATATGGGCCCACAATAATGAAAAACTACTAAAAGAGTCTCATAGTTACACATTGAAGACATGGTCTGGGTGGATCTAAACACTCAGACCACACATTCCCTTATTTTTCACCTCGGTGGAATAAAACTACCCCATCATCTAAATCCACAGAAGAAAATAAACAGGAAGGATGGAATGAGATACCACCTCCCCTCTTCCCATGATCTTACCACATCGTCTTCTTCTTAGATGAACTGATACTACCCTATCCCATTATTGACACTGCCCTAGAGAAACTAAAATTTGGACTACAATAAATCTCCACCATCAATGCACTATAAACCACCTCAGGATAGGTCTTCAATATAAAAAGAAATACTTGAGATCAAATATATGACTACAACCCCATTTCTAACTTTTATCCTATAGCTACAGATTTGAAACTCGTTCAGGTGGGAACCGAACCAACTATGCAAAGTGGATAGAAAAATCCATTGTGGAATAACCCCTAGTAAAGATAAAAAAACTCATGAGTATTGGAAAATTCCATGGTCTTGGGGAAAAACTTCTCATTGAATAAAACCATTAAATCATTACAACCCATATTATCGTTCTACCCTTCTTGATTAAATGAGTCCCACCACCTTTGTTTGTCCCCCTACAACAAGAATGAATCACACTTCACCTTTACTTACATAGGAGTGTCAAGAATTCAAAACGTCCTCATGATCTTCTCAAGACACTTCTATTCCTACATGGGGTATGTGCTACCCCAAAATTAAGGATGATTTTTCGTGCGTAACTCATGGTATTTTTCCTTTCTGGAACATGGTTTTCTTCTCCAACATGAGTAGGACCAGATACAGCTCCTTGACCCAAATATTGGACAACCCGAACAATAGGTTAGACTAGTGTTTGACCAAATAGTGAGGCATAACTCTCTCTAGCCTCATCCTGTAGCTACACATGAGGTCTTTAGGGAGGATTTTTTCTTCAAAAAGAAAAAACCACAAGGAAACCCATCAATATTACATTATGAAAAATCATAGCACCAAAATCAAATCCAAAACACCTCCAAAAATCAAAATAAAACTTCATTCATCACAATAACAATCCAAACTAGTTCACCCCTCTCTGAAGTCAATGAACAGTCAAGAGATTGTACATCTCACCTAGAGGAGAAGTCAAACCATAATCCCAACATCCCATGGAGACTAATGATCTATCATGAGGTTTATTTTCTAGAAAACGCACTCGAAATTGAAACCTTAATCCTTAATAATACCACATCTAGTCTCTCTCAACTCTTCCCAATATAACATAAACCAAAAAAAGAGTTAAACCCTCTATAATACAATTTTTTCCCAAACCAAACATTGGTTCCATCTATAGAGACACCCATCCAGCATGTGGCATGGCCCGAGGGGTGTTTGCGATCCCCACAGGCTAGAAACTTGATTCTGGGTATCAATTAATATTTTTTTTAATGATTTAACCCATGATAAACAACCATAAACTATAATAAATAATAATAAAACATCATACAAAAAACAATATCCATAACCGAATAGATACAAAAACATCAAGTTAAAAATTTTACTACATTATCCAAAGCCAAATATACTAAAATATAGGGGGGGGACAACTAGACGACAAACCAAAAATCTCCATGAAAAAGTGCACCATCACCTTCAAACCACCACTACAAATACCTATAAGAGAAGAAAACTAGAAACTTGATCCACTATCACCCCAATGAAACATATTTCATTTAACTATGTCATACATAACAAAGTATACATACACTAAAGAGTATATATAGGGTGTGAGATAAATCCCAATAGTATGACACCGAAAAGAAAGATTCTATTACCTTAAACTGGAAGAAAAATCATCATAGATGTTTTAGAAATAAATTTGGAAACGTTTTAAACAAAAATAATTTAAGGAAGTGCACTTTCAAAAAAACATGATTTGAAAATAATCATAAGAGTATGTTCCACTTTATGTTAATGGTAAGCATAACATCAACAGAGAGAACCAATTCATGGTAAATCTCTATAGGTACTGGCACTAGTGGGACCCTAGGAACCTCATATCTTGGTGAAACATGGTATAACAATGATAACCCATTGAGTCCCCATGAATGAGACAGTAGAGGAGAATCCTTCCCAATGACTAGTGATATTTAATTATCAATAAATATAATTAGTGTTGTATAATCAATCTTGCTAGAATAAACTGGGCCTCGACATTAATGATCCAACTAGTGTACTAGTACTAGTCCACCCACTTAGATATATAGGATTCCCATTGTGCTCAATTTCCAATTCACATGTCACATATATCACCAATTTCACATACAAATGTCAATAAATATGAATTATAAATGAAAAACCACCACTTTTCATAAGAAAAACCCATATCACATTCATACGCACATAAAAACAATTTTTAACTATACTTCACACTACCAGCACAGTTTATAAAACTCATTTAGAAGAACATTAATAAAATAACACATGAAATCAACCCATTTAAATTTGAAAAATAATCTTCTAGTCGATACACAACATAAAAAAATATTTAAAACAAATTTCAAACAACAAAAATATTCCATAGAACATATTTATGAATAAAATCATGCATACCAAAATCATATAATAATTCTTAAGCATAGAATCACCTCCCTTAATCGTATAAAATTCCGAAATATGTTGGAAAACCACAACTGTATGTCAAAGGAACACTAAAAATGTATGATTGAACCCAAAAATTCGATATTTTACCTAATTAACCTTGATTCAACTCATTTTAGGTTAACCAATCCACTCGATAAATAAGAACATATGAAATAAGAAAGAAAAACCCTAAAATAAGGATAAAATCATGAAAGGATAGACTTACATGATGATTGTTAAAGATACAAGGCCAAATCCAACCAAAAATTGTAGTTCAAGGTGGGATAGAGGGAGAGGAAGAATATCTTTAGGATGAAATTACCATCTGGTTTGAGTTAGGGGTGGTTTAGGGTTAAAATAGGTGGAGGGCTGAAAGATAATTTTCAAATTTTAATGACCTGGATAGGTCACATGGTTATACTGCAAGATTTTTTGAACCATGAAAAAACCACATAGTCTCCCTTTCCATGAGGAAACTAGCCACATGGTTTCCCAGTAGATTGCACACAACCATGCGCTATATCTTTCAGCAAGTATAGTTCCACTGTCCCAGGTGCATGACTTATACTGGGCTAGTGTATAGTTCCCTCTAACCATGCACCCACCGTGTGCAACCTACTTCCGAGCCCAAAAAACCATTTTCTCTAAAAAATATTGGGGAATGAAAGGGAAAAATATAAGACAAAAAATAATCAAAATAATACCCCAAAATAAAATCATGGATGTGGCATTATATCTCTTTGTGAAAATTATTCATCTTTATAAAAAAGGATCTTGAGATAAAATGTTTTCATGTTATCACATATTTTGATTATATCAAGGACCTATTCATAACTAATTGGGTTACAGTTTTATATAAATAATCCTTAAATAGATCACCAATTTTCTTATGATCAGTGATCTTTATCACTCTCTATAATTATTTACTCTTTTCCTCTATGTCCAAATATTCATCTATGTTTTCAGTTGTGGAAACCAAGTTATGAGTTACTTTAGGAAACTGTTATATTTATAACTTTCATTTTTTAAAGAAGTGTTAGTATTCATTTTTTTATGTTTATTCCTATAAAAGTAGCATTTGAGTATAAAAAAATTGATTAAATTGAATAATTTTAAGGTTTTAATTCATTTTAAGGGGGCTATAATGTAACACCTTGACTATTTATGAATTAATATTTTTTGAATAAATAAAATTTCATTGATGGATTGCATTACACACTACACGATGTTATGATTTATTTATATGAATCAACATGTTAATATTGTTATACACGAAACACTTAGATTAGATTGATTTACACACAACACTATGATTGGATTGTGTTACACATAATGTTGAGTTCTTCCAATAACATGTGTTACACACAAGAACGAGTTTTACTGAACTAAAATACACTATTAATATTATTAATAAAATATTATTATAGTTATCACTTAGCCATTTGAATGGAATGTATGAAAAGAATTAAGTAAATTATGAAAATATAATTTATGAATGTTTATAAAATTAATTCATTGGAAACTAATTAATTATAAATGAATTTAATAACTAATTAAAAAGAAAGAAATTATTTTTCTGTAAAACTATTTTTTGATATAATAAAAAAATTTATCTCAATAAATTAAATATACCAATTTTGATGAATTATATCAATGAAATGTATATAGAATATATTAAATCAACTATTTAACATTATTCTTATATGTTTTCTAGATAATTGAAAATAATAAATCCAATTTTTTGCATAAAAATGTATTTTTTTAAAGTATTTTTTTCCTCATTTTAATGGAAGACTTTTTTTAACTATATTTTGAAACTATGATAAATTTTAATAGATAAAATAAACTTAATTTATTTTAAATATTAATTCAATATTGTCTTATGGTGAATTTGTTTAATTTTATGAGATGTTTAATTTTAGGATGAATAGTAAAAAATACTGAATTTTCATCTAATTCTTTTATATAGAAAAGTTATATTCTTAATTTGATTTAAAGATTAATTATTTCAATTATACATCAATAAATCTAATAATTTTTTTTACTAAATTTCCCAATGAAAATGGATATAAAAAAATTCAACCTTTTGGACATTTCCTTTTTAAAAACTCATTATTTTATCCTGTATAGATGATTAATTTTAAATTAATTTATGAATCTTAAGTTATTTGAATTTTAAAAAATGTATTCCAAATTTGGAATCAGAATAATGTATAATTTATAATAATTTAAACTTATTTTTTAACCAAAATCATATGTGGAAATGGTTAAAATTAATTACAGTGATTAAGAAAAAAATAAGTTTACCAAGGAACTAAACTTTAATATAATGGGGCCAAATCAGATGGAAACATGTCCAAAAACCATTTTATAAAAATATTTCTACCATATACCAAATTTTATTATAATGTTTTCTTTAATGGAGGCACATTATGTAAGGGATACCTACCAATAGTCCTTACCTTTTTGGTAATTATAAGAATTCCACTCCTCCTCCACAATTATGTGTCACTCACCCCTCACTTTTTAAACCATCTAAACCAATTTTAATAATAAAAACACTCACTGAAAAATATCCCAAATTTCATAATCTGAATCTATAAGCCTCAATTTTTTCATAAATATAACCATGGAAGTCCTTTTGTGAAAACAAAAATGAGTTTCCCAAAGAATAGGTAATGTTCATAAACGTGCATTTTTGTTTTGTTTCCATATCCACCCCATAAATTTTTATTATATCAAGAATATTTAAAAAATTAAGTATCATAAATATAATTATATATTTTTATGTTAAGGGTACATACTAAAACATCACACACTTCTATAAAATGGAATACAATACCATCGTTCTTGTGTATAGAAGACTACCACCTCGCGAACTGATGTCATTTGATCATCTATTAAGACCAATAAGGGATGAGAATAATGATTTATTTATAGTTTAAATCTGATATATATGATATTTATAATGTATTTACGCTTCGATAATTATAATATAACTCATAAATTCATGATTTACATTTTGTGGGTATATGATAACGCCATTTGTGTGTATAACAAACTACATCCTTGTGAAGCAATGTGATTCATTCACACTTTACATGGAATATATTAAAGATGGGTTTAATAGAAATATGTGATATCTATAACATAATATTTATAAGATAATTAATATATATATATATATAATTTATTCTTCTTTCTTTCAATATGATAAGAAAATGGAAGCAATGTGCATATAGACATATGACCTAACGTCTCCATTAATGATATATTTAATTTATTATTTCTAAAATTTTATGTTCTTTATTTATACTTATATAATTAATATATGTGATATTTATATCATGGTTAAATTATTGAAATTTTTAAATCATGATATATGAAAGATGACCAAGAATAACAAGTCAAAACATATATGGAAAACAAAGTGGTTATTTCCCAAAATGTAACTTAAACATGGAAATTTTAATAAAATAGATAATATGAAGTCATAAGAAAATCAAATATTATATTATATATATTATTATGGTTCTAATATATTATTACAATAAACATATACTTATTATAAATAAGGTTTTAATGAGTACGAAAAAAGTAATGTCTTAAGGTAAGAGGACTTCTAATCTCACTTTTATTTCTGTAAGACTTATCCCATATTCATCACTCGTTTATTTTTTGTCATGTGTATGATACATTATAAAATGTTATATCATGTATTTTAATCATTTAATTATATTAAAAATATAAGATTCTGTTATTCTTTCAAATATCTCATGATACAATGGCTACTTAGGTAGTAATGGATTTTCATCTGACTTTTTACATTTTTAAGACACAAGCTATATTCCACACCTATTTGTTATATGGGTTGAATATACTACCATAAATGTATTTTATTTTTATTATCATAAATTTTATTGGTATTCACATATACATTTTAGGATCTCATCTTGCATGGGCTTTACATTTCCAATGTTACCAAACCAGTAAAGGAATTATATCTCAATTTTCATTCTTTGAGATACATGTTATATTCTGCACTGATATGATTTTAAAATATATATATACCATAAATCGATATTTTTTATCATTAATATAATTATTTTCACGATATTTGAAGTTTCATTTAATGTTATTATTTCATGGGGATTTTGATTTCACTTAAAAAAAGTGGTAGGATTTTATTATTTCCATCCAATCATTTATTTGGATTTTTTATGATTATACTTTTACTGATGAAATATTTTGATCCATATCTCCATAATTATAATGAACTTATTATACTCTGTATATTAATTATATCTTCATTTAATGGTAACATTTTTACACTCTTTAGTACTCAAGATAACTAAGAAAATGTTTTTAATAAAACTTAACATCATTTTTCTTTTTGGATTGAAATTTGTATTTTATGAAAATATTTTCAAAAATGATTTAAATTTAAATATTGAAATTATGGAGGATATTTTCAACAATTAATTTTTTAAATGAGTTTTAAAAATTATTTTACATCTACTATAACATATGTTGGTGTCAATCATTCTTTACGGGGAATATAATCCATGGACACCATTACTATTCATTTTTTGACTAGATTAGGTTTAAGAAGAAATGTTTTTTATGACCCCCATTTATTTCACGTGGCTCATAAAATGAGGAAACCCACTTTTTTTAATGGGTTATTTTATGAGGAAATAATAATGAAACAAGTCTCTTTACTATAGGTTATGATATTATGAAATCTATAGAATACCCATTTAATTTCCTTGGTGATGATATGATGGGGGGTGGTTTATGATCTTGTGGCATAAATAAATATAGTTTTAATTATGTGATGGGTGGGGCCAATATCACTCGAAAATTAATTGGTTAATATTAAATGTTATATGAGCTCAGAGGGTACACTAGTTATTATCCGAAGACAAAAAAATTGGGTACATGGGTTGTATCCCAACACCAAAGACAAGAGGGTAGACGAGTCTTATCCCAAGCCTGAAAACAAGAGGGTATATAGGTTGTATAACAATAATGGAAACAAGTTGGTATATGGTTTTTATTTGAAGCTTGAAATAATTGTGTATGAGGGTTTTATCCCAACCCTGGAAAGAAGAAGTCACACAGGTTGTAGCCAAAGCTCGAAAATAAGAGGGTACATGAGTTATAGCTCATGTTAGAAAATTATAGGGTACATAGGTTGTATCCCATGCCCAAAAATAAAAGTTTATGAAGGATTTTCCCAAATTATTGATGTATATACATGTTTTATTATCCTTATAATAACATTTTATTAAGACCTTGGTAGTTATAATTGACATAATATTCTCAATGCTTATTTGAATGAAAAAATTAAATACCTTATTAATATGGTATACTCTCATGGATTATGCTATTTATTAACTTATTATTCATATCTTATGAACTTACAATAATTATTCCCTTACTAATGATTTTGATCTATGATATGCATTTTCTAGTTTTCACATGGTATGCTCATGTTATCATACCCTTATGTTCAGGTTATGCTTATGTATCACCCTTTTTAACATTTACTTAGCATCTGAGATCATAAATTTCATTTGTCTCTTTTCCCCAAGTTATTAAAGTTTTAAGTAGGATTTATAACGGAAAATATATTTATTGGAAACATTGAATTTATTTCACCAGACTATAAGATTGTGTTTCATGTTTCCAAAGGCTCTAAACTATTATGCTCCTTGGGACTGTATTTGTGTAATGTGGTGAATATTCATATTAAAAGAAGTAATATCCGTGTATGTTATTCTTTGGTCTATATAATATGTGATCTATATTAATCCCATAAATGTTAATTTTTTTTCATTCATTCCACATGTACAATTTGAAAATTTGAGAAACATAAGGGGGGATTTAAGAGAATTGAACTATATAAAATGTTATGAATAAGAAAAATAAAATGAATAATAAATTTTCAAGGAATACAATCACTTCAATTGAGGTAAAATAAATTTATTTTATTGATTTATCTAAATATAATATTTTCTATATTTATTTAAATATAAAAATTTCTATTATCTCTCAATAATATAATGAAGTGGTGAATTTCATAAATAAAAACTAACAATATCATATTTTTTTTAATCCAAATAATGATCTCATAGTAATGAGTAAAATCCTTAAGCTTTTATAAATATAGTTAAATATTTAAAAATTATGAAAGTGTGTATTATGATTTGAAATAAAAACTAAGATTGTAAAATAAAAATATAAAAAATTGATATGGCCTTGAAAGATTTTGTTATATGGATGGATGTAATGATGAATGGGAAAATTGATTTACTCAAAAAACCAATTCATTAGATGGAAATAAAAATATAAAAAAATGAATTAAAAATATAATTTGATCCCTCTCAACACACAATTTGAAGAGGGGATAAAATTAAATAGAGAATATTATTTTAAATTATAGGTGATAACTACCAAAATGAAGGATTAAAAGGTGATAATTTTATATCTTGAGAGAAATTTTATTATCCCTTATATAATGGTATCATAAAGTATATTTAAAAAGAACCTAAACCTATATTTAGTGAGTGTCACACCCCGACTGAGTTTGATGTGTGACTTGCACGTGACATATAAAACTGTGCGACAACACACAGTCTGACTCTTTAGGTGGTTAATACTGGGTGGAATGGTTTGAGTGCACCTCATTCAACCGCACACATGACTACACGCGAGCCATGAAATTTTCCAACATCTGAAATAATTAAATAAATTAATTAATGGTCATGTGAAATGAAATGAATTAAAATAAAAAATTAATAAAATTGAGTTTGATAAAAGAATTTTTAAGTATAAAATAATAATATTATTACAGTTTTAATAATAATAGTATCATTATTTTTTTGTAATTATTATTATTCTTATTATTATTATAACGTAAAATGATTTTTTAATAACCCTAAATCCCCCACATGTTTTCCTTGCCTACGCGAGTCCCCCCCACCCACTTCCCCTTCATCCACATGCATGCACCCGCTTCCTCCTACATGCCGTCACACCCCAGACTCCACCGACCTCGCCTCGCCCTCCTGGCCAATGCCCGCTCTCCTCCTTCCTCTGCCTTGGCCCCTCGCCCCTGCTGCGGACCGCCAGACTCCTTTCGCATCAACCTTCGCTAGTTCCCCCCCACCGGCACCCAAATTCGGTCGGACCTCCTCTCTGGTGCATCCTCGTCTAGTGGAGCCCTTCCCTGCCGATGCAAACCCATCCAGTGACACCCCTCTCCGATGCGCAACTCTTTCCAAATTCCCCCTTGTCTGACTCCTCCCTTGCCAACAAAAACATCCCCGGCTAGACCCCTTTCTTCAGCACTAAATGACTCCGGCAACCACCCCTCCTCGCTGCGGCATGTTCAAATCCCCTCTTTTGATACCGACAAGTATGAATCCGTTTTTTCTATCCTTTTTTGGGGTTTTCATTTTTGGCTGAATCCTAATAAATTGTGTAATGTAAGGTTCATTTTTCTTTTATTCCAGGGCTGTGCAATTGGTCTCTTGGGACCCTTGGGTTTGTGTTCCAACAGTCGCCGCATAAGGTGGAGCGGTTCGGTTTGTCACAGTTGGTCTCTGCATCCGAGGTGAGGTAAAAATCGAATTTCGTTGTTTCACACGGTCTAAATTAGGTTCCTAAACTATTTTGAGGTGCATGTTAATTATTTTGTGGTGTGTTGGTGTTTTGAGATATTATAATTTTCTAAAAATACCTTTTGATGTTTTTTTTATCATTTCTATGTTTTTACCAATTTTGTTTGGATAAATGTTATTTGGATTTTAATAGTGAAATTAGATGTTGTATGTGGTGTATAATATCTTTCAGAAGTATTTTGACATTATTATATTGTGAAAAGGGAATTTCTAAATGATATGGTTAAGCTTTCATGTGTGATTCTTTAAGGTACTTCTTGGAAGTGTTTTTAGGACTATGCAGAATGTGCGAAAGGTGTTTTCAAAGGAACTTGAGATAAAAATTCATTGATAGTGGAATTTTACAAATGGGTTTCATGAATTGACTAATTAATGGTAAATGCATTTGAAAGTGGTTTTTGGTGTTTGTTAAATTGAATGTGGTTTGTTTATGGAAAATGGATTTTGAAGGGTGTTTGGTAAATGTATTTGTGGAGTGATAAATGTAAAGGTTTGTTTGAAAATGATCACTTTAAAATAGTTTTTCTTTAGATCTTGATATTTTTGAATGGTCTCTTGGTTTCTAAATAATGTTGGTTCCTCTAGGTTAACTAATTAGAGCTTGGGTGTCTTCTTGGTGGTGCGCACACACACATACATAGTTAAGTATGTGTATATGTGTGTTTATATATATATATATATATATATATATATATATATATATATCTTCCTTTCCCATATTCCCTCATGGAGTGGGGAATATGTTCAATGGATTAAGGGTATATATATATATGTTTGTATGAGAATTTATGTGTGTGCTAGTGTGAGCATCATTCATCGGAATCTGCAAGAGTTGAAGAGTCTCAGCTTGGTCTGCTTCCTTCTCTGAGGTAGGTCTCCCTATGCATTTTCCATTAAATTTAAGAATCATTTATTTCTATCTTTTCTCACCTAGTTCTAATATTAATTATTAATATATAATTGTTGTTAAATTGTTTGCCTTGAATTGGAGTGGTTTATTTATTGTAGTGGGTTGCAATAAATGGTTTGATCATGTTTTCACATTAATTGAATAAGGAAATGACCCTTTGACCTTTTTTAACATGTTTTAGATTTAAAATTATGGGTTTGGGTTCTTAACTGGGTTTCGAAGAGTATCTATGGTTTTCAAAGTGGTGTGCGTGTGATTCTTAAGAAATGGTTTGGCATGAAAAAATCATGTGAGGCCTGGTTGGAACTTTTGTAAAAGTAGTTATCTCATGGAAACTCTCCTTAGATGTGGTCCCTTTGCTTTGGTTGAGTTATATGTTAGGGGGGTCCGCTGTGTAGGACTTCCCTGTGATCAATGGTAGAAATGCGAGGGATATATTCCTTGGTGTGACTTGGGATGAGACCTATCATGAAATATTATAATATATATTTGTGATTGGATGCTCGTATGGCATCGGTTGAAACCCTACCTTTTTAAATACTTGATACATGGGAACCGGGTATACTGAGAGAATATTCTGAGAATGATTGTTGCACTGGTAGGTTATGGTACTAACTAGTGTCCCATAGTAGGTGGATATTTTTGGTTTATTTCTATGGTATTTTCCCTCGGATGGCCTGAGAAAGGATGGATGAGCATTTTGAGCATTTTGATTACATCATGTCTGACATGTCAACGAGGATGAGGTCTCATGTATTGGTGTCTTCTGGATTATTCTCGATCTCTTGGTTTCACCTATGTCTACTCAGATTTTGTTACTTGCAGTAGTGATTATGATGTGTATGTGTATACCTACATTTACCTTACTGTGTGATTTCTTTTGTGCATTATTTTATATTGTTTTCCTTGGAAAGTGGTAAATGGTTTTGATTAGGTTTCTAAAAATGGTTTTCAAATGAAAGGGTTTAATCCCCTTTGTAAAAATATAAAAATCTAAACAACACATTCCCTTTGAAAATTCAAATGTCTCACTAAAATATTGATATGGATTTTGAGAAATGAATAAGGGCAATGACTTGTACTTTGCTTTTGAGTAACATGTAGAAGGCCCTAGTTTTATATATTGTATTTCAAGCATGAAATTGATGGTTCTTTTATTTAAAGGAAATGCATATGGGATTATATTGTTTGGGCATGCCTACTGAGTTTTATTACTAACGCCTATAGTTTTACCTTATTTTTAGCCTTGGTTGTTGCTCCTTGTTTGGATTATGTCACTATAGCGCAACGTTGGTTTGAGGTTGGGGTGAACCATAGGGTCACATGGAGGTATGTATGACTTTTTTTCTCACTACTCCTATTTTTCTTTTCCACTATTCAATTTTTTTATTTGTCTTTAATTTATGGGCCAAATCCTTCCCACTTGTTTAGTTTTGATTCCCAACACTAGTATCTAGCCCATGGGGATTGGGAAAGCCCCTCGGGCCATGTTGCGAGCCGAATCGGGTAACCGGTTTAGGGTTGAATCAGGTTGATTCATGAAAAATGGTATCAGAGGTAGCCTTAGTTATATGGGATGTCCGATAGATGGAGATTAGGACTGTCAACGCTCAGGAGGTAGGTTACAGGTCGATGCCCGCTCACCACCACTCGTGATCAGACTTGAGCTACCAGGGGTAATCCGGGTTTCAAGTCATTTGTCTTTGTTTTGGATTGAGGGATGAGAATAGAGGCGACTCAGTGTCACACTATGACCCCACATGGTTTAGTGACCCATGTGGAGCCCAGGTGCCCGATTCAGAGTCCACTAGTGTTATGTCTTACTTGAGGCATGGCTCACTACCATGTCACCAAGTTGGGTATAATCACTAGTTCCTAATTCTAGTTATTCATTGTTTGTTGTGCTTTGTCTTTATTTTGGTTGGTTATATAGTATTTTTGAAAATGATGGTGGTTTTGAATTGAAAGGTCTCTTTCTCTAATGGTTTTAAAACTGGTAAAAAGGGGATTTATTTTGAGTTGCTTTGAAATTGGTGAAGCACATTTTTATAGAAGATGTGTTTCGATTTGGAAAAGATGGATTATATCTACATTTGGTAATGGAACAGAATGTCCAACCCCTGGTATTCTTTAGGATCGTCCGCATATTCATCGGTAGATACGTGAAGTGTAGATCAACACATATGTGTGGGTGATTTGAGTAAAAAGGGATGAAGGATTATATGGCGGTTCATAGGATTCCATGGGTGGGGTTTTGAAATTTAAGACTAGGCATGATTTTTCTAAAATAGAATTGAATGAAAAAGTGATTTTGGGACTTGGTTTTTCTTCCAAAGTGGGTTTTGGTATTTTGAAAAGGGGATATTACCTGTGTTTGTGTTGGTTTGATTTATGAGTCTGTTATCCTTGGCTTGGGATGATACCTTTGGTTGTGTTGAAGCTTGTTCTGGATTTCAGGTTGGTTGTCTCGGCTCTGGGTGTTTCTTTTGATGGAGTTTTGTCTTGATGCCATTTCAGTTTTTGTTTTTCATGTTGTTTTGAAAATTCAACCCGGAAATTTCCTTAAATGTTGTTAATTATTTGAGCCCAATTATGGTTTCTATCGAGTTTTTCTTCACTTTCATGGCATTCCGGGTTTGTTAGGGGCAGTGAAGCAGTTTGAGTGGAGTAGAGCATTTCTTCAGGTGGTTGGGGACTCCCAAGTTTGTTAGAGTTAATATTATCTTGGGTTTAGTGGATGGTCCAGCCGTGGACCAAGGGTGGTGGTTGTCTCATCACACATAGAGTTGGGATGATGTGGGAGTTGTTAAAGTCTGTTTCCATCCAATGGATCATACCTAAGGTGGCGAGGAAGAAAAGATGTAAGAGCTCGTACAGAGCTAACAAGGACAATGTTTGGTGAAGTCCTGTGTCAACTACTTTATGGAGTCGACATTTGGAGTGCAAGTTCTTGGAAAATCTGGTGTCTCTCATCCATCGTAAGGCTTCCCCATTTTACGAGTGGGGTATATGAGAGGATCCAACCTATGAAGAAATCATTTTTGTCAGTGTCAAATTGTGGTTCATCAAACTACATACTAATGTGCCATTAGTGTTTCCGGTTCGAGTATCCTAAGACATCCCGTCTCATCCCACTAAAGTCCTTCTATTGTGTGACAGTTTAGGTCATATAAAAATGTTCTGAAATAAGTGTCGTTCGAAGGAGTCCTAATCAGGGGATGCTCATGTCTAACTATGAGGCATAAGATGGTTCAGCCATTAGATCCCTAGCCTCAGGTCTCAGGGTGAAGCTCGTGCATAGTCAGAGAGTCAGAGGCATGTGATACCCTTCCTTGGTTCATTATCTTTCATCTTGGAATAGAGACATTCATAATTTCCTTTTCCTTGTTTTCCCACTATTGTAATTTCATCAGTTGTGGTAATAGTGTGATGAACTTATTCTTTCACGATCGTTTTAGTTGCGTTCTTATGAGTGTGGACTCTAGATTTTTTTTCTTATAAGGTTATTTGGCCTTGTTTGGGTTGGTCCTAATTTCATTAGTGATGGTTTGGAGATGTGAGTGTTGGGGTTTTTTGTTTTGTGCAGAGAGTTCTGGGTTTTAGTGGAAGAATTGTCTCACTCTACTAAGGGAGTTGGATCTATTGGGAGTTTTATATCTATTTGGGGAATTCTTAGCTCTAGCGGTGTTATTATAGGGAGTTTATTTTTTTGGTGCCCCGATATGCCGGGTGGCCTTGTAGTGCTGTTCCGTTTAAGTCTCAGTGGTCCCGCTAAACTCAATTGGAGAAGTTAGTAAGTTCAGGATGGGAGTTCCCACATTAGCCCGTCCTCAGGTTGGTGTGCATGTGTTTTAATGTTTTCGTGTTAGTCGAGTTTTGGTGGTGGGGAGAACCCTCTTGTGTTATCCCTTCATTTTATGTCATGGTTTGTTCATGATCGGTCTGCTGTGACATGTGGAGTGAATCAACAACCTGAGGTTCATGATTTTACTTTTGGATATGTTTTGGTATGAACTCAAACTTTGGCTATCTTTTGACTTGGTGAATTTCAAGGGGAAGAAAGTGTCTGTGGTGGGGAGAATTGTCACACCCCAACTGAGTTCAACACACGGCTTGCGCGCGACATATAAAACTATGTGACAACACACAGTCTGACTCTTTGAGTGGTTAATACTGGGGTGAATGGTTCTAGCACACCTCTCTTGACAGCACACAAGACTACATGCGATCCATGCGATTTTCCAACATCCTAAATAAGTAAATTAATTAATAAATTGTCAATTGGAATGAAATGAAGTATTTTTTTATAAAATAGAGTTTGATAAACAAATTTTTAAGCATAAAATAATAATATTATTATAGTTTTAGTAATGATAGTATCATTATTTTGGTTGTTTTTATTAATAATAATAATATTATTATTATTATAACATAAAAAGAATTTTTTTAACAAACCCTAAATCCCGACCCCCCCTTTTCCTTTCCCTTCATGAGCCCCCACCCCCACCCCCCTTTGGCCTCCTACGCGCACCTACGTCCTCCTACATTCCGTCACACCCCATAGCTCCACCGACCTATCCTCGCCCTTCTTATCGGCGCCCCTTGCCGCCTCCCTCTTCCTTGGCCCCTCGCCCTCGCCGCGGACCACCAAACTCCTTCTGCACCGCCTTTTGTCGCCCCCTGCGGGACTCCGCTCCGGCTGGACCACGTCTCCAATGCGGCCTCATCCGGTGGCGCCCTTCCCTCCCGACACACCCCATCCGGCGACACCCCTCTCCATTCCGTAGATCTGGCTGAATTTCTCCCTTGTCTGACGTCACCCTCACCTGCAAAAACCTCCTTGGCCAAACTCCACTTCGACACGCAATGCCTCCGGCAGCCACCCATCCTCTCTACGGTGTGTTCGACCTCCCCTCTTTTTCTACGGGCAAGTATTATTCTATTTTTTCTATTCTTATTTGGGGTTGACGTTTTTGGCCGAATTTTAATGGATTGTGTTATGTTCCGTTCATTTTTCTTTCATTCCAAGGCTGTGGGATTAGCCTCTTTGGACCCTTGGGTCCATGTTCCAGCAACCATTGCCGAAGGAGGGGTAGTTTGTCTTTTCTCGGTTGGTCTCTGCTATCCAAGGAGAGGTTTAAATCCTTTTTCTTTGTTTCGCATGGTCTAAATTAGGTTTTTAAATTGTTTTGAGGTGCATGTTAATTATCTTGTGGTGTGTCGGTGTTTTGATATAGTATAATTTTCTAAAAATATCTTTTGATGTTGTTTTTTAGTATGTCTATGTTTTTACCAATTTTATTTGGATAAATGATATTTTGATATTAATAGTCCAATTAGATGTTGTATGTGGTGTGTAATAATTTTTTATAGTTTTTTAACATGATTATATGTTGAATTTATTTATAAATTATATGTTTATGTTTTCAGGTGTGCTTTTTAGGGTACTTCTTGGAAGTGTTTTTATGTCTATGAAGATTGTGAGAAATGTGTTTTCAAAGGAACTTGATATGAAAATGCATTGATAGTTTGTTTTTACAATGGGGTTTCATTAATTGACTAATATATGGTAAATTCATTTTAATGTAGTTTTTGGTGTTTGTGAAATTTAAAGCGAGTTGTTTATGGAAAATGGCTTTTGAAGTGTGTTTGGTAAATGTACTTGAGGTGTGAAAAACATAAAGGATTGTTTCAAACTGCTCACATTAAAATATCATTTCTTTATATCTTAATTTTTTTTAATGGTCTGTTGTTTTCTAAATTATTTGGTTTCCTCTAGGTTAACTAATTAGAGCATGGGTGGATTCTTGGTGGTGCGCACACACACATACATTGTTAAGTATGTGTATATGTATATATATATATTCCGTGCACATATTCCCTCATGGAGTGGGGAATATGTTCAAGGGATTAAAGGTATATATATGTGTATGCGAATGTATGTGTGTGCTAGTGTGAGCATCTTTTGTTAGAAGATCCTAGAGCTGATGTGTCTCAGCTTGGTCCACTTCCTTCTCCGAGGTAAGTCTCCCAATGAATTTTCCATTAAATTTAAGAATCATTTATTTCTTGCTTTTCACACCTAGTTCTAATATTAATTATTGATATATAATTGTTGGTAAATTTGATGCCTTGAATTGGAGTGGTTTATTTCTTGTAGTGGGTTGTAATAAATGGTTTGATCATGTTTTCACATTAATTGCATGATGAAATGACCCTATGACCATTTTGAACATGTTTTAGATTTAAAATTATAGTTATGGGTTTCTTAAATGGGTATCGAAGTGTATTTATGGTTTTCAAAGTGGTGTGTGTGTGATTCTTATGAAATGGTTAGGCATGAAAAAATCATGTGAGGGTTGGTTGGGACTTTTTTAAAACTACTCATCTCAACAAAACTCTCCTCGGATTTTGTCCCTTTTCTTTGGTTGAGTTATATGTTATGGGGGTATACTGTGTAGGAATTCCCTGTGATCAATGGTATAAAGGAGAGGGATATATTCCTTGGGTGACTTGGAGGAGATGTGAATGCTGGTCAGATGTGCCCTGGCCTCCCACACTAGTGGAACACAACTGACCTCACATCAGAATCCACTAAAGAAATCTGCCTGGAAGGTTGGCTTGAGCTACAACCTCCCTTCTTCCCTAGCTCCCCACACTTCCTTTTCTTCTCAAAATAACTGCCACTGACCATTCCTAATACTATCCCAAACAAACCAGCCCTACCCTTGTGGTCTATCTCCATTACGAAATCTCTATCAACCACCTCAATATAGGTTTTCATCTTGAATGGGAAGACTTGAGAATATAACACTAGTAGAAAACCCCTCTCGAACTTCTGGGCCTTCATCTGCTCATTGGAGACCATTTATGGAGCAGACCAGGCCAACTCTGTAAAATGGTTGGTATACTTCATGAATGAAAGATCCCCCTGAACAAGTTTCGTAAACTCTCCAGATCAATCATATTCCAAAACTTTAGGGTAGTACTGGTCGTTGATGATATCCTAGAAGTCTATCAAGCTCATCTACTAGTGCTTCCCAGCTTGAACCACTAATTATCACCACCTGCACCTGGGAACCTCTAACATGAAATAATAACATTTCACCCTGACCTCCTCAGGTGTGTTCAGGAACTCAAACATGCGCTTGATATTTTTTAGCCACTCCTCCGCTTCATGGGGTTTTATGCCACCTCAAGAAGTAGGAGGCTTTTTTTAAAAACTTTTAGGCCTTTTCATTCCTAGGAATGGTCTAGTCTTCTCTAACTGGAGATGGAATAGGAGTTGGTCTCTGTCCTAGAGTTTAGATAGCCTGAACTATAGCCTCTACTATCCTCTGATCAAGTGGTGAAGGAGAACTCTCTCTAGATTCCTCCCATGGGTGCTTGTGAGATTCCTGGGGAGGCATGTTGCTATAAAAGGAAACATTCACAAGAGAAAAAAATCAGAATAATAGTTCTGAAAAAATTTCATCAACAATATCTAATATAAATAATACAATCACATTACAATAATAAAATAAACAACTACTTGACCCCCACCCGATGTCCACGTGCAGTCTACAGCCCACACGTCTCACCTGGAAGTGAAGTAAAACAAACAATTCCAATGTCCCACAGTGACTTGAGGTCTATCACAAGAGGTGAGGGCCAGACACTGTACTCAAAACCAAACCTCTTAGACCTGACTATCCTAGCTCCTAAATATCTTGAATTATCCCAAAATAATAATATAACCCAAAGACACAAACATAGTCTGATACCATTTTGTTACAAAGCTGAATCTAGTCTGCATTAAAACCTGTAACTAACCTGGTCCGTGGAAAGTCCCGAAGGGTGTTCCCTATCCCCACATGCTGGAAAAAGTACCTAGGTATCTTAAATATTTTTTTGGGAATTATTTACATGATTTTAGAATCATTTAAACACAAATAACAATCCATAAAATAAATCTGGAAATTACCAATGAAACAAGACTTAAATAAAATTATGAACTAAATAAAAGAGTTTAATCATGACATAATAAGACAAAAAATATATAAAAGTAACAGAAATACATCCCATGTAACACCACGCAACAAGGGTTCCTCACCCATGAGACGTATCCAAAACACCTCACCATGGAAGCAAACTAACACCCCAACAACTATCACCCATGGCCATGCCCTTACCTGGGTCAAACAAGATCATGTCTACTAACACCCAAGGGGTTTAAGAAGGGTGTCAGCCTAATCTCAATAGTATTACACCCAAAACATTCCATATTTTAAGAAATACAATACAAAAATCATCTATGTTTTAATAAAAAATAAATTACAGCAATAATTTCTAAAGAACAAAACGTTGAAAAGTAAACCGTTTTTAAAGGGAAATTTCAAAGAGTGAACACATTTCAATAAAACATGTATTCTACAGAATTTTTCATACAAACACACCATAATCCAATGATAAATACCAAATAGTTAATGAGCACTGATATATGGGACATCACTAGGCACTAGTTTGTTTTGGGCCCCATATACCTCATATATCAATGTAAAGTAACCATAACCATATCCATTATCATGCACGATCGACTAGTAGGGAACACACTTGTTATCTAATGGTCCCTAATCATCATAATTATAGTTTTTTTTGTATTCAATGTCTAACTTTCTATGTGAATCAAGGACAAAACCACTCTGGGTCACATGTGTACTAGTACACGTCCGCCCACCTAGATACCCGAGCTTTCACCTTTTTGCTCAAATAATTTACACATGACAAACAAATCCATTAACACCTAAAAACATCAGTTATTGTCACAATGATTCAAAATAGTAGTTACTCATGCTTTTCACCATTTATATAACTCAATAAACCACTTATAATTTCCATAAAATAATTTAAATGAATGTAACCAAACATTTCACATAAAATTCATCTAAAATCCCTCCTTGAAAACCAAATCCCACCAATATTACCCCAAAGCAGAATTGGTATCATCAATTTTTTTTAATAAAACCCATCCATGATTTTCAAAATGTCCCCAATTTGTAAAACATTGAACACACATGTAAAACACCAATTTTCACACAAAAAGGAATTTAAAAATAAATTATTTAACAAATGCCACAAAAATAATCTTCACTGAAGGCACAATGAAGGAGTATTATAAAAAAATAAACCAAGTAGGGCTAACTCATCTATTAGTTCTTACACATAGAATCACCTACCACAAGTGTTAAGACAACAATTTCTTGTGCGGAAGTTCAACCACACCACCGCCACACCACAAGGGTGTTAAATCAAACATAAAACCAAAAGATTAATCCAAGAAACCCTAGATAAAAACCAATGTCTGAATCCATACATCCTATACATTAGAAACCTCAAAAAATGGAATAAACCATAATAATATAAAAGTAGGATAGAAGGAAAGCCACATACTTGAGAGATATTGAAGAAAGCACCCCGAATACTCCAACATGTATATCAACAAGCTACTAAAACTGATAGAAAGGTTTAAATAATTATGAGGAATTCAAGATGGGACAGAAATGGGGGAAAAATTAAAAAATGAATGATTTATGAAAGAAACAAATTACTTTATTAAATCTAGATTATTTGAGAATCCTTGAGAAATATTTTCTTAATCCACGATGAATATGAGCTCGAAAGAGGAAAAATGGAACATGTGGGTGCACCTAGGGTTCTTGGTCTTGAATGAGAGGTGTAATTACAGAAAAAAATTAAAAATTAAATGAGATATGAAATAAAGTATTTGTTTTTAAGAAATTAAATGGGGTTATGGGTTGGCCCAATGCCTAAATAAATCCCAAATATCCACCAAGATAATGAGTTTCTAAGGAGTCCACAAGGATATGGTGGGTTGAATAGGTCACGGGAGGCCAAGTGGGAAGTGGAATGAGTGAATAATGTTAAAAATTCAAGGATTTATAAAAGAATTTTTTTAAAAATCTGGAAATGGTCTCACTGTTTTGCCCAAATCATGATGAAACCGCACCTTTCTCCAAAAATACATGGGAAAACCCTACATGAAATAAAGAATAGAGATAACATGAAAATTAACATTAAAATAATTTATGTATGTGATAATGTAAATAATTTTTTTTAATAAGTAGTTGATATCATTTGATTCTTATTGAGTAAGTATCTTTTTCTATGAATATTGTTTGAAGAAAAATGATTCAACTCCCCTTACAAGGAGTTATAGTTATTCATTTGGGTAAGAAGAATGAAATTGATGGATGAAATAATTACACCACTCTTAGAATTTCTTGATGTTATCATATCGGTTTTCTCACATGGATCTTGGATATACTTATATATTTACATCTGTAAAGAAGTAAATGTATAAGTTGGTTGTGATAATTATCCTTAAATAAGCTATAAGAAGTCCCAATATAATTTTTATAATGGTAGTTCTCCTTAGCATGGGGTGTCCAATGCATAAAAGTTTTATCCATTGAAAAAGTGTTTTATTAGTTTATTTTATTACATTAACAAATCATAGTCTATAGACACCTTTTTTTGTAGAAGAATGTAAGAAAAATAATTTAAAATCAATTTGTACTTTCATGATTTATTTACTATATTTTCATAATGAATTGGATGTTAATGTATTAAATGGTATGATATATTGAGAATTTTTTTATTATAATTATAGATGTATAAAATTATGAAATAAAGATACAGTTTGTAGAAGTTTTAAATAGTGAACCACATGATTTAACCCCCTCGAAGGGTATCTTGGACTCAAATCTTAATATAGTGGTCCCAAAATATGATATTTGATCCTAAATATTTTTATTTAAAGATAAATCTGTCATATCTATTTCTGAATTATTTTCCAAAAATTATATCATTTTTAAAGACCCTTCTTAGGGAAATAACCATGAAGGATGGAAATTGAAGATTCTTGATTTTTCAAATTCTTTGGGTGGTTGTTTCATGTATTTTATACATCATGTTTCTAATTTGAGAGTTTATAGTAAACTAGTTTGGGATGGAGAAACAAAAAAGATTAAAAATTTTGCACCGATAGAAATGGTTTCCATGATTTTATTTCATCACAGTACTATGTTTCATACACAAGAATCATTAAATGTGTAACTCCCAGTGTTTTTATAGATTAATATTTTTTGAATAAATTAATTTTTTTGATTGATTTTATTACACATTACACAAAGTTATGCATGATTTATATAAAAAACCAAGTTAATATTTTTCTACAAACAAAACTTATATTATCTTCATGTAAAGGTACCACTATGTTTGGATTGTGTTACACACCATGACGAGTTCCTTTAATAACATGCATGAAATGGATGAGTGATTTTTCCCTTTCAAAAAAACCTTTTTTGTATACAAAAACACATTTTTTCGTACTAAACTACAAAATTATTTTGATGAATTATTTTATTAAAATTTATATATTATAAACTCAATAAAATATTTAAAATTCATTTTATGTGTTTTATAGACAATAGATAAGAATGAATCCAATTTTAGGCATAAAAAATTTAATTTCCTAAAAGAATGTTTTACCACGTTTTAATAGCAAGATAACATTTAAAATAATTTTTGAAACTTTTGTAAATTTTATTTGAATAAATTAACTTCTTTTTAGATAATAAATTCAATATTGGAATAGGGTGATTTTTTGTACTTTTTTGAGATGTTTATTTGTGTATAGTGAAAAATACTATATTTTAATTGAATACTGACTTTTTGTCTACTTTATTTATATAGGGAAATTTTATTTTAGTAACACCCCAAGCTTTAATGGTACGTTTCCCTGTTAATAATGCAATAGCTTGGATTGTACACAACTTCGAGATTCTAACACACCGTGACCAATCGAACTAGCTGTTATGAATAGTAATACCCTCTTTTTGAAATTTTATAAATTTTAATTTTCAACATGTACTTCATATTTTAATTCGGAATATTGAAATTATCATTGGGGGAATTTTTGGTATTTTTCTAAAAACTTTCAATTTTTGATGAATAGTGAAAATACTGCGTTATTGTTTAAAATTGGATTTTAATTTAAATAATTACTTATTTTATTTAAATTTATTTTAGGTAAAAATAGATACATATTACCTATTTATGTTCAATGTAATTCATTGCTGTCATTTTGTAATAATATTAGATATATAAAATTTTATCGAACTTTTCACCGTCTTTTACCCACCTCCTATGAGAATTTACAAATTCGCATAAATCATAATTTTACCGCTTCTTTGAGTAGAATTTAAAAAATTTAAGAGACACTGTTAATATAACTATGTAAAATGTGGTTCAATAAGATGAAAATAACTTGTGGTGAATAGTAACTTTCTACTTTTATTTACCATGATTAAAAGTAAATCAGGTAATTAAGGGTAAAAATGATATCATAACTACCACAACACATGTCCTAATTATATTGGATAAGTGTAATTCGACCAAAAAAACCTTAGGAATGAAATATTATCCTTTAGGTCCACTTGGATTAGATTATGAAATTTATTATTATTTTATTTAAAGAAGAATTAAAAGAGTTAAAATCAAAGTTTAATAACTAAAACATTTTTAATATAGGGTTATACATAAGATAAATTCGACTATAAATATTAATTAGAAATACAAAAAGATTTACTACATAATGATATTTTATTTATAATTTTTAGACATTAAATAATTTAATTTATGTATGACACAATGATGACGCAATAATTACATTAATAAAGAAATATTAAAATAATTGATATTACAAATATCCAAATAAATGTAATTTGATACTTTTGATTAATTACACTAAATTTATAGGTTAATATGACATGATAGTATTGAACATATGAACTTATTTCTAAGTAATAATGTTTTGAGGACTTTAAAAAATATCATTTATTAAATAATGTCAAAATTGACATAAATGAGTTTTTAAAACAAATATTATATTATTAATTGATATAGTACTCCTAAAAATATAGGGTTCAGAAAAATGACTTATATAAGGTTATATATATTAATAATTAACCACATGGGGTTCTTTTGTATTGTTATAGTATGTTTATTAACCATACAATATAAAAATACAAAGAGGCATGATAAATGTCAAACTATTTAACTAAGAGTTAAATCAATAAGATAAGGTTAAAATGGTATCCTAAACTTGTCTAAAACAAATTTTTTGATAGTATTTAGACCCATAACTACCATATATTTTAAATATATCAATTTTTATTCATTATAAACTAAAAATTATTTTATTATAAAATAATATTTCAATCTTTCCCTATGGTGCCCCTCACCCCTCTTATAAAAGGGAACTTCCCCTTCTCTCAAATTCACACCTCCAAAGCCATTGGTCTCGTCCATCACCTTCCAAAATATCCTTCTATAAATCCTACCTTCATCCTATAGGACTTAGTTTGATCATAAATCAAACCTAAGGATCCCTTTTGATCAAATTAAAAGGTAGAACCTGAAGAAGATGTAAATATCTCACCACTTCTTCCAAGTTATTTTCTTTTCCACTTCCTCTTTCTTTGTTGTTTCCATTAAAAAATAATAACACTAGTATATTATATATACTGTGATTTTATTATAAAAATGGTACAACCATTTTCATTATGTTATTCATCTAATGAATAACATGTCACCACACGTGCGTAAGTACGACTTACCATCTCCGCGTCGTGGTGTAGTTGTTATTCAATACATAATTTTTTGGATGGGTATAATAATGACATATAATTGATGTAAATAATAAATATAACATGTCAATGATTATTTGTATATTATATACCATCCATTTACTAATGATTTTAATTACAAAATAATGATATTGTCGCTCATGCGTACGTACATATTACAGTCTCCACGAATGAGATGAGATTCATTCCCCATCGTAATACTTCATGAAAAATTTTCATGTGATGATTAAAAATAATATTTAAAATACAGAATATAATTCTGTATATTAATCAAAAAAATTCTATCCATATTAATCAGGGCTTAAGTAACTAAGCGTGTAAAGGAAAATGAATCAGTTAACACCCGAAACGATGATACTACTCAAATATCATTAACAAATCAATATTGGTATATAATATATCATATCATATTAATTTATTTGGTTATTGACTAATTTATTAACAATTATTTCACCATTATAAAGGATGTTAACCAACCCTCGACCAAATAAAAATACAAGGTAAGGGGTTTTCATCTGACTCCTTATTCCCGTGTGATTCATGCTATATTGCCACTATTTCCTTTTGTGTGGTGTATTTTCTGCCCATAATTTTATTATTAGTGTAATAAACATTACATTATGTGTATTTACATCTTAATTGTATGAAAATTATTTTATTGGGTGTATGTTTTTTATGTTACCAAATTGGTAAGGGTTAATTTCACAATCTCTTTATTATATGAGGTTGTTTTTACGTAAATATCTACCGGGACCTCTTTATCATCCACATCAATGTTTCCTAAAAATGTATTCCTAATTTTTTTTACTAATTACTACACTATGGGGTAAAGTCATTTATTACCTTGTTTTAATTTTTATAAATTGTTTTAAAGGAATATTTCCGTCATTTTCCAAACAAGGTACTTTATGACCTTTTTGACAAAATTAAGGTAAGATTAGTTTTTAACTTATATGGCGGGTGCACCTATTTTCCCCCATTATAACATCTTCGAAGCTTCCCTTATAATATTATAGGAATATTTTCAAAATAAATGTATTCTTTTATATTTATATGACTTTTAAATGATTTCAAAATATAAAGAGATATTTGTCTAAAAAATGTTTTGATTTCATCTATGTCAACATCCTCTGATTGATATTAAGCTTATTTGAAGTTGATTTATTATGATACAAAACATCAATATTTTATTGATTGTTTTGTGATATTTTTGACTGTAGATGTGTTATTTTTATACCATTCATGGTTTATAGATATGTATTTACATTTCGTATGCTTGTTTTAATACAAATGTTTATATTATGTTTAAGCCTTTTCATAAGAGGAATGTGTTGGACTTAGTAAGTGATGGGTGGAGCCCATTATAGCTTCTCGATGCATCGGTAGGTCTCATGAGACAAAATAGTATCTTGGTACAAGGCCTTGAAAAAATATTATTTTTAGTCTTGGCACAAGGCCTTGAATATGTGGTAATGATGTCTGGAATTATTCATTCTATTGTTATGAAAGTGGCTATTGATATTGCTAGTGATTATTCTACTAGTAGAATATCCATGTGAATAAGTAAATAGAACTATTTAATTTTATCTTTGCCATATTTTTCTTATTTTAAAGTTTAGAAGGCTTTTGTTTTAGTCTTATACATTTCCTTAAATTGTTATGCTTATTTATGAATGTTTCTATTATATTTTTATCCTTACTGAGCATCTGAGCTCACCCCTTTCTATGTTTTATTTTTTCTATGATGCGAAGAAGTATATTATGATTGACCTATAGGGAAGGTCTAAGGGATATGTGTGTGGAATATGGTGATTATTTTTTTAGTTTTTCATTTTATAATGTAATGTTAAACTTATGAATGTATTTAGTATTTCCAAGGCTACAAAACTAATTAGTCATTCGAGACTTGATCATTTGTGATCATGTCATTGTTATGTAACAATGCACTGAACCTGGGTAACTGGGGTAAGGGTGTTACAATTTTAGATTATTTTTAAAGTATAATAGGTAATATTTATATCAATAAATTCAATTTAGGTCATTGGAATCAATTTCACATTGAAATTGGATATAAAAACATTTCAAACATTTGAATATTTCAACTTTAAAAACCTATTGTTTCATCAGATCTATGGGATTAGATTTTAAATTAACTTTTTTCAAATTATGTTATCTTATTTTGGAAAAATTGATAAAATATTTTTAATCAGAATAATTTATAATTTCAAACAATTAAAAGTTAATTTTTTATTAAAATTATTAGTAAAAATAACTAAAATTAATTATAGTGATTAATAGAAAAAAGTTTACCAACGGATTAAACTTTAACATAAGGGGGTAAAAATGACAAATTAGCATGTCCAGAACCCATTTTATTGACGTATTAATACCATATACCATCTTTCATTATAAAAATATAATTATATTATCCCCTTTATTTATGGTAAACCTCAAAAAAGTGTTTACCATTTTGGTATTTACAAGAATACCACTCATCCCCCACTATAAAAGGAAACTCCCCCCTCATTTCATCGCACATATCAATCCATTTGGATCATATGAAACTACACCACTATGATAAAAAAATACCTAATATCAGCATATAATCCTCACTTTGGCCAGAAATATAACAGAAATGGTCCTTTGGTGAAAATCAAAAGGAGTGACTGAAGTAGGGGTAACGTTCATCAACAAGTAGTTTTTTCCTTCCTTCCCCACCCTGTTAAATTATTATTACATAAAGATTAAAGATAACCATAGTATAATAAATAAAATATAATTTATTTATGTTATGATTACTACATATAACTTCACACTCTTCCATAGAATGGGATACACAATCTTCATTCGTGTGTACGAAGGACTACCACCATGCGAACTGATGTCATTCGTTCTTACATTACCACCTTTCAAGGTTGGGAATAATGATTAATTTATAGTTTATATATGATATATATGATATTTAAAATTAATTTATCAATACTCAATCATTAAATAACAAATATATTCATGATTTCCTTTTTTTGGGAATATGATAACGTTGTTCGTGTGTACAACTAACTACCACCTCGCCAAGCCATAGGATTCATTCAAAATTTACATGAAATATATTAAGGATTGGTTTCATATAATTATTAGATAAATATAAAATAAGAGAGATAAATTAAGGATAATATATATATATATATCATTTAATTTACTTTATTTTAATATGACAATTAAATTTAAATAGTGTTCATTTGTGTGTACAACCTACCATCTCCATGAATAGTGTATTTTATTTCCTATTTTTATAATTTAAAGATTATCATAAATACATATATAATGAATATATATGGTGTTAATATCATGTTTTACATTCTTTAAATGTTTAAATATTTATCTATGCAATATTTCCAAGAATAATATGTCAAAATATATACGAAAAATCAATGCAGTTATTACCTGAAACATAACCTGAACATGGAATTATCAATAAACGAGTAATATAAAGTCACAAGTAAAAATATATTGTATTATATATATTTATATAGTTCTGTGATAGTTTTATAATAAACCTATACATATTATATATGAGGTTTGAATGAGTATGACGTAAGTTAAGACTTATGATATGGGGATTTCTAGTATCACTTTTATTTTGGTGAGACTAATGTCATATTCATCCCTCATTTGTTTTGTGTGGTGTATATACTACCATATGACATAGTATATCATAAATTGAATTTATTTAACTATATGAAAAATTTAAATTGATTTTATTCTTTCACATATCTCATTTTTCAAATTTCAATTAGGTAGTGAGGTATTTCCATATCACTTTTTACTTTTGTGAGACACGTGCTTTATTCACCACCCCTTTCTTCAATGTGGTGCATATAATGACCATGGAGGTATTTTATGATTCTTATACTAAAATTCATTTCTATTAACATATCCATTTTAGTGTCTCTCTTTCATGGGTTTTATAATTCAAAAGTTACAAAATCTATAAAGTATTTTTTTTTATTAATTTTTCTTCTTTAAGATACATGTTATGTTATGCACCTATATTCTTTTACAAGGTTTATATAATTACCCTTGACATGTTATATCATGAATTTTCTTATTTTCATGTTATTTTATGCATCATTTAATGTTATTCTTTCATGGTCATTTTGATTCATGTTAACCATAATGGTTAGAGGTTATTGTTATAATATCATTGATAATGAAGATAATTTATGATTATAATTCCATTGATGAAATATTATGATCCATATCTCATGAATTATCAGGAATTTTATTATCCCATATTTATTCATTATATATTCATGTAAAGGTACCATTTTCTACAAATTTTTACTTAATATAATTAAGAAAATGTTTTAAAGAAAATATTACTTTATTTCACTTTTCAGTGGGAAATCTGTATTTTTTAAAAATATTTTCAAAAATGTTTTCAACCCACTTTTCTAAGAAGAAATGATATTTTACTGAATAAATGTTTTAAATGGTATTTCAAAATTATTTTAAACTTATGGTTACATCTGTTGGTGTTACTCTAGCCTTACATGGAATATGATCCAAATACACAATTATTATTCTTTCTTTTAATGGTTTATGTTTAAGATGAAAAGTTTTTTATGAATACAACTTCATTTACATGGGTTGTACCATGGTTAAACCCACTTATATTCTTGGGTTATTCTATGAGGAAATGGATATGAAACCTGTCTCTTTTCTAAAAGTTATGATATTATGAAATGTTTATAACACCCATTTCATTTCGTCCATTAGAATATGATAAATGTTTTATAATATTGTGGAACGCATTAATTTGGTTTTATTTATTCGAAGGATCGGACCTATATATCCCCATAGTACATTGGGTAATAATATATGGTATATTATCTTAGTGGGTACACGGGTTGTTATCTCATGCCGGAAAAAAGAGGGTACAATGGTTATATTCAATGTTTGAAAATAAGAGGATACAAAGGTTATATCCCAAGCCAAAAAATTAGAGGGTACATTCATTGTAACGCAAGAATGAAAATAAAAAGCAACAATAGTTTTATCCCAAGCCTAAAAACAGTAGGGAACATGGGTTATATCCCATTTTTGAAAAAAAGAGGGTTCTTGATTTGTAGATGATGCCTGAAACTAAGAGGGTATATGGGTTTTTAGCCAAATATTGAAGTTGGTACATAGGTTATTGTATCAAGATTAACATGTTATGATGGTCTTGGTAGGTATCCTTTACATAGTATTTTATATATTTAAATGTATTTGATAATTCTTTGTTATATTCTTGTGTTATTATATCATGGATTATTATCTTTATTCCCTAATAATTCATGTATTATAAATAATCAATATTTATGAAATGGCTCGTGATCATGATCTCTAATATGTAGGGTATGATTTTCAAATTTCATTCTCATGTTCTCATACAATTAGGTTCGTGTTATTCTTATTTATCTCCCTTTTTACCTGTATTGAGCTTTTGATCTCACCCCTATATTATGTTTCCTTTCAATAGGTTATGAATAATGGTTTAACGTAGGAGTACTAAAGGGGTGTTATTTTTGGGAAAAATTGAAGACCTTTAACTATGAATAATGTTTGGTTTAAAAGTTTCCAAATGCACTAAAATATTACAATCCTTGATCATTTATTTGTGCAATTTAATGAATATTCATTTAAATATATGTAATATCCATGAATTTTAAGAGTGGTTTGCTATAGTTGGAATCAAAGGAAATATTTAGTCAACCTTTGGAAACCAGGATGAGATACTTTTAGTGAGATCCCTAGGTATATTTATAAGGATATTTCATGGGATGCCTCTATGAATAATTATAAGGATGATTTAAAATAAGGTAAATTGTACTAGAAACATGGTAAATAATTTAGAGACTGGATTCTAAGAAATTATATCCATGTCTAGATACTACAAGTAGATATGGATTTGGAATACATTTAAATAGGGTTAACAACCCTGAAACTATTATATTTAACTATTATCAATCGAGAACTAGTGAAAGATAATATGCCTTATTACGCACTAGGTTTGACACTCCTTGGGGATAATGTTTGTAAATTAACACATTATTTATGAACCATCATGAAGAGTTTAAAAAAATTATGATCAAGGATGATCTAGTATAAGCCTAAGCTCTTATATATTCAATATAATGTGTCATAGTTTAGGAATCCTATAAGTAAATTTTTATGATTATATATTTTTATACTATGATAAGTGTTTCTCATGCTATGATTTGTAGTTTTAATTTATGTATGGAACCCAAAATGACCATATTAATTCTATGTGTTAAAAAACATTTACTGATGATAACGAAAATGTAATGATAACTAGTGTGAAGTTTATTATGATTATGCATAATTAATTTTCATATAACATGATTAACAATGTATACCATATCCAACTATCAGACTCACTAAATAATATAATTAAATAGTTCACTAAGATCTCAGGTATTAGAGACCATAAAAGAAAGAATATTTGGTTTCCTTTGTGTTAAGAATGTGGGAAGAAACGCCCAAGTGAATGTCTTAGAGGAACACAGATATATTTTGACTATGGAAAATAAAGACACAAAGAATGTAACTACAAAGGGAAAATGAAAAGTCTAATTAAAACATTGGATGAGAAAACTTTCCTCTTAAAGGTATCATTAACTATCCCATTCCTTGAATGAGGAAAGTATGAGATTTATGCAAATCAATTTCTTAGAGAGAAATATCTTCATGGAAATCTACATGGTTAAAAGATTAATGGTATTCCTTTTGAGGATGAAGATACCACGATCGAAATTTGAAAATTATGTTCTATTCTAATAGTACTGTTTATAAGCATGATTAAATCCAGTATACATGATTTATATTTAATATTTTAGGAAAGGGGTATTTATGAATAAGATGATGAATCCTAGTTAATGGGTTAAGAAATAAGTGAGATGATTGAAGGGGATATGTATTGGAATTAAAAAATTTTGTTATATGAATGATTATGTATATTTTTTCCTTAAATACTAGAAAAATATACATAACGGTGTTGATGACCTAGAAAAGTGATTTTATAGAAAGGTTGTATTTTTATCAATGGAAGGTAACCCTTAATGTGTTCTTGATGTTGAGAAAATCATTTTTAGATTGGATAAATAGATAATTGATTTGGATAAAGTTAATATGATAGTATTGATGACCTCGTAATTAAAAAAGTATTTGTTGAAAAGTGGTTTTTGTTATCACAAATGAATATAATTTTTTTTATATAATTAATATATCAAATAATCAATTTTATATATATGGAATGATGAAGTGTGTATGTTTTCAATATGGTTTTGTGGTAATTATGGTTATTAAGATGTTTCAATATAATACAAGATGAAGGTATTCACATGTTTGGTATATGAAAACCTAGAGTTAGTTTATCATATATGGGGGATCCTTATTAAGATGATTTTGAGAAATTTAGTAAACTTCTATTTAATGTTTTGGATTTTTATCTTTTAGAAGGGTTACAAGGTTCACCATTTAGGGAATGGAAAAAGTTAAACATCAGATGATATTTAAAGATTAAGTATTATCTCTCATTGTGAGGATTTATTCATATTGGATATCTTTTGCTATAATTTTTATTTATGTGATGATAAATAAAGTAAGATGACATGAATTTTCATCCTTATTGTATCTTATGATTCTTTACCTCTTTAGACATAAACAATTCACCATAATTGTTTGAGTAAGTGATGAAGTGTAAAATTTTTCAAGGCATAACGAAAGGGTGAGATTGGGCATATAAAATGAACTTAAATCATGTAATAATATGTCCAAAGCAAGACGGGGTTCCATCGAACATAACATCATACCCAGACCGTGGAATTTCTCTAGGAGTATTCCCGCTCCCCATGGGCTAGAAACTAGTGCATGAGTAGCAAAAATACTCTTCTCGGGATTAATTTCACCCATGATAAACAACCATAAACTATTCTAAATAATATTAAAACATCACACCAAATCCAATATACATAATTGAAGAGACACAAAAAATTCAAGAAAAAAATTTTAAAAATCAATTAAAACCAAAGATATCAAAACTAAAGGGGGTCCAACTAGACTAAAAACCAAAAACCTCTATGAAATAATAGTGACATCACCCTCAACACACCACCACAACCCCCTACAAGAGAATAACACTAGAAACCAGATCCACCATCACCACCAAAGTGTTTTTTGACTTTACCCAGTTTATACATAACAATGTATACATACACAAAGGGGTGTATATAGTGTGTGAGAAAAATCCCAGCAGTATTCTACCTAAAAGAAAGATTTCATTTCATAACATTAGAAGAAAAATCACAATTTATGTTTTATGAAGGAATTTGGAAACATTTTCAAAAAAATATTTTAATTATTTTTTTTAAAAGAAACATCATTTGAAAATTAACATAAGTGTAAGGTCCATTGTATGCCGATGGTAAGAATTAAATCACAATATAACACCACATCATGGAAAATCCCTATAGGTACTCGCACTAGTGGGAACCTATGAACCACGTATCTCGGTGAAACATTGTATATCAACCATAAGCCACAATGTCTTCCTCTATGATCCCCTAGACGGGAATCCATACCATGATATAGTGGTCTCTAATCATCACCATGTTTATTTAGTGTTTTTTATTAAATCATTCTAAAAGAAACTGAGTCTTAGTACCACCGATCCAACTGGTGTACTAGTGCTAGTCTGCCCACCTAGATACCAAAGATTCCCTTTGTGCTCAATTTCCATTTGAAATATCACAAATATCACCCCTTTCACATAAAAACATCAATAAATATGAAATAAAATTAAGAACCATCAATTTTCATAGGTAAAACCCATATCACATTCATAAAAACACCAAAAGACTTTATATCATGATTTACACTACCTATAAAATTCAAAAATCTCATTTAGAAGTACAAAAAGAAAATCACACATAAAATATAACCACTTCCATTTGAAAACCATATTATGAGCCATAAAAATCTTAAAACCTTTTAAAAAAACATTTCTAACTTCACACATATTCCATAAAACACAATTAAAAAGCAATGTAAGCACAACGAAATCATCTAATAATGATAAAACATGGAATCACCTACCTTAACCTTAGAAACATCAAGAATCCAATGAAAAAAAACAACCACACCTCAAAGTAACCCTATAAAGGAAATATAGAACAATGAAATAATTATTTTACCCAAGGGACCATGATTTAAACCACTTCAGGTAATCGAAACCACTAGAGACAGAAGAAAAGAAATATGAGGAAAGAATGACCGTAAAATAAACAGGAAATCAAGAAAATAAAGACCTACATGATGATTATATATGTTCAAAGCCCAATTATGCCTAAATATTGGATTTCAAGGGGCTAAGAGGGAGGGTAAGAATCTCCTAGGGCTAAAAATACCATATAGTTTGAATTAATGGTTTTTTTGGGTAAAAATTTGGGGTGGGTAGAAAATTAAATTTCCATTTATAACGACCTGGATAGATTGCATGGTTTGGATGAATTGTTTTTCAAGCCTTAAAAAACTATGTGGTCTCCTCTGTCCAAGAGGAAACCACTCACACGGTTTCCTAGGGTAAGTATCATTCCCACATGGCTAGTTGTACATCCTAGACAATGCAACTTTACAAGTTGCAGGTTTTCCACGGGGATAGTGCACGGTTTACCTTAACCATGAACCAACCGTGCACCACTTGCTGCTAATCCCAAACTATATTTATCTACAAAAACACCAAGGGAAACCTAGTGTTAAATACATGAACAAAAATAAGCAAATGAGTACCACAAAATAAAATCACATATGCAAAAAGTATCCCCATTATAAAAACTTTTTGTCCTAGAAGAGTCTACAGGAGTTCTAATCATAGAATAGAAACAGATACTACTCCTCATCCCAAAAATTATATTCCCATGTCTCATTCTCATCATTACCATGCTGCCAAAGAACATGGACCAAGAATATGACTTCCCATAAAGCACTTTATCTTGTAAATCAACAATCTTTACTAGCTGCTCAAACATAAAAAAATCACATTCCAATTCTAATTTCTCCCAATTCAACACATGAGAAAGATATAGACGATACTTGTATAACTAATAGACATGGATCATATAATTAATTGATGGTAATTGATAAGGAAAAATTAATAGTTATTCCACCTTACAAACTCTCTCATTAATCTCACAAATTCCAATTGACCTCAGTGCTGGCATCCATTGGTTACTAAGATGACGGTGGCCCAAGTGAGGTTCCAAATTTAAAAACACCCAATCAATCATATATAATTATAATGCTTGAATACTCTAATAATAATATGAAATATGGAGACACTTTTTTGAAAACAACCAATACATGATCACCTTTTTTCTCATACGTTTTTACACAAATATGAGTCCCAAAAATGATATTTCACCCACCGTTTCTCAGTATATTGGGAAACAACATGGATTACCATAAATTTCATCAAATGTTGACATTTTTACCCATGAATCATAATTTTTATTATAGTAAAATTCAGCCAACCCAAATTTCTTTTCCCTCGATCCTTTGAAATCCGACACAAATTCATAGAGCAGGTCTTCTAAGATCTGATTTTCCTGCTCTGTATGACCATATTCTTGAGGATGGTATTTTGTAATCAAATTAATATGCGATCCTATTTCCCCTTAATGGTCTTACCAAAATTAAGAGGTAAAATTGAGGTCCCTATATAAAATGATAGGTGACAACACACTATGAAGACTCATTATCTCTTGATTATACAATACAACCAATTCATCCACCTTGTGTAAATACTTGATTAGAATAAAATGGGGATACTTGTTTAGATTTTCAATCACTACCAATGTAGCATTATTTCCACTGGGTGTATGAGGTAATCCAACGATGAAGTCCCTAGATACCTCTTCCCACTTATAGATAGAAATGGGTAAGGGATTATGTAAACCAAAGGTTATTTGGTTCATTACTTTGACATACTGACACGTGTAACACTATGATATAAAGTCTGATATGTCTCACTCAATGCCAAAACACCATAACTCATGACGCACATCATGAACCATCATGGTGGTCCCTAGATTAACAAACCATTTATATTGGTTACAATACTACATCCCCATCTTTCATAATGACAAAGAAACCACGAAATGACCCTTAAAACATAAAACATTCTCAGGAGGTGATAACCACTCACTAGGAACCCCCACCATTTAGAAACATTATAGAACACTGCAAAAACTCATTCTTCAGTTTCTCATAAAAAATAAACACCATAAGGGATGTTTTTGGATGATGAGTATCCAAGAACATTCCACCACCATACTTCTTGGTCTTGAGATTCATCTGGAATAAAATCCCATAAAAGTCCACTCATCACTGGACTCTTTTAAATCTTACAGTTGAACTTTTCTACTTAAAGCATCTTCCACCACATTACCTTTTCCTAGGGTGTACAAAATATCAAAATAGAATCCCTGAAGTTAATCCACCAAATGACTAACTTATATTCAGATCCTTCTAAGAGAATATGTAATACAGACTCTTATGATCATAATAGACTAAAAATTAATCCTCAAAACCCCAATTTTCCCACATCTTTAAGCCATGAATCACCATTGAAAATTACAGTTCGTGGGTGGGGTAATTATTTACCTATGGTTCAAGTTGAAGAGAACCATACACCACCACATGGTTACACTACATTATCACAAGACCAATATCCAGAAATCAAGCATCACAATAGACAATTTATCCCTTTTATTTTCCAAAAAATAAAAATAGGGGATGTGGTCAATTTCTAGTTATACTCTTAAAAATATGTTGGACATTTTGGGATCTATTCAAACATCACCCATTCCGAGTGATCACAATCATATGTGATGGAAGTTGAGAGAAATATTTAATGAACCACCTATAAATACCTAATAGTTCTAAAAATATCATAATCTCAAAAACATTCTTCAAAATTTCCCTTGAATTCACAACACTTATCTTCATGGGGGCCACTGAACCCCCATGCTCATATATCACATGACTTAGAAACTTCACCACATGGATACATAAGGTTCACTTTGAATGCATCACATAGAGATGATGGTCACAATGATTTCCCAACACGATCCCCAATTACTGCTTATTCTCCTCTTTAGTGTTAGAATAGACCAAGATGTCATTGAAAAACACCACAATAAACGAGTCAAGATACTGGTGGAACACTCGGTTCATAAGTTCCATGAAGACTAATTTAGAATTATTTAATATGGATGGAATGTAAAATTACTCAAAATGGTTATACTCACTTCAGAAATCTATTTTTGGAACATCCACCTCTCTGAACCAAACCTGGTGATACCTGAAACACAAGTCAATATTGGAAAACCATGATTCCCCTTAATCTGATTGAAAAGGTCATCAATGTGGTGTAATGGGTAATTTTTTTTGATCATCAACTTATTCAGATTCTGGTAATCAATACATAATCAAAGAGATCCACTAGTTTTCTTAGCAAATAAGATAGGGGCAACCCAATGAAAGACACTCTAGTGAATGAGTCCTTTGGATTTCAAAATTTCCCTCCCAACCTTTAATCCCCTCAACTAGGTGGGGGCCATATGTTATGAGGGAAGAGATATCATCCATTTTCCATAAACAGAATATAAAATGAACTCAACATGTTTCTATGAAGGAAAACCAAAAATTATTCTGGAAACACCTTAAAATACTCATCCCACATAATAGGTAATCCATTCCCAAGAATACCACCATCGTACTCCAACATGAGTGGCAATATCTGAAAAACAATACTTTAAAACTATAGAATTGGAGGTCCAACACATCCGGAATGAGGATCCTATTCACCCTAAAAAGCTTGGTTATCCCAACCAGGTGCCACAAAAGTAAATTGTTGATGTGAAAAATTTGAATTGTGCCTGAAATTTCAGTATCTAATCCATAGAGAGGATTAAATCAAAGAGGTATATTTAAAAAACCTGAAAATCATATTATAGCTCGACCCCTAACATGTTGAGTATGAAATTTGGATATATGAATTCTTTCTCTCACTCATTACCATGTGGTGTCACTAACTACGTCACATATGACATAAGCACAGTTGAAAATTTCAATGCGTCCACAAGGCGGGAAGAAATAAATGAAATTGTTTCACCAGTATTATACAAACAAAGTACTATGGTAAATGAAATAAGAAAGATAAATTTAATTGTCCTAGGTCAAGAATTAGATTTCATTGGTGCCTAATCCAGAGCATGGAGATTCCTCTTCTCTACCTCAGCCTAGGAATGACACCTAGCATGTGGCTCTTCTATGAGTTGAATCTAACCAAAAGAATATCCATCTCCACCATCCTGAACACAAAATATCGAACCCTCCATCCTGGATGGATCTGACTGGGATTAAATCCACCTAGAAGCTATGGGACCTACACCACTATGATATAAGCCCACAATAATGAAAAACTACTAAAGAGTCGCATAGTTCCACATCAATGACATGGTATGGGTGGAGATAAACACTTAGACCACACAATCCCTTCTTTTCCACATTGGTGGAATAAAACTACCCCATCTTCTGAATCCACAGAATAAAATGAACAGGAAGGATGGCATGAGCTACCACCTCCCCTCTTCCCATGATCGCCCCACATCGTCTTCTTCTTAGATGAACTGAAACTACCCTATACCATTGTTGACACTACTCTAGAGAAACCAAAATTTGGACTACAATAAATCTCCACCATAAATGCAATATAAAACACCACATCAAAGGTCTTCAATATAAATAGAAAGACCTGAGATCAGATATCTAACTGCAACCCAATTTCTATCTTTTAGCTTTTAGCTGCGGATTTTAAACTAGTTCAGGTGTGAAACAAACAAACTCTGCAAAGTGGCTAGAAAACTCCATCATGGAATGACCCCATAACAAAGATAAAAAAACTCATGAGTATTGGAAAAGGACAAGGTGTTGGGTCAATACTTATCATTGAATACAACCATTAAATCATTCCATCCCACATTAACGTTCTTTCTTTCCTGATCAAATGAGTCCCACCACCTTAGTTTAGGGCCTTACAACAAGAATGAATCACACTTCACCTTTACTTACATATGAGTGTCAAGAATTCAAAACATTCTCATGATCTTCTCAAGCCTCTTCTATTCCTCCAAGGGGTATGTGCTACACCAAAAGTAAGGATGCTTTTTCTTGAGTAACTCATGATATTTTCCTTTCTGGAACCTGGTTTTCCTCCCCAACATGAGTATGACCAGATACCACTCCTTGACCCAATGATTGGACATCTAAACAACATGTTAGACTAGTCTTTGATCAAATGGTGAGGCATAACTCTCTCTAGCCTCATCCTGTAGCTATACAGGAGGCCTCTAGGGAGGATTTTTTCTACAAAAAGAAAAACCACAAGGAAACCCATCAATATAACATTATGAAAAATTATAGCACCAAAAATAAATCCCAATAACCTCCAAATATCAAAATGAGACTGCATTAATCACAATAATAATCCAAACTAGTTCACCCCTCTTTGAAGTCAATGCACAGTCAACAGATTGTACATCTCACCTAGAGGAGAAGTCAAACCATAATCCCAACATCCCATGGAGACTAATGATCTATCATGAGGTTTCTTTTCTATACACCCACTCACAATTTAAACTTTAATCCTTAATAATCCCACATCCAGTCTTTCTCAACTCTTCCCAAAATAACATGAACCAAAAAAAGAGTTGAACCCACTATAATAACATGTTTTCACAAACCTAACATTGGTTCTATCCATACAAACACCCATCCAACATGTGGCATGGCCCGAGGGGTGTTCACGATCCCCACAGGATTGTATCATGTTTCTGGGTATCAATAATAATTTTTTAATGATTTCACCCATGATAAACAACCATAAACTGTTATAAATAAAAATAAAAACGTTAGACAAAAAACAATATCGATAACTAAATAGATACAAAGACTTCAAGTTAAATTTTTTACTAAATTAACCAAATCCAAATATACTAAAATAGAGGGATGAACAACTAGACCACAAACCAAAAACCGCTGTGAAAAAAGAGCACCATCACCCTCTAGACAACACTACAACTACCTATAAGAGGAGAACACTATAAACCAGATCCACTATCACCCCAATGAAACAAATTTCCTTTAGCTAGGTCATAAATAACAAAGTCTACATACACTAAAGAGTATATATATGGTTGAGATAAATCCCTATTGTATGACACCAAATAGAAAGATTCTATCACATAAAAATATATAGAAAGTCACGATGAAAATTTTAGAAATAAATTTGGAAACATTTAAAACAAAAATAAATTAAGGAATTGTACTTTTGAAAAAACGTGATTTGAAAATAATCATAAGATTATATTCCACTATATGATAATGGTAAGCACAACATCAATAGAGAGAACCAATTCATGGTAAATCCCTATAGGTACTAGCACTAGTGAAACCCTAGGAACCCTGTATCTTGGTGAAACATGGTATAATAATGATAACCCATTGAGTACCCATGAATGAGACAATAGAGGAGAATCTATCCCAAGGACCAGTGATCTCTAATTATTAATAAATATAAATAGTGTTGTATCATTAATCCTGCTAGAATAAACAGGGCCTCGACCTCAATGATTTAACTAGTGTACTAGTACTAGTCCACCCACCTAGATATATAGGATTCTCTTTGTGCTCAATTTCCATTTCACATGTCAGATATATCACAAATTTCACACACAAATGTCAATAAATATGAATCAGAAATGAAAAACCATCACTTTTCATAGGAAAAACCCATATCACATTCATATGCACATAAAAACATATTTTAACCATACATCACACTACCAGCACAGTTTATAAAACTAATTTCAAAGAACATTAAAAAAAGAACACATGAAATCAATCCATTTTAATTTGAATAATAATCTTCCAGTCCATAAACATCTTAAAAAATATTGAAAGCAAATTTCATACAATACACATATTCAATAGAACACGTTTCTGAAAAAAATTATGCATACCAAAATCATCTAATAATTTCAAAGTATAGAATCACCTAGCTTAATCTTATAAAATTTTGATATAAAATGGAAAACCACAACTGTATGTCAGAGGAACATTAAAAAGGTATGATTGAACCCAAAAATTAGAAATTTTACCTAATTAACATTGATTCAACTCATTTTAGGTTAACCAATCCACTGGATAAAGAAGAACCCCAGAAATAGGAAAGAAAAACCCTAAAATAAGGATGAAATCATGAAAGGAGAGACTTACATGATTATTATTAAAGATAAAAGGACTAATCCAACAAAAATGAATAGTTTAAGGGGGGAGAGAGGGAGAGGAGGAATCTATTTAGGATGAAATTACCATCTGGTTTGAATTAGGGGTGGTTTAGGGTTAAAATAGGTGGAGGGTAGAAAGATAATTTTAAAATTTTAATGACCTGCACAGGTCACATGGTTATCCTGCACGATTTTTTGAACCATGGAAAACCATATAGCCTCCCTATTCATGAGGAAACTAGCCACATGGTTTCTCGGTGGAGGTTACACAACCATGTTCTATATATTTCAGTAAGTACATTTCCACTGTCCTAGGAGAATGACTTCTACTGGGCTAGTGTACAGTTCCCTCTAACCATTCACCCACCTTGTGCCACCTACTTCCGAGCCCAAAACTCTATTTTCTCCAAAACAATATTGGGGAAATAAAGGGAAAAATATAAGACAAAAATAAACAAAATAATACCCCAAAATAAAATTATTTATGTGGAATTATATCTCTCTATGAAAATTATTCAACTTTATAAAATAGGATCTTGAAATAAAATGTTTCCATGTTGTCATCTGTTTTGATTATATCAAGGACCTCTTCATAACTAATTGGGCTATCATCTTATATAAACAAGAATTAAATAGATCACCAAATTTCTTATGATCAATGATCTTTATCACTCTCTATAATTATTTACTCTTTTCTTCCATGTATAAATATCCATCTATGTTTTCCTATGTGAAAACCTAGTTATGAGTTACTTTGGGTAACTGTTATGTTTACAACATTACTTTTTTAATGAAGTGTAAATATTCATTTTTTTATGTTTATTCTAATAAAATTGACATGTATGTATCAAAATATTGATTAAATTGATGATTTTAATGTGATAAATTCATTTTAAGAGGGATATAATGTAACACCTTGACTATTTATGAATTAATATTTTCGGAATAAATAAAATTTCATTGATGGATTGCATTACACACTACACCATGTTATGATTTCTTTATCTGAATCACTATGTAAAGATTGTGATACATGAAACACATAGATTTTCTTTATTTACACACAACACTGTGTTTGGATTGTTTTACACATAATATAGAGTTCCTCCATTAACATGCATTACGCACAAGAATGAGTTTTACCAAACTACGATACACTATTAATATTATTAATACAATATTATTATAGTTATCACTTAGAAATTTGAATAGAATGTATGAAAAGAATAAGTAAATTATGAAAATATAATTTATGAATGTTTATAAAATTAATTCTTTAGAAACTAATTAATTATAAATGAATGAAATAAATATATAAAAATAAAGAAATTCTTTTTTCTGGAAAACTATTTTTTTATATAATAAAAACCATTATCTCAATAAATTCAATATACCAATTTTGATGAATTATTTTAATGAAATGTTTATATTATATATTAAATAAACTATTTAACATTAATCTTATATGGTTTCTATCCAATTGAAAATAATAAATCCAAATTTTCGCATAAAATGTATTTTTTAAAAGGTAGTTTTTCCTTCATTTAATGGAAGAATTTTTTAACTATATTTTGACACTATGATAAATTTTATTACATAAAATAATGTTAATTTATTTAAAATATTAATTCAATATTGTCTTATGGTGAATTTGTTTAATTTTCTGAGAAGTTTCATTTTTGGATGAAAAGTAAAAAATAAAAAATTTTCATCTAATTCTTTTATATGGATAATTTATATTTTCAATTGGATTAAAAGTTTAATTATTTCAATTATACATCAATAAATCCAATTTATTTTGTTTTAATTAATTTTACAATGAAAATGGATATAAAAAATTTCATCCTTTTAGACATTTCCATTTTAAAAACTCATTGTTTTATTCTGTATACATGATTAATTTTAAATTAATTTATGAAACATATGTTATTTGAATTTTAAAAAATGTGTTGAATATTTTGAATCATAATAATTTATAATTTATAATAATTTAAACTTATTGTTTTACCAAAATAATTTTTGGAAATGGTTAAAATTAATTACAGTGATTAAGAGAAAATTGAGTTTACCGAGGCACTAAAATTTAACTTAATTGGGCCAAATGAGATTGAAAGATATCCAAAACCCATTTTATGGAAATATTTTGACCATATCCCATATTTTATAGGAATGGTTTCATTAATGGAGGCACATTATATAAGGGATACCTACCAATAATCCTTACCTTTTTGGTATTGATAAGAATGACACCGCTCTTCCACAATTATGTGTCACTCACCCCCTCACTTTTTAAAACCTCTAAACTAATTTTAATAATCGAAACAGTCACTGAAAATTATCCTAAATTCCCTAATCTGAATCTATAAGCCTCATGTTTTTCATAAATCCAACCAAGGAAGTCCTTTGGTGCAAAAAAAATTGAGTTACCCAAAGAATATATAACGTTCATCAATGTGAATTTTTGTTTTGCTTCCATATCAACCCCATAAATTTTTATTATATAAAGAATATATATAAAATTAAGTATTGTAAATATAATGATATATTTTTATGTTAATGGTACATGCTAAAACTTCACACACTTCCATAAAATGGAATTCAAAACCATCATTCTTGTGTATGGAAGATTACCGCCTCATGAACCGATGTCATTCGATCATCTATTAAGACCATTTGAGGATGAGAATAATGATTTATTTATTGTTTAAATATGATATATATGACATTTATAATGTATTTATGCTTAAATAATTATAATATAACACATAAATTCATGATTTCCATTTTGTGGGTATATGATAACGTCATTTGTGTGTATAACAGACTAAATCCTTGTGAATGAATGTTATTCATTCACGCTTTACATGGAATATATTAAGGATATGTTTAATATAAAAATGTGATATATCTAACATAATATTTATAATATAATTATAATAAATAAATATATATAATTTATTCTTCTTTCTTTCAATATGAAAAGAAAATGGAAACAATGTTCATGCAGACATATGACCTACCGTCTACCTTAACGATATATTTAATTTATTATTTCTAAAAAAATATGTTCTTTATTTATACATATATAATTAATATATGTGATATTTATGTCATGGTTAAATTATTGAAATTATTAAATCATGATCTATGAAAGATGAAAAAGAATAACAAGTCAAAACATGTACGGAAAACAAAGTGGTTATTTCCCAAAATGTAACCTAAACATGGAACTTTTAATAAAATAAATAATATGAAGTCAATTGAAAATCAAATACTATATTATATATATGAATATGGTTCTAATATAGTAGTATAATAAATATATACATTTTATAAATAAGGTTTGAATGAGTATGGAAAAAGTAATGTCTTAAGGTAAGAGGAATTCTAATATCACTTTTATTTTCTTAAGACTTATCCCATATTCATCACTCGTTTATTTTTTTTCATGTGTATGATACCTTAAAAAATGTTATATCATGTATTTAAATCATTTAATTATATTAAAAATATAAAATTATGTTATGCTTTCACAAATCTCGTGATACAATGGATACTCAGGTAGTAATGGATTTTCATCTGACTTTTTACTTTTTTGAGACACATGCAATATTCAACACATCTTTATTCTATGTAGTTAATATAATACCCATAAATTTATTTTAGTATTATTATCATAAATTTTATTGGTATCCACATATACATTATAGGATCTCCTCTTTCATGGGCATTACATTTCAAATGTTACCAAATCAGTAAAGAGATTATGTCCCAATTTTCATTCATTGAGATACATGTTATATTCTACACCTATATTATTTTAAAATATATATATACCCTAACTCGATATTTCATATCATTAATATACTTATTTTCACAATATTTTTAGATTCATTTAATTTAATTATTTCAAGTGGATTTTGATTTCACATAAACAATGTGGTAAATGTTTATTACTTCCATCCCATCATTTATTGGGATTGTTTATGGTTATGCTTCCATTGATGAAATATTTTGATAAATATCTCAATAATTATATTTAACTTTTTTATAATTTGTATATTAATTATATCTTTATTTAATGGTAACATTTTTACACTCTTTATTAATTAAGATAACTAAGAATTTTTTTTTAATAAAATTTAACATCATTTTTCTTTTTGGATTGAAATTTGAATTTTATGAAAATATTTTAAAAAATGATATAAAGTTAAATATTGAAATTAAAGAGGATATTTTCATGAGTAAAAATTTTAAATGAGTTTTAAAAATTATTTTACATCTACTATAACATCTTTTATTGTCACTCATTCCTTAGTGGGAATATAATTCAAGGACATCATTACTATTATTATTTTTGAATGGTTCAGGTTTAAGAAGAAAAGTTGTTTATGACCCCCATTTCTTTCACATGGCTCATAAAATGAAGAAACCCACTTCTTTTAATGGGTTATTTTATGAGGAATGATTATGAAACAAGTGTCTTTACTATAGGTTATGATATTATGAAATCTATATAATACCCATTTAGATTCCTTGGTAATGATATGATGGGGGGTTTATGATATTGTACCACAAATACATATATTTTTAATTATGTGTTGGGTGGGGCTAATATCACCCTCAAATTAATTGTTTAATATTAAATTTTATAAGAGCTCATAGGGTACACCATTTATTATCACAAGACAAAAAACAATTGGGTGCATGGGTTGTATCCCAAGCCCAAAGACAAGAGGGTAGACGGGTCGTATCCCAAGACCGAAAACAAGAGGGTATATTAGTTTTAGAACAAGAATGGAAACAAGTTGGTATATGGTTTTTATTCCATGATTGAAAAAATTTGTTATGAGGGTTTTAGCCCAATCCTGAAAAGAAGAAGTCACACGAGTTGTAGCCTAAGCTCGAAAATAAGAGGGTACATTGGTTATAGCTCATGTTCGAAAATTATAGGGTACATAGGTTGTATCCCAAGACAAAAAATAAGAGTTTATGAAATCTTTTCCCCAAATAATGAAGTATATACATGGGTTATTATCCTTTTAATAACATTTTATGAAGGCCTTGGTAATTATATATGACATAATATTTTCTATGCTTATTTGAATGAGAAAATTAAATGCCTTTTCATATGGTATACACTCATGGATTATGCTATTTATTAACTTATGATTCATATCTTATGAATTCAAAATCATTATTCCATGACTAATGATTTTGATCTATGATATGCATTTTCTAGTTTTCAAATGTTATGCTCATGTTCTTATATCCTTATATTCAGGTTATGCTTATGTATCTCCTTTTTTTACCTTCACTAATCATCAGATATACACATAAGCATCATAATCACTACTCTTGGGTTCATCTAAGCCTACTCATATTTTGTTTCTTGTAGTAGTGATTATGATGCTTATGTGTATACCTATATTACCCTTTCTGTGTGATTTATTTTTTTTAAATAATTTTTTCCTTGGAAAGTGGTAAATGGGTTTTGATTTGGTTTCTTAAAATGGTTTTCAAATGAAAGGGTTTAATCCATATTTTACAAAACTGAATATATAAACAACACTTTCCATTTGGAAATTATAATGTCTCACTAAAATATTTATTTGGGTTTTGAGAAATGAATAAAGGAAATGGATTGTACATTTCTTTTAAGTAACTTGTAGAAGGCCTTACTTTTATATATTTTATTTCAAACATGAAAATGAAGGATCTTTTCTTTAAACAAAATTCATATGGGAATAGTTTGTTTGGGCATGCCTACTTTGTATTAATACTCACGCCTATAGTTTTACCTTTGTTTTTTTAGCCTTGATTTTTGAGCCTTGTTTGGATTCAGTCTCCATAGCGCAACGTTGGTATGTGGTTGGTGGTGACACATAGGGTCACAAGGAGGTATGTACGACTTTGTTTTCTCACAGCACCTAGTTTTCGATTCAATTGTTCAATTTTGGTTTATTTATTTTTCATTAATTTATGGGACAAATTGTTCCCACTTGTTTAGTTATGATGCCCGACAGTAGTTGCTAGCCCATGGGGATCAGGAACGCCACTCGGGCCATGTCACGGGCTGACTCGGGGGTTCCGGTTTAGGGTCGAATTGGGTTGGTTCATGAAAAATGGTATCAGAGCCAACATATGTTATATGGGATGTCTGGTAGATGGATATTAGGACTGACGGGGCTCAGGATGTAGGTTACAGTTCGGTGCCTGATCACCACTGCTCGTGATGGGACCTGAGCTACCACGAGCAGTCTAGGTTTCGAGTCTTTTGTCATTGTTTTGGTTTGAGGGATGATAGTAGAGGTGACTCGGTGTCACACTATGAACCCACATGGTTTAGTGACCCATGTGGATCCCAGGTTCCCGATTCAATGTCCTCTGGTGTTATGTGTTACTTGGGGCATGGCTCACTACCATGTCTCCAGGTTGGGTATAATCACTAGTTCCTCATTATGGTTTTTCATTATTGGTTGTTCTTTGTCTTGATTTTGGTTAGTGTTGGAGTATTTTTTGAAAATGTAGGTGGTTTTGAATTGAATGGTCTTTTTCACTAATGGTTTTAAAACTGGTAAAAAGATGACTTCATTCGAGTTGTTTTTAAAGTGGTGAAGCACGTTTTTAAAGTGGAAGTGTTTCGATTTGGAAAAGTTGGATTATATCTAGACTTGGTAATGGAACAGAAAGTGCAACCATTGGTATTCCTTAGAATCGTCCGCATATGTGTGGGTAGATACGTGAAGTGCACATCAACACATATGTATGGGTGATATCAGTAAAAAGGGATGATGGCTTATACAGTGATTCATAGGATTCCATGGGTGGGGTTTTGGAATTTAAGACTTTCCATGATTTTTCTAAAATGGACTTGAATTAAAAAGTGATTTCGGGACTTGGTTTTTCATCCAAAGTGGGTTTTGGTATTTTGAAAAGGGGATATTGACTGTGTTTGTGTAGGTTTTATTTAAGTGTCTATTAACCTTGGCTTGGGATAATACCTTTTTTTGTGTTTGAGCTTGTTCAGGATTCCCGGTTGGTTGTCTTGACTCAGGGTGTTTATTTTGATTGAGTTTTGGCTTGATGTCATTTTAGATTTTGTTCTTCATGTTGTTTTGAAAATGAAACCTATAATTTTCCTTAAAAGTTGTTAATGACTCATGCCCAATTATTGTTTCTATTGAGTTTTTCTTGTCTTTCGAGGCATTCAGGGTTTGTTATGTGAAGTGAATCAGTTTTAGTGGAGTAGAGCATGTCTTCAGGTGGTTGGGGACTCCCATGTTTTTTAGATTTAATATTGTCTTGGGTTTAGTGGACGGTCAAACCGTGGACCAATGGAGGTGGATGTCTCATCATACATGGAGTTGGGATGATGTGGGATTTATTAAATTCTGTTTCCATCCAATGGATCATACCTAAGGAGGTGAAGGTGAAAAGAGGTAAGAGCCCGTACGTAGCTAATAAAGCCAATGTTTGGTGAAGGCTTGTGTCATCCACTTTATGGAGTCAACATCTAGAGCACAAGTTCTTAAAATATTTTGTGTCTCTCATCATTTATAAGGGTTCCCCATTTTACGAGTGGGACATACGAGAGGAACCTACCTATGAAGAAATCCTTTTTTTAGTGTTGACTTTTGGTTCATCAAACTACTTTCTAATGTGCCATCGGTGTTGCCGGTTCGAGCATCCGAAGCCATCTTGTCTCATCCCTCTGAAGTCCTGCTATTGTGTGACCATTCAGGTCACTCGTAAAGGATCTGAAATAAGTATCGTTCGAAGGGTTCATGATCAGGGGATGCTCATGTCTAACTGTGAGGCATAAGATTCTTTAGCCATTAGAGCCCTTGCCTCAGGTCTCGGGGTGAAGATTGCGCATAGTCAGGTCATCAGAGGCAAGTGAGACATTTTCTTGGTTCTTTATATTTTGTCTTGGAATAGTGACATTCATAATTTCCTTGTCCTTGTTTTCCCGCTATTGTATGTTCATCCGTTGCAGTAATAGTGTGATGAACTTATTCATTCATGATCGTAGTAGTTGTGTTCTTCTGAGTGTGGCCTCTAGGATTGTTTTTTTTCTTAAAAGGGTATTTGGCCTTGTGTGGGTTGGTCCTGATTTTATTAGTCATGGTTTGGAGATGTGAGTGTTGGGGTTTTTTGTTTTGTGCCGATAGTTCTGGGTTTTAGTGGAAGCATTGTATCTCTATACTAATGTAGTTGGATGTGTTGGGAGTTTTAAATCGGTTTGGGGAATTCTTAGCCCCAGCAGTGTAGTTATAGGGAGTTTATTGTTTTGGTGCCCCGATATGCTAGGTGGCCGTGTAGTGGTGTTCTGTTTAAGTCTCAGTGGTAATCTAAACTCAATTATCGAAGTTGGAATGTTTAGGATGGGTGTTCACATGTTAGCCCTTCCTCGGGTTGGTGTGCATGGGTTTTAAAGATTTCACGTTAGTTGAGTTCTTGTGGTGGGGAGAACCCTCTTATGTTATCCCTTCATTTTATGTCATGGTATATTCATGATCGGTCGGCTGTGACATGTGGAGTGAATCGTCAACCCAAGGTTCTTGATTTTACTTTTGGATCTGTGTGGGCATGAACTCAAGCTTTGGCTATATTTTAACTTGGTGAATTTCTGGGGGAAGAAAGTGTCTGTGGTGGGGAGAATTGTCACACCCCGACTGAGTTTGACCTGTGACTTGAACGCGACATATAAAACTGTGTGACAACACGCAGTCTAACTGTTTAAGTAGTTAATGCCGTGTGGCATGGTTCGAGCACACCTCGCTCGACCATGCATAAGACGACATGCGATCCATGCGATTTCCCACCAACCATAATACGTAAATAAAATAATTAATGGTCAAGTGAAAATAAATGAAGTAAAATAAAAATTTAATAAAATATAGTTTGAAAAATAAATGTTTAAGCATAAAATAATAATATTATTATAGTTTTAATAATAATAGTATAATTGTTTTTGTTGTTTTTATTAATAATAATATTAATATTATAACATAAAATGAATTTTTTTAACTAACCCAAAATCACGACCCCCCCCTTTTCCTTTCCCAACACGAGCCCCCAACCCCCCCCATTCCCCTTTGTCTGCCTATGCACACCCACTTCCTCTTGCATGCCGTCACACCCCCTGACTCCACTGACCTCGCCTCGCCCTCCTGGATGGTGCCCGCTCACCGCCTCCCTCTGCCTTGGCCCCTCACCCCCACCGCGGACCCCAGACTCCTTCCGCACCGCCCTTCGTCGCCCCCAGCAGAACCCACTCCGGCCGGACCACCTCTCCGGTGTGGCCTCATCCGGTGGCGCCCTTCCCTCCCAACGCATCCCCATCCGGTGACAGCCCTCTTTGATGTGCAGATCGGGCTGAATTTCCCCATTTTCTAACCTCTCCCTCGCCAGTAAAAACCTCCCCGGCCAGACTCCTCTTCGGCACACAATTCCTCTAGCATCCACCCCTCCTCACTGCGGCATGTTCGACCTCCCCACTTTTCCTACCGGAAAGTATTAATCTGTTTTTGCGATTCTTGTTTGAGGTTTATGTTTTTGGCCGAATACAAATGGATTGAGTTATGTTCGGTTTGTTTTTCTTTCATTCCAGGGCTGTGCGATTGGTCTCTGGGGACCCTTTGGTCCATGTTCCAGCAACTGTCGCTGAAGGTGGAGCAGTTCAGCTTGTCTCGATTGGTCGCCGCTATCCGAGGATAGGTTTAAATCCTATTTATTGGTTTCAGACAGTCTAAATTAAGTTCCTAAATTGTTTTTAGGTGCATGTTAATTATCTTGTGGTGTGTGGGTGTTTCGAGATTGTATAATTTGCTAAAAAAATATTTTGATGTTGTTTTTTTAGTATGTCTATATTTTTACCAGTTTTATTTGGATAAATGTTATTTTATTTTAATAGTAAAATTAGATGTTGTATGTGGTGCGTAATATTTTTTGATAGTTTTTTGACATGATTATATGGTGAAAAAGGATTTTATAAATGATATTGTTATGTTTTTATTTGTGCTTTTTTAGTGTACTTCATGGAATTGTTTTTAGGACTACGCGGAATGTGAGAAATCTGTTTTCAAAGTCACTTGATATGAAAATGCATTGATAGTTTATTTTTAAAAATGGGTTTCATTAGTTGACTAATTAATGGTAAATGCATTTGAAATTATTTTTTGGTGTTTTTGAAATTGAAAGCGGTTTGTTTATGGAAAATGGGTTTTGATGTGTGTTTGGTAAATGTATTTGTGGTGTGAAAAATGTAATGTTTTGTTTGAATCTTCTCACTTTAAAATAGTGTTTCTTTAGATCATAATTTCTTTTCAATGGTCCGTTGGTTTCTAAATAATGTTGGTTCCTCTAGGTTAACTAATTAGAGACGGGGTGGCTTCATGGTGGTTCGCACACACACACACATAGTTAAGTATGTGCATATGTATATATATATCTTCCTTGCACATATTCCATCATGGAATGGGGAATATGTTCAATGGATTAAGGTTATATATATATATATATGTACGAGAATGTATGTGTGTGCTAGTGTGAGCGACTTTTTTAGGAAGCTCCAAGAGCTGATGTGTCTCGACTTAATCCGATTCCTTCTCCGAGGTAGGTTTCCCAATGCATTTTCCTTTAAATTTAAGAATCATTTAATTCTAACTTTAACCACATAGTTCTAATATCAATTATTTATATATAACTGTTGGGAATTTTTTTCCTTGAATTGGAGTGGTTTATTTCTTATAGTGGGTTGCAATAAATGGTTTGATCATGTTTTCACATTAATTTCCTGATGAAAAGACCCTTTGACCTTTTTGAACATGTTTTAGATTTAAAATTTTTGTTTTGGGTTTCTTAAATGGTTTTCTCTGCGTATTTATGGTTTTCAAAGTGGTGTGCGTGTGATTCTTATGAAATGGTTAGGCATGAAAAAATCATGGGATGCCCGGTTGGCACTTTTGTAAAACTAGTTATCTCAACGAAACTCTCCTCGTATATTGTCCCCTTTCTTTGGTTGAGTTATACGTAATGGGGGTCCACTGTGTAGGACTTCCCTATGATGAATGGTAGAAAGGTGATGGATATATTCCTTGGGGTAACTCGGGGTGAGACCTATCGTGAAATATTATTAAATATATTTGTGATGGGATTCTCTGATGACATCAGATTGCTCACCCCCTTTTTAAATACTTGATACATGGGAACCTGACATACTGAGAGAATATTCTTAGAATGATTGATGCACTAGTAGGTTATTGTACTGACCTTAGGCCCATAGTAGGTGGATATTTTGGGTTTATTGCTATGGGATTTCCTTGGGCCTTCCTGAGAAATGATGGCCTAGAATTTTGAGCGTTTTGATTTCATCGTGTTTGACATGTTAATGAGGATGAGGTCCCATGTATTGGTGTCATCTGGATTATTCTCAATCTCCTAGGTTCACCTATGCCATCCCAGATTTTGTTTCTTGCAGTATTGATTATGATGCTTATTTGTATACCTACATTTCCCTTGCAGTGTGATATCTTTTGTGATTTTTGTATATTTTTCCCTGGAAGGTGGTAAAATGGTTTTGATTAGGTTTCTAAAAATGGTTTTTAAATGAAAGTGTTTAATCCTCTTTGTAAAAATCTGAAAATATAAATAATACTTTCCCTTTGAAAATGCTAATGTGTCACTAAAAGATTGATTTGGGTTTTGAGAAATGAAAAGGTAAATGACTCGTACTTTTCTTTTGAGTAACATGCAGAAAGAATAACTTTTATATATTGCATTTCAAACATGAAAGTGATGGATCTTTTATTTAAAAGAAATTCATGGGGGAATATATTGTTTGGGTATGCTTAATAAGTTTTAATACTCACACCTATAGTTTTACCTTTGTTTTTAGCCTTGGTTACTGCTACTTGATTGGATTCAGTCGCCCTAGCGCGACTTTGGTTTGAGGTTGGTGGTGACCCATATGGACACATTGAGGTATGTACGACATTGTTTTATCACTGCTCCTAGTTTTCATTTCCATTTTTCAGTTTTTGTTTGTTTATTTGTATTTCATTTATGGGCCGAATCATTCCCACTTGTTTATTTTTGATGCCTGACACTAGTTTCCAGCCTGTGGGGATCAGGAATTCCCCTCGGGCCATGTCACGGGCTGACCCGGGTGACCGGTTCAGGGTCGACCCAGGTTGGTACATGGCAGTGAGTATAATAAGGTAATTTTTAAAATTTGGATAGAATTATTTTCAAAGAAGATCAAAAAGGATATTAAATTATTATAGAGCCATGAGATAAACAATGTATATGTGTTTATAGGATAATTGGTTCATTATAAGAAGGTAATTTAAATCTATATTTCATTTAAGGGAGGACTACATGACACCAATTTTATTTGTAGGTTTTTGATTTGTTCTAAACCTTTTCACATGGTAATAAATTATATAAAAAAATGAAATAATGGATTCAAGCGGAAATAAGAAATTTTCATATCAAGAAGGAGACATTATAATAGTAAGGAAAAATATTTAGATAATTAAAATATTCACCAAATTGGAAGAAAGTGATGATGGTAAAAAATGGACCCCACATCAATAAATAATGATTGTTTACTAAAAGTTATCATCAATGAATGAAAAAAATTAAATGTGGATGATAGAGAATAACAATTACACTATTTTATATTAGAAGGATGGTTGAATCAACAATGAATCCCAAAAGAAAAGTAAATACATGTTTCTCTTCATGGATTATGAATAAAGGAATCAAAAATTATTCCTAAGAGGATTCTCAACTTTCACTACAAGTAATAAAAGAATAACAGGTTTAATTTCTCATATAGGGTTGTAGAAACATGGGGAAGGATGTAAGAATTAATTATCAATGGAGGAAAAATTCCGTACAAGGATCAAACTCACATTAAATCTAGAAACCAATCCAAAATAGTTGGTTAGTTACAAATAAAATGATCAACAAGAGTTTTTCACTAGTTGTATCACCCAATGGATAAAAAAATAATTCACGGAAGTTAGTAATAAAAAAGGGATTTTTCATTAGGACTAACCATATTATTTAACTTTTGAAGGATTATGATGTAACCCTATCATCATGTATTTAATTTAATTAAATAGTGTTGAGGTGACATACATTTAATGGGTACATATGTTCTATGGGGTGAGGGACTTGAAAGATGGAAATTCATTTCAAGGTATAAATTTATTCAAAAGTATTTTGTATTGAAGGGAAAAATATAGAAATAATAATATCCCAGAACCCATACCCCAAGATATTATGATGAAATCATTAATATTACATTTTCGACATTGATACCAATAAAGGTGACCTAATTTTTTCCATCCAAAACAAAAATAATCAAAAGGAAATATTGGATGACTTACATTCTTAAGGGCCTTTTAGTTTAGTTTTTTAGATAATTTGTTCAAACTCATACATAATCAATACCCTTGTATTTAAATTATTACATCTTCCACATAACCCAACACTTCTTATTTCAATTCAGGACATCATCATCATCCATATAAAACCATTATTAACACAAATCATTCAAAATCATTCTTGGTAACCTGGGGAAAGGGAAACATAATAAGGGTGAGCTCAAATGCTCAAAAATGGTAAATATAATAATTAAAAATTAAATTTTATCAATAATAATAATAAGTTCATAAGGGTATGACGACATAATTAGAGTGCATAAAAAAGTGATAAAATAACTCTTACCAATAAATACCTAGTTCGCTAAACATAAAAACATTGAATAAGAATTTAATAAAGGAATGATTCATTAGAATCTATAACAAGGATCTATGTGATACCAATTTTGATCAAATTAATCATTATAAACCCATTTAAATCATAGATAAAATGTGTTGGTTTATTCAAACATCATCATAATAAGGCACTTAAAAAATCTTACTAAAATATTATAAATGGAATAACCATACGGTTAAATTCTAATATAATTATTCAGATAACATAATCATTACCCAATGAATTGGAGTGTTATCTAGTCACACCCATTATATATACTATAATGAGATCACTCAATACTATCTAGGTGAACCCATTGAATGAAAATGTTCATGAAACCTAGTTAAAGTATATAGAGTTTTTATTTTATTGTAAGAATCCTTAATAATAATCATTATTTGATTAATTTTTTTAACCATTTGAAAACAAATGAGTTCCAAAACTATCTCTTTGAAACATGATTAATAAGTGGTAAAGAAACACGTTTCGTAACAATAACTTGGAAACATTATTAACACATGGAAATGAAAAAGGATCCATTAAAATATTATTAGAATAATCATAATCAACCAAGTGAAAAAATAATGATGGTATCATTACAAAATATTCCCATTGGAGAATAAGTTACAATAAAGGATGTTATCTTAAATGGAAAATGACTTTGAATGGTTATTTGGAATATTTCAAAAGGAAAATAACATTTCTTCAAAAATTAATTTTTATAAATAAAAATTTATGAAATATTTTAGAAATAATTTTCTTTGAATATTATATTAAAACTTATAAATAATGATTTAAAATTTATTTATAAATTTTCTTAAAAAAACCGCATTTCTACAATGAAAAAACTTTTTAAAATAATAAAAAATTATAAATATAGTTTTAATTGAAAATAAACAAGAAGATTTATAATGTAATAATCAAATCAATCATGATCGTATGAAATTATGTTTATTCCATACATGCTAAAGAAACAATTCTATTCACATTTTTGGTAAAAGCCAAGAAAGCCTTGTTTGGAAAACAACATGAACATTTCCTTCATTTTTTTGTAAAATGTAAACCCTGGGTTAAAAATTATTTACTAAATAATTTAAAAAAAATTAAAATATTTTTAAAAATATTAATATAAATAATGGTTTTGGTAGAAAAAGGTTTTCGTATGAAGAGTGAAATAATGGTGAACTTTGATAATAATATTTTTTCTAAAATAATATGTACATAAACATAGTAAAATGTCAGGAAACAATATATTCTAATGATATGAAAATATGATGACAAATTACTCGTTTTTTATGTTTTCGATTATAATATTTTATCATTAGAAACATAAATAATTTTTCTTAAAAAAATTAAACTATATCAGAAAACCATTACTACAATATTAACAGTGAATTGTAGGAAACATAAAATAATAACATTAATTAAGACATGAAATATCATGATAATAAGAAAATTAATGATATTCCATGTCATATGGTATGTATATACACCTTATAAAATAATATATATGAAGAACATAACATTTATCTCAAAGAAGGAAAATTGAGACAAAAACACCTTATTGCTTAGGTAACATTTGAACCTTAAAAACAATCAAAGAGAGATATGAAAATGGACATTTAAATAAAAATAATTTATAGGAGATGAATAATAATAAAAATTAATGTTAATTATATACACCACATAAAATAAATAGGTGGTGAATATAGAATGTGTCTCCCATAAGCAAAAGAGAGACTAGAAATCCCTTACCTTATGTCTCGACTTCCATCATATAAGTTCAATCATAATTTGTAATAAATATTTTTTTATTATAAATTTATTATGGAACCATTATTATATATATCATATAAAATATGATTTAATAATGACCATTTATTACTTTTTTATTAACAATTCATTGTTAAAATCACATTTTTGGTAATAACCACTTTGTTTTTTGTATATGTTTTGATTTATTATTTTAAGTCCTATTAATTTGATAATTGTTACATAATATTATGGATAAAAATAATTAAATAATAATCATATTTATACATCAATTATAATTTTAATACCAGTCATAAAATATTTTCTTGATAAATGAAGTATGTTACGATAAAGCAGACGAAAGGCCATACAAACACAGGAGTAATGTTTCCATTTTTAAATGATCATTATGTAAATTAGGTAATAACATTTTATAATTAAATAATTATCAAAATATAATATATAACATATTATTTTTTTAAATATACTTATACATATCATCCATGTGGTGTGACGATGAAAAGATTGAGTCACATCTCTTCGTGAAGGTGGTAGTTCACACATACACGGACAACGTTGTCATCATTCAGTGAGTGAAAAAGGAAAGAAATATAATGATATATTATATTTTAAAAATTATAAATATTTAATTAAAATAATAATTATATCACCTATATTCATTAACTTTATCTTTATTATCTTCCATGGAAAGCATTAGTGAAAACGAATCACATCGCTTCCTGGGCTTGTAGTCCATTATACACATAAACGAAATTAACATATCCTCTGTATAATGGAATGTATAAATTTATATATGATATAATTATTAAATATGTATTATTATATGATTAATATCATATTTATACTTTATATCTGTCATCATAACATACCTAAATAGGTGGTAATGGAAAAACAAATGACAATGGTTCATAAGGTGGTAATCCACCGTATAGATGACTGATGATTTCGTCACCCATTTGATTGAAGTGGAGATGGTTGAGGTTAATTACCAAAACGTTAAAAAAATATAATTATATGAAATATACTAAGTTTATATATCACCATGGTTTAATATTAATTTATTGAGGTAGATGAATAAATAAAATAAAAATTCTCATCGAATAACATTGCATATTTTTTAAGTAACCTCTATATGTTTTGACCATAATCATTCCCAGGTTTGAATTATTCCTAAAATAAGGGTTCTAGGATAATAATATAAAATTTTGGAAGTGATTTCGGTTGTTATTGACTGAACCAAATGGGTTTTACGGTGTGAATAAGTGAAGATAGATGATGACCTTTTATAAGTGAGGTGAGTGGTATACTTTTAAATTTTGAAAAGGAAAAGGGGTACACATGTTTTTCACTTGTAAAAAGGATATAAAATGGAGTATCATAGATAAATTTACATCATAAGGTAAAAATAAGAAAATATTTTTGGTTTTAGGTTTTTTTACCCATATCTTTTTAGTTGAACCCTAGGTAAACCTTTTTTCCCCATAACCATGGTAATTTATTTTCACTATTTTGACTATTCATTATAGTAAAAAATTAAGTTGAAATTATTATATAATATAAAATAATCTAATTAAAAATATGGAATAAATTTTTCCAAATTAAATTCAAATAATTTTGAAAATTAAATTAAAATGAAACCCATCGGCTTGATGAAAAATCAAGTTTTCAAGACGTGTATGTTTTAAGAAAAAATGATTTTATATTAATTATATGACTAATAAAAATAATTATATGAATTTAAATTAATATTTATTTATGTATAATATATAAAATTTATTTAAAATATTCCAAATTATGTATTATCTTAAATAATTAAAATGGAGAAACATTACACAATTTAAATTAGTATTCAGAAAAATCCCTTTTTTGAACCCATAAAAAAACTTATACTAAAATAAAATAGGAAGATGATTAAAAATAAATTAATTTTATTATATATAAATTTTATTTTATTTTAAATCATATTCAAAATATAATTATACTCTTAAAATTATAAATTTATTAAAAATAAATGACAATTTTATAAAATATCGATAATTTCACTATTCACTAAAAAATCAATATTTTCCCAAAAACCAAAATTTTAACCAAATTAAATTTTAATATTATGATTTTAAAGTTGAATTCAATTATATCTAATAAATTTTGTAAAAAATATAAAATCAATTATAATATTTTCTCATGAAAATTATTATAAATCTTTTTTGATGAAAATGTATTTTTGTCGAATAAAATTACATTAAAAAATATGTTATTGATTATTTACTAAATATTTATCAATAATTTTTATTTATTATGATATATATATATATATAAATCTCATAAAATATTCAATACTATTCATATACACCAATATAATGACTAGTTTATAACATATATATATCACATGTCATTTAAGTTCGATGGTGCATGTCTAATACCCTATCTAACATAGTTTTATTTTATAAAATTTTATATTGTTATATCATCTAAATATTTAATAAATTTCATCCTCAGAATTTGAAATTTATCTTGGCAATCAGTGGTTAGACATTTTAGAATATATTTTTCTTTGCAAAACCATATCATAAAAATGGTTAATAAAGAATCCTCTTGATAATAAAGAAAAGGAAATATGGTGGTCATCTGGAATAACACATAATAGGTTTTAAAATAGGATATCATATGTGGGAAGTAAATATTTAGACATGGAAGAAAAGATTACATAAATAAAGATAGTGATATAGATAAGTGTTCAAATAAAGGTGAATGATCAATAAAAAGTTAAGGACAAAAAAAACATAAATCTAGGACGAGTGAAAAGAACTTTGATTCATCAGAAAATAAGGTACTAGGAAAAGTTTTTTTTCAAGATCCTTTTCCCATATTTGATTAATTATTTAACAATATATTCTGAAAACAAACTGAAATACACTATGTTATATAATTATTATTTCCTCCTTTATCTAAATTCCACAATAATATCATATTTTTCTCCAAATAATGAGTAATCATGGTGATTTTTTATGCCCAGTGAACTAAAATCAACATTTAAATACCTATTAACCCAAAAGGGGATAATAATTATTTTACACCTATATTTATAAATTTACAAAAACAAATGTTTAAAAAAATTATGATAATTCCCAAAAATGAATAAACCTTCATATGAAATATTAATCTTCAAAATTCAATAATATTAACAAATGTTGAAACTAAATACTCCCGTGAATAAATAACAATCTTTCAAAAATAACATCAATAAACCCAAAATTAAAGAGTTTTTTAACCTCAATGGTCATATCATACCTTTCATCTTACAAGCGTAGAAATTTGGAAATTTAATTTTGAAACAAATATTAATCACTTAGTCACCAAATCAACATTAAATTTATTTGGTATCTATATGATTAAAATATTTTTACATAATTACCTCAATATCCAAAATCATATAAAACCTAAATGATATAAACAAATAAAAAACATTTCCTAAAAATTTAATGGAATAAATCACATTAAACCAAATCTTCATATATAATTCAACTTAACAAAATACCTCTTAAAGTTTCATTAATAGATTTTAAGATATCATCACATACGACTTTAAAGGGGTGTCTAAGACATTGAAATTATTATCATTCATAATATTATAAACCTAATATTGTGTGCATAATGATAAAGATAACCACACATATAAACATCATAATCTCCAAAGTTATCTAATGTTTTTCTTCTAATACTTACTATAATAGCCTCGAACCAGTACAACTAAATCTGGTGCTGAAATTATAAATGTTACATTTTCATATTTGATACTGATGAAATGGACTCAATTTTAACCATTAAAAACATAAAACATCAAAATCAAATATTGCATCACTTATATCTTTATATGTATTTTATGTTTATAATTTTAGATAATTAGAAAAAACTATTACAAAAAAACCCATTCTATTAAACGATCATTTCTCCCATGAAAAGTGGATTTTCTTATTTCATAGTAGGTATTAATAACCATCAAAATTAAACCCTTATTTAAATAAATTAATAAAAATAATTCTTAATAACTTGGGGGAACATAAACACAATAAGGGAGAGGTCAAATTCATAGTAAGAGTAATCAGAATCATTAAAAATTTAATGTTATCAATGGGAATAAGAATTGAATAAGGGTATGTCGATATAATTAGAGTTTATTAAGAATTCATAAAATAACTCATACCTATAAATACCTAGATTTTCAAACTTGGAAATAGAAAATAAGTCTTTAATGAAGGTAATAGTCATCAAAATCAATAATCAAGATCTATGTGATATCAATCATGATAGAAGGGAAACTTCTAAAACCATGAAAATCATATATTAAACATTTTGGTATCACAAAACATCATCATTAGAAAACACCTATATAAACCTTATAGATCCCTTAAATATGGAATAACCAGGTGTCTTAATTATAATAAACTTCTCTCGACAAAATAATCATTACCCAATTTATTAGAGAACTATCTGGGAACACCCACTGTATAACATATAATAGGTTCACTCGACTCTATATTAAGGCACCCATCATATTAGAATGTCCAATAACCATAGATAAAATATAAATATCTTGTGATTCATCATAATACGGTTAAAAAATTATTATTCATTCCATAATGTGGTTAACTTGTGTAAACATAACATGTTTTATAAAAATATCTTTGAAACATGAATAACATGTTGAAAAGAAATGGGTTCCATACCTATCACTTAGAAATATTATTAACCCATTAAAAAAATGGGTTCTATAAAAATATCTTAAAAAGAATCATAATCTATATAGATAAATAATCGGAATGGTATCATTTTAAAATATCCCCCTTGGAGCATACATTGAAACAAAATATTCCATTATAGATAGATAATTATCATAAAAGACCAATTTGAACATTTCTTAAGGAAAATAGAATTTTTTAGAAAATAAATTTATAAAATTTAAAATTCATAAAATATTTTGATAATCATTTTCATTAAAAACAACCTTGAACATTTATTAATAATATTTAAAATTAATTTAAAAAAAATCGTTTATAAATTATCCTTTCCACTTTAAAAAAACTTCTTAAAATATAAAAAAAAATTATAAATTATTTTCTTTAAAAATAGCCCTGAGTGCTTATAATAGAGTCTTAAAATCAAATAATGGTCATGAAGGTGGGAAATTTTGTTCATCCATACACATAAAAAAATTATTCCTTTCATATTTTCGGTAAAAGAAAAATGGAAATTGTATTGAAAATGACATGAAGATTCCTCTCAATTTTTTGGTAAAAATTAACTATGCGAAAAAAGTATTTAATAAATTATTTTATGAATTTTAAGGATTTTTTTTTAATTTTTTTTAGAAAACATGATTTTGAATGAAAAAAAGTTTTTGACCGAGGAGAGAAATAAAGTCATTTTTTCATAAAAACACTATTTTAAACTCATGTGTAAATAAAGGGTGGAAAGTTAAGGAAAACTTTTATTCTCATGAAATGCCTATTATAGAAGAAAAATTAAAGAGTTATTTGGGAGATAGATCATAATATTTCATCATCATAATAAAAAAATTTACGATCCTGAAAAAAGATGTCATTATATCATAAAACCATTACCGCTTTGGTGACATTGAAGCATAAGAACTATGAAAGAATAATAATAAATGAAACATAAAATATCATAATAATTATTAAATTCATTATATATTATGTCAAAGGGGATTTAAATAAACCATATAAAAGAATATAGGTTCATTATATAACATATATCTCAATGAAGGATAATTGAGACAAAAAATCCCTTATTTTTTGGTAATTTTTTAACAACAAAACCCAAGAAATAGAAACGCAAAAAAAGATATGTAAATACAAAAAATTTTCGGGTGAATAATCATAAAACAAATCTTGGGAATTATATACAACATTTAAAATAAATATTTGGTGAATATAGAATGTATCTCACAAAAGTAAAATAGTGATAGAAATCACGAACTTTAAGTCTTTAATTCCTACGTACCTGTTAAAAAATTATAATAAAACTAAGAATATTATAAATATATTATAGAAACATAATTATATATTTCTTTCCATTAGTAATTTAATTATTACCATTTTTTACTAATTTATTAACAATTCCATGTTAAGATCATGTTTCGGGTATTAACATCATTTTTTTTGTATATGTTTTTAATTTTTTAATCTTATTTTATAAATCATAGTAATATCATTTTAAGAATAATAATAGTAAAATAATTATCATATTTATAAATATATTTTAATTTTAATACCAATCGAGATATATAGTTTTGAGAAAGGAAATATGTTACGGTATTAGAGATAGTATGTTGTACTTACCTGTGAGAAATGTTTCCATTTTTCATATATCATAATGAAAATGTGGATAGTAATATTTTATCATTAAATAACTCTAATAATATATAAAATAAAATATTATTTCTTTAAATATACTTATAAATATCATCCATGTGGTGTGGTGATGAAAATAGAGAGTCACATCACTTCTTAAAGGCAGTAATCCACACGTACAAAAACAATGTTATCATATTTCAGTGATTGAAAAGGTAAGAAAAATAACGATTCATGGTATTTAAATAATGATAAATGTTTCATTAAAATAATAATTATGTATTTTATATAAAATATTTTCATTAAATTTATCCATATTAATTTCCATGTATGGAATTAGTGAAAATGAATCACATCACTTCATGTAGCAGTAGTCCACAGTACACATGAATGACATTATCTTGATCCCTAAGGGATTGAAATTAAAAAGTTGTGTATGATATATTAACTCAAATAATATAATCATGTAATAAATAACACATATATATAAGTCTAATCCATCATCATTCCCAATCTTGAGAGGTGGTTATGGAAAAGTAAATGACATCGATTTGCAAGGCGATAGTCAGAGTACAGAGGATTGATAATTTCGTAACCCGTTTTATGGAAGTGAATGTTGTTGTATTTTTTTCCATTAAAATTAAATCATTTATTTATATTTAATATATTTAGGTTATTATGTAATCATGGGTTAATAATAATTTAAGGAGGGTGGTTAATAAATATGATAAAAACGCCCATTGAATAACATTACCTCTTCGTAGGGTGGCCTCTGTAGGTTATCACCAAAAGCCTCAATTGGTTGGATTTTTCATAAAAAAAATTATTCTACGATGTGATGAGAGAATTTTAGAAGACATTTTTTCTAGTATTTTCTAAAAAAAGAGTTATATGGTGCGAATGATACAGGATATGGGGTGGACTTTTATAAGGGAGGTGAGTGGCACACTTGTAATTTTTGAAATGGAAAATGTGTACCCACATTTTTCACGTACCAAAAGGATCCAAAATGAGGTATTAATGTTTATTAAACATAATAATGTCTAAATATGTCTATATACTAGTTTTTATACATGTTTTTAGGTAAATATGGTTCTTATCCATTTGGTTTATGCCTCGGTACACCCATTTTCACCTTAACCTCAATAGTTTTTTAATTTTTTTTACTATTCATTATAGTAAATAATTTAGATGAACATATTAGATAATATAAATTATGATTATTAAAAATATGGAAACCATTTTACCAAATTAAATTAAAATAATGTAAAATTTTAATTTTATATTAATCTCGTAGATGTGAGGAAAAATCGGGTTTTCAAGAAGTATATTTTTCAAGGACAAAATTATTTTATATGAACTATATAACTAATAATAATTAATGAATTAATTTTAATTAATATTAATTGATTTATAATATATAATTTCAATTTCCAATTTAATTTATTATGTATTATCCTAATTAGTTTAAATGTAGAAACATTATTCATGTTCAATTTATTTTAAGAAAAATCCCATTTTTAATCCCAAAAACAAACTTATACTAAAATACAATATGAATAAAAATAAAAATAAATTAATTGGTTTAAATATTACTAAATAATAATGAATTTTAATTAATTAATATTCAATAAATAATTATACTCTTTAATTTCAAAATTTATTGAAAATAAATGACATTTTTAGAAAAAATTGATATTTTTAACTATTCACTGAAAAAAATATTTTCCAAAAAATATAAGATTTTCTACTATTATAAATTTTTATATTATTATTTCAAAAATAATGTTATTTTTTTCAAATATATTATTTAAACTTATAATATATTATTATAATATTTTCTTTTTTATGAAAAGAAATAAAAATCAATTTCGAAGCGATCATATTTTTGAAGAATAAAACTACTTTACAAAGAAATTGATTTATTATTTACTAAAAAAATCATTACTTTTTACAGAGTATGAAATTAATATTTATATTTATTGGATAAATTATTTAATATTATTCAAACCTATCAACTTAAGGGCTTGGTTATAACAATTATATATATCATTAGTGGTTTAAGTTCTATGTTGTGTGTTGAATATGCTATCGAATATAGTTTTATTTTATAAAATATTGGGGTGTTATAATAATTATTTTTGGATTATAGGATTATATTTTATAAAATATAAAAAATAATTTTTTATTATTAAATATATAAAATTATAATTAGAGAAGATTATCCTTGTGAGAATAGTTTAATTTTTCAAGTGTCACCTACCATTCATATATATAGATACTCAATGATATGGAATAAAGGATACCAGTATATTTAAAAGGATTCTTTAGTATAGTACTGAAGATAAATTAACATAGGGGTTGTTTATATTCTGTATTATAAGGTTGTTATAATAATTTTTTAATAAAGAGATACCTAAAAAAATTAAGTTAATTTTTTTTCTATATGTATAATGACTCACACACCTTGTGGTATCGTGTTTATTTACTAATATTCTGATAATAGTGTGATTAAAAACAATGAAATATTTTTTAAGGAAATGAATGATCATGTTAAAAACTCTTTTAGATGTAACAGAGATAAATATAAAATATTGAGGTTATTAACTTATTTTATATACTGATTTTTTATTTAGGTTGTATTAAGGGATATTTGGATGGATATTTACAAATTGGTAGGTTTTCTTAATGGAAATATCTACTAATTTCAATTGATTTTGAGGTTTTTATGTAACTTAGTGAAATATAATTTTTATTTTCATGTGGTATTAATGGCTAATGAGTTTCCAAACAATTTTTATCATCCAAATGAATATAATTTAATAATAAAATTCTAAAACTTGTAGTATCAGGAAATTAGAGTCATATACTAAGATAGAATTGTAATAGATAGAAACTATTTTTTTTAAAAATGTATAAAAGATGAATATTCAGTGAAAAAATTGATTGATTGGGATGAAAATTCAATGAATTCATATGATAAAATATTATTAATATAATATGGATATTGTGATTTCGTAAATAGATTTCATGTAGATGTAAGTTTAATTATATTATAAAAGTGGGAAATATATAAACAATTTCTAAAAGAGAATACAAAAAAAGATTGTTTATATATATATTTTTTTTATAAAAAATTAATAAATTTTTTTAAAAGATATAATGTTTTTACAAAAGGTTGTGTATCATATTTTTTTTATTTAATTATGGTATGGTTTTCTATTATTAATGTAGGAAAATGTTAACAGGAAATGTTAATAAGAAATATTAAGATCATATAATACATGGTCATGATGGAAGACCTTAGACTACAATAGTAAAATGGGTGGATTTGAAATCATATGGAGAAGACATATGTAATTGGGTTGGGTGATACATGGAAGTTTGGGAAAAATTGAATTAATGTCACCGTAGTGACTATGAAGTCTATGGAAAAAGAAAAAAAAGAAAATATATGGATCGGTACGACCAAACATAAAAGTTATGAGAAGTTGATCATACTTTAAATCATGGCTATTCCCAATATTTGTTTATTTTATTATTTTATTTGATAGTGATGATTACTTTTTTCCAATATTGATAATTGAAAAAATTTATAAATAAATGAATTTATTAAGATAATGTGAGTTTTTTGTTTTTGGAAGGCATAAAAACCATGTTGTAATTTAGTAAATAAAAAATGGTTAATATAACACCATCCTGAAATGGGGGTATCGGGAGATTATGGTGTTGATGGAATGAGTATTACAAAAATATTATAGTTTTGGGAATACAATAAGGTGTAACAACATTTTGGTTTCATAAACCATGACATAGTTTATAAACCACCATCACGATGTTCGTTGTTTTCATATTAGTATCCTAAATATGTTTTTAGTCAACATGAGATGACTAAACAACTTCTTAGTTATCATTATGGTCTAAAAAATTGGAAGATATTTTTTTAAATAAAATCTATTTAATTTTATATAGAATATATTTTTTGTGAATTACATGATCAACCTTATAATTTTTTGATGTGTTGATTTATTAATGAAATTTTGAATAAGATGAAACGAGAAGTTGACCATGGTAATAGGAGGAACCATAATCCTCGTTTAAGAAGATTATTAATAAAGGAGTGTAACGTCCCGGTTCTGGAAGCCACCCTGCGGCGCCCCATACCCGGTTGGACACAAGGCCTCAAGAGCATTTCCCCAAACACCAGAGGCTGCCGACTAGCAGTGAGGGACTTGGGTGTGATAGTGGGGAGACTATGCCCTCATTGGCAGAGTACACAGTGGAAGAAAAACAAATAGAATACAGTAGAAACTGTACCATCCAAACAAGAGTAAACGATAAACAGTGGAAGACTAACAGTAAACAACTGGAACACACACAAAAATATATATAAAATGATGCACGACACATATGTCTAGGAAACCATCCAAAAAAGTCACAGTGCAGAATAAAATACTAAGCCAAAGTGCAAAATAAAACTAGTAAACTCCTCAGCATCGCAAGCCATAGCTTGGTCCCATGGTCTCTAGCTCCACAGCAAGTCATGTACCTAAAGTGGAAGGGCGCTTGCTCTTATCTATACCTACAATAAAAAAGTCCGTTTAGGCCCAAAAGCATGGACCAAATAGGGTGTGAGACAAGGTCCCAATAGGCAACCACCCAAAGATCTGTGCCTAACAGTCAGCGAATACATGGCAAGTAAAAGTATAGGAAGTAATAAACAAAAAACCACACAGAAGCTGCAATCCACATTGTCTAGCATATAAAGTACACAAGTAACAGTCAATCAACATGTAAAATAATAGGTAACCCCCTGGGTAGTTCTCATAGCCTAACCCTTATGGTTCAACATACAAGTTCTAGAAACCCTCTGGAGGCACACACAGTCTCACCCATCTAGTTCAGATGAAGAATAGACTCTCTGAGGAAGCACTCACTCTCAATTCCCCCTATATTCGTGTATCATACTAAAGGCTCTCTGGGGAAGCACTCAACATCTCATTACCCCTATAGCCCGCATCAAGGAACTACAGACTCTCTGAGGAATCACTCATCGTCAATTCCTCATTTCGTCTCGCATCAAATTAATAAGACACTCCAGAGAATCCCTTACGTCCATTCTCCCTATGGTCTACTACAGTAGGTTCTCACATCTATAAAACATATAGGCATAGCGCGTGAATCACCCCAAGTATACCTCAAGAACTACTTGGCTGTCATTATAAGGCACAACAACATAACGGTGCAACAGTTTCACTATCCTGCAACTAGGCATGGAAACTGGAAAAATGCATATAGGAAAACATTCATGGAAAAACATCCAGAGCATAGTAAAAATTAACCTATTCTGATGCATTAAACTCTACCCAAGAAATCATGAAAAGCAAGCAAACAACATGGAAAACATAGGAAATACCCAATACCGTGTTCAAGGGAGTTAGTGGAATTACACAAAATATTCAAAGAGATCATATAGAAAGGCACAAAACACCTACCATGATGCTAGGAGATCGATATACTTGAACCAAGATGATTGATTCTCCTTAGAACGTAGAAGATCTGAGAAAATTCCCAAAATGATCAACCCATGATATCTTGAGAAAGAGGGAAAATTGGAAAAAAAATCTCTTGGATAAATAAGAGCTTACCGATATGGTTCCACTGCAATCGATGACGGTCGATTCGGAGAACGGAATGAGGCATGGGGGCTTAGATAAGATTCACGGCCATACGGGTCGATCTCGGATGAAGAACCTAAAGAAGAAGTGAGTTCTGTCAATTAGGCATGACCCGGTCTATTTAATGAAAAAAATAAATACACAATGTGTACTTCTGTTGTACACAGTGTGTACTCAGCTTTTCCATACTCCTCTTTAAGGGGCCTCCACATCACCCCTACACTCCGTGTGTGTGGCCTGGACATGGCCAGTACACGACCTGGTGCGACATCAAAGTACACGGCGTGTACTTCGAAATTTTCCAGATTTTCATCTTTTTCTCAAAAACGACCAGAAAAGGGAAAAAATACCCAAAACAAAGATCCTAGTTCTTACAAACATCCCCCTTAATGAAATTTTTCCCCTATTTTCCCTAGAGAGGCGTAAAAGAGAAACCCCAAACAGATCTGGCCACTGCGATCGTATATCGGCCTCCCTCTCCCAGGTCTCGTCTTGTACTTGCCCATGCTGCCATAGCACCCGTACTAGAGGAACATACCGCCCATGGAGAACCTTCGTACTACGATCAACAATCTTGATTGAATAATCCTCAAATAATGAAAATGCTTCGAGCTCAACCTTCTTGGTCTGAAAGACATGTGACAGGTCTAAAAATTTAAGTCGGAGCTGAGAGACGTGGAAGACGTCGTGCATGGCCTGGTACCTTTGAGGTAACTGCAATCAATATCCAACCGGCCCCACTCTATCCAATACCTCAAATGGACCGACGTACTGTAGTGAAATCTTACCCTATCTATGAATCCTCTTATGTCCCAACCTCGGTGCGACTTGCAGGAACACCTGAACCACAACCTCGAACTCCAGAGGCCATCTCTATTTATCAATACAATACTTCTATCGAGACTGTGATATATCCATCCTCTTTCGAATCATCTCTATCTGCTCTAAGGTCTCCTGTAAAAGACGAGGTCCCAGTGAAGCTGCCTCTCTTACCTCCCGCTAGCATAAATGTGATCGGCATGGCTGACCATACAAAGCCTCGTAAGGTGCCATCTAAATAGTCTCCTGAATACTGTTGTTGTAGGCGAACTCCACAAGAGGGATATGCTTCTCCCAAGAACTTCCAAAGTCTAGAATTCAAGATCGGAGCATATCCTTAAGCACCTGGTTCGTATGCTTAGACCGACCATCTGTCTGGGGATGGTATGCTGTACTCAAAAGTACATGTGTACCCAAAGCCCTATTAAGCCCCTACCAGAACCGAGAAGTAAAGCGCACATCCCTGTCTAAAAAATGGAGTGTAGAACTCCATGCTGACGTATAGTCTCTCGAATGTATAGTCATCCCAGATCATCAACACTGAAGGTATCCATGATCAGTAATAAGTGAGAAACCTTCATAAGCCTGTCGATGACAACCAAAACATCATCATTCCCTCGAGGCGACCTCGACAATCCGATCACGAAGTCCATCGCGACATCGTTCCACTTCCACTCCGGAATGGGTAACTGCTGTAAAAGGATTGTGGGTCCCTAATTCTCTGCCTTCACCTAATGACAAGTAGAACACCTCAAGAAAAAACCGGCAACATCTCTTTTCATACTTGGCCACCAGTACTGGCGATGGAGATCCCAATACATCTTGGTAATGCCAGGATGAACTGCCCAAACTGAGGAATGAAAATCCTGCATCAACTACTCGCGTATGTTTGCTGGCACCCATACGTGTCCCTGTAAATGCAAGATCTCATCCTCACCCACTGTCTATCCCGGAAGAGGGTCCTCTACTAACTCACTCTCCCACAGGACTCAACCTTTTGAGTTCGATAGCTACCTCATCCATACCCGATCAAGAAGTGTAGAGGTAACATCTACAAAAGATAGGTAAGTCTGTCCCAGTATGTCGTGAACCTCCAGATGCATCTCAGAGAACAGATCCATAAGCTTCCATTCACTACAACCCTCCTGAACTTCCTCAATCTGAGTTCTCCTACTCAACACATTTGCTACTGCGTTTCCCTTTCCCGGCGTATAGGAAAGTTCGAAATCAAAAGACTGAAGATACTCAACCCACCAGTACTGTCTCAAATTTAGATCATGCTGAGTGAAGATGTACTTGAGACTCTTGTGGTCATTGAAATCCACAAAGTGCTCCCCTATAAGGTAATGTCTCCAACATCTCAAGGCATGAACAATAACTTCCACCTCTAAATCGTGTGTTGGGTAGTTCCTCTCATTTGGCCTCAACTGCAAAGACCCGTATGCAATGATTACATCTCCCTGCAAAATCACAACGCCCATCCGGATACCTAAAGAAGCACAATATACAATATATCTCTTTAATGGATCTGGAAAGACTATTATCGGTGTTGACATCAACCTTTCCTTCTACTCTTTAATGGATTACTAACAAGAATCTGACCATAATAACATTACCCCCTTCATGGCCAAACCTGTCAATGGTGCTACTAGGTGTGAAAAGTCCTAAATGAAGCATCTATTGCATCCAGCCAGCCCTAGGAAACTCTGTACCTCAAAAATGTTCTTCGGCTTCTCCTAGGAAACTACAAATCTCACTTTCTCAGGGTCCACAGATACTTCTGCCTCTGAGATGACGTGACCAAAGAAGTGAATCTGATCCATCCAAAAGTGGAACTTCGAGAGTTTATCATAAATATGATTCTCTCTCAGTGTACTCAAAATGATCTCAATATGTGTATCATGGTCATGTGGAGTGTGAGAGTACACCAAGATATTGTCCACAAAGACCAAAATGAAGGAATCCAAGGATAGAACACTTGCTTCATCAGTGCCATGAAAACTGTCAGCGCAATCGTGAGACCGAACGACATAACCGTATACTTGTAGAGACCACACCTACTCTTGAAGGATGTCAGAGATGTATTTGATGGTCTAACGCGCAACTGATGGTAGCCAGACCTCAAATCAATCTTTGAGAACACCTGGGCTCCTCAAAGATGATCGAAAAGATCATCAATCCTTGGCATGGGATATCGGTTCTTGACCGTCAACTGGTTCAGCTTCTGATATTCCACACAGATCCTAAGGGTACCGTCTTCCTTCTTCAAAAATAGGAAAGGCAAACCCCAAGGAGAAGTACTAGGTCGAATGAAACCCTTTGCCTGCAGCTCCTCAAACTGCTTCTTGAGCTCCTTCAACTCAGGTGTAGCCATCCTATAAGGAGTAATGGACACCGGTGCAGCTCCTGGCATGAGCTTAATAGATAATTATACCTCACGTTCTAGAGGAAAATCTACTAAATCCTCTATAAATACATCTCTAAAATGATCCGCCACTGGTGGAAAGTCCAACTGTGAAGTTCCCTGATCATCCAGATAAAGACTAGCAATTTGGGCCATAACTCTCCCTATCTGATGATGCTCGAGTCCTTCTTGACTCGCATGAACATCCCACTCGCCTCTATGAAGAAAAGATTCACCCTCTGGTAAAATAAAACTCAACCTATAGTGATAACAGTCGAAAACTGCATATAAGGGAACCAACCAGTCCGTCCTGAGAATGACATCATAGCCTGTCATCTCTAGTATATAGAGATCCCATAAGAAATGATACCCTGCAACCTCGAGAGGGAACTCTCTACACTGACATACACAAGATGTCCTTGTCCTCAAAGGCGTGTCTAGTGTCAAAAAGTCAGCAGAAGAAAATATACTGAGCCCAAGGCTCTCCACAACAACAACAGAGATAAAGCTATGTGTAGCACCATTATCGAAAAGTGCTGAAGGTAAAACTGAGGCAAATAAAATCTTACCTTGAACTGTAGAAGGTCCGAGACCCTGCTCCTGATAGGTCTGCTCTACTGCAAAAGTCGGGCCTACTTCACGGCCATGTGACCCTTCCTGACAACTCTGAGATGATCTTCCCTGCTGATGCTGAAACACTGGTGACTGACTTACATGGCATCGACCTCCACCTCGTCTCAAACGGCTGGAATAACTCCAGTTCCCTGAGTGGTGAGAAACTGGTGGTGCTACTCCTGAACGAGGAGTCATGGAAGAACCCCCATCACCAGCTACTAGTTTTAAAACCTGGAAGGAATGCTGAAGGTGACCCATCTTGCCACAATATCGGCACTCCACTCAGTCTTTCTAGCACTGCGGCCTCGTGTGCCCTACCCTTCCACACTGTTAGCATACTACATGGCTACCTGAATATATATCTCGCCTCCTCGGATCACCGTGCGTAGACTCCCTATGACGCTTCCTGCTATCAAATAGAGGAATACTAGATCTAGAAGTAGAACTGCCCTAGCTTGCAGCTCCGAAGACTCTCATATTGTGCTCCAAAATCAGTGCCTAGTTGGCGATGGAAGTGATGGAGGTCAACTGGAAGATATTCACCTGCGAGCGGAACTCCTGCCTATGACCTTCCTCAAAAATCCTTACTAATAACAACCTATCTCCACCCCGTAGGGGTGTGAAATTCTGCATCTTGGTGAATGGCGGTGAATAATCCATAACAGAAAGAGTACCCTCCCCTAGACTCATAAAATCCCATGCTCGATCGTCCCTAAGGGTATTTGGGTAGAAGTAGTCTTAAAACACGCGCTTGAACCACCTCTCTGGAGGCGTTTCCAGATGCTCAAATATAGTCATCACGGCTTCCATCCATGACTCTGCAGCCTGTGGTCCTCCATCCCCCAAGAATGTAGGAGGATGTTGCTGCTGGAAAACCCGCGTCAAGTCTTCCATAGTCATGGAAGGTGGCAGTGCTCCATGATTGGTCTGCATCATCCTCATAAAGCCTTCCCTAAATAGTGCATCAGCACCTGCAACTGGTTTGACATTGGCTGCCAAGGCTGGCACGACTGGAGGATCGGCAGGAAGTCCCTAATCTGCCATATCTGGTGTTTGATCACTATACTACAACTAAAGTACAACCAGAGGACGTCTCAGAGGCATATCTCTAAAGATCAGAAGCATACCATAGATCAGGAATATTGAGGACATAGAACAAAGGATTAAAAAATGCAAATAGGAGAAGGAAACACTAAAGTTTTTCAAAACAAGACTACACAGTTTGTATAAACTCTACACGGTGTGTACTTAACTCTATTCCCCTGCGCGAGTCTCCATGCACAACTAACCCACACGGTCTTCTTAAATTGTGACTACACGACATGTTCCCAGTGGACACGACGTGTAGTAGACAAGTAATCAACGACCCGTGTTGTTAGTTACACGGCTGAGACTACACATCGTGTTCTGAAAAAACACAATGTGTATAGGAGAAGATAACACTGTCTCGTGTTGTTCGTGACATATCCGGGTACCGAGAACAAGGCTACACTGCGTGTTCATACAAAGAAGGTGTGTATTACACGAGCTTCCTCGACTCGTGTTGTTAGTGACACAGCCGGGTATACGTCTCACTACTACACGGCGTGTGCCTACCATACATGGCATGTTCCGGGACATTTTTCACAACCTGTGTTTCTACTCACTCAGTCAGTGACACAGTTTAAAAACTACACGACATGTATATATAAAGTACACGCCTTGTATTCTGGGTTTTTTCGGGAAGTAGCTCTGAAATAGCACAAAATCCTAGAAAACACTGAAAAAAAAGCATGAAATTGCCAAATTCTGATCTACGAGGGCCCATAATCCCCATTAATCATATATTGGAATCGCATAAATATCATATATACGGGGAAAAATTCAATGATCCACCATGTTTTGATTCATGGGGGCCCATAACACCTCAAGAACCAAAATTTGGTGTTCATTCAAGCAAGGTACAGTACTAACAACCTATCTATCAAACTGAAGGGATTATATCAAAGCATCTATCACAAGAACATGCATAATCTATACAACGTCTATAACAAAAACTTTCAATTGATAATTCACCATAGATGTCATGGAAAGAATTCATGGCATATGATTTCTAACAAGTTCCTATATGATGCATGAGATGGAATACCCTCATCTCATCAGGTTGCAACATAAATATAACCACAATATCAACAACAATAACAAAACAAAGTATGTGGATCACTCTAGGTGAAATCAGATCAACTGTAACATAGAAAAACCAGAAAACTATAATAAGCGAGGTAGATTGACTTTTTTCTGTACACGAGTTAGATACTCCCGAGCACAGTTTAATACCAAGTACTGAATCCATCTTATCCCTAGATAATGGCTCCGAACAGTAATCAAGAGAAGAGAAACCCTCTGATACCACTTTGTAACATCTCGGTTTCGGTAGCCACCCAGAGGTGCCCCGTACCCAGTTGGTCACATGGCCTCAAGCAAATTTCCACAAACGCCAGAGGCTTCTGACTAGTAGTGAGGGCATTGGGTGTGATAGTGGCGAAACTATTCCCTCATTGTCAGAGTACACAGTGGATGAAAAACAAATAGACAATATCAGAAACCGTACCATAAATACAAGAGTAAAAGATAAACAGAAGAATACTAACAGTAAACAACTGGATCACACACACACACACATATAAAATGATGCATGATACATATGTATAGGAAAGCAGCCAAACGAGTCACAAGGATGAATACAATACTAAACCAAAGTGCAAAATAAAACTGGTAAAATCCTCAGCATCGCAAGCCATAGCTTGGTCCCATGCTCTCCATATCCACAGCAAGTCTAGTACCTAATGTGGACGGGCGCTTTCCCTTATCTACACCTGAAACAACATAGTTTATTGGGTCCCAAAATCATGGCCCAAACAGGGTGCGAGACAAGGTCCCAGTAGGGATCCACCCAAAGATCTGTGCCTAATAGTCAGTGAATACATGGCATGTACAGGAAGCCGTAAACATGAAAGCACACAATATCTGCAATCCACAGTGTCTTTCATATAAAGTACTCTAGTAATAGTCAACCAACAATTAAAACAATAGGTAACCCCATAGGTAGGTCTCACAACCTAACCTCTATGGTTATACCTACTAGTACTAGAAACCCTCTAGAGGCACACACAGTCTCACCCCTCTGGTTCACCTGAAGAATTGACTCTCTGAGGAAGCAATCCCTACCAATTCATCCTATAGTCTCGTATCATACTGAAGGATCTCTGAGGAAGCACGCAAAGTATCATTACCCCTTTGGCCGGCATCAAGGAACTAAAGACTCTCTGAATAAGCACTCATCATAAATTCCCCCTTTGGTCTGACATTGAATTAATAAAACAGTCTAGAGAAGCCCTTATGTCTATTCTCCCTATGGTATACTACAGTAGGTTCTCACAGCCCCGTGTAAAACAAACATGCATAGCGCGCAAATCACCCCAAGTAAAAATAAAGAACCACATGGCTATAATTCTAAGGAACAACAGCATAACAGTGAAACAGTTCCACTTTCCTACAACAAGGCATGACAACTGAAAAAATGCTTACAAGAAAACATGCATGGAAAAACATCCAAAACATAGTAAAAATGACCCTATTCACAAGCATTGACCTCTACTCAATAAATCAATCAAAGCAGGCAAACAACCAGGAAAACATAGGGAACAAACAATACCCCGTTCAAGGGAATTGGTGGAATTGAACAAAATACTAAAAGGATTCTTGAAAAAAAGGCAAAAACCACTAACCTCGATGCTAGGAGATCGATATACTTGAACCAGGATGATTGATTCTCCTTAGAACATCCAAGATCTGAGAAAACATCCAAAACGCTCAACCAATGATATCTTGAGATAGAGGGAAAATTTGAAAACAAATATCTAGGTGAAGGAAGAGCTTAGCGCTGCGGTTCCAACAAAATCGACAGCGGTGGATTCAGAGAACGGACTGAGGGACGGAGGCTCAGAGAAGATTCAAAACTGTACGGGTCACTCTCGGATGAAGAACCTAAAGAAAAAGCGAGTTATGTCCGTCAGGCGCGACCTCGGTCCATTTAATGAAAATAAATAAATTATATGGCATGCTCTTCTAGGGTACACAGTGTGTACTCAGCTTTTCCATACTCCACTTTAAGAGGACTCCACATCACCCCTACACACCGTGTGTGTGGCCCGGACACGGCCAGCACACGGCCTGGCATGAAATTAAAGTACACGGCTTGTACTTATAAAGTACACGACCTATACATTGAAAATTTCTAGATTTTCCTCTATTTCTAAAAAACGACCAGAAAAGGATAAACATACCTGAAACGAAGATCCGGGTTCTTACAAGGATTATAATTTAAACTATTCCAGAGCCTCAGTAATGTTGAATAATGAATATTGATATAATTCATAACTAAAAATGATAAATACAAATATTATAGTCATGCTTCTAGGTATTTTTGGAGAAAATGGAAAAGTTAATCATGGTTTAGGTTGATTTATTAATTTTTTTCTATAAAAAATTACTAGAAGCTATTAAATCAATAATTAAAAACATTGTCATGGTTTTTGGAACACTATGTCATAGTGAGATGAAGATTTGTTGTTTTAATGAAGGAAATGACATAATTTTCATGATTCCTAAGATATAGAGGCCATAGATTTCAGAATCATAATTTTTAATGAAAAATAATCAAGTCATAGTTATCTAAAATATTCCATGGTTTAAACGGAAATATCAAAATTATATATTTAGATATATGTTCAAAATTTTAAGGATATGGTAAAAATCTGAGTAACTCACATGACATGATTGGACGATTCTGACCATAATTAATGCTCACGAACTCGGTGTGGTTATGGAGGATATTGTTAATTTTATTTAAACTCAATTTTTTATTTATAGGTCATTAGGTCGGAATTATATTTATATTTTAATATAGAATAAATTGATTTTCAGGGAATGAATATTTAAAGATCTTTTCAATTTAGCGTGATTATATAGATTATAAATTACATAACATATCTGAATCATTAGGAGATAACCTAATCATTTATATACATTCAATGATACACACACAGATATATATATATATATATATTATAAAAAGGTATTTAATGTAAATAAAATTTCATAAGAATTAATTAACCCCAATTAATTCTTGACAGAAATATCATAGTGCTATGAATTTTTTCTGAAGAGTAATTTTTTAACTCCCTAAACAATGATTTATCTTTATCTTATTGGTGTAGGATTAAACACATTAATTAAAGAATCATATACTAACCTTGTTGATGTAATCATATCAAATTTCATATACAAACCATGGAGATAACATATGGTCTACAACTACCTAGAGAAGAAGGTAGAGGGAGTGTTACTAGGGACAATAATGATTGAACCCCAAATAATTATTGTATGTGTAGTGTGCCTGGAAAGGAGTGACCACTACTAAACAATAAAGCAATAAAAATAGTGAGTTATTAGAATATTTTAGTATATTTTTACATCACCATGTGAATGCTCCTTAAACATTTCCCAATGTATGTGATCCAACTAAAATCTATGTGTTCTTATGTGATTTATATTCTTCAAATTCTTTACATATTCACTATGAATGTATTTAAGGTCATAATTGATTAAAAAGTGTTCTTGTTGACATGATATAACATCTCAATGAAAAAATGGTTAAGGTTTATAAAATTTAAATTTTTCAACTCCTTTAATCTTCCCCATTAAGGTCTCCTATAGAACATCTTAACTCAGGGGTTATAAGAAGTAGACATTGGTGGCGATAATAGGTAAATATAAATATTTATAAAGATGACGAGTGAAATCATATTCCAATTATGAAAAAATGGAAAACAATTCTATGTTACAAAAATCATGGTCAAAATCACTGAAAAACACACATCAGAGAGAAAAAATGGTGATATAGATATCATTTATAAAGATAGTGGAAAAGTAATAATGTGATTATGAGGAACTGGGATATCATTTTTATGAATTTATGAAATCATAATCACAGTGGGTGATTCACTGGGTGATGAGTTGAAAAATTGTTCACCGGTTATGGCTGCTACATCTGGTATATCTATAGGAGTCTGTACATATTTGGTGGGATCTGGCTCTACGCCACATTATGATGGTGTTTACTTCCTTGCCTGTGGTGGTGGAGATTTTATGAAGGTGGTCTCTCATGTGGGTAATGTGGAAAGGTTACATGGACCTGCAATGGAGAATGAGGTTGATGATAAGGGACTGTCATCTAGTAAGTTTACATAAGCAGGGAACTCTAGCAAGAGCCTTGCGGGAGTTGAAATATTATTTGATAGAGGGAATTTGTATTCTATGCGTGATGAAATTTTTGAACAAATTGTTAAAAATCGTGACACTTCTCATGATGTTGCCAATAGGGAGGTTATACTTTAAAGATTTAAGATCTATGAGCATTCTATTGTTTCTAGACCTGTTCTTCCTAGTGAAAGAAAAAATTGGAGGATTTATTACATATTTTGGACATTAACATCAACATGGGGGTTTTCTAAATGGGGATTCATATGTATGAGATGCATGATTTTCCAAATTATTTCCCAAATAGTGGATTGCAAACGGTGTGCTTATGGTTTCGGATCAATTTCTCTATATCCATGTATGGTTTTCTTTCAAGAATGGGATTTCTTCTTCAATCCTTTCTCTATAAAAAATACCAGGTCTTAGGTCCGGATTAAAATAGTTGGTCATCATGGGATCCTATAGAATCCGAAAATCTTTTTTGACATTGCATTTGTGGTGGGAACTCTAATTAAGTTAGACTGTACCACTGAGGCTATGATGTTTGGACACTATGCATGGATTTCGGTGGAAGTTTATCTAAGTTCTTTATTGATTCATAATATTTTATTATCAGCCTTAGATGATGACATCTCTTTAAAGATGGAGTATGAGAGAATGCCTGACTTTTTTTTCTGATTGTCATGTTATCGGACATGCCAAATATAATTTTTGTAAATATATTGTGTGCAATTTTTTCCCATTAAAAGGGATTAATTAGGATTCATATAGGAAGAAGATAAGGAATAAAAAAATTCAAAGTGTTGTTGTAGTGGTAGAATCCTCTCAAGATATTGCTTAGTGTCTCAAGTAGAGAAGGACACTAAAAACATTATACCTATGATTCAAGTAGATTAATTCCCTAAGACAAGTGTATCACTTAGTATGGATCTTAAGAAAGCTTCCAGAGATGAAGGTAACGTGTTGTCAGGAGTGATTGTGGAAAAGGAGAAGGAGGTATGATACCCTACACTTGAGGAAAAAACTCCAACTGATGGTGAGATGCTTTCAAGGACCTGAGAAGAAATTATTAAATAAAAGGAAATGCAAGGCCTCCAGGGAAGGTGGGATTATATGGAAGATTATTACCCAAGAAAACTATCTTCGAGTCAGGTCCAGTACAAAAGAAAAAAAGTTATTTTGGATAACAGAGGATTTCAACAAGTTCCTCCTTAGAAAGCAAGACTGAGGAAGGACTATTCAGATCTGAAGCCAAACATGGTAACTAGATCACATGGACCTCCTAATTATGATTCAGATTAATATGGTGACTACAATGTTTCCTATCCAGGTGACTTTGACTTTTGAGTTCTTCTTTTCTTTAGCTCTACTTGGTAAGAGGGCATGTGTGTTTGTTTGATCCCATCTTTATTTTTGTATTTAATTTTATTTTAATAAAAATTTCTATTCCCTATCCTTTCTAAATATTCAATGATAAAATATCAATGCTGATAACTAATCCTATCATATGGGGTAAGATAATGTTAGATATGAAAATTTTTAACATGGTCTATGATTAATGATTTACAAAAAGAAGAAGTTACCATAATATAATATTAATAGATGGAACATATTTTTATAAAATATAATATAAAGAGGATGTGTTTTTAGATTATATGTTTGTATCCTTTTTATATAAATTTATTCCGAAGGAGTATGAGTATATTTGATACAAAATATGAGTACTGATTAATTTAGTCATATTTTTGAGTATAATTTTGATTGATTGATTAATATTCTAGGAAATATGTTTAGTATATATAAGGACATCATATTTTTAAGAGAATGTTTTCTAAAAAAATGAAATAATGAAACTGATTGGGATCAGTTTCACACAAGCATACTGAGAGAAAACTAAAAAAGTGTGATGTAATAATTATAGTTATTATATATATATTTTCTGTTATAGGGTACCTTATATTTAATTATGATATTCAAAAAAGTATATCTATTCATATAATACATAAAATAATTACATTGATTTGGTATTATATCGGAAGACCCATAAAATTAAATGGAATTTTTTTTCTTAATTTTCTTTGGGATTTAACAAGAATGTAGTTTTTGACGGCACCTGATTCTGAGGCCCGGTGTGCCCGAAATCAATTTCTGAAGTTTAGCTCGGGTATGTTCAGTAAACGAACGAGCGGGTTTTCCTAACTTTTGATCCAGTTCTCGGAATCAAAATCTGAGGTCACCGATGAAACTGCAGCGCTGAGAATTTCTTAAGAACACCTTTTCCGCAGTTGCGTTTGCTCGGGTGAGGTTCTTAATTAAATGGGTTAACTAAAGAATAAAATAAAATGTTGTGCTACGAATTTTATTTCTATTCTAGGTAGTTTAAACCTATGGTTGGTGGTTGGAGTGGGACCCACTAATATCCTAACTCCACTAGGTAGGATATTATTGAATTGGCTCCCACACGAGCCCCACCCTTTCATCTTCCTCAAACCCCCATTAATTGTGTAACACACCCGCACCCCACTTTACTGAAAAGTCAACTCTCTTAATTAATTAATTGATTAAGTTATTCAATGTAATTAATTTGGGAATTCATTTCGAATTTAAAATTGAATTTTGTCTTGTGTGTGTTAATTAAATAAGACAAATTCTTACTCCATTAAGGGTTAGTTGGGTTGTGAGAGAAGGATTGGGAGAGGATTTGCTCAAAGCCTTCGAATCTTCATCTTCTTCGTTGGAGAACACGAAGAATGAAGAAGAATGCTGACCTCTGACAGAAGATGACGAAGAATGATAGTTCCCTGGAGATCGACGACGGGAAGCCGTGTACCGCGACACCGACGATCCTCCTCTCTGCGATGCCGACGACACTTACGGAGCCTTCTTCCGCAACATCCTTTTTTCGCGTCAAACCTTCGTTCATCAACACATTGAGGTAGGGGTTAATTGTTTTTGCCTGTGAATTATTTCTTTGTTGTTCATCGACTTCTATTTGGGCCGCCTGTTATCGTAATAACGGGAGGAGGTCGGACCACATGAACACAGCCGACCCTCCTCCCCCTTTGATGAATGTACTTGTTGCGGTACGAGCAAAGGCAGCGCGACGCAACGACACCACGCAGAAACAATGATGAATGGGCGACGAAGCACGGTGTCGTCGCGTCGCGCCATTGAGGTCGAATAAAGCTGCAGCGCCATCACACCGTGCCGGAGAACCATAAAAAAGGTCGTGGTCGGAGCGAGGCCGCGATGGAGGGGCGCTGCGCCGGTCAGACAAGGCCGCAACTCAAAGCCGCGGCAGAGCAAGGCGGGGCAGATGGAACCGCCGGCCGCCTGCACCTTGGAGGGCCGGGAACGCGGCGGTCCCGCGGCGACAACACCGGTCGGCCGGACCAGGCCGGCCGTTTCGGAGGAAAGATCGGGGGTAGTATCCCCCAGCTGGCAAGGAGCGGCCTCCACGTGGGGGACGCAGTTTCAATCAAGGGGGGCAGCCGCCCCCGTTCCCGCAACGGCTCGGCCATCACCGAGTTGGCCATGCGGGCGGCGCCACGACAGGCCAACAAGCGGCCCCAGACGGGCCGGGCCGCACTAGAGGGGCCGGTCCCGGACCCGGTCTCGGTCTACCCGGTTCGGGGTGACCTAGGGGGGGTCTCGGGCCGGGTCAGTCCGGCCCCAAACCCTCTAAAACGGGACAGGTTCATTCTTTTGATTATATCTTGGAATAGGAATCTCTGATTGACGCACCATCAATTGCAATGTTATCCCTGGATCGAGACGGTCGTTTCGTTATATTACACTCAGGGTTTTGGAGAACTTTGTGTAAGGCCGGGTTTGTTCGAACACGAAACCAACCGTGCCCCCGGAGCGGAAACACTTATAACATGAGCTTCGGACGTCCGATTGATGTTCCATCGACTTTGTTGGATTCCTCTTAGTGAGACAGACCTTTTGGCTTACTATCGTCAAGGTTTGGACGTAGTTGGAGTGCGGTCGGGTTGGTTTTGAGTTAAAAACCAACCGGGCCCCAGGAACGAAAAGGCCAATAACTCTCAGACCGAGCGTCTGATTGACGTGCCGTCTGTCACGTTGAGTTCCTCTTGTCAAGACAGAACATTGAGATACAACAACTCTGAACAACATGTCAGTTGTTGTATCGAACCCTTGGCTTGTGGAGCAGACCCTCCCAGAATCGAGCATGTTGTGTGTGGGAACCCTAGAGCTGGCTGCGACTGCGACGACTACTGCACTGAATTCCTCAGTGGGTTCGGTAGCGATGAGGACCATACTGAAATCTTCTGTGGGTTCGACGGCGATGAAGACTACACTGAAAACCTCCATGGGTTCGGCAGCGATGAAGACCATACTGTAATCCTTTGTGGGTTCGGCGGCGATGAAGACTGCCCTGAAATCCTCCTTGGGTTCGGCAGCGATGAAGACCGTATTGAAATCCTCCGTGGGTTCGACGATGATGAAGACTGCACTGAAATCCTCCGAGGGTTAGACAGCGATGAATACCGTACTGAAATCCTCCGTGGGTTCAACAGCGAAGAAGACTGCACTGAAATCTTCTGTGGGTTCGGCAGCGATGAAGACCGTACTGAAATCCTCCGTGGGTTCGATGATGATGACTACTGTTCTTGTATCCTATGTGGGTCTGGCAGTGTTTGACTCTATTCATGCTATCCTACATGGGCCTGGAAGTGTATCTGGTCTGTATCCTATGTGGGTCCGACAGCTTAGCTGGTTTATTATCCTACGTGGGTCCCAGCTTAGATGAATTAGTGGCTATATATGACCATTTCTATCACCTTACGAAAAAGAATACCTGTGTGAGCTGAGTCATGACTTTCATTCATTATCTTTAATATGAATGACTTTCATTCCTATGTAGATTGTGTTGTTCTTTCCTGTGTGGATTGGGTTGTACTATCCTATGTGGACATGATCGAACTTGGGTTTGGATGTTGGAGCCGAATGGGAATTGATGACTTAGGTATATGTATGGTAACATACCTATGTAGTGTTGGTTGTTAATTCGTGATTATATCTTTCATTTGTGGATTATCCTTTGTGGATTCTGGGAGACATTCGGGTGTCTCGGGGTCCCTACTGAGTAGCGTATACTCACACCTACATGGACTATTCCCGCACTACGTTGTGTTGGATGCAGATGACGGACAGCACTGAGCGTGGTTGAAGCTTTTGGAGTAGGCCGGTACCTGGAGGTGGACCACTGGGCGGGATGTACACGAATCAGACGGCCGGACCCGAGGAGCAGAGGAGGCTATCTGTTCCCACCCTTCAGGTGGGACTTCCAGTGGATGGATCGACGTTGCTTCTTTACTTTCAGTTTCTGTACTTTCTTTCCAGTTGTACTTTACTTTCAGTTTGGGTTTGTATTCTGGCCCACTTACTTTTCCGCACTACTATTGTACCTCGTTTTACTTAGTGTTTACTTCTGCATGCTTACTATGTGGTGTTTATTTACTTAATAAAGGCAACGCCTTCCCCTCTTTGTTGGGATTTACGCCTTGGTGCTAGTCTCCATCCCCTGTCCTATGGGAGGCGGGCTTGTGGTAGTCACAGCACGGTTCCCAAGGACGGCTCGTGAAAAATTGGTATCAGAGGAGTTTGGTTCAACCGAAAAACTCACGATACCGATCTTTCTTCTATGTGAAGCAATAGTGTTCAGGTTATTGAGTGTGGTTAACAGTCCAGGGAGTCCAGTGTTGGTGCGGAGGCCGACGTATCCGTACAGCAGGACCCTAACTTCTGATTTCCAACTCAATGCAAGAAAACGTTGATTGCATGTGTGTTTCAAAAGTTTTCATTGTGATTAATTTGTGTCAGCTCACCAGGTATACTGTTTGACCGTATCACACTTGTTTCTTTTTAGGATGGCCCCATGATTGCAGCCAGCTAGGGTTCCGAGCTTTGTGTGAGACGACAAACCATAGAGCGACGAGGCCTCGGTGTAGGGCCATTTTTCAGCAGAGGCACCAGAGGTACCTCTACCAACCGAGCCACTGATGATACCAGCCCCAGCCGCTGTGATTGCACATCACCTTAGTGCACTGCACAAGTTTCAGCATCAGAGACCGCCTAGGTTCTGCGGGGAGACGGACCCTCAGGCAGCTGAGGATTGGATGGAGGTGGTTGTGTGAGTTTTCAAGTTAGTGGGGACACCAGATGACCTCATGGCGATCCTCGCAGCGAGCCTCCTACACGCGGCAGCAGGCAGATGGTGGAGCTTGGTGCTCCAGGTTCACGACGAGGTATCTCTCCTCTGGATGGACTTTGATAGCCTCTTCCGCTCGGAGTTCATCCCAGCCACCCTCCATGCGGTATTCATTCAAGAGCTACTATAGCTATGGCAGGGCAGCATGATGGTCGCCCAGTACTCGGCGAGATTCACCCATCACTCATCAGTTGGCTATCCTCATCCTAGGATCATTTGACGTGCAGAGTCCGAATTTTCCTGTAGTGGTGGAATAGTAAGCAAATGTTTTTCCTGATGACGTTACAGGACTACCTCCTCGCAGTGAGGTAGACCTTTAAATTTACATGTACCCAGGGATATCCCCGATATCCACTCCAACATATCGGATGGCTCCCGCTGAGTTTCGAGAGATACAGGTACAGCTGGAGGACTTTCAGGGTAAGGGATTCATCTGACCCTGTGTTTCACCCTGGGATTCCTCGATTTTGTTCGCCAAGAAGGCAGATGGGAGCTTACGACTGTGTGTCGACTATTGTCACCTTAACCAGGTGACTGTGAGGAACAAGTATCCGCTACCGAGGATTGATGACCTCCCCGATCAGCTCAAGAGAGCATGGTGTTTCTCGAAGATAGACCTCAGGTCAGGCTATCATCAGCTTTGATTTCGAGATGAGGATGTGTAGAAGACGGCCTTCAAATTTCGGTATAGCCGCTATGAGTTCTTGGTTATGCCTTTAGGAGTAACCAACGCTCCAGCAGTGTTCATGAGTCTCATGAACATGATATTTCTGCCATTCCTCGATCGATTTTTCGTGTTCTTCATCGATGACATATTGATATACTCGACCACTGAGGAGGAGCATGCCTACCACTTGTGGGTTGTACTGGACACACTTTGAGAGAACCAGCTTTATGGAAAGCTCTCTAAGTGTCAGTTCTAGTTACGTGAGGTCCAATTCTTGGGACACATCATCTCTTAGGTGGGAGTTGCGGTGGATCCTGCAAAGATTGACGCAGTTCTAGCTTGGGAGCCACCCAAGAGCGTGATAGGGGTGCGGAGTTTCTTTGGGGTAGCTGGGTACTACCAGAGGTTTATCCCAGAATTTTCCAGAGTTGCGGCACCACTCTCAGCTTTGACGAAGAAGGGGAAACCCTTCGTGTGGTCAGACAGATGTCAGTAGAGCTTCCATATGATGAGACAGAGATTGACCATTGAACCTATCTTGAGGCTACCAAAGGAGGGAGTAGGGTATGTAGTCTATTGCGATGCATCAGGGACCGGGCTCGGATGTGTCCTGAGGCAGGAGTGGGAAGTGATCGCCTATGGATCACGTCAGTTGAGACAGCATGAGAAGAACTACACTACCCATGACCTGGAGTTAGCAGTAGTGGACTTTGCTCTATAGATGTGACGACACTATCTGATGGGCGAGCAGTTTATAGTCTACTCTGGCCACCAGAGTCTCAGGTACATCTTCTCACAGAAGGACCTGAATCTGAGATAGCGGCGATGGCTTGAGTTCCTCCAGGACTATGAATTTGAGATACTATATACTCATGGAAAGGGGAACGTAGTATCTGATGCCCTCAGTAGAAGGATAGGCATTCAGCTACTTGGGGAGGAGACAGAGAACCTAGCCACTTTGCAGATATCCTTCGTGGATAGAGATGAAGCTGCCTTTCTTCATTCACTCACAGTCACTCCTCCACTACTCCAGAGGGTCAGAGAGGCACAACGAGGGGATGCTGACTGTGTGATGTGGCGTGCACAGATATCCTCAAGAAAGGAACCTGATGGATTCTCTATGGGAGGAGAGCACTTCATCCTTTTCAAAGGACGTACCACGGTACCAGCTGCTTTACAGGAGGAGGTGCTGAGGTAGTTTCACACTTCCCTTTTAGAGGTACATCCATGAGTGGTGAAGATGTTCCAAGATGTCAGATGAAATCACTGGTGGATGGGTATGATATAGGTTGTAGCTGAGTTCCTTTCTCGATGCCTCACATGTCAGTTGGTGAAGGCGGAGCACCAGGCACCAGAAGGCTTGGTACAACACTTGGAGGTCCTGGAGTGGATGTGGGATGGGATATCTATGGATTTCGTGACCAGAATTCCACGGACTTCCATAGGTCATGACTCCATTTGGATGATTGTCGACCTTCTCACCATGTCGGCTCACTTATTACCCACCAGAGAGCAGGGCTTGGTGGAGATCTTGAGACTCCTCTACGTTCATGAGATCGTACGGCTTCATGGTGTGCCATCATTTATCGTCTCTGATCGAGATGCTCAATTTACTTCCTAGATATGGAAGGCGTTGCAGGAGGAATTCAGGACACAACTATGTCTAAGCACCGCCTTTCACCCTCAGACGGATGGTCAGACAGAGAGGACCATTCAGACTCTTGAGGACATGCTCTATGCATGTGTCCTTGATTTTGGTCGTAGCTGGGAGGACCACCTACAGTTGGTGGAGTTCGCATACAACAACAACTACCACTCCACCATCAGGATGGCACCATATGAGGCATTGTACGACCGACCTTGCAGATCACCTCTATGCTGGACAGACCCCGGGGAGTCAGCACTTGTGGGACTGGAGATGGTCAAGGCCATGACAGAGAAGGTCCAGGTCATCCAGGAGCAGATGAGGACAGCTCAGAGCCGGCAGATGTCTTATTCTTACAGGAGGTAGAGACCACTAGAGTTCGCAGATGGCGACCACATTTTATTGCAGGTCTCACCTCAATGTGGATTACAGAGATTTGGATGAGGCGGGAAGTTATCTCCATGTTTCATCGAACCCTTCCAGGTTCTTAGCAGGGTAGGCGAGGTTGCTTACCGCTTAACTCTACTTCCTCAATTGCACCGGGTGCACGACGTCTTCCACGTATCTCAGCTGAGGAGACACGTGCACGACCAGACTCATATCATCGACCATGGGGACCTGGACATTGATGATGGGGCGACTTTTGCGGAGGTCCTGGTGGAGATAGAGGATTGATATGAGAGGGTCCTACATGGGAGGCCAATTCCTTTAGTGTGCATCAGATGGTAGCACGGGAACCTCTATGAGAGCACTTGGGAGCGGGAGGCTCAGATACGTGCACAGTACGCACATTTGTTCCCCTAGTTTACGATGTATCGTTATGGGGATGTAAAGCCCTGAGGTGGGAGTAATGTAAAGACCCATAGAATTCAATGGGAATTTTTTTATTAATTTTCTTTGGGATTTTAAAAGAACGTAGTTTCTAATGGCACCTGATTCCGAGGCCCGGTGTGCTCGGAATAAATTTCTGAAGTTTAGCTTGGGTACGTTCAGTAAACGAAGGAGCGTGTTTTCCTTAATTTTGATGCGGTGCTCGGAATCGAAATCGGAGGGCACCAATAAAACCCCAGTGCCGATAATTGCTTAATAACACCTTTTCTAGAGTTGTGTTTTCTCAGGTGAGGTTTTTAATTAAATGGGTTAACTAAAGAATAAAATAAAATGTTGTGCTACAAATTTTATTTCTATTCTAGGTAGTTTAAACCTATGCTTGGTGTTTTTAGTGGGGCCCACTAATATCCTAACTCTACTATGTAGGATATTAGTGAAGTTGGCCCACACGAGCCCCACACTTTCAACTTCCTCAAACCCCATTAATTGTGTAACACACCCGCACCCCCCTTTAATGAAAAGTCAACTCTCTTAATTAATTAATTGATTAAGTTATTCAATGTAATTAATTCAGGAATTCATTTCGAATTTAAAATTGAACGTTGTCTTGTGTGTGTTAATTAAATAAGACAATGTCATATTTAATTAAGGGTTAGTTTAGTTTTGTGAGAAATATTGGTAGAGGATTTCCTCAAAGCCTTCGAATCTTCAACTTCTTCGTTGGAGAACGCGAAGAACGACGAAGAATGTCGGCCTCTGACAGAAGACGACGAAGAACGCTAGTTCCCCGGAGATAGACTATGAGACGTCGTGTACCGCGATACCGACGATACTCCTCTCGGTGACTCCAACGACGCTTACAGAGCCTTCTTCCGCGAGGTCCTTTTTCCGGGTCAAACCTTCGTTCATCAACACTTTGAGGTAGGGGTTGATTGTTTTTTCCCGTGAATTATTTCTTTTTCGTTCATCGACTTCTATTTGGGCCCCCTGTTATCATAATAACAGGAGGATGTCGGACTTCACGAACACGGATAACCCTCCACCCCCTTTGATGATTGTACTTGTTGTGGTACAAGCAATGGCAGCGCGGTGTAACAGTACCGCACGGAAACAATGAAGAACGGGAAAATATGCGGGGCGCCGTCGCGCCATGCTGTTGAGGTCGAATAAAGTCACAGCGCCATCGCACCGCGCCAGAGAACCATGAAGAGGCAGAGGCCGGAGCAGGGCCGCGGCGAAGGGGCGTGACGGCGTCGCGCCACAACAGTCGGACAAGCCCGTGGCTCAATGCCGCAGTGGAGCAAGGCGGGGTGGCCCGAACCGCTGGCCGCCGGCACCTCAGAGGGGCGGGACCGCGGTGGTCCCACGACGGCAGCACCGACCGACCGGACCAGGAAGACCATTTCAGAGGAAATACTAGCGGTTGTAAACCCTATCTGGAAAGGAGTGGCCACCACGTGGGGGCCATAGTTTCAATCAAGGGGGGCAGCCGCCCCCTTCCCGCAATGGCTCAGCCAGCACCGAGCTGACCGTGCGGGGCGCTCCGTGACGACTGGGCATGGCCTGGCCAGTTGAGCTAGGTCGTGCCCACCGGGCCAGGCTGCGCCATAAAGGGTCAGACCCGGACCCAGTCCGGGTCGACCCGGTTCGTGCGGACCCCAGGAGGGTCTCCGGCTGGGTCGGTCCGGCCCGAAAACCCCCTAAAATCGGATAGGTTCGTTCTTTTGCCCATATCTTGGGCTAAGGACTTCCGATCGACACACCGTCAGTTTCTATGGGATCCTTGGATTGAGGATGTCGTTTCATTATATTACACTCATGGTTTGAGAGAACATAGGGTATGGACGGGTTGGTTCGAACACGAATCCAACCGGGCCCTCGGAGTGAAAACACATATAACATGAGCTCCGGACGTCCGATTGATGTGTCGTCGACTTTGTGGGATTCCTCTTAGTGAGATGGACTTTTTGGATTACTATGCTTGAGGTTCGGATTTATTTGGAGTCTGGTCAGATTTGGTTTGACTTAAAAACCAACGGGGCCCCTGGAACAAAAAATCCAATAACTCTCAGACCGGGTATCCGATTGACGCGCCTTCTGTCACATTGAGTTCCTCTTGTCGAGACAGAACTTTGAGATACATCATCCCCGGACTACATGTCAGTTGATGTATCGTCCCCTTGGGTCGTGGAGCGGACCCTCCTGGAATCGAGAATGCTGTGTGCGGGAACCCTAGAGCTGGTTGCGACTACGATAACGACTACACTGAAATCCTCCGTGCGTTTGGAAGCGATGAATACTGTACTGAAATCCTTCATGGGTTTGACGATGATGAAGACTGCACTAAAATCCTCCTTGGGTTTGGCAGCGATGAAGACCGTACTGAAATCCTCCGTGGGTTCGATGGTGATGAAGACTGAACTGAAATCCTCCATAGGTTCGGTAGTGATGAAGATCGTACTGAAATACTTCGTGGGTTAGACGGCGAAGAAGACTGAACTGAAATCCTCTGTGGGTTCGTTAGAGATGAAGACCATACTGAAATCCTCCGTGAGTTCGATGGCGATTACTACTATTCTTGTATCCTACGTGGGTCTGGTAGTGTTTGACTTTGTTCTTGCTATCCTACGTGGGTCTGGCAGAGTAACTTGTCTATATCCTATATGGGTCCTACAGCTTAGCTGGTTTAGTATCCTACGTGGGTCCCAGCTTATATGAATTAGTGGCTATATATGATCATCTTTGTCACCTTACGAAGAAGTATAACTGTGTGAGCTGAGTCTTGACTTTCAATCAATATCTTCGATATGATTGACTTTCTTTCTATGTGGATTGTGTTGTGATTTCCTGTGTGGATTGGGTTGTACTATCCTATGTGGACGTGATCGAACATGGGCTCAGATATTGGAGCCGAACAGGAATTGATGACTTAGGTATATGTATGTGCATATACCTAAGTAGTGTTGGTTGTTACTTCGTGATTGTATCTTTTATTTGTGGATTATCCTCTGTGGATTCTGGGAGACCTTCGGGGGTCTCAGGGTCCCTACTGAGTAGCGTATACTCACCCATGCACAGGCTATTCCCGCACTACATTGTGTTGGATGCAGACGACAGACATCACTGATCGTGGTTGAGGCTTGTGGAGCAGGTAGGTACCTGGAGGTGGACCACTGGGCGGGATGTACACGGAGCGGACGACTAGACCCGAGGAGCTGAGGAGGCTATCTATACCCACCTATCAAGTGGGACTTCCAGTAAACGGGTCGACGTTTCTGCTTTACTTTCAGTTGTTGTAATTTCTTTCCAGTTGTACTTTACTTTCAGTTTGGGTTTGTATTCTGACCCACTTACTTTTCCGCACTACTATTGTACCCATTTTTACATAGTGTTTACTTCTGCTTTCTTACTCTATGGTGTTTGTTTACATAATAAAGGCAATGTCTTCCCCTTTTTGTCAGGATTTATGCCTTGGTGCTAGTCGCCAGCCCCTGGCGTATGGGAGGTGGGACTGGGGTAGTCACGACACGGGTCCCGAGGACGGGTCATGACATTATATATGGAGTGATCTTATAGTGATTATGATTTGAGTGGAAGATTATAGGTCAAGATCATTATATAAATGAGGAAAGAAAGGAATGGAACGATGTTATCATATAACAATGAATATAGAGAGTGAGATAAGATAATTAAGACACATTGAATATTTAATAGTTCCACGAATAAGATGAATATGATTAATATAAAATACCACACTCAAGAGTCTAATGAGAGTTAAATAGAGTGATGTTAGTACACATCCAAGAATTGTATTAAAATGATGATGATAATCTATGGTGGAGTCATATTAATCTATAATAGAGCACAGATCTAGGGGTGATGTCCTTCTCACTTACTCATTATGATTATATTTAATGAGGAAATATATACGAGTGAATCACACATGATTTTATTATCAGTTGAAGAGTATTACATTGAAAATAATTAATATAGACTATGTGAGATATCCATGTATGATGTATCAATCCAAAATATATAAGAATAATTAGTGATTTATTTTAGATGTTTGGAGGAGTAGTGATCTCCCTAATATATTCGATATATCCCACATTGTGTGAACCAAATAGTTCTAATGTTCTATATTTTCCTAAAAATTTATACAAATGTGTTGTAATGTGGTTTCATATAAATAGTGAATAAAAATATTATATAAAATAATAAGTATCTTTTCAATGACCTTAAAAACCTAGGGGTCTATATCAATTTTTTGGTCAAGGGTAAATTTAATTCAACAAAGAATAGATTGAATCCATAAACTGAACCTTGATTCACTCCCTTTTAGAGTAATCCTTATATAATCAATCTATTGATAAAATTGTATTTGGATTACTTTATAGTAACCTTGGATTTTTTGTTTCCCATTATATTTCATTAATCTCATTATTTAGCACTATCAATCCCCTATATATGGTATCCAGTCAAATTATTCCACATTCTATTATCACTATAGTTGAAATTAGTTTTATCTTAAAATATAAATATTATTGGATCCTATGTTATTAAATGAGAGAATATTGTAACATAAATCTTTATAAAATAGAATTTTGGTTAGGAATAATTGAGGCTAAAATAGTTTTTGTATTTATTAACAATATATGGTCAAAAGTGGATTGTAAGAAATGGTATTTGAAAAGATGTAATTATTTGAAAAGAATGGATGATTATTGAATTTTTTTTGAAATGTTTTATATTGAATAATGATCAAACCATTCCATAATGGAGTGTTCCAAATCATAGATTTATGGAAAATGATGAAGGTTGGAGTTTATTATAATAGCATGTATATGTGACCCCAACATCCACATAACTTCAAGAAAATATTTTATTTAAATACATTCATGGTTCCTTTCGAGTTTAGAGTATTAGATAAATAAGACAAAAAATTAACTAACAAAACCCATGTTCATACTATCAATTATAATTTTTTTCCACTATATATGAATCTACTTTATCCACATAGAGTTTTTACAATTTCTCACAATTTCTCTACATAAGGATATCCTCTATATGTTTCATACATTTCTTATCTTCTTAAACCCAGGAAATGGAAATCATTAGAAATGAGGGATCTTAGATGCTCTGTAAGGGTAAACATATGTGTTACCAATAAAATATAATAAATGCGAATAAGATGAGAATATAGGGATAATTAAGATACATAAGAAACCTATACCCAATAAATCATCAATCATAAATCATTGTATGAATCCAATGATTGTGGAAACATGAACAATTGAAAATTACCCATGATATCATGCATAGTTTTGAAAATAATTATAAATATAGGGAACATCATTCAACTAGAGAAAAAACATCAATATATGGAATTGTTACATTCATTAGCCACAACATCAGTTCCAACTCATATGACAAAATATAATGTATTTGTGAATACTTATCTAATGAGATATAAACCCTTAAATAATGCATTGGAGGGTGAAATATGACCCCACCCATCTTCTATCCATACTTAAATGTTCCACTTGAAATCAATCATTCATCATTTCACAAAGAACCCTTGGAATTAAAATGGGTTTTAATCATCACATCATAATGAACCAAGAAAATAAAATGGGTTTTAGGTCCCTTCAAAATGGAATCACATAAATAAATCATTCATAATTCTATCAATAGTTATAATGTGATAAAACCATGCAAAATATATGGGTATTTAATGACATAAAGTAACATTCTTGGTAAATACTATTCAATGAAGATAATAAAGAATATGTTATTTACACTATGTAGATAAAGGGTATAATATTATGTCAATAATTTCCCAAAATCAATAGATTTATAGAATATATTTGAACAAAATTTAATTTGTGTAATGAGATATATAGTGTTCGTAGAAGAAAATATTGGGGCAAAAAGTATGGTTATACACTAAATATGATTACATAAGAAAAAGGGAGTGATTGATCATTACTATAAAATAGAAGGATATAAAATAATAAATCTTGAGAAGGAAGGTGGATGTAATCATTTAAAGTATTTCCACGATCAAGTATATGATATGTCGAAGAATAATTTTTTAGATGAAAAACATTATTTTATGAATTCTAGAAAGAACACATTTTGAAATAAGTAATATTCTCATTATATTGAATGCTTTTTTGAACAATTGTTATATAAAACTAGGATAAAATTATTTAATTTTGGAAACCATGGAAACAAATAGAGAAAATTTAATATAAAATAAAAAATGTGGTGGAATTTATAGTTCATATGGAACAAATTAAAATCAGATCATTTATGCACTTAGATGAACAATAACCATACAAAACAATGATAAAGGAAATAAAGAGGACATGAAATTTTATGGGAACATTTAAAAAATAAAAATATACAAAGGAAATAAAGGGGATTTTTTTAAAATAAAAAATATTACCTAAATGGATTTTCTTTAAAAAAAAAAATATTTATTTTAAAATAAGATTTCAAATGAAAATACTTATGATTTTTGTAAAATTTTAATCAAAACCCCTTTCAACTTTGGAGTCTTCTGAATCGACGTTAATTTTAATAAAGTATATAAAATGAATCTTTAAATCTCATGTAGTATATTAATATAGTAAAATAAATTCATTTGGAATAAATCAAACCATATCGAGGTTATCATAGAGCATAATTTGAAATATGTCTTGTGAAATTAAATGTTATACAAGAAACTCTTTACATTGATTTTTGCTTTGTCAAAATATACTCTAACTATCTGTATAACATAATTAAATATCTTAATCACCTATTTTCAAATATTTTTCATATACATAACCCTCTATAATATTATTTTATAATTATTCTATATCTTTTTATTAGTTAGTTATTATCCATTTTAGATATCAGGTGTGAGTAATCTTGATTATTTTGAACTAGTTTCATAATAGCAATCTCATTATTCATTATTATCTCAAAGATCATCATTTCCAGAACATACAAGGAGTTCAATTAAATTTATATAATTATTTATAATTTTATATCTTATTTCTATCGATGTTGTACTAACGATTATTGAATTTCAAAACAACTATGTACATGTTTTAGTAATTTTTAAAAAACAGACATTGGTATCTTTACTAATGATTTTAATATTAATATTACCATAATAAAAATAAAAGAAAATTATTATTTAAATTTTAATATCATATATTACCATAAATTAAATTACCATATTCATATATGATATAAATTTATATCATTGTTCATGTATTTGGTTAAACCAACCCAAATAAGAATATACCATAATTAATGGATGATTATGAAGTGATTTAATTATAATATCATTATAGTATAAGTATAATTAAATTAATCAATTTTTATTAGTGTAATATATTAAAATTTCACATAATTACAATAATAATATGTCTTATATGATTTTATTTCATATAATGAAGAAATAATTTATCTTCTCCTAGAATCCTCTTTGGATCAATTAAACAAAATATGATTGTATATTACTCTTATTGTTTATAGGTTATGAAATTTTTATTCCCAAAAACAAAATAATATTGTAAATATATTTATACATTAAACTCATTATAATAACTACATAGTTAATGAATAAATTTAAAAAGTAAAATCAATCGTTCCATAGAGGTAGAAATCAACGGATACCTATAGATGATGATTTTCTTTTTCCTTCGAATAAGTAAACTCAATAATGTGGTTTATAAGTTTAAAATATAAAATAAATAATAAATTTAATAATAATTTTTTAAATTACATATTATTATAATCATTTTATGGAGGTAAAGTAAAATGATACATGTTCTACTATGGAGCTAGTATTCCACACAATACATGTATAAAATTATCATTTTTCATAATAGAAATCAGAAAAATGGTTAATTAATATACCATAATTATAATAAAATAATTATACTAATGATACTGATGTTAAAGTTTTAATATGGTGTAATATAATATGAGTTAAAATAATTATAGGTAAAGAAATAGAAATGAGAGAGGAGCAGTTTGAAATTAATACCTCACTCCATGGATTATCGCCTTCATAAAGGGTGAAATCCTTTGAGGGATGACCTTTTATTAATAAAACAACCTCTTTATGGTTGATAGGAATTTTTAATAGAGGTTTTGGTAGAGTTTGGAATGAACTAAATGGGTTGTGGTGTGAAGAAAAGTGGTGATAAGATTTCCCCTTTTATATGTGAAATGAGATGATTTTTTTTAAATACCGAACAGTTTTTAATTTTGGGATATCACTCTTAGAGAAAGTAGCACCAAAATTGGGAAATAATAGAGATATATAAGGAGATAGAGTCCTGTAAAGACTCAAAAACCCATTACCACAGATGTTTAGAACATGTTTCTGGTCATTCCCACTTCGTTAAACCCACTATAGACAACATGATTTTTACTCTGGTGACTAGTTTTTATGAAACTATTATATCCATTATGATTGAAAATAAATTGGTTTTTATTACCAAATTGGGACTATTGATTCCAACATTTAAATAAATATTATTATCAGTTTTCTTAAAATGATAGCAATATATTATAAAATACAAAATTAATAACATTTTTTTAAATAAAAATTATATTAAAAAATTTCAAATATAGCTTTATAAATTAAAACCCAAAATTATAAGTTATAGTGTCACTTATAAAATAAATATATGTTCTTACAAAAATAATTCATGAATATAAAATCATATGTATGTACTAATAATCTTATAAAATTATAGTTATTTGTAAAAATGGTATTTTTTCACTATTCACCTAATAAAATAAATTTATAAAAATACCAAATATAATCTTACATTAATATTGTTATGAAAATTTTATTTTTTCAAATTAATATTTTCATATTTAGAAATTTAACTTTCAAATAAAATAATAAAATATTATGAAAATGTTTTTTCTATTTGAAACATGTTTTTTCTTATATTAACTAGTATTCAAAAATTATTGTCAATCATAACTATATAAATCTTGTAAAATATAAATTTTAAGTTTAAAATAAAAATCAATATAATTTTAGCCACACTTTTTAAAAAAATATTAAAATGTACAATTGTTACATAAGTTTATTATAATTGTTTGTACCTGCTAATTCAACGATTACAGTACCTTGGTAAATATTTATTTTAAATTAATGGGTTGTGGCCAATTAGGAATTTATTTTATGTTCTAAATAATCCATTAACACAATATTTATTTAAGTTAAATAAATAGTGAAATCTCAATTTGATATATTATCCTCTATTAAAAAAATTGCATCCTCAAAATTTTAATAACTACTCACTTAAAATTTAGGTGATTCCTTCAATATTGATTTAATTTCCATTCATGATTCATCCTCACATTCCATGATTTAAATAGGGAACTCATATTTTTCCTCATAATAGGAATATAACTAATGTTGATATTTTCTTCAACTATTGAAGATAAATACCATAATACATTGAGAGCAGTCTTTCAAAGGGAGTTTATAGTTAGCATTGTATTTATAGGAGATCATGGGTGGAATTTTTGGTGATTTTCAAATTTTGGTATTTATCATTTTGATGATATCCAATTAGTGACCAATATTACATAAAATTTTATTGCTGGAAGGATAGTAATATCTTATAGAAATATAATTCCTATAAAAATATATTAAACATGAGTTATATATTTGGAAACTAATTCTTTTTAATAATATTTATATATTTATACATCATGGTGGATATTTGATGTCCTTAAAAAGAATTCTAGGAAAAAGAAGTGATTTGATAAAAATATAACACTCACATTTCTTGAGTGGTTGGTCAGTGTCCCTAACACAACATTATCTTTAAAACGCACTTACATGGTTGTGATTTTGTAGTCATTCCCTTATCTTAGATGTTTTTAGTTTTTATTATTCTTGTTATCCACTAGATTATGTCATTAACTAAGATAATATCTATATTTTCCACATTTAAGAAATTGTATTGTCAGTGGTACATTAGGATGAAATATTTTTTTCCTTTTACCTTTTCCATTGAGCAATTCTAATTTCATTAAAATTAGTTTCCCTATTAAATAATTTTACATATATAAAACATATCTTATTTCCTTTAATATACCCCGCTTTATTATTATTACCACCTTTTGTACATGAATGAATTTTTAAATTCATTCTCTTATCATATTCATAACCTACAACTATATGAGACTATCCTTATATTATTTTGTGTTTTTAATATCTAAAATGTTTACATTATTAATCATAATTCTTGATATCTTTTATATAATAATCATAATATTTCTCACTCCAAAAATTATCATGTTAAGTTTTTCATTAAGAGTATATTGTCATTATTAATGGAATGTAATGTTAACATGGTTCCTTCATGTTACAACCATAACTAAAACTAAAAGGAGTTAGTTTTGAGTGATGAATAATTAACACCATAAGGGAATTAATATAAGATAATTACATGATAAATTAATCCATAAAATGTATATTATTATGAATTTTTTAAACCAAAATTCAGTTATACCTAAATCATTATTGGTTCAATCCAGGTATTTCTAGGTTTGTTCTCTTATACTTATTGTCCTAATTCATTAACAAAATAAATCTTTTGTATTGGATTCTAAAGAGAATGTGATTATCCAAAAATATACCTAGTGTGTATCAAATCACAGTTGCATTTATGCCTCTTCATCATGCACCAAGTGGTCATTTATTTAATACCAAATACCCCATTTTAAGGGTTATTACCCCTATGTATATATATTTCATACCCTACATTCACATGTTGTATCCAGACCAAGATATTATTTCCTGGAAAACTACACAATCTCAACATTACCAAAATTTTTGGGATGTTATCCTCAACATATACTTATTCCTGTAGTTTTTACTAATATTCTCTTAAACTAATATCCAAAAATAATAACTCCAATGACACAAATGGTTATATATACATTTAAAATTATAATAAATCTTAACTTATTAGCCTTCAATGACATTTATAACTCCCAATTTATCCCTATGTGATATCATCATAATCGCTAAATTTATGTACTCCTTTCTCTAATACCAAATATAAAATCCCATATATGTTTCCATATCATCCAATAAGTTAAAAAAGTAATTTATTATAATAAATTTTTATGAAATTTTAGTTTTATAGTTTAATATAATTATGATAAAACAAAAACTAACAAAACTAATGTATTTGTATAAATTGTAAATTTTTCTGATTGTATTAAAAAAGTTAATCCAGAATGAGTATTACAAATGTACAAATCATTCTCCAAATAATGAACTATTCTATAAATTTTATACTTTTCTAATATTTATAACTAATGGAAATGGAAACATAAGAAATAGGGGATATTGGATGCACTGTCATGGTAAACATAAGCATTAACTATCAAATATCATTAATGGGAATATATTGAGCATGCGGGTTTAATCATGATAAATAAGAAAATTATACCCAATAAAGGATGGATAATAAATCATGGAATGAATAAAAACAGTGTCAATACATGAGTAAATAAATATAATCCATCAAAGTTAAACATATTCATATGAACAAGCATAACACTATTGAACATCATTATAATATGGATCAAACATAAGTATTAGGGACCATTACTTCCAGGATCCACCCCATTAGTTCCCAAACCAATGAGCAACTAAAATATTATCATGAATACTTATATCTTGAGATATTAATCCTTAACCAATTAATTAGACAGAGATATTAGGCCACATCATTTATTAATCCTTACTTACATGTTGCACTTGAAATAAAGCATATATCATTTCACCAAGAATCCATGCAAAGAAAAGTGCATTCATTAATCACATCATGAATACCAATGGAAATAAAATCGGTTTCATATTCTTTTAAAATATAGTCACATAAATAAATCTCTTATAATTCCATTAATTATTATAACATGATATACCCATGGGAAATAAATTAGTATCCAATTAAATAACGTAACATTCTAGGCAAATAACATTCAATCAAGTTAATGAGACATATTGTATTTACACCCTCAAGATGAAGGGTCTAAAATTAATTACATAATTTTATGAAATAAATTTATCTATGAAATCTATGTGGACAACCTTAAACTAAATTAAAAAAATATAGAGTGTTTATATAGGACAACATTTGAAGAATAATTATGGTTATACAACAATGATGATTATGTAGGGAAAATGTGATGATGGTTCATTCCTCAAAAATAAAAGGATATAATATAACCCATACAAAGAATAAAGCTGGGTGATATAATTTTATGTATATCAAAACTTCATTAAATTATATATCAAATAATTATGACTTCGTTAACAGACTTTTTATAGGCATTATATAAAAAATTGTAAATAAGAAATATCTATGATATTTTGAAAGGATTATTAAATAATTATATTATTAAACATGGAGAAAATTAATTTCATTTTTAAACCATTAATGTATAGATATACAGTTTTATATTAAATGAAAAAGGTGGTGTAAATATGTTTTCACATAGAGAACATTAAAAAGTGATTGTTTTTATAATTTAATGAGAACAGCCCATATCAAAAATGTTAAAATTTTCATTAAAACTTTTTAAAAATATAATGTGGTAGAAAAAAGAACATAATAAAATATTAAGGCTTATAAAAGGAAAGTTTTAAAATAATAAAATGAATTTAACTAAAGAAAATGGGATGTTACTAACAGAGAAGTTGAGACAAGGTTGGTTTCATTTTTAAGAAACACATTGGGTAAATTATGAGTCAATGAGAAATTAAATTTTGAAATAAATTTAACATCCATGAATATAGAAATAAAATGACAAGTGTTTTTAGAAAGAGATTAAATCACCAAGATGTATTTTATTTCTAAAACAACTTTTATTTTGAAATTATATTGGAAATTGGAACCCAAACGATTTGAGAAATATTTTAATTAGAACCCCTTTTATATTTTGTATCTTCTAAATCAAATTACATTTAAATAAACTACATGATATGGATATTAAGAAAACATAAATTATAGGAATTTGGTAAAATACATTCATTAGGTATAATTCACAGTAAATGAGGTGTATCATTATTAAAAACATAAAACATTCTTCATGAAATTTAATTTGAGGCAAAGAACCGTTAACCTCAATTCCTGCATAGTTGAAATGCAATCCAACCTCATATATAAAAAAATTAAATATCTTACTAAACTATTTTAGGACCTTTTTAATATCTATAAATATTTATATAATTAGTTTATAATTATTACCAACATTAATATTAGTTAGTTATTATCTTTTTTCAATATTAGGTGTGAGTAATCTTAATCAATTTGAACAAATTTTCAATAGTAGTGTTGTTCTAACTTATTATCTCAAAGATAATTATTATAATATTATAAAAGGATCTATACTGATTTTTTATGATTAATTATAATGTTATAAAATATTGTTATGGTACGTTTTTCTATTATCCTTAAAGATAAATTAGTAATGTTAATGTTTCAGTTATTTTTAACAAATGGACATTAATATCTTAACTAAAGAGATTAATATTAATATTACCATCCCAAAACTAAAATAAAAGCATTATTATCTCATTGAAATTATTTTTTTAACAAGAATTAAATTATAATCTTTATACACGATATAAATCTATAATATTTTTCAGGTATGTGGTTAAACCAACTTAAATAAGAACATACTATAATTAAATGGTGACTATGAAGTTATTTATTTTTAATATCGTTATTTTAAATGAATAATGATACTACTTTGTGTCTATTGATGTGGTATAAATAATTTGAAATAATTATAATAAGAGTATTGTAATACCCATAGGTTTTATGAAATATCATTCTTAAATATATTTAATTACATCGATATCTTGTGATATACAAACACCATGTTTAAATGAACAATGATATACCATTAAAATATTATTATTTAATGTGATAATTATTTCCTCGACATAGTATTTTTTAATATGAATATAATTAAATAAAATTAATAAAATATATGGTTTAAACATGAATAAAATAAATTCATTCTAAATGAAAATAGAAATCATTTGAAAGTAAAATAAATACTTTTTCAAAATTATTTGTATGTACGCAATGTGATTTTATATTAAAAATTAAATAAATTACATATAATGATTGATTTTACATAAAATTTGATATTATATATTCAATAATTTTTTTTATCATTCATAGAATTTTAATTCAAGGAATGAGATAAGAATAATCTGTGTTTTAATCTTAGAAACACAGCTATTCTAAAAACGGTTCCATCGTATTTTGCACAATTTTTTTAAAATTATTATTTTTCAATCTTTTAGAATACTTAATTGAAATCATGAACTAAATTTTTGAAATAAATATTTCAAAATAAACTGATTTTTATGATTTTATAATTTTTTTAAAAGAATAATTTTTTATGAATAGTGCAAAATACTGAATTTTTATTTAAATTATCTTTTCATTTAAAAAACATATATTTTAAAATTTTGTTTTTAAATGGTTATAAATTTAAAAATAATTAAATTATATTATTAATAATAAAATTTTGGTAATTTTAGTTAATTTTATGGAAATTTTTTAAATAAAAACTTTGTATATATAAGAAATATTTTATTTGGAAAACCAATTTTTCATCATGATTTTTGGTATAATTTTAAATTAAATTATAAAACATATGTAAATTGAATTTGATAAAATGGACACAATATTTTTAATAATAATAATAATAATAACAAAATAAGTTCATATTAATTACTTTTAATAATGAATAATTAAAATAGTAAAAATCTCATATTGCAATTATGTTGAAGACCTATTCACTGGGGGTTTAACAAAACAAATAATGGATAAAATGACCTAAAAAATTGTATCATTTCTTTTTTATATACCTATTTAGACATTATATCATATTATGTTTGGTAGTGATTTATTTTGGATCCATTTCATCAATAAATTGACTTAAAATTAATGTATAACTTTGAAAAATTACAATTGTGACACTCACTTGATTTTTAAAAGGACACACACTCTATTATCCTATTCACACTTCATGAGAATTTTAGTCTTTCATATACTAACCCAAATATATTTCCAAAATAAATACCCATGACCTAGACTCCCAAATTTTATCATAAAAACAACTAAAGAAGATTTTTGTATAGAAATAAAGTGGTTTTCCATAGAAGAGGTATATTTCATAACTGTGGATTTTTTATTTATTTCTTCTATACATCAAAATAATATTCACCTATGATTAAATAATAATAAAATAAAATTACCTTTATATATATTATATTATGTTAATGGAATAACCTATATCAATCTTATATTCCATAAAATGGGAAACAAAATCATCAATTGTGTGTGTGGTGGACTGTCACCTCACAAACTAATGTAATTCGTTTTACATCACTACCTCTCATGGATAGATATAAAAATGAATTCTTTAATTCAAAGATAATATTTTAAAATGGTAACATCATCTTCAATACCATATATTAAAAAACTATGATTGGAATTGAATTTAACACACATAGGATTTATTATATATTTATTTTTAAATAAATTCAAACTCTTTGATAGCATGGGATGCACACAAAACCAAGTTTAAATAAAACTTGATTATCTATTAAAATAATATTATAGAAAAATTTGAATTATAAAATTGAAATTATGTTTGTGGGTATGAAAAATAGTAAAAATTTAAATTTTATTGTTTAAAAACTTATAATGAAAATGAAATTTATATTAATTGAATATAAATAAAAGAAGAATAATATTAGAGAAAAAAATGTTTCATGAAAAACAATTCTTTTCTAAAAGGAAACTTATTCGCAAGTTATGATGATATATTAACATGATTTTATACCACATTTATAAAATATATTTTAAATAAACTTAATTTTTTAAATCTTCATGTTAAAATTATCTTTGAGTAATTTTTTTGTTATTTTTATTAAAAGATTACTTTTTTGATAAATTTTTAAAAATAATGTCTTTTAATGGAAAATTCCTTTTAGTTTAAACAAGTTACAAAGATAAGTTATATTATAAATTTGTTTTAAATTAAAAAACTTTAAATTATAGTAAAATTAACTAATTTGAATTCTTGGGATCAATTTTATGTTTAATTTCAATATAAAAAATTTAAATTCTTATGAGAACATTTTTTGGAAACCCAGTTTTTCCAAAATTTTTGGATTTAATTTTAAATAAATTTCATTCAATTTTCTTAAATAAATTTTGAAAAATTATTTCAATATTTTAAAAAATAATAATTAAAATTATATAGTAATTTAAACAAATTTTTTACCATAATTAATAGATAAAAACGTAAAATTTATTTACCATGGTTAAAGAAAAACTAATTTATTAGGGGGTAAAACATAAAACACAAGGGATAAAAAGGGAATAAATGTGTTAAAAACCAATTATATGGTCGTATATAGACCTTATAAACTCTAATATTATATAATTACTCATTTTATATCCCTGCGTCATGAAAAAAATGTGGCCTTGGAAAATTCTTTTGAAAAATTCCACGTGTGTACTCTCCCCCACTTATAAAAGGGAACTACCTATCCTCTCCTCTTCACACTTCCAAAACCATTTGGATTGTGAGAAAAAAAACCAAAATAAATTTCTTACATACCTAACCATATCCAATAGGCATTATTTTAATTATGAATCTGTCTTAATAATTATTTAGGTATAAACCTAAAGAGGCTCTTCAAAGAAGAGGTAAAATTCTTAAATGTGCATATTTATTTTATTTCTTCTTCTAACTCCTCATAATCATATTAATCAATGACAGAATAATAAAATTAGTATAAAACAAATAATTATATGTTATTTAGGTATTTTAATGATTTATATTCATCTCCACTTCTATAAAATGTTAAATTAAACTGTCAATTGTGTGTATGGCAGACTAATGGCTCGCGAACCAATGTAATTTTGTTTTTGTCAACACATTTTAGATATGGATATAATGATATATATAACATATGATATATGATATATATAAAAATATTATTATTATTTAATTTTTATAGAACAAATTCCTTCTTACTTTTCATTCCATGGAGGATATGATAACATCGCTCGTGTGTACGATAGGATATCCCCTAGCGAAGCGATGTGATTTGTTTTTCACTTATGATTTACATGGAATGTTTTATGTATAAATATAATAAAATATATGTCATATTTATGAACTAAATTTTTTTAATATAACATCACATATAACTTCTTACCATTCAATCTGCTATAAAATAATAACTTCGATCGTCCTTAGCTGTGGACTACCACCTCCACATAGAGATATGACATATTTTTCATTTTATTTTTACATGGAAATCAATAAGGTTATATTTTATTAATATATATTATAAATATAACATAATAATTATAATTTAAATCTGAATTAATATTTATTTTCCATTCATTACACCTGTTGAGAAAAATAGAAACAACATTCATGCAAACATTCGACCTACCATCTCCATGAACGATGTAACCCATTTTCTATCTCTAAAATATATAAATTACTGTAATTATATATTTAATGAATCTAAATGATTTTTTTTAAATTTTTACATTCTATAGATTATTTTACCGTGATTAAATTAAAAGGACCAAAACCACCAGGCCAAAACATTCATGAAAAATAAAAAAATTAACACATTAAAAATTTAATTTAACAAAGAATTGTTATTAACAAGTGATAATGTAACACCCCAAGATTTTATAGTATGTTATTTTCTTATAAGAATTTAATAGTTTGCGCAACACGCAACACTGAGTTCGAGCGCACCACGAATTACAAAACTAGTTGTTTAAAAAGTGGTTATCAATATTATTAGCTGAATTTTGAATTTTATATACTATATATAATTTTATAATCCATATTATGTGTTTCTTAGACATAATATAAAAACAAAATCAGTTTTTTAGATAAAAGAAGTATTTTTCAAAAGGATCCATTTCACCACATTTTAATGGAAAACCCTTTTTATAAAAAATATTTTAAACTTTTATATATTCTATTTAATTAAATTAAATTCTTCTTTAGAATTAGGACATAAAAATTTATTTTGGATAAATTTTTGGTGCTTTTCTGATAACATTCATATTTTGATGAATAGTGAAAAATGCTACATTTTAATTGAAAACAAATTTTTGAATAGAAATAATTTTTATTGTTAAATTATGCATTTGAATGGTTTGGAAATATGATCAAATTATATTTTTATCATTTAATAAAATATAGGCCATCATAAGTAATTTCTCATTTAAATTTAACATAAACACATGTCAATATATTGATTGTTTTTAATTCTTAAAAACCCAGTTTTTGGTATTGACAACAGTATTTAATTTTAATTAATTAATTATAATTATATGTTTTGAATTTGGTAAAATATAATTAATTTTTGAATTTAGAATATCCCAATTAGATTAGGGTGAATTTTTTGTATTTTTCTTAAAACATTCAATTTTGGATGAATTGTTTAAAACACTACTTTATCTATATTTATTTAAGTAAATATAGATACATAATACCTATATTAGTCAAATTTGATTCATTTGAGTTATTTTTATAATAAAATTAGATGTATAAAATTTTATTAAAATTTTTACAGTCTTTTACCCACTATCTAAGAGCATTTACAAATTTTCATAAAACATAATTTTACAGCTTCTGTGAGTTGGATTTAAAAAATATAAGAGACACGATTGAAATTATTATGTAAAATGTGGTTCAATAAGATGAAAATAATTTTTGGTGAATAGTAACGTTTGACTTTTATTTTCTACGGTTAAAAGTAAATAGGGTAATTAAAGGTAAAAATGATATTATAAATAGCCTAACACATGTCTTAATTATATTGGATAAGTTCAATTAGAAAAAAAAAAAACTTAAGAAAAAAATATGATCCTTTTGGGGCACTTGGATTAGATAAGGACATTTATTATTATTTTATTTAATAAAGAGTTAAAAGTGTTAAATTCAAAGTTTAATAACAAAACTATTTTTAATATAGGGTTATAAATAAGATAAATTGGAAAATAAATATTCATTAGAAAGATACAAATATTTAATACATAATGGTATTTTATTAAAAAAATTAGACATTAAATAATTGATTTTATTTATGACACAATGACGATGCAGTAATTACCTTATTAATGAAATATTAAAATAATTGATATTATTAAAATCCAAATAAATTTAATTTGAGACTTTTGATGAATTCATCTAATTTTCTAGGTTAATATGACATGTTAGGATTGTTAAAATAATTTTTTTTCTATTTAATCATGCTGTTATGATTTTTACAGAAACTAAATACTAAATAGTTTCAAAATTGACCTAAATGAGTTTTCGAAACGAACACTATATTTTTTATTGATATAATATAGCTAAAAATATAAGGATCTTCCAAATGGCTTATCTAATATTATATATGTAATTAAATAACCTCTTGAGATTCTCTTGAATGTTTAGAGTATGTTTATTAACCATAGAGTATAATAATACAAGAAGACACAGTAAAAGTTAAACTATTTAACTAATAGTTAAATCTAAAAGATAAAGTTAATATGGTGACCTAAACTTGTCTATAACCTATTGGTTAAGATTATTTCAACCCATAACCACTTTATGATTTAAACAAATCAATTTTAATTCATTAGAAACCGAAAAATATTTGTAATAAAATAATATTTCATGGTTTTCCTAAAGTGACCCTCACCTCTCTTAGAAAAGGGTACTTCCCCTTCACTTAATTTCACAGCTCCAAATCCATTTGTCTCAACCAGAACCTGACCTAATATCCTCCAAAATACTGTCACTATATACTAGAGTCCTTATTTTGATTATAAAGCCAACCTAAGGATCCATTTTTATAAAATCAAAAAGAAGAACCTGAAGAAAAAGTAATAATTTCACTAACCTCTTTCAAGTTCTTTTCATCTTCCACATCCACTTTCTTTCTTGATTCCATTCCAAAATAATAACTCCATTACCTCATACATACTATGATGTTATTATAAATATGGTACAACCATATTCGTTATTCTATCCATCCTATAAATGACAAAGTTTCCATACGTGTGTACGTACGGATTACCGTCTCCACGTAGTGGTGTAGTATGTTATTCAAAAACATCATTATTTGGATGGGTATAATAATAAGTATAACTGATTTAAATAATAAATACAACATTTTAATGATTCTTTTATTTGATATTCCAACCAATTATATATTATTTCACCATCAAAAGAATGATATTGTCGCTAGTGTGTATGTATGTCTTACCGTCTCCACGACGCGATGAGATGTCATTCCTCATCGTAACCATTCAATACTAATTTTCATTTGATAAATAAAAATATTTTTTAAAGGATTTTTATAATTATGGATATGAATCAAATACATTCTATCCATAAAAAACATGACTTACGTCACAAAACATATAAAGGAAAACAAATCAGTTAACACCCGAAACAATTATACTACTAAAATATTATTAACAATCCTATATTAGAAGAACATATATGATATAATATTTATGTATCTGGTTGTTTTATAATTTAATAACAATTATTTAACTATTATAAAAGAGTTTAACATACCCTCGACTAAGGAAAAGTACAAGGTAAGGGGTTTCTTATCTCACTTTTAATTCTGGGAGATCTCCACTGTTCACCACTTATTTATTGCATGTGGTGTATTTTGTACTACCATTAGATATATAATATCATTATTATCTTTATATTCAGGGTATTATATGATAAATTTGTGGTTTATTAACTTTTTTTTCACATGACTCGATTGATTACAATGTGGTAAGGGGTTTTTTTTATCACAATTCTAATTCCATGGGATTTCCATTGTTCACCACTTATTAATTTCCTATGGTGTATTTTGTACTACCATTAGATATATATTATCATGAATATCTTTATATTCATGGTATTTTAAGATTAATTTGGTGGTTATTATCATTATTCATATGACTCGATTGATTACAATGTGGTAAGGGGTTTCTTATCTCACTTTTAATTCTGTGAGATCTCCATTGTTCACCGCTAATTTATTGCATGTGGTGCATTGTGTACTTATATTTGATATATAATATAATTATTCACTTTATATTCATGGTATTATGTGATTCATTTGGTGTTTATAAACTTTTGGTCATATGACTTGATTAATTACAACGTGGTAAGGGGTTTCTTATCTCACTTTTAATTCTGTGAGATCTCCATTGTTCGCCACTTATTTATTTCATGTGGTGTATTGTGTACTACCAATTAATATATATTATCATGATTGTATTTATATTCACAGTAATTTGTTATTCATTTTGGGTTTATTAACTTTTGGTCATACAACTCGATTGATTACAACGTGGAAAGGGGTTTTCATCTCACTTTTTATTCCCGTGATATTCATGGTATATTTGACACTATTTTTTTTTGTGTGGCGTATGTACTGCCCATGATTGTATTCTTTGTGTAATATACATTAATTTATTAGTATTTAAATTTTCATTTTATTATCCTTCTTTCTTGGAGTGTATTCTTCGTATGTTACCAAATCGGTAAAGGAACGTCTAATTTCAATTTTAACTCACTGGGTTGTACGCACACTTCATTGATTATTTTACTCCATGATTATGTGTTAAATCACTATTTATTTACTTATGTAGTAATTTACACTCCCCTTTGTGTGTATATACTTTTGATACACATAATCACTCCATTGGTAAATTCTCAAGTCATCGATATGAACATGATAAGAGTAATTTTAACTCAGTTTCTATTCATTGAGTTAAACATCCAAGTCATTGGTGTTTTTTATAGGAATATGTGTGAATTTCCTCTGATTTATTTACAAAGAATATCATATAAAATTGTGTGTATTTATAATTTTCACACATAATTTTTCCATTGATTTATCCTTAACCTAATGATACGGTCTTTATAATGGATTTCATCTAAACTTACATTCTATTGATACTTCTTTGTTCTTATGCACCAATTCACATTTATATGTTGTATATATTGTACTTTGACATAGTATATCCTGAATCCCTTTATTCTAATGATATTATATTGTTTTTATTACCTCAATTATTTGTATTCAAGCAACCCTCATTTGGTTGGGAACTCTAACTAAAATATCATTCTAAATGATTTAAAGATTTATTCTTCTAAATGCTTTACATTAATGTCCATGTTTTAAAAATGGTTTTAAGGATTTATTTATATGGATATTAATGTTTTAAAATTAAAATTCCTTTTAAATGTTTCAAAGTGGTATGGGACACTTTGATTCTAAAATCTATTTTAAATGGATTTGTGATAAATAGTGAGAATTTAAAATGTTTTCAAGAAAAAAGGGGATATTAATCTCAAATAGTTTTGATGATTATTTTCATCTATGTCAATATCCTTCATTATTATCCCTTGAGGATAATTTATTATAATATAATCTTCCATATTTTATATAATGAGTTATGTTTGACTGTTTATGTTCCATTTTTATAAAATTCATGGTTTGTGGTTAAAATATTGACATTTCGTATGCTAGTTTTAATAAAAATGCATAAATTATGTTTCAACATTTTCATAAGAGGAAAGCACTGGATGAATAAAGTGACAAGTGGAGCCCGCTATAGCTCCATGATGAATCGGTAGGTCTCATGAGACAAACTTTTGTCTAGGCACAAGGCCTTGACAAAATCTTATTTGTAGTCTTGGCACGAGGCCTTGGCTATATGGTTATGATGTATGACATTATACATTCCATAATTATTCAATTGGATATTGATATTACATGTGATTATTCAACTAGTATAATATCCATGTGAATAATTAAATGACATTATTTGATTTATCTTTCCCATATTATGTTGGAGTTTAAACTCAAAAGGATTGTGTTCTAGTCTTATACATTGCCTTAAATGTTTATTCTTATTTATGAAAGTTTCTGCTATATTGTTATCCTTACTGAGCATCTGATCTCAACCCTTTATTTTGTTTAATTTTTCCCAGGATTCGAAGAAGTATATTAAGATTAACCTGCAGAAATAGGCTAAGGGATAAAAGAGTGTTCAAAGGGGACACAATGTTCTTTTTTTTATTTCATCATGTAATGTAAAACATATGTATGTATCTAGTACTTACAAGGATACTAAACTGATCAGTATTTCGGGACATGATTCGCTGTATAATTCCAATGTTATGTAGTAATGCACTAGTTGTTGGTAACTGGGGTTGTGGAATTATAGTTGGTATCAGAGGAAGTGTAGTAAAAACCATGGAGCCTAGATTTAGAAAATCTCTTATTAAAAAACACTACCCTAAGATATACATTGAGGATTAGTATAGAAGAACATCCAAAACAATTTGTAATGTAAATATTATGTTGGTTTTTCAAACAATATAGCCTTATCTAGATACAAGCAGGTAGAGGCTGCTCTGGCACAGATGTACCTAAGATTGAAAACTCTGACAAAGAGTTTCGGGCTTGACCTGAGGTATCTTGTTACATGACAACGGTCCTTCCTACACTCTTGGTTACGACACTCCTAGGGGATACTCTTAGGATAATTCACATTTTCATTACAAAATGATTTTAAGAATTTTAATATAAGATGATAATAAATAACTATGGTAAGTCCTAAGGTGTTTTAGATTAAAAATAGGGTGTTATGATATTCTCTAAATGATTTTATGACTGACACTTTGTTTTTTTGTGTTAGTAAATGGCTAGATTCCAAGGAAGTCATAGTAACATTACATATGATGTACAAGGTTGGAATATTGGCAAAAATGAGCAACAAAATGGAATGTTGAAAGGTGTAAATGATATCATGTTCATGATGAAACAGTTTTCTAGAAATATGATCAACAACATATATATTAACCAACTCCCAGACTAAAAAAATAAGAGAAAGGTAGTTAATGATAAGAGATCCAACAGTAGAGAACATGGATAAAAGAAGGCTCAATTTATATCATGCAGGAAATGTGGAAGGAGACACATAGGAAAGTGTCTCAATGGAACAATGAAATGATTTGTGTGAGGGAAATAATGAAATAAAGTAAATAATTTCTGAAAAAAATAAAAATTACTATGGAAGAAAATAAAAATGATTCTAAGAATCCAATTATAGTCATTTTCTGTAAATAAATCGGACCTTGGAATTACCTGAGTCAATTCCCTATTCTATATGACAAATTCTATTTCAAGGATGAACCTATGTAGAAATAAATGGATGGAGAAATGTTTAAAATTATGGGATTACATTGGAAGACTATTCTCTTGTATGTGTAACCAAACAGTTTGTAATGTGAAAATTCTATTTGTGGAAGAATTATCTATTCTTTTATGGATATAGTTATAAAGTACATTTTGGGTTTATATGAACCTTGAATTTTAGGCAATTACAGGTTATTAATTTTTGGGATGAAAATGGGAGGTATGAGATAATATTTATTGTCAAATTATTTTATGGTTATTTTGAGGAATTTATCTCATTTTGGGAATGGTATAAAATATATTTTTTGAAAAGGGTCAACATACATACCGTGTGACAACCCATCGCATCGGACAAAGTTGTGGGTTTTGAACCCACAACCAGAGTGAGATTGTGATTTATCACCTACCACTAGACTACGTGATGTCCATGGTTAGTGTGACTAATTATTTTTAGTTAAAATATTTTGTTTATCAATAATAAGTTGATTTCTGTACTTATGTATTATCAAATAGTTATACTTAGTATAAGAAAATTATTTGGCGATTAAGTGATAAATGTTATTTTGGAAGACGTTCGCTCTGTTGGGAACACTATATGCCTAATGAAAATAGAATACTATGGGATTTCATTTGAGGAGTAATGGTGGATTTTTATCTATGTTTTTGTTGGTAATTTATATAAATTTGGGTTATTTATGGAAATTATTAACATATCATAGAGAATATGTGATTAGGTTAATAACCTTTAAGTATTTAACTTTAAGAGTAGTAAATGTTATTTGGACATACAATTTAACATGGAAGACTGCGTAATAAAATTCTTCTAACTTTTGGGTCTCAATATTAGTTTAGATTATATTAAAGTATTTTTAGGATAGTTTTTTATTGAATGGTATTAATTGAACATTAGTAATTGTAGGTTTAAATTTATAAATTAAGATTAGTATTTCTTTTTCTAAAGGATTATCATTTTTGGGGACCATTTGATCTTGTATTAACCATTTTGGTTTTTGTTAATCTCTAAATACATGGGAAATATATTGTGTATCCTTTGTGGACCATGCGATTCTCTAGAAGTTGATTCTAGCACTTCAGGTGTGACCAAGTCATCTTGAATACTCATCGTTTGAAAAAAAAAGATAAGTTAGTGGTAGAAATTTATTAAAGGATGAAACTATACTTAAAAAGTATGTATATCTCTTTATGTTCTTAGTCAATATAATAAATCAATTCCTCAACTTTATGAAATGGAACGTAAAACAAATAACGTTGTCCGTTTACTTTTCCTACTGGGTAACTAATGACTGTTTATCCAATAAAAAGTTTGTAGTTTTCTTGTTGTTAAATTTCTCCTAATCATTTTTCTATCACTCTCCATTAGAACCTGATACATAGTTTATCTTCTATATCCAATTTTTCCCACATGAAATCCTAGTATGGGTTATGTCGGGTGACCTTGGTACTGCTCTTTCTTTCTTTTAAAGTGATAGTTTTATTAACTCTTTTTTGGATGTGGGACTTTCAATGAAGTTCCCAAGCCCAATTTTAAAATTGAGAGGATGCAATTTCTTAAAGGAGGGAATAATTTAACACCGTAAGATTTCATAGTAAGTTATTTTCTTTAATGTAATTCAATAGCTTGGGCAACACGCAACACCGAGTTCGAGCGCACCACGACTTACCAAACTAGCCATTCAAAAACTGGTTAGGAATAGTATTAACTTAATTTTTTATTTTATGTACTCCATATAATTTTAGAATCTATATAATGTGTTTCTTAGACATAATGTATGAACAAATTCATTTTTTCAGATAAAAGAAATATTTTTAAAAAAATGCATTTTTACCAACATTTAATGGAAAACCCTTTTTAAAATAAAAATTTGACACTTTTATATATTCAATTTAATGAAATTAAATTATTATTTAGAATCGGGGAATACAAAATATTTTGGGATAAATTTTTGGAACTTTTCTGATAACATTCATATTTTTATGAATAGTGAATAATACTAAATTTTAATTGTAATAAATTTTTTTAATCAAAATAATTTGGACTATTAAATTATGTATTTTAATGGTTTGGAAGTATGATAACATTATATTTTTATCATTAAATACAATGTAAGTCATTATAATTAATTTCACATTTAAATTTGACATAAATACATGTCAATCTTTTGACTGTTTTTACTTCTTAAAAACCCACATTTTAGTTTTGACAACGAGAATTAATATTAAATTATCTAATGCTACTTCTATGTTATGAATTCGGTAAAATATAATTCTTTTTGGAATTTGGAATATCAAAATTATCTTAGGGTTAATTTTTGGTATTTTTCCGAAAACTTTTAATTTTGGATGAATAGTGAAAAACATTGTGTTATTGTTTAAAAACCAAATTTTTATTTAAATAATTATTTATTTTATTTATATAAGTAAATATAGATAAAACATACCTATATTCCTTAAATATTATTCATTGGAGTCATATTTATAATAAAATTAGATGTATAACATTTTACAAAATTGTTTACCGTATTTTACCTACCTTCTAGGAGCATTTTCAAATTTGCATAAAACATAATTTTACCACATATGAGAGTTCAATTAAAAATATCTAAGAGACATGGATGACATCAGTAAGTAAAATTTGGTTCAATAATATTAAATTTTTTTTGGTGAATATTAACTTTTGACTTTTATTTACCATGGTTAAAAAGTAAATAGGGAAATTAAAGGTAAAAATGATCTTATATTTATCCTAAGACATGTCCTAATTCAATTGGATATGTGTAATTCGACCAAATTCAACCTTAGGAATAAAATATGATCCTATTTTTCCACTTGTATTATATTAGGACATTTATTAATATATTATTTAAATAAGTGTTAAAAGTGTTGAAATCAAATTTAGTAACAAAACTATTTTTAATATAGGTTTATAGATATGATAAATTCGGATAAAAATTTTAATTATAAATATAAAAATATTTTCTAGGTAATGGTCTTTTATTTATAATTTTTATAAATTAAATAATGATTTTTTTTATGACACAATGATAATGTTGTAATTACCTTATTAATGAAAGATTATAATAAGTGATATTATAAATATCCAAATAAATGGATTTTGAGACTTCTGTTGAATTCCAACAATTTTCAAGGTTAATATGACATGTTAGGGTTAATTAAATAATTTTTTTCTAAGAAAGCATGCTGTTATGAATTTAAAAAAAAAACTACTAAATAGTTTCAAAATTGACAAAAATGTGTTTTTAAAACCAATACGATATTATTGGTTGATATATTATTCCTAAAAATCTAAGGGTAGTCAAAAGGTCTTAAATAATATTATATATGACATTAATGAACCACTTGAGTTTCTCTTGTATGTTTACACTATGTTTATAAACCATATAGTATAAGAATACAAGAAGACACAGTAAAAGATAAACTGTTTAACTAATTGTTAAATCTAAAAGATAAGTTTAATATGGTGATCTAAACTTGTATAAAACCTATTGGTTGAAATTATTTAGACACATACCCACCTTATCTTCTAAATAAATCAATTTTGATCCTTTATAAACCGAAAATGATTTATAATGAAATAATATTTCATTGTTTTCCTAAAGTGACTCTCACCCCTCTTATAAAAGGGTACTTCCCCTTATCTTAATTTCACACCTCCAAATCCTTTGGATCGGCCAAAACCTACCCCAATATCTTACCAACTACTATCACTACATCATAGATTCATTCCATTTATTAGAAAGCCATCCTAAGGATCCATTTTGATCAAATCAAAAGGAAGAACCCGAAGAAGGGGTAATAATTTCACCACCCTTTTTCAAGTTCATTTCGCCTTCCAATTCATCTATCATTGTTGATTCCATAAAAAAATAATAACTCTAGTGCCTCCTACATACAGTGATGTTATTATAAAAATGGTATAATCATATTCATTATTCTATCCATTCGATAAATTACTAAGTCACAATACGTGCGTACGTATGGCTTACCGTCTCCACGTTGTGGTGTAGTTTGTTATTCAAAAACATAATTGTTTGGATGGGTATAATAATGAGTATGACTGATGTAAATAATAAATATAACATGTTAATTATTATGTATATATGATATACCAACCAATTATATACGATTTCACCATCAAAATAATGATATTGTCGCTCATGGGTACGTACGGCTTACCGTCTCCACGACGCGATGAGATGTCATTCCCCATCATAACCATTCCAGAATAGTTTTCATTTGATAATTAAAACTAATATTTAAAGACATGATATCATTATGTATATTAACCAAATACATCATATCCATAACAAACATGACTTACGTAACAAAACATATAAACGAAAATGAATCAGTTAACACATGAAACAATGATATTACTAAAATTTTATTAAAAAAGAAATATTAGAATATCATATATGAAATGATATCTTTGTATGTGGTTCTTATATAATTTAATAACAATTATTTATCAATTATACAGGATTTTAATGTCCCCACGACTAAGGAAAAGTACAAGATAGCGGGTTTCCTATCTCACTTTTAATTCCATGAGATCTCGATTGTTCGCCACTTATTTATTTCATGTGGTGTATAATGTACTAAAATTTCTTATATAATATCATTATTCTATTTATATTCATGGTATTCTATGAATCATTTGGTGGTTATTAGATTTTGTTCATATGACTCGATTCATTACAACGTGGTAAGGTGTTTCTTATCTCAATTTTAATTCCGTGAGATGTAACTTGTTCACCACTTATTTATTGAATGTGGTGTATTGTGTGTTTCAATTTGAAATATATTATCATGTTTATCTTTATATTCATGTTATTCTATGATTCATTTTCTGGTTATTAACTTTGGTTCACATGACTCGATTGATTAAAACGTGGTAAGGGGTTTCTTAACTAACTTTTAATTTCGTGAGATCTCCATTGTTTTCCACATATTTATTGCATGTGGTTTATTGTGTACTACTATTTGATATATAATATCATGATTATTTTTATATTCATGGTATTATATGATTAATTTGGTGTTTATTAACTTTTGGTCATATGACTCAATGGATTACCACGTGGTTAGGGGTTTCTTATCTTAATTTTAATTCTGTGAGATCTCTATTGTTCGCCACTTATTTATTGCATGTGGTGTATTGTGTATTGCAATTTGATATATATTATCATGATTCTCTTTATATTCATGCTATTCTATGATTAATTTGGTTTTTATTAAATTTTTTTTCATATTACTCGATTGATTACAACGTGGTAAGGGGTTTTCATCTCACTTTTTAATCTCGTGAAATTCATGCAATATTTTCCACTAATTATTTTTTTGTGGCGTATGTACTTCCCATGATTGTATTATTTTTGTAATACAAATTAATTTATGGGTATTTAAATCTTCATTTTATTATCTTTATTTCATGGAGTGTAAGATTCCTAAGTTACCAAATCGATAAAGGAACTTCTAATTTCATTTTCAACTCATTGGGTTGTACGCACACTTCATTGATTATTTTAATCCACGATTATGTGTGAAATAACTATTTAATTAATTATATATTAAGTAACACTCCCCTTTGTGTGGATATACTTTTTATACACATAATCACTCCATTGATTAATTCTCAAGTCATCGATATGAACTTGATAGGATAAATTTTAACTCAATTTCTATTCATTGAGTTAAACATCCAAGTCATTGGTGTTGTTTTTACAGAAATATGTGTGAATGTTCTATGATTTATTTACAATGAATATCCAATAATATTGAGTGTATTTATATTTTTCTCCCATAATTATGTCATTGATTTATCCTTAACCTAAGGATACAGCCTTTATAAGGGATTTCATCTCAACTTTCATTCCATTGAAACTTATTTGTTGTTATCCACCAATTAAAGTTTATATGGTGTATATAATATAACTTGACATAGTATATCTTGAATCCTTTTATTCTCATGATATTATAATGTTTTTATTAACTCAATTATTTTTATTCAAGAATCTCTCATTTGTTTTGGAACTCTAACTAAAATATCATTCTAAATGATTTAAAGATTTATTCTTCTAAATATTTCTCATTAATGTCCATGTTTTAAAAATGGTTTTATGGATTTATTTATATGTAAATTAATTTTTTAAAATTAAAATTACTTTTAATAGTTTCAAAGTGGTATGGGACACTTTGACTCAAAAACAATTTTTAAACAGCTTCTTGATAAATAGTGAGACATTTAAATGTTTTCAAGAAAAAGGGGGATATTAATCTCAAATAGTTTTGATGATTATTTTCATCTATGTAAATATAATTATTTATTCTTCCTTATGGTTAATTTATTATAATAAAATTTTCCATATTGTATTTAATGAGTTATGTTTGACTGTGGATGTGCTATTTTTTTACCATTCCTGGTTTGTGGTTAAAATATAGACATTTCGTATGCTAGTTTTAATACGAATGTTTAAATTATTCATCAAACATTTCATAAGAGGAATGAATTGGACTTAGTAAGCGACTGGTAGATCCAGCTATTGCTCCTCGATGCATTAGTATGTCTCATGAGAAAAACTAGTGTCTTGGCACAAGGCCTTGACAAAATATTATTTGTAGTCTTGGCACGAGGCCTTGAATCTGTGGTTATGATGTTCCACATTATGCATTCCATCATTATGAAATTGGATATTGATATTACATGTGATTATTTAACTAGTAGAATATCCATGTGAATTTGTAAATGGAATTATTTGATTAATTGTTTCCATATTATGATGAAGTTTATGTTTTAAATGCTTGTGTTCAAGTCTTATACATTGCCTCAAATGTTTATACTTATTAATGATAGTTTTCACTATATTATTATCCTTACTAATCAGTAGAGATCACCCTTCTATTATGTTTTATTTTTCCTAGGAATAAAATAAGTATATTACAATTAACTTATAGGAATAGGCTAAGGGATATAAGAGTGTTCAAAGGGGACACAATGTTGTTGTTTTTTTTATTTCATGGTATAATTTAAAATTCATGTATGTACCTAATACTTCCAAGGACACTACACTGATCATTCTTTCGGGACATGATTCCTTGTATCATGCCAATGTTATGCTATAATTACCCATACATTACATACATTGTTAATACATTAAAATTGAAGCACACTTATTACAAAATATAACAAAACCATGAAAGGACCGTATAGGTATAGTGTCTTTAATAACTGGGAAACATAAACAACTAGTTCATAAACCATCTACATTGTCTCCAATTTATTTCATCATATCAAGAGTCCCTTTTGGAATATCCTACTTAATAAACTTCTTCCTGACATGGGGGAAAGAAAACATACAAAAGGGTGAGCTCCAATTCTCAGTAAGGGTAAACAAAAGAAAAATCCATCACATCATGAACATAACATTTGGGAAATCATAACCTACAAAAGAAATCATAATTTCATATCATGAGATAAATCATAGAAGTGAAATGTAAACCCAATAATCATAACATAAAACATTAAACATTGTGTCATACACACATAATCATAGAGAATCATTTCTTATTAGTAAAGACACATTTCCAAGGCCATCTTAGTGGACAAAGTCCATTTCTGAACCGAGTTCATTCCTCATTTCAGTCCTGTTTCACTGAACCGGTTTAATCTGCCGTTCAAGTCATGTATATCTCATGAGATATAAATATTTACCCAATGCATTGTAGGTAGATATAGGTCCCACTCATCTCATAATGATACCATTCTTATGTGTTCCACAAAATCATAAACCATACCTCATAGCATAACCCATGTAATAAAAATGGGATTCTTAAACATCTTGACATCATAAAACAATTCATATAAGATAATGGAATTCATAAAAATAATTCCATCACAATATAATCAAATCAATGTAATAATAGAGATAGAAACATAACCCTTTACTATCTTATATGGAAAACAATTTTGATAAAACACTTTAACTCTATTCTTGAGGAAAATATCCTTTCTACTTCAAAAACACTTTTCCTTTATTAACATGTCATACAATTCTAAACTAAAAGAAGTTGATTAAAAATAAACTTGAAAACTTGTAAATGAATCATCTTGGGAATAAGGTTTTAAAAATCCATTCATTCCATATAAGTTAAAAAACATTCTTCTCGTACTTTTGTCGGAAAAGTCAAAAAGTACCTCGTACGAAAAACGACAAAAGATTCCTTTCATATCTTTTACTAAAAACTAACTGAAGGGTAAAATTGGATTTAAAATATTGTAGGTGGATGGAAATAATATTACATATTGAGGAAACATGGATGTTTATGATAAAATACACCCCAGTAAATTCCAAAGTATAAACAATCTCGGATAAAAATTGAGGTTGCGAGATTTTCACTTACCTTAGGTCCGATTTTCTTCGTAAGTGTCCAAAACTCCTATATAATGATTTAAATAATGTCATTGGCTTATTACTGAATCATACTCATTGTTATGATATCATATATGGTCATATACTTAGTTTCTTATTAGTAATATTTCATTTTTACTTGTTATTCAGGAGTTTATTTCTTTTTGTTCTTATGCGTGTTTTGTCGAATAAATTCTTATTCTTATTTTAGGTAATAGATACCTAATATCCATAATTGTATTAGTGTAATATATATCATAATTATTCATTAAATTCATTTATATAATCATTATGCAATGAAGATCATGTAGAACGAGTTGCATCACATCGTGGAGATGGTAGGCCATACGTACGCACGACCGATGATATCGTTCCCATGATTGTGAAATTGTAATGGAGTGTATGTATACTATTTTAGAATAAATATCACTTTACAATAATTATTTATACTTATTATTTACACCATTATACCCATCCAAGTAAGGTGGTGGTGGAAGATAGATTACACCACGACGTGGAGACGGTATTCCATATGTACGCACGCGCGATGATTTCGTTTTCCGTAGGATGAATATATGGTTGAATATAGTTGTTTAATACATATAATAACATATCAGTATATGAGTGATACTGATGTTATTACTTAATAATGAAACAACTAAAGAAGAAGAAGTGGAAGAAGAAATAAATTTGAAAGAATCGGTAACGGACATTACCTCTTCTTTGATGTGCCTCTTTGATACCTCCTTTTAGGGCACTAACATTGGACTTTGAAGAAGACCAGGTCCTCTAGGGTGTTTCTAGGGAAGTGTAGAAGAGAATTTGGAAGGGTTTGGCCGAGATTTAAGGCTCAAAGTGGTGTGAGGAAGAGAGGGAGGAGGTGCCCTTTTTAAGGGAGGAGAGGGGAACCTTTGGAAAAACTAAAAATATTATTTATTATAAAGTCATATTCGTTTTTAAATAGTTAAAAATTGATTTATATCAAAGATAAGGTGGGGATGGGTATACATACTCTTATCCAACAGAATTTAGACATGTTTAAGTTCCTATTTTAACCTTATCATTTATATTTAACTTTAAGTTATATAATTTTACTTTTACCATGTCCTCTTGTTTTCTTACACTGTAAGGTTACTAAACTTGCTATAAAAAGCCAAAAGAACCCCATTTTTTTTATTATTAATATATATATCCTTTTCTAAGTCATTTGGAATAACCTTAGATTTTTAGGAATAAAATAACAATTAATAATATAATATTTGTTTTAAAAACTATTTTATATCAATTTTGATACTATTTGGTAATTGATTTTTGTGAAAATCCTAACAGAAATATTAGTTTGAAACAAGTGAATTAAATAAATACTAACATGTCATATTAAAATAGAAAATTATTTTAATTCATAAAAAGTCTCAAATTACATTTATTTGTGTATTTATAACATCAATTACATCAATATTTCATAACTATGATAATTACTGCATCATCATTGTGTCATAAATAAATTAAATTATTTGATGTATAAACATTGAGAATAAAATATAATTATGTAGGAAATATTATTATCTTTCTAATGAATATTTTTAGTCGAATTTATCTTATGTATAACCCTATATTAAAAATGAATTACTTATTAAACATTGATTTTAACTATTTTAACCCTTCTTTAAATAAATTAATAATAAATGTCTTAATCTAATCCATGTGAACCTAAATGGTCATATTTTATTCCTAAGGTGGTTTTTGATCGAATTACACTTATCCAAAAATAATTAGGACACATGTTAGGGTAATAATAATATCATTTTTACTCTTAATTACATTATTTATTTTTAACTGTGGTAAGTAAAAGTAAAACGTTACTATTCATGAAACATTATTTTCATCTCATTGAACCACATATTACATACTGACATCAACTGTGTCTCTCAGATTTTTTAAATTCAACTCACAGAAGCGGTAAAATTATGGTTTATGTAAATTTGCAAATTCTCATAAGAGGTGGGTAAAAGACGGTAAAAAGTTCAATAAAATTTTTATATATCTAAAATAATTATAAAATTAATCCAATGAATTAAATTGAACTTATATAGGTATTATGTATCAATTTTGACCTAAAATAAATTTAAATAAAATAAATAATTATTTAAATAAAAGTTCTGTTTTTAAATAGTAACCCAGTGTTTTCACTATTCATCAAAAATTGAAAGTTTCCAGAAAAATACCAAAATTTCACCATAGGATAATTTCGATATTCCAAATCAAAAAATGATGTCAATTTTGAAAAATAAAATTTACAAAATTTCAAAAAGTGGTTATTACTATTCATAACGGCTAGTTTTAATAATATTTTGATTGCATATCATTGTTTAGTGAAACTTGGTATTGCGTACGATGCAAGCTATCAAGGAAGGTTGAGATTTCATGTAAAGCAAGCCAAGCTAGTGTTGTGTGTATTAAAAGATTCCTTTGATGATTTATATAACATAAAAAACAAAATATATCTCATAAAAGTCTCGGGTGTTACATTCTACCCCCCTTAAAATGAATTTCACCCTCGAAATTCGTCACATTGAAACAAACAGATGAGGATACCTCTCCCTCATCATATCCTCAAGCTCCCATGTAGCTTCTTCTATTTGGTGGTTCCTACATAAAACTTTCACCAAGCGAGTGGTCTTGTTTCGTAGGACTTTTTCACTACGATCGAGAATCTCTATCGGCTGTTCTTCAAAAGAAAGATCTTGTTCCAGCGTTACAACTTATGAGCTGAGTACATGTGAAGGATCAGGTATGTACTTTCTCAGGAGATATACATGGAACACATCGTGATCTTGAGAAATATTTAGTGGAAGCACCAATCGGTAAGCTACTTCCCAACACGATCTAGTATTTTGAAAGGAACGATATACCTAGGGCTCATCTTTCCCTTCTTTCCAAATATCATTACTCTCTTCCAAGGAGATATTCATAAGAACACTTTATCACCCACTTCAAACTCTAAGTCTTTTCTTCGGTTTTCAGAATAAATTTTTTGTCGACTCTGAGCTGCTCTTATGTGTTGTTGAATAGATCGGAACGTTTCTGCCATCTCATCAACAAGATCAGGTCCTAATAGCTTTCTTTCCCCAACTTCATCCCAACAAGTTGGAGTCCTGCATTTCTTTCCATAGAGAGCTTCATAAGGAGTCATCTGAATACTAGAGTGAAAGCTATTATTATAAGAAAATTCCATCAAAGGTAGGTGTTGATCCCAACCACCTTTGAAATCCATAGATCAAGCTCTCAACATATCTTCTAGAGTTTGAATTGTCCTCTTAGACTAACCGTCTGTCTGAGGATGATAAGCAGTACTGAAACTCAACTCTGTATCCAGAGTATGCTGAAGACGTCGCCGAAACATTGAGGTAAACCTCGGATCCTGATCAGATATAATAGAAAGTGGTACTCCATGTAATCATACCACTTCCTTTACATATATCCTGCCAAGCTGATCCAGTGAGAAATCCTCTCTAATAAAAATGAAGTGTGCAGACTTTGTAAGTCGATTAACTCTGACCCAGATAGCATTATTGCCTTTAGATGTTTTAGGAAGTCTGGTGACAAAGTCCATAGTGATGTTTTCCCATTTCCATTCTGGTATGGGTAATGGTTGTAACATCCCCTTAGACTTCTGTCTCTCAGCTTTAACTTGCTGACAAACCAAGCATCGAGAGACATATTCAACAACATCTCTTTTCATTCCATCCCACCAAAAGTACTCTTTCAGGTCCCTATACATCTTCGTGCTTCCAGGATGAATAGATAATGAAAAACTATGAGCCTCATCCAGTATCTCCTTCCTTAATTCGGGGATTGGGGGAACACAAACTAGATTCCTGAACTTTATTATCCCATAACAATCAAGGATGAATTCATGAACAATTCTCACCTTCTTTTGTAACTCTACATCTTCTTTTTGTACCACTTTAATCTTAACATGTATAGATGGTTGAACATTCATTTGATAAAGATAAGATTTTTCCCCTTCCATTATAATTTCAAGATCCATCCTTTGTAAATCCATAAATATTGGATCTTTTGTGATCCTCATCATGGATAAACTAGCATGGTCTTGGTGACTTAATGCATCTTCCACCTTGTTTTCTTTCCCAGGGTGGTAATTGATTGAGCAGTCGTAATCCTTAATCAGCTCCAACCATCTTCTTTGGCGCATATTCAGCTCCTTTTGTGTGAAAATATAATTTAAACTTTTATGATCAGTATAAATGTCACACCTTTCTCCATAAAGATAATGCCTCCAAATCTTTAATGTAAAGATTACCGCAGATAACTCCAAATCATGAGTTGGGTAATTTTTCTCATGGATTTTCAACTGTTGTGAGGCATAAGCTATCACGATATCATTTTGCATAATAACACACTCCAATCCCTTTGTGGATGCATCACTGTAGATCACAAACCTTTCTCCACTACAAGGTAGTGTGAGCACAGGTGCACTGGATAACCTTCTTTTAAACTCCTTGAAATTCTCTTCACATTCCTCCGTCCAAACAAACATAACTCTTTTCCGAGTTAACCTTGTGAGTGGATTAGATAATCATGAAATATCTTTCACAAAACGACTATAATATCCAGCCAAACCAAGAAAACTTTGGATCTCAGTTACTGTTGTTGGTCTCGACCATCTTTCGATAACCTATGTTTTTGCTGGATCCATATATATCACCTCTTTTGAGATTATGTGACCCAAAAATGAAACTTATTGAAGTCAAAATTCCCACTTGGTAAATTTTCCATAAAGCTTCTCCTTTTTCAGTGTCTTCAATATAATTCTCAAGTGATCTTCATGTTCTTCCTTGCTCTTTGAATATACAAGAATGTCGTCTATAAAGACTACCAAAAACATATCAAGATGGTCTCTAAAGACTCTATTAATATGATCCATGAAGATAGTCGGGGCATTAGTAAGACCAAATGGCATCACTATAAATTCATAGTGTCCATACCTTGTACGGAAAGCCACCTTTGGTATAACCTCCTTTTTGACCCTTAATTGATGATACCATAAACGAAGATCAATCTTGGAAAAGTACTGAGCTCCACGTAGTTGGTCAAATAATTAATCAATGCGTGGGAGAGGATATTTTTTCTTGATAATGATCTTTTTATGTTCTCGATTATCAATGCAGAGTCTCATTGATCCATCTTTCTTCTTAACAAACAGAATAGGTGCTCCCCAAGGTGACGCACTAGGGTGTATGAATCCCTTATCAAGATTATCTTGGAGTTGCTTCTTCAATTCCTACAACTCAATTGGGGATATTCTATAATATTTTTTTGAAATAGGTAAAGCACCCGGTACGAGTTCTATTGAAATCTCAACTTCACGACTTGGTGGAAGACCTAGAAATTCCTCTGGAAATACATCATCAAACTCCCATACAATGGGCATATTTTTAATTGTGAGATTCTCACCAACCATTTGAGAGAAATAAACTTCATTTAGTTGAATGAAGACCCAATTAGATGGAAGAAATTTCCACTAGAAGGTTGTGTTCATCCTTGCATCGATAGATGATCAATGATTGATCTGGAATATGATATGTGACTTCCCTTCTTTGGCAATTGATATGAGCTCCATATAGAGAAAGCCAATCCATGCCAAGAATCATATGAAATTACACTATAGGTAGGATCACAAGATTTGCAGGAAGCACTTCCCCACAAACATCAATCAGAGAAGAATTATAAACTTTTGATGTGATTGTTGTTCCATTAGGGTTTATCACAGCTAACTCAAAATCTAATTATTGAGGCAATACGGTGATACCCTTAGAAAATTATTCATAAATAAAATATTGGGTGGTCCCAGAATCAAATAAAACATTTTCTACTTTAGAGTGGATAGTAAGGGTACCTTTCACCACTTTGTTATCGTACTCCACATCACTGATAGAAATTGCATGTGACTTTCCTTTCCTTTAGCCTTAAGAGTTTGTTGACGTCGATCATCATCATCAATCCTTGTATTAGGGCATTGATTGGAATAATGCCCCATTTCCTTGCAATTATAACATTGAAGTGTAGGATGTGCACTCTGTGTAGCCTTTTCATTGTTCGCATCACTAGACATCTTTTTCCCATCATTGCGGCATTCAAATGCCCGATGACCTTCCTTTCCAAATTTGAAACATTTACTTGTTCCTATAAGACAACTCCCTCCGTGTTTCTTTCCACAATTTGAGCATAAGGGAAATCTCATATTCTTTTCAGTGTGCTCTTTAGATTATCCTTTGAATTCCATTTTCCTTTTCTTATCAAACCTATATGACGGATTGGTTACTCCAATCTCCATCTCAACTTTGAGAGCACATCGAATGATTTCCTCATAGATATTGAATTCCTTTATGGATAACGCCCTTCAATGACTTAGTTTTAAGCCACTAAAGAATCAATCGATCTTACTCTCAGGTTGGATAATAATACCAGAAGCATACCTTTCATGTCTAGTAATATTTTCTTCGTAGGTACCAACAGATTCAGCATCATTTTTCTTTAGTTCAAGAAACTCCTTCTCTAACTTTTTTCGAAGAATACAAGGGAATTAATTATTGAAAAATAATTACTTGAACTCGTCTAATTATATGGACTCAATTTCATCTCTTTCCCTCGTATTCCTGATAAGAATCCACCATTGATCAACATCACCTTCCAAACGATACACTGCTAAGATTACTTTATCCTGTTAAGAACATTAAAGAACTGAAACTATCTTTTCAGTAGTACTAATCCATTTTTCAGAAACTAATGGATCAGTTGACCCGCTGAATGAAGGTGGACGCTTCCTCATGAAGGATTCAATAGAATGTTGCTCCTTCTTTTGCTCGTTTGGAAGTCCTACATGATTCATATCTTGAGAATGTTGTGTGAGCATGGCTAGAAGATTTTTCATTCCAGCTCCCATAACGTTTGGTTGCTCAGGGGGACAATCATTGAATTTCCCTTCACATTCCGCATTAACACAGTTCCTTCGGGTTCCAACCATTGACTAAAACTAAGAAGAATAGTGTGAGCAACAATGATTATAATAGGAAAACCACATAATCAAGAATAAAATTTCACACTTATGGTCTTATACTAGGTTATTCATGGACATTTCTAAAACACTAATATTGTGTTCTATGATTTGACTTATCCTTAGGGTTCTTACTAAGGCTTTCACATCCTATTCTCCAAAGTTTGACTATACCTTTCCTCTGATACCAACGATAATGGTCTAGAATTACTTACAGTGGACTATAGTTGATATCTATCAGGGAAATCCATGGGCGGCTACACCCCTGGGGCGGGACACAACACCATCCCCAGTGGCAGTCATTTCCTCATGAAGCCCTTGGGTGGAGAGCCATAACTCGTCCAACGCTCACATGTGAGAGTTCCCAAGGATCGGATACATTCCTACCTCTTTTTCCACTGATACCAACTATAACGACCCATAATATACATACATTGTTAATACTTAAAAATTGATGCACACTTATTACAACATATAACAAAACCATGAAAGGACCGTATAGGTATAGTGTCTTTAGAAACTAGGAAACATAAACAACTGGTTCATAAATCATCTACATTGTCTCTCATTTATTTCATCATATCTAGAGTCCCTTTTGGCATATCCTACTTAATAACCTTATTCCTGACCTGGGGGAAAGAAAACATACAAAAGGGTGGGCTCAAATGCTCAGTAAGGGTAAATAAAAGAAAAATCAATCACATCATGAACATAACATTTTGGAAATCTTAACCTGCAAAAGAAATCATAATGTCATATCATGGGATAAATCATAGAAGTGAAATGTAATCTCAATAATAATAACATAAAACATGAAACTTTGTTTCATACACACATAATAATAGAGAATCATTTCTTATTAGTCAAGACTCATTACCAAGACTATCTTAGTGGACAAAGTACATTTCTGAACTGAGTTCATTCCTCGTTTCAGTCCTATTTCACTGAACCGATTTAACCTGCCGTTCTAGTCATGTCTATCTCATGAGATATAAATCTGTACCCAATACATTGGAGGTAGATATAGGTCCCACCCATCTCATAATGATACCATTCTTATGTGTTCCACAAAATCATAAATCATACATCCTAGCATAACCCATGTAATAAAAATGGGATTCTTAAACATCGTGACATCATAAAACCATTCATATAAGATAAAGGAATTCATAAAAATAATTCCATAACAACATAATCAAATCAATGTTATTATAGGGATAGAAACATAACCCTTTACTATCTTATATGGAAAATAATTTTGATAAAACACTTGAACTCCATTCTTGAGGAAAATTTCCTTTCTACTTCAAAAAAACTTTTCCTTTCTTAACATGTCATACAATTCTAAAATAAAAGAATTTGATTAAAAATAAACTTGAAAACATGTAAAGGAAGCTTCTTGGAAATAATTTTTTAAAAATCCATTCATTCTGTATAAGTTAAAAATACATTCTTCTCGTACTCTTGTCAGAAAAGTCAAAAATTACCTCGTACAAAAAACGACAAAAGATTCCTTTCATATCTTTTAATAAAAACTCACCGAAGGGTAAAATTGGATTTAAAAAATTGTAGGTGGATGGAAATAATATTAAATTTTGAGGAAACATGGATGTGGATGATAAAATACACCCCAGTAAATTCCAAAGTATAAAAAATCTCGAATAAAAATTGAGATTGCGAGATTTTACCTTACCTTAGGTCCGATTTGCTTCGTAAGTGTCTGAACCTCCTTTATAATGATTTAAATAATGTCATTGACTTATTACATAATCATACTCATTGTTATGATATCATATATGGTCATATTATTAGCTTCTTATTAGTAATATTTCATTGTTACTTGTTATTCGGGTGTTTATTACTTTTTGTTCTTATGCGTGTTTTGTCGAATAAATTCTTATTCTTCTTTTAGGTTATATATACTTAATTTATAGAATGGTATTAGTATAATATATATCATATTTATTCATTAAATTCATTTAAATAATCATTATGCAATGAAGATCATGTAGAACGAGTCGCATCACATCGTGGAGACGATAGGCCGTACGTACGCACGAGCGATGATATCATTCCCATGATCATGAAACTGTAATGGAGTGTATGTATACTATTTCAGAATAAATATCACTTTAAAATAATAATTTATAGTTATTATTTATACCATTATACCCATCCAAGTAAGGTGGTGGTGGAAAATGGATTACACCAAGGCGTGGAGACGGTATTCCGTACGTATGCACGCGCGGTGATTTCGTTTTCCATAGGATGGATATATGGTGAATTAGGGTTGTTTAATACATATAATAACATATCAGTATATGACTGATACTGATGTTATTACTTTATAATGAATCATCTAAGGAAGAAGAAGTGGAAGACGAAATAAAGTTGAAAGAATCGGTAACGGACATTACCTCTCCTTTGAAGCGCCTCTTTGAGACCTCCTTTTATGGCACTAAAATTGGTCTTTGAAGAAGATCAGGACCACTAGGATGTTTCTAAGGAAGTGTAGAAGAGAATTTGGCAGGGGTTGGTGGATCTTGAAGGCTCAAAGTGGTGTGAGGAAGAGAGGGAGGAGGTTCCCTTTTATAAGGGAGGGGAGGGGCACCATTGGAAAAACTAAACATATTATTTTATTATAAAGTCATATTCGGTTTTAAATAGCTCCAAATTGATTTATTTCTAATATAAGGTGGGTATTGGTAGAAATAATATCATCCAATATAATTTAGACAAGTTTAGGTTCCTATTTTAACCTTATCATTTATATTTAACTTTAAGTTAAATAATTTTACTTTTACCGTGACTTCTTGTTTTCTTACACTATAAGGTTAATAAACATACTATAACAAGAAAAATGAACCCCAAGTTGTTTATTATTAATATATATAACCTTATCTATGTAAAGTTTCCAAACCTTATATATTTAGGAATAAAATATTAATTAATAATGTAATATTTGTTTTAAAAAATATTTTATGTCAATTTTGATAATATTTGGTAATTGATTTTTGTAAAAATCATAACAGAATGATTAGTTAGAAAAAAGTGAATTAAATCAATAATAACATGTCATATTAACATATAAAATTATTTTAATTCATAAAAAGTCTCCAATTACATTTATTTTTGTATTTATAACATCAATTATGTCTATATTTCATTAATAAGATAATTACTGCATCATCATTATGTCATAAATTAATTAAATTATTTAATGTCTAAAAATTAAAAATAAAATAGGATTATGTAGGAAATATTTTTATATTTCTAATGAATATTTATAGGTGAATTTAGCTTATGTATAACCCTATATTACAAATTATTTACTTATTAAACATTGATTTCAACTATTTTAACCCTTCTTTAAATAAATTAATAATAAATGTCCTAATCTAATCCAACTGGGCCTAAATGGTCATATTTAAATCCTATGGTTTTTTTGGTCGAATTACACTTATCCAAAAGAATTAGTACATGTTTTATGGTAATAATAATATCATTTTTACTCTTAATTACCCTACTTACTTTTAACTGTGGTAAATAAAAGCAAAAAGTTACTATTCACCAAAAATTATTTTCATCTCATTGAACCACATTTTACTTACTGATATCAACTGTGTTTCTAAGATTTTTGAAATTCCACTCACAGAAGCGGTAAAATTATGTTTTATGTAAATTTTCAAATTCTCCTAGGAGGTGGGTAAAAGACGGTGAAAAGTTCAATAAAAGTTTTATATATCTAAAATTATTATAAAATTACTCCAATGAATTACATTGAACTTATATAGGAATTATGTATCAATTTTTACATAAAATGAATTTAAATAAAATAAACAATTATTTAAATAAAATGTCGGTTTTGAAATAGCAACCCAGTGTTTTCACTATTCATCAAAAATTTAATGTTTCCAGAAAAATACCAAAATTTAACCCTAGGCTAATTTCGATATTCCGAATCCAAAAATGAAGTAAATATTGAAAAATAAAATTTACAAAATTTTTAAAAGTGGGTATTACTATTCATAATGGCTAGTTTTAATAATATTTTAATAGCATATCGTTGTTTAGTGAAACTCAGTATTGTGTACGACGCAAGCTATCGCGGAAGGTCATGATTACGTGTAAAGCAAGCCAAGCTAGTGTTGTGTGTAGTGAAAGATTCCATTGATGATTTATATTACATAAAATCAAAATATTTATCATAAAAGTATCAGGTGTTACACATGTAGTAATGTAATGATTCTGGGTAACTATGTTTGGGGCATTACAAAAAAGGGTTATAAAAATTATGTTAAACACCATAATAGGGGTGATTGAATTAGGGTATGTTATATTCAAGAAACTTTCCATTCATATGTTATTTCATTGTTAAACAAAATAATGTTCTCTCCCTCTCTTGTAATATATAATGAGAATAAATGAACGCATACATGATACACAATAATTATACATGGTTCACCCACAATGGGATTTGTACAAGGATAAATCAAAGAAAATGTTACCATGCTCCATATCCACTAAAGCACACTACTATTTAAAATGTTCGAAATGGACTCACTATCCCTATTTATTTACAACCAATTACAATTTGAAATATCACTTCTTTATCAACTATATTGATACCATTAATATTTAAGATGATTATTACTTTTATTACTTGAATCAATATTTTTCACACAACATTTGATTCATCATTAGGTTCCACTTCCATAAACATTATGAATACCACTTCACCGCATTATTTCTTGGGAAAGCCCTCTTATTCACATAAAATTCACTTATGTATAACTGAAACTTATCTTTCAAGAAAATTTTCAATAATTCATAGTACAACTAGTTTTAATGAAACCTAAAACATTAAAGAAACTCAAAACATTTTCAAAAATTACTTATGAAACTTGTGGTCATATAAAAACCTTCACAAAAGAAAAATTATTGGTGAAATACTTTCATGTATTCGGAGCCTTTGGATCTTCGTTAAGAATTCATCTATAATAAACTGATGGAGGTATCCACCTATTTATTGAAATTTCCTTCCATTATTAAAAGTTTTAATATTTCCACTATATATTTTTAAAACTCTGAATTCTTGTTTATGAAACACCCTTTCTTTAGAAAACTTCCAGGAAATGATGAATTCATGGAAATTTTTAAAATCATGTAACTTACTAATTTTTCCTTCATACATAATCCATATTTCATGAAAAATTATTTTTTGAATATCTAGAAAGTCACAGAACCAAAATTTTATGAATTACATGCCTTCAAAATATTTTAATGAGGAAATCCTAGAAATAAATCTTTCATGAAACTTATCCATTCATCTTAATCTAAGACCCCTAAAATTTGACAACCATTGGAAAAAAAATGTTACGCCCCGACCCCAGTTACCCAGAGTCGGTGCATTATTACATAACATTGGCATGATCACAAGAAAGATCAAGTCTCAAAAGACCGATTAGTTTAGTAACCTTAGAAACAATACATACAAACATAATGTTTTACATTACATCATAAAAAAATATCTTGTCTTCATATCCCCTCATACTATCCCTGTAGGTCATTCATAAATTAATTCTTCATAATCCTGGGAAAAATAAAACATTGAAAGGGGTGAGCTCAGATGCTCAGTAAGGATAACATTATAGTAGAAGATTTCGTAGATAAGCATAAACACTTAAGGCAATTTATAATTAAAACAAAAGACTTTTAAACTTGAACATCAGCATAATATGGCAAAGATAAAATGAAATAATTACATTTACTTATTCACATGGATATTCTACTAGTTTAATAATCAAATGCAATATCAATAACCACTTTCATAATGATGGAATTTATAATGCCAGACTATCATAACCACATAGCCAAGGCCTCGTGACAAGACTACAAAAAAGATTTTTCCAAGGCCTTGTGCCAAGACACTAGTTTGTCTCATGAGACCTACCGATGCATCGAGGAGCTATAGCGGGCTCCACCTGTCACTTATCAATTCCAATGCATTCCTCATATGAACATGTTTAAACATAACATAAACATTCATATTAAAACTAGCATACAAAATGTCAATAATTTAACCAAAAACCATGAATGGTATAAAATATAGCACATCCACAGTCAAACATAACTCATTAGATACAATATGGAATATTTTATTGTATCACATTAACCTCAATCAAGAATAATGAAGGATATTGACATAGATGAAAATAATCATCAAAACTAATTGAGAGATATATCCCCCTTTTTCTTGAAATCATTTAAAAGTACACTATTTGTCAAGAATCCATTTAAAATAGGTTTCAGAATCAAAGTGTCCCATACCACTTTGAAACTTTTAAAAGGAGTTTTGATTTGAAAAAATTAATGTCTATATAAATAAATCCTTAAAACCATTTTTAAAACATGGACATTAATGAGAAATATATATAAGAATAAGTCTTTAAAACATTTAAAAATGGTATTTTAGTTAGAGTTTCTAACCAAAAGAGAGACACTTGAATACAAATAATTGTGGTAATAAAAATATTTTAATATCATGAGAATAAATGGATTCAAGATATACTATGTCAAAGTACATTATATACACCACATAAAAGTGATTTGGTGTATATCAACAAAGAAGTCTCAATGGAATATAAATTGAGATGAAAGCTCTCATAAAGGTCGTACCCTTAGGTTAAGGTTAAATCAACGACACAGTTATGTGTGAAAAATATAAATACACTAAATATGATCGGATATTCAGTGTAAAAAAATCAAAGTACTTCACACATAATCTTGTAAAAACAACACCAATGAATTGGATGTTTAACTCAACAAATGGAGAATGAGTTAAAATTACTCTTATGAAATTCATATCGATGACTTGAGAAATTATCAATGGAGTGATTATGTGTATCAAAAGTATATCCACAGAAACGGGGAGTGTAAATTATTACATAAGTAATTGAATAGTTATTCCACACATAATCTCGGAGTAAAATAATCAATGAAGTTTGCGTAAAGCCAAATAAATGGAAATTAAAATTTGAAATTCCCTTATCCATTTGGTAAATTATGAAACATGCACCCATGAAAGAAGGATCATAAAATGATGATGTAAATCCCCATAAATTAAATTATATTACAAAATTAATACAATCATGGGCAGTACACATACACCACATGCAATAAATAAGTCGTGAACAATGGAATTCTCATGAAATTAAGAGTGAGGTAAGAAACCCCTTACCTTATAATTTTACATGGTTGGGGGTAGGTTAACCTCATTTATAATTTTTAAATAATTGTTATTAAATTATTCAGGAATCATATACATTAATATGATATCATATATGATCGTTTAACGTTGCCTTGTTAATAATATCTTAGAGTTATCGTCGTTTCGGGTGTTAACATACTCGTTTTCTTTTATATGTTTTGTTACATAAGCCATGTTTGTCATGGATAGGTTGTATCTTATTCATATCCAGAATTATATCAAGTTCATAAACATTATTTTCAAATCATCAAATGATAATTATACTTGAATGGGTACGATAGAGAATGAATCTCATCGTGTTCGTGGAGATGGTAGTCCGTACGTACGCACGAGCGAAAATATCATTCGTTTGATATTAAAATAATATATAATTGGATGGTATATCATATATAAAGAATAATTATCATATTATATTTATTATTTTCCAGAATTACACATCATTATTATACCCATCCAAATAATAATATATTGAATAAAAACTACACCACGACGTGGAGACGGTAAGCCGTACGTACGCACGTATGGTGACATGTTATTCAAAGGGTGGATAGAATACTGAATATAATTGTACCATATTCATAATAAAATCACAGTATATATATGATACTGGAATTATTATATTTGAATGGTAATAAAAAAGAAAGAAGAAGTGGAAGAAGAAAGGAACTTGAAAAGAGGTGGTGAAAACATTACCTCTTCTTCGGGTTCTTCCTTTTGATTTGATCAAAAGGGCTCCATAGGTTGGATTTCTAATACAACTAAGGCCTCTAGGTTTATTTGATGTAAGTTGATAGAGTATTGGCGTAGGGTTTGGACGAACCAAAAGGCTTTGATGGTGTGAGGAAATGAGAAGGAGGAGTGCCCTTTTATAAGAGGGGTGAGGGGCACCTTTGGAAAAGCTAGATATATTAATTTATAATAAACCAATATTAGGTTTATAATGGCTCCAAAGTTTATTGTTTAAAGATTAAGGTTGTTATTTGTCGAAAAACATTCAACCAATAGAATTTAGATAGGTTTGGGTTATTATATTAACCTTATCATTAAGTATTAACTCGATGTTAATTAGTTTCACTTTTACAATTTCTCTTTGTATTTTTATAATATATGGTTAATAAACTTACCATATACATCCAAGATACCCCCAATTGGTCTATTAATGATAAACCTATCATTATATAAGTATCTTGGCCGAACCTTATATTTTTAGGAATTTAATAACAATTAATAATATAATATATTTGTTAAAAACTCTTTTATGTCAATTTTGACACTATTCAATAGTTGATTTTTTTGAAACTCACAACAGAATGATTACTTAGAAAAAAGTTAATTAAATCAATCCTAATATGTCATATGAACCTATAAAATTAGTTTAATTCAATAAATGTCTCAAATTATATTTATTTGGGTATTTATAATATCAATTATTTCAATTTATCGCTATTATGGTAATTACTGCATCATCATTGTGTCATAAATAAATTAAATTATTTAATGTCTAAAAATTATAAATAAAATATCATTATGTATTAAATAGTTTTATCTTTCTAATGAATATTTATAGTATAAAATCCAACATATATAACCCTATGTAAAAATTGTTTTTCTAAAAGCTATATGCTTGTGTTATTTTTGTATTCATTTTAACTTAATTAAATTAATTTGTCATCATCACTTACAAGTGGATCAATGGGGCCTCAAAATCGACCCAAAGATGCCCATGGTCTGCCATGTATCAAAAAATTGGTTTAAGACACGTTCTAGGGTAATTTAATAATATTATAATATTATTTATTTACCCTTATTTACCGGGTTTACCCTTTAACCATGGTAAATAAAATATTTACCGAAGTAATTATTCAAAATTTCTAACAATAAAAGTTAACTATTTACAGAATTTGGACATTCTGATTCCAAATATGGAATCAATTTTTCCAAATTCAATATATAGAAGTGGTAGATATTAATTTAAAATTAATTTCCGTTGTTAAAACAAAAAGCGTGTTTTTAAGAGATAATAACTATCAAAAGATTGGCACCTGTTTATGTCTGGTTTAAATGTGAAATTATGTTCAATGACCCAAATTTTATTACATTGTAAAAATATATTTTAAATATAGTATAAAACCACTCAAATTCATAATTTATTACTATTAATTATTTCGATTAAAAAAGTTGTTTATGTCCATTTTCAAGGTGAAATTACTTAAATTGACCATCATTGGATTAAATAGTAAAAATATAATCTATTTATACTTCCAAAACATTAAAATGTATAATATAACTATATAAATTATTTTGATTAAAAAAGTTGTTTTCAGTTAAAATATAGTATTTTTCACTATTCACCCAAATATGAAAGTTATCAGAAAGACACCAAAACATTATTGATACTAAATTCTTATGTCCCGATTCTAAAGAAGAATTTCATTTTGTCAAATTGAATATATAAAAGTTTCAAATATTGGTTTTAAAAAGGCTTTGCCATTAAAAGGCGGTAAAATTGAATTTTTTGAAAAATACTTCTTTTATCTGAAAAAATGAATTTGTTCATAAATCATTTCTTAGAAACTCATAATATGGACTAAAATTATAAGGATTATATAATGTTTAAAATTCAATTAATACTATTCATAACCTCTTTTGAACGGCTAGTTTGGTAAGTCGTGGTGTACATGAACTCAGTTTTGCGTACAACACATGCTATTGTATTATTCAAAGAGAAGTGTACGGTGGAAGATTGGGGTGTTACATTCACCCCTCCTTCAATGAATTATGTCCTCGCAATTTTAAAAAAATTGGGCCTGAGAATAGAATGGAAAGTCCCACATCGGAAAAAGAGTCAATAAAACTATCACTTTAATAGAATGAAAGAGAGGTATAAAGGTCACCCAAGATAACCCATACTAGGATTCCAGGTAGGAAACATGGATATGGATGATAAACTAAGTTTCAAGTTCTGCTGGAGGGTGATAGAAATCATGATCATGAGAAAGTTAACAATAAGAAAACCACAAACTTGTGTTGGGACAAATGATCATTAGTCTCCTAGTAGGAAAAGTAAACGGACAACATTTTTTGTTTTAAGTTACATTACATAAGGATGAGGAATTAATTTATGATATTGACTAAGAATATAAAGATATATACTTAATTTTTAAGTAGAGTTTCATTAATTAATAAATTTCCACCACTAAATCATTTTTTAAACGATGAGTATTCAAGAAGACTTGGTCACACTAGAAGAGCTAGAATAAACTTCTATAGAATCACATGATCCATGTAGGATAAACTATATAATTACACTGTCTTTAGAGATTAATCAAAACCAAAATGGTTAGTACAAGATCCAATGATCCACCAAAAGGATATTCCTTGAGAGAAATAAACACTAATCTCAATTTCTAAAATTAAACCAATAATACCCCAAAGTTAAATAAATACCATTCAATAATAATTTGTCCTTAAAATCCTTCAATATAATACAAAATAATATTGAAACTCAAAAATTATAAGAATGTAGTCTTACACGTTAAATTGTATCTCCAAATGACATCAAATACTCTTAAAGTCACATACTTAAAAGTAATTAACCTAATCATTTCCATAAACAACATAAATCACTATAAATCTATAATATAAACATAGATAAAAATCCACCATTACTCCTCAAATGAAATCCCACACTATTCTATTTTCCTTGGGCATATAGTGTTCACAACAAAGATAACAACTTCCAAAATAACATCTATCACTTAATCACCATATAATTTTCCCATTCCAAGGGTATTCATTTAATAATACATAAGAACCCAAATCAACTTATTATTGATCAATAAAATAATTTAACTAAAAATAATTAGTCGCACTATCCAGGGAGTTCACGTAGTCCATTGGTAAGCGATAAATCCCAATCGCACTTTGGTTGTGGGTTCGATTCCCACAACTTTATTCGACACGACAGGTTGTCACACGGTCTACGTGTTGTCCTTTTTCAAAAACTATATTTTATAATATTACCAAAATGAGATAAATTCCTCAAAATACCATAACATAATTTAACCAAAAATGTTATATCATACCTTTCATTTTTATCCCAAATTATAATAACATATAATTCTCTCAAACCCTAATGATCATATAAAACCAAATAGTTATTTATACATATATCCACAAGAGAAGAGATAATTCTTCCTCAAATATCATTCTCATATGGAAAACTGTGGGGTTACAAATATAAGGTAAAATTATTCCAAAGTAAACCCATCAACAAGGAGCACTAATAATTTTTAAACATTTCTCCAAATATTTATTTCCACATAGGTTATTCTTTAACCAAGAAAATATCCTATAGAATAGGGCATTCACTCGGGTAATGGCCAGGTCCCCTACATTTATGGAAAATGACTGTAAATGGACTCTTGGGACCATTTTTATCTTCTTCCATAGTACTGTTCATTTTTCTTTGGCAATTCTTCACTTTATGTCCTTCCTTCCCACATGTAAAGTATTTCTTTGTCCCATTGAGACACTTTCCTGGGTGTCTCCATCCACATTTCCTACATGACAGAAATTGAGGATTCCATTCTCCATGGTCTCCACTTCTAGAGATCTTATCATTCATCACCTTTCTCTTCTTTTTTGAGTCTGGAAATTGGATAATATATATATTGTTGATTATATTATTGGAAAATTGATTTTTCATAAAGAATATATCTTTTACGCATATCAAGATTCCATTTTGTTGCTCATTGCAACCATTGTTCCCACCTTTTACATCATTCCCAAAGTCACTATGACTTCCTTGGAATCCAGCCATTAACTAAAACCAGAAAGCATTGTGTGAATAATAGTAGTCATAAAATCATTTAGAGGTTAACATGTCACCATATTCTCAATTTGAAACACATTAGGATTAACCAAGGTCATTTACTATCATCATATATATTTAATACTTCAAATCGATTAGTAAAGAAAATGTAAATTATCCTAAGCATATCCCCCGAGAGTGTCGTAACCAAGAGTGCAGCAAGACCCGTTGTCGTGCACTAGTTCCCATTCGAGTCTAGCTCAAAGCGGTGTTTTCGGGGTTTACCTCTAGGTACATCTATGCCAGAGCCGCCTCTACCTGCTCGTATCCAGACATGGATGTATTGCTCGGAAAACTCACAAAATCTCTACAATACCAAAATTCTAGAAAGTTATTCTATACTAATCCTCAAAGTTTATCTTAGGTCTACGTGCTCTAATCAGAATTTATCTAAATCTAGCTTCCAAGGTTTGTACTAAACATCCTCTGATACCAACTGTAACACCCCGACCCCAGTTACCTAGATTCGGTGCATTATTACATAACATTGGAATGATCACAAGAAAGACCAAGTCTCGAAACACCGGTTAGTTTAGTAGCCTTGGAAACACTAGATACAAACATAAAGTTTTACATTACATCATAAAAAAAATCTTTTCTTCATATCCCCTCATACTATCCCTGCAGGTCATTCATAAATCAGTTATTCATAATCCTGGGAAAAATAAAACAATGAAAGGGGTGAGCTCAGATGCTCAGTAAGGATAACATTATAGAAGAAGCATTCATTGATAAGAATAACCACTTAAGGAAATTTATAATTAAAAGAAAAGCCTTTTAAACTTGAACTTCAGCATAATATGGAAAAGATAAAATGAAATAATTCCATTTACTTATTCACATGGATATTCTACTAGTCGAACAATCACATGCAATATCAATAACCACTTTCATAATGATGGAATGCATAATGTCAGACTATCATAACCACATAGCCAAGGCCTCGTGCCAAGACTACAAATAAGATTTTGCCAAGGCCTTGTGCCAAGACACTAGTTTGTCTCATGAAACCTAACGATGCATCGAGGAGCTATAGCGGGCTCCACCGGTCACTTATTAAGTCCAATGCATTCCTCATATGAACAGGTTTAATCATAACATAAACATTTGTATTAGTACTAGCATACGAAATGTCAATACTTTAACCACAAACCATAAATGGTATAAAAAACAGCACATCCACAGTCAAACATAACTCATTCGATACAATATGGAAAATTGTATTGTATCACATTAACCTCAATCAAGAATAATGAAGGATATTGACATAGATGAAAATAATCATCAAAACCATTTGAGAGAAATATACCCATTTTTTCTTGAAATCATTTAAAAGTCACACTGTTTGTCAAGAATACATTTAAAATTGATTTTAGAATCAAAGTGTCCCATACCACTTTGAAACTTTTAAAATGAGTTTTGATTTTAAAACATTAATGTCCATATAAATAAATCCTTAAAACCATTTTTAAAACATGGACATTAATGAGAAATATTTAGAATAATAAGTCTTTAAATCATTTAAAAATGGTATTTTAGTTAGAGTTTCTATCCAAAAGAGAGACACTTGAATAAAAATAATTGAGGTAATCAAAATATTTTAATATCATCAGAATAAAGGGATTCATGATATACTATGTCAGAGTACATTATATCGACCACAGAAAAGTGATTTGTTGTATATCAACAATGAAGTCTCAATGGAATGTAAACTGAGATGAAATCTCTCATAAAGGTCGCACCCTTAGGTTAAGGATAAATCAACGACATAGTTTTGTGTGAAAAATATAAATACACTAAATATGATTGGATATTCAGTGTAAAACAATCAAAGTACATTCAAACATAATCTTGTAAAGACAACACCAATGAATTGGATGTTTAACTCAACAAATGGAGAATGAGATAAAATTACTCTTATCAAATTCATATCGATGAATTGAGAAATTATCAATGGAGTGATTATGTGTATCAAAATTATATCCACAGAAAAGTGGAGTGGAAATTATGACATAAGCAAATGAATAGTTATTCCACACATAATCTCAGAGTAAAATAATCAATGAAGTTTGCGTAAAGCCGAATAAATAGAAATTTAAATTTCAAATTCCCTTATCCATTTGGTAAAATATGAAACATGCACCCATGAAAGAAGGATCGTACAATGATGATGTAAATACCCATAAATTAAAGTATATTACACAATGAATACAATCATGGGTAGTACACATACACCACATGGAATAAATAAGTGGTGAACAATGGAATTCTCACGAAATTAAGAGTGTGATAAGAAACCCCTTACCTTGTACTTTTCCTTGAATGGGGGAGGTTTAAACTCCTGTATAATGTTGAAATAATTGTTATTAAATTATTCATGAATAATATACATTAATATGATATCATATATGATCTTTTAACACTGCTTTGTTAATAATATCTTAGAATTATCGTCGTTTTGTGTGTTAAATTACTCGTTTTATTTTATATGTTTTGTTATGTAAGCCATATTTGTCATGGATAGGTTCTATATTATTCATATACAGAATGATATCAAGTTCTTAAAAATTAATTTTAAATCATCAAATAATAATTATACTTGAATGGGTACGATAGAGAATGAATCTCATCGTGTTCGTGGAGATGGTAGTCCGTACGTACGCACGAGCGAAAAGATCATTCTTTTGATATTAAAATAATATATAATTGGATGGTATATCATATATACAGAATAATTATCATGTTATATTTATTATTTACATGAATTAAACATCATTATTATACCCATCCAAATAATAATATATTGAATAACAATTACACCACGACGTGGAGACGGTAAGCCGTGCGTACGCACATATGGTGACATGTTATTCAAAAGGTGGATAGAATACTGAATATGGTTGTACCATATTTATAATAACATCATAGTATATATAAGATACTGGATTTATTATTTTATAATGGTAATAACAAAGAAAGAATAAGTGGAAGATGAAAAGAACTTGAAAAGAGGTGGTGAAAACATTACCTCTTCTCCGGGTTCTTCCTTTTGATTTGATCAAAAGATCCCCATAGGTTGGATTTCTGATCAAACTAAGTCCTTAGGTTGTTGTGAGGGATGTTGATAGAGTATTGGGGCAGGGGTTGGCCGATCAAAAAGGCTTTAGGGTGTGAATAAATGAGAAGGAGGAGTGCCCTTTTATAAGAGGGGTGAGGGGAACCTTTGGAAAAGCTAGAAATATTAATTTATAATAAATTCATATTCAGTTTATACTGGCTCGAAAGTTGATTATTTAAAGGATAAGGTGGGGATAGGTCGTAAACCATGCAACAAATATAATTTATACTGGTTTCGGTTACTATATTAACCTTATCTTTAAGTATTAACTCTAAGTTATTCAGTTTCACTTTTACAATGTCTCTTTGTATTTTTATATTATATAGTAAATAAAATTACCATATACATCCAAGAGATTCCCAAGTGGTCCATTAATAATACACCTATCATGATATAAGTCTCTTGACTGATCCTTATATTTTATTTATTTAATATCAATTAATAATATAATATTTGTTTTAAAAACTCTTTTATGTCAATTTTGACACTATTCAATAGTTGATTTTTGTGAAACACATAACAAAATTATTACCTAGAAAAAGGTTAATTAAATCAATACTAATATGTTATATTAACCTAGAAAATTACTGTAATTCAATAAAAGTCTCAAATTATATTTATTTGGGTATTTAAAATATCAATTATTTTAATTTTTTACTATTATGGTAATTACTGCATCATCATTATGTCATAAATAAATTAAATTATTTAATGTCTAAAAATTATAAATAAACTATAATTATGTAGGAAATCTTTTATCTTTCTAATGAATATTTATAGTCGAAAATCCAACATATATAACCCTATGTAATTTTTTTTTTCTGAAAGCTATATGTTTGTGTCATTTTTGTATTCATTTTCACTTAATTAAAATAAAGTGTCATTATCACTTAAAAGTGGATCAATGGGGTCTCAAAATCGACCCAAAGATGTCCATGGTCGGCCATGTATGAACCAATAGGGTTAAGACACGTTTTAGGGTAATTTAATATTATTATAATATTATTTATTTACCCTTATTTACAGGATTTACCCTTTAACCATGGTAAATAAAATATTTACCGAATTAATTATTCAAAATGTCTAAAAATAAAAGTTACCTATTTAAAAAATTTGGAAATTCTGATTCCAAATATGGAATCCATTTTTCCAAATTCAATACAAAGAAGTGGCAGAAATTAATTTAAAAATAATTCCCATTGTTAAAACAAAAAGCGTGTTTTTAAGAGATAATAACTATCAAAAGATTGGCACTTGTTTATGTATGGTTTAAATGTGAAATTTTGTTCAATGACCCACATTTTATTACATGGTAAAAATATATTTTAAATATAGTTTAAAACCACTCAAATTCATAATTTATCACTATTAATTATTTTGATTAAAAAAGTTGTTTATGTCCAATTTCAAGGTGAAATTACATAAAATGACCATCTTTGGATTAAATAGTAAAAATATAATTTATTTATAATTCCAGACCATTAAAATGCATAATTTAACAATATAATTTATTTTGATTAAAAAAGTTTTCAGTTAAAATATAGTATTTTTCACTATTCACCCAAATATGAAAGTTATCAGAAAGACACCAAAACATTATTGATACTAAATTATTATGTCCCGATTCTAAAGAAGAATTTCATTTTGTAAAATTGAATATATAAAATCTTCAAATATTGGTTTTAAAAAGGCTTCTCCATTAAAAGGCGGTAAAATTTCATTTTTTGAAAAATACATATTTTATCTGAAAAAATGAATTTGTTCATAAATCATGTCTTAGAAACTCATAATATGGATTAAAATAATAAGGATAATATAATATATAAAATTCAATTAATTCTATTCATAACCTCTTTTGAATGGCTAGTTTGGTAAGCTGTGGTGTTCTTGAACTCAGTGTTGCGTACAACACATGCTATTGTATTATTCAAAGAGAAGTGTACCGTAGAAGATTGGGGTGTTACAAAAAACTCCCCCTTGTGCACATAATTTTATGTACCACACAGAGAGATTCCATAACTCATTATTGAAGCTGTTTCAACATACCTGGTCAATGATTTCACTGAAACCCAACAACTAGCATTTTCAACCTACTTTTTTAACAGACTTAATCAATCTAAAACCACAACATGGTTATAACGATGATTTTTTTACAAATACTAAGTAAATTATATATGGTATGAGATATAAGAGTACATTTATATAATATATGTATAATAAACATATATTTATTATATATGTTTTTTTGACACATAATATGGAAGTCAAACATGAGGTAAGATCTTCTTGTATCACTTTCATTTCCGGGATACATATTCCATATTCACCACATATTCCTTTAGGTGGTGTATAAATTTTCCATTTCAAATGTTATATCATGAACCTATTTATCATGTATCTAAATTATCATTTGATTCTATTTATTTTAGGGGGGGTTTCAGTTTGAAAGTTACCAAATTGGTTAGAGATTCATGTTTCAATCTCATTTTAATCAGGACTTTTTATACGTGAATTTCCATTGAAGGAAATTATTTGACCATTATTTAATAAGTCAATTTAATTATATTATTCTCTTATTATTAATGATTTTTTTCATGTAATGGTACAATATTCTTCACTTTTTTATTTAAAATTATTTGAAAAATATTTTTAATAAATCTGACTTCATTTCACTCTTTAGTCAAAAATAATTTTTCTTCCAAATTCAAACGTTATAAAAAGGTTTTCAAAGTTTCATTAAAATTAATAACATGGTTTATTAAATAAATTTTTAATCATTTTTTAATTTTTAAAAAAATTTATGAAATGATTTTTCATGTCCTTTTCCAAATAAGGCATATTTGGATTTTATCAATTATGTGAATGGAATGTTTTTTGAACTTACATGGAATGAATGGAATTTATCATCACAATCAGAAATCAATTTTTTAAATATTTTTTTAGAAGTTTAATATTTTATTTTCAATTAAATTTATTTCAAAAATATTTTTTATTCGTTTAGTTTTAATAGGGTTATTTTTAAAGTAAAAATGATATTTTACACTAGAATGTATTTTTAGGGTTTGTATATTCATAAAATATAAGTACCTTATTTTACCTTACATTCCACTGGTAATATATTTTAATGATGCCCTAAATATAATTTCCTTCGATGGTTTATGATTAGTTGACTACGATATACTATTTTGATACCATTGTCTATATTTCTTTCAGTTGGTTATGACTATGTTTATTGATTATGGAAAGTATTAACCATTCACATCCATGTTTTTTCAATAAAAATATTTATGATGACTATGTTCCACCCCTTTCATATGAGGAATCTATTGGAATAAATACATTATGTGAGAGACCCACTATATCCCATTGATGAATTGGTTTGTCACATGATATAAACTAGTTTAGGATATTGGTCGAGGCCTTACACATTTATATAAGATATATTGGAATGAGTCCATGAAGGTTTGGTTATGATGTATGACATTATACATTCCATCATAATGATATTATTAATTGGTATCCATGTGATTATTTAATTATATAGAATATCCACGGAAAAATTTCAAGTTCACACGATTAAATATATTGAATTATTGATCATTATTTATTTGTTCCACATTATGATCATGCCACTGATTAAGTTTCATGTGTTTATAATTTTAAACATTCCATTTTGATTATTATTTATTTATCTAAAAATTATTACATACTAATTCCATTACTACGTATTAGAGGTCACTCTTTTATTATGTTTCCATTCCACATGATGAGATGTGTAATGTCCCGGTTCTAGAAGCCACCCAGAGGTACCCCGTACTCGGTTGGTCATATGGCCTTAAGAGCATTTCTCCAAAAGCCAGAAGCTGCCGACTTGCAGCGATGGCCTTGGGTGTGACAGTGGGGAAACTATGCCCTCATTGGTAGAGTACACAGTCTAAGAGAAACAATATTATACAATAGTGGAAATAAAAAGTACCAAACAACAGTAACATAGGAAGACTGATAAAGAAAAAAACTGGAGCAGATATACATAAATGATGCATGATACATAGCCTAAGGAAGCAACCAAACAAGTCACAATTTTGAAATACAAAATAGTACTAAAACCATGTACAAAAAGTAAAATAAACAGATGAACTCTTCAGCATCGCAAGCCATAGCTTGGTCACATGCTCTCCAGCTCCAATGAAATCAAGCGCCTAAAGTTGAAGGGCACTTGCCTTTGTCTATACCTGTAAGAACATAGTCTATTTAGGCCCAAAGGAATGAACCAAATAGGGTGTGAGACTAAATAACAATAGTCAACCACTCGAAGATCAATGCCTAATAGTCAGTGAGTATATTGAAGGTATAGTACAGTAAACAGTAAATAGTAAAAAATAAACAATAAAGTACTCAGCAGTATGTAGTCCACAGTTCAAACAGGCAATAATGAGGCAATCAACTAATCAAAAACAGGTAACCCTCTAGTCATAACTAAGAAGTACGGACAACCCTCTGGGAAGCACACTCGGTCTAACCCCTCTGGTTCTGTAAAGAAATTACATGAGGACTCTTTGAGGAAGCGCTCACGGTCTATCCCCTTATAGTCAAAAGTAAGGCAACTCTCTGAGGAAGCTCACACATTCCATTCCCTGCATAGTGTATGGTTTTCAAGGAATATTTGAAGAAGGTCACATGTCAATTACCCTTAAATCTCCATGGTCTAGGAACCTCTGAGGAAGATCACTCGTTCAATTCCCCTTATATCCCAAGTCATTCAAGTCAAATATAGTCTCTCTGAGGAAGTTCCCATAGTCTCTCCCCTTTTAGTCTAATGAAATAAAGGACTCTTTTAGAAAGCTCACTCAGTCTATCCCCTTATAGTATATAAGCTAAAAGACTCTCTGAGGGAGCTCACTCGGTCTATCCCCCTATAATCTATAATGTCCCAAGACTCTCTGAGTAAGTTCACTTGGTCTATCCCCTTTTAGTCTTCTATAGTAGGTTCTCATGACCCTGTGTAAGTTAATGAGCATAGCAGTGTAATATAGCCATGGAAAACCTATAGAGCTACATGGATAAACAGTCTACAACATAACAAGCATGTTAGAATACAACTCTCCATCCTATAGCAACAAGCATGTAAAATAGGTAAAGAAGCTAATGGCTAGACAGGACCAAACGGTCGTAAACAGTACAATTCATGGAAAAAACACATCCAAGCACAACAAACACCCTAATTCATATCCAAATTACCTATACATAGGCCTAAAAGCATGGCAGGAAAACAACAGGGGTAAAATATGAAATACGCAATACCCCATTCATGGGTATTGGTAGAATTTTTACATAAAACTCAATGACTTTGAACGAGAAGGAACAAACCACCTACCTCGGGGTTAGGAGATCAATATACTTGATCCTTTAATATTGATTCTCCTTGACATGTCGAAAATCTCAGAAATTGTCCCAAACATTCAACCCATGATAACTTAGACAAGGAGAGGAATTGGATAACGATGCCTTAGAAGAAGGAAGAGCTTACCTCTGTGGTTCCAATGCAATCGACAACATTCAATTTGAAGGATGGACGGAAGAACGGGGGCTCGTCGTGGATCCATAGATGTTTGGCGCTCTCAGACGAATGAAACCCAAAAGAAGTGGTTTCTGTCCGAAAGACGCGACCCCAATGCGTTTAACGAAAAAAATACATAGCATCTACTTTTGGAGTACATGGTGTGTACTTGTTGTTTCCATACTCCGCATTCGGTATCCTCCAAGTCACTTCCACACGGTCATTTTTGCGGCTACTACACGGCCAGCACACGACCTGGTGTGGGAAGAAAGTACACGTCGTGTACTCATACTGTACACGGCATGTATGTAGAAAATTTCCAGAAATTATTCTTTTCTCCAAAAAAGATGATAAAGGACAATCATATCTGAAAAGAAGATCCAGGTTCTTACAAAATTCCCTCCTAAAAGAAATTCATCCCAGAATTTCCCTAGCGCAGCGTAGATGAAGAAACCCCTAACAGCCCCAGCCACTGCGATCGTACATCGGCCTCCCTCTCCAAAGTCTCATCCTGTACTCGCCTGTGCTACCATAGCACCCATACCTGAGGAACAGACGGACCATAGAGAACCTTCTTACTGCGATTGACAATCCGGGTGGGATGCTCTTCAAACAACTCATCCACCTCGATCTCAACCTCCTTAGCATGAAAGACATGTGATGGGTCTGTAATGTAATGTTGGAGCTAAGAAACATGGAAGACATCATGAATATCTCGGTACCTATGATTAACTATAACCGATAGGCAACCGGCCCAACACTCTCCAACACCTAAAATAGTCCAATGTACCTTAGTGAATGCTTACCATGTCTCTGAATACTTTTGTGCCCCGACCTCGGTGCGACACATAGGAAGAACTGATGCCTGACCTCAAACTACAGATGTCATCTCCACTGATCAGCATAAGATTTCTATCGAGACTGTTCCATATCCCTACTATTCCAAATCAACTCTTTCTGCTCTGATGTCTTCTAGACAAGAGGAGATCCTAGCAAAGTTGCCTCTCCTGCCTCCAGCCAACATAAGGGTGATCGGAATGGCCTACCGTACAAAGCCTCATAAGGTTCCATATGAATAGTTTCTTGAAAACTATTGTTATAGGAAAACTCCACAAGATGTATATACTTCTCCCAAGAACCTCTAAAATCCATAATTCATGCTCGATGCATATCCTCAAGCACCTGAATAGTACAATAGGACTAGCCATCTGTCTGGGGATGGTAAGCAGTACTCAAAAGTACCTATGTGCAAAAAGCCTTCTGAAGCCCGTGCAAGACCCGATAAGTAAAACATGTATCCCTGTCTAAAATAGTGGAGTGTGGAACCCCATGAAGACGTACAATCTCTCAGATGTACAACCTCCCCAGCACATCAACACTGAAGGTTTCCTTTATCGGAAAGAAGTTTGAAACCTTCACGAGTCTGTCAATCAGAACCCAAACAGTGTCATTATCCCATGGTGACCTCATAAAATCGGTCATGAAGTCGATGGAGAAGTTTCTACACTTTCACTCGGGAATGGGTTACTGCTATAAAAGACCTCCTGGCCGCTGATGATCCGCCTTCACCTACTAACAAGTTGAACATCTCATGAAAAAACCAGAAATGTCCCTCTTCATACCTGGTCACCAATACTAATGGTGTAAATCACGATACAACTTGGTGACGCTATGATGAACTGCCCAAACTGAGGAATGAAAGTCCCAAATCAGCTCATTGTGTATGTCTGTTGGAACCCATACGCATCCCAGGAAACAAAAGATCTCATCCTCACCTATGGTCCATCCAGGAATAGGGTCCTCACCTGACATGCATTTTCGTAGGACTAGGCCTTCAGTATCGGATAGCTGCATCATTCGAACCTGATCAAGAAGCTTAGAGGTAACAACTATAGAAAATAGAAAAGTTTTCCCCTGTATGTCGGGCACCTCCAAATGCGTCTCAGAGAATAGAGCCATAAGCTGCCACTCACTAATAGCCTCTGCAACTACCTATATCTGTGTCCTACTACTTAATGCATCAGCCACTGCATTGACCTTCCCCGCTGTATAGGCAAGCTCAAAGTCAAAGGAATGTAGGTACTCCTCCCATCTGTACTACCTCAAATTCAGATCACGTTGAGTGAAGATGTACTTGAGGCTCTTGTGGTTGTTGAAGACCAGAACATGTTCTCCCAATATATAATGTCTCCAAAATTATAAATCATGGACAACAGCTGCCAACTCCAGATCTTGCATAGGGTAGTTACTCTCATGTGGCCTCAACTTTCTAGACCCTTAGACATTGACTCCATCTCCCTGCATAAGCATTTCTCCCAACCAGATACCTGACACATCATAGTAAACGGTATAGCACTTTCCTGGATCTGGAAAGACTAGTATCGGTGCTGAAGTCAGCCTCTCTTTCAGCTCTTAAAAGGATGACTCACAAGAATCTGACCATAAGAACTTCACACCTTTCTTGGTCAGACCCATCAGCGGTGTTGCTAAATGTGAAAAGTTCTGTATGAAACGTCTATAGTATCCAGCCATCCATAGAAAACTACACACCTCAAAAACGTTCTTCAGCTGCTCCCAAAACACTACAACTCTCACTTTCTCTAGGTAGAATAATACTCGTGTCTTCGAGATAACATGACCCAATAAGTGAATCTGATCTATCCAAAAGTGGAATTTTGAGAGCTTAACATATAAATATTTCTCTCTTAGTGTACTCAGAAAAATTTCAAGATGGGTAGTAGGGTCATGTCGAGTGTGAGAGTACCCCAATATATCATCCATGAAGACCACCATGAACGAGTCCAGGTATGGATGGAACACTTGTTTCATCAGTTCCCTAAAAACTACGGGCACATTCGTGAGGCCAAACGACACAACCATATACTCCTATAGACCATACATACTCCGAAAGGGTGTGAGAGGTATATCAGATGGTCTAATGCGGAACTGATGGTAACCGGACCTCAATTCATTCTTCGAGAGCACCCAAGCTCCTCGAAGCTGATCAAAGAGATCATCAATCCTGGGTAAGGGATATCGGTTCTTGATCGTAACTGGTTCAGCTTCTGATAATCCACACAATGCCTGAGGGTGCCGTCTACCTTCTTTTCAAATAGGACAGTCGAACCCCAATGAGAAGTACTAGGTCGGATGAAACCCTTTTCCTGCAACTCCTCCAACTACTTCTTGATCTCCTGGAACTCCGGTGTAGCCATCCTCTAATGAGGAATGAACACCAGTTCCACCCCTGGCACAATCTCAATAGAAAAGTCGAACTCACGCTCCGGAGGAAAACCTGAAAAGCCCTCTAGAAAGACATCTATGAAATGATCCACCACTGGAGGAAAGTCTAACTTTGAATTCCCCTAGTCATCCATATAAAGACTAAAAACCTGGGTTGAAACTTCTCCTAACCCATGATGATCTGGAACCTCTCTGCTAGCCTGTACATCCCACTCGCCCTTATGAAAGAAAAGATCCAACCTCCGGTCATAGAAAACTCACCCTGCGACGATTACAGTTGATGAATGCTTGGAATGAAACTATATAGTACATACCTAGAATGACATCATTTCCCGTCATCTCTAGTACATAGAAGTCCCATAAGAAGTTACACGCACCAAATTCACGAGGGCACTACTTGCACTGACGTAAACTAGCTGTCCTAGTCCCCAACAGTGTGTCTAGCACGAAGATATCGGTAGAAGAAAAGATACAGAGCCCAAGGCTCTCCAAGATATAAACATATATAATGCTATGGGAAGCCCCTGTATCAAAAAAGAGATGAAGCTAAAACTGTGTCTACAAAGATTGTACCTCAAACTATAGACGTTCTGAGATCCTGCTCCTGCTGGGTCTACTCCACTGCAAAGATCTGTCCTGTACCGCGGCCCTGTAACCCTACCTAACCACTCTGAGCTAATCCACATTGATGCCCCTAAAAACTGGGCAACTGGTTTCCACAGTCACGACCTCCACCTCGGCCTGAATGGCCGAAAGAACTCTAGTTCCTAGGCTGGTGAGAAACATATGGCACTGCTCCTGTGTAAGGAGTCTAAAAGAACCCCTATCACCACCTGTTGGTGACAAAAACTGAAAAAATCTATGAAGGTGACCCATTTAGCCACAACATCGACACTCCACTTGGTCTCTCAGGAAACATGGCCTCATATTCCCACTTCTCCCACACTGGTAGCGTACCACCTGGCTACCATAAGATGCATCTCGCCTGCTCTAATCTCTTTGTCAAGCCTTTCTACGGTTCTTCCTGTTATCAGCTGGCAGAGCACTAACTCTAGATGTCGAACCGCCCTAGCTCGCAGGTCTAGAATCCTTTATATTACGCTCTATAATCAACACATGGATGATTATAGAAGATATCTAAGTCAACCTAAATATGTTCACCTGCGATCGGATGTCATTCCTCAGACCCCCCTAAAACTTCCACGCAAGGAACAACTCATCGCCTCCATGAATAGGCATAAAACACTACAGCTCAGAGAAGTGAGAGGAATACTCTATTACAAAAAGAGTACCCTACTCCAAACTCATAAACTCCCACTCTCAATCGGACCTCAAAGTATCCAAATAGAAGCAATCATAGAATATTAGACGAATCTTATCCCAAACCATATTCTGCTGGCATCCTATATGTGAAACCACATCCCACCATCTCTTGTAAGATTATTGAAGCATGTAGGTAGCAAGATTCACCCTCCACCCTAGAGGTATCTCGATATGCTTGAAAATCATCAGTGTGGATTTTAGCCATAACTTTGTAGCATGTGGTCCTCCTTCCCCTGAGAGGGTGGGAGGATGCTGCTGCTTGAAAACATGCATCAAGTCTTCCATAGACGTGGCATGAGGCGAAGATCCCTAGAAGGTCCGAATATTCCTCATAATTCCCTCTCTGAACTAATCATTAGCTCCTATGTTAGGTATAATGGCTGATGCCAAGACTGGCAGGATAGGAGGATCTACTAGAAGTCCTTGATCAGCTATATCTGGTGTCTGATAACCGCCTGGAAACCAGCATACGACCAGAGGACATCTCGGTTCCATGACTCTGTAAGGTCAAATGCACACCTTAGATCAACATTATCACAGAATGAAAACTAGGAGCATAAGAAGGGATCAAGAGAAAGAAGGAATTTGAAAATTTACAAAACATGACTACATAACGTGTATAAAGACTACACGACATGTTCTCTTAAGCCATTCACATGGGCGTGTACTTCTACCACAAATTTTCATGTAACAACCAAACCACAAGGCGTGTTGTCCCTACACATGGAATTTACATGAACTCTATTTTCATGCCCGAGTCTCCTTACAGGGATATCCCATGCGGTCCTCTTAATCCTTGACTAAACGGCATGTTCACGACAGACATAGTGTGTACTATACAAGCTTCACCTAGCCCATGTTGTTAGTGACCCGGCCTGACACACGACTGATACTACATGGCGTGTTTTAGATGGACATGACGTCTATGAGAAAGGATAACACCAACCCATATTGATCATGACACAGCCGGGTACCTGGGTCAGACTACACAATGTGTTCAAAGTCGACACAGTGTGTATAAGCTTAAGGTTTATTCATCCGTGTTGTTCATTACACATCCAGGTACTTAGGTTATATGACACAACCTATTCAATACTAACAAGGTGTGTATATCTCATGTTTCCCTCACCCATATTGTTAGTCACATGGGTAGACACACAGTTACTACAACATAGCGTGTACGTACTGTACACGGCGTGTTCCTGTAAGATTTTTATAACTCTGTGTCCCTTCCTATATAGTCAATGACATAGTTATTGACTACACGACATGTATTCATAAATTAAAAACCGTGTATTCTGGGTTTTTCCAGACAGTAGCCTAAGAAACTGCTATGGAGCCCAGAAAATACAGAAAACGAGCGTTAAGGTTCCAAATTCTGATTCGTGAGGGGCCATACTCCCCGCGAATCGAAGCTTGGCATCTTATACATGTTATAAAAAAAAAGAAAAGCTAATGACCCACCAAATTCTGATTCATGAGGGCCCATAACACCTCAAGAACCAAAATTTTTCATTCATCCAAACAAAGCCTTATAAAAAGTAATACTTATCACAATAGTATTTTATCAAGGAATCTATCACGACAACATGAATATTCTACACAACATCAATCACCAAAACATGCAATTGATAATGCACCCTAAATGGTAGTGAAAGAAAGAATGACATATGATCTCTAGCAAGTGATTATATGATGCATGAGATGATATACCCTCATCTCATTAGGTTGTGACATAAATAGAACCCTAATAACATCAACAGTAATAGCTCAACGCACCTGAGTCACCCAATGGTGAAAATCAATCAACTGTAATATTAAAAAATCAAAAAATTGAATTAATAAGGTAAATTTGGATTTTCCGTGTACACTTGTTAGCTACTCATGGGAACAACTTATTACTAAATACCTATTCGATATTATCTGTAACTATAGGGTCCAAACTGTAAATCAATAGAAAATAATTCCTCTGATACCACTTTGTAATGTCCCAATTCCGGAAGCCTCCTAGAGGCGCCCTGTACCCGGTTGGTCACATGGCTTCAAGCGCATTTCCCCGAATGCCAGAGGATGACGACTTGCAGTGAGGGCCTTGGGTGTGACAGTGGGGAAACTATGATCTCATTGGCAGAGTACACAATAGAAGAGAAACAATATTATACAATAACGGAAATAGGAAGTACCAAACAATAGTAACAGTGGAAGACTGATAAAGAAAAAAACTGGAGAAGATATAAATAATTGATGTATGATATATATATCTAGGAAAGTAACAAAACAAGTCACAATGTTGGAATACAAAACAATAATAAACCCATGTACAAAAAGGAAAATATACAGATGAACTCCTCATCATCGCAAGCCATAGCTTGGTCCTATGATCTCTAGCTCCAATGTAATCAAGCACCTGAAGTAGAAGAGCACCTTCCCTTGTCTATACCTGCAACAACATAGTCTGTTTGGGCCTAAAATCATGAACCAAACAGGGTGTGAGACTAAAAAATAATTGGCAACCACCCGAAGATATGTTCCAAATAGTTAGTGAGTATATGGCAGTTAAATTACAGTAAACAGTAAATAGTAAACATGAATGTACTCAGTAGTAAGCAACCCATAGTTCAAACAGAGAACAACGAGGTAATCAGATAATCAGAAACTGGTTACCCTATGTTCCTACCTGATAATTATAGACAACCCTCTGGGAAGTACACCCAGTCTAACCCCTTTGGTTATGTATAGTAATTCGATAAGGACTCCCGGAGGAAGAGCTCATGGTTTATCCTCTTATAGTCAAAAGTAAGGCAAGAATCTCTGAGGAAGCTCACACAGTCCATTCCCCGCATAGTCTAAGGTAGTCAAGGACTCTCTGAGGAAGCTCACATGTCAATTCTCCTTATATCCCCAATGTCTAGGACTCTCTGTGGAATCTCACTTGGTCAATTCCCCTTATAGCCCAGACCATTCAAGTCAAATACAGAATCTCTGAGGAAGCTCCCGCAATCTCTCCCCTTTTAGTCTAAAGAAATCAAGGACTCTCTGAGGAAGCTCACTCGGTCTATCCCCTTATAGTCTATAAGCTCAAAGACTCTATGAAGAATCTCTCTTGGTCAATCCCCCAATAGTCTATAATGTCCCAAGACTCTCTGAGTAAGCTCACTCGGTGTATCAACTTTTAATCTACTACACTAGGTTCTCATGGCCCTGTGTAAGTTAATGGGAATAGAAGTGTAATATAGCAAAGGTAAACCTACTGAGCTACTTAGATAAACAGTCTAAAGCATAACAAGCATGTTAGAATACAACTCACTATCCAACAACAACAAGCATGAAAAAAAGGTAAAGCAGCCAAAGGCTAAATAGGACCAAAAAGTTATAAACAGAACAATTATTGGGAATAACACATCCATGCAGAGAAAACAGCCTATTTCATATACAAATTACGTCAAAATAGGCATACAAGCATGGAAGGAAAACAACATGGGTAAAACAGGAAACATGTAATACCTCGTTCAAGGGTATTGGTGGAATTTGCACATAAAAGTCAATGACTTCGAATAGAAAGGCCCAAACCACCAACCTCGGGCTTAGGAGATCAATATACTTGAACCTCGAAGCTTCATTCTCCTTGGAACATCATAGATCTAAGAAAAATTCCAAAATGTTCAACCCACAATAACATGGAAAAGAAGAGGTATTGGAAAACGATGCTATAGAAGAAGGAAGAGCTTACCACTGTGGTTCCAACGCAATCGACATCATTTGAGTCAGAGGACAGACGGATGATCGGGGGATCATCAAAGATCTGCAGATGCTTTGTGCTCTTAGATGATTGTAACCTAAAAGAAGTGGTTTCTGTCCATCAGACGTGACCCCTGTGCATTTAACTAATAAACAAAACACACGACATGTATTTTTGGAGTACACTATGTGTGCTTTCTATTTCCGTACTCCGTTTTAGGTGGCCTCCAAGTCACATCCACATGACTGTGTGTGCGGCTACTACACGACCAGAACATGGCCTGATGTGGCAAGAATGTACACGGTGTGTACTCATAAAGTACATGGTGTGTACTTAGAAAATTTCCATAATTTCCTCTTTTCTCCAAAAACGATCATAAAGGAAAAACATACCTGAAAAAAAGATCTGGGTTCTTACAATATGATATATATTATGATTGATATAATGGGAAATTCAATATGGAATAGAGATGATCTAAATTGAAAATAAATATTGTATTTATTATATTAAAATATAATATGAATTTCATGTTTGTATCAGGATTTCCAAGACTACTCAACTCTTTACTCCATGGGGATGTGATTCTTTATATATAACACTAATCTTGTAAAGTAACCACTCACTTTGGGATATTGTGGTGGTGTTTTATACACATGGTATCAGATAAAGTTTTGTAGAAACCTTAGGAATTGGATTTAGGAAATCATTGATTTGGGAAACATTAAACTGTGATTCACAATGAGGGTAAGTATTGAATAATATTTTAATGTTTTGGTATGGTAGATATTATGTGGGTTTTCCAAACAATACATCCCTATTGACATACTACAAGTGGATTTGGTTCTATCACAGATGTACCTAGAGGTGAAAAATTCAAAAAAGGTGAATTGGGCTTGACTGGAGTGTTACTTGGTACATGAAAATGGGTCATATGTGCACCTGGTTTCACACTCCTAGTATATATGGTGGTTTTAATTCAAATTTTCTTTACAAACCATTATGAAATATTTGAAAACATTGTATGTTTCGAAAATATTCACAAAGAAAGAGTGCTTATGACAATGAGATTGGCCATGAATAAAGTTATCCACTTGTTTTGGGAAGCTACATTATGTAAGATAATGTCATGATCTATTTCAGTGTATAACATTATATAGAAATTGATCCAAGATAATGTAATATAAACTATCTAGATGCACATATCCCATGTAGGGATTTCCCTCAGGGGAAAGATAAAGAAGTTGGAGTAGGAACTTTAGTTGGAACTAATCAAATTATAACCATATTAAGGAATATGACTGTGGTTATGACTAATAATTTTTCATATATGGAATATCTTACTGATGTACCGTGTGGTGTAACAATGTTAGACCACTTCATGCACCAACCACCACCATCATTCAATGGGACTATAAATCCATTTGTAGTAAAGTAATTGATATGTTCCTTAGAGATGATATTTCTCACACAAGGAAGTAATAAAATAGACACTTTTTCCACGAAATTTATTCATCTCTCAAGATATGCATAAATTTTTTATAATTGATTCAAATAAATAAGGATGAATAATAAATTACAAATATGGATTGTAATTATTTCAAGATTACCTTATTAGAAAAATATTTTACTCATGAGAAACAAGTGGATATAGAAAGAAAATTTATGAGTATAAGACAAAATGAAGAGGAAAATGTTTCTATGTATGAATATATCTTTATAAAGTTCAAAAGGCATGTTGTGGACTACATATGTAATCCAATGATAATGATTGAACATTTATTTTATGGGTTAAATACAATTCTTCAAAGGGAACTAGTCTCTTAAAAATTCCCATTATATGAGGAAAAAGTATCACGTGCTATCAAGAGGAGAAATAATTCACCAAGTATTATAGTTTTTATGTGAATAAAGAGAATAATAGGATTGATGAGAAAAAATGAATAATGGGAATATAGGAAAGATGGATTTCCCTATGTGATAATTAGGGGAAAACACCCTACTACTTTAATGAAGGGAATTGTCTTTTTCTATAAATATTCGACAAAACTGATACTATAATCATGATTTCATGGTCCAAAAATAACATTCAGATGTGAAATGCTTCAGCTATAAGGACATGGGTCACTACAGAAATGAATTCCACAAATGATAGTGGAATATAAATTAAATGAAGATATGAGATCATGTTCTAGATTATGAAATTAATACTGAATAAATGTAATGATTAATTTTTTGTTTGAATTAAATAATTATTTTATAGGTATATGTATTAAATGATATTCTAGTTATATCAATTATAAAATTTATAAATATTTTACTATGATATATTTTCTATATGTATTTGAAGGCAAATATTAAATGGTACCATGAAAAGTGATTTTTTGGAAAGTAGATCTTTTTTAAAAACACATGATTGAGTGCTGATATCCCATAATATGTGCTGTATGTTTAGATAATTATGATAATGAAATTCTTATGGGATAATTTTCGTGACCTTAAAATATGATAGTGATTTTATGTCTAATGTAATCCTTTTTAGAGTTTACTGCATGTTTGGATTTCTAGAATATATTCGACAATATGAGATTTTATTTTTTGGAAGTAAACATGTTATCATTAAGGATTTATGAGGATCGAGGTATTCACATATTTTTAATGTGAAATTTAGAGCCAATATATATTGTATGAAAAATAAAAATGTTGATTTAGTGACCTTTTAATTTTTTTAACTTTAAATTTGGTCAGGAATATTTTGTATAGTTCTTAAGGTTAACCAAACATGAAATGGATTAGGTTTAATTTTACGAGTTACTATAGCGGTATTATAAATTAATTTAATATATTATATAAATTTTTTTCATACCATTTTGTTTTATTAATGACCATATGAACATCTTGTTACAGTTTTATGGATCTTGTGATCGATTAAAAGATAATTTTTATGATTCAGGCATAAAAACATTCATCATGGTTATTAATTTGTTGGAGTAAGAGAAAAATTGGAAATTTATTTAATAATAAAATTTTGAAATATTTCTTTTTAAATATAAGGATATCATGTATGTATATTTTCGTATATTCTTAGATAGTAAAAATCATTCTCAACATTAGGAAAATAATCTTGAAACAAAAAAGTTATCATATTACAATCATATTTTATGAATCAAATTGTCTGTTAAAAGCAAAAAAAAATTATGACTTTTATGTCCTCAACATTCCATTGATCATTCAATTCCTTGTGATCAATGATATCTATCACTCTATATAATTATTTATACCATTCTTCATTGTATATACCTTACCTTCACACTAATGTTCACCAATATGAGAACCTTGTTATGTGTAATCATAAATGACCATTGTACCTCCCTTAATATATTATCAATATAATGTGTTTTTAACCATTTTTATGATGTGTTTTTAAAAAAAGGAATTTTCAAATGTCAAACACTTAATTTTTAAGATCATGATTTAAATGTGAGGACATAATTTATTTAAGGGGGTACAATGTAACACACTGAGATATTAAAAGAGTAACATTATTTTCAATAATGTTTATGAAAAACAATACCCTGAGTAGAAGATAATTTAATAATACAAGACTTTAAGATATATTTATTTTAAACAAATTAAATCTATTATATAGCTTTAAAAGCATACAAGGCCTTGTTTAAAAGAAACACGACACTCTATTGAAATATTATTATTTTGGGATAACCATCATAACCTATTTGTTATGTTTGTGGGTAAGAAAATGAATAAATAAACTTCAAAAATTATATGTCTTAAACATGTAAAAATTAAATTAAATGGTTATATATTTATTATAAATAAAATAAGAATCATTTTAAGGGAAAAAATTATTTCTAAATATTTTTATTTTTTTAAAAGGTGGTTTAGTCACCCTTTGCGCACATAATTTAAAAATATTTTTTAAATTTTTTAGAAAATTTATTTTAAAAAATAAATTTTATTTCATAAATGAAAATATTGAAATTGTAGTTTGGTGAATGTTCCAAATTTTTCTAAAAGGATTAATTTTTTTGATGAATGGTGAAAATACTTATTTTTATTGAAAACTTCCTATTCGGTAAAATAATTTTCAAGGATAAATTTTGCTTTAAAATGGGTTTTATGAATTTTTTAGATTATATTAAAATTTAACTAATATAAATTGTTGGGACCAATTTATTTTCCAAGTATATTATAAAAAATTTACATACTTATGATAATATTTCTTTGGGAAACAGCTTTTTGGGTACATATGTGGGATTTATTTTACATTAATTTTTTCCAGTTATATGAAAAAAATTTGGAAAAATGATTTCCATATTTTCAATAAGAATAATTAATATTATAAAATATGGTCAACTTAATTTCTTTTCCATAATTAATAATGAAAAACTTAAAAATTAATTATTACAGTTATGGTAAAGAACTGATTTACCAGGGGTTAAACCTAGAAGACAAGAGTAAAAAGACCATATACATGTACAAAAACCATTTTATATAAATATTTTTACCTTATATCATCTAAGGATTAATTGGAATCAATATTGGATTCTTTTTGATGAATACAAATGTGGTCATAAAGGATTCTTATCGCAAAATCCATGTGTGTCCTCACCCATACTTATAAAATACCAACACTCTCATCCACACTTGAAACATCCTAAAACCTATGATTAAGAAAACAAAAACCTCAATACCTTCCTAATTTTAGTCACCAAATCATAGAGTCCTTACTTTTATTATTAATCCCTCGTAAAAAGGCTTTAGGTTTAGACCGAAAGAGGCTCTCTGAAGTAAAAGTAAAATTATTAAATGTTCATATTTGTTTTATTTCTTCTTATAATTCCTCATATTATTTTTCATCATTGATAATATAATAACACATTTATATAGAATATTATTATATTTTATTATGTTATGTTAATGATATTTATCCATGTCCTCTTCCATCAAATGGAAAATGAAATAATCAATCACCTGTATGGTAGTCTACCGCCTCATGAACTGATGTATTCTGATTTTCATCACCACCTTTAAAAGATATATATATATTGATTTATTTAATATATATATATTATATTTATGAAATAATTATAATTTCTTATTTATTATATCAGATATGCCTTCTTACTTTCTATTTCTTTGGAGATACGATCATGTCTCTCATGTTTACGGAAGACTACCTCCTTATGAATCAATGTTTTTTTTCACATACAATTTACTTGGAAGGTGGTGAGGATATATTTAATGAAATATATGTGACATTTATAAGATAAAAATAATTCAATATTAATAATATTACATATTAATTCTTACCTTCCAATGAATTGTAAAACAATAACATCACTCGTGCATACGTGTGGACTATCTCCCCAACATAGTGATGTGAAATATTTGTACTTAAACATACAAGGATGGTAATAAGGATATATTTAATTAACATAAATTATATATATAACATAATAATTATTCTATTATGGTGAATTAATATTTATTTTCCTTTTTTTATCTATCTAGAAAAATGAAATCATTGTTCATGCATATATATGGTCATCCGTCTCAATGAGTGGTGTAATCCATTTTCTATCTCGTACTTTTATAGATTAAAATAAACACATATATAATTAATATTTATTATATTTATATCATGGTTTAAATTATTTATTTATATAACCATGATCAAAGTAAAATTATAGATATTACCGATATGAACCATACATGAAAAATGAATCAATTATCACCCAACATATAGATTTAAATAATGATTTTTTAATAAATGGTGATAAAATATTATAAGTGAATAATATATGGTATAATATATATGATTATGGTTCTTTAATAGATTTATAATTAACATGAATTTATTATATTTGAGGTTTCAAACACATAATAAGGAAGGTGAAATTTGGGTAAGGGTTTCCCATCTCACTAATACTCTCGTGAGAAATATTCTACATTCATCACATGTTCCTTTATGTGGTGTATATACTACCCCATTGATATTTTATCTCATGAATCTATTTATCCTCATTGAATTTAAAATTTAAATTTATTCTATTCCATTCCTGTGGCATATGATTCAAATGGTACCAAATTTGTAAGAGATTCATGTTTCAATCTCATTCTAATCTGGATTGTTTATACATGAATTTCCATTGAACTCAGTTATTTAGTTATTTGATAATAAAATAATTTTATTTTATTCTACTATGGTTATTCATTATTTTTTCAATTAATATTACTTTATTCATCTCTCTAGTACATAAAATAATTTATAGAACTTTTTCAGTAATATTTGACTTTATTTATCTCTTCGGTCAAACAACATTTCTTCCAAATCTAGGATTTAAAAAAAATTCGAAAATTTTTCCAATCTTAAATAAATTTTTTATTAATGAATTTTTTTTATATTTTATAATACTTAAAAAATATTTTTGAAGGAATTATCATGTCACATTAAAAACAATTCCAATTTGGATTTTATTGAAAATTAAAAAGGAATGTTTTTATTAACTTATACAACATGTACCAAATTTCTTGATGTCATGACCACTAATTGATTTAAAGATAACTTTACTAGTTTCAAATATTATTTTCAAAGAAAATTTCTTTTAAATTTTATTTTATATTTTAGTCTTAAAGGGTTATTTTCATAGTGAAATTGATATTTTCCTCAAGAATGTTCTTAATAGAATTTTTATGTTATTTTTATTCCTATATTAAAACAACCTTTATTTTACATTATGATTAACTCAGAATAAGTTGTAATTATTGATTCATTATTATTTATATGTATATTTTATTATCACTTGAATAGGTTGTGCTATTTGTATGCGATTTTCCATATTATTATGAACGGTTTATGATCATGTTTATTGATTTAAAAAATTATTAAAATTTCATATTCTAATTTTCCAAGACGAATGTTTATTTTTATTATGTTTCAACCCTTTCATATATGGAATTAATTGGACTTAGAATGTGATGATTGGGTCTGGTTATTGCCTCTTAACAAATTTATAGGTTTTATGAGACAAACTAGCATGGGTTTTTGGTTGAGTAAGTACCCATTTATCTAAGATGTCTTGGAATAAGGACTTGAAGGTATAATTATGATATTTTATATTATTAATTACTTTATTATAATAATATTCATTGATTCCCATGTGATTATTCAATTAGTTAGAATATCCATTTAAATGTTTTAAGCTCATATGATTATTTATATGAACTTACCTTACTATTATTTATTCCACCCATATTATGCTCATGTAATTGATAAAATGTAATGTTTTTCAGTTATTTACCATGGAATATTTATTATTCTTTATTTATTCATAGATTCCACCCTAATCATAACCTTATTGAGCATTAGAACTCACCCCTTTCTTATGTTTCCTTTCCCTAGGATGTTAGGAAATGTTTAATGATTGATATATACGGACATGACAAGGGAGGAAAATATGATATTAGAGAATAATATATATTTTATTTCAGGTTTCAAAATTCAATGTGAATTTTAGGTATACAAACATTTTACCAAGAATAATAAACTATTTAGACCTTCGTGATGTGATACCTTATATCTACCACCAATGTAATAAAGTAACCATATAGTCTAAGCTAATGATTTCATAGTATTTACAGATTTATTATATATATATGATATCAAGGACATAATAATACTTTCATAATTATAATACCACATCTAACTTCTTACCGTGAAATATTTTGGAAATCGCTAATGTCGCTCGTGTGTACGTGTGGACTACCATATCCATGTTGAAATGTGATTAATTATTCATTTCTGTTTTACATTGATGTTAATAAAGATATATTTTATGAATATATATTATTTATATTTTATAATAATAAATTGATAAAGGTAAATTGTTAGTTATTTTTATTTCATTCAATCTCCTGAAAAATGAAAACATCATTTCTGCGTACATATGACATTCCATGTATATGAATGGTATAATTAATTTTTCTATATGTATAATATATATATGGATATAAATATGTATATAATTAATATATGTGATAGTTATATCATTATTAATTTTTGTTATATTATTTAACCATAATCAAAGTATAAGTACCAAAACTAATGAAACAAAACATACATGAAAAATGAACCAGTTATCACTCGGAATAATGATTTCAATCATGAATTGTTAATAAATATGTGATAAATTGTAATTGGTAAATCATATATGATATGATATATATGAGTATGGTTATGTAACATATGTATAATAAAACTATATTTATTATTAATGAGGTATGATCATGAATGAACTAAAACATATGGTAAGATACCTTCAGTCTCACTTTTACTTCTATGAGACACATTATATATTAACCACTTGTTTCATTTTTGTGATGTATATAATTATCATTAATTTATTTTATGATAATCCTAATAAAAATTATAAGGGTATACATATCCATATAAAGTTATATTTTTCTTGATGTTTATATTTTAAATTAACAAAAGTGGTAAGGGTTTTACTTTAAAATATCCTTGTTTGTTGTGATTTTTTATGATCAATTTTCTGATGATAAAATATTAGGATCTAACTCCCTCAAAAATCATTAATTTTACTCCTCTTTTATTATTTCTTGAGAATACATTTTTTATATAATTGTATTATTTTTATGTACACAATAGACTAGAATACTATTTTTAAAGAAAAACTGACATTATTTCTCTCTTCAGCCGAATATTCTTTCTCCTCTATAACCAATTATTCTAAAATGTTTATTAAAGACATTAATATTATAAATTTTTTATTTAAATTAAAATTTACCCATTATTTATTTTTTCAAAATTGTTTTTAAAAGTTATATTCTACTCGTTTTCTGAACAAGGTACTTTTTTAATTTTAAAAAAAGTATGAGAGAAATATTTTTATTTATATTATATAGAATGAACATAGTTTCCCATTATTATGATAAATAAATTCATTGAAATATATTTTTAAAAATTTCATTTTTATTTTGAAATTCAATTTTTTTCTTAATATTTTGGACATTTATAGATTTGAAATAAGAGATTTCAAATTGAAAAGAAAATTTTACATAATAAATATTCCAAGTGATCTTTTAATGGAATTTTCTATCTATTATTATATACATTGACGTACCATATTCATTATTGGGGATATAATATAGTAATATAAACATTATACTTTCTCTAAATGGGTATTTTTTTATTTCATGATTTTTACTAAAGTCACTCATTTTCTATGGGTTATGTTATGAGTAATTTATAAGATGTTTATGATACGTGTTTCTATATAGGATATGACTAAATGAGAATATTAAAAAACCCATTTATTTCATTGGTTATAAAAAGAGGAATTTTTTTATTATATTATGGTACACATATGTATGATTTTCATTACGTGATGGACAAGATAGAAATTATATAACACTGCAATACATTTGGTAATAGTAGATATATATTGAGATAAATAGGATGAGAATGAGGAGTGAACTAAATTTAGTTTGGCACTTTTTGCACTATGATAGTATTGAGGGTGAATGATGAATACTATGATAGTTTTTGGAGTGAACCCAATCAACTATGATAGTCTTGGAAATGATCCTTTACTACTAAAGAAATGATTTTTTTATGCCTACATGTTTTCCAAAAAATCATGTGTTATTCCTATTATATACAATTATAGATAAGGTAATTTTGATTTTTTTATGATTCATGTGAAATGAACATCCACGATTTATTCCTTGACTCACGAAGATGATATTTTCTATGGAAGGTATAACGTTCAAATTTTTTTCTCATGTTCTCATATCCTTATGAAGATGTTGTGTTTAAGTGATAATTAATATCTCCCTTGTTTACCCATACAAAACATATGATTCCAAGATTTATAATACTTCCATTCCCTAGGAAATAATGAATGGTATTATGTTAGATATGTCTAAGAAGGGTGATAGTTATGAAGAAAATAGTGGGATATTATGTGGTTCACTTATGGAATAGTTTTTTATGTATCCATGTTTACCAAATATATAAGACCTATAAAATAGAATAATTGATCATTATTTTATGTATTACATATTCATATAATAAGATATAAAACCTATATATGAAAATTATTGTTTTTTTAGTTAGTATCACAGAAAGGATTTATCACCATAGGACACCATGATGAGAAAACATTAATAAGAGCCCTGGGGAAAAGACTAAGTATAGGATAAAGTGCTAATTTTTAGGTAATGAACATTGATTTCCTAGGTTAGAAATACTTTTTGTTAGATTTAAAAGAATTTTTCTTGATTCAGACATCATATAAATGATTTATCATGATTATGTGTGTTAACACTATGAGTATTATTACCCGGACTTTGTTTCTTGTATTTATTTGTTGAATATACCTGAATGGAATCTGGTTAATGGTGAATGTTATGAACAATGCAATTATTTTCCTCCTGATAAAAAAATTATGGGATATGGAATGAAAAATAACATTGTTATTATCACAAAATATTCTAAAGATAATAATATTTCTAAAATTCATATGGGAAAAAGAGGTACCAATGTTCTATTCATTCCATCATAATGAATCATCAGCCTTCTTTTAGTAGGTCAAAAGGTCCCCTAGTTTATAAGAAATTGATCAGTTCCATTGAAAATATATTTTCTATCTTTTTGTGTTTGGAGCATGATAGATTCATTTGGGGAATTTATCATTTGGAAGTAGAAACATATAAATGGAAGGCACTTATCAAGAATATTAGGCAACATGAAGGAATCAACTCTATAGAGTGGGTGATTTTAAGAAATTATTTTTCAATAAGTACATTCATTATATTCTTTATATGAATAAAATTACATAATTTCTTGTGAAAAAGTAGAAGGATGATGAATCCATTTGTACTAGTGAGGAAATTTTTATAAGACTATCAAGGAATGTTTTTGGTATTATCCTCAAACCTAAAAGTAAGGTTGGAAGATTCATTAGTGGCTTAAAACCAATTATATAAAAAAAGTTAGAAAAAAAGAACTTTAGTATCTATGAAAAAATCTGTTATTGTTATATCAAGATGGAAATAGAGATTAAAGTCACCCCTAAATCTCCTATTTTTGATAAATAAAATAATGAAGTAATTGAAAGGAAACTCTAAATACCATGGAGAGAAGAAGAAACTCCAATGTTTAGGCTCATACATTATAAGGAAATATGGATTAAATTATTTAAAGGGAATTGGAAAATGTTTTTTATGTGTGGAATGTTAAATCATCATGAAATAAAATTATGAATAATGAGAAGAAGTAATATAATGATGTAAATATAGAGAATGATCCATAGAATGCACCACCCAAACTCAGGTGTTTCAAATACAAGGAGTATGAGAATTATTCTGACAAGTGTTCAAATAATATTTTTAAAAATGATGGTCGATTTTAGTGACCACTTAAATAGAGAGATAAACAGATATCTCATGAAATAACTATTTTTAATGAGGGGTATGGTAATTATGTGGTGGAAAGTAAACCTATATTCACATCTAAAACTACTAATGTCTTATTTAACTCCAGATCTTCCCACCCTTTTATATCTAATTAATTTTCTATGTTTTTTAAAATTTCACCCAAAATATTAGATGTTGAATTATCAGTAAACCCCTTAATAGTACTTTGATCACATCTCAATTATATGATTCTTCTTTGATTAGAGTTTGTAGGATTTCCCTTCCTGTATATCATGTAATTATCCCTTTTGTTTAATTTGATGTTATTTATTCATGAATTGTATTTCTCTACATAACTCCCACATGAATTTACGAGTATAAGAAGTATTGTTCATTACTATGAACCAAAAAAATAATCATCTATTAGTGCTGTGATAAATATAAACCTATAATGAAAATTGAATCTATTTGATGGGTATTAAATCCTATTAAAAAGGGTTCATTATATTTAATGGTTATGATAAAACTCAATATCAAAGATATTTTTCTTTTCGTTGATATTTTTTTTTCATGAGAGTTTCGTAGCCTTCTTCCAAATCATGAAGTAGATTTTTTAATAGAACACATAACCATGGATACTCTTAATTTAAAGACTCAATAAAAAAACCTGATTGTGTACTAGGAAATGTAGAAGAAACTAAAATAGAATCTTAACTATTGATTTTTTTTCAAGTGTGTCATCGTAGGGAGAACCTATTATTTATTAAAAATAAAGATATATTAATGTGACACTATAATGATCGTTGATAACTAAACAAGATCACAATATTGAGTAAGTATCCCCTCCCCCATATTGTTGACTTTTTTCATCAACTAAGTGGAGCTAAATATTTTCTAAGATTGACCTTCATTCTAGATATCATCACTTCTGGGTCATAATGGAGGATATAAAAAAGAAAATATTTTATACATGGTATGGAAAATATGAATATATATAGTGGTTCCATTTGGTATTATTTATTCACATTCTATATTAATGGATTTAATTAATATTGTCTTTGTAGATTACATTAATATGTTTGTGGTTGTAAATATAAATAATATTCTTATATATTTAATGATAATGGAAGAGAATGAATATCAAATGTGAATTGAGATAAAGATCCAATGGATGGATAAGCTGTTTGAAAAATTTATCAAGTGGGAATTTTGGATATAAAAGGCTTCATTTTTGGGTCATATAAACTCAAGAGAGGGTATATATGTGGATCCATCAATGAATTATGTTAATTTATTGTCCAACCAAACCAAATACTATGAATGAGATCCATATTTATCTTCATTTTTTTGACATTATCAACACTTTGTGGGAAATTTATCATGTCTGTCTAATCCACTCACCATGTTAATCCAAGTTCCTTTAGACAAATGTTTGTGAATGAAATTTTAAGGGACTAAAGGGTAGGTTTTAAATCACACATATTCATAAATTATATAGAAGTATATAAGGGATTGTAATCTATAGTGATGTATTGAATAATGGAATGTGATGTGTTCTCAATAATTATGACACATTTATAGATTATTTTTAATTGAAATTTACGGTTGGTGAGAAAAACTATCCAACTCATGAATTTGGGTCAGATGTGGTAATTTTTGTACTAATGATATGGAGGAATTATCTTTATATAAAGTATACTCATATATATACTGAACAAAAATATTTCAAAGTACATAGTCACATAATTTTTTTTTTAATTTTATATGATCCTGACCTTTCTGATGATCCTTGTGATCTTTTTTAGGTACAATTTTACCCTTGTTTTGGTAATACCTTGGTTGAGTTTTTATTTCAGGTTATTGATGTTGAATGTAACGCCCCGTCCCCAATTACCCAGAGTCGGTGCATTATTACATAACATTGGCATGATCACGGACGATCAAGTCTCGAAAGACTGATTAGTTTAGTAGACATGGAAACTCTAGATCTATTCATAAGTCTTACATTACATCGTAATGTAAAAAATAATACAAAACATCTTGTCTTCATAGACCACAATCCTATCCCCTCATACTATCCTAGTAGTAATTCATAAAATACTTCTTCACATCCTGGGAAAAATAAAACATTGAAAGGGGTGATCACAGATGCTCAGTTAGGAATATAATTCAGTGGAAACTTTCATAAATAAACATAAATATTTAAGGCAGTGTATAACTAAAAAAAATCCTATTAAACTTGTACGTCAGTATAATAAGGAAAATATAAAATGAAATAATTCCATTTACTTATTCTCATGGATATTCTACTAGTCGAATAATCACATTCAATATCAATAACCACTTTCATAATGATGGAATTCATAATGGCATACTATCATAACCTCATAGTAAAGGCCTTGTTCCAAGACTACCAATAAGATTTTGTCAAGGACTTGTCCCAAGACCCTAGTTTGTCTCATGAGAACTACCGATGCATCGAGGAGCAATAGCGGGATCCACCCATCACTTATTAAGTCCAATGTATTCCTCATATGAACAGGTTTAAACATAACATAAATATTTGTATTAAAACTAGCATACAAATTGTCAATAATTTATCCATAAACCATGAATGTTATAAAAATAACACATCCATAGTCAAACATATCACAAAAACTTAAATAAAATATGTATGTTTTGTATCATAATAATTAAACTTCAAATAATCATAAAATCTATCAAAGGATATTGACATAGATTAAATCAAAACTATTTGAGAGAAATACCTCTTTTTTGAAATAATTTAAAAGTCAAATAATTATAAAAGAAAACATTTACGTGGAAAATATTCTTATAAGCTTGTAAGGGAAGCTTCAATGATTTTATAATGGTGGAAAATAGATGCACCCGCCGTAAATTAAAAAAGACATTCTTACCTTAATATTGTCAAAAACGTTAAAAAATAACTTGTTTGGAAAACGACTAACAGATTCTTTTATAAACTTCTTATAAAAATTCAAACAAGGGTATAAATGAATTTAACCTATATTATGTAAAATAGTATTAATGTTTTGAAATAAATTTTTAATAAACATAGATGTGGATGATAAAGAGGTCCCAGTAGATAAATATGTATAAACAACCTCGGATAATGAAGAGATTGTGAAATAAACCCTTACCTTGTACTTTTCCATGGTTGAGGGTAGGATAAACTCATGTATAATGTTGACATAATTGTAATTAAATTATACAGTATCATATATATTAATATGATATCATATATAATCTTTTAACATTTATTTTTTAATAATATCTTAGTATTATCATCGTTTCGGGTGTTAACTTACTCGTTTTCTTTTATATGTTTTGTAACATAATTCTTATTTGTTATGGATAGTTTGTATCTTATTCATATCCATAATGATATAAAGTCCTTAAAAATTACTTTTAATCATCAAATGAGAATTAGTCTTGAATGGATATGATGGGGAATGAATCTCATCGCGTTCGTAGAGACGGTAGTCCGTACGTACGCACGAGCGACAATATCATTCTTTTGATATAAAATAATATATAATTGGATGTTATATCATATATAAATAATCATTATCATGTTATATTTATTATTTAAATCAGTTACACATCATTATCATACTCATCCAAATAATAACATTTTTAATAACAATTACACCACGATGTGGAGATGGTAAGACATATGTACGCACGTATGGTGACATGTCATTCAAAGGATGGATAAAATACTGAATATGGTTGTACCATATTTATTATAATATCATGGTATATAGAAGATACTGGATTTATTATTTTTAAAAGAAATTAACAATGAAAGAAGAATTTTAAGAAGAAAGGAACTTGAAAGGGGGTGGTGAAATCATTACCTCTTCTTCGGGTTCTTCCTTTTGATTTGATCAAAAGGGATCCTTAGGTTGGATTTATTATCAAACTAAGGCCTCTAGGATGAATGGAGGAATGTTGAGAGTGTATTTGGGCAGAGGTTGGCTGAGACAAATGGCTTGTAAGGTGTGAATAAGGTGGTAGAGGTGGTGGCCTTTTATAAGAGGAGAGGAGGGGCAGTCTTTGAAAGTCATGAAATTTTACTTTATTATGAATTGTGCTTCAGATTTTAAAGGTCCCATAATGATAAATATCTAGGATAAGGTGATAAGGGTTGAAAATCCACCCATCAAATAGGCTTTAGACAAGTGTATGTCTTATATTTTACCTTATCTTTTCATTTTATTTAAATCGTCCATTAATGAGGTAATCACTGCATCATCATGGTGTCATACGTAAATGTATTTATTTAGTGTCTAAAAATTATAAAAAAATACCATGATGTAGTAAATCATTTTAGATTTACAATGAGTATTTATAGTCTAAGAGATAATTTATGTAGACAAAATTAAAATTGTTTTACGTAGGTGTTGCATACTTTTGTTATATTTTCCTTTCTTTAAAAAATACAATGATAAAATTTCACTATCACAAAAAAGTGATTCAATGGGGTCCCTAAGTTGGAACAAGGCATCCCATGGTCGGACATGACACACAAAATATAATTATGATACTTGTTTGGGTCATTTTTATATTATTATGATATTATCTCGTTACCCTTAACTACCTGATTACTAATTAGTCTTGATAATTAAAGATAATTGTTGTCATTAATATTCATAATGCCCAAAAACAAAAGAGTATTAATTACATATTATGGACCTTCTAATTCCAAATATGGAATCAATTTTACCAAATTATAAACACAGAAATTTCAGTAATTAATTTAAAAATTATTCCCGCTATCAAAACCAAAAGCGTGTTTTTAAGAAATAATAACTCTCAGAATATTGACACTTGTTTATATTCAGTTTAAATGTGAAATTATGTCCAATGAACAACATTGTATTAAATGGAAAAAATATATTCTAAAAATACTTTAAAACCACTAAATTCGTAATTTATCACTATTAATTATTTTTATTTAAATGATGTTTTTAATTTAAATTTAGTAACTTTCACTATTCATCAAAATATGAAAGTTATCCGAAAGGTACCTAAATTTCACACTTAGATAATTTCAATATTTCAAAACCAAAAATGAAGTCAATTTTTAATGATAAAATTTATAAAATTTCAAAAAGTGGGAATTACTATTCATAACGACTACTTTGATTGGTCGCGGTGTGTTAGAATCTCGATGTTGCGTACAAGGCAAGCAGTTGCATTATTCAAAGGGAAATTGTAACACCCGAGAATTTTATGAGAAATATTTTGTTTTTATGTTATATAAATCATCAAAGGAATCTTTCACTATACACAACACTAGCTTGGCTTTCTTTACACGCAATCACGACCTTCCTCGATAGCTTGCGTCGTACGCAATACCGAGTTTCACTAAACAACGATATGCTATTAAAATATTATTAAAAATAGCAGTTATGAATAGTAATAATAACTTTTTGAAAAATTTTAAATGTAATTTTTCAAAATTGAATTTATTTTTTGGATTCAGAATATCGAAATTATCCTAGGGTGAAATTTTGGTATTTTTATGAAAACATTAAATTTTCGATGAATAGTGAAAACACTCGGTTACTATTTAAAAAATGACTTTTTATATAAAAAATTATTTATATTATTTAAATTTATTTTAGGTCAAAATTGATACATAATATCTATATATGTTCAATGTAATTCATTGGAGTAATTTTATAATAATTTTAGATATATAAAAACTTTATTAAACTTTTGACTGTCTTTTACCCACCTCCTAGGAAAATTTCCAAATTTACATAAAACATAATTTTACCACTTCTGTGAGTGGAATTTAAAAAATTTGAGAGACACGGTTGATGTCAGTAAGTAAAATGTTGTTCAATGAGATGAAAATAATTTTTGGTGAATAGTATCTTTTTACTTTTATTTGCCACGGTTAAAAGTAAATAGGGTAATTAAGAGTAAAAATGAAAATATTTTTACCATGTAACATGTCCTAATTCTGTTGGATAACTGTAATTCGACCAAAAACAACCTTAGAAATAAAATATGACCATTTAGGCTCACTTGGATTAGATTAGGATATTTATTATTAATTTATTTAAAGAAGGGTCAAAATAGTTAAAATCAAAGTTTAATAAGGAAATCATTTTTAATATAGGATTATACATAAGATAAATTCTACTATAAATATTAATTATAAAGATAAAAATATTTCCTACATAATTATATTTTATTTGTAATTTTTAGACATTAAATAATTAAATTTATTTATGACACAAATATGATGCAATAATTATCTTATTAATGAAATATTGACATAATTGATGTTATAAATACCCAAATAAATGTAATTTGAGACTTTTTTGGAATTACACTAATTTTAAAGGTTAATATGACAATTTAGTATTTAGTTAATTAACTTTCATTGAATTAATCATCCAGTTACAATTTTCAAAAAAATCAATTACTAAATAGTGTCAAAATTGACATAAAATAGTTTTTAAAAAAAATATTATATTGTTAATTGTTATTTCATTCATAAAAAATTTAAGGTTAGGCCAAATGACATAGATAAGGATATATATATTAATAATAAAAAACTTGGTGTTTTTTTGGCCTGTTATAGTATGTTTATTAACCTTAGAGTGTAAGAACACAAAAAGACACAGTAAAAGTAAAATTATTTAACTTAAAGTTAAATCTAAATGATAAGGTTAAAATAGGAAACTAAACTTATCTAAATTATATTGGATGAGAGGATATCGACCCATCCCCACCTTAGCTTAGAAATAAATAAATTTGGAGCTATTGAAAACCGAATATGACTTTATAATAAAATAATATTTTTTGTTTTTCCAAAGGTGCCCCTTTCCTCCCTTATAAAAGGGAACCTCCTCCCTCTCTTCATCACACCACTTTGAGCCTTCAATCTCGGACAACCCCTTCCAAATTATATTCTCCACTTCCCTAGAAATATCCTAGAGGTACTGGTCTTCTTCAAAGACCAATTTTAGTGCCCTAAATGGAGGTCTCAAAGAGGCGCTTCAAAGAAGAGGTAATGTCCGTTACCGATTCTTTCAACTTTATTTCTTCTTCCACTTATTCTTCTTTAGTTGTTTCATTATGAAGTAATAACATCAGTATCATTAATATAATGATATGTTATTATAGGTATTAAATAACCATATTTCACCATCTATCCATCCTACGGAAAACGAAATCACCGCGCGTGTGTACATACAGAATACCGTCTCCACGCCGTGGTGTAATCTATTTTCCACCACCACCTTACTTGGATTGGTATAATTGTGTACATAAAAACTATAAATTATTATTTAAAAGTGATATTGATTCTAAAATATTATATATACACTCCATTACAATTTCACGATCATGGGAATGATATCATCGCTCGTGCGTACGTACAGAATACCGTCTCCACGATGTGATGCGACTTGTTCTACATGATATTCATTGCATAATGATTATATAAATGAATTGAATGAATGAATATGATATATATTAAACTAATACCATTCTGGAAATTAGGTATCTATAACCCAAAAAGAAGAATAATAATTTATTCGACAAAACACGCATAAGAACAAAAAGCAATAAACACCCGAATAACAAGTAACAATGAAATATTACTAATAAGAAGAAATGAATATGACCATATATGATATCATAATAATGAATTTGATTCTGGAATAAGTCAATGACATTATTTAAATCATTATACAGGAGGTTCAGACACTTACGAAGAAAATCGGACCTAAGGTAAGGGAAAATCCCGCTATCTCATTTTATACGAGATTGTTTATACATCAGAATTTACTAGGGAATAATTATCATCCACATCCATGTTTCCTCAATATGTAATATTATTTCTATCCACCTAGAATTTTTTAAATCTAATTTTACCCTTCACTGAGTTTTTTGTAAAAGATATGAAAGGAATCTTTTGTCGTTTTTCGTACGAGTTACTATTTGACTTTTCTGACAAAAGTACGAGAAGAATGTTTTTTAAACTTATACGGCATGAATGGATTTTTAAAACACTATTTCCAAGAAGCTTACTTTACAAGTTTTCAAGTTTATTTTTAATCAACTTCTTTTATTTTAGAATTGTATGACATGTTAAGAAAGGAAAAGTGTTTTTGAAGTAGAAAGGATATTTTCCTCAAGAATGGAGTTGAAGGATTTTATCAAAATTATTTTCCATATAAGATAATAAAGGGTTCTATTTATATCCCTATTATTACACTAATTTGATTATGTTGTGATAAAATTATTTTTATGAATTCTTTTATCTTATATGAATTGTTTTATGATGTCATGATATTTAAGAATCCCATTTTTATTACATGGGTTATGCTATGATGTACGGTTTATGATTTTGTGGCACACATAAGAATGGTATCATTATGAGATGGGTGGGACATATATCTACCTCCAATTCATTGGGTAATAATTTTATATCTCATGACGTCGACATGGCTGGAACGGATGGTTAAACCGGTTCAGTGAAACAGGACTGAAATGAGGAATGAACTCGGTTCAGAAATGGACTTTGTCCACTAAGATAGTCTTGGAAATGAGTCTTGAAAAATAAGAAATTATTCTCTATGATTATGTGTGTATGCCACAAAGCTTCATGTTTTATGTTATGATTATTGTGATTACATTTCACTTCCATGATTTATCCCATGTTATGAAATATTGATCTCTTTTGCAGGGTAAGATTTCAAAAATGTTATGTTCTTATGAATATGATGTGATTGATATTTAATTTGTTTATCCTTACTGAGCATTTCAGCTCACCATTTTGTATGTTTTCTTTCCCAAGGTCAGGAAGAAGGTTATTAAGTAAGATATTCCAAAAGAGACTATAGATATGATGAAATAAATGGGAGACAGTGTAGACGCTTTATGAACCAGTTCTTTATGTTTCCCATTTTCTAAAGACACTATACCTATATGGTCCTTTCAGGTTTTTTTTATATTTTGTAATAATTATACTTCAATTTTGATGTACTAACAATGTATTTAATGTATGGTCCATTACCATTGGTATCATAGGAATGGTATAGTCAACCTTTAGAATCTAGGATGTGAAAGCCTTAGTAAGAATCATATGGATAAGTCTAAGAATAGAACACAATCTTAGTGTTTTAGAAATATCCATGAATAACCTCGGATAAGACATTAAGTGTGAAATTTTATTCATGATAATGTGGTTTTCCTATTAGAATTTGTGTTGCTCACACTATTCTTCTTGGTTTTACTCAATGGCTGGAACCCAAAGGAACCGTGTTAATGCGGAATGCGACGGGCAATGTAATGATTGTCCTCCTGAGCAACCAAATGTTATGGGAGATGGAATGAAAAATCTTTTAGCCATGATCACACAAATTTCTCAAGCTATGAATCATGCAGGACTTACAAATGAGCAAAGGATGGAGCAACATTCTGTTTAATCCTTTATGAGGCATCATCCACCTTCTTGCAGCGGGTCTAATGATCCATTAGTTGCTGAACAATTGATTAGTTCTATGGAAATGATATTTTCAGTTCATCAATGTTCTGAACATGATATAGTCATCTTAGTAGTGTATCGTTTGGAAGTTGATGCTGATAAATGGTGGAATATTATCAAGAATATGAGGCCAAGAGATGAAATTGAGCCCATGGAATGGGACGAGTTCAAGGACTTATTTTTCAATAAGTACTTCCCTCGTATTCTTCGAACAAATATGGAGAATGAGTATCTTGAACTAAAGAAAAAGGATGATGAATATGTTGGTACCTACAAAGCAAATTTTACAAGACTTTCATGGTATGCTTCTGGTATTATTATCCAACCTGAGAGTAAGATTGATCGATTATTTAGTTGCTTAAAACCAAGTCTTAGAAGGGCGTTAGCCATAAGGGACTTCAATAGCTACGAGGAAATCATTCTATGTGCTCTCAAAGTTGAGATGGAGATTGGAGTAACCCATCAGTCATATGGGTTTGATAAGAAGAGGAAAATGGAATTCAAAGAAAATCTAAAGAGCACACCGAAAAGAAGATGAGGTTTCCCTTATGCTCAATGTGTGGAAAGAATCATGGAGGGAGTTGTCTTAAAGGGACAAGTAAATATTTCAAATGTTGAAAGGAAGGTCATCGGGCATTTGAATGCCACAACGATGGGAAGAAGATGTCTCGTGATGCGAACAAAGAAAAGGCAACACAGAGTGCACCTCCTACACTTCAATGTTACAAGTGCAAGGAAATAGGGCATTATGCCAATCAATGCCACAATCCAAGGGTTGTTTATGATGATCAATGTCAACAAACTCTTAAGGCTAAAGACAAAGGAAAGTCACATGAAATTTCTATCAGCGATGTGGAGTACGATAACGAAGTGGTGAAAGGTACACTTACTATCCACTCTAAAGTAGAAAATGTTTTATTTGATTTTGTATCTACCCACTCCTTTATTTCAAAGAATTTTTAAGGGTATCACCGTATTACCTCAACAATTAGATGTCGAGTTAGCTGTGACAACCCCTAATGGTCCAACCGTCGCATCAAAAGTTTATAATTCATATCCGATTGAATTTTGTGGGGAAGTGCTTCCTGCAAATCTTGTGATCCTCCCTATAGTGGAATTTGGTGTGATTCTTAGCATGGATTGGATTTCTCTATATGTAGCTCATATCAATTGCCAAAGAAGGGATGTCACATTTTATATTCCAGACCAATATATGATTGTCTATCGATGAAAGGATGAACATAACCTTCCAGTGGAAATTTCTTCTATATTATGGGTCTTGATTCCATTAAATGAAGGTTATTTATCTCAAATGGTTGGTGAGCAACTCACAATTAAGAATATTCCCATTGTACGAGAGTTTGATGATGTCTTTCTGGAGGAATTGTCGGGTCTTCAACCAAATCGTGAAGTTGAGTTTTCAATAGAACTCCTATCGGGTGATTTACCTATATCAAAGACACCATATAGAATGGCCCCAATTGAGTTGCAGGAATTGAAGAATCAACTCCAAGAGAATCTTGATAAGGGGTGCATACATCCTAGTGCATCACCTTGGGGAGCACCTGTTCATTTTTTTAAGAAGAAAGATAGATCAATGAGACTCTGCATTGATTATCGAGAACTTAACAAGATCACTATCAAGAACAAATATCCTCTCCCGCGCATTGAGGACTTATTTGACCAAATACGCGGATCTTAATACATTTTGATTATTGATCTTCATTCAGGGTTTCATCAATTAAGGGTCAAAAGGTAGGATATACCAAATACGGCTTTCCGTACAAGGTATGGGCACTATGAATTTATAGTGATGCCATTTGGTCTTAGTAATGCCCCTACTATCTTCATGGACATGATGAATAGAGTCTTTAGAGACTATCTTAATCAGTTTGTGGTAGTCTTTATAGACAATATTCTTGTATATTCAAAGAGTATGTAAGAACATGAAGATCACTTGAGAATTAGTTTGAAAGCCCTGAGAAAGGAGAAGAATTATGCCAAATTTACCAAGTGTGAATTTTGGCTTCAAAAAGTTTCATTTTTGGGTCACATAATCTCAAAAGAGGGGATATCTGTAGATCCAGAAAAAACAATGGTAATAAAAAGATGGTCGAGACCAACAACAGTAACTGAGATCTGAAGTTCTCTTGGTTTGTCTAGATATTATCGACATTTTGTGAAAGATTTTTCACAATTATCTAATCCACTCCCCAAGTTGACTCAGAAAGGAGTTAAGTTTTTTTGGACAGAGGAATGTGAAGAGAATTTCAAGGAGTTGAAAAGAAGGTTATCCAGTACACCTGTGCTCACACTGCCTTGTAGTGGAGAAAGGTTTGTGATCTAAAATGATGCATAAAAGAAGGGATTTGGTGTGTTCTCAAGCAAAATGATTTGGTGATAGCTTATGCCTCACGACAGTTGAAAATCCGTGAGCAAAATTACCCAACTCATGATTTGGAGTTAGCTGCGGTAATCTTTGCATTAAAGATTTGGAGGCATTATCTTTATGGAGAAAGGTGTGATATTTATACAGATCATAAAATATTAAATTATATTTTCACACATAAGGAGCTGAATATGCGCCAAAGAAGATGATTGGAGCTGATTAAGGATTACGACTGCTCAATCCATTACCACCCTGGGAAAGCAAACAAGGTGGCAGATGCATTAAGTCGACAAGACCATGCCAGTTTATCCATGATGAGGATAAAAAAAGATCCAATATTTATGGATTTACAAAGGATGTATCTTGGAATTATATTGGAAGGGGAAAATACTATCTTTCTCAAATGAATGTTCAACCATCTATACATGTGAAGATTAAAGAGGCACAAAAAAAGATGTAGAGTAACAAAAGAAGGTGAGAAATGTTCCTGAATTCAACGTTGATTGTGATGGGATAATAAAGTTCAGGAATTGAGTTTGTGTTCCTCCCATCCCCGAATTAAAGAAGGAGCTACTGGATGAGGCACATAGTTCTTCATTCTCTATTCATCCTGGAAACACGAAGATGTATAGGGACCTGAAAGAGTACTTCTGGTGGGATGGAATGAAAAGAGATGTTGCTGAATATATCTCTCGATGCTTGGTTTGTCAGCAAGTTAAAGCTGAGAGACAAAAGTCTAAGGGAATGTTACATCCATTACCCATACTCGAATGGAAATGGGAAAACATCACTATGGACTTTGTCACCGGACTTCCTAAAACATCCAAAGGCAATAATGCTATCTGGGTCATAGTTGATCGTCTTACAAAGTCTTCACACTTCATTGCTATTAGAGACGATTTCTCTCTAGATCAGCTTTCCAGGATATATGTAAACAAAGTGGTAAGATTTCTTGGAGTACCACTTTCTCTTATATCTGATCGGGATCCGGGGTTTACCTCAATGTTCTGGCAAAGTCTTCAGCATACTCTGGATACGGAGTTGAGTTTTAGCACTACTTATCATCCTCAGACAGACGGTCAGTCTGAGAGGACAATTCAAACTCTAGACGATATGTTGAGAGCTTGCTCTATGGATTTAAATGGTGGTTGGGATAAACACCTACCGTTGGTGGAATTTTCTTATAAAAATAACTTTAACTCCAGTATTCAGATGGCTCCTTATGAAGCTCTCTATAGAAAGAAATGCAGGAGTCCAACTTGCTGGGATGAAGTTGGGGAAAGAAAGCTATTAGGACCTGATCTTGTTGATGATATGGCATAAAAGGTCTGATCTATTAAACAACACATAAGAGCAGCTCAGAGTCGACAAAAAGGTTATGGCGAAAACTGAAGAAAAGACTTAGAGTTTGAAGTGGGTGATAAACTGTTCTTATGAATATCTCCTTGGAAGAGAGTAATGAGATTTGGAAAGAAGGGAAAGCTGATCCCTAGGTATTACGGTTCATTCAAGAATACTAGATCGTGTTGGGAAGGTAATTTATCGATTGTCACTTCCACCGAATCTCTCTCAAGTTCACAATGTGTTCCATGTATCTCTCCTGAGAAAGTACATACCTGATCCTTCACATGTACTCAGCTCAGAAGACGTACCGATGGAACAAGATCTTTCTTATGAAGAACAGCCGATAGAGATTCTCGATCATAGTGAAAAAGTCCTACGAAACAAGACCACTCACTTGGTGAATGTTTTATGGAGGAACCACCAATTAGAAGAAGCTGCATGGGAGCTTGAGTATATGATGAGGGAGAGGTATCCTCATCTGCATGTTAAAAAGTGATGAATTTGGAGGGCGAAATTCATTTTAAGGGGGGTAGCATGTAACACCCGAGACTTTTATGAGAAATATTTTGTTTTTTATTTTATATAAATCATCAAAGGAATCTTTCACTACACACAACACTAGCTTGGCTTGGTTTACATGCAATCTCTACTTTCCTCGATATCTTGCGTCGTACGCAATACCGAGTTTCACCAAACAACGATATGTTATTAAAATATTATTAAAACTAGCCGTTATGAATTGTAAAACCCACTTTTTGAAATTTTTTAAATTTTATTTTTTGATATTGACTTTCTTTTTGGATTCGGAATATCAAAATTAGCCTAGGGTGAAATTTTGGTATTTTTCTGAAAACTTTCAATTTTTGATGAATAATTAAAACACTGGGATACTATTTAAAACCCGACTTTTTATTTAAAAATTATTTATTTTATTTAATTTTATTTTTGGTCAAAATTGATACATAATACCTATATAAGTTCAATGTAATTCATTGGAGTAATTTTATAATAATTTTAGATATATGAAAATTTTATTGAACTTTTGACTCTATCTTACCCACCTCCTAGGAGAATTTCTAAATTTACATAAACCTTAATTTTACCGCTTCTGTGAGTGGAATTTCAAAAATCTGAGAGACACGGTTGATGTCAGTAAGTAAAATGTGGTTCAATGTGATGAAAATAAATTTTGGTGAATAGTAACATTTTACTTTAATTTACCATGGATAAAAGAAAATAGGGTAATTAAGAGTAAAAATGATATTATTATTACCCTAAAACATGTCATAATTCTATTGGATATGTGTAATTATACCAAAAAAAACATTAGCAATAATATATGACCATTTAGGCCCACTTGGATTAGATTAGGACATTTATTATTAATTTATTTAAAGAATGGCTAAAATAGTTAAAATCAATGTTTAATAAGTAAATAATTTTTAATATAGGGTTATACATAAGATAAATTCGACTATAAATATTAATTAGAAAGATAAAACGATTTCTACATAATGATATTTTATTTGTAATTTTTAGACATTAAATAATTTAATTTATTTATGACACAAAGATGATGCAGTATTTATCTTATTAATGAAATATTGACATAATTGATGTTATAAATACCCAAATAAATGTAATTTGAGACTTTTTATGAATTACAATAATTTTTTAGGTGAATATGTCAAGTAAGTATTGATTTAATTAACTTTTTTTGAATTAATCATTCTGTTATGATTTTCACAAAAATAAATTACTAAAGAGTGTCAAAATTGACATAAAATAGTTTTTTAAAACAAATTATATTATTAATTGTTATTTTATTCCTAATAATATAAGGTTCAGCCAAATGACTTAGATAAGGTTATATATATTAATAATAAACAACTTGGGGTTTGTTTGGCTTGTTATAGTATGTTTACTATCCTTATATTGTAAGAACACAAAAAGACACGGTAAAAGTAAAATTATTTAACTTAAAGTTAAATCTAAATGATAAGGTTAAAATAGGAACCTAAACTTGTATACATTATATTGAATGAGATTATTTTGACCCATCCCCACCATATCTTAGAAATAAATCAATTTTGAGCTATTTAAAACCGAATATGACTTTATAATAAAATAATATTTTTTTTCCAAAGGTGCCCCTCTCCTCCCTTATAAAAGGGAACCTCCTCCCTCTCTTCCTCACACCACTTTGAGTCTTCAAGATCCGCCAAACCCTGACAAATTATCTTCTCCATGTCCCTAGAAACATCCTAGAGGTCCTTGTCTTCTTCAAAGACCAATTGTAGTTCCCTAAAAGAAAGTCTCAAAGAGACGCTTCAAAGAAGAGGTAATGTCTGTTACCGATTCATTCAACTTTATTTCTTCTTCCAATTATTCTTCTTTATTTGTTTCATTATGAAGTAATAACATCAGTATCATTAATATACTGATATTTTATTATAAGTATGAAACAACCCTATTTCACCATCTATCCATCGTACGAAAAACGAAATCACCGCGCGTGCGTACGTACGGAATACCGTCTCCACACCGTGGTGTAATCTATTTTCCACCACCACCATACTTGGATGGGTATAATGGTGTAAATAATAACTATAAATTACTATTGTAAAGTGACATTGATCCTGAAATAGTATATATACTCTCCATTACAATTTCACGATCATGGGAATGATATCATCGCTCGTGCGTACGTACGGAATACCGTCTCCATGATGTGATGCGACTCGTTCTACATGATCTTCATTGAATAATTATTATATAAATGAATTGAATGATTTAATATGATATATATTACACTAATACCATTCTGGAAATGAGGTATCTATAACCCAAAAAGAATAATAAGAATTTATTCGACAAAACACGCATAAGAACAAAAAACAATAAACACCCGAATAACAAGTAACAATGAAATATTACTAATAAGAAGCTAATAATATGACCATATATTATATCATAACAATGATTATGATTCTGGAATAAGTCAATGACATTATTTAAATCATTATACAGGAGGCTCGGACACTTACGAAGCAAATCAGACCTAAGGTAAGGGAAAATCTCGCAATCTCATTTTATCCGAGATTGTTTATACTTCAGAATTTACTGGGGAATATTTATCATCCACATACATGTTTCCTCAATATGTAATATTATTTCCATCCACCAACAATTGTTTGAATCCAATTTTACCCTTCGGTTAGTTTTTAGTAAAAGATATGAATGGAATCTTTTGTCATTTTTCGTACAAGGTACTTTTTGATTTTTCCAACAAAAGTACGAGAAGAATGTTTTTTTAACTTATACGGAATGAATGGATTTTTAAAACACTATTTACAAGAATATTCCTATACAAGTTTCATGTTTATTTTTAATAAAATTCTTTTAGTTTAGAATTGTATGACATATTAAGAAAGGAAAAGTGTTTTTGAAGTAGAAAGGATATTTTCCTCAAGAATGGAGTTCAAGTGTTTTATCAAAAATATTTTTCATCTAAGATAATAAAGGGTTCTATTTCTATCCCTATTATTACATTTATTTGATTATGTTGTGATGGAATTATTTATATGAATTCATTTATCTTATATGAATTGTTTTATGATTTCATAATGTTTAATAATCCCATTAGTATTTCATGGGTTATGCTATGATGTACGGTTTATGATTTTGTGGCACTCATAAGAATTGTATCATTATGAGATGGGTGGGAACTATATATCCCTCCAATTCATTGGGTAATGATTTTATATCTCAAGAGATAGACATGGCTGGAACTGCAGGTTAAACCGGTTCAGTGAAACAGGACTGAAACGAGGAATGAACTCGGTTCAGAAATGGACTTTGTCCACTAAGATATTATTAGTAATGAGTCTTGACTAATAAGAAATGATTATCTATGATTATTTGTGTATTCCACAAAGCTTCATGTTTTATGTTATGATAATTGTGATTACGTTTCACTACCATGATTTATCCCATGTTATGAAATTCTGATCTCTTTTGCAGGGTAATATTTCCAAAATGTTCTGCTCTTATGAATATGATGTGATTGATATTTCTTTTGTTTACCCTTACTGAGTATTTGAGCTCACCCTTTTGTATGTTTTCTCTCCCCAGGTCAGGAATAAGGTTATTAAGTAAGTTATGCCAAAAGGGAGTATAGATATGATGAAATAAATGGGAGATAGTGTAGACGCTTTATGAACCAGTTGTTTATGTTTCCTAGTTTCTAATGACACTATACCTATAAGGTCCTTTCATGGTTTTGTAATATGTTGTAATAAGTGTACTTCAATTTTGAAGTAATAACAATTTATTTAAAGTATTGGTCGTTATCAAAACGTACCGTGTAAGCTTTGGGTGTTACATTATCCCCTCCATCAAATAATTTTGTCCTTGAAATTTCTAGAAAATTAATATATAAAAATACTCGAGTGGTTCTTCATCATAAGTTCCTCGAGTTCCCACGTTGCCTCTTCCATCTTATGGTTCCTCCATAGAACTTTTACCAGGCGAGTCATCTGGTTTCTCATCACTTGTTCTCTTATGTCAAGAACCTTAATAGGATCTTCACAATAAGACAGATTGGGTTCCAGCTCTAATTCCTCATAGGTTAGTACATGAGTTTGGTCAGGAATGTATTTTCTCAATAGTGATACGTGGAACACATCATGAACTTTAGAGAGACTTGGAGGCATTACCAAATGGTAAGCTACAACCCCAATTTGTTCTAGAATTTCTAATGGTCTGATGTACCTTGGACATAATTTTCCCTTCTTACTAAATCGTATAACTCCCTTACATGGAGATACCTTCAAGAAAACATGATCTCCTACCTGAAATTCCAAGTCCTTCCTTCAGTTATCGACATAGCTCTTCTACCTACTTTGAGCTGCTTTGATGTGGTTTTGGATTACATTAACCTTGTACATCGTTTCATTAATAGGTTCGGGGCCTATGAGTTTTCTTTCACCAACATCATCCCAACAGGTTGGTGTGCGACATCTCTTTCCTTATAACACTTCATATGGTGGCATCTGAATACATGAATGGAAGCTATTGTTATAGAAAAATTCTAATAGAGGTAAATATTGATGCCACATACCTTGAAAGTCAAGTGAGATAGACCTCAACATGTCTTCTATGGTTTGAATAGTCCTTCCTGATTGTCCATCAGTTTGAGGGTGGTAGGCTGTGCTCAAACAAAGTTCTATATCCAGAGCTATCTGAAGTCTTTTCCAGAATATTGATGTGATAAGGGGAACATGGTTAGAAACAATCGATAGGGGTACACCATGAAGTCACATAACTTCATTAATATATAGTCTTGCTAAACATTCAAGTTGTAAATCTTCCCTTATAACAACAAAATGTGCTGACTTGGTAAGACAATCAAAAATGACCCATGTTGCATCGTTCCTTCTAGGAGTCTTTGGTATTCCCATGACAATGTTCATCGTGATATTATCCCATTTCCACTTAGGTATGGGAAGAGGTTGCATAACTCCTCCATGAAGTTGCCTCCAAGCTTTCACTTGTTGAAAAACCATGCATCTTGACACAAAATCAGCAATCTCCCTTATCATGTTGTCCCACCAAAAATGTTCCTTTAAATATATATACATATTAGTGCTACCGGGGTTTATAAAGAAATTAGAACTATGCGCATCATCCAATAATTCCCTTTTTATACCAGCTATATCGGGAACACAAAGTCTCTTCCCAAATTTCAAAATTCCATCTTCATACACATATTCTCTCAATCTCCCATCATTCACAGCTTTAATCTTCTTTTGAAACCCCTCATCATCAGCTTGAGAACATTTTATCCTTTCTAATAAAGAATTTTTGGCAACCATTTGAATTTTTTTTGATGATCCACCTTCAATGGTTATTCCAATATCCATATTTACTAGATCCATGATAATAGGATCCCTTTCATCTCTCATCCTGTTCAAAACTCCATGATCCTTTCTTCTCAGATCATGTGCCCCATTATTTTCTTTCCCCGGGTGTTTGTGTATAGTTCAATCATAATCCTTGAGTATTTCAAGCCATCTTTTTTGCCACATGTTTAGTTCTTTTTGTGAGAAAATATACTTCAAACTCTTATGATCAGTATAAATCTCACATTTTTCACCACAAGGGTAGTGTCTCCATATCTTCAAAGAAAATATCACAGCTGCTAACTTGAGATCAAGAGTAGGATAGTTTTTATCATGAATTTTTAACTGTCGTGATGCATTGTAAATAACCCTATCATTCTGCTTCAGGACACAACCAAGTCCTTTCTTAGATGCATCACTATAAATAATGAACCCATCATTCCCCGATGGTAGAGTCAATATAGGATAATTGAATAATCTTCTCTTCAGTTATTTGAAATATTCTTCACTATCCTTTTTCCAAACAAATTTAACCCCTTTACGTGTGATCTTTGTTAATGGGTTATCCAAACAGGAAAAATTCTGGATGAAATGTCAATAATAACCTACTAAACTAATAAAACTGTGCACCTCAGTTATACTCGTTGGTGCTGGCAATTCATGGATCTCTCTTATCTTAGAAGGACCAACAGAGATTCCATCCTTAGAGACAATATGGCCATGAAAATAAATCTCATGAATCCATAATTCACATTTGCTAAACTTCCCATATAATTTCTGTCTTCTAATAGTCTTAAGAATAATGTGAAGGTGATTTTCATTATCTTCATAGCTTTTGGATTATACAAAGATATCATCAATAAATACCAATACGAAGTCTTCAAGATATTCTTTCAAAACACTATTCATTAGATCCATGAAGACATAGGGTGAAATGGTCAATCCAAAAGGAATTAATGTAAACTCATAATGCCTGTACCTAGTTCGAAATGTTGTATTCGGAACGTCTTGCTTCTTCACACACAACTGATGGTATCCAGATCGAAGTTAAATCTTTGAAAAGTATTGAGATCCATGCAGTTGGTCAAATAAATCATCAATGTGAGGTAGGGTTACTTGTTCTTTATTGTTATAAAATTGATCTCCCTGTTTTCAATGCACAACCTCATAGATCCATCTTTCGTCTTAACAAAAAGTACAGGGGATCCCCATGGAAAAACACAAGGGAGAAAGAATCCATTATTACTCAATTCATGTAGTTGTTTCTCTAGTTCTACTAACTCTACAATGTCCATTCTATAAGGGGTCTTCGATATGGGCATTAAACCAAGAATTAAATCAATGGAAAACTCAATTTCTCATTCTGGAGGATGTCCAGGTAAATCTTCCGGAAACACATATACATATTCATTCACAATAGGTACATCCTCTATTTGAAAATTACTTTCCTCACCCACAGTTATTTCATTATATTCCTTCCCGATAATTGAATTTAGTTGAGATACTGAGGGTGGATCTAGATAAGAATCAAGTGGTGACAATTCTTCTCTAAAGATAAGGTGTTCCTTATCATCATCATAAAAAATCATAACCTCCTTATTCTTACAATAAATCTTCGCATCATGGTATGAAAGCCAATCCATATAGAGGATTATATCAAACTCAGTCATAGGTATGAATATGAGATCAGCAGATAAAGAACACATATATACTATAATGGGAACTGATTCACAGAACTTTGTTGCAATGATACATCCCTTAAGAGATTTGACAGTCAACTCCCTTGTTAAATAAAATTGGAAATATCTAATTTTCATAGCAAAATGGGAAGATATGAAATAATTCAATGATCCGGAATCAAATAACGCATTGGCTATACTTGAAGAAACCATTAAATTACCTGCCACCACATCTTTCGGAGCTTATACCTCAGCAGTAGTTCTAGCATAATCCTATCCATGATCCCTTGGCCTTTTCTGAGGTAAGATTACCTAACGCTTAGGATATTCATTTGCATAATGTCCCATATCCCTACAATTGTAGCATTAGACATCGGTAGCTTCCTTCTTACCCTTTCAATCACGATCTTGGTGGCTTTTTTCACCACACTTATAATAGAATCCCACTCCTTTTAAGCATGTACCGGGGTGGTTATTCCCACATTTACTGCAGGATGGTTATTCAATGTTTCCCTTATTCCCCTTCTTTCAATTTCCAGATTGATCTGAATACTTCTTCTTCTCTTTATTTTCATTAAATTCATAAGACTTAGAGAATTTATTTTCTGTCTTGATAGCGCATGAGATAATATCTTCATACAACGTGAAGGTTTGTGAGACTAATTCTCGATGGAGAAACGGTTCTAACGCATCAAAGAAACGATCATTCTTACTTCTTAGGTTACGTATATAATTTACAGCATAACTCAATAACCATGTAAAATTAGCCTCATACATTGCGACATTCTCATCCTCCTTTTTCCTCAGACTCAGAAATTGACTTCTCATATATACTCGATGGTCATGCCGAAATTATTTTTCTAAGAAAATTTCTTTGAAATCCCTCCATTCCATATTTGATACTTCATCATCTTCATTCGTGTTTTGAATCAATGACCACCATTGATCAGCATCTCTAGTGAGGAAGTAAACTTCCATGGCAACTTTTTCCATTTCGCTACTACCCAAGGCCTGGAATATTTTTTCTAAGGAATTTATCCATTGCTCCACTACAAGTGTATTTTCACCCTCATTGAATGTTGGTGGTTTTTGTGCCATGAAAAAATATAACATTGATCCTCCACGCCATGGATCTGGGTGCTCCATATGGGTAAGGTTATTATTCATAATGTGAGTGAGTTGTCCCAGTATGATGATTAGCAGATCAGCACTAGTTGCATGACCAACTCGACTATAATTATCTTGAGCAGGAGGGAAATCCCTACATGGAGTGCATGCATTGATACAGTTTTCATTCCTTCCACTTGGAGCCATTTCTAAACAATGCCATAAACTAGATTATTTTATGAATCTAAATACATAATTCCATACTTGTAAAACACATAACATAAATTGAACTATTTATGGATATAATCCCTAATCATAAAAAAATGTTTTCTTTGAGGACGTATATACTCATAAACCCTTCATAATGTTTTTTAAGGAGAATGAGAATTATCCTAAGAATATACCTCGGGAGTGTCATAACCAAGAGTACAACAAGGCCCGTTGTCGTGTACCAGTTCCCATTCGAGTCTAGCTCAAAGTGGTGTTTTCGTGTTTTACCCCTAGGTACATCTCTTCCAGAGCCACCTCTACCTTCTCGTATCCAAACAGGGATGTATTTCTCTGAAAATACAAAAAATCTATACTTTACCAAAATTCTAGGATGTTCTTATATACTAATCCTCAAAGTCTATCTTAGGGATATGTGCTCTAATTAGAGTTTATCTAAATCTAGTTTTCAAGGTTAGTACTAAACTACCTTTGATAATAACTATAATGCCCCGACCCCAGTTACCAGAGTCAGTGCATTGTTACATAACATTGGCATGATCACAAAATCGATCAAGCCTCAAAAGACCAATTAGTTTAGTAGCCTTGGAAACAATAGATATATTCATAAGTCTTACATTACATCATAATGTAAAAAAGACTACAACACATTTTGTCTTCATAGACTACACTCATATCCCCTCATACTATCCCTACAAGTCATTCATAAAATACTTCTTCACATCCTGGGAAAAATAAAACATTGAAAGGGGTGAGCTCAAATGCTCATTAAGTATAACAATATAGCGGAAACGTTCATAAATAAACATAAACATTTAAGACAATGTATAACAAAAAAAATCCTTTTAAACGTCAAATTCAGTATAATATTGAAAATAAAAAATGAAATAATTACATTTACTTATTCACATGGATATTCTACTAGTCTAATAATCACATGCAATATCAAATCCCACTTTCATAATGATGGAATGCATAATGCCAGACTATCATAACCACATAGTCAAGGCTTTGTTCCAAGACTACAAATAATTTTTTTCAAGGCCTTGTTCCAAGACACCAGTTTGTCTCATGAGAACTACCGATGCATCGGGGAGCTATATTGGGCTCCACCCATCACTTATTAAGTCTAATGCATTCCTCATATGAACAGGTTTAAACATAACATAAACATTCGTATTAAAACTATCATACGAAATGTCAATACTTTGTACATAAACCATGAATGGTATAACAATAACACATCCACAGTCAAACATATCACAAAACCCTCAATAATATATGGATGTTTTGTATCATAATAATTTAACTTCAAATAAGCATAAAATACGTCAAAGGATGTTGACATAGATGAAATCAAAACTATTTGAGAGAAATGTCTCTTTTTTGAAATCATTTAAAAGTCACATAATTTAAAAGAAAACATTTCATTTAAAAATATTATTATAATATTGTAAGGGAAGCTTCAAAAATTTTATAATGGTGTAAAATAGCCGCACCTACCGTATAAGTTAAAAAATGCATTCTTACCTTAATATTGTCGAAAAGGTTAAAAAGGACCTTGTTTGGAAAAACGACAGAAAGATTCCATTATAAACATCTTATAAAATGTCAAACAAGGGTATAAATGACTTTAACCCATATTTTATAAAATAGTATGAATGTTTTGAAATACATTTTTAAGAAACATGGATGTGGATGATAAAGAGGTCCCAGTAGATAATTACATATAAACAACCTCAGATAATGAAGAGATTTTGAAATAAATCCTTACCTTGTACTTTTCCTTGGTTGAGGGTTGGTTAATGTTCTGTATAATGGTGAATAATTGTTATTAAATTATAAAAGAATCATATATATTAATATGATATCATATATTCTCTTTTAACAATACTTTGTTAATAATATCTGTGTATTATCATCATTTCAGGTGTTAACTCACTCGTTTTCTTTTATATGTTATGTTACATAAGTCGTGTTTATTATAGATAGGTTGTATCTTATTCATATGAAAAATGATATCATGTCCTTAAAAATTACTTTAATCATCAAATGAGAATTATTCTTGAATGGATACGATGGGAAATGAATCTCCTCGCGTTCGTGGAGACGGTAGTCCGTACGTACGCATGAGCGACAATATCATTATTTTGATATTAAAAAAATATATAATTGGATGGTATATCATATATAAATAATAATTATCATATTATATTTATTATTTATATCAATTACACATCAATATCATACCCACTCAAATAATATTGTTTTGAATAACAATTACACAACGACGTTGAGATGGTAAGCCGTACGTACAAACGTATGGTGACATGTCATTCAATGGATGGATAGAATACTGAATATGGTTGTTCCATATTTATAATAACATAAAATTATATATAAGATACTGGAGATATTATTTTAGAAAGTAAATAACAATGAAAGAAGAAGTTTAAGATGAAATGAACTTGAATGGGGGTGGTGAAATCATTACCTCTTCTTCGGGTTCTTCCTTCTGATTTGATCAAAAGGGTTTCTTAGGATGGCTTTCTGATAAAAATAAGGCCTCTAGGATGAAGGGAGAAATGTTTAGAGGGTATTTGGGTAGAGTTTGGCCGAGACAAATGGCTTTGATGGTGTGAATAATGTGGTAGAGGTGGGGGCCTTTTATAAGAGGAGAGGAGGGGCACTCTTTGAAAGTCATGAAATTTTACTTAATTATGAAATGATTTTAAGATTTTAAAGGTTCCAAAATGATAAATTTCGAGTATAAGGTGACAAGGGTTTGAAATCCACCCATCCAATAGGGTTTATAAAAGTTTAAATCTTATATTTTACCTTAACTTTTCATTTTATTTAAATCTTTCATTAATGAGGTAATCACTACTTCATCATGGTGTCATAAATAACATTATTTATTTAATGTCTAAGAATTATTAAAAAAATACCATGATATAGGAAATATTTTTAGATTTACCATTAATATTTATAGTCTAAGATATAATTTATGTAGACAAAATTAAAATCGTTTTACTTAGGTGTTACATACTTTTGTTATATTTTCATTTCTTTAAAAAATAAAATGATAAAATGTCACTATCACACAAAAGTGATTCCATGGGGTTCCTAAGTTACAAAAAGGAATCCCATGGTCGTCCATGACATAAAAAATATCATTAGGATAAATTTTGGGGTCATTTTATATTATTATGATATTATTTCACTACCCTTAACAACCTGATTACTAATTAATCATGATAATTTAAGATAATTGTCGTCATTACTATTCATAATGTCCATAAACAAAAGAGTATTAATTACTTATTTTGGACCTTCTGATTCTAAATATGGAATCCATTTACCAAATTATAAAAACAAAAATTTCAGTAATTAATTTAAAAATTATTCCCGCTGTCAAAACTAAAATGCTTGGTTTTATGAAATAATAACTATCAAAAGATTGGCAATTGTTTATGTTCGGTTTAAATGTGAAATTATGTCCAATTACCAAAATTGTATTAAATGGTAAAAATATATTCGAAATATTCTTTAAAATAACTCAAATTTATAATTTATCACTATAAGTTATTTTGATTAAAAATTTGTTTTTAATTAAAATTTTGTAATTTTCAAAATTCATCAAAATATAAAAGTTATCCGAAAGGTACCACAATTTTACCCTAAGATAATTTCGATATTCCAAAATCAAAAATGAAGTCAATTTGGAATGATAAAATTTATAAAATATCAAAAAATGGGTATTACTATTCATAATGGCTACTTTGATTGGTCGTGGTGTGTTAGAATCACGAAGTTGTGTACCATGCAAGCTATTTCATTATTCAAAGGAAAACGTAACGTGGAAGCTTGGGGTGTTATATTGAATATGGAGAAACATGAAACCCCATGGGGCTATTCATGGTTGTTTCATGGTCAGTGAAAATTTTTCAATTTTTTCCTGGAAACCGTGTACCCATTTTTGGAGCCATTGGAAGCAGTGCATGGTTTGGAGAAACTGTGCCACCTCCATCCCCAAATCATGAACCCTAAATTAGAGGGGTTTTTATAGTGGGATTTTTTTTTCAAATCCTTCACCATAATAGATAAATTTTTAACCCCATGAGTAGAGACACATGGCTTAGGCACACGGTTTGGAAAACATTATGCATCTTCCCATGAAACAGTGTGCGTAGAATTTCACACACATGAAATTTCATAAAAATTTAAAAACCCACCTGTTTTACCCCAAATTATCCCATCATGGTAAAACCCTATTTCTTATTATATTTTAGGCTCTAGAGAGGATTCTAAGGATCCTTTAACACCCTTTGTTGGAATTGAAGATCTTGTGGAATGATTCGATCTATCTTCCAATATGTGATCTATTCTCGCTTGGTTTCTTATCTCTCCCCCATATTTCTCCCTTATTTTTAGGTATGATTTACCCCAATGTATATGTTTTTATATCTAGGTTTTGATGGTTTTGTATCATTGGATCTTGGTTCTATGATTTTATCCAAGATCTCTTCCGTTGTTGTGAAATTTACTATTCAAAATAAAAATGAGGGTTGTAGTTTGGAAGAAATTCATCATCGATCATGAGATAGGTTCTATAATTACTAATTCTGATAGTATTGATTATAATTTTGTATATTTAATTGTGAAATTTCAATTTCCACAATGGAAATTCCATTTTAAAATGAATTAATTGATTGATTTACCCCATGTGACTATGAAATTGGTGGAATAATAGGATTATGAAATTGGAAGAATAATTGGTTTATAAAATAGGTGTAATAACTGTATTTTTACATTGTTTGAATAACGGTATTATGAAATTGGTTGAGTAAAGAGTTTAAAAATGGTTGATAATGGGTTATAAATGTGGATCCATGGTTTTTTATTTTTTTGAATGATGTGAATATTGAGTTCTAGGATAGGTACTACCACTCGAAATTACGATGGTGTGAATGAAATTCACTCTAATCCCCTAAGATATAAAAATATATATTTCTTGAATACGGTAACTATGTTTTGGGATATGGACTACTACACCAAATACCCATGGGGTGCCAGAATACAGCTCTAGTCCACCAATGTATGAATTTGAAATTAGAAATTAAATAATTAATGGAAGCCCATGATATAATTAAATGTTATATTACTTTTATGATTCAGATATTATATGTACTATATTTTTATATTTTATGAATTATTTTTTATATTTTGTGCTGAGACAACATGCAATTCCAAGGCCTAGTGTTCAAGAAATAATTGTTTGTAAAATATTTTAAATATTTAAAATTGTATGAAAACATATTTTTCCTAAAAAATTGGAATAAAATATAAATGGGGGACCTAATACAAAATAATAGGGAACCATTAATTTCAAAAAGTGGGATTTACCCTTGGCAAGATATAACCTCGGTCAGTGTAGGGCATTAATGAAAACTTCCTCATGGGTACAAAATGAAATAAAATAAATAATTAAAAAAAATTAATACAATTTCATTAACATAGTGATTGAATTGTCTTTAAGTAAACTATTATGATTAAAGACCAGGGTTATCTACATAACCTTGGTGCCATTAGAGAGAGTTTGGATAGATCATTGGTGAATATCTCTCAGACAAACGGTGATTGGATCATGGATCTATGATGGATGCACATAAGAATCAAAGGATCTCCCTAACAATAATGGTGAATCTCCATTTTCATCTGCAATCTATAAAAATCAATGTAGGATGTTTTTTAAATGGATTCTTTCCCCATTCTTAATTTCTATAAAAAATATGAATTATTCGATCAACATATTAATTCAATTATAAGAAGTTTTTTGGGATGGGTTTTTTCGGTGATTTATTGGGAGAAATTATTTTTGATTGTTTATTATTCATTTTAATTATCATGGAAATGAATCAAGGTTGACACAAACTTCATCCAATGTTTTTTCCCATTGATTATTCTTCTGTTTTCTCCCCCAATTAATTGTTAATCACGAGCATTCTTCATTTGGCCCATGGTTCTACATATCCGAATTAATCGATCATTTCACAACCATTTTTTTGTGAAAAGATCCAATATTATAGATTTGGGATTAATACGACATAGCGACGATATCATATTGAATGAATTTGATACCCACTTTTTGTGTTCTTTGGTGGACAATAATAACAACGATAGAAATCTATTTTTTAAATGGATCGATAGGCCAAATGTTATTGACCATATAGGATTGGATGAGGCTTTCCACTGATTTACCCTATGGGATTATCACTGGATTGATGACCTAAGGTGTAAGACTGGATGAACAGAACCCATTTTAGAATTACAGAAAATTACACACTACATGACGTGTGACGTGGAGCCACATGTTGTGTGGAATACCCTGGTAGCAGATAGTTTTTACAATAAAGTTAAGTATCACACTGTGTGTGACCTTTTGACATGCCATATGACCTCTCCCTAGTAACTTGGGATATACCCAAGAGGGTACACTGACATGGTTTGGATTAAAATGGTCAGATCATGCCATCTACTCCCCAACACTATCATGTCTTGAATAAGTACATGGGATAATCCATGTATTGGAATGTGGGTAGATTACATGAGAACCCAACACAATCTGAACTTATACATGGTCACAAACATGGTAAAACACATGAGTCGTTTACATGGGTAGGACCTGGGATCATGGGACACATCATGTAACCTTTCTACATGTCGTGTACTCATAATATGCTAGCTTAAATCCCTATTCCCATATATCTTGGAAAAGTTTCATTAGGTTATGTTACCCTTATCCATTATCTGATGGGTAGTATGGAAACATCTCTTACTCCTAGGAGAAAAATCTCTTCAGAAGGACTTCGTGGATAGAGTATTTGGATTCCTTTGGTGAGGCCTGTAGTGGGATCCTCTATTCATATTTTTACCATATTTGGTGTTCTTAGTTTCTTCATGAACAACAATATATAGGAACTGATCATCTAATTATAAAGTTAGTCGATATTGAGTTTTTGGTATAACCCATGGCCTTGGGATTGATCATCATCTGTGTATCATATCTCTTAAGAGCTTCAACATGTACTTCTAATGGAGGGTGTTTTAATGGGTTTTGTTATACTCACCCTGACACTATATTTTCCGGCTCTTGTCATGTATCATGGAAACAAATGTCCTTTTGATATATTCCAATATGGATAAGGACCATATGGTACTTTGTGATCCCATATAGATTGAGGTGTGTTCCTTTTTTATCTTGAAATAAGTCCATATATTTGTTTATAGGTTGGAATCATTCTTAGACTCTTTTTGGTGGGCATGCATCTGGCCATATTTATATTCCTTACTTCTTGTCAAACAATGGTTGTGGGATTTAGTTGTATGCTTGTATGGTTATTCTATTATTCTTATATTTTTTTATTTTATATGTTTGGGGATGTGTGAGTGTGTATAGGTATAACGGATACAGTCTCCCATGTTAGTGATATTACTACATGACGCTAGTTTCTAGCCACAAGCCTTTTGGAGGAAGGCTTGGGGAGTTACAAAATAGACCTCACTGGGACAGTTCATGATAGAGTGGTATCAAATCAGTCCATTATATCTTGAAACTAAGAGTCTATTAAATTGGGTTCCAGAAACAATGTTAAGTGTTTCAATTTTATATTTTAGGCTAGAGACTCTAGTGTTGGTGCAGAGGCCGACATGTCCATACATCGGAATCTGACAACCTGTTGTTCAACATGGTAAAAGAGAATTTTTTTGTAAAAAAAACAATGGTACATGAGTCATGTAGGAATGGGTTGGGTTTCCATGTCCTTCTTCAGACATCTCTCCAGATATTCTCATTAAACATGGTATAATTTTTCTACATACATGATGCATCTGAGATGTATGACAACTCTAATTTAGCATTAGGATCATGAGGATGATCCCCTTAGTGATGATGCATTGATAAATGTACTAGTTCGAGAGGTGATACCTTTAGGTGGTTCACCGGTTATTCTACCACATATTGTGTAGTTGATGGTACCCACAGTACCAGCATATGAGGTGCTAAAGCAGATTGAACTTCATGAGTTTTAGTGACATAGACCACTCAGGTTTGGAAGGGAACCCAGTCCATAGGCTATTGAGTACTGGATTGTGTTGGTTACTTGAGTTTTCTATCTGGTCCGAAAACCAATAGAGCAAATGTTTTTCCTAGTAGTGATCTCTCTTCACAGCTCGGTAGGGCGATGATTGGGGTTGGTGACCCAGTATTACAACAAGGCTACTCTACCATGGTCATATTTTAAGTTCCTTTTTATAGAAGAGTTCTCTCCATACATGATGAGATATATACGTATCTGGGAGCATCTACAGCTCTAGAAGGGAATCATGATTGTGGTTGAGTATTCATCGAGGTTTACTAGCCTCTCTAGGTACTCAATGGATATAGTTTACAACAAGTTATTTAGGGTTCAAAACATCAAACAAGGTATTTATAGAAAAATACAAGGTAGTGTTATCCCAATATGTATTCCTACATATGATGAGGTTCTAGAGAAAGATTTGGTTTTTGAGAGTTTCTTAGATGATAAGATACAAACAATGGTCCCTATTCATGGGAAAGAAGGAGCAGAGTCCTTGGTATTAGGGATCCGATGAAAGTTTCAAAGACTTGGGTATGAAATAAATTTTAGTAGGAGGTCCAAGGATGGAGGATCTATATTTCAGGGCTCATACGGTGGTTTTAATTATTATAGATAGAGGCAGTTCTACTCATGTGATGGAAGGATAAATCTTGTAAGAGACTGTCTGACCCACCATATAGACAACAAAGAGGCCTTGTATGGGCCATCAAGGAAGAGTCATCAGAAGGAGTAGAACATTCAGTATGGTGCTATATTTGGAAGATTATCTAGGATAAAAGTTGGATGCGTTAGATGGTTTGACTTGTTACCCCCACCACCCCAAGGTGGTCCATGTCAGACTCGGGGAGTTAGAGGGTAGGGGAGGGAACAACTATATATGGTCAAAGATTATGACCCAAAGGCCCTATGAATGACTCAAGGTATGATCTGTGTCTTTTCTACCTTAGATAAAGTACCGATAGACACTAGTTCTTATCATTCCATTCATTCCAAATATGTTGTATGAGATATATATATTCCAGTTGATCGCCTGGGTCGACCCTTGTGCTTGGAGACTCCTACTAGACATGTCTCAGTAATCAAACACTTATTCCTACAGTGTGACCTAATTATTGAGGTGAGATTTTATATTTGGATATATTATTTCATCAATGAGGCCTTATTATGAAACCCTAGGCATGATGTTTTTATCACCAGTTCACTACCGAATTGTCTATTTTTGGTGGACGATGCATTGTGTCCACTGTGACGGGACTAGGTTGTCATTTTTAGGGAAAAGAAAACCCAGGATGTGTAGGATAGACTCATGCATATGTGGGGGAAGCTTATTACACATCAGTTGGATATCATAAACCTTGGTTCATTAAATGTTATGAGTTTCCAATTTCCTACATTGGTGGTAGAGTACATGGTCGTCTTCCCTTAGGATGTTCTTGGTTTACCTCTCTATTGAGAGATAAACTTCTCTATTGTTCTACACATATAGATGAAACAAATATTTATTCCAGGATATAGGATAGATTCCTCATATCTTTATGAGATGAGTGTGCTTTTGGAGGACTCATAGAAGTAGGTATTCATTAGAACCTATGTTTTACCCTAGGCAGCCCCAGTTTTGTTCACCAAGAAGGAAAATGAGAGATTGAGGTTATGTATGGACTATCAGTGCTAAAACTAGGTTACTATGAAAAACATGTATCCAATATTAAGTATCGATTACCTCTTTGATTAGTTGAGAGTGGAATGATGGTTCTCAAAGATAGACCTTAGGTAAGGCCATCACCAGTTTGAGTACAAGATTAGGATATAATGGAGATGACCTTCATATGTCTCTATAGACATTATCTATACATGGTTATTCCATTCGGAAAAAAGAATGCCTAAAAAGTGTACATGGGGCTCATGAACTGTAATTGATAACCTTTATTAGAATGGTTCCTGGTATCCTTCATCGAAGATATCCTTGTATACATATCATATGAGGAGGATTATACGATACACATGAGGATAGTTCTAGATATACTCTAAGGGAACTAGGTTTATTTACTGCTCTGGAAGCATTGGTTCTAAATTCAGATGGTCCACTTTCTGGGACATATTATCCTAGTATATGGAGTGGTAGTGGACCCGACCATGGTTGAGATAATGATGTCTTGGGAGCCACCCAAGATGTTGATATATGCTAGGAGATTCATTGGGATTCCATGATATTACTAGATATTCATACATAAATTATATGTCATATCGACACCCATTAAAACATTGACATGAATGGGGTAGCCTTTCATGTGGCTAGAAAGGTGCCATTATGTATTTCAGTAGTAGAGGTAGATTATGATAAATGCTCCAATCTATAGATTTTGGTAGGTTGGTTTTGAGTACGTAGTGTCCTACGATGCTTTAATAACTGGGTCTAGTTGTTTTTTGATGTAGAGGAATGAAATAATTTCCAATTTTTCACAATATTTTATACCGCATGAGAATAACTACATGGCCCATTATCATGGGTTAGCAGTGGTAGTATTCTCACTAAATATGTGGTGACACTTCTTGATGGGAGAGATGATTATCAAATATTCTGATCGCAATAATATCAAGTATATTTTCTATCAAAATGATCTTAACTTGAGATAGAGGCAATGGCTAGAGTTCCTTCAATAATATTAGTTAGAGATTTTCTATACACCAAGAGAGGGGAATGTTGGAACAGATTCTCTCAGTAGGATATCTTATTCATAATTACTAAACAAGGTCTCTGAGTAGCTGGCCTCATTGCAGTTATAATTTATGGATGGATATGGATTAGCTTACCATGAGTGGATGGTTTTCACCCATCTACTCTTACAGCAAGTTAGGGAGGTGACTATTAGGGATATCAGATGTGAGATCCTATATATTGAGATATCCACTAGATATTCTCCTAATGGATTTCGAAAGGTGGACAGAATTCCATTATTTTTAAAGGATGCACCACGGTACCAATGATTTTGTGGGATAAGGCTTATAGAGAGTTTCATACATCTCCTTTGGTGGAACATCAAAGTGTGGGAAAAGATGTAACTTGACCTCTGATTTCAGTTTTGGTGACCAGGGATGAATAAGGGAGTTACAAATTTTGTCTCTAGATGCCTTACATATTAAAAAGTGAATGACTAGAATCAAGTTTCAATGAGTTTAGATTAACTCCATAAGCTTCTATAGAGGAAGTGTGATGGGATATCCATGGACTTTGTGATGGTTTTACCATGCACGTCTAGTTTAAATGACTCCATATGGGTGATCATAGACTAACACACTGCGTTGGCCCACATCATATCTATTTTGGAGTAGTCTTTAGTAGAGAACTTGAAACTCTACTATGTATAGAAGATAGTCCAAATACCTGGAATTTAATTGATGGTAATCTCTAACCCTTTTTCTCACTTCAAATCCTATTTTTGGAAGGGATTATAGGAGGTATATGGGATTCTATTTCTCTTGAGCATAATGTTCAACCACCAAACTGATTTCCATATCGAGAAGACCATTTATGTTATTGATGAAATTCTAAAATATTGGATGTTGAAATTTTTTCGTAGTTTAGAGGATCACCTACCCCTGGTAGAGTTTTGTTACACCAAAAACTACCATTCCACCATCAGTATGGAACCATTCTAGGCATTGTGCAGGTGACCCTACCAGTCACCACTTTGCTAGACTAACATAAGAGATTCAGAACTCATGAGCACAAAGTTGGTGAAACCAATTACTGAGAATATGTAGATCATATAGGAGTAGATGAAGATAGAACATATCATTCAGAAGTCTTATGCAAAAATGATATGAAGGCATTTTATTTCAAGGAAGGAGACCATGTGTTCCTACTTGTTTAACCTCGATATAGATTATAGAGATTTGGTCATGGTACAAATCTATCTTCGAGGTTCATTTTCCCTTTCTATATACTATGTATATCTGCAAACGTGGAGTACCACTTGGTCCTACCTCCGTAGTTAGACCGAGTGAAAGACATCTTTCACGTGCCATGGGTGTGTAGGAACATACATGACCCATCACACATTATTAACTGGGAGAACTGAAAATCAAGAATGGATATACCTTTCTTGATTACTTTTTATTGATTGGGGATCAGTAGGATAGGATCTTCTTTGTGTGATCAATTCCTTTAGTGTGTATTTGATGGAAGAACGAGAATCTCCAAGAGAGAACTAGGGAGCAGGAAGCTCAGATTCTTGCTCAATACCCACATATCTTTATGTAAACTTTATTTAGGATTTTTAGGGACATAGATCCCCAAGGTTTGGATAATATAATGAGTTATATTTTCCATTTATTATCTATAAATATTTTATGAATTATTTCTAATACCAGGTGCTCATATGACGTGTGATTCTGAGGAATGCTTTGATCATAATAAATATTTAAAATATGTTGAGTATATTAAATTGCATGTAGTTATATTTTTCCTAAAAAAGTGGAATACAATCTAAATAGGGCCTAGATTATAAATTTTATTACACCATTAAGTTCAAAATGTGGTTTTTATCCTAGGAGTGACATTACCATGATCATTATAGGGAGTTTTTGGAAAATTCATCACATGAAATAAATGAAATAAAATAATTAATTAAATTTATTTATTTAAATTTAGTTATAGTATAAACTAACCAGTATTTTTGAAGACAATTATGATGAAATTTTAGTGTTAGTTCCATAACCTTGGATTCATTGGAAATCCAATTGAGAGAGTAATGATGGGTCTATCATAGATGAACGAAGACCAAATTGTGGATCAATGATTGACGTGTAATAGAATAGAAGGAGCACCCAAAAGATCACTGTGTAGATCCATTATTTTTCAATGATTGATCTGGATCAAGGTAAAACGGTTTTCTAGATTTATATTATTCACTCATTCTTAATTACTACAAACAATGTGAATCAATAAACCAACATATTGATTCATTTATCAATAATCTTGTGGGAAAAATTTAATTGGGGGGATTTATTTGGGTGAAATTAGGTGTGATTATTCATTATTCATTGTTATTATTATTGAAATGAATTTTTTTTACACAAACAGCAGCCTAGGTATGTTCCTCTTGATTGTTCATTTTCTTTTCTCCCTTTATTCATTGTTCATCATAGGTGTTCTTAGTTCAGCCTCTAGTTAGAAATATCCCATGAATCTATCATTATACACATATTTCTTGCCATAATGATCCAACATTGTAGATATGGGATCAATATTACATGAAGGTGGTGTGGTGATGGAGGAAGACAAGTATTGGACAATGTTGGTACAGGGTTTTCAGGTTCTTCAATGCACATCGATGAACACCATTCAAATCCATTTTTCGAATAGATCTAAGGGAATGTTTCTTTATCATCAATGGTGGGTCTTGTATGAGGCTTGACATTTATTTTCCCAGTGATACAGTCACTGGATCAACAACCATAGATATGGGAATGGACGCACTGAACTAGATCTAGAATTCTGGGAAGTTATGCACTACACAATGTGTAATGCGAATCCACACACTCTGTGGAACCCTCTTAGTGGTGGATAATGATTCATAAAAAGTTAAGTATCACATGGAATCTCACCATATAACATGGAAATTAAACTCTCCCCAAAATTTTGGTGTGTACCATGGATGATACACAGACATTGGTTGGAGTACATGGTTTGGATCCCACCATGTACTCCCCTACAAGAACATAACCTGGATAAGTAAATGGGATATATTGTGTAATGGAACATGTGTAGAGTACACGGGCATCCAACAAGACATGTAATTCTACACAGACATAGACATGGAATGATACATATGTCATTTACATGGGAAAGAGATGGGGTAAAGGGATACACTATGTAACCCTTGTACATGATGTGTACTCCTAATAAGTTCGGTATATGACCTTCTCCTCTACATAAAAGATACTTTTCATTAGGCTATATTCCCCATATCCATTCTTTAAGGGTTAGTATGGAATCACCTTTTACTACGAGGAAAACGAACCCTTCATCATGACATCATAGATAGAGTTGTTGGCATACTTCCCTGAGGCCTGAAGTGAGATCCTCAATTCATATTTATGACCTAGGTGGATTTATTTGGTATCTTTGTGGCTAACACTATTGGGTGGAGATTCTCTACTTAGCAGGATAATCCAGATTAAGTGGTTGGTATACCTGATGGCCTTGGGAGTGAGCATCATCTATGTATCATATCTCTTCATACATTCAATGTGTACTTCTAATGGAGAGATATAAAGGGAATTACATATCATACGGACATCAGTGGTGGTGTCAATCTCAGATGTGTGTTCTCCTAGATGAGTTATTTTTTTATCCTTCAAACTGGAATCCTAGGCTGGAATATTATGGTTTTGACTTACCTTTGAGACTATATATCTTTGTAAATTATATCTTGAAAATCTTATTAAATGTATTATAGACATAGACCTATTTAGAGATAATTGTATTTCCTTCGTAGTATGTATTTTTTGGTTTTGGGGAGTCTTACTAGGTATTTTCATACTCACCATTGCATGGGATTTTCCCAAACATGTCGTGTCTTGTGAAGACAACCGGCCTTTTGATAGATTCCTAGATGGACCAAGACTAGATGACCATTAGTGAGATAAAAAAGGCCAAGGTCTGTTACTGCAACATATTTACAACAATATTATATATTTATTTACAAGTTTAACATGTTTTCAAACTATTTTTGGTGGGCTTGTATTTTTCCTTGTTTACATTCCGTTACTATCTTTAGTACTCTAGCTGTGGGATTCAGTTTTATTCACGTATGGTTGTCTAATTATTTTTATATTTAATCATTATAAAGGCTTGGAGATGTGTGTGTACATACAAGTATGCTGGCTATGTCCTTCCATGTTAGTGATATTCCCACCCAGTGCGAGTCTCCATCCCCTAGAATATTGAAGGAGGGCGTAGAGAGTCATGTCATGGGACCCACTAAGATGGGTCGTGACAATCAATCTATTGGATAGTTCATTCTATAGTACGAGATGAAGAAGGTATGATTGGTTTAGTTGTCACAATAAACCCAAGACCAATGTGGTTAATTAAATAATAATTTAATGTTAATGTTATTTACATTTTAATTTGTACACTATTATTTATATCAATGAATATAATATTATAGACTAGATATTGTTTAAGACACCATTGGTGGTTGAATACTATGTTTTACTCACACACTTCATGGGTTGACTGATTGGTACCCAAATATAATTCATGATAGTAGTAAATGGTAAAGGAAATATCCCAATAATTGATGAATGAGTTGGGATTCATGACAAAGAATGGATGGGGGTATCCTGCATGATGTCGATACCCACTTGTGAGTTTTCAGTGTGTCTTTATATTGGTTTTTTTTTTCAATTTAACATTGACATATATATGTCATGAAATATATAATATTTTGGTTTATGGTAAAATTTCCATGTTTTGGATTAATTCATGAGATGTAGGTTGATTAATGATTGTGGTATTATGCTATTTTTATTTTTTATCATTTGGTTATTTTTTATTGATTTATGCTATTGTTATTCTTTGATAAAGAGGGTATAATCTCCCCACATTACATATTAGACCCTCTTTGCTATTCGATAGCCTCTGAAGTATGTGGAGGGTCACCTGAGGTCACATAACTAACCAGATTGGGGTACTGACATGTGGCACTCTGTTTGGGGTGCTAAAATGAGGTATCAAAGGGGTTTTATTTTATTTTCATTTTTCTTACTATTTTGTAATTTTATACTTGAGATTATGATTAGTTGGGCCTTGGTCATGAGCTCATATATGGAGGTTAATAATGCATGTGTGGTGGAAAATAAAAGTACCCATGGTGGGATTGATGTTCTTAATTTTTATTGTTACGATTGAATGTTGTTTCATGGAAAAATTGGTCTTGGGTGTGTTGTTATAATTGAAATAATATTTTATTTTATATGTTTAAAATGACATGGTTGATAATAAGAAATTATGAATTGAAGATGCTGCTAAATGGATTAATTTTAAATAGATTAAATGAGTTTCTAATGAAAAAAATATGAAAACTGAAAGTGTTATACAAAATGTTAGCCATGAACTAGGTGAGTTATGGTTGAGGGTAGTGTTTGTGATTCAATATTGAAAATTTTTCAATGTGTGGGGGATGAATTGTTACAGGCTTATGTGAATCCATCTTACATTAATGTGATAATAATTTTTATGTTTCATAATAAATTTTTTGTCATTGTAGAGGTATATCTCCATGGTAGAGTTAGTTGATAGGATGATAGGAGGATATGGATGGAAATGTGCATCCTGTAGTGTAACTACAAGCACCGATAGATTCTGGTGAAGGATCGAGAGAGTTGTTTTGTGAGAAATTTTCTCTGTATATGTAGTTTATGGAATGTTATATATGTTAGGTTGTGTGTAATATTTCTAATATAATATGGGAGTTTAAGTTGAATCACCCCCTAACCTTTACCAAAGAGGGTGGACCTGAGGTAACTTAGTTATGGATTGATTATATCTAGATGATCATTGACCATTTAGAGACTCTTATAGAAAAAAAGAGTCAAATTGGATGCTTATATAATGAAGGGATTGTCCAATCACTTGTGGGATATTTATACATGATATGAGAGGTTGGAGAAAAAGACATGAAATTAATTTCTAGAGATGTCTGGGGAACACTTTTACCCGTAGATGCTGAGGCGGGATAGGGAAGATATTTTTATGTATTTGACCCAAGAGAGTATGTCTATGACAGAGTATGGCAGTTGACTCACTAATTTTTAGTGCTTTGTTCAAGTCTTGGAAGGAGATGAGGTATCTCTGGTGAAACACGTCTAGGATGGTCTTAACTATGATATTAATTTATAGGGTAACATATTTTGATTAAATATGTTTTCTAAAGTAGTAAACGAGGACAAAATTTTCAAGGAGAAACAAAAGGAGGATTAAAGTGAGATGCAAGTGGTTTCTCCTAGGAGACCATAAAGTATGTATTTTGTGAGTAGGATGCATCACTATGAATATTTTAACCGGGGATATGGGAAAAAATTTCTTGGGAGAAGGATCAGTTTCAGAGAGTAGTAACTGAGTATACTACCAGCAGTGTGGTAGGTCATGACACATTCATGGCTACTTTCCCTGACAAATAGTGGAGTAACAAAAATTTTATAGGATGGGTCACATACATAGGTATTAAATAAAACCTCTACCAATGGGTAATAATGGTGGATAAAATAATATTTAGAGTAATTTAAGGGGGTATTCTACCCCAAAATAGTATATCATTTAGAGTTGTTATGGCCATGGAGGTTGAGGAATTGGATGTGGTTCTTTAGGGAAAGTGCAACCATATCATTAGAGTTGTGTACCTTAAGGTAATCACACTACAACATAGAAAAAATGGGTGGTATAGTTATTTTTAGTTCAACCTTCAATTGTAGATAGTGAGGTTGTTCCATCAACATTAAGTTGTACTATTATTATTTGTTCTATGATTTTCAGTGTCTTATTTGATACTAGAGGCTCACATTCTTTTATATATGATCAACTTGTGAGTGGTTTAATTATAGTGGTTTAATTTCTTAGTGGGTTTATGTTGATAAACACACTATTCTAATTAAGGGAAAGGGACATCTATTTATTTAAGGGGTATTCTGTTGTGGTTGGGGAGTATCATTTTCATTGGGATCATTACATACTTGAAATTTCTGGCTTTGAAATGATTTTGGTTATGGAATGGATAAAATCTCACTAATACCACATTAAGTTTGTCCATAGGAGAGTGAACGTCACATCATACAAGGGTAATAGTTATGTTCATCTTGGAGAATGAGATATCTAGGAAGGTCATACAGGTCTAATGTTTTTGCAATCAGGGGATCTCACTACCTATGTTCCAATTCTTTTATTGGATAAAGGGGGTGTTAAACATTATTCCTTTCCCTGGTAGTGAACCAGTTCTCTGATTTGTTTCCAAAATAATTTTTTGGGTTTCCACCAGAGAGAGATATTGGTATTAGAATTGAGCTCATTCAGGATGTTGATCTAGTTTCCATTCCAACATATAGAATGACACCAACAGAGACACAAGGGATAAAAACATGGCTTGAAGAATTGGTGGATATGGAATTTATAAATCCCTAAAATTTTATTTTGTATCCTCTATTTTTTATTCTAAGAAGGATGACAATATATTGTAATTTTTTTTATTTCAAAGAGTTGAATTGGATGACAGTGAAGAACCATTATTATCTTCAGTGTATCAATGATCTCCATTCCACATTAGAGGATATTGTGTTTTATAAATGATTTAATTTACGTTGTGGTATCATCAGTTTAAATTTATACTATTTGATGTTTCGAAGGCTACTTTTAGAAGTACAGATAACTAATCTAGGTCATCAGGATTCCATTTGGTTTGGTGAATGAGTTGGCTATTTTTATGGACATGATGAATAAAATCATCCACCCCCACCTATATAAGTTTGTATTTTTTGGATGAAATGTTGGTGTACTATATGTATCATAGAGAACATTCCTAACATCTTGGCCTCATCATGAATACCCTAAGAGAGTATCATTTTTACAAAAAGCTATTTAAGGGTCAATTCTGGTTTGTTTGCGTAAATTTAATGGGTCGCATAATCTCAAATAAAGGCGTATCAATGGACCTAGTGAATTTTCATATTGTGCTTATTAGGCGTATCCCAATAATATTTTTGATATCCATAGATTTCTATGTTTAGTAGGATATTATCAAATGTTCATCTATGGCTTTTCCCATCTCGCAGTACCACTTTTCGGGTTGACCAAGAAGAGGATCACGATTGAATGATTTGGATCATGTGTGGATGATTTCTACTATTTGAAGAGGCATTTGACTACTGCACCAATATTGATCTTATCGGAGTCGGGTGATGATTATATTTTTCTTTGTGATGCATTCAATATTATATATGAAGTAGTGCTGATGTAGGGGGATTGAGTTGTGGTGTATGCGTTGTAGTAGTTGGGGAAACAAGAATGAAACTACCCTGCACATGATATCAAGTTATCTTTGGTGGTTTATTTATTAAAATTTTGGTGGAATTACATATTAGGAAAAAAATATTGTATATACCGATCATAAGTTGTTAAAGTTTATATTTTCATAGTGGTACCAAGATCTTGGATAGCAGAGGTGGTTTGAGTATATGATGTCATTTGATATTGAGATATCATATAAGTACAAGAAGGGAAACAATGTTATTTAGGCTTTGAGTAAGAAGGCATAGACTTAAGTAGTCCAGGAGACTAGTTGTGAGTTGAATATGATGAAATTTCTAGACGAGATGCATATTGAGGTTTAGGAGGGCCTAGAGCAGATGAACCTAGTATCTTTATCGTTAGAGCCTGCACTTCTGAGCTAGATCAGGGAGAGATAGTATGAGGATCCAAAGTGTTTGGCCTTAAAGGAAAGAATTTATTGTGATGATTCACCTTCCTATTGGACAATAAATTAGTATGAGATCATCTTTGTTCATAACCATATTGATGTGTCTATAATTATGAAAGAGGAGATGATGCGTGAGTTTCAGTCACCAAAGTGATCAGTGCATCCTAGGTTGATCAATATGTACTATGACCTATGCCAGCAGTATTGGTTGTCAGGCATGAAGAAAGATATAGTATTTTTTTTACATGATGCTACATCTGTGAGCAGGTTAAGGATTAACATCAATGACCTGGTGTATTTCTATAGTCATTTCCTAATCCATAATGAATATGGGATGACATGACCATAGACATTGTGGTCGGAATTTGGAGGATCCCTTGGATTAATGATGTTGTATGGATGATTTTGGACAAATTAATGAATGTATCCCATTTCAATCAATATAGGAGACTTTCATAGTGGATCAGTAGGGAAACAAGTACATTCATGAGATATTATTTTCTCACAAGGTAACATAGAGTATTCATTCAGAGTATGACACACATATTATGGTGTGCTTCTGGAGAGGCTAGATGAAGTCACTTGGTATAAAAAAAAATTTGAGTACAAATTTATACCCACATAAAGGTGAGAAATTATTGAGTCCTATTAAGGCATTAGAGGATATTCTATGGGTTTATGTTATCAATTTTGGAGTGTGTTGGAACTACATAATACTGGTTTAGTTTGATTATAAAAATATTTATCATGAGACTATTAAGATGGCACTATATGAGGCAGTTTAAGGTAGGCCATGAAGATCTTCTTTATGTTAGATGGAGGAATGTGATTCAGAGTTTTGGGGACTGAGTCTCATGTAGGAGACATTGAAGCAAGTCAATTTGATTTAAAAACATATGGATATGGTGTAGAGTGGGTAGAAGTTATTTGTTGAACGATGTTGAAGAACCCTTGAGTAAACAAGTGGTTGTTATGCGTTCCTTCAAGTGTCACCAATATTGGTCCACCTTAGTATTATTATACATGATAAATTTCTTTCTAGGTTTTTTTTGAAAATTTATGATTGTGGAGAAAATCTGGATGGTGGAATACTGATTGGCACATCCATATAGGTATAGTGCTATGAATGATTTTTTAGGTGTACTATCTTTGAAAATATCACCTTGAACCTTATCATATGTTCGTTGTTGATTATCTTCAGCTTGAGGTTGATGCATCCTTCAATGAGAACATAATTCGTGTTATGGATCGCAGTGAGAATGTGTTGTGGGGAATGAATGTGCTAATAGTCTGAGTGTTTTAGAGACATGGATGTGTTTAGGAGGATGCATGGGAAGTTAAGTAGATATATGAGTTTATCAGACCAATATTTTTACCTCATAATCATAGATATTTTTGGGAATATATCTCAAGGATGAGCTATTATAAAGTGGGGATATTGTAAGATATCGACGGTTTTGGAGATGCCTCATTCATGTTTTCAGGTACACTTTTAACCTTGTTTTCATATTACAATGGTTATGTTTTTATTCAGGGGTTTCTCAGGTAGAATTGGTTAAATTTGGAATCCAATGGGGATATATATGGTTGGAACACAATTAGGAAGAATAATGTCATTTCCCCCAAAAACCCATGTGCCCCTTTTTTGAGACACATGTGGTGGAATATAGTTTATTCTAACTGTACAACATCCCTCCCCATAATGTGAACCCTCAAATGGAGGGGATTTTCTTTGTCGGTGAATATTTTTTGAAACCATTCACTAGTTATGTGGAACAATGAACCCTATGAGTAGGGGCTCATGGTAAGGATTGTTGTTTGGAAAATCGTGATCCTGCGCTCAGGAAACTGTGCATGCAGAATTTAATAACCTAAAATGTCTTATAAAATTTTCCAAACCACCTTTCTTACCCCAAATCATACAGACTTGTCCTAACCCTATTTCATATGATTTTTGAGTCTTCATATGGGTTTATATGGCTCTTTGAACCCCTTTAGTGTTAATCAATGATCTGGTTAAAGAATTTTACACATCCTTTGAGATATGATCTCTTATCATTTGGATTCCCTTCTCTCTCTTGTATTTCTCCATTATTTTGGAGGGATGCATTCCTCAATTGGAAAAGTTTTTAGATGTAGGTTTTTATCGATTTTTAATTGGATATTAGTACTATTATTTAATTATATATATATTTCTTCATTGTTAAATTAACTTTTCAACATTAAATTGTGGTTTATGGTTTGTGTAACGTTCATAAATGATCTTGAGGTAGGTGGTCCAATTTCTAATTACCATATTCATGATTATAATTTCATTAATTTAATTGTGAAATTTCAATCTCCATGATTGGAAATTGTATTTTAAATTTAATGAATAAAGTGATTTCTCCCATGTGTTTATGAAATTGGTGGAGAAATGGAATTAAGGAATTGGTGGAATAATTAGATTATGAAATTGGATTAATAAATAAATTATGAAATTGGTTATATAATGGTATTATAAAATTAGTTTAATAATGGTTTGTAAATATGGTTGATAATTGGTTATGGATGTGGATATATGGTTTTTTATTTTTTTGAATGATATGAACAATGAGTCGTTAGACAAGGACTGCTGCCCAAAATACCCATAAGGTTCCTGACAGACACTCTAGGGGCCCAAGATACATATATATATTTATATCATGGGATCACTAAGTTGTGGGATAGGGACTAATTCCCCAAATATTCATAGAGTTTTAGATTATTTCTAGATGACCCTAATTTATGAATGTGAAATTGGAAATTAAATGATTAAAGGAAGTGCATGATATAATGAAATGTGATATCCCTTTGTTCGATGGTTTGGAATAAAGAATGATCGAAAGACCATTTGATTGTTTTGATTATGATCTTTAAACTTGGGGCCTATTTGGTTAATTAAATAATTTTTTTATTTCATAACTAGTTACTTCTTCATTTTTATTTTATTATTTATAAAACTATATGCACTGTTATAGACTGAATAATTTGTTAAACATAATTGGTAGGGACCTACTGATTTTTAATCACACTCTACTTGGGTTACCATATGTTTACATGAGTAGACATCATGTTTTCAAGAAAATATAAGCTAAATATCCCTATATTAGATAAATGGGTTAGGATTCGGGATGGATCATGGATGAGGGAACCACACATTACATCAGATTGTACCTAGGAGATTTTTTTTGTGTCTCTAATTTTTGTTTTAATTTTACACTTGAAACATATACAATGTGACATATATACTAAATTGTTTAATGGTAATTTTCTATTTATTGGATTTATTCATGTGATGCTGGTTGATTATGGATTATGGTATTATCCTACATATTGTTTTTTATTATTTGGTTTTTATCTATCGATTTATATTGATGTGATACTTTGATAAAGAGGGTATAGTATCACAAGTATGCATATTAAACCCTCACTACAAGTCTACATCCTATGGAATATAGGGAGGAAAGAATGAGTTCACATAAGTATCTAGATTAAGAAATCAAAAAGTGGCTTCCAGGATAGGACATTATGAATATGCGCCATAGAATATAATGGGAACTAATTAATGATTATGAATTCTTAATATATTACTACCATAATAAAGAGAACAAGGTTTTAGATGTTATGATTTTAAGGGATCGTGATAGCTTATCTATGATGAGGATTAGAAAAAATCCAATATTTCTTGATTTTAAAAGGACGGACCATGAAATCTTGAAGGAAGGGGATGAATCTAATCACTATAAAATGATTGTTCAACCATCTATCCATGTGATAATTAAAGAGGTGCATAAAGAAGATGTTGAACTATAGATGAAGTTGATAAATATTATTGAGTTTAAAGTTGATTGTGATAGAATGATAAGTTTCAAGAATGTTTATATGTAATGTCTATTCCAGATTTGAAGAAGGAGTTGTTTGAGGAGGCTCATTGTTCACCATTCCCTATTAATCTAATAAGTAAAAATTAGTATGGAAATATGAAGGAGTATAACTAGGGTAAAAATGAAGAGATATATTATATAATATATGTATTAGTGCATGGCGTGTGAGGAAATTAAGGATGAGAGACATAATCATATTGGGATGTACAACCATCACCTTTTTAATAATGGAAATGGGAAAAACATCACAATGAGTTTTTTTAATCAGACTCCCCATAAAATATTTGGGTTGTAGTATATCACTATACGAAGTCAAAACACTTCATTTCCAATAGATAAGGAACTAATCTAGATCATAATTTAATAATTTATCATATGTTAGTGGAATGGTTGTATGGAGAAGCACATTCTATTATATCTGATCCATATAAGAGGCTTACCTCAATGTTTTGGAGAAGTCTTCAATATGCTCTAGATTAATATTTATGTTTATGTAACACTTACTATCCTTAGATAGATGTTTATTCTAAGAGAAACATTAATACCCTAGAGGATATGATGGGATCTTATTCTATGGATTTTAAAGGTGGTTGGGATCAACCGTTTTATTTAGTCATGGTTTCTTACTATAATTTCATTCCCTTGAGCATTTAGATGGATCCTTATAAATACATCCATAGAAAGAAGTATAGATGTATAATGTGTTGGGATGAATCTAGAGAAATAAAACTATTTTTACTTGATCGAGATGAAGAATTGAAAGATAAAGTCAGATATATTCAACAACACATCAAGAAAGCTCAAAGTCGATAGAAAAGTTACAATAAAAATATTTAGTGTGATATAGATTTAAAGTTAGTGACAATGTTTTTATTTGCATTTATTAATTTAATAATGCGATGAGATTTTGAAAAAGTGAAAGGTGTTCCCTAGGAATATTTTTCATGTTTAGATTCTTTATTAAGTAAGGGTGGTAGATTATCATTTGGTGCTTGCACAGAACCTCTCTGAAGTCCAAGATGTGTTCCATTTATCTATACTGAGTAAATACATACCTTATCCTTTTTATGTATTGAACTCATAGTTTACAACACTAGAGAAATATCAACATGATGAAGAATAATAGGTTTCTATTTTATATTTTATAAAAAAATTTCAAGAAAATGATACCACTAATACTGTCATAATTTTGTGGTAAAATAATTAATTAGAGGAATCGACATGGGAACTTGATGAAATAATGTTTGAAAAAGTATCTAACATTTTTTGTTAGAGTAATGAAATTTATAGAGAAAATTATATTTATGGGGAGCATAATTTAGAACCATAACATTTTATAATATATAGATTTTTTCAAATAATTTTTATTCAGTCGATAGCTTACGTTATACACAATACTAAGTTTAAACGAACAACAATTTACTATTAAAATATTATTATTTAATATGGAAATTATCTCATAGATGCTGGATTGGTATGTATGAATAGTAAAATCTAATATTTGAATATCTTATGGTTAATACATTTATAAAATAAATTCATTAGAAATGAAAACAAAAAATATTTGAAATTAAAAGAAATATTTTTCTAGAAAACACTTTTTATATGACCATTATATTTTTATCTTATTAAATTTAATAATTAACAATTAGAAGATTATTTTAATTAAATATATATATTATATATTCAATCAAATTTTTTATCATTTTTCTAATATTTTCTCTAGGCATGAGATAAGAATAAATCGAGTTTTATGCTTAAAATATATTTTTTTTCTAAAAATCAGATTCATACCATTTCGCGTACTTATTTGAAAAATAATTTTTGGATCTTTTTGAATTTTTTTGAAAAATTAACCTAATTTTTGAAATAAATATTTTAAAATTATATTAAAGTTAATTTTTAATATTTTTCTGGAAAGAATAATTTTTTTATGAATAGTAAAAAATACAGATTATTTATTATAATTGTTTATTCATTTAATGAATTTACAAAGATAAGTTTTATTAAATGGTTTTAAAAATAAAATTAATAAAATTATATTATTATTAATCCAATTTAGGTCATTGGAATTAATTTTATGTTGTGTTTTAGTATTAAAAAATTTAATATTTAACAAAAAGTCTCGCAAGTAAACTATTTTTTATAACTATTTTGGGATTAATATTAAATTAAATTATACCAATTTTATATATTTTATATGATAAATATTATTGGATATTTTTAATCATTATAATTAATATTATTTTAAATTTTCAACCAAATTGTTTTTCATAGGGAATATTAAATATAATTATAATATTTTACAGCATTTAACATTAACAAGTCTACTTGGAGTTAAACTAAAATAAAAGGGGTTAAAATGACCTCAAAAAATCTATTATTTCTATTTAAAATACAAATTTTTATTTTATATCATATAATATTCATTAATAGAACATTTTTTTGTCCGTTTTACCATGAACATGAATTGATATTATTATAAAACATTTAAAAATTATAATTGTGTCACTCACCTCAATTATAGAAGGGAACGTCCAATCATCTCATCATCACACCTAAAGAACCTTTTGGTTCGAAAAATACAAATTCAAATACATTACTTATATCTTTCATCATGACCTATATTTCATGGTTCAATCATAAAACCATCATAGGAATTCATTATGTATAACACTAAATAGGTTCTATGGATATGATGTATAATTCATAACCATGAATTTTTTGTTTTATTATTCTTCAAACTCATTATAATATTAGTAAAATACGATAAAATAGAAACAAAAATATATTAAATATATTTATATTTAACTATTTAAATTTACTAAACTATATCCATATAATCTTTCATAAAATTGTAAATGAAACCATCAATCATGTGCACAACAGACTACTGCCTCGCGAACTAATGTAACTAATTTTCCATCACTACCTCCCCCAAATAGATATAATGAAATATTGAATTTTCATATATATATATATATATTATTTATGATATAATTGTACTTATATTATTATATTATCACTCCATACTTCGTAACATCCAATCTTTTGGAAAATGACGACGTCGCTCGTGCGTATATGTGGACTATCACCTACACAAAGCGATGTGATTCATTTTTCATTTATATTTTACATGGTTTTAAAAAATGAGGGATTTTATTAATATATATGATTCATATGTTATAATAATAATATTTTTTTAATGTTAAATTATTATTTAACATTCTTTCATTCTATCTGTTGAAAAATGAAAACAACATTCATGCGTATGTATGACCTACTATCTCGATTAACACTGTAATTCATTTTTCTATCTCTAAAATTAAGGATAACTATAAATATGTGTATAAATAATTTATATTATTATTTTACTATGATTAAAATTTTGTATATTATGTAACCATAATAAAATTACAAGAACAAAATTTGTGGATCTAAAAATCAGAAGAAAAATGAAGCAGTTATCACCTATGACATTGATTTTTATAATGAATAGTTAATAAATGGGTTGTAAAGGATATAAGTAAATAATATATTGTATGATATATATGATTATAGTTATCTAATATATGGATAATAAATATTTATTTATTGTATATGAGTTTAGAACATTTATGAAGGATGTTGGACCTGATATAAGGTAATTTCATCTAAATTTTAATTCTATGAGACATATGGCATATGAAGAATATATATATTTTATGAGGTGTATATAATTACCATAAATTTATTTTATGATTCACCTCATAAAAATTATGGTGTTTTAAAAATCCATCTAATATTTTTTCTCTCTTGAGTTTTTTATTTCAAAGATACAAATGTGTAAAGGGTTTTATGTTGCTATCATATTGTTTATCGGGATGTTTATGATCATGTTTACAATGATGAAAACAAATGATATACATCCTAATGAACTCAGGAATTTTACATTCCTGTTGTTATTTCTTTATAATATATGTTTTACAATATGTTTCTTACCATTATGTATTCATGAGATCAAAAGATGATTTTTAAGGAAAAACATATTGTATTTCTCTCTTTGGTCAAAGATCCCTTCTCTTATATATCCACGATTTTGAAAAAAATCAATAATTATTATAATATTATTATTTTATTTTGGGAATTCATTTTTACCAATAATTGATTTTTCCATTTTTTGAAAATAATCTTCATACCATTTTCAAAATATGGGGTTTTTTAACTTTTTACAAAATTATAAAACGAATGTCTTATTTTAGATTTCAAAACATGAGAAGAATATTTTTACATCATTACCCCTCAATTTTTTGATCCTCTGTTAATTATTTTCAAGGTTTTATGGACGTAATATTTTTACATTAATATTTGGTATATTTTAAAATTTTAAATAAGCTATTTCCCAGTAAATGGATATTTTACTTAATAAATCTTCCAATTTATCATTTAAAGGAATTTTCCATCTGTAATGAAATCTTTTGATGATATTTATTATTTAAAAGGGATAATATCCAATAATTACATACTTATTCTTTCTTTAGATGATTTATTATTATGATGAAAATATTTTTTTGTAACCTTATCCTTTTCCATGGGTTATAATATGATGAATTAATGAAATTATTAAAAAAACATAATTCTTTTTCATAGATTATGCCATGATAAAAGGCCTATATATCCCATTTCATTCATGTGTTATGATATGATTAATGTTTTATGATATTATGTTGTATATCTGTACTATTTTTAATATGCGATGGGTGGGAACATAAATATATATTTATCCAATTGATTGTGTAATGATGGACATATCATGAGATAAACAGGACTAGAGTGGGGAGTGAACAATGTTCATTAAGGGACTCTTTCTAGTATGTTAGTCATGGGAGAGAATCTTGACTAATATTATAGTTTGGGGAGTGAACTCAATCCACTATGATAGTCTTGGGATTAAGGCACGACTACTAAAGAAACTATTTTTAATACATATGTGTATTCCAATAACTCATGTCTTATGACCATTTTATACTCTCACGGATAATATTCATTGATATCATTCTGATTAATTTCTAATAAACTAGAATTATTTATTCCCTGACTCAATATTATTATATTTGATATACAAGTTCTTTCTTTAAAATGATGCAATAATGTCCTCATACAGTTATTCTTATGTTACATTTATGTGGTCATTGATATGTCCCTTGATTACCAATATTGATAATATGAGATCATACATTATTAATTTTCCCTTCCCCAATATATGAAGAAAGTTATTATGTTTGATATGTCAAAGAAGAGTGAAAGATACAAAGAACATAGAGGGAGATGATGTGGTACACCTATGAACATATTGTTTATGTATCTATGTTTCCAAAGATAATAGGACTATATAATTATGGTGTGGATAGTTATTTCATGTATTGAATATTAATATATTAAAATATAAATCAATATATGAAAATTATGGCTCATTATAATGATCACCTATGAGAAGTTATTTTCTATGAAGATGAAATCGATTTTTTTCTCTTAAAACATTATTTTGGACATTTGATATTACCATGGTGTATTATTTCTCATATTATAAATATAATGAATAATTTGACATCCTAGAAGCTTAATAACTATAACTCTGCCCATGAAAAATGCATGTGACTAATTAGTTTTATTTCAAATCATCTAGTTCAGCAGCATGGAAAAAAATTGTATTGTCGTTGTATTTAATATAAGGTTTAGAATAAAATGATGATAATGATGTCAGTGGGATTCTGGTGACAGAATGAAATGGAGTAAACACTAATGGTGATGTATATTGAAAATTATTGAATGGGAGAGGCGGAGATGAGAGACATTGATGACTCATAGAAAAAGAAAAAAATAAAATCATTAATTCATTCAAATCATGTGTAGAAGTAAAATGTTATGTATGATTAATGGAATATATTTTTTAATGGATGTGTGAAAATAGAGTAAGATATGTGTAATTTAAAATTTAATTTAACACCAATAAATAATAGATTCATCAAAAAATAAAAAATTTATGGTAGTCTATTGGAAAAAATATATCCAATTAAGGAGATAAAAATATATGATTATCATAGTTGAGTTCATATTGAAGAGGATGTTTAATTTGTTTATTTTTTGAATTTTCATAAATAAAAATGTAATTGAAATTAATCATACCCATAAAGGTATATCAAATATAATGAAATAAATGAATTTGGAAAGAACTAAAACATTTTAATGTTGTCTTATAGTGAGATCAATATTAGATTGTAAAATTGAAACAAATTAATTTCTTCTCCAAGATCACACTAATATGTTTCATGAATGTAATATATCATCATCACACTATTATGTTGCATGATTACAATGATTGGAGAAAGTAGTAAAAGTATTAGACCTAATAAAGTAATTCTTATGAATAGTTTTTTATTTTAAACAAACATAATCACAATAGTAATTATAATAATTTTATATGAAAATTAATAAAAATTTATTTTCACCACGGTGAAAAAATAAAACATGATGTATCATGAATTTCAAATAAGAAATAGTAATAATAAACATTTAAACTGAATAATTGAATTTCTGACTAAAACATAATAGTTATTATTTTGAAACAAAATAAACCTCATATAAATTATACACAGAATTATTTTTTTGATAAAGTAACTGTGAAAACTATAACAATAACAGTAGATGTTAACATTATCTTGTGTGCAGGTCATACTGACATATGCAGGTTATTTCAACTTTCTTCAAGCCTTCTGATATGTGCATCCATTCTGCATTGGATGACCACTTCTGGATGTTGGTTGATAGTAATGATGTACCATGCGGGTGTTTAATATAGCAGATAAAAAAAGAAACTGTAAAAACCATACATTGTAAAAAAATACTAACCGAAAAGGATAACTATGTTCTTTATATGTGTTATAATTGGTTATATGTATCCTATAATAAATGTGGAGTTAAAATTTTAAGTAAAAATGTATAAGATAATTTGAAAATTGGGATCAAAGTGTTTGTAATACCTTGAAAATACGCCACTTAATATCTATCAATTTTAGAAGAATTCTTTTTTATGTATTTCATTACCTGAGGATGTAGTTCATTTTCATGTATTTTTTATGCCGTATAATCTCGATACATTTTAACTATTTGTTTGACTATATCATCAACATCAAAATCAATCAACAACTTTTTGTACATGAAGAGATAAATTAAATTAATAATTAGAAAAACATACTGACCACTGTAATCATTGAAGAACTGAGCAGTTGGTTACAAATTATCAAGGGAGATAAAAAAATAAAGAGTGTTTTATTGATTCAATGTAAATGATACTAAAAATTAGTAATGTTTATTCCTATGATGTTATGAAAATTTAAGATAGCGAAGATAAAAAACATCTACCCAAGTTGTTTTTGTACAACTCAGGTGAACAGATACCTATACTATGTATTTGGGGGAGCCATATATCATTTCCATGAATGGATACAATCACCCCAGGCTGTGTTTTATCAATAAAGATCCATATACCACTTTATAATACTTGAAAACATGAAATTGAATAAAAAAGAGATGAAGAAAGATTGAATGTTGATGTTTCTCAACTCAGTGTCAAGAGTGTTTTGTTGTTGTTTTTAAATATATCTTGAATAATGAAAATTAATGGGTAAGTATCAGGGATTCAATATATTTTTTCACTAATTGGAGACATTCACCCTTTCTAAGAAGCTTCAACAGAATTCTCTCAGCCACTTTATTAAACTTGACAACATGAAATTGAATTAAAAAAATTATATACTGACATATTGAATCTCAGTGTAACGTGAGAATCAATATCACCATTCTATTCAACATCAATGATTTATAAATAATAAATACATTTAGAATATGAAAATACACAGAAGTTAATCAATTTTCTAAAATCAAAAAATTTCATTACTATATGAATATAGTCATCAAATCTTGTTTTTAATGGGAGATCTTCATTGTTGAGCCCATTCATGTGAAGAACCTAATGAGAAGTCTGGTCAAGAATGAAACTATAATGAGAGAAAACATTACCTTGATTATTTTATGATAAACATTGAAGGGAAAACAAAAAATCTTCTAATGACAATATTTCTAAACTTATTGAAACATAAATGTAAAAATTGAATATAAATCATTTAGAATGTTTCTAAAAGGAAATAAAATATCCTATGTTTTGATTTAATCAAATTTGTTTATCATAGAAATTATTGCAGTGATTTGAATACAATACCATGATGTGGTACCAAGGAAGTATTTCTTCATGACCATGCTGGTGCAAGTATGTTACTGAATCAACCTACATAAAAAATATGTCAAGAGAAAAATATCTCAAACAGGACCTAGTCCTTCAATAGAAACTAAAAAGTAAAATAAAATAGAAGAAAATTATCAAATGGGAAGAAAATACATATACAGTGGATAGTCTGTATTATGTTTTTATGATATATATTGAAATTTTTTTTGAGACATAATTTTTTAACGACTACAATATGGGAAGAAGATACATATAGTGAAGATATTAGGTTGGATAAAATGATAATTCACTGATGGTTTGGATATTCATCGAATCTTGATAACTGATAGAATCCTAAATTTTCATATAAAATTTAAAACAACTCTAATAATATGAATATATAATTGAACAGAATGAAATTTATATAAAAGAGGGACAATGTAACAAAATAATAATGATGTTGAATTTTAAATGATTCAACTTCCCAAAATAATATTATGTGGTTTTTATTTTGATACATAAATATTTATTAAAAATAGAATTATCTATTGGTTACTTAACATAGACACTACTCTAAAATACCTGATTCATTTCTCTTAAAAATTATTCATTAATCTAATAAAACACACGATCAACTACTCAAACAAATAACATGATTCAGTACACAAAAATGCATGATTCACATAATCAAAGAAAAAAATAATTCCACTTCTATAAAAAATGTATCATTACTAAAATAAAATACAAGATCCTCTAATCAAAGAAAATATAAGACTCTCTACTGTGATAAAATATCTACTTCTCTAAGACATAGAAATTATCCAGTAGTAAAAGTAATAGTAACTAATAATATTTGGATGTTAAATTTTTGATGAGCAATATGAAAACATTTATAGAAAACAAGTTTTTTTTTATACCTGGGTTTTTAGATGTCAGATAGAGTTATAGTGGTAAAAGAACAGGTAATATGACAGGAGATGAGCACCTAAACATTCATCCAATTTGTTTACATGCACATAAAATAATGTTTAATAATAACACATACTATATGTGACTAAAAGAAAAAACAATAATAATCAATCTAGAAATATGTATAATATATCTGTAAACAAACTATTTTTTCCAAATTGGGTTACATATAAATAAGCAATCCAAAAATATATTTGTATAACTAATTGTAAAACCCATTCATAGAAATAATATCAATTCTGTTATGTTTTAGAAACATGTAATAAATTCTATAAACATAAGTCTAATTTGAATGTAGGTGAAATAACATGTTACCTCCAAGAAAATCATTGACATTGTATGTGGAACCATATAGGGAAGTCAGGGGGGATGGAGTCATATCCAAGATTTTAGGTTCCGCTGAAATACATTAATCTACATATAATTTTCTAGTAGAAAATTCTGATTTTTCAATATATTTTATTTGGCATCCCCACAATTCCCAGAATACCCACCCTTACTAAATGAGAAATCAATATCTAAATAAAATGACATATCACATACACCTAAAGACATGATTCACTAAAGAACCCCTGCATGCACTTAAACTGAAAATATATCATAATGGATAGAACGTTGAAATCATATATGAAACTAGGAGAACAGACCAATTGAGGGTATTTGGATGTGTAGGATCTTTGAATTTTTTTATTAGTAATGGTAAAGGGGTTCACTATGAAGTCGTTCGGGGTGGTCCTCGGTAGTTCATTGTGAAGTAGATTTTGGCAGACAAGATGAAGTTAAACGAAGACATAGAACATGTGGAGATGGGGAGTAGGAGGAGGCTGTGAGTAGGTGAATACTGGGAACAGGTAGAGATGGTGAGCAGGTAGAGACGGGGAGCATGTAGATATGGGGAGCACATGGAGATGGGTAGCATGCATAGACTGGGAGATGGGAGAGACAAACATGACAAGACAACAATTATTGGAGATAGGGAGAAGGTTGATACAGATTTCAGGATCCAGGTGTGAAAAGGATGGGTAGCCTAAGGGTGTTGTATGGAGACAGAGTGGTAGAGACGGAACTAGACAATCATGATTAGGGAGACCGAATGGGGAATCTTGATAAGGGAGACCGAATGGATAATTTTAGGAAACTCTAGATTCAGGAGACCAAATTATGTGAATCTAAATAAAGGAGAAGTAGAAGAAACCCTCGATTGGGAAAAATAATGATGCTAAATGCAGTGGACCAAAAGGAAAGAATAAAGCAGGACTAGTGGAAACCACGGAATTGAGAGATTTAAATTGTGATGGGGAGCTTGGTTGAGTGGTGGGAAAACAGACCGAATGAAACGTTATATTGATGAGAGATTTTAAGAAGGTTCCATATGGAAATAAAAATTAAAAATTTAGTATATATAACTATTTTTTAAGAATAATATTTATCCATTAACCCCATTCTCATGACTACACATATAAGGTGGTGATGAAAAGAAAAACAAAAATAAATCGTTGTATGGAGGTGGTAGTCCAAATGTATGCATGGATGATGAATTTATTTTTCCCAGAATTGGAAAAAGGATCTATATGAATTATAATTTTAGATTAAAAAATATGGCATAAATATCATACTTATATTTTAATTTCTCTATTAGGACCATCCCTGTATGAAAATTATGGAAAATGAAATATGATGTGACCGGGAGTTGGCAGTTCGCAAAACAAAAGAATGCAGGTTTTATTTTTCATACCAAAAATAGGAAAGGTGGATAATAATTGTACCATTATTATATTTCACAACATTTTAGTAATGATAATGATTCTATTATTTTATTACAGTTTATGGAATTTTGTGAAGATAAGTACACTTAATGAAATAAAATTAGAAAGTAATATTTAGAAATTTATACATAACTTGTTGGATTTTATCCTTTCTAAAGGGGGTTAAGACTTTGAGGGATTGAACATATAGAATATAAGAACTTATTTAAGGTGTATAATAGTGTACATAAGTTGTTTTGGTAGATTTGGGGTCAATATAAGTGGTTTTGGTGAAATGGGAATTGAGGATAAGAGTACCCCAATTATTAGTGAAAATGGATAATTTTTTTTTGTAAATATAAAAACAGATAATTAATGGGTATTCAATATCATTAAAATTAGCTCTAAAACTGGGATATAACGGATAACAGGAAGATATAAGGTCAATAAAGGCCTCAAACACCAATTCTAACACATGTTCTAAACATTTTTGTGGTCTTTCCCTTTTGTTTAAACCCCTTTACCCCTTTTGATTTTTACAAAGGTTAATAGTTCTTTATAAAGTAATTTATCTTTTATGATTGGAAATAAAGAGGTCATTATTACATAATTTAGGCATAATGATATTAAAATTTAAAATCCATTTTTTATATTAATTTTCAAATAGGGATGAAAATTAATTTAATGATAAAAAAGTTATAATATTTTAAAAACAATTTTTTGAAAAATATAACCTGAGTTCTAAAATCTAAAATATGGGGTTGAAAATTAACACCAACATTTTTAAATTATATTTTAATTTACATAATAAATATTTGGTGTTATAAAAATATTTTTCGAATATATATTTCATACATAAAAACTAATAATTTTATGAAAGTCATATCATTGTATAAAAATTGTAATATTCACTATTCACCCAAGATCAATCATTTTAGAAAAATATGAAAAATTAATCATAATTTAATATTGTTATGATAGATTAAAAAAGAATTGTTTTTTTTAATTCACATTTAAAAATTTATAAAATTAAATTAAAAATAAAATAATTAAATATTTGGAAAATAATTCTTTATACGAAATAATTTTTTGTATATAAACTAATATTCTAAAATAATATATCGTCATAAATATATTAACCATGAATAAAGAACCATTTTATAAAAGAAATTTTAATTACAAAAAAATATTTGTTTAGTTGCTGAGCCACATTTTTTGAAATAACATTATAAGATATATTTATTTCATAAGTTGATTATAATTTATTGTAACCATTTATTTAACAACAACCTTATATTGGTCAATATTTATTTTAATAGAAAGAGTTTTGGTCAGTTTGAAATTTTAATTTTAATATGAAACATGTTATTAAAATAATATATGTTTAATGAAAATATATAGTGAAATCATGTGATGTAACATATATGATCATTGTAGAGAAAAATTTCTTATAGAAAATAACAAGAGACTAAGTGATAATAAACTACATCATGATTGAAATCAAAGATTAATGTAAAATGAGGAACCACATGGAATAATGGAATAAATGATCAGCGGTTATATGTGTGATAATAAAGATGATAGTCTATTTTAGACAAATCCACTGTTTTATTCCATTCAATGGGATAAGTTTTTTGGAAATGATAATTAAGACTGAAATGGGTACTTTTGGAGTTCATTTTGGTAAAAATTTGGTGTTGTACATAGATTAATCCAAAGATCAAGGGTACATCTAAGGAAGGGTTCCATAATTGAAATAATCTTTAACATTTCATTTTTAAAAATCACCTCGTAATGGTGGGTCAAAAGAAGAAAATGTTTATAATGAAATGACAACAAATATTAGGTGTTTTAAATATCGTGGTTGTGGTTTTTAGGATAGAGAGGATAGTCTCATAAAACCATTACTTGGTGGGATATTAACACACTATAGTATAAAAATATTTTTAAATATTTAATATTTTATATAATTTTGTATATTTGAAAATATATACTATTTATAGGCATTAATTAATTTTTAATGGATTTATTTTAGGTTGAATCATGGGTTGGCATATGGAATTCAATGTGGGGTATTTTTGGGGGATATAAATGTTTGAAATTTATGAAAATTAAATATTTTAAATGCGAGTGGAGTTAAAGAATATGATAAAATTTATACAAATCTATTATTCTAAAATATATGTTTTTACTGTGGATAACATCATAGATTCTCTAGATTGGATCTAATTATCCGGGAGTATAATAAAAATCACCCTTGTTAAGTTTTTGTTTGAATATTTTGTCAATTTTCATTGAAAGAAACCCATAATTCATTTGGTTTTTCATAATAATCCATATAGAATTTCATTTATAGAATATAGGAGGCTACAAACCATGGTTTATCAGTGAGTGTTATCTAAAATCCTATAATTAAATATATTGAGTAGTTGTTTTTTGTACACTGACACATCTCCATGTTTCTTCTCCTTGGACGTATTCCCTTGTGATGAACCAAGGAAAATAATTATTTATAATAATTTTAATTCAAAACATTGGTTTTATTGGATGTGTGCTTGATTTTAATATGTTAAATGTTTTCCTTTAAAAATAGAAAAAGATCAATTTGATGTTGTAATAATAATTTTACACATTAATTCAACCTTCCTGATATGGTATTGTTGGTTCTATTTTTTTTAAAAATATGATTTATAATTTTAAATCCTTTATAGAATAAAAATTTATAAAAAATCACTATATCAATACATTTAGTATGATCAAGTTATATATTATTAAATATCATAAAAGTATATCAAAAAATGTTTCTACCTTCCAGACATATCAAATGATATATATAAGATATATATAACTTCGAAACCATATATTCAATATGAAAATTAGTTTTTCAACCACCCAGATATAATCTTGATACAAAATTATTAAATGATATATCTTCACTAAGTCTATTCCATGTCTTATGATATATTCTTATGACTACATGTGATATGGGTGACATATATCTTTCAATTCAAGAGAGATATAAGTATATCACTATGAGTGATATGTATATAATAAAAGTTATCACAAATTGTGATAAGTGATATCAAATTAAAAATATATTTTAGATATGATATAATATGGTTGGATATTATACTATTTTATAATGTAATGGTAAATAATTTATTATATTGAATTTTTAAATTATTAACTATTCAAACCTTGGTTAGACTAGTATTAATTCTAAATAATACAGGTGTTGTAATGTACTATTTAGGAATACAACATATGAAATATATGGAATTAATTTCCATTTAGTGAATCTGTAAGAGAATATATAATTTTATAAAAAGTAGAGGAGTGTGTATGAAATATAATACATATAATGTTGAAGAACTCTACTATATTTTTCTTTAACCTATTTTAATTATATACAATGAGGGAAAAAGGGATCCTATAAAAGTTTTTAGTGATGTTGTTAACTAATGGAAAACTATAGAGAAATGAGTCATTAGAGTGATATTGATAGATCATCATAACAAACTTACTCAACTAGAATTCATATCTTCTAAGGTATATTATTCTTGTATTGTATGTTTATTCAAAAACATATCATGAAATAATAATAGATGTAAATGTTTTTCTAAACCATAAATATACATGATTTGATAACTCATGACAGTAGATCTCTATTATTATATCTTGAACAAATATAGATATATAAGATCTATTGTGACAGTTTTATGAAACTATAATAGTGGATATTATAATATTATAATTTAATTAATATATTAACAATAAATCCATTATTGTTATGTTTTCTACAGAATTTAATAGAATATATTTTCCTATCATAGTTTAATTAAAACGATAATAATATATCCAGAGAAAACTAACCCAAAATCCTTCCTGCTCTCTCACCCCATTCCTCCAAATCCACTCCACAACTATTTCTACAAAAAAACCCCCCACAATATCTCCCCACCATCCTATTATCATCACCCTACCATCCTATTACAACCAACCCATTATCAATCCACACCCATTTTAAATATATATGATTCATCTCTATTCAAAATATATATTGAATATTTATCAAATGTATTTTATTACTTAATATAAAATGTATCAAATATGATTTCTACATCTCAAATTTTAAATTGTAATTATTTTAAAGTGGTTTACTTCTTCTAATATAGTGAAGACTAAATTTTATCATATAATATTTTATCAATAGTTTTAGACTCTAGTTGAAGAAATTAAAATATTATTTTTTGTTATTGTTTCATATAAAAAATATATTTTAAAGTAAAATAAATAAAAATTATGAATAAATACTTAAATAATTTTCTATATAATTTCCTGAAAATTTAAATGAGAAACTATTTGCATTATTGTATTATAGTTATTCTCAATTTTTTAATTAAAAACAACATTACATAACCATATAGTAATTTTTTTAGTTTTCTTTCTTTTATAAATAATTCCTCATTTATAATTATTATAATAAAATTGTTTATATATTATAAATAAATTATATTTAATTGATTTAAATATCATAGTGTTTGTTTTCATTATGATGTTTGTAAAAATAATATAGATTTTCAAATAAATCCCATTAATCGATTTAGAGTTATTTTATTATTTGCAGATTTTATTTAATAATGAATATAAGTTGGATATATTCTCTCTGTTAGGTGCCTAATACGTTTTAGAGAAATTCTTTTTTCATTTCACTTTTAACAATGATTCTTTAGGGGATATTTTTTGACATCCTTTATATAACTATGTTATAGGAGCATGGTTAACCCTTGATGAAGTATCTTATCATTTCCCTATAGATATATTTCAAACTAAATATGAGGCATGTCACCATATAGTAGAATAAATTAAATTTGGAGAAAACATAGAATGTAATGGCTATAGTGGTTCAAAAGATGATATATTCAACTATATTAATTATCATGGGAAACCAAATTATACAACTATTACTAAATACAATGTAATTATAATAAATTAAATTTCAAGTAGTATTTCTACTATAATAATGACGAAATTAATAAATTAATGATGGTGATAGAGAATATTAAGACACCAATTCATCATTATTGTGTAAATAAAAATACACTTTCATTTATGATCAATTTATTTTATTGTAAAAAATGTATATATTTAAAAATAATTTCATTTACTATTTTCTTTAAATTAAAAAGGGATTTATTCTTGATGGTGTAAACATTATAGAAAGTGATTTTGAGGATCCAAAGTTACTTGATTAGATTATTTTTTCTTTAAATAAATTACATGAATTAATTAATGAGTATACAATTTATTATAATGACAAGGAAAATTTAAATGACTTTAATTAATTTGGAACATGTAAATGTAATCCTAAAAAATATAAAATCTTGTCCCATGTACCATATAGGTGTTTTTTGAATTTGCATTTAACATAATGACTACAATGAATGAGTATATTTGAAAAAATGTCAGAAAATATGAGATGAAGTGGTGAAAGGTAAAAAATTAGATTGAACTTAGTTCCCCTAGTAGACAGAGTAGACTTGAACAATTTTACTATACACCTACTTATTATTTATATGAGATATGTAATTTCAGATTGGGGTTATCAAGTTATTTTTTAATCGACTTGATAAAGATTATACAATGCACAACATATGGACCATATTAAATAAAATATATAATCATTCATATTTGATGTGTAAGAAGAAGCCATTTCATTTCATGATCTTAGTAATTTTTGGGTCTAATGATCCATTGAATGATATAGATGTTTTTGAACAACCGGTTATTGAATAGTTGAATCCATTATAGATTGTGAGTGTGCCTATATATATAATGTTCCAAGGAAGAAGTAATTTTTAATGGGTGACTCTTTTTTTGTTGATCATAAATGATGTTTACGATTATATGATGATTTTTAGTTGGAGTGTGAATAGAAATATATCTTGTCTAATATGTCATAAAATAAGTGATTTATAATAAAAAGACATCGATAATGATTTATTTAAATGGGACTCCATCATTTCCAATCACTGAGTCATGCATATATAAATGATTAATGCTTTTTTTTCAATATCATTAAAAAGGGAAAGTGACTCAATGTCTTTCAGGAATTTAATTATTAGAAGATATTGATGGATCTTTTTTTTTTCAGAAAGAGACATCAACATTCAAGAATGTGAATGAGTACTCAAAAAATAGACTAACTATAACTGAATGGAAAATATGTATATTCTCTAATTTACCAAATTGGACATAAAATATATTGAGATATTATTTAAACATAATTCATATTAAAAATATGAACATGAATTATTAACAATACTAATTATTAACATCAAGGGCATATAAAGGATAATATTAGATCACATTAGGATTTATAGGGATAGGGTATTAATAATTATCTGTATCCTAAGCTAACATGTACAAATAAGTGGTTGGTTTTCATGATTATTATGTGACAATGGTAATAAGGATTTTTTTTTATAAATGTGTTATAGAGTCTCAAGTATTATGATGTTTATTTAGGTAATATATATAAACATGTGAATACTTGAGTGGTGAAGTTATAATCAATGGAATCATGTGACTATCAGATATTGATACATGATTTTCTTTCAATAATCATATGACATGTACCAACATAAAATGTAAGGGTCATTGTTTTTCATTTGTATTACTCATATATATATATATATTATAGACTATTGAGTAAAGAAAATATAAATAAAATATAACAGGATACACTAACCATTATTTTTTAATTATAAACTGTATTTCCATCATATGTATTCACTTATATGTTATATCATATTATGCCCCGTCCCAAATAAGTTCTTCTTGAGACCCTATTTATTATCATTGGATGTACCCCCCCTAAAATAATTATGTATAAAATGAAGTATAATTTAAGAAATAAGAATTGTCTCAATGGACCCATTCATGGAGGAGTTTACCTATGTATTTGAATAATGTCAATGAATGGTACAATCGACTAATGAAAAATATAGATAAAAAATATGAACTAATTTAGCCAAAATTTTATTCACTTCAATAACTAGTGTGTTTTGAGGTTCATTAGTGATAACTAATTTCTTCCTTGAGGATAGATAGATGAAACATCATACTATACTTTTTATTTGAGTTTTTTCCCAAGAAAAACCAAATTTTTACTTTATATGACATGTATATTAAAAGACATAGATATTAATAAAAACATTATCATATATTGATTATTCTTATTTTTAAAATTAATGTGATAATTTTATTAGAGTATTTTTTTGCATAAATATGTCATAAAAATTCATTTCTAGGATGAGATCCATAAAGTTCTATAGAAATATTCTAGAACATATATATCTTACGGTTGGATGACTTCTTCCTATGATCTATAGATGATGCAAACTATTAAAAGCTAGATTCATATAAGTGGGTGAGGATTTATCCCATAATTTTTAAAATTGATAATATCTAACTTATGTTATTATGTGGGATGATCATACAAAAATAATTTTACAGGTTTGCGACTCATTGGGTATTCTTATATGAAAACATTTATATTGGTCCCTTTTATTAGTGTATATCATGAGTCATGTTCTTTGATATATTATTAAATAAATAGATGAAATATGTTTTTCCGTAAAGTGCGATATGTTGGTTGTGTCATGAATGATATATAATTAATAAAAGGATGGTTTTCAAAATATATTTCATTTAATGAAACCATAAAAAATATGCCTATATGGTATAGACAAAAATTTTTGTGGCTCTAAATGATTTTAATATGATTTTAAACTTAAATAGATTAATTTATTGGTGGAATAAGGAATCTAGATCATGGAACATTATCTTTGATGAAGCCATAAATGGCTTTGGAACTATATATATTGAATGTGGTTCTTGTATTAATAATAAGTTTATTGAAAGTGAAATATTTTTCCAAGTAACTTATTTTGATGAAATATTAAAAATTATAAATTACAGAATGGTCTTATAGTATATTAAGATGTAGTTGAACAAATGTTTCTCTATAAATTTTGTATATAAATAAACATATATTATTGGTATCAATATTTATCACGATAGATCTAAGAGGCTACTTGGACTAAACTAGGGTTCATAAATTAAAAATTTACATAATAAATTAAATATAGAAAAATCCAAGTGGGGATTGTTTCCAATGTCAAATGGATTAAATATATCTAAGAAATTGTGTCCTCAAACATAAGAGTAGAGAAAGAGGATTTACAGTATCCTATAAGCCTTAATGATAAGAGTTGTTATATATTCCATGTTATATACCTCTCTTCATATTTTCAATTCCTTGAGAATGTTTGTTAGGTATTAAGAAGATCCACGAGACCAGTATTTGATGAAATTCAAGATTACTGTAATGTATCAGAGGTTCACTAAGGATATATTTCTAGGTAGTGGAGGACTTGAGAAGATTCTATACAGAGGATATATAGATTACATTTTCTAGATATAACATGATGATTTGAAATCATAGTTGGGATATATATTTCCTCCAACATAAGGGATTTGAGATGAAAAATTTAAAAGAATATAGAGGTGTTTGATTCTATAATTTAGTCTGAGTATATCCTAACTTGTAATGTTGTAAAATAAATAGTATGGATATGAAAATTCATCTAGTATTTTTAGGTGGTACCTAGTAGTAAATATATCATCACACTATATTGTTATAATACTACTATAATGATTTTAGCTAGTGAATGAAGGTCACATACGTGGATGTATTACATACTTAATAAGTATAATATCTTGAGGAATTATTCTTAGAGTGGTGAGGTTGTAATTATTATAGTTTCAATAGAGAAGAATGTGAATTTTTTTTGACTAAATTATTATCTCAATAGAAGCATGAAAATCTTGTGAGAGTTATAGGATTAAGAGTATTTAGTAGTATTCTCTCATATATAAGTGATACTATTGGAGTTGGTTCCCTAGAACCAACTACATTAATTTGGATTACCAATATATATATATCCACATACCTAAATATTAATAAATAATTTTTTAGTTATTTATTCTTATTCTATGTAACATTAATGTAATAATGTTTATGACGTCCCAGGTATGGATTACTAATATGTAACTAAACCTCATATCCATATAGCCTTAATCATGCCTCTCTATATGACATAGTAATCCAACTAGTATAGATGGTATGTGGTGGGATATTATACCCTCATGATTAGATTATATTGCATCAGTATAATAACTGAATATGTAGAAGAAACAAATGAAAAATATATTGAAAATTAAATAGTTTGGAATATCCAATTTTCAAAACCATATCCCAAAACATTTAAAAAATTATAAAAATGATGTTATACTAAAATAAAATTGGAAAAAATAGGTACATGGTAGTATACATACACTAAAAAATCTATACAAAAATATACAAAGACAAAAATCTATCTATAATAAAATCATGAGAAGTGGCCTAGTCATCTACTCCCATACACCATCCTAGTATACAAAATCAGGTTTCCATGGATAGATTCTTCATTGTGTCCCTACCTAGATCCCGGAAGTCTATTTGGGTATTAATTGGTGGCCAAAACAGGATTTGAGTAAAACTCAGTAAGCCACCACCAATAGTGTCTAGTACTATCCAGTTTACGAATAAATCAAGAAGTTGTGTGATGGTAATCATTAAAAAGAAGCACATTAACTAATTATATCCCAAGTAAAATCAGGCTCCCCATGGGACACCTTCATGATATTACATTCTTTATACTAACATAGAATTTCTATTATTATTAATTATTTTACAAAAAATAATGGGCAACATTTCCATTAATTAGGAATAAATAAATATAGAACCCCATAGGCCTTGATTTAAAATAGTAATTGTGGATGATATATCTTGGGTTGCATGAACCCCAAAAATACACAAGATCTCATTAACTTTGTGAGGTCATGTGGATGATCAATAATAATGAATAGCCTACACAAGGCACCATGAAGTCCATTCAATAAGTATTTCTACTCTTGACAAGGTTCCCCCAATAATAATTGATTATGAGATGATAGCTAGATAATCTCTCCCAGATCATGCGGCTTTTCAAACAGTGGATTCCTGAAGAACCATCTAAAACCCTTGTAAAATAGTAGGAAAAAATCCAAAGAGGAAGGATCTTATTTTTATCGTAAATATCACATGATGCATCCCAGATGAAAATAATGATTATCCTAGACAACAATTGAGTAAAATCTCAAAACCCATAGGAAATTGAAAAATAAACAAAAGCAAGAAAAATGGGGTAAGGATGGAGCCTATTGTGGTTGTAAATATCATTTGATGCACACCTAGAGATCCACAAGACACACCAAGATCCCAACAACATGTCCGTCTAATCTCATGAAATCCAGCTGGCCTGTCATCCTCATCACATGAAGGGCCACAGGCCTGTCTAGGAAACCTCATGCTCCAAATTTTTCTCCATTATGAAAAAGATATGGAGTTTTCCATGAAATAATCACCCATATCAATGAATCCCATTGTTGTTCACAAGACGGATCACCAAGAGGTAGAGTGATTGTCTTCGACAATACTCATGCAACCTCATAAGATCCCAATCCATTGAAAAAAAAATAGAAATAGAAAAGGGAATTATAGGGGACTCTTACAGTTATAAAACACTTGTGACATGCTAAGGTTGTCTGCAACAGAGTATTAGAGAATCATTTGCCATGATCGACTAATTTCAGGAAGTCCCCCCTAACAATCCATCCTTTTCATGGGAAGGGTTCGAGAAAATTCACCTATGATCACACGAAAACCTTCTAATGGGTATCCTGATCTAAAAAAGGCACTTGAACGTGTCATATAGACAATATTAATATCCCATGGCATGTCCATAAGATATTTCAAGACTCTCTCAATTGTAAATAATCCAATAAATGAGGGGTTGATAGGATGGTGTTATGGTTTCTGAAAATCATATGACTCCCCCAAAATGACTTACAAAGGGAACTCATGAATTTTATGATGTTTAATCACTATACTAACTCCATCCTTGATTCATGAGATATGTTCCATGAAAATTAGTTAATAATAAGTGTAATAAGGCCTATAAATCCTCCAACATAGCATCAAAATGGAGGACATACTTTTAAACATATAGAATTGTCCTTTGAACATCGCACCGACACACCCAAGCACTAGAGTGGATTTCCCAAAGTATATGATCTCATGATTGGAAAAGATTTTGGTCTGGTAAGATTTGGGGAAAAGTCTTGTTAGGTCCACAAGGCTGAATACCCTATGAGGGGGGGTGAATCAGGGTATGACTAATTTAAAATAAATGCATGTTCTGATCATGTTTCACAGTTAAGAAAAACACCCTTCTCTCTCTTTCCTATTGCACAATATAAACAGAAAGTAAAGCATGTACATGACACAATGATTTTTACTTGGTTCACCCTCACTGGGCTATGTCCATGGAGCATATGTCGACAAGTTTCCGTTCATACAAAATTCCACTAAACTTCACTAGATGTGGATTACAAGGTCCGGGCACATTCACTATGTCCCAGGATCACAACATTTACAAGGTTTAGGGTCAGCTCACTGCTTTCCAAAGGGTCTCTACCTATTTCTCTCTCTCTGGCTCACTGTTGGTGGAGAGGAACAAATTCTTCCTCTACCTTGGCTCACTGCTCTGGAAAGGATCCACTCATAGTTTATAGACTTGTAAGTCTCTTCATTTTCATGAAATAATGCATCTTCCTCTGTATGTAGATGCTCTGTTGAAGTCCAACATTCACCCATAGATGAATCTCACTTTGTACCGAAGGTATCGGGAAAACTTTCAGCTTCCACGAAGCCCAAAAACACTACTGTGGAATCAACCTTACTTGGCGTGTTAGTCTAACTCGTCGCGCAAGTACCGGTGCACAAGTCCCAACTAGCGTGCATGTCCTTCTCATACACTTGCACAACACAAGATTCTTCAACTCCAAACTTGCACGACACACTTACTTTTATACCCAATCCAATATTGGTGGGAAACTACCAACCGGTGCGCAGCTCCAAACACTAGCGCACAACTTCACTTGCGTGACCACACACCACTTTCACAACCACCACACACTACTACAACTTGGCCCTTTATCAGTGCTAAAAACCGGCATTAACCGAGCTAGAAAAGCATTGTTAATGCCGGCGTAGATAAGGGGGGTCCCCTTTATCAGCACTCCGAGAAGCACTGATATAGGAGACCAGTATCAGCGCTAAAAAAAGTGCTGATAAAGGGTGTCCTTTATCAGCGCTTTTTTTAGCGCTAATGGGGGTCTCCTGTATCAGCGCTTCTCGGAGCGCTGATAAAGGATGCCCTTTATCAGTGCTCCTCTAGCGCTGTTAAAGGTGTCCTTTATCAACGCTCAAAATAATGCTCATAAAGACACCATCTCCTACACCAAAAAAAAGAACCTGCACACCAGAATACCTGCTCAATGTGGCACAAGCACACCTGCACACCATAGCACCCGCACACAATATTTTGACTGAAAAATGTATATTCATATACTTAACATCATGAATAGAAAAAAACACATTGCTATATACAGTTCAAACATCGTTTTACATGGTTATAATTAGAATTATTCAAAAACAGTTATAAACATTCATATTTCATCCTTTGATATCCGTGATCCACTCTCGACGGTATTTGTTTCCGAACAAAGCATCTGAACTCAAGGAAAAAAATTCACCTATATAAGAAGAAAAATGTTATGTTAGTAATTCAATAATTAAATAAATTAAAATATTAATATGAAAGAATAAATTAATATGGAAATGTGAAACTAAAATATGAAATTTTAAACTCAAATGTTTTCATTTTCATAACAATGAAAGGTAATAATGTAAAATCAACAAGTTTTTGATTGATTTATCTCATTTAATAAATACTGATTCTTTATCTAATGAAAAGCTTTACTGGTCACACTGTGTGTTGGATTGAGGTGTGGTCGATTCGTACACGTCACAAATGACTCATGGATCATTTTCCTAAAGTTTAAAAACAATCCGAATGTGTTTTCTTGGTATTCCTTATTTCATTAGTGTTGTTTTCCAAAGTTTATCTCAATTTGAAAGTGATATCGGACACTTTTAGCCATACTGGTCACACCGTGCATCGGATTGAGGTGCGGTCGATTCATACACGTCATAAATGACACCTGTATCATTGTATTCAAGTTTCAAAACAATCTGAACTCATTTGATCAGTATTCTGTATGTCAGTAGTGTTGTTTTCTAAAGTTTATCTCCATTTGAAACTGATATCAGACACTTTTAGCCATACCGGTCACACCGTGCATCAGATTGAGGTGCAGTTGATTCGTACACGTCACAAATGACTCGTGGATCATTGTACTAATGTATCAAAACAATCCGAATGCGTTTTCTCGGTTTTCTGTATGTCAGTAGTGTTATTTTCTAAAGCTTATGTCATTTTCAAACTGATATCAGACACTTTTAGCCATACCGGTCACACCGTGCACCAGATTGAGGTGCGGTCGATTCGTACACGTCACAAATGACTTGTGGATCGTTTTACTAAAGTATCAAAACAATCCGAATGTGTTTTCTCGTTATTCCGTATGTCATTAGTGTTTCTTTTCCAATGTTTATCTCAATTTGAAATTGATATCAGACACTATTAGCCATACCGGTCACACCGTGCATCAGATTAAGGTGTGATTAATTCGTACACGTCACAAATGACTCATGGATCGTTTTCCTAAAGTTTGAAAACAATCAGAATGTGTTTGCTTGGTATTCTGTATGTTAGTAGTGTTGTTTTCCAAAGTTTTTCTCAATTTGAAACTGATATCAGAAACTTTTAGCCATACTGGTCACACCGTCCATCAGATTGAAGTGACGTCGATTCGTACACGTCACAAATGACTCGTGGATCGTTTTCCTAAAGTATAAAAACAATCAGAATGTGTTTGATCAGTATTCCATATGTCAGTAGTGTTGTTTTCTAAATTTATGTCATTTTCAAACTGATATCAGATACATTTAGCCATACCGGTCACACCGTGCATCAGATTAAGGTGCAGTCGATTCGTACACGTCACAAATGACTCATGAATCGTTTTCCTAAAGTTATAAAAAAATCAGAATGCATTTTCTCTGTATTATGTATGTCAGTGGTGTTGTTTTCTAAAGTTTATGTCATTTTCAAACTGATATCAGACACTTTTTGTCATACCGGTCACACCGTGTGTCGGATTGAGGTGCGGTCAATTCGTATATGTCAAAACTGACTCGTGGATCGTTGTCCTAAATTTTTAAAACAATATGAATGCGTTTGATCGGTATTCAGTGTGTCAGTAGTGTTGTTTTCTAAAGTTTATGTCATTTTCAAACTGATATCAGACACTTTTAGTCATACCGGTCACACCATGCATCGGATTGAGGTGCAGTTGATTCGTACACATCAAAAATGACTTGTGGATCGTTTTCCTATAGTACGAAAACAATCCAAACGCATTTTCTCGGTATTCCGTATGTCATTAGTGTTGTTTTCCAAAGTTTATCTCAATTTGAAACTGATATCAGACACTTTTAGCCATACCGGTCACACCATGCGTCAGATTGAGGATCGGTCGATTTGTACACATCAAAAATGACTAATGGATCATTGTCCTAATGTTCCAAAACAATCTGAACATGTTTGGTCGATATTATGTTTGTCAGTACTGTTTTTTTTTCAAATTTTATCTCAATTTGAAACTAATATCAGACACTTTTATCCATACTGGTCACACCGTGCATTGGATTGAGGTGCGGTCAATTCGTACACATCAAAAATTACCAATGGATCGTTTTCCTAAAGTTTCAAAACAATCTGAACGCGTTTTCTCGGTATTCCGTATGTCAGTAATTTTGTTTTCCAAAGTTTATCTCAATTTGAAACTGATATCAGACACATTCATCCATACCGTTCACACCGTGCATCAGATTGAGGCACAGTAGATTCGTACACATCAAAAATGACTTGTGGATCGTTTTCCTAAAGTATCAAAACAATCCGAATGTGTTTTCTTGATATTCCGTATGTCAGTAGTGTTGTTTTCTAAAGTTTATGTCATTTTCAAACTGATATCAGACACTTTTAGACATACCAGTCACACTGTGCATCAGATTATGGTGTGGTCCACTCTTAAACATCAAAAATGACTCATGGGTCATTGTACTATAGTTTCAAAATAATCCGAATGCATTTTCTCGGTATTCCTTATGTCTGTAGTGTTGTTTTCTAAAGTTTCTGTCATTTTCAAACTGATATCAGACACTTTTAGCCATACAGGTCACACCGTGCGTCAGATTGAGGTGTGGTCAATTAGTACACGCCAAAAATGACTCGTGCATCATTTTCCTAATGTTTCAAAACAATCCAAACGAGTTTTCTCGGTTTTCTGTATGTCAGTAGTGTTGTTTTCTAAAGTTTATGTCATTTTCAAACTCAGTGGTTGGAATTCACTAATCTAAGGATATGAATCATAATAAAGGGAGATCATAGATTCTCAATAAGTGTAAAGGGAGATATCAATGACCATATAAAGATAACATAAGTATTAGGAATTCACCTTCATTGTCCTATTTGTTTACATTCTTCCATCAGATACGCTGTCTATTCGTTTCTAAAGTCATTTATATCATCTTCTGAATTGAATTTTTTGCGACAGTCGTAGTAGTGCTGAAAAATATAAATACACAAAGGATTAATAATTATTTTAAATAAATTAGTAATTATTTTAAAAAATACCTCTTCAGGAATGCAAGTTTGTTCATGAAATATGATCTCTTTCATAAATTTACAAACATAATAACCACAGTCATTGTTGTTTGTTTGTTTCGGACACTGCAGAAACATCGAGAAAAATATAAAAAAAATTTGATATGTATTTGGATAGTGAAATTTATTTATATATACCCAGATACTTCTCCATTTGTAGATCTTGTGGGAATTTTCGTCCTTATGCCCTGGATCCATTCCAGCCTTTAGACGATATTCATACACCACTCTATCATAACAAAATCCTCATTAAAAGATAATATAAATTATATAACAAGATATTTAGTCCTAAAATGTTGGATCTAGTGTATTACAAATTGACAATCGCCATCATGTGTGGTCGGTTAGGTGGATATACATGTAGTGAATCCAGAAAATAAATCTTCAGAGTATCCAAATTGACTGAAATGAGCATCAAATGTTCCCTAAAAACACAAAAAGAAATAAGTAATGATATAAATGAGAATATAATTGATATAATTAAAATGTAGTGTTTTACCCCTGAAACGTTGGTATTAAAAAGAGTCTGTCAGTCATTATTCTTCTTTGAAACGTTCTGAGCAGATTTGACATTAATTCAACATGAAAATTAAAATCTATTTCTTCTCGTTGTGTAGAAATGTTTTGAGGACTAATGACTCCAAATTTGTATTCATGGGAAAATCCCTTCAATTGTTTTTCATATATACACCCCTGAAAAAAATGAGATGTATTTAGCCATAATTAACAAATTATATCAACTTCTTTAAAATAAAATCATGAAAACATACCTCATGTATACATTTATAACTGAGGCACCTAGCCAGTGGTATGTGATGATCTCATAAACAGCGTCTTCATTCACGAAATCTAATGTTTCCTCTCCGTACATATATTTTTCACAAACAATTGTATGACTCTTTTCGTCTTTCATTTTCGTATCCACATGAGCTTGCAATGATATTAAATGTGGATATAGAACAGGCGGGGTGAACACACTCTCAGTATATCGTTTTGATCGGTTGTTTGATCCAATGTTGGAGCCGATATTTCGTGTTAGCTTCTCCATTTTGTCCTTCTATAATAACATTCAACGGTTCAGCCATTTTATAATTTAATGTTAAAGGTTCTTCTTGAAAAATGAGATGGAAATGAATACCTCTTTGTCGATATGTTTTTTACAAGATTCGACGACCATGAAACAAATGTTCTGACATCTTTTTCCACCATATGAATGTCGTCATCGTCATTTGGAACGGGTAGCTCAGCACTCGGCTCATGAGCTACGTTAATTGGAACTTTGACATGACTGGTTGGAAGTGGTCTGCAGTGTAGCGTGTCATTCTACATATTTAACATCGTAGCCCTCGCTACAAGGCGATGGGTGGGAGTTGACAGATATAAATCACAATCATTTTGACCCTGTATAATATCATTACATGAAAATTATCAGTGTCTATGCGATTCACATTTTCCAACAACAAATATTAGAACATTTATTACCTCAGTTAAGTCAGGTCTTTGAGGGGAATGGCTCACCTCAATGCTGGTGAGGGGTGGATCTTCTCGCGCAGGTTGTTCTTGATTTGTTTGTTCTCTTCACCTCTCCTCTATCAAAATCTTTAACATCTCTCCCTAACTATGGAATAGTTCTTAAAGGGTAGCTACTCTATCTCTCATTACATGAAATTATTTAATTTGTTCATCCTTTTGTTTTTTTTATGAAAATATGCCCGGGGTGACACCCCAAAACCCACACCTCTGACGCGGCCATACTATTCTGGCTATTTCAAGGCCGTTGAAAGTATGTATGCATCCGGTGCGGGTGTTTTTGATTCCTATGACTATGTCAAATAGAAAATATGGCAAAATAAGTAATCATCGTTATGTAATAGTGATTTAAATCAAAACAAGTTTATATTATTTCATACTTAAACATGTTTCCCACACTTTTTGTGTGTTTTCATCTATCAGTTTCCCCTCTTTATTAACACGACCCTACTTCCATAGAACATGGCATGGAATGGAAGTGACTTGAGATTTTTCTTCATCAATCTGCATATAAATAGATAAACATTGTTAATGTGTTGTTTTATGTCACATAAAATTATTATAGTACTTTAAATTACGTACCAATTGTTTTTCAATTGAAGCGTACCCCAGCCTTGCTTTACGGTAGGGGTACGCTGGTTTTGCTTCCCGTTCATTATTTTCAGCACTCAGTTGCTGTTTCATAAATAAAAACCTGTCAATCAATGTGATGAATACAAGCAATGTTACACAACGTGTAACCAAACACAATGTACCTGAAAATTCAGTTCCACACGACGGTTGCAAAACGCAGGCCACATTCCTTGGGATATCAAGTGTGCATAAAGAGGAGGCGGGTGTGGCTTGATTTTCCCTTCGGCATCTTTCAGATGATGTTTCGTTAAATTGGTGTGAAAGCCTCTATGAATCCTTCCTGCCAGTATTAAAACATATTCTTTGTGTGAAACATCTACTATAAATGCACTCTACAAGAGATGATGAAGGGTTAGTCAATATTTCAGTATTTTATTTTATTTTAATAAATTAAATAGATGATATCGTAATGTTACCATAATATCTTCCCACATTAATGTTTTCAACCTACTGACAACATGGTGCCACGACTCTACATCAATCGGCACACGTTGTTGAGTGACGATTCCAATATAGCTACTAAACATGGATTTGTTGGGGTTTACATGCTATCCTAGTTTATTCCATCCCACCTCATATTTGATGCCTTTTGATTATGCCTTAAGAAGTTTGGCTAAAACTGTCAAACTACGGCGCACCTATTTTTTTGTGTCGCTGGGGATTTATCGCCTACCATTTACTCAGTTTCTGTATCATCATTATGTTTCTCCGAAGCACTAGCATCGGCACTGACACCAGATGAAACAGGTTGAGAGACATGTTGTACGTCAGCAGTGGGACCAGCTGCAACAGGTTGAGAGACCTGTTGTTTCTCAGCAATGGGACTAGCTTCAATAGGTTGAGAGACATGTTGTGTCTCGGGATTGGGTGCATCAGCAGGTGAAGAAGTCATTATCTGGAAAACTGGTTTAAAATTTAATTTAGATCACATAAAAGCAGTAGCGAATAGATAATAACATAATGTAACACAATCTATATTACAATAAAAATCAATAACCTGATTATTGAACTCTCTCTTTTTTTTAATGGCTGAAGGGATTTGACCCCTCTATCAACTATCCATATCCCTTCATTGTGGTCTCCTCTAACATAAAAAACGTCGTCTACATTAGGACCACTGCGAAATTATTGTGAAGTCCCAATGAAAGGGTCATCTTCCGTTGAATTTTCATCTGACCCTTCAGCTATTTTAGTCGATAACAGAACAATTGACCAGTTTCAGTTTGCGGGATCTGGAACATAAAATACTTGCACTGCCTATGATGCCATTATAAATGGTTCTTCTTTCTCCCCTTCATTACTAAAATCAACTTTCATGAATCTCAAATCATCTATTTTAACAGCACTCCTATTATCAACCCACTTTCATTGAAATATCAGATCATGAAATTCTGTATAATCCAACTCCCATATTTGTTTGATGATGCCAAAGTATGACATATTTTCATAAATTGGATTTCTGTCCTTAGCATCGGAAACATGCATCGCTTCAGCCACAAGTGTAACCCCACTATTCTGCATGGTATTTTCTTCATCATGTTCATTATTATAAAATGCATAACCATTAACTATATAAGCATTGTAAGATAATGCATACACACTTGGTCCTCCGTCTAGCCATCGAAGTCGTTCCAAAATTGACTCTGGATTTTCATCTGACTTCTTAAAAATATGATCTCGAAACTATCCTATAAACTATCGATTTTGTGTATCTGATATCTATTTCTCCGCCCTAGATGGATTCAAATGACTAAGAATTTATTTGTGTATTTCAACATATGGGTCAATGTCGAAACTGTTATGCAAAACCTAAAGGTGGGCCTGTTCTCGGTCTGCAATATTTATTGTGACATCCTTTCTTCCAGAAATTCCATGACCCTCAGGCCACCTAGTGTGACTAGATTTTGGTAAGCCCATGCTTTCCACACCAGACATGTATTCGGTACAGAATTCAATGGCTTCCTCAACAATATATTGCTCTGCAATACAACCCTCTGGCCGACTTCGATTTTTGACAAACCCTTTCAAAATCTCCATATACCGTTCAATGGTGTACATCCATCTGTAATGTACAGGACCACATAGTCGAATCTCTCTCACCACATGGACTATAAAATGAACCATCTTATCTAAAAATGAAGGTGGGAAGAACATTTCTAATTCACATAATATGACGGCAATTTCGTTTTCCATGGCTGGCAATTTTGCTGGGTCTATAACTTTGCTGCATATAGCTTTGATGAAGAAACACATTTTCATTAATGTATGGCGGACATTCTTGGGAAAAATGCAACGTAAATCAATTGGAATGAGATTTTGCATCAAAACATGACAGTCATGTGATTTCAGACTTTTTAACTTCAAGTCTCTCATTGACACAAGGTTACTGATATTTGACGAATACCCCCTATAAAACTATTACGTCAATCAAGAAGTTTCAAAACTAATATCTCTCCTACCTGGAAAGAGTGTAAGCAGCAGGAGAAAGAAATGTTCGTTTTTCACCCTTCACTGGTGCCAACTATTCTCGTATTCCCATATCAACCATGTCCAACCTAGCCTTAATTCTATCTTTCATTTTGCCAGATGTATTTAGCAACGTTCCGATAACACTATCAAATAATTTTTTTTCTACATTCATAACATCAAGAAAATGTCTTACATACAGACAATTCCATTATTGTAATTAAAAAAAACTGATCTCTTTTTCCAACCGATTTTCGTAAGGTTTTTTGAAGCCGGTTTACCAAAAGTTGTGTCCACATTTTTAACTTTCTCAAACAATTGATCGCCTGTTAGTGGAGACAGTGTTGTACGTTCTTCTGAACTTCCATTGAATGATGTCGTCCAAGAACGGTACTTATTTCGTCAAGGTATAAATCAACGATGTCCTAGAAACACGGTTTTCTGTGAATGTTTCAACTTAATTGATTGTGTACCTTCATCGCAAATGGGAAAGCCTTGAGTTCATTTAATGCTATATCCTGAAAAATTTCCATAAGCAGGGAAGTCATTTATCGCCCCGTACAACATGACTCTCAAAGTGAAATCTTCCTTTCTGTAAGCGTCATACAATGTAATACCTGAATTCCAAAATAATTTCAAATCATAGATCAATGGAGCTAAATAATCATCATTATCAATACCTGGTTGTTTTGGTCCTAATATACGCATAGATAACATGATGTATTTTCATTTCATGCATAACCACGATGGTAAGTTATAATTTATCAACATAACCGGCCATGTACTGTGACTGTTTCATTGAAAACCAAAAGGATTCACTCCATCTGTAGATATCGCAAGGTGAAGGTTTCTCGACTCGTTTCCAAATTCAGGATACTCATGATCAATTCTCTTTCACTGAGGAGAGTCTGCTGGGTGATGTAGTATCCCATATTTAATTCTTGTATTTTCATGCCATCTTAATTGTTCTGCAGTATCCTCACTTTAATATAGGCGTCTAAACCTTGGAATGATTGGAAAGTACAATACAAATTTAGTAGGACTGGATTCATCATTCTTGTATCGAGAAACACCACATTTTGGGCATTCTTTATGTGATTTATGGTCCTTGCGAAACAATATACAGTCATTCAGGCAGGTGTGTATTCTTTTAGAGATCATACCCATAGAGCGTAGCATTCGTTGGGCATCGTATATTCGGATTGGGAGCTCATTGTCTTCTAGGAGCATGTCATTCATGAGGGCAAGTAGTTTCGTAAAACTATCATCACTCCACCTATTGTCTACTTTCAAATTATACAGCTTCATTACGGCTGACAATGCTGTATATTTAGTGCAACCATCATACAATGTCGTCTTTGCACAAATTTTTAAATTGTCAAACAATTTTGGGCAATCGCGAAGTTCATCTTTGAAGGTCCTTGTCATTTCCTCAATACAATCTTCATCATCACTCACATCTGTAATCACATCCACCATATTTCATCTTCATTGTTCATGTTTTTAATCATATCAGATGATCCATAAAATGCAGTGTCACCCCAGTCACTACCTACATTCGTTGTTTCCCCATTTTTATTCCAACATTTATAACTCTAATCTATTCCGTGACAGATCAAGTGTTCTTCCAACTCATCTGGACTAATTTTTTTTTGAATAACAATAGCGTAAACACAGACAAAGTATTTGAGAAGTGTCACATGCATGATCTTTTGCAAACTTGATAAACTCTTTCACACCTTCTTCATACTCTTTTGTCAACCGATTGGAATTCATCCATTCTTTATTTATATTAATCATATTTGAAATCCATAGGATGATTATATAGGTTATAGGAGAAGGAATATGAGTATAATTTAGATAAAAAACAAGACACTTCAAAAATGGTAGGGGGTGTGCTCATTAATATCAAATCTTGGGTGGTTCTTGGGATTCGTCCAATCTCTTCCTCTCTTCGATCACCCCTGATGAGGGGTGGTTCTTGGGAGTTTTTTATAGTGTGTTAGTGGGGTTCACCACTATAGACACAGGTTAACCATACCTTTTGTGAGGCAGTAGGATAATCAGTGCAACTTGTGGATCAATCTCATAGGGCAGTCTCTATAGGGTGTTCGTACAAGGAAATACCTCATGGTTAAGGCCAATAGGTAGCCTAACATGTGCATAAAAATTAAAAGTGTAAATAGTTTATTGAAACACATGGGACCAAATTCATAAGTAAGAAGTAGTGTATGTTTTACACAAGGGCACCCATGGAAGTGGCCATAATGAGCACCTTAGTCTATGTGATGGTTATGTGGGAGTCTCCCCATGCTATCTAGGCATGAGCTGAGGCACAATGACTAATCCTCAGATAATAACCCTTCATCTGGGTGCTCTTGGATGTGGAAGGATCATGTATGCTCGTGGGATCACGAGGGATGAACAACCAACTCTTTAGTGTATTTGTCTTGTTCAGATCAAGACAGAAAGCAACATAGGTAGTGGATGTAGCAAAGTCAGAAGAATAAACCCCAAGATAACTCTCAACTCACCCAGTGTCAAATCCCAATCACTACCACCTTGTTTGAAGGTGATATAGATTAATTCTATCTTGAAAGTTGTAAGGAACTCTAAAAAGAGATCCTAAAACGTCTCCTCAGGAACATCAATAATTTGGGAGTGTTTCATTGATGCGAAGGGCTACCATAAGAACCTTGTTGATGAGGATCTTGTGTATTATGACAAAATCCATGGATTTGTTGGTGAAAATTGACTTGGATTGAAAATGTTCCAAGCACATATAGTGTTTCATTTCCTCAAAGTGAAAATAGGGATTGACATTGGTAGGTGGAACCACATCTTGTGAGTGGTGGGATGGAAGAGGAAAATCAAAACCCAATGAGAAGGAATCTTCCAATGGTGGTGGAAAAGAAGAGGTAGAAGGATATGGTGGAGTTAGAGTTTGGGTCTAGTGCTTAGCGGCAATAGACCATGATCCATAACCTATGAGTTTGGATGGGGGAAGGCACCTACCCTTAGTTCAAATCATGGTGCTAGGAGGGAAGTGAGTATGGGTGGAGGAAGGGGAGGAGGTATAGTTAGAGGAGAGGGATATGAGGGAGGAGGGAAGGCATGGATGAGGTGGGGAGAAGAGGGAGTAGGGAGGGGGGCACAAAAAACCCAAGGTTATAGCTTAAATAACTAAGTCATGAACATTATTTCAACACATCCAATGTTGATATATTTTATTTCAAGCAGGGGACATGGCTAAAAATAGTCAAAGGAGGTATAAATTATTTTATCCCAAGGGAATATTCTTTAACTAAACTAACAAGCTTGGGGGAAGGGATCCTATGATGTTAAATATGGTACACAGGTTACCTAGAGAGGCCTTTGTAGCCAGAGAAATCAGTGACTTTCTTACCCTCTTTCTATGTACGAGATAGATCCATGTGGTTATTGAAAAAAATTAAGCATCTCATTGTGAATGGGACCTAGAAAATATTGGGTACCTCAAGCACACCCATGACACGGCACCGTGGATATGTTGTACCTCCACCCTATGATTAGGTTCTCTGTCTTCATCATCACATATCAAGTGTAGTACCCTACTAAGGGATATTAATTTCATGATGTTCCACTTATTTGATGTAAAACATATAAACACCATGCATTCTAACACAGATACGAGCTGAATCATTCAAGTTGTAATGTCATATTACCATGAGTATATAATATAACACATGACATCATGTGATCAAAATCCAAACATAAAAATTACCCACAATAATGACACTCAGAAAATCCAAAAATCAATATTCATAATCCGGGATAGGATGGAAGGGGTCACCACAATGCAAACACAATTAATTCAAATAAATTCAATTTGAATCACCTTAAAAAGGAGGACCCAGTGGCGGAGGAGAAGGAGGAGTCGACAACAGAGGCACCAGAGGCAATGGAGGCAGCGCAAAGGAAGGGTGGAGGCAGGGCCGAGGCAGTGGAGGAGGGGGAGGAGGAGGAGGAGGAGGAGGAGGCCACTATGGAGGCGGAGGTAGCAGAGTAGGAAGAGGAGGAGGAGGAGGAGGAGGCGTCAGTGGAGGAGGAGGAGGAGGCACCGGTGGAGGAGGAGGAGGACGAGGCCGTGGTGTAGGAGGATGAAGATGAGGCCACGGTGGAGGAGGAGGAGGCAGCGGAAAGAGGAGGAGGAGGCGGAGGCTGGAGGAGGAGGGGAAGGAGGAGGCGGCGACCACGGCGGAGAAGGAGGAGGTAGTGGTAGCCACGGCAGTGGCGCAGAGGAGGGCTTCCGTGAGAGCTTGACAGGGTGCGGGGAGGAGGAAGAGGACCCGATGGTTTTTAACAATCCCGCATGAGCCTTTATCAGTGCTAGTAAAAAGAGATGATAAAGGGTGTATTTATCCGGGCTAAAATGAAAAGCGCTGATAAAGGGTACACCTTTATCAGTGGTTGTTTTAGCACTAAAAAAGTGGACCTTTATCAACGCTTTTTTAGCGCTGATAAAGGCCTACCCCTTTATCAGCCCTTTTCCATTAGCACTGATAATGGCATGCACATGCCTTGCCTAATTTTGTGGTAGTGACACCTGTGCGACAGGAGCTCTGATTTTTCAATGTTTTGAACTCCGTTAAGAAAGAGGAAGGGTGGTCCAGTATTTATAGGCATTTTGAACACCCTCTGCGATGGCGCGCAAGTCAATCCTCGCTGCGAAAGTCTCGGTGCGCATGCCTCTTTTCCTTCAAGTCACTTGTGTGACCCAAATCCAAACATGCGTGAACCTTTTTCCTTTGCCATAAGTTGATGTTAGGATCTTGAAAAACAATAGGCGTGCAAGTTCTCAAGCATCCAAGGCATCGGCGCGCAATTCACCTATGCGACAACACCAATACCAGCGTGACCCTTATCCCTTTTCCATATTTTGATGATCTGATCTTGGAAAACATATGGCGTACAAGTTTTCATGACTTCAAGTACAGGGCGCACAAGTCCCTTTTCCAAAAAACACTTTTCTTAATTTGTCGATTTTCAGGCCCAAAAGTTTGGAAAACACTGGAAAACGGCGCCACCTTGTATCTGTTCTTTTTGTAACACCACCAGATCATCCATTCCTTTATCGACGTTCTTGAATCAAACATTGATCGTTAACCAATGCTCTTGAACTCGACATGCCACCATGAAAACCTCTTTGTCAACAAATTTGTATGTCATTGTTTTGCTTTTTCAACAATCACCACATAGTTGTCCACTTTCTCAACAAACACAATCACCTCTAAAATTCTTCAATGATACCATGACGGATTTTTTCCCAACTATATATCCCATTGGTTTTGTTGAAACTCTTCCATAAAAAGATACAGCGTTATTTCTTCATCCAACATTCACCTCTGTGATTCTGAGAGCAATCAAGGATTTACTCAACACATACTCTAAGGCCACATTAGAAATGCTCGGCATGAGAAACAATAGTAAATGAAAAGTTCATCAATGAATCACTTCATCTCTAACACCAACTGTTGACATAAAACTGATACCAATTGTTACCAAACTGATACCAATTTTTGGAAATATTCTTACAACTCTCCAACACCACTCTTCTGCTTTTGTCACGATCCTCAACTGTCATGATATCGAGTCTTTGATCGATCACTTATAGCACCATCATATTTAATACTCTCCCCATTTCTCATTGCTCCTCCTATCTCGGTGTTACACATGACAGCTTCTCCCCGTATCTATCATGATTTCTCAAATAGCCACACAGTCTCCCCCTTGAACTATCACTATTTTCTCCCCCTTTGTCAACGAACCCAAATGTCAATCCTTTGCAGTCTATAATAGAGTAGAGAACACATATCATCACATTTAGGGAAACACACATCATACCTCAGGGAGAGGGGGGGGGGGTATTCCACATCCACACACTTTTAAGTGTGGGGAGTTGACTGGACTCCCAGAGCCAGTCGATGCCTCTAAAAATCTTCCTTGGGTAAGGCCTTTCTCAGAATGTCTGCAACCTTTAGCTCTTTAGGAACATACTCCAACTTCACGATTCCCTGCTCAACCTTCTCCTTAATAAAATGATATTTGATCTCAATGAGCTTTTTCCTTGAGTGATGGATGTGATTTTTTCTAAGATTAATAGTACTTGAGTTATCACACTAGATTCTGATCGGAGACTTCACTTCAACTCTGATATCTTCAAGCTACTGCTTCATCCACAATAATTGTGTGCATTTTTGAGTGGTCACAATATACTCAGCCTCTGCGGTGCTCAATTAAATGCAATCTTTATTTTTATTAGACAATAAATACACTATCCACCATGTTAGAATGCACCTCCTGACGTTGATTTTCTGTCATCTGCTGATCCGGCCCAATCTACATCTGTGTAACCCAATAACAATGATTGAGATTTTTCAGTATACATCATACCAAAATCCACGGTGCCTTTGATATACCGAAGTATTATTTTCACTCTGAGCATGTGGCTTTCCATGGGATTACTCTAATATCTCCCTTCTTGGCATGGGGAAAAAACAATATGAGGACTTGTTGCTGTCAAGTACAACCGACTTCCAATAATTTGCCTGTATTCTATGATATTAACTACCTTTCAATCCTCTTCTTTTTATAATTTCATCCGATTAGCAACCAGAGTATTCATCTCCTTGGAATTATCCATTAAAAACTTTCTTATAACCTCCTTTGCTTATTTGGATTGAGAAATGAAAGTACCATTACTTCCTTTTGTCACCTGTAAACAAAGGAAAAATGTTAGCTCTCCAATCATTGAAATTTCAAATTCATTTTTCCTGAATTCAGTGAACAATATGCATTGAGCTTCATCTGATCCATCAAATATTATGTCATCGACATAAACCATCTCCAACATACTTTCACTACATTCGTTGCTAAAATAGAGATTGTAATCAACTACCCTCGCTGGAAACCAAGCTTCTTCAAGTACCGATCAAGCCTACAATATCATGCTCTTGGTGCTTGTTTCAGCCCATACAATGCCTTCTTCAGCCTGCAAACATTGTTCTCATCCTCATGAAAGAGAAAACCATCTGGCTACTCAATATACACCTCCTCTTCCAGAATTCCATTCAAGAATGCAGATTTGACATCCATCTGGAACACTTTGAAATTTTTTTGCACTGATATAGCCCAAAATAATCTGATTGTCTCCAACTTTTCAACCGGTGAAAATTTCTCATCAACATCTATTCCATCTATCTGTGAGTATCCCTTGAACACTAGCTGTGCTTTGTTCCAAATCACCATGTCATCTTCATACATATTGTTGTGATAGACCCATTTAGCCCCGATGACATTTTTATCTACTGGCCTCGAAACAATCTCCCATGTCTGGTACTTCTCAATATGATCATGCTCTTCATTCATAGCCTGAACCCAGTTTTCATCTTCAGCTGTATCAAAAAAAAATTTCACTCCACCTGAGATAAAAATGATGTTTTCTATAATGATTTCATTCTTCGAGTCTGAACAGGAGCTGTCTGATCACAAATGATATTTTTCATATCAATTTCAGCTCGACTCTTTGGCAGCCTTGTAGACACAGACTTGACACTTTCTTGTTCATCATCAGTATCTTCTTCTGAGTTAGCCTCTGCCAATTCTACTCCCCCTGTGTTGCTTACCTAGTCATTAGTTTCATCCAGAAACTGTTCACTGGGTTGTAGATCATTCTGTTCATTTTCAAATATAGTGACATCATTTCTTTCAACTATTTTTCCTAGACTTTTGTTGAAACAGTTATATGCTTTGCTTTTCCTTAAGTAGCCAAGTAATATCCCCTCATATCCTCATGACTCAAGCTTCCTGTGATTTTATTTGTTGATAATGAAGAACTTACTCCCAAATATTTGAAAGTATTTTAGTGTTGGATTCTTTCCATACCACATTTCATACGGAGTCTTCCCTTCCTTCGGACACAACAGAGACTTGTTCGAGATATAGACTGATGTCAAAACTGCTTCATTCCAAAATTTCTCTGGTAGGTCCTTCTCAATAAACATTGTTCTGGCCATATTGTTGATGATCTGATTTATCATCTCCACCACTCCATTCTGTTGGGGAGTTTTCACTGATGAAACTTGATGCCTTAGTCCGTGTTTCTTTAGATAGTGTTCAACCTGACTATTTTTGGATTCTGTACTATTATCAGTACAAAACATCTGAATTTTGTGCCCATGAATCTTTTCAGATTCCCTCCTATAATGCTTTATGCAACTGAACACCTCTGTCTTATGGGTAATGACAAACACCCAGTCCATTATGTTATAATCTTCAATGAAAAAAACATATTACCTTTTCCCATCAATAGCTCATCGTGAGATAGGTCCACATACATCAGCATGCACCAATTCGAGCACTCTAGTTGATTTATGTTCCTTTGTAATGTATGTATTTCTGATGATCTTCCCTTGTTGGCTAGCATCACACGTATGAGTGCGATCACGTGATTTTTTGGGAAGGTCTCTAGTACTATCATACATTACCAGATCTTCCATAGATGGTTGGCATAGATGACTGAGTCGCTTATTCCACAACTGGTTTTCTTTCTCTCTGGATAAAAGGAACGTTTCTTTTTCCCTACCTACAAGGTAAAGATTTCCCTTTGTCCTTTTTCCCTACAGAACAACTGCTCCATCTTTTCCTCTCACAACACACATCTTCATGGTAAATCGGATAGAATTACCAGAGTCACATAGTTGACTGACACTGAGAATGTTATGACTAAGACCATATACTACCAAGACGTCAACACGTCTCATTTCTTTTCCCCCAAACATGGCTTTTCCTAAGCCAACAATCTTCAGGCCTTCATCGTTTCCAAATTTGACCACTCCTTCTTTGTCATATTTTATGCCTGTAACAAGATCCTTATTACCTATCATGTGAGATGTGAAACCACTATCAAGGATCCATACACAAGAGTGATATGATGCTTTAAGGTCAATCTATTCCACCATGACCTTCTCATTTTTCATCTTCTTGGTCCACACTTTTTCTTCACACTAGGCATGGATTGAGGCTTCTCTTCTTTCTCTGAGTATGATAGACCAGCTTCATCTTGCAATGTAACACCTGAGATTTTTATGAGTAATATTTTGTTTTTATACATCATCAAAGGAATATTTCACTACACACTTTCATGGCTTACTTTACACGCAATCACGACCTTCCTTGATAGCTTGTGTTGTACGCAATACCGAGTTTCACTAAACAACGATATGCTATTAAAATATTATTAAAACTAGCCGTTATGAATAGTGACAACCACTTTTTGAAATTTTATAAATTTTATTTTTCAAAATGGACTTCATTTTTGGATTCGGAATACCGAAATTAGACTAGGGTGAAATTTTGGTATTTTTCTGAAAACTTTCAATTTTTGATGAATAGTGAAACCACTAAGTGGTAGGTTAAAAACTGAATTTTTGCATAAAACTTAATTTTACCGCTTCTGTGAATGGAATTTCGAAAATCCGACAGACACGGTTGATATTAGTTAGTAAAATGTGGTTCAATGAGATAAAAATAAATTTTTGGTGAATAGTAACTTTTTACTTTTTTACCGCGGTTAATAGTAAATAAGGGTAAATATGATATTACTATTACCCTAACACGTGTCCTAATTCTATTGGATAAGTTTAATTCGACCAAAAACAAACTTAGGAATAAAATATGACCATTTAGGCCCACTTAGGTTAGATTAGGACATTTATTATTAATTTATTTAAAGAAGGGTTAAAATAGTTAAAATCAAAGTTTAATAAGTAAATAATTTTTAATATGGGGTTATACATAAGATAAATTCGACTATAAATATTCATTAGAAAGATAAAAATCTTTCCTACATAATGGTATTTTATTCGTAATTTTTAGACATTAAATAATTTTATTTATTTATGACACAATGATGATGTAGTAATTATCTTATTAATTAAATATTGACATAATTGATTTTATAAACACCAAAATAAATGTAATTTGAGACTTTTTATGAATTACACTAATTTTCTAGGTTACTATGATATATTATTGTCGATTTAATCAACTTGGTTCGAACATATAATTCTGTTATGACTTTCAAAAAAATCATATATCAAATAGTGTCAAAATTGACACAAAATAGTTTTTAAATCAAATATTATATTACCAATTGTTATTTTATTCCTAAAAATCTAAGGTTCAGACAAATGACTTATATAATGATATATATATTAATAATAAAAAATTTGGGGATCGTTTGGCATGTTATAGTAAGTGTATTAACCATATAGTGAAAGAAAACAAAAAGACACGGTAAAAGTTAAATTATTTAACTTAGAGTTAAATCTAATTGATAATGTTAAAATAATACCCTAAACATGTCTAAATCCTATTGGTTGATAGTCTTTAGACCCATACCCACTTTAGCTTCGAAATAAGACCCTTTGGAACCATTATAAACCTATTTTTTACTTTAATATAAAATAATATTTTGAGATATTCCTAAGGTGCCCCTCTCCTCCCTTATAAAAGGGCACCTCCTCCCCCACCTCCTCACACCAATTTGAGCACTCAAGCTCGGCCAACCCCTTCCATGTTCTCCTCTACACTTCCCTAGAATAATCCTAGAGGTCCTGGTCTTCTCCAAAGACCAATCTTAGTTCCCTAAGTGGAGGATTCAAAGAGGCGTTCCAAAGAAGAGGTAATATCCATTACCGATCTTTTCAATTTCTTTCTTCTTCAACTTCTTCTTCTTTAGTTGTTTCATGATAAATTAATAACATTAGTATTACATACATACTGATATGTTATTATAAATATGAAACAACCCTAATTCACCTTCTATCCATCCTACGGAAAAATGAAATCACCGCGTGTGCGTACGTACAGAATACCGTCTCTACGCCGTGGTGTAATCTATTTTCCACAATCACCATACAAGGATGGGTATAATGGTGTAATGAGTAACTATTTATGATTATTATAAAGTAATATTGATAATTAAATAATATATATATATACTCCAATACAGTTCCACGATCATAGGAACGATATCATCACTCGTGCGTACGTACGGAATACCGTCTCCACGATGTGATGCGACTCGTTCTACATGATCATCATTACATAGTAATTATATAAATTAATTGAATGAATAAATATAATATATGTTACACTAATAACATTCTGGATATAAGGTATCTATAAACTTAAAAGAAGAATTAGAATTTATTCGGCAAAACACGCATAAGAACAAAAGGGAATAAGGACCCGGGTAACAAGTAACAATGAAATATTACTAACAAGAAGCTAATAATATGACCATATATGATATCATATCAATATGTATGATTCTTTAATAGGTAAATAACATTATTTAAACCATTATACAGGAGCTTCAGACACATACAAAGAAAATCGGACCTAAGGTAAGGGAAATATCACAATCTCATTTTTATCCGAGATTGTTTATACTTTGGCATTTACTGGGGTGTATTTTATCATCCACATCCATGATTCCTCAATATGTAATATTTATATCCTTATACAATAGTTTATATTCAATTTTACCCTTCGGTAAATTTATAGTAAAGGATATGAAAGGAATCTTTTGTCATTTTTCGTACGAGGTACTTTTTTGACTTTTCTAACAAAAGTACGAGAAGAATGTTTTTTTTAACTTATACGCCATGAATGGATTTTTAAAACATTATTTCCAAGAAGCTTCCTTTAAAAGTTTTCAAGTTTATTTTTAATCATCTTCTTTTATTTTAATGTCGTATGACATGTTATGAAAGGAAAAATGATTTTGATGTAGAAAGGATATTTTTCTCAAGAATGGAGTTCAAGTATTTTATCAAAATTATTTTCCATCTAAGATAATAAAAGGGTTCTTTTTTTATCCCTATTATTACATGGATTTGATTATGTTGTGATGGAAATATTTTTAAGAATTCCTTTATCTTATATGAATTGTTTTATGATGTCATGTTGTTTAAGAATTCCATTTTTATTACATGGGTTACGCTATGATGTATGGTTTATGATTATGTGGCACACATAAGAAAGGATTCATTATAAGATGGGTGGGACCTATATCTCCCTCCAATGCATTGGGTAAAGATTTTATATCTCATGAGATAGACATGGCTGGAATGGTAGGTTATACTGGTTCAGTGAAACAGGACTGGAACGAGGGTGACTCGGTTCAGAAAGGGACTTTGTCCACTAAGATAGTCTTAGCAATGAGTCATGACTAACAAGAAATGATTTTCCATGATTATGTGTGCATGCCACAAAGTTTCAAGTTTCATGTTATGATTATGGGGATCTCATTTTCACTTCTATGATTTATTCCATGTTAAGATATTATGATCTCTTTTGCAAGTTATGATTTTCAAAAAGATATGATATGATTTTTATTTCCTTTATTTTCCCTTGATGAGCATTTGAGCTCACCCTTTTATGTTTTCTTTTCCCCAGGTCAGGAAGATGGATATTAAGTAGAATATGCTAAAAGGGACCCTAGATATGATGAAATAAATGGGAGACACTGTAGAAGATTTATGAACCAGTTGTTTATGTTTCCCAGCTTCTAAAGACACTATACCTATACGGTCCTTTGTGGTTTTGTCATATGTTGTAATAAGTGTGCATCAATTTTGAAGTATTAACAATGTATGTAAAGTATGGGTCATTATAGTTGGTATCAGAGGAAAGGTATAGTCAACCTCTAGAAACTAGGATGTGAATGCCTTAGTAAGAACCCTAAGGATAAGTCTAATCATAGAACACAATCTTAGTGTTTTAGAAATGGCTATGAATACCCTAGGATAAGACCTTAAGTATGAAATTTTATCCTTGATTATGTGGTTTTCCTATTATAATTAGTGTTTCTCACACTATTCTTCTTGGTTTCAGTAAATGGCTGGAACCCAAAGGAACCGTGTTAATGCGGAATGCGATGGGAAATGCAATGATTGTCCCCCGGAGCAACCAAACGATATGGGAGCTGGAATGAAAAATCTTGTATCCATGCTCACACAACATTCTCAAGCTATGAATCATGCAGGACTTCCAAACAAATAAAGGAAGGAGCAACATTCTGTTGGCTCCTTCATGAGGCAGCGTCCACCTTCTTTCAGCGGGTCTACTGATCCATTAGTTGCTGAACAATGGATTAGTACTACTGAAAAGATATTTTCAGTTCTTCAATGTTCTGAACATGATAAAGTCATCCTAGCAATGTGTCGTTTGGAAGGAGATGCTGATCAATGGTGGAATCTTATTAAGAATACGAGGCAAAGGGATGAAATTGAGTCTATGGAATGGGAAGAGTTCAAGAACTTATTTTTCAATAAGTACTTCCCTCGTATTCTCCGAACAAAGATGGAGAAAGAGTTTCTTGAACTGAAGAAAAGGGATGATGAATCTGTTGGTGCCTATGAAGCAAATTTTACAAGACTTCCAAGGTACGCTTCTGGTATTATTATCCAACCTGAGAGTAAGATCGATCGATTCTTTAGTGGCTTAAAACCAAGTCTTCGAAGGGCGTTAGCCATAAGGTACTTCAATAGCTACGAGGAAATTGTTCGATGTGCTCTCAATGTCGAGATGGAGATTGGAGTAACCCATCAGTCACATGGGTTTGATAAGAAGAGGAAGATGGAATTCAAAGGAAAATCTAAAGAGCACACTGAAAAGAAGATGATCTTTCCCTTATGCTCAAAGTGTGGAAAGAAACATGGAGGGAGTTGTCTTAAAGGGACAAGTAAATGTTTTAAATGTCGAAAGGAAGGTCATCGGGCATTTGAATGCCGCGATAATGGGAAGAAGATGTCTAATGATGCAAACAAAGGAAGGGATACACAGAATGAACCTACTACACTTCAATGTTTCAAGAGCAAGGAGATGGGGCATTATGCCAATCAATTCCCAAATCCAAGGGTTGATGATGATGTTCGACGTCAACAAAATCTTAAGGCTAAAGACAAAGGAAAGTCACATGCAATTTCTATCAGCGATGTGGAGTACGATAACGAAGTGGTGAAAGGTACACTTAGCATCCACTTTAAAGTAGCAAATGTTTTATTTAATTCTGGATCCACCCACTCTTTTATTTCTGAAAAATTTTCTAAGGGTATCACCGTATTACCTCAACAATTAGATGTTGAGTTAGCTGTGACAACACCTAATGGCACAATAGTCGCATCAAAAGTTTATAATTCTTCTCCAATCGAAGTTTGTGGGAAAGTGCTTCCTGCAAATATTGTGATCCTTCCTTTAGTGGAATTTGATGTGATTCTTGGCATGGATTGGCTTTCTCTACATGGAGCTCATATCAATTGCCAAAGAAGGGAAGTCACATTTCATATTCCAGATCAATCTACGATCGTCTATCAATGCAAGGATGAACATAACCTTCCAGTGGAAATTTCTTCCATCTTATAGGTATTGATTCCACTAAATGAAGGTTATTTATCTCAAATGGTTGGTGAGGAACTCACGATTAAGAATATTCCCATTGTATGGGAGTTTGATGATGTCTTTCCGGAGGAATTACCGGGTCTTCCACCAAATCGTGAAGTTGAGTTTTCAATAGAACTCGTACTAGGTGCTTTTCCAATTTCAAAGACACCTTATAGAATGGCCCCAATTGAGTTGCAGTAATTGAAGAAGAAACTCCAAGAGAATCTTGATAAGGGATTCATACGCCCTAGTGCGTCACCTTGGGGAGCACCTGTTCTATTTGTTAAGAAGAAAGATGGATCAATAAGACTCCGCATTGATTATCGAGAACTTAACAAGATCACTATCAAGAACAAATATCCTCTCCCACGCATTGATGACTTATTTGACCAACTACGTGGAGCTCAATACTTTTCCAAGATTGATCTTCGTTCAGGGTATCATCAATTAAGGGTTAAAAGGGAGGATATACCAAAGACGGCTTTCCGTACAAGGTATGGACACTATGAATTTATAGTGATTCCATTTGGTCTTATTAATGCCCCTGCTATCTTCATGGATCTAATGAATAGAGTCTTTAGAGACTATCTTGATCAATTTGTGGTAGTCTTTATAGACGATATTCTTGTCTATTAAAAGAGCAAGGAAGAACATGAAGATCACTTGAGAATTATATTGAAGACCCTGAGAAAGGAGAAGCTTTATGCCAAATTTACCAAGTGTGAATTTTGGCTTCAAAAAGTTTCATTTTTGGGTCACATAATCTCAAAAGAGGGGATATCTATGGATCCAGCAAAAACAGAGGTTATCGAATGATGGTCAAGACCAACAACATTTGTGATCTACAGTGATGCATCCAAGAAGGGATTGGGGTGTGTTCTTATGCAAAATGATATGGTGATAGCTTATGCCTCACGACATTTGAAAATCCGTGAGTAAAATTACCCAACACATGATTTGGAGTTGGTTGCGGTAATCTTTTCATTAAAGATTTAGAGGCATTACCTTTATGGTGAAAGGTGTGATATTTATACTGATCATAAAAATTTTAAGTATATTTTCACACAAAAGGAGTTGAATATGCGTCAAAGAAGATGGTTGGAGCAGATTAAGGATTACGACTGCTCAATCCATTACCACCCTGGGAAAGCAAACAAGGTGGCAGATGCATTAAGTCGACAAGACCATGCTAGTTTATCCATGATGAAGATCACAAAAGATCCAATATTTATGGATTTACAAAGGATGGATCTTGGAATTATAATGGAAGGGGGAAAATCTTATCTTTATCAAATGAATGTTCAACCATCTATACATGTGAAGATTAAAGAGGAACAGAAAGAAGACGTCGAGTTACAAAAGAAGGTGAGAAATGTTCCTTAATTCAACCTTGATTGTGATGGGATAATAAAGTTCAGGAATCGGGTTTGTGTTCCTCCCATCCCCGAATTAAAGAAGGAGCTTCTGGATGAGGCTCATAGTTCATCATTCTATATTCATCCTAGAAGCACGAAGATGTATAGGGACCTGAAAGAGTACTTCTGGTGGGATGGCATGAAAAGAGATGTTGCTGAATATGTCTCTCGATGCTTGGTTTGTCAACAAGTTAAAGTTGAGAGACAGAAGTCTAAGGGGATGTTACAACCATTACCCATACCCGAATGGAAATGGGAAAACATCACTGTGGACTTTGTCACAGGACCTCCTAAAACATCCAAAGGAAATAATGCTATTTGGGTCATAGTTGATCGTCTTACAAAGTCTGCACACTTCATTGCTATTAGAGAGGATTTCTCTCTAGATCTGCTTGCCAGGATATATGTAAAGGAAGTGGTAAGATTGCATGGAGTACCACTTTCTATTATATCTGATCGGAATCCGAGATTTACCTCGAAGTTCTGGCGAAGTCTTCATCATACTCTGGATACAGAGTTGAGTTTCAGCACTGCTTATCATCCCCAGACAGACGGTCAGTCTGAGAGAACAATTCCAACCCTAGAAGATATGTTGAGAGCTTTCTCTATGGATTTCAAAGGAGGTTGGGATCAACACCTACCTTTGGTGGAATTTTCTTATAATAATAGCTTTCACTCCAGTATTCAGATGGCTCCTTATGAAGCTCTCTATGGAAAGAAATGCAGGACTCCAACTTGCTAGGATGAAGTTGGGGAAAGAAAGCTATTAGGACCTGATCTCGTTGATGAAATGGAAGAAAAGGTCAGATCTATTCAACAACACATAAGAGCAGCTCAGAGTCGATAGATTAGTTATGCCGACAACCGAAGAAAAGACCTAGAGTTTGAAGTGGGTGATAAAGTGTTCTTGCGAATATCTCCCTGGAAGAGGGTTATGAGATTTGTAATGAAGGGGAAGTTGAGCCCTAGATATATCGGTCCTTTCGAAATACTGGATCGTGTTGGGAAGGTAGCTTACCGATTGGCGCTTCCACCGAATCTCTCTCAAGTTCACGATGTGTTCCATGTATCTCTCTTGAGAAATTACATACTATATCCTTTATATGTACTCAGCTCAGAAGTTGTACCGCTGGAGCAAGATATTTCTTATGAAGAACAGCCGATAGAGATTCTGGATCATAGAGAAAAAGACATATGAAACAAGACCACACGCTTGGTGAAAGTTTTATGGAGGAACAACCAATTATAAGAAGCTACTTGGGAGCTTGAGGATATGATGAGGGAGAGGTATCCTCATCTGTTTGTTACAAAGTGACGAATTTCGAGGGTGATATTCTTTTTAAGGGGGGTAGAATGTAACACCCGAGATTTTTATGAGTAATATTTTGTTTTTATATATCATCAAAGGAATATTTCACTATACACTTGCTTGGCTTACTTTACACGCAATCACGACCATCCTCGATAGCTTGCGTCGTACGCAATACCGAGTTTCACTAAACAACGATATGCTATTAAAATATTATTAAAACTAGCCGTTATGAATAGTAATAACCACTTTTTGAAATTTTATAAATTTTATTTTTCAAAATGGACTTCATTTTTGTATTCGGAATACCGAAATTAGCCTAGGGTGAAATTTTGGTATTTTTCTGAAAACTTTCAATTTTTGATGAATAGTGAAACCACTAAGTGGTAGGTTAAAAACTGAATTTTTGCATAAAACTTAATTTTACCGCTTCTGTGAATGGAATTTTGAAAATCCGACAGACACGGTTGATATCAGTAAGTAAAATGTGGTTCAATGAGATAAAAATAATTTTTTGGTGAATAGTAACTTTTTACTTTTTTACCGCTGTTAATAGTAAATAAAGGTAAATATGATATTACTATTACCCTAACATATGTCCTAATTCTATTGGATAAGTTTAATTCGACCAAAAACAAACTTAGGAATAAAATATGACCATTTAGGCCCACTTAGGTTAGATTAGGACATTTATTATTAATTTATTTAAAGAAGGGTTAAAATAGTTAAAATCAAAGTTTAATAAGTAAATCATTTTTAATATGGGGTTATACATAAGATAAATTCGACTATAAATATTCATTAGAAAGATAAAAAGATTTCCTACATAATGGTATTTTATTTTTAATTTTTAGACATTAAATAATTTTATTTATTTATGACACAATGATGATGCAGTAATTATCTTATTAATGAAATATTGACATAATTGATTTTATAAACACCAAAATAAATGTAATGTGAGACGTTTTATGAATTCCACTAATTATCTAGGTTACTATGATATATTAGTGTTGATTTAATCAACTTGGTTCGAACATATAATTCTGTTATGACTTTCACAAAAATCATATATCAAATAGTGTCAATATTGACACAAAATAGTTTTTAAATCAAATATTATATTACTAATTGTTATTTTATTCCTAAAAAATCTAAGGTTCAGAAAAATGACTTAGATAAGGATATATATATTAATAATAAACAATTTGGGGATCGTTTGGCATGTTATAGTAAGTGTATTAACCATATAGTGAAAGAAAACAAAAAGACACGGTAAAAGTTAAATTATTTAACTTAGAGTTAAATCTAATTGATAAGGTTAAAATAATACCGTAAACATGTCTAAATCCTATTGGTTGATAGTATTTCGACCCATCCCCACTTTAGATTCGAAATAAGACCATTTGGAACCATTATATACCGATTTTTACTTTAATATAAAATAATATTTTGAGATATTCCTAAGGTGCCCCTCTCCTCCTTTATAAAAGGGCACCTCCTCCCCATCCTCCTCACACCAATTTGATTACTCAAGCTCGGCCAACCCCTGCCATTTTCTCCTCTCCACTTCCCTAGAATAATCCTAGAGGTCCTGGTCTTCTTCAAAGACCAATCTTAGTTCCCTAAGTGGAGGATTCAAAGAGGCATTCCAAAGAAGAGGTAATATCCATTACCGATCTTTTCAATTTCTTTCTTCTTCAACATCTTCTTCTTTAGTTGTTTCATGATAAAGTAATAACATAAGTATTACTTACATAGTGATATGTTATTATAAATATGAAAAAACCCTAATTCACCTTCTATCCATCCTATGGAAAAATGAAATCACCGCGCGTGCGTACATACGGAATACCGTCTCCACGCCGTGGTGTAATCTATTTTCCACCATCACCTTAAAAGGATGGGTATAATGGTGTAATGAGTAACTATTTATGATTATTATAAAGTAATATTGATACTGAAATAATATATATATACTCCAATACAGTTCCACGATCATAGGAACGATATCATCACTCGTGCGTACGTACGGAATACCGTCTCCATGATGTGATGCGACTCGTTCTACATGATCATCATTACATAGTAATTATATAAATGAATTGAATGAATAAATATGATATATGTTACACTAATACCATTCTGGATATAAGGAATCTATAACCTTAAAATAAGAATAAGAATTTATTCGGCAAAACACGCATAAGAACAAAAGGCAATAAGGACCCGAGTAACAAGTAAAAATGAAATATTACTAACAAGAAGCTAAGAATATGACCATATATGATATCATATCAATATGTATGATTCTGGAATAAGTCAATAACATTATTTAATCCATTATACAGGAGCTTCAGACACGTACAAAGCAAATCGGACCTAAGGTAAGGGAAATATCACAATCTCATTTTTATCCGAGATTGTTTATACTTTGGCATTTACTGGGGTGTATTTTATCATCCACATCCATGATTCCTCAATATGTAATATTTATATCCTTATACAATAGTTTATATTCAATTTTACCCTTCGGTAAATTTTTAGTAATGGATATGAAAGGAATCTTTTGTCATTTCTCGTACGAGGTACTTTTTTGACTTTTCCGACAAAAGTACGAGAAGAATGTTTTTTAACTTATACGACATGAATGGATTTTTAAAACATTATTTCCAAGAAGATTCCTTTAAAAGTTTTCAAGTTTATTTTTAATCATCTTCTTTTATTTTAAAGTCGTATGACATGTTATGAAAGGAAAAATGTTTTTGAAGTAGAAAGGATATTTTCCTCAAGAATAGAGTTCAAGTATTTTATCAAAATTATTTTCCATATAAGATAATAAAAGGGTTCTGTTTTTATCCCTATTATAACATGGATTTGATTATGTTGTGATGGAAATATTTTTATGAATTACTTTATCTTATATGAATTGTTTTATGATGTCATGTTGTTTAAGAATTCCATTTTTATTACATGGGTTACGCTATGATGTATGGTTTATGATTATGTGGCACACATAAGATAGGATTCATTATAAGATGGGTGGGACCTATATCTCCCTCCAATTCATTGGGTAAAGATTTTATATCTCATGAGATAGACATGTCTGGAATGGTAGGTTATACCGGTTCAGTGAAACAGGACTGGAACGAGGGTGACTCGGTTCAGAAAGGGACTCTGTCCACTAAGATAGTCTTGGCAATGAGTCATGACTAACAAGAAATGATTTTCCATGATTATGTGTGCATGCCACAAAGTTTCAAGTTTCATGTTATGATTATGGGGATCTCATTTTCACTTCTATGATTTATTCCATGTTAAGATATTATGATCTCTTTTGCAAGTTATGATTTTCAAAAAGATATGATATGATTTTTATTTCCTTTATTTTCCCTTACTGAGCATTTGAGCTCACCCTTTTATGTTTTCTTTTCCCCAGGTCAGGAAGATGGATATTAAGTAGAATATGCAAAAAGGGACCCTAGATATGATGAAATAAATGGGAGACACTTTATAAGATTTATGAACAAGTTGTTTATGTTTCCCAGTTTCTAAAGATATTATACCTATACGGTCCTTTGTGGTTTTGTCATATGTTTTAATAAGTGTGCTTCAATTTTGAAGTATTAACAATGTATATAAAGTATGGGTCGTTATATGCAAAGCCGCAAATCTATTCTGAATTTTTAACTCACCTTCCGGTGTATTGATATGATGCTTTCGAACGTCTTGATTCAGCTTTGGCACAGTTTTCTGAATGGTCGAAGTGCAGTACCTAGCCATGTGTCCAAATCCTCCGCCCCAAAAATAGTGTCCTTAAAAATATGTTCTGGAAAAATGTTCTCTGTTTGGCTACAACATCTGTTCATGTTCCCTTCGACATCTCTTGGCTATGGAACACACATACTGTGAATGTCCCATATTTCCACAAAAATAACACCTGATATAAAGTTCATTCTGTCGTGTTACTTCATCACTATGAGTTTCACCTTGAGATCTCTGAATATGCTGATTCTTCTTTGTGCCCAAATCAATCATCAATCTCGAGATGGGTGCTTGCGCTCTATCTTCAATTTCCACATATTTTAGCTTCTTATCAAGCCTTGAATCGGCCTTAACATTTGAGCTCAATTTCAGCTTCTTTCCCACTGAACAACGAGGCTCCTCTTTCAGTTTTTCAGTCTTCGGAATGACTTGCTTTCCTGACATCACATTGGAGGTCAAGAGTTTTTCTTTATCCTTCATTTTTCATCGCAAGATAACCACTTATTCCTCAAGATCATTGATACATCTAATTTTCTCCTTTCCTGTGTTATTAAAACAATCAATTTCATTATTTTGTTCCTCAATTTTATTCTTATTCTCAACAATATTTTATGAGCTCTCTGGTGTTGAGGATTTTAGTCTTTCAATTTCTCTTAACAGCTTAGACTTTTCTTCTTCCTGATGCTTCATATAGAGTTTGGCATCATGAACAAATTTATTGGCTTTCTTCATTTTGTCTCTCTAAACATCTATCTCCTCAAGAGCTTATTCCAACTCAGCTTCCATGTCAACTCTTCCTTCAACTTTTGTTCTTCTTCTCCAGCGTCAATTTCTTCCTTTTCATGAGAACTACCAATAACCACAACCATAGCATTTTCTCCTTGATCATTGCAGTTCTCTATTTCCTCAACCTCTTCATCCTTTGACTCATCTCAACTGTCTATTTCATGTGAAAGAATATTCTTCTTCTTAAATAAATTTCTCTTGAATTGCTTCTTCCCTTTCACATAGGATAGAGAGTTCTTCTTGGGAATTTCAACACCATATTCATCATTTTCTTCTTTAAACTTTTTGGGGAATCTTGTTGCGAGATGTCCAACCTTTCCACATCTAAATCATTCTAGAGGTAGTTTCCCTTTGAACATTCCTTTTCCTCTATGATGATTTGAGGAGAGGAATGACATTACCTCATCTGTCTCTTCCTCCTCCTGAGAATCTTCAATGGTGAGAGTCTTTATGGCCTTAGATGCCACCTCTTTGGATTTACCCATTTCCATAGTGTCGTTATCATCATTTCTCATTTCATATGCAACAAGGGTGCTGTGTAGGTTGTCCAATGTCAATTCTTTCTAGTCGTTATCTTCCAAAACAGAAACAGTAGGATTGAAACAAGGTGGATGTTTTTTCAAGATTCGCTTCACAATTTTTATTTCTTTGATAATTTCACCAAGACATCATATGTCTTCTACAACATCATTTACCCTGTCAAAGAATGCATCAACAGACTCATTCAGGTTCATTCTCAGATCTTCATACTTGTTCCACAACACTTACATCTTTTCCTCTCTGACCTTTGTATCCCCTTCATATATATTCAAAAGATTTTCCCACATGGCATGTGATGTTTTGCATGACATAAACTTTATATAGATGGGATTGGAAAGTTCTAACCATAAAGCATGATTGCTTTGGCATAAACATCCAACTCTCTATGTTCAGCATCTGATAAAAAACCACTTGTAATATCAGCTGTGATACCATGCATAGATGCTGAAAACACATCCATTACCAATGATCGGAAATAATGTTGCCTTCCATTCTTCCATATCTGAAAATTACATCCGTCGAAGATCGGAATTCCTTTATGAGTAGTTGCATCTATCGAGAGAAGAACAAATATCAACCTTTCCCTCTGGTACCAATTGTTAGGTCCACAAGGATGAATACCCTAAGAGGGGGGGGGGGGGTGAATCAGTGTATGACTAATTTAAAATTAATGCCTATTCTGATCTTGTTTCACTATTAATCAAAACACTCTTCTCTCTCTTTCCTGTCGCACAATATAAATAGAAAGTAAAGCATGCACAAGACACAACGATTTTTACATTGTTCACCCTCACTGGGCTATGTCCATGGAGCATATTCCGAAAAGTTTTCGATCATACCAAATTCCACTAAACTTCACTAGCTGTGGATTTCAAGGTTTGGGAAAAATCACTCTATCCCAGGATCACTAACTTTACAAGGATTAGGGTAATCTCACTACTTTACTAAGGGTCACTCCGTGTTTCTCTCTCTCTCTCTTGCTCACTGCCGGTGGAGAGGAACACCTTCTTCCTCTTCCTTTTCTCACTATTCTGGAAATGATCCACTCACAGTTTATAGACATGTAGGTATCTTCATTTGAATGAAATAATGAACCTTCCTCTATATGTAGATGCTCTTTTGAAGTCCAACATTCACCCATAGATGAATCTCACGTTTCACCGAAGGTATCGGGCAAACTTACAGCTTCCACAAAGCCTGAAAACACTGTTGGGGAATCACCCTTACTTGGTGCGCAAGTCTAACTCGGTGATTAAGTACTGGCGTGCAAGTCCAAACTAGCGCACAAGTCATCCTCAGACACTTTCACGACACAGTATTCTCAAACTCCAAACTTGCGTGACCCACTTCCCTTTATGCCCAATCCAATATTTGCGTGCAACTACCAATCGGCGGGCAACTTCAAACACCGGTGCACAACATCACCTGCGCGACCACTCACCACTTGTGCGACCACCATACCTGTGTGACGGGAGCTCTAATTTTTCAAAGTGTTGAACTCCGATAAGAAAGAGGAAGGGTGGTCCAGTATTTATAGGCATTTTTAACACCCTATGCGATGACGCGTAAGTCAATCCTCGACGCGCAAGTCTCGATGCACATGTCTCTTTTCCTGCAATTCACTTGCACGACCCAACTCCAAACTTGAGCGAACCTATTTCCTTTGACATATTTTGAAGCTCAGATCTTGAAAAACAACATGCGTGCAAGTTCTCAAGAATCAAAGGCATCAGCACGCAAGTCACCTACGCGACAACACCAATACCTACGCGACCCTTATCCCTTTATCATATTTTGATTATCTGATCTTGAAAAACATATGGCATGCATGTTTCCAAGACGTCATGTATATGTCATGGAAGTCCCTTTGACAAAAACCATTTTTCTTCATTTGTCGATTTTCAGGCCCAAAAATTTGGCAAACACTACAAAACGACGCCACATTGTATCTGTTCTTTTTTTACTGCCTCTAGATATTCCATTCCTTTATAGAAGTTCTTGAATCAAACATTGATCGTTAACCACAGCTCTTGAACTCAACATGCCACCATGAAAACCTCTTTGTCAACAAATTTGTATGTCATTGTTTTTCTTTGTCAAAAATCACCACATAGATGTCCACTTTGTCAACAAACACAATCCCCTAAAAAATGCTTCACTAATACCATGAGGGATTTTTTCCCAACAATATCCCCATTTGGGTTTGTTGGAAAATCTTCCATAAAAATATATAGCGTTATTTCATCATCCACGATTTGCCTCTGCGATTCAGATAGTGATCAAGGATTTAATCAACACATACTCTAAGCCCACATGAGCAATGCTCGGCGTGAGAAACAGAGTAAATGAAAAGTTCATTAATGAATCACTTCATTTATGACACCCATTGTAGACATCAAACTGATACCAATTGTTACCAAACTGATGCCAATTTTTGGAAATATTATTACAACTCTCCAACACCACTCTTCTACTTTTATCACGATCCTCAGCTATCGTGATATCTAGTCATTGATCGATCACTTATAGAATCATCATATTTAATATTGTCCCCATTTCTCATTACTCCCCCTATCCCGCTGCTTCACCAGCCAGCTTCTCCCCGTAACTATCATGATTTGTCAAATAGCCACACTGTCTCCCCCTTGAACAATCACTATTTTCTCCCCTTTTGTCAACGAACCCAAAGGTCACTCCTTTGTAGTCTGTAAAAGTGTAGAGAACACATATCATCACATTTAAGAAAAACACATCACACCTCAGAGAGAGGGGGTGTTCCACATCCACACTCTTTCATGTGAGGTAAGTCGACTAGACTCCCTAAGCTAGTCAATGCCTCTAAAAATATTCCTTGGGTATGGCCTTTATCAGATTGTCTACAACATGTAGCTCTGTAGCAACACACTCCAACTTCACGATTCCCTGCTCAACCTTCTCCTTAATAAAATGATATTTGATCTCAATGTGATTTTTTCCTTGAGTTATTAATGAGTTTTTTTCTAAGATTAATAACACTTGAGTTATCACACTGGATTCTGATCAGAGACATCACTTCAACTCCCATATCTTCAAACTGCTACTTCATCCATAATAATTGTGTGCATGAATGAGTGGTCACAATATACTCAGCCTTCATGGTGCTCAATGAAATGAAATCTTGATTCATTTTCCAAGAAATACAAAATCCACCATGATAGCATGCACCTCCTGACGTTGATTTTCACTCATCTGCTGATCTGGCCCAATCTGCATCTGTGTAACCCAATAACACTGATTGAGATTTGTCAGTATACATCAGACCAAAATCCACGATGCCTTTGATATACAGAAGTATTCATTTCACTGCGATCATGTGGCTTTCCTTGGGATTACTCTGATATCTCACTACTTGGCATGTGGAGAAAACAATATTAGGCCTTATTGCTGTCAAGTACCATATATTTCCAATAATTTTCATGTATTCTGTGATATTAACTGCCTTTCCATCCTCGTCTTTTGATAATTTCATCCAGGTAGCAACTGGAGTCTTCATCTCTTTGGAATTATCCATTCCAACCTTCTTAGAACCTCCTTGGAATATTTGGATTGAGAAATGAAAGTACCATTACTTCCCTGTGTCACCTGTAAACCAAGGAAAAATGTTAGCTCTCCAATCATTGTCATTTCAAACTCATTTTTCATGAATTCGGAGTACTGTCTGCAATGAGCTTCATATGATCCACCAAATATTATGTCATCAACATAAACCAACACCATCATCCTTTGACTAATGTCGTTGCTGAAATAGATATTGGAATCAACTCCCCAACGCTAGAAACCAAGCTTCTTCAAGTACTGATCAAGCCTTGAGTACCATGCTATTGGTTCCTGTTTCAGCCCATACAATGCCTTCTTCAACCTGCAAACTTTGTTCTCATCCTCATGAATTAGAAAACCATCTGGTTGCTCAATATAGACCTCCTCTTCCAGAATTCCATTAATTAATGAATATTTAAAATCCATCTGGAACACTTTGAACTTTATTTGCACTGATATGGCCAAAAATAATCTAATTGTCTCCATCCTTGCAACCGGTACAAATGTCTAATAAATATCTATTCCCTATATCTGGGAGTATCCCTTATACACTAGTCGTGCTTTTTTCTGAATCACTGTTCCATCTTCATTCATCTTGTTTCGATAAACCCATTTAGTCCCAATGAAATTTTTATCTACTATCCTCGAAACATCTCCCATGTCTGGTTGTCAATCTGATCAAGCTCTTCATTCATAGCCTGAACCCAGTTTTCATCTTTAGCCGCATCAGAAAATCATTTTGGCTCCACCTGAGATAAAAACGATGTTTGCTGTAATGATTTTATTTTTCGAGTCTGAACTGGAGCTGTCTGATCACCAATGTTATTTTTCCTATCAATTTCAGCTCGACTCTTTGGCTTCCTCACAGACACAGGCTAGACACTTTCTTGTTCATCATCAGTATATTCTTCTGAGTCAGCCTCTTCCACTTCTACTCCCCCTGTGTTGCTTATCACATCATCACTTTCATCAAGAAATTGTTCACTGGGTCATAGAGGATTCTGTTCATTTTCAACTATAGTTACATCATTGCTTTCAACAATTTTTCCTAGCCTTTTGTTGAAACATTTATATGAATTTCTTTTCCCTGAGTATCTAAGTAATATCTCCTCACCTCCTCATGACTCAAAATTCATGTGATTTAATTTGTTGAGAATGAAGCACTTACTCCCAAATATTCGAAAGTATTTCAGTGTTGGCTTCTTTACGTAGCACATTTCATATGGAGTCTTCCCTTCCTTTGGACACAACAGAGACCTATTTGAGATATAGACTGATGTCAAAACTTATTCCTTCGAAAATATCTATGGTAGGTCCTTTTCAATAAGCATCATTTTGGCCATGTTGTTGATGATCCAATTTCTCCCCTCTACCACTCCATTCTTTTGGGGAGTTCTCACTGATGAAACTTGATTCCTTATTCCTTGTTTCTTCTGATAGTATTCAACTTGACTGTTTTTTAATTCTGTACCATTATCAGTACAAAACTTCTGTATTTTCTACCCATGAATCTTTTCGGATTCCCTCCTATACTTTTTTATGCAACTGAACACCTCTGTTTTATGGTTAATGATAAATACCTAGGCCATTCTTCTATAATCATCAATGAAAATAACATAGTACCTTTTCCCATAAATAGATCATAGTGAGATAGGTCTACATATAGCAACATCCACCAATTCGAGAACTCTAGTTGATTTCTGTTCCTTGGAATGTATGTCTTTCTGATTATCTTCTCTTGTTGGAAAGCATCACACGTATGAGTGTGATCACGTGATAGTTTGGGAAGGTCTCTAGCAGCATCACACTTTACCAAATCTTCCATAGATGGTTGGAATAGATGACCTAGTCGCTTATTCCACAACTAGTTTTCTTTCTATCTGAATAAAAGGCATGTATCTTCTGCCCTACCTACATGGTAAATATTTTCTTTTGCCCATTTTCCCTGCAGAACAACTGCTCCATCTTTTCCTCTCACAACACGAATATTCATGGTTAATTGGATAGAATGCCCAAAGTCACTTAGTTGACTGACACTAAGCAAGTTATGACTAAGAGCATCTGCTACCAAGACATCAACAAGTCTCATTTCGTTTCCCCAAAAGATGGCTTTTCCCAAGCCAACAATCTTTAGGCCTTCATCATTTCCAAATTTGACAACTCTTTCTTTGTCATATTTTATGCCTATAACAAGATCCTTATTACTTGTCATGTGAGATGTGCAACCACTATCAAGAATCCTACACCAAAGCGATATGATGATTTAAAGTCAGTCTCTGCCACCATGACCTCCTCATTTTTCTTCTTCTTGATCTATAATTTTTCTTTTACATTAGGCATGGATTGAGGCTTTTGTTCATTCTATGAGTATGATGGACTAGATTCATCTTGCAAAGCCGCAAATCTATTCTGCATGTTTAACTCACCTGTTGGATTATTGATATACTGCTTTCGAACTTCTTGATTCTTCTTTGGCACATTTTTCTAAATGGTCGAAGTGCAGTACCTAGAAATGTGCCCAAATCCTCAACACCAAAAACATTGTCCTTCAAAATATGTTCTGGAAAAACGTTCTCTGTTTGGCTTCCACATCTATTCCTATTCCATTCGGTATCTCTTGGCTACGGAACACACATACTGTGAATGTCCCATATTTCTACAATAATAACACCTGATATAAGGTGTATTCCTTCATGTTAATTCAGCACTATGAGTTTCCCCTTGAGATCTCTGAATATTCTGATTATTCTTTATTCCCAAAACAATATTCAATCTCAAAACGGGTGTTTGCAGTCTGACTTCAATTGACACATATTTTTTCTTCTTATCAAGCCCTAAATCATCCTTAACGTATGATCTCAATTGCTTTTTCATTCCTGCTGAACAACTAGGCTGTTCTTTCACTTTTTTAGTCATCTAAATGAACTTCTTTCCTGAATCACATTGGAGGTCATGAGTTTTTCTTGATCCTTCATTTTTCGTTACAAGCTAACCAGTTATTCATCAAGCTCTTTGATACGTCTGACCTGTTCTTTTCTTGTGTTAGTAAATAAATCAATTTCTGTCTTTTTTCCTCAATTTTAGGCTTATGCTCAACAATATTTTCTGACCTCTCTGCTGTTGAGGATTTTAGTCTTTCAATTTCTTCTAATAGCTCAGACTTTTCATCTTCCTTCTGCGGTATATAGAGTTTGGCATCACGAACAACATTAATGGATTTCTTCATTTTTTTCTCTTTAAACATCTATCTCCTCAAGAGTTTCTTCCAACTTAGCTTCCATATCAACTCTTCCTTCAACTTATTCTTCTTCTTATCCTGCATCAGTTTCCTCCTTTTCTTGAGAACTAACAACGACCACCGTAGAATTTTCTCCTTTATCCCTACAGTTCTCTATTTCCACAACCTCTTCAAACTCAGACTCATCTAAACTGTCTATTTCTTGTGAAAGAAGATTCTTGTTCTTAAATAAATTTCTCTTGAACTGCTTCTTCCCATTCACATAGGCTGGAGATTTGTTCTTGGGAATTTCAACATCATATTCATCATTTTCTTCATGAATATTTTGGGGGAATCTTGTTGCGATATGTCCAACCTTTACACTTCTAAAGCATGCAAGAGGTAGTTTCCCTTTAAAATTTCTTTTTCCACTTTGAAGATTTGAGGATAGGAATGACATTACCTCGTATGTCCCTTCTTACTCTTGAGAATCTTCAATGGTGAGATTCTTCATAGACTTAAGTGCCACCTCTTTGGATTTACCCTTTTCTATAGTGTCATTATCATCATTTCTTATTTCATATGAAACAAGGGTGTTGTGTAGGTTATCCAATATCAATTCTTTCGGGTCTTTATCTTCCAAAACAAAAACATTCAGATTGAACTAAGGTGGATGTTTTCTCAAAATATGCTTCAAAATTTTTATGTCTTCGATAATTTCACCAAGACCTCACATGTCTTCTACCACAATATTTACCCTATCAAAGAATGCATCAACATACTCATTCGGGTTCATTCTCAAATCTTCATACTTGTTCCACAACACTTGCAGCTTTTCCTCTCTGACCTTTGTATCCCCTTAATAAATATTCAAACGATTTTCCCACATGTCATGTGACATTTTTCATGACATCACCTTTGTATAGATGGGATTGGAAAGGGCTCCCCCTAAATCATCGATTACTTTGGCATCAGCATCCAAATCTCTATGCTCATCTTCTAATAAAGCACCACATGTAATATCAGTTGTGATACCATGCATAGCTACTGAAAACACATCCATTCCCAAAGATCGGAAATGGTGTTGCATTAGATTCTTCGATATCTAAAAATTACATCTGTCGAAGATCGAAATTCCTTTATGATTAGTGACCTCCATCGAGGTATGAACAAATATCAACCTTTCCCTTTGATATCAATTATTTGGTCCACAAAGCTGAATACCCTGAGAGCAGGTGTGAATCAGTGTATGAAAAATTTAAAATTAATGCCCGTTCTGATCTTGTTTCACTATTAAGAAAAAAAAATTTCTCTCTCTTTCCTGTTGGACAATATAAACATAAAGTAAAGCATGCACATGACATAATGATTTTTACTTGTTTCACCCTCACTGGGCTACGTCCATGGAGCATATACCAAAAATTTTCCGGTTGTACCAAATTCCACTAAACTTCACTAGTTGTGGATTACAAGGTTCGGGAACAGTCACTATGTCCCATGCTCATTGCCTTTACAAGGTTTAGGGTCAGCTCACTACTTTCCCAAGGGCCACTCCCTATTTCTCTCTCTTGGGATCACTGCTAGTGGAGAGAAACACCTTCTTCCTCTTCCTTTGCTCACTGCTCTGGAAAGGATCCACTCACAGTTTATAGACTTTATGGTCACTTCATTTGCATGAAATAATGCTTCTTCCTCTGTATGTCGATGCTCTGTTGAAGTCCATCTTTCACTCTTAGATGAATCTCAATTTGCACCGAAGGTATCGTGAAAACTTCCAGATTCCGCGAAGCCCGAAAATAGTACTGGGGAATCAACCTTACTTGGTGTGTAAGTCTAACTTGGCGCGCAAGTACCGGCACCCAAGTCCCAACTGGAAAACAAGTCCTCCTCAGACACTTTCACGACACAAGATTCTTCATCTCCAAACTTGCATGACACACTTCCCTTTATGCCCAATCCAATATTGGTGCACAAAAACAAACCAGCACACAACATAAAAAACTGGTACACAACTTCACTTTCACGAACACACCCCACTTGTGCAACCACCACACCTACGCGACGAGAGCTCTGATTTTTCAATGTGTTGAACTCTGTTAAGAATGAGGAAGGGTGGTCCAGTATTTATATGCATTTTGAACACCCTACGGTACGGTGCGCAAGTCAATCCTCGGCACCCCAGTCTCGGCATACATGTCTCTTTTCCTAGAAGTCACTTGCGCGACCCAACTCCAAAATTGTGCAAACCATCTTCCTTTTCAATAAATTGATGTTCAGATCATGAAAAAAATAGGCATGCAAGTTCTCAAGAATCCAAGGCATTGACACACAATTTACCTGCACAACAACACCAATACCTACGTGACCCTTATCCCTTTTCCATATTTTGATGATCTGATCTTGAAAAACATATGGTGCACATGTTTCCAAGACTTCAATTACACGGTGCACAAGTCCCTTTTCCAAAAACCACTTTTCTTAATTTGTCAATTTGCAGGCCCAAAAATTTGGCAAACACTCAAAAACGGCACCACATTGTATCTATTATTTTTGTACTGCCTCTAGATCATCCATTCCTTTATCGATGTTCTTGAATCAAACATTGATCATTAACCAAAACTCTTGAACTCGACATGCCACCATGAAACCCACTTTGTCAACATATTTGTATGTCATTGTTTTGCTTTGTTAACAATCACCACATAGATGTCCACTTTGTCAACAAACACAATCACCTCAAACATGCTTCAATGATACCTTGAGGGATTTTTCCCCATAAAACTAGAGTGATCCTAAAACATGCATAAATAACGTTGTGTGATCATTCATAGAACACATGAAGGAATTATAGCTCGACACGTGGAGAACATCCAATATATCTACGAAATCATGTGAGACATAAACAAAGAAAATGATAAAAAATCGATGGAAATTGCAATAAAATTATGGAGATAAGACCAAAATATGGGAGACTTATGCAGAGAACATATACACTGATCTATACACACATCACATGAACCACCCAGAACATGTAAAAATACATGGATATATTTCCCAGATCTCATGATTCTCATTTGGTATACTATTTGGATCATGCGAAGTCATCTGGACATGTCAATGAAATTCACATGGCACCTCATGTACATGTCACCCAAGTTTGGAGAAGCCCTCTAGGATCTCGATCCATACCATGAGTTGTCATTAAACATGTTTCATGACTCATTTTAGGGCAGTGAAACATGTTAGATGAGTCTTTTGGGATACATAAGCATGTCAAATGGTTTTGACAATGCCTTCTAGGAACACAATCCATCTCTCATGATGACCTCTATAAATGTAACCATGGATCAGGAATCACCCTCCATACATGTTTTACTGACTATCGTGACACACTCCAAGTGTGTAAGACATCTTTCATGATGACACCTGTGCATGTCATCTTGATCAGGTGATTCCCTCCAATAATGTCAGCTCAGATAATGTGATGGGTTCTAGGATTAGTTTTCTAGGTCTCACAATGAACTCTATACAAGCCATCATTGATCATTTAATGACCCTCAAATATTCCATCTTGGATATCAATGTCCCTCACACAAGTCAATGGGATGATTCAATCATCTTAGGATATGCAAGGAAGAAATCCTCAGACATGTCAAGTAGGAAATCAAGGAATGTAAAGGGGGAAATAAATTCTTTTAAGGTAGGTAAGAAGGCTAGATCAAACATGAAAACATGGACTTGATTGCTTTGTGTTAAAACCTTGATCAGTGGCATAACATATTATGTCCAGCATATAAGGTAAACCAAAGAGTGTAAGCCTCAATCAAGTGAAATATTAAAACAATGATTCCTACATTAATTGGGATATGTATGATGCATTCCTATGGACTGAGACAAAACTCAAATGGGCATCCACCTCAGTGTATGTCCTTCCATTCTCTGAAATTTCAACCATCAGGACGCAATCATTCCCTTGGGATGATCATTCTACCTCATGCATTAATGGATTGAGAAACCACCAGAACTATGATGACTCTAATTACTAATATAACCAATATATTTTAGAAACATTATTAAGGATCGAGATCCATATTAAAACATCCCAAGGGAAGTCCCAACACATAATCCCCATATTCATATGCAGTGAAACTAAATACTTATTATCCATTGTTTGTTACATTGAGTGTGGCTCACATTTGATTAAGGTGTTTAGATAACTAATTCTTTTGAATCAGGAATATCCACCAGCTGGGGATATCATATCATGTAATCCATTATGAGTGGAATGATATAAACATCCCCCATATAAGGTAATCTACCTTGGGGACAGTCTGAATGGTGTTAAAGATTTATGAAAACTGTGATTCTTGCTAAAACTAGGATACATAGGATATCTCCTCAAGACTTGAGCTCGAATATCCATTTCCTAAGTGCCCACACATATTTCCTTTCCACCAGAAGTTAAACTGCACAAGTTTAATAAACTATGTGGGTTTTGATTCTTATAACAATCATGATACATAATATGCCTCATAATGGTTCTATCCATCCTTGGAATATTAACCACATCACTGCATGGGTGAAAACTACGATGTGTTGGGTTATGTGGATTTAGTGTATAAGTAGCCATTAATATCTAGGAAATGGATAAAGAACCTCATATACATACATATGGATTCACAAAAAATGACCCCCTTATTTTCATAAAAAGTGACTTCACCTATAATAATTTTTGAGGGTAACTGGTACCATATTGGGATTAGGAATAGATTATCTACAATGTCATAATTCAATAAGAGAGTCTAGGAGTAGGTGAAAAATAACCCCCTAAAGGGTGTGATGATCCCTATAACACCCCGAGATTTTATGAGAATTATTCTTTTTAATTTCTTTGATGTCTTTTGTTGTACGCTTCACCAATATTAGCTTGCACTATACGCAACACTGTATTAGGTTGTAGTATATGCAACACTATTCTTGTCTTGTGATGCACACAATTTCCTGTTCTTTTGAATAAAATAAATTTTACACAACACCAATTATGGATTTTGATTAATGTATAACTGATCTATATTTTGAGTATGTTAAATAAAACACCAAAGAAATCTTTCCCTACATGCAACACTGACTTGGCTTGCATTACACGCAATCACGACCTTCCTTGATAGCATGTGGTGTACGCAATACTGAGTTTCACTAAACAATGATATGTCATTAAAATATTATATAAACTAGCCATTTTGAATAGTAATCCCCACTTTTTGAAAATTTTAAAATTATATCTTTCAAAATGGAATTCATCTTTGAATTCAGAATATCAAAATTAGCCTAGGGTGAAATTTTGATATTTTTATGAAACCTTTCAATTTTTGTTGAATAGTGAAAACACTTTGTTACTATTTAAAAAACTGACTTTTTAATTATTTATTTTATATAAATTTATTTTAGGTCAAAATTGATACATAATACCTATATATGTTCAATGTAATTCATTGGAGTCATTTTATAATAATTATATATATATAAAAATTTTATTTAACTTTTCAGCGTCTTTTACCTACCTCCTAGGAGAATTTGAAAATTTACATAAAACATAATTTTACCGTTTCTGTGAGTTGAATTTCGAAAATCCGAGAGACACAGTTAATATCAAAGAGTAAAATGTGGTTCAATAAGAAAAAAATAATTTTTGATGAATAGTAATATTTTACTTTTATTTACCACGGTTAAAAGTAAATAGGGTAATTAAAGGTAAAAATAATAATATTATTACCCTAAAACATGTCCTAATTCTACTGGATAAGTGTAATTCGATAAAAAACAACCTTAGGAATATAATATTGCCATTAGGGTCTACTTGGATTAGATTAGGACACTTATTATTATTTTATTTAAAGAAGAGTTAAAAGAGTTAAAATAAATGTTTAATAACTAAAACATTTTTTCTATAGGGTTATACATAAGATAAATTCAAAAATATGTATTAATTAGAAAGATATAAATATTTTATACATAATGGTGTTTTATTTATAATTTTTAATCATTAAATAATTTAATTTATTTATGACACAATGATGATGCAGTAATTATCTTATTAATGAAATATTAACATAATTAATATTATAAATACCCAAATAAATGTAATTTGAGACTTTTAATTAATAAAACTAATTTTATAGGTTAATATTCATGTTACTATTGATTTAATTACCTTTTTTTAGATCTAATCATGCTGTTACGAGTTTCACAAAAATAAATTACCAAATAGTGTCAAAATTGATATAAAATTGTTTTTTTAAAAAAAATTATATTATTAATTGTTATTTTATTCCTAAAAATATTTGGTTCAGACAAATGACTTAGATAAGGTTATATATATTAATAATTAACCACTTGGTGTTCGTTTTTCTTTTTATAGTAATTTTATTGACCATATAGTGTAACAAAATAAGAAGACATGATAAAAGTTAAATTATTTAACTTAGAGTTAAATCTAAATGATAAGGTTAAAATATTAACCTAAACTTGTCTAAAACTTATTTATTGAGAGTATTTCGACCCATAACCCCTTTATCTTAGAAATAAATCAATTGGGATCTGTTATAAATCGAATATGACTTTATTTTAAAATTATATTTTATGTTTTTTCCTAAAGTGCCACTCTCTTCCCTTATAAAAGGGAACCTCCTCCCTCTTCTCTTTACAAAATTTTTAGCCTTCATTCTCTTCCAACCGTGGACCTTTTCCCTTCTAAACTTCCCTAGAAACATTATAGAGGTCCTGGTATCCTCAAAATAACAACTCGAATGCCTTAAGATGATGCTTTAAAGAGGTGCGTTGAAGAAGAGGTAATCTCTTCAACCGATTCGTTCAAGTTTCTTTCTTCTTCAACTTCTTCTTCTTTAGTTGATTCATTATAAAGTAATAACATCTTCATAAATAATATAATTATATGTTATTATAAATATAAAACAACCCCATTTCACCTTCTATCCATCCTATGGAAAACAAAATCACAACGCGTGCGTACGTACAGAATACCGTATCCACGCTGTGGTGTAATTTGTTTTTCCACCGCGACCTTAGTTGGATGGGTATAATGTTGTAAAGAAAAACTATATATAGTTATTATAATATCATACTGATTCTAATATATTATATCATCCACTCAACTCCAATTCAATAATTATGGGAATGATATCATCGCTCGTGCTTACATACGGATTACTGTCTCCACGACGCGATGAGATTCATTTTCGATGTTAACCATTCAAGAATGATTATAAAGCATATATAATGAATAATAATGAAATATATGACATAATGAAGCTAATTTATATATATATATATGTCATCTACTTACTTCAATTCATGTCAATAAGGAAAGGAAAACATCATTCATGCGTACGTACGACCTACCATCTCCATAAACGGTGTGTTTCATTTCATTCATATATATATTATATATATAGATATATTTACTGAATATATATGATATATAAATAATGATTTATATTATGTAAGTAATTAAATCCTGATATACGTAATAATAATATCATGAAAAAAAATTCCAAACACGTACGATAAATAAAACGCTTTTACCCAAAACACTACTTTAACATGGAATTTACAAAAGAATGGGTAATATAAAGTCCTAAGTGAACCATAAATGATATAATAACAATGAATATTATTCTATAATAACTAAATGAGATTATTTAAATCATTATACAGTATGTTCGGATACATACGAAGCATATTGGACCTAAGGTAAGGTATAATTTTTCAAATCTCATTTTTATCCGAGATTGCTTATACGAATTTACTGAGGTTATATTTTTCATCCTTGTCCAAAAAAATGTTTTTCATAAAGTGGTTAACATTCTTCCCTGTATTTTTAATGTCATTTTTAACCCTAATTTACTTTTACATTGTTTTATGGAAAAAATCTTTCTTTTGTTTACCATACGAGGAACTTTTTGACTTTTCTGGAAAAAGTATGAGGAGAATGTTATTTTCACTTATATGGAATGAAGGAATTTTTACGATTTTATACTGACTTATTTTCATGAATCTTACTCTACATGATTTAATGACTATTTTCAACAAAATAATTTTCTTTTAAAATTTCATGGCCTTTTGTGAAAAGAAAATGATTTTGAAGTAGAAAGGATATTTTTCTCAAGAATTCATTTCAAGTGTTTTATCAAAAAAAAATTCCATATAAGATGGAATTATTTCATATGTGTATGTTTCAAGTATAATGTATCTATTATTTATATGGTTAAACATTTCTTATGGTTAAATGATATCAATATTTTTATATTGATTATTTTATGATGGGATGATGTTTATGAAACCCATTTTATACTTTGGGTAATGATTGATAATTTATGGTTATGTTGTGTAACACATAAGAATGATTTCATTATGAGATGGGTGGGACATATATCTACCTAAAATTAATTGGCTAAATATTTATATCTCATGAGATAGACATAGATGTAATGGTAAGTTAATCTTGTTCAGTGATACAGGACTGGAAGGAGGACTGAACACGATTCTGAAAGGGACTTTGTCCACTACGATGGTCTTGGCAGCATTGCCATGGATATTGTGGAAATCGTATCATGTTTTTAATGGTGTGCCACAGTTAAATGTTTTATTACCATGCTATTTTATCCAGATTGATGTTCCATAATGATCTATGCCTTACGTACTGCCATGATTTAGGTCATTGCTCAAGATTTTGATGTTTAAACATCATGTTCATGTTTTTAAGTTTAAATGTACATGGTTTGTTTTATTTTATCCATGCTTACCCTTACTGAGAATTATATCTCACCCTTTATATGTTTTCTTTTCCCTAGGATATAAAGAAAGGTTTTAGGTAGGAAAACAAAAGGCTAAGATCTTTATGGGAGATGTTCAAGATCTTTCACCATGATTAGAGGATTATGTTCTGAGTTTCCAAAGACACTAAACTATTACAGTCTTTGAGTGTTGGTTTTTGTTATGTATTAAGTATTCTACAAAAGTTATTTAATGTCTATATACGTCAATTTTGGTTCTATACAGTTGGTATCAGAGGGATGTTTTAGTAAATCTTTGGAAACTAGGATGTGATAACTTTAGTGAAATCCCTAGAGATATTTCTAAGGTATGTCTAGGGATGTCCCTATGGTTAAGTATATGTATATGTTATAGTTCTAGATTTACGGTAATGATATTATAATTAAACCTAAAATGTTATATTTTAATGTTACTCCCCCTTGATTATGATTTTTTCCTCTCACACTATTCTTTGTGGGTTTTAGAAAATTGCTGGAAACAGAAATATTCATGATAATGGAGGATATGATAGACAATGGAATGATATTCTTCATGGGAAACCAAATGAAATTAGATCTGGAAGTCCATATATCATTATTATGCCTAATCATAAATCTAATAATATGATCAATAATCTCAAATTTGGTATGTTTCCCGACTCAGCTAAAAAGAGAAAGATGGAGTTTCATGATGATCATAGATGAAAGAATGTTCAATTTCCCTCATGTAAGACATGTGGGAAGAGGCATCATGGAGAATGTTTCAAAGGAACTGTAAGATGCATTGGGTGTGGAAAATAAGGACACAATGCCTATGATTGTAAAGTAAAAGGTTCAGTTAATACCATGGACAAGGAGAATGGCATTGCTAAGACACTAACAATGGTTAAATGTTTTAAATTTGGAATGTACGAGCATTATGAAAACCAATACCCTTAGGGAAAATCTCATGAAGAGAATCAGCATGGTCACATGGGTAGTATTTATGTGGATTATGATGAAGAGACTACAAATGATATATGATATGAATGAAATGATGAAGCTCAGTCAGTGGTTTAAGAAGGTAGTGGAATTATTGTATGTTTATTAAGAATAATGTATGGTACTATGGAATAAAGAAAAAAAATCTAAGGATTGTTACACTATTGTCTTTCATTGATTTTTTGAAAGTATATGATGAATGGTACCAATAACTATGAAAGGTTATTCAAATATTTTTGGATAGTAGATGATATTTTCATAATGAAAAGATAAGGATATAATGAGATGTTTGATAGTATTAATGAGCTCACGAATTCTATAAGGACAAATTGATATCATGGTTTGAGTATATAGAAATTTCGGGATTTTGGTATGTGGAAAGAGTCAACTTTTGACAACATTCATGTTTTCAATATGGTTATATGGTAATTCATGTTTCAAAATAATACATGATTAAGGTATTCACATGTTTGCAATGTGACCAACAAGATATATCTTATGATATATAGGGGATAAATGATGGTATTCACATGCTTATTATGTGACCTTTCAAGTAATCGTTTTCTTTACACAATGAGATGGGATAGATGTATTTTAGATAAGCCTAAAGATTGGAATGGATTATGTTGGGCATCAGATAGAACTATTTAAGGATAGAACTTATTTTTCGATATTATTTCTAGAATGTTATAATAGTGTAGTTTTAGAAAAAAGGATAACCCGTAGGATGGGAGACAACCCGTCACGTCAGACAAGGATGATGGAATTGAACCCAAAAATGAAGTGCGACAGACTTTTATCACCAACCATTGGCCTATAAGATGTCCCCAGTTTGTATAAATTAGTTTTATTTTATTATGTGGTATGATAGATGACGTATAATTCCATTTCTGGAACCATATACGATTAATCTTACAACAAATGGACTTATGAAAATAACTATTGCTAACCTTATGTTTGAGACAGATGGAATGACCTATCATTCTATTGAAGATATGCTAACACTTCACAGAAGGAAAATTCAAGTTCATTTCTTTTCGAGATGAAGTAGAAATTGTTCAAGTCATGAAAAATAATGAGATTGTACCAAAATCAAGTAAGTATTTCTTTTAATTCAAGAATTCTTCAACATTACGTAAATGATCTTGAAAACTGAAAATGTTGTCCTATTTCCCTCATATCTGATAAATCAGATGGTACCTTAGATCATCACAAATTTATGGATTTGTTACTGTTGGATTTTTCATAGCCCTGTTCTCTACCACTCTCCATCAGAACATGATGGTAATATTTCTCTACCATATCTATATTTTCACCTATGTTCTCCTATGTGAGAACCCAAGTGATGAGTTACTTTGGGTATCCATTTTTTTTCTAAGGGTCATTTTTTAAAAATTATGTTTTAGTATTCCTTTTTACGATGTGGGTTTCTATGAATGAAACTCTTAAGTAAGAAACCATTTATAACCCCGACGAATTTCAAGGGCGAAATTCATTTTAATGGGGTTAAAATTTAACACCCCGAGATTTTATGAGAATTATTCTTTTTAATTTATTTTATGTATTTTTTTGTATGGTTCACCAAGATTATCTTGCACTATACTCAGCACCATATTAGCTTGTAGTATACGCAACACTATTCTTGGCTTGTGATGCACACAATTTCATGTTTTTTTGAATAAAATTAAATTTACAGAACACCAATTATGGATTTTGATCAATATATATCTGAACTATATGTTAATAATGTTATATGAAACACCAAAGGAATTCTTCCCTACATGAAACCCTGACATGTCTTGCATTACACGTAATCATGACCTTCTTCGATAGCGTGTGTTGTACGCAATACTGAGTTTCACTAAACAATGATATGTTATTAAAATATTATATAAACTAGCTGTTACAAATAGTAACACCCAATTTTTGAAATTTTATAAATTTTATCTTTCAAAATATACTTCATTTTTGAATTCGGAATATCGAAATTTTCCTAGGGTGAATTTTTGGAATTTTTCTAAAAACATTCAGTTTTTGGCGAATAGTGAAAACACTGTGTTACTATTTAAAACCCGACATTTTAATTATTTATTTTATTTAAAAAAATTTTGGTAAAAATTGATACATAATACCTATATAAGTTCAATGTAATTAATTGGAGTCATTTTATAATAAATTTAGATATATAAAAATTTTATTTAACTTTTCACCGTCTTTTACCCACCTCTTTGGTGAATTTGAAAATTTACATAAAACTTAATTTTACCGCTTCTGTGAGTGGAATTTCAAAAATCCAAGAGACATGGTTAATATCAAGGAGTAAAATGTGGTTCAATAAATAAAAATAATTTTATGTGAATAATAACTTTTTAATTTTATTTACCATAGTTAAAAATAAATAGGGTAATTAAGGGTAAAAATGATATTATTATTACCCTAACACAAGTCCTAATTCTATTGAATAAGTGTAATTAGACCCAAAAACATCCATATGAAAACAATATTACCCTTTTGGTCCACTTGGATTAGATTAGGACACTTATTATTATTTTATTTAAAGAATAGTAAAAAGAGTTAAAATCAAAGTTTAATAACTAAAACATTTTTAATATAGGGTTATAAATAAGATAAATTCGACAATAAATATTCAGTAAAATATAAAAATATTTCCTACATAATTTTATTTTATTTATAATTTATAAAAAATAAATAATTTTACTTATTTATGACACAATGATGATGTAGTAATTACCTTATTAATGAAATAATAAAATAATTTATATTATAAATAACCAAATAAATGTAATTTATGACTTTTAATTAATTAAAATAATTTTATATGTTAATATGACATGTTAATATTGATTTAATTACATTTTATTGATCTAATAATTCTGTTATTAGTTTCACAAAAATCAATTACCAAATAGTGTCAAAATTGACATAAAATAGTTTTTAAAACAAATTTTATATTATTAATTGTTATTTTATTCCTAAAAATCTAAGGTTCTGCCAAATAACTTATATAAGGTTATATATTTTAATAATTAATCACATGTTGTTCTTTTGTCTTGTTATAGTATGTTTATTGACCATATAGTGTAAGAAAACAAGAAGACACGGTAAAAGATAAATTATTTAACTTAGAGTTAAATCTAAACGATAAGGTTATAATAGTAACATAAACTTGTCTAAAACCTATTGGTTGAGAGTATTTCGACCCATCCCACTTTAGTTTCTAAATAAATCAATTTGGAGCTATTATAATACGAATATGACTTTATTATAAAATAATATTTTTAGTTTTTTTCTAAAGTGTCCCTCTCCTCCCTTATAAAAGGGCACCTCCTCCCTCTTCTCTTTACACAATTATGAGCCTTTACGCTCGGCCAACCCCTGACCATTTACCTTATCAACTTCCACAAAAACATTATAGAGGTTCTGGTCTCCTGAAAATAACAACTCTAGTGCCTTAAGAGGACTCTTAAAAGAGGTGCGTCAAAGAAGAGGTAATCTCTTATTTCGATTCATTCAAACTTCAATCTTCATCAACGTCTTATTCTTTAGTTGTTTCATTATAATGTAATAAAATCAGTATCACTAATATACTTATATGTTATTATAAATATGAAACAAACCCATTTCACCTTCTATCCATCCTTGGGAAAACGAAATCATCGCGCGTGCGTACGTAAGGAATAACGTCTCCACGCTGTGGTGTAATTTGTTTTTCCACCACCCCCTTACTTGGATGGGTATAATGGTGTAAATAATAACTATATATAGTTATTATAAAATAATACTTATTCTGATATATTATATCATCCACTCCAATTCAATTCAATAATTATGGTAATGATATCATCACTTGTGCGTACGTACGGATTACCGTCTCCAGGACGAGATGAGATTCATTTTCCAGGTTAACCATTCAAGAATGATTATAAAGTATATATAATGAATAATAATAAAATATATGACATACTTAATCTACTTTATATATATGTGTGTCATCTACTTACTTACATTCAAGTCAATAAGGAAAGGTAAACATCATTCATGCGTACGTACGGCCTACCGTCTCCATGAACGGTGTGTTTCATTTCATTCATCTATATTATATATATATATGATATATAAATTATGAATTACATTCTGGAATTAAGTAAATCATGATATATGAAATAGTAATATCAATAACACCAAGTCCAAACCCATATGATAAACAAAACGATTTTACCAAGAATGCTGCTTTAACCTGGAATTTACAAAAGAACGGGTAATATAAAGTTATAACTGAACCATATATGATATCATAACAATGAATATGATTATTTAATAAGTAAATGACCTTATTTAAATAATTATATGGGAGGTTCGGATACGTATGAAGCATATCACACCTAAGGTAAGGGATAATTTTGCAAATCTAATTTTTATCCGAGATTTCTTATATGTATTTAATAGGGTTATATTTTTCATCCATGTCCACAAAAATGTTTTTCATAAAGTGTTTAATATTTTTCTTTGTATGTTTAAAGTCATTTTTACCTGTCTTTTACTTTTACATTGTGTTATGTAAGGAATCGTTATTTTGTTTACCATACGAGGATCTTTTTGAATTCTCTAGAAAAAGTTCGAGGAGAATTTTTTTTTAAATTATACGGTATGAATGGATTTTTACGGTTTCATAATTCCTTATTTTCATGAATCTTACTCTACAATATTTAATTACTATTTTCAACAAAATCCTTTTCTTTTAAAATTGCATGTTATTTTGTGAAAAGAAAATGATTTGGAAGAAGAAAGGATATTTTCCTCAAGAATTCATTTCAAGTGTTTTATCAAAACCATTTTCCATATAAGATGGAATTATTTCATATGTGTATGTTTCAATTATAATGTATCTATTATTTACATGGTTAAACTTTTCTTATGATGAAATGATATCAATTTCTTTATATGGATTATGTTATGATGGGATGATGTTTTTGAAACCCATTTTATACATTGGGCAATGATGAATGATTTATGTTCATGTTGTGGCACACGTAAGAATGATTTCATTATGAGATGGGTGGGACCTATATCTCTCTCCAATGAATTGGGTAATGATTTGTATCTCATGAGATAGACATGGATGGAATGGTAATTTAATTCGGTTAAGTGATATAGGGCTGGAACGAAGAGTGAACTCGATTCAGAAAGGGACTTTGTCCACTAAGATAGTCTTGGAAGCAATGCCTTGGATACTATGGAAATAATATCATGTACTTAATGGTGTGACACAGTTAAATGTTCTATTATCATGCTATTTTATCATGATTTATATTTCATTATTATCTACTCCTTTCATACTGCCATGTTTTATGTCATTGCTCAAGAATTTGATGTTTAAACATTATGTTCATGTTTTTAAGTTTAAATGTATATGGTTTGTTTTATTTTCTCCATGCGTACCATTACTAAGCATTTGAGCTCACCCTTAATATGTTTTCTTTTCCCCAGGATATAAATAAAGGTTTTAGGTAAGAAAACAAAAGGGGAAGATCTTTATGGGAGATGTTGAAGATCTTTCACCATGATTAGAAGATTATGTTATGAGTTTCCAAAGACACTAAACTATACGGTCCTTGAGTGTTGGTTTTTGTTATGTATTATTTATTCTGAAATATTATTGTACTGTCTATGTATGTCAAGCTATAGTTATCCTCAATCCCATCCTCTCATCATCTCGACTAATGCAAGTACCTAAGAATCATTGGTTCTGAAAGCCTAATTGACCAGCTACCTTTAGAAGGTAGGTCTATACCCACTAATGGATGAGGGAACCATTGGTAATTTCAGTTAAGAATAAAAATGGTGAAAAAATGTTAATTATTTTTCAAGAAATGAACTCATCACAATCATCCATCGATCGAAACCAAAATCAAGTAGTGGCCACCTCTTTCCCCATAGAAATAAGGTGATGTCCATTAATTACAATTAACATTAAGGATAATCAAGTCTATAATAGAATGACTAGTTAATCATTTGTTAGACCACTTTGTTTGGAATATCAAACACAAAAAGCTGATAAGACTAACATATATCTTAAAGATGATCCTATTTAACTAGGGTTCCCATGAAATACGTTCATTCTCACTTTTACAAGTCCACATGTGTAGAGTATATGGATAAAGAATAAAAAGACAATTGATTTAACTATGCATATCTGAATAATCACACGTAATGCCAATAATACTGTACTAATTATTGAACATATTCATTTTTTTCATGAATTCAGATACTACTATGATCAATTTAATCCTGATCTAGGATAATTTAATCATCCAGTGACTGTTCTAGTAAGTCATATATGGATGAAACCCCATGTGGGTTTCTTTTTCCAATGCTTTCTCTAGGGTGTGCATCCGTCTGTCGAGGACACACAACTGTTTGTTTTACCTCATTACCTATTTCCAATGGATAGTGGAATTCATCACTTATTTATTTATTTTTTATCCTCAATCAAGATATGATGATGGGATTTCGGCCTGTCCTTCTAGAGATTTCCCCTCAAAATTTGTTACCTTGTATAGTTCTACATTAAAGATTATGTTGTTGTTCATGAAACTCATCCTAGTACCATATATTTATGGAAACTGGTTAATTACACTACATATATCAAGAAACTCAGTGGGGTCATGTTACGGTAGCAACATTAGGTTCGAGGAGTAGTCATGTTGGGAATCACTGGCGTGTCTTGACACTGGATGACTTGTACACCTAGATTTTCCGTTATAACAGGTCTTCTCAAGGGCATGGAATCCTAAGGCATCCCATATCTAATGTGGGGAATAATATTCTAGAGGAACTTATCTAACATTTTCCTCATCTTCACATGTTTAAAATGGGGTATGCCACCTGTTTAACATCTAGCGGAGACGGATAAGACTGATCGGAATACTGATGGGAGTGGATCATAGGGTACATCTCTAATATGGATCCCCTAGAGAGTTTACAAGATTGATGGGTCAGAATTTCCAATAAGTATGGACTCATGATGGTGTGTCCCACAAAGGGGAATATTCCAAACAGTGAATACTGATCAGAACACCACAAAGGGTAAACCAGAGGATGGTGGGTCTTAACAAAAAGGGACGCCATGGTTTACCATTGGTTGGGATTTAACCTCAAAGGGGATTTTTACATACCCCATTTAGAAGATAGTGATAATAAATCATGGATTTGAAGAGGGCGAGTCATTGGATCATGGTATACCCAATGAAAAACATCCAAAAGACATGTTGGGGCTTACGTGTGGTTAGAGGTCCGAGTGCTACAAAGTTAAATGCGATGAATGGAAGAATACACACGGTTTGCTTCCTGAATTGATGGAATGATTTTATTGGGATGTGGCAGCCTTAGTATGATTATTATAGATAAAGATGAAGTGTCTAATGATGAAATGAGTAGTGTTGGAACCAAGAACTGATATGAAGGTGACAATATTTGGCTTGAACCTCAGGGAGTTTCCTACATATCCCAGTGGAAGGGAATCACATTTCACATTGTTCTGTAAATGGGGCAATGAGTGACCTGAGGAGTCATTTCATGATAATGGACTTATGGTTGGGGATCTAAATGAAATGGAACCTACAGGTTACGGTATGATCTTCTTGAGGAACAAAGATTCGAGGGAGGGACCAAGATGGGAAATGGGATTGAACCTCAGGGAGTTTTCATATGTACAATTCTCAAAAAATGGCAATGATCAATGTCTAAGTAGTGAAGATATAGGGGCATAGAATCAGTGTGTACATAAATGAAAAAAACCTTAAGACATGATGGGGCTTATGAATGGTTAGTAACCCATCGCAAGTGGGACATTCACTGTTGGAGGAATTTGGAGTGAGTGTGGGACTTATGTACTGAGATGGCCTAGGAACTATTCTGACACCACTAAGGGGTGTGGACCAAGGATGTGGGTCCCAACAACGGGGATGCAAATGTTTACCAGTGTTTGGGGTTGATCCTCAGGGAGGCATCCTATGTACCTTGTCTAGGAGATAAGGATCAAAACCGGTGTAATTAAAATAATATATTTTAACATCATGCGTGACAAAAAGGTCATATAGTTTACCCTCATTCCAGATAAAAGGGGAAAACAGTTTAACATCATGTGGGATGAAGTTGAACCAATGTTAAATGGTTGGTACCGATGGGTGATGGGCTTGAACCTCAAAGAGGCTTACTATATACCTTTCTTGAAAATAGAAAGGATCATATTCCATGTAGTTTGTCAGAGAGGGAAATGGGTATTACACACTGAGGAGTCCCAAGATAATTTCATGGTCAATGCTTACTCTAATCCCATGAGATTCATTCTCGCTGTGATAAACAGGAGGCAAAAAACGACCTGATGATCACGTCACAAATGGTGTATCCACAAGGAATGGAGTGGGGCTTATGAATTATTAGAAACTAAAATAGGAAACATGGGAATATCCCGAGAGGGAAGCTTGAGTAAGAGTGTAGATGTACAAGGAGACATGGCCATTGTACATGGAGAACCCTGTCAAGTTGGGTAGGGGCTTACACACAGACCACCTGAGGTGATAACGGTGAGAAAGCACAGAGGGTGAGGGGAGTGAGAGGGTGTTGGTGCCCATCCCCTGCACATTCCTCTCAGGGATTGTCACTTATGTGGTGATCACAGTTTAACATAATTTGTTATGGGCACAGGTGCTTTGCAGTTTAATTTACTATAGCTGGAATGATGAGGATTCACTCCTCACCCCTAAGACATACAAAAATGGACCACTTTAACCCTTGGGGAAGGGAGGGCACCGAAATATCCATGTAGAGACATGGTTGTGGAGTAATCCATTAAAGGGTCCACGATAGTTTGGCTATGCGAAAAAGAAATATTCTTTAGCATGCCAATGAGAAGAAGAAAAAGGAATGGCCACACAACATGAAGCACTCCTTAGGGAACATTGAAATTAATTCTACAAGACTATAGGTCTGCATAAGAGAAAGGGATGAAAGACAGGGGTGTTTCACGTAAGAGGGATTCAGACATGGTTCCTTATGGTTAGGATGACACCTGGAGAACATATGGAGGGGTGCACGCCAAATTGGGGGGTTGTATGCAAGATGATGGGCTTCACTCAAGAAGGAATTCTGCATATAAAAATAGGGGTTAAGGGTGAAGGAGGCTCAACTCAAAGGAAAATATTGCATGAAAGATGGATCAATTGCTTGGACATGCCTTAGAATAAAATTAAGTGGGTGAGGATCAATCCCTAGTGGGCCCACCCAAAGGAGGACCCTGAGAGACCTGTTGTACAAGTTCTGGTACCTTGAGGCCATGTCTTTCACACATTCGCAGAAAGGGTCATCTTTCACACACGGGTTTGAGGTTTCATCTTCCATAATGGTACCCTGAAATGAGGGGGTAAATTTTTATTTATAGACAAAAACTTTGGTGGCAGCGAACAATGTGGACTGTGTGAATGTGGCATTAGACATTTAATTGAGTGTGGAATATCATGCGTACGGTCTCTCTTATTGTGCACTAGAAAAATTTATTTAGCACTTCTGACTTGGATGTTTTTAGATGATTGACACAAAAGAATCCATTTGACATCTCATTGGCATGCAAGATATTATGTTCATTTCCCAATCTTATGCGCTAACCTCAGACCTTGCACACACCTTCCTTGGGTGTCTCGGGATTGTTTGCTGATTCAAAATATTCATTGGTTTTCTAAAAAAATTTCCATTCATGGATTTAACCAATATTCGACGCCAAAAAATTCCCACCTTAGAATCTGAGCTGAAAGGGGGCCAAAATGTTGTATTCTGAGGGAAATGCCAAAAAGTAGTGTTCCTGACAGTCAGTGCATGCCAAAATTCTCATTCATCATCCAATCCACTTACACACACGTGAAAGGGAAGATATGCACATGTTAAATGGTATTTACTCACTTACAAAAAAGGAAGTTTTGTGAATATAAATATGCAGTGGGGAATGCCTCCATAGATTGACCTTCTCGTGTGACATGAGACTTTTCTCTTGTGTGTGAAAGATCCTCCATTCCACTCAAAGGATCATAAATTTGGACTATTCCTTGAGCACAATAGAAAATTCTTTCACACTCCCTCTAAATATTGGGTTCACCTGACTTGGCTGAATTTTACATGGATAACCCCCATGTTGCACACAACTGCCTGCCTTGTGCACTAAATCCATAATATTTCACGCAAACCCCTTTCCCAATTATGAGGTCTAAAATAAATGTTTTCTCAACAAACCTACACTGAGAGGGAAGATAATTCTACTAAAGGAGGACCAATATGATCACAAGCCCTCATATTATTCATGTGATAATATTCGTGTCTGATAATTAGATTCTTTTCGGTATGCTGATGCAAGCTTAAAAGGATTACATTCTGAGTGACAGTCTACCAAAATGGAACTTCGATATTATTGAAGAGGTGACAACACCAACCATTAAAACTGACATTCCACAGTCATGGTTAATAAATGAGGATACCCTTCTATAGTAAAATATCACAATTAACAGTCACTTCACCAAGGTAGTACATAATATGGTTGTTTTCATCCTGAATTCAAAGACCAGGACTGTTGTGGGGAGTGATCCGGCTCCCAAGAAATCTCTAACTCAATATGTGGGATCCTTTAAAAGAATCATTACTGATGATACCAATGGTTGTATGGAATGGGACATTAGGTTTGGGAGAAAATTTATGATTAAGTTGTGTGGACATCGTAGTTCCATTTATACTGCCAACAAGACTTGGTACCAAAGCTGTTCAGTTGGTGGTCGCCCTACATAAATAAATTTCATCTCCACGTTGGGGAGTTCGGCAGCAATCTTTGGGACATCCATTTGATTGGTGTAATTCTCCTGGAAGAGTACTAGTATAATGAGTTCCTTCCAATAGAGAACGTTTGGGGGGATAGGATACACACCCACATTATTACATGGAATCTTATGGAGGTGCCCAAGGAGAAGCTGCAAATAAAGTACATCCTAAAGGATATATCCTCCTCAAGCTGGTTTAGTCTATTTCTGATGTAGGATTTGGAAGTAGAAAATTCTAGGCCGAGGGAAGCAGTGCCCGAACACATCACATAGGGGGAAGACATGATCATACCAGATGATCCTTGAAGAAAGTGAGTACCGACCATGGAGATTCATCATAAAAACAATCCCAAACCTAGATATAAGATATTATGGGTTTCTTAAAACATTTCTAAGTGAGTGGTTGCTGCCAGTGAGGGACATGAGGATGGAGGATTGTCCATGGATTCTAGTGATGGCCGGAATCATGGAAGCCACGAACAAGGTCAGTCTGGGGTGCATATATTATCCAGGTTGTACTGCATTCTAGTGAAAATATCTAGGGGAAGTATTCCTTGGAGAATAGGTCAACCATTCTCTATTCTTCATTGTTGGGTCGCATCGCATTTTTGTGGGTATAACTTCCCAATTTATATCCTACCACCAAGTTATGTTCTTCAACCATACATACTAAATGTTTCTGGAATTCAACCATTGATGCTCAATGAGGAGGGGATCAAAATCATGATTGAAAACCATTAAAACTTCAACTTCCACCCATTTCATACCCCATATGGCTAGATGTTAGATTATAGGTGGGGCCCATTGAAGTAGATGGAATACCTACAATGCATTAGGTGTGGTAGGATAGTATCCCAGATCGATGTAATTTTGTTTTTGGGAACCCTATGTGCTGACGAGGTTTTCCAGGTAATTCAGGTGCTTGCAGCGAATTCCATAGAAAGTGTATATATGGGATCAGGAAGAGTGGCATCCCTACATCCATCACCAACTATGGATCATGTTTATTGCCTATGGATTTGGTGAAGTTATCAAATTCTTCCTAATGATGTTATTGCTGACATATCCATGGAGTATGTTGACCATTGGATAACAGCATATCTGGAAGAAATTCTGCGGTGATGCATTCAACAAATCAAGGTGTCCAGTGGGGATTTCAAACAACAAGGAAGCTGATGATGTGTTTATGGGGAAGTGAGACTGAGAATAATCCAATCATTTTGAATGGTGTGGTTTAGAACTTTGGTGGAAGGAGTATTTCATGGTGGGTATGTGCCTCTACCTCCCGAAGAGAGGTGGTCTTGTGTTCAGCCTTGTGGGATAGCTAGAGAACTCCCTAGAAATGAATTAAAAAAATTATAAATCCAACCACTGATGCCATTTTTCTAACTCTATGGTCTTCTTGGAAGATGCTGCAACAGTAGATATCCACTAAAGAGCTTTGACAGAGACTGGTGTGCACTGGACTTGACCTACTAGGCGTATGACACATCCAGGTGGTGAAAAAGGTGGACTTTCTTCACTGTCATGCATACCTAAAAACCATGGATATTTATTCATGCCAATGGCGGTGGTATGAAGATCTTCATATTCTTGTGAAAGTTATTCTTTTCTAGGAGCATGACAAGGAAAAACTGACATCTGAGGATGATGATGACGAGGTAGAAGAAGAAAGGGAGCAAGATGATGATGATGATGATGATGATAAAGAAGAAGAATAAGAGGAAGAGGGAGAAGAGGAAGCTAGAAGTGAGGGACCATAGGGGAAATCAAACCTCTTGGTAAGCCGACATGAGAGTGGAAAAATCACAAGCTATGACACGAATCTAGCCGAACAACTCGAGGTAAATCTCAACTCTTATCTCCATCGATATTTCTCTTTTAATAATTTGAATCCACTAACCAAACTATTCCCTGTTTAGGAAGACATTGATGATGGTCGCCACAAATTTCCCTCTATATGGTATGATAATGTACCAGTGGATTTGGAAATACATCCTAATGAATTTGTATCTGGGATTGAGCAGGGTAGAGGACCGACCACAATTGAAGTGAGTGGAGGGCAAGTCATGGTTGAAGTGGTTAGTGGAGATCTAGATAGAGGGGCTGAAAAGACAACCTCAGAGCCTCAATCTATTACCTCAATTTAAAATGATGTATCATCGATCATTGAATTAACAAGCACCAAGGGATATCTTGTAGTGGAAGCTCCTACGTTGACTCAAGCATTGGATGCCGCTGTGCTTGGATCTTGTAAGTTTCTACCTTTGTAGGCTCACATTTTTAATTTGAAAACTCAACTGACCAAGATATCAAACCCTAATGCATTGATCGCAAGACTAGAGGCCTGAAAGATTGTCAAGACTAGAACATATGCCAGATCTCTACCAATGATCACACCAGCTTCCACAGAACCAATCAATCAAACTAGTCTAACACTGAAACCCAGTGGTAAAGGAGCTTTAATTACGGGTGAAGAAACTTTTAGGGTTGAGCTCCAGGCTGGCCGAGGAGAGGTCGTTGAAGAAGAAAAGATGCTAGAAGATGACACTTCCACTAAACCTATGGATATTTATCCTTAGTATATGCCTACATATCCTGGGGAGATGGATATCTTTGATCCCAATGTGGTAGAGGAGAGTCATATGAAGTGACACAAGGAATAGAAGTGCATCAATTGCTTCCTTGGTCAATTAGAAGAAAAATGGATGAGTTGGATACGGTCACATTGCATATTGATTTTCTTTTTCTCTGCTATAGGGGTGTATTACCACCATCTTCATATAATAAATCATTATTATATGGCTAAAAAGATTGAAGAGAGTATCCAACACTTTTATATTTCCATGTGTCAGGAGAAATCATAGAATGTAAAAAAGATTCTTAAGGTTGACCAAGATGTCTGATGCCTCGATGAGAAGGCGAACAAATGATATTCATTTATCACCAGCCTATCTAATCTCATTAAACGGTTGAAATACTAGATGGTGGATGACCAAGAGCAAGCAGTTTAAGAAAGACATCAAATAATTGAATTCCAAGCTGAGCAGGAGAAAATTTAGGTCAGAGTCAACGTGCTCTGCTTCACAACTACTGATGAAGAAGAAGATCTCAGGGAGTGAGATTCAATTTTGGAGGCCACATGTCATAAAGTGGAAGTACTAGTGCAGTCCATTAAAGTGGATGATTCATAAGGGCTGTGTTTTTTATATAATTATGAAATAACTTTTCTCCCTTATACATTCATCTCAAACTGTGTGCATGGATATACTATTTTCTTTCTTGTTTTAATTGGTTCATCTTGATCATTATTGTAAAATGAATATAGATCGACCCCTAATCTCACGTGGGTCATACCCAGTGTGATAAACAAGGGAGAACTACACTCACTTTGTTTTTGATAGTTACAACTAAACATTGGATACTCAAAGTATGCTGTCGTTAAATGACCGATAAGAGTATTAGGGTAGAGAGAGGTCATATATGAAGGTTATGGTCACCTAAACATCCAACTTGTCCTTCTAAACATGCTTTAGAGCACTAGAAATGTAATTAGAGGGATCTTGAAATCTATCTGAACAAAAGGGAATGAAGAGTGTGAATTACAATGCCCAAAATTTGGAACAAAATGGGGGTGGCGGGACAATAGAGGATAATTGTTGACTGTATTTGAAACACAATATGCATATCATGTTATCCTTGAATGGGGAAAAACAAATGAGGGACAATTGCTAACCATATTCAGAAACACGAGATCTAACTTGAAATTTTGTCTGATGCCTTATAGAACATTTTCATAGGGCAGTTGGTGAGCCAAAATGACATGGGACCAAACCGTTAGGGGGGTTCCCTTAGACATGGAAGATGATAGGGATCCAAATAAATGGACACGTGATTTGTGGTGATATAGAGTGATGGATTCTCAAAGGTTTTCCAAAACTATAGAAAGTACACTGCTATGAAGAAATCACGTTAGATGGTGTATCAGTCTGAATCAAGATCAAACCTATGCATAGACAGGACCTATCTGATGAGGAACTATAATACATTGTAATTTTACATCATGAAACTGAGGACGGGGAGAACCCATGTGGCATAGTATATAACCTGATGTGAATGAGGACAGAAGGTTATGTGCCACATCAAATGTTCCTAAAAGGGGTCTAGAGACCAGAGTCCAAAATGATGAAAGGAGTTGTGGCTGGGTGATAGATGAAGTGTCTAGGCATCACTATGTTTCCCATATGAATGATAATCAAGCCAAAAATTGTTCTCGAATATAGTATATCGTATGTCCAATACAAAAAGTTACGCATTTTCTAAAATGAAAACATTATGTGACTAGGTAGTTTATCATTACACAACCTAGATGTAGAAGATGTAGTTTAACATCATATGTTAAGGACATAAAATATATTAGTTTATGGTCATAGAGCTCAAACCAAAATGGGAAGATTATCGAAGTGGAAATATGTGACATGGTTCCATAAAACATCCAAACATGAATAGGGATAGAGTATTATGCACCACATTAAAATTTTCCAAGAGGAAACACACATTCTAAAGTCATGATGTAAGTAATAGGGGAACTAATCTCCAAGTTTAAGGTTATAGTGTTTTGACCAAGGGGAAGTGTGACTCTTCCATGAAGGAGCATACCTTACCCAAATCCCTAAGCCCATGTGTCCGATTCTTGGTGTGGGAAAAAATGGTGGAGAAGATATTTAAAATTTACGCAATCAAATGGTAGGGGAGAAGGTGAAGATTCAAGGGTGACCCCACACCATTGGTTCTTCCTCCCAGCGTGCAAAGGTTCACGAATGGATAACACTGAGGGTGTCAATGTTTTGTATGAAAATGATGAGATGGAACAAGATGTGAATCATGAGATCAATATTTAGGGAATGATGGGGTCGACGTAGTGATGGAGGATAGTTTTTGACCATATTCATAGCACAATATCCATATCATGTGGCTTAAAAAGGAAACTAAAACTCGAGGGTCATCCACTGACCATATTTGAAAGGAAGAACCTATCTTAAATTTTCATTCAAAATCATCTATAATGTTGGATTTAAATGGTAGTTGGGCCTTAAGACCAAGAATCCATACCATTCAAGGGTCCTTTCAAATGTGGAAGATTATGGAATCCCAAATAAAGGGACATTTGAAGCTTGAAAATGGAACAAAAGACTGTCCATGTATTGTCCAACACTATAAGGCTTAAACAATAGTGCATATGAGCATGTTGATGAAGCATAAAAGGGTTGAGAGTCTAGCTAAAATCGGACAACTCTCTGGGGTGAGTGGAGGAAAAAGGAGAAAAATGGGTTGTGAACTTAAGGATGGACTCGGAGATGAAATGTATGGGTGTCCCAACGTATCCCATGAGGATGAGAATCAAGCCATATGTAGTTCTAAAGTGACATGAAATTTAATTTGATGTTGTAAGGATGAATGTGATGGAATGTATATCCACAAAGGGAAGTACATGGCATGCTTATTATAAACCTACATGAAGGAGGACCAAAGAAGTTCGTACCACACCATGTGCATCTAGTTGGTCCAAGGGTTTAGAAAGGAGGTAATATTTGAAGTACCTGGTGATGGGATTGAAGATGGAAATTTTTGGGAATTCTTATATATCCCAAAAGTGTGGGAATAAAGTCGCATGTAGTTCTAAAATGGATTGTTTTGTAGGTCTAGCCCATGCACTAAAGAAAAGGCATATGTATCTTTTTTGTTCTTTAGTGTTGGTGTGTTTTTTTGGAACAAAAAACCTAGGATGTCGAATCTAGGAATCTGCATAAAAATCAAGCCACATGAAGGCCTTGAAAAATAGCATAGTGGATGAACAATTCCAGACATGATTCCCTATCAAGAGAGGACACCATAATGCGGTGTCATTTTTCGTCGTGCGGCCTGGACGATAGTGTCACAGTTTAAGTTTATATGACATGACCAACCCATTCACATTAACATCATGTGGAAAAGATGCAACAGTTTAAAGTCAGGTGGTATGAGGAAGTATAGTTTAATGTCATATGGTTGGGACACAGGAAGAAGAACGATGTTCTAAAGGGAATACACATGGTGTGATACAACATACCTGATGCGAATGGGTATAGAAAAATTCTACACCACACCTCACACAATCCCAAGGGGATAACATAGGCCAAGGGTCTGGAAAAGATCAAGGAACCTGGGGATGGACCCAAAGACGAAATGTACATGCATTCCTACATGTCATTTAATGATGAAAATCAATCCATATGTAGTTATATAAACACAAAACAGTTTAACATCATGTGGTAAGGACAAAAGGGTTAGAGGATTCTTAAGGGATAAATGTGAATGACAAGGCAGAATAACCCAATGTGAATAAGGACAAAATAAGTTCACATACCACACCATTCATGATCCCAGGAGTGAATCCAAGCCAAGGGCCTAGGAGAGAGAATAGAAGAAACTATGTCTGGACCCAATGATAACATGTTCGAACATTCCTACATATCCCATAAAGATGGGAATCAAGCCAAACATAGTTCATCAAATGCCCTGTAATTTAACATCATGCGAGAAGGACGTGCTGAAATAAGGGCGTGATGTACGGAGGGGAACATGATGCCACCATTGTAAAGATGACATGAATGGGTACTAATGAATCCCACACCACACCATATGCAACCCTCGAGGATAACAAAACCCGGTTGGGATGGAGAGATTTAATAGGCTAGAACCCGAAGACAAAATTTCTGGGTGTTCTTATGTATCCAATAACTATTAGAATCAATCCAAACATAGCTCTATAAATTCCACGTAGTTCAATGTCATACCACAAGGATGTGTGGAATGGGTCCCTCAAAGGGGATGTGTGTGGTGTTAAAAAAAAAAGATCGATGCGATAGAGAAAGAACCGTCTCTACGTACTTCAAAATCCCAAGAGAAAACTTGGGTGAGGAGTCCTGAAAAGTAGAGGGACCTGAGGCTGGGCCATGGAAAAAAGTTATGGGTGTCACTACGTATCCCATGAGGTTGGGAATCAAGGTATATGTAGTTCTTGAAACTTTGTGCAATTTAACACCATGCAACAAGGACGTGGAAGATATTATTTTGAGGTTGTATAACTTAGACGTACATGCCCAGTTTCATGTTGTGTCAATGGGAAAAAAGGGAATAAGAAGTTGAATAATCATGCCTGATATTTGTGAGACCATGAGGAAGGCAATAACAATTGAGTATTACAGATGACCATGTTCACAACAGAGTATCCAACTAATGTGGCCTAGAATGCAGAAAAGTTATTGAGCATCGACTTCTAACCATATTCACAATGAAATACTTGTGTGAAATTGTAATTCTATATCCTTCGGGACATTGGCCAAAAATGGTAGGTGAGCCAATTTGGCTTGAGACTAGGACACGCAGGGGGTCATTTCACATGTGAATGATGATGGAGGCCGAAATGATGGGTTTTATGAAGCATGAAGGTACTCGTGTAGTTTAACGTCTTGTAGTAAGGATGAAGGAGATCTTTATTTAAATTCATAGAGCTCAGACCAGGAGGTATGTTTTCTACATGTAGTTTATCATCATACAGGATAAAGGGGATCTTAGTTTAATGTCATAGATCCTAGAATATTTACAGTTTAGCATCTTGTAGGACAAATGGGAATTTAGTTTAGTGTCATAGATCCTAGAAAAGTGAGTATTATTACAATTTATAGTTTAACATTATACAAGACAAAATGGATCTTAGTTTAGGGTCATAGAGATTGAACCATATACCGTGTACAATCCTGTAGGACGATAGGGATCTTATTGTAGGGTCGTAGAGCTCAAACTAGAGAGTTTTCTTACCATGTATAGTTTAACATCATACCGAATGAATGGGATATTAGTTTAGTGTTGTAGTGCTCAGACCATTTACATTTTACCATATTGTAGGATGAAGATAAGAAATTTAACATCCGCCAGGATGAAGAATTCCTCACATGAAATACTACTTGAAGAATTTTTAATTTGGGGGAGGATTAATATACTCACCAACCACGATGATTAGGGAGTATGCACCATTGGGTTAAACCTTATGAATGGTATATGGTCCCTCTCATTTGGGTTCATGCTTTGGTGGCTTCTTATGGGGTATTAATTGAATTCTAAGGGCCAATATTATATCAACTTGATTGAAATAATAGAGACAAACTTTTTTATTTAAATCCTTGGATATCATATTCGGATGTCTCTCCAGATTGTGTAAGGATTGAAGCATGTTCTAATCGAGAGATTCTAGTTCAGTCATAAAGACATGTGATACTCTTTCTGACATCTGATGATCGTAGATAGCTATGCATAGTGATGGTAACCGAATGTCGATGGGCTGGACTGCATTTGTTCCATACACTAGGGAATATGGAGTCACCTAGGTGGAATTACGATTCGTTATCTGGTAAGTCTAGATGGCGTTGGGGAGTTTTTCTAGACAACTCTTCTTATTCTAACCAACCATATTATACATGATGTTAGAGAGGGTTTTGATTAATGCCTCGATCTGCCCATTTTCATTTTCACGAAAGGGATAGGAATGATTGAATAGATATTGTATTTAGTGCACAATTTTGTCAGCTCTGGTGCCTTTAAATTGGTGCCATTATCGGTGAGTATGGCATGAGGTACTCCAAATCAGTAGATGATATTGGAGATCCAAAATTCAACTATGGAACATGCCTTTAACTTATTGAGTGGGGATAACTTTACCCACCTGGAAAAGAAATCCATAGCGGTTTGGATGAACCTACATTGGTGGGCCGTTGCTGGTGGATATCGTCCTACTACATAGAGTCCTCAGACCTCAAAGGGCCAAGTGTACTTGGTAGTATATATAGGCTCTAGTGACCTATGAAAACAATTAGCATGAATCTAGAACTTGTGTCACCTATTGGAAAACTCGATGCAGTCATGGACCATGGTGGTCCAAAAGTAGCCTAATATTCGGATATGATGTGAGATCTTCAGCCATAACAGATGATCATCACATAAACTGACATTAACTTCGTTCATAATATAGGGAATATCATCTCATTGAATGAAATAGAGGATAATCCCATAAAACAGATGTCTGTAGAGGATCTCTTCAAAATTTGGACCACTCTGGAGGGTGAACAACATTGTGCGCCAACTAACTCGATCACATTCGGTTTGGTATGTTAGAAGATTACCATGCTAGAGATACTCAATAAAGGGAGTCATTCAGTCAGGGGTATCTGTCAATACTATGGTAGGGGGACTTGGAGGTCCCGATGTGGAGGCATCACTGGTTAGGTGGCTTACCGGTTGATAATCATCGTCATTCAGGGTGATGGGAGAAATGAACCTTTGATGCACCAAATGGATAATCAATTCATCCTAGTAAGGATCTATGAGAGTTTTAGCAAGGCTAGAAAATGCATTGACTCGATCATTCTGCGATCGATGGACATGAGTAAGTTCTATTGGAGAAAGAAACTCTGCCATTAACTGGCGAGTGCGGTTTAGCTAGGGTATGGGCTTTGGATTCTTGATTTTGCTTTCACCGTTTATCTATTTCATAACAAGCTCGAGATCCCCCTTAACAGAAAGATGAGAAACATGAATATCAAGGGATAGATTGAGGCCAATGATGAGATCCTGATACTATGCTTCGTTGTTGGTTCACCCTTCTGACAACATGAACGAATACAGAAAGAAACCCTATGCAGGAATGGTAAACATGATACCTAGGACTACCCTATTAAGTCTTGGATCATTGAGCCTTCTTCTAGTATAATTTTGTGATTTACCATTTATGTTCATCTACCATCATGAAATGACTTGACCCACTAATAGGATTGCCTCACCTGGGAAATCATTGTCTATAGACTGCTTTATGGGGGACTAGATGGGCAGCAAGAATGTCTGTCATATCCTGTCCCTTGATAGACTTATAATGAATAAACCTGATATCAAAATGTAGAATGATGACTGCAAACTGCATTAGATGGACTCTCAGCATGGGGTGGTTCATAATGTACTTCAGTGGATCCACTTGGGACACCATATGTATCTCATGGTACTGCAATTAATGTCTCTGTTTCTACACTGTGAATACCAGTGCAAGGGAGGTCTTCTTGGTTGAGGAATATATTGTCTCTCTATCGGGGAGCATGTGCCTGAGATATTATAAAATGTTCTATGTCCCTTCATTGTTCTATTTTTCAAGGAGGTCACCTAATGATCATTCTAGTGTTGTCACATAAAGGGCCATCATATTTCTAGAGACAGGTGGAAACAGAACTGGAGGTTGTAGTAGATACTTCTTGACCTCCTCAAAATAAGTTAGGAACTCCACATCGCACACATAATCGACAAGATTATTCATGAAATGGTAAAATGGATTAAACAATACAACTAGATTTGTGATGAATCGGATTATGTAGGATAAGTGTCCTTGAAAACCTCAGAGTTCTCAAATTTTGCTCAGGGGAGGCATCTGGTTGATAGCCCTGGTCTTATCCTAATTGATCTCAATACCTCTGTATCAAACAATTAAGCTGAGAAACATTCTATAGGTGAACCGAAAGGCACACTTCAAGGGGTTCATCTTCAGATAGTGAGAACAAAGGAAGGAGAACACTATCTCAACATCACCAAGATGGTATTGATGCTACTGATATTTAACCATCGTGTCATCCACATATCATTACACCAATGTACCAAGGATATTATTGAATATGATTTACATGATATGTTGATAGGTGGAACCTACATTATTTAGACTGAAAAGAATCTCCTGGTAGAAGAATGTTCCTTGTGGTTCCCTGAAAGAGGTAGAATCCTCCTCCTCAGGGGACATTCATATTTGATTATATCTAGAATACTCATACATGAATGGGAGAGCCTGGAACATAGAAGTGGTGTCAATCAATAGTTCTGTTGCAGGAAGGGGGAAATCATCCATCGAACTATGATAGTTGAGATCCCAGAAGTTGATGCATACTCTAATATATTTTTTATTCTTCATAAAAGGTAAAATGTTGGATAACCATCTGGGGTACTGGACCTCCTTGATGATGTTGGATTTGATGAGCTTATAAACCTCTTACTCAGCCATAGAATCATGATAGTGGTGCATCTTATTGGGAGGTTGTTTATACCCCCCGATGGTTTATCAGGAGTCCATAGTGGTGGAAAATGAACTGAGGATCCAATCCTGGAATCTTTTATATCTCCATGAAAATACTTCTTGATGCTGCTTCATGAAATCCATGTATGTTGTTTGCTATTATCTAGGCATAACTGCACTAATCAGTGTTGGTCTCAGATCTGTCTAAGTATCAAAGATTATCTGTACCAACTCATTGATGGTGGTAGAGACACCCTCCTCAAATGTAGTAGGGGAATCTTCTAAATCCTATTATTCATCCATAATGATAGGATCTTCGTCAGGGGGGAACACTTTCGAGTTAGCAGATCCTGACGAAGTGTTGGTGCTAGCCTGAGCAGCGATGGGATCCTCATTAGGGGACTCATGTGAAACTAAAACCATGGCGATGAAAGCTGTCAATCAATTTCCATCTAGCTTTAACCCAATGGGCCACATATAATAATATCAAAGAAATATTTATGCATCGGCTTGATTTGGTTTATCCCAACCTGATGAACTAAAAAAGTATGATGTATTACCATTTCAATAGGGTGAATATCCCAATATCTCATAGGGGTAAGGGGCTCTAGGATTACTTAATCTTGATTTTATTAGGAATACGAGGTGATCTTCTGGAATTCCGTAGACATGGAAATTCCTTTCCCCCTCATCATAGAGACAATAATGAATTTCCCCAAGTCCAGGGTCATGGCATCTAATCGGTGAATCATTAAGATGTAGGAATCATCCAATTATTTCCATGGGTTAGCCACAATGGTAGTTTGTTCAACCTCATTGACCCGAACATGCTTATCCTTTCTCCAGTAGTAGTCAACATCTAGGTAACAGGATTTACCAGAGGCAAAGGGAGATGCATAACCTTGGAGTACACCTGCTCTACCATTAAGGGAGTACTTAATTCATTGGTAATATGAGGAAGGGACTATCGCATGAAGGGGGATCCAGAGTCAAACTATTAATGAATCGTAACTGGTGTCATGTGAGACAACCATGAACTCATTTATGGAAACTAGGCCACTGGATTGGGTCTTTAAAAGTATCTTGTCGACCGATTTCTATTCCATCATATAAAAACCTTGAATCATCAAGTTAAAGGGAACTAGATCAATTTTAGATACCCCATCATTTGGAGTGTCCGGGTTGGTATAAGATTGATCCCAGGACACATTTTGACAAGACAGTGGAAGACCTCCACACCATTGAACATGCACATATTTTGAAAAGGAATAGAGCCTCTAGGATCAAGATCTGGGCAGGAATACTGGAAACATACTTTAGGATATCATATTTATGTGCAAGGTGTACACTTATACTAATACAAGGTTGCTCAATAATATGAGACATGACCGACGCTACTGGTTAAACTGGCGAATTCTACCGGGTGCTAGGAATGTACCACTACTCACTAGTCGAACCACATAGAGGGACTACCTACTGAAAGAAAAATAAATTGGGTCCATCCAAACAAATTTTTCCCATCATAGCTTGGTAAATGGTTTATCTTCCTGATCAAGAAATACAAATAGTGGTAGAGGCGAATATGATGAAATCATATGATAATGATGCATGTACTGAGCTCTATGATAGGAATATTTCATTATCTCAGTGGCATGAACATATTGGATGGAAGAACAATAAAATTAATCCTAATGATTCACATACTCATGGCTTTATTGACACTGGTGTCGACTGGGGACATTGGGAGGATCCTCCTGGCACTCTTCATCATCAGGAACCATCTAAGGGTTTACAAGTTCGACAGTATTAATTCAATCATACTCATGGTCATCATTTGAATAATCCTACATTATTGGAATTATTTTGGAGGAAATACTTGTCTCTCATTGAATTAAATTTTTGAGAGTACGGGACAGATTTGGAACAGGAAGATGGCCTTCTTATCCCTTGCATCGTCGGTGCTTACTCTCCTGAGAGGAAGAAGGCTGATATGTTGATGTAGATGTAGTATCCAAAGGTAGCATAGTGACTTTTAAAGGATCAGGCTAATTCAAACATGAATGGATAATACCCTTGGAATGAGAGACTACCTTTCAAGATATCCAATCGTCAAGCTTTTGAGACCCATTGTTAGAAACTTCTTTCCATTCACCCTTACTATCACTGTCAAGCTTTATAAACACACTTTCCACCGATGTTAGGAATTGAACCAATCTGACTAGGATGTTATCAAATTGGTATGTGATCTATTCTTTAAACACTTATCATATCATGAGGGTGTGACAAGGGAACTAGTGATAGGGGCATTAATTGGGGAGATCAATGAGATTCACCTCTTCGGGCCTCTTCAATTATGGAAACATTTGGATTCCGTAGTCTAAGGTGCTTCAAAAATAACTGGAAACTTGAGACTCATTAAATAAGTAGGTCTGTTTCCTTTTATTTGAGAAAGTAGCTATGAGAGCCTAGCCCTAAAAAGGAGCTGCTGGAGTCTGTTAAGGAGGTGGAACCTGATTATCTTTACTAGGTGGTGGTGGTGTGTTATACGAGGGAACCTACCAATTCAGAGGTGGGTGTTGCTAAGTTGGAGGTTGCAAAAAAGATTGTGGGCCTTAGAAAGGCTAATGAGCTAGATCTATTAGTAGATATTCTAGCTACCTGGGGTCCCCTATTTGTGCAACAATTGTGGTCTCAACCATGGAGGCTCTTAATTATAGATATATAGGAGGAAAGAGACGTGACTTCTTGGATTGCGGAAAAGCTTCTTCTAAATATTTAGGTTTGTAAAATTAATCCAATAACCCACCTTGTATGTTTTGAGTGATGATAGAAGGGACCACTTTGGTTTTCACATTCCCCACGCACATCGTTAGTAGTTGTTCCATGGTTAGAAGTATATCGAGTGAATATATGAGGTCCTTCAATTTGGAAACATAGTCTTTGACTCACTCATCTAGCCTTTGATTTCCTTTGAAGAGATCGAAAATACTAGTCTTTCGGGTTGTGGAACTGAACTGGTAGAGAAACTACCTACGAAGATCCTCTCAACCAGCTATGGACCCAAAGGGTAACTGGCTATACTAGACAAATGTGGGCCACTCTAATGTTTGTACGAAACATCAGAGCTTTACAACTTCCCGTTGTAATGGAGTTCCAAGCATGGGCCCACATCATTAAATAAAGTGGGACATGTGCTACAATGGATCAAATTTACCATTTAATGGGGAGAATATAAGATTAATAAAACACAGGGGTACTAACATATCATCCACCCATGTTGGATAAGTTTTTCCATTAGGCGGGATTTCCACCTGTCATGATTCTAGATCCTCGAGGTGAGCAATAAGAGAATCCATCAGATCATCTTGTAAAGGGTTCTTATGTAGATGAGGGTACCTGAACATTAATGCATTGTAAGGCTATTTATTGTGGTAATAAGGGTCAATGGATCATGAAAAGACTGGTCGAATTCCCCGAGGAGCTAGGGAAATAACACGTGGGGCTGCTGGAGGAAACTAAGGATCGGCTGGGGGAGCCTGTAGAGAGGTTGGTGGAACCAGAGCGTGGTCCTGGGGTAGGCCGTCACACAACTCAGGTGGATTTTGAGACACATATCACAAACTCTTTCTATAAACACCGCACTCTATATAGTATATATGGGGTATATTTATCACGATTATCAGGAGGCAACTCACTTGGAAGAAGTTGTACCTACCCCTGCCCCTGCATCCCCAGTCGAGGATTACCGTAATCTGGCCATTATCACTATTTTTTTATCAATATACTAGCACAATTTCAAATTTTCAAGACCATCCTCTATATTGTGAATCGATCCAGATGGGTCAAGGGGTTTTACGGTCCTAGTGTGATTTTTACCCTTTCTAGGGACTTGATCGAGATGTAATGACACTGAAGGTACAAGAAGGCTGAGAAAAGTTTTCGGTTGTTGAGTATGGATACCTGTAGGATTTTATGGGTGTTGTACTACCCTAAGATGTTGTACCTCTTATCCAGGCCCTGTTCCAATTCCCCCTTCTAGGTATATCTCAGGAATTACAATTTTCACCATGATGACACCTTGTGGCATGTCCTCTATATAATCGGGTGAACCAGATTGGAACAGGAAAGGACAGAAATATATGTCATCATGCTTCCCCTAGCCATAGATTTTTACATATGAGGAAGCCTCCTTAATAACACTATAAATCACTTTAATGCTCTAAATTCATCATTTCTAGAGGTTCTGATGATTATTGGGAAACACAGGGTGCTAATTGACAGGAAGTGCAGCCAACTCGACCAGGAGGCATTGCTGGCCAATGACGTTATAGTGTCCCCGACTCTTTGGGAAAGATAATTGATGACAAAAGATATAGAAATGTGTCATACCTAAATTTTGGTGGAGGCAGATAACCTCATCCTAGGTGATGGACTCCAAAATTATGATATTTGTAGTTGTAACTGGTTAGAACATATTTGGTAAATTGTCTAATGTGAGAATATCCCACAAAATTCTCAGCTCAAACTTGGGATCTGACCCTTTATTTCACCATTTATCTACTAGGGGAGGTTGAGGGACTGGTAACGACACTGCTGTGGACTATTACAGTGGTAGGATGGTTGGTGGATTGTATGACACACGAGCCGATAAAACGCTTCAACTTGGGATTCATTTCAGAGAATGCACTCATTGCACCACCACATCACAATAATATGGACTAATGACCATTTCTTCCTATAGAGGGTATGTGGTAAATGGTGGTGGGTCACACTGTTTCACATCCTCTATTGGTCCCAAGAAAAACTCTCTGTGATTTCTTATTGAGGTAGAGAATGATCATGTTGACGATAAATAGGATTTTACGGCCATGCCCTGAAATGGGGCCAAATTTTCATCAATATCTATGTATATTCAGAAGGATGTATGGATTTTTTGGGATTCACTTTCTAAAAAGAAGATTCTTATATGAATATTTCCTTCCCAAAACCCTAACATAGAAAATCAGGGTGATGGTTCCATCACTGAATCGCACTCCACATTATAATCTAAACAGTGAATGAGATTGATTGAATTTTTTAGGATTCTCAGGTTTCTTACTCTGGTGGCGACTACCCACCTTCCTCTCCTATGATGGATCATATGGATAGGGTTGATCATTAACATGGGAGTACCTCTGCTTTGATGAAACTGGGTGGGAGGGGAACCCAGGAAGATGCCTCATCGAACATGGGGAGGACCTATTCTTGGACAACATGGGGTGTGAGGATCACCTAGGAAAATGTCAAATAGAACACAAGGAGGAACTCCATGATTGAGAGTGTTAGAGTGAGGATGTCCTCTAGTGGAGCTGGTAAACGTATGGGGAGGACCTCCATGGTGGCCTTCCATAGTAGCGGGAGGACATCCACATCGGCCGCTCTGGTAGCTATGGTAAGAGGATGGCCTTTATACTGACCATACTGGACACTGAAAGGATCCTCAGAATGACCATCAATGAAGTGGTTAGGGCCTCGACTAGTGTCGGTGAGAATGTGGGGAGGACTTCCATCCGGGGAATTGATTGGCCAAGGGGGATCCTCACATTGAGATCCTAGTAGGCAAGTGAAATCCTCATACCTGAGACCAGGGAAATGGGGAGGACCTTCATGCTAAGTGTCAACAAGACGAGGAGGACCTCCGCTCTGGCAGATGATGGTGGCATGGGGAGGACCTTGATGCAAGATGCGAGAGTATGGAGGACCTCCACTCTTTCTAATGATGGTATGAGGAGGAACTGCATACTTAGTGGAATCATCGTGTGTCATCGCGCAATAGCTACTTTTTTCACAAGTGACCGAATGAGTCAACTGTGTCTTCTTTTTGGGTGGCCGGTGCCTCACTTTGTACTAGCATGGAAGCACTCTTGATACGGGATAAGGAATTTCCTTTGCTCTATAACCAAAACTGAGGTCCAATATTGCATGATAGTGGTGGATCACTCCATTTAATTCGTGAAATATGATGCCCCCTAGTGGTCATATTCCTAATATTTCACCTGATTTTGACACCAGGTCAACTGATATGGATGTGTAGTCGTACAGACCACATACTCTTTAGTTTGTGGAACCGACTAGCAACACTGATGCAGCTGAGTGGGAGCCCTCCTCGGTGGCTCCCAGGATAAAGTCATAGCCGAGAGGACTCAAACAACCTGTACTTAATCAGAATAAGGGTGTGAATCATAAGAGAACTCCAATTATAAGCTCTTTAATCTATTGATGGTCAGAGTGGGGAGCATCATCACCCTACGTGGCCCCTGGGGGCAGCAGTATTGATGGGGAATGGAGGACTCTAGGTCTTGGTGGGACATATCCTTTTTCAGGATAACCCCCTTCTATTCATATGGATAGACAAGAGTATTAATCAACCCCCATTTAATAAATTTGGAGGGTGATATAGGGCATGGGTGCTCGAAAAATGTGGTCATGGAAGTTTTCGCATAGGAGATAGTGTCTTGTGGGTCTGCCATTTTGGCATTGCCCCTACCCATGCGTCTATGGGCGAGAGGTGATCGGTTTTCATGTTGCTGCATCATAGGTCCTTCAAAGCAAGAAACTTTATCCATAAATAGAGATAGTGGGAAAGGAATGCCCAGTTCCATGGCTCCTTTCATTATTCCATGGATGTATAGAAATATCCATGCTGATAATGTTGTAGAACAGGATACCCGACAATTAACTGCCACAAACCCTATTGAGTTTCACACTAGGAAAACTATTTTCTTGGTCAGACCTAGAATTCCATAGCTAGATCAAATGAAATTCTTATATGACAATGTCTTGAGTGGTACTAATCTATATATTGAGGTGAAGAGCGTTCATGTTGGGTTCACCATTTTTGTTTCTGACGCTTTCATTGAGGCCTGTATCCATCTATTGAGGACAGATAACAAGTTTTTACCCTGAATCCCCATATCCCAAAGGTGGGCGACATTCATCAATTATTCTGAGTTGTTTTCTCCTTGATCGAAAGGGGATGATGGGATGTTGACCTCCCCTTACAAGGATTTCTCCTCAAAATTCATTGCCTAGTCTAGGTCTCCCTTAAATATTAAGATGGTTTTTGTGAAACTCATCCCAGTTCCATATATTTGTGGAATCTAGTTAATTACACTACTTCTGTGAAGACATTCTATGGGGTCACATTAAGGAAGAAAACATCTGTTAGGGGAGTATTCACGCTGGGCATCACTGGCATGTATGGATTGTCGAGACACTAGTACACCTAGATTATCCCTTATGAAAGGGCATCTCGAGGGTGCAGAATAATAGGGAATCAAACATAAAATGTGGGGAATTATATTCTAGAGTCATGTCTCTATGTTTTCCCTTGGCTTCCCATGTTTAACACTGGGTATGCCGTGAGTTTAATGTCTAGCGGAGACGGATCAGACTGATCTTAACATTGATGAGAGTGGATCCGATGGGTAAATTCCTAAGAGGGATACCCCAGAGATTTTATCAAATGGATGGTCTAGAAATCCCAATAAGGATGGTCCCAGGATGGTGTGCCAAACAAAGGGGAATATTTCATACATTGAAGGCTGATATGGACACCACAAAGGGTGAACCAGAGGATGGTGGGTCTCTACAAAAAAAGACACTAAGGTTTACCATTTTTTGGAATTGAAACTCAAAAAGGCTTCATATGTACCCTGTTTAGAAGAAAGGGATACAAATCCACATATTACAAGTGGTTGAGTCATGGGATTGGGGTTTACACAATGGAAAACAACCCAAAGATATGTTGGAGCTTATGTGTGGTTAGCAACCCGAGTGCTACAAAGAGAAATGAGATGAATTGGGGCTTATGCATGGTTAGCTTCCTGAATGGATGACATGATTTCACATTTATGTGGTAGCCTAGGTGGAATCCCAATGGATATTGATGAATTACTGATGGATGAAATGAGTAGGGATAGAACCAAGGACTAGCACGAAGGTGAAGGTATTATGCTTAAACATCAGGGTGGTTTCATATGTATCCCAGCGGCAGCAAATAAAAGTCCTCATAGTTCTAGAAATGGGTCAATGATTCACCTAAGGAGGTGTCTCATGATAATGGATATATGGATGGGGACCCTAATAAAATAGAACAAACTAGTTAAGGCATGATCATCCTGAGGAAAAAAGATGTGAGAGAGAGACCAAGATGGGACATGGTAGATGTGATTGAACCTCATTGAGGCTTCCTATATACCTTTCTCAAAAAGTGAAATGATCAAAGTCCACATAGTTCAGATATAGGGGCACTATATCAATGTGTACATAAAATATAATAATCCAAAGACATGTTGAAGCTTAAAAGTGGTTAACAGTCCACAACAAGAGGGACACGCTTGGTTGGAGCAATATGGAGAGTGTGTGAGACTTTTGTACTAAGATGGCTTGAGAACTATTATGAACCCACTATGGGGGGACCAAGGATGTGGGTCCCAAAAAAGGGGAAAATGAAGTTTACCAGTTTTTGTGGTTGAACCTCAAGGAGGCTTTCTACATAACATATCTATGAGACAAGGATAAAAAAAAGTATTTCGAAAGCATACAGTTTAATGTCATGCAAGTTGAGAAGTGAAAATAGTTTAACGTCATGCGGGATAAAAGGGGCATAATTTTTAACATCATACGAGATGACGGTGAACCAACATGAAGTGGTAAGGACTGATGGGTGATGGGATTGATCCTTAGATAGGCTTCCTAAGTACCTTTCTTGAAAAGGGAAGGGATCAAATTCCACGTAGTTCGATAGATAGGGAAATGGGTCTTACACACTAAGGTGGACCAAGAGAATTTCATGGTTGATGCTTACTCTATGCCCACATGATTCATGCTCTGTGTGAGAAACAAGAGGTAACAAAAGACCTGATGATCCTGTTGTGAATGGATTATCCATAATGAATGGAAAGAAGCATACATGTGGTTAGTGGCCCTAAGAGAAAACACGGGATTTCCCTTAGAGGGAATCCTGAGTAGGGTTATAGATGTATGGGGATGATACATACACCATACGTGGAGCACCCTATCATGTTGGGTCAGTGCTTACAGATAAGATTGTTGAGATGCACATGGAAAAAAAGTGCAGAGGGAGAGGGGAGAGAGAGGGTTCTGGTTACCATCCCCTTTATGTCCTCTTAGGCTTGTCACTTATGAAGTGATCAGAGTTTAGCATATTGTGTTGTGGATGTGTGTGCTTGGTGGTTTATCATCATGCATCTCAGATGATGATGATTCACTCTTCACCCCCAGGACATACATAACAAGTTCACTTTAAGCCTTTATGAATGGTAGGCACCAAAAAAAACATGAGGGGATGAGGTTGTGGTGTGATCCATTGAAGGTTCCACATTAGCGTGGCTCTGTGAAGAAGAAATAACTGTTAGCTTTCCTATGAGAATAATTATATTGTTTGGAAACACCACATGAACCACTCCTTGGGGAGATTTTAAATCACTTCACATGTGCCTGGAGGGCCACATGGGAGAAAGGGGTGAAAGACAAGGGTGTTGCACGTAATAGGGGCTTAGAAATAGTGCCTTAGGGTAAGGAAGACATATAGAGAACATAGGAATGGGTGCACGCCAGATTGAGGGGTTGGATGCAAGATGAGGGTTTTCACGCAAGATGGAAGTCTTCACTAAAAAACAGGGGTTAAGGGTTAAAGAGGCATGACTCAAAGAAAAATATTGCGGGCAAGAAAGACATTTTGTGTGCAGTGGTCTTAGAATAAAAGGAAGTGGGTGAGGATAAAAACCTAGTGGGCCCACCCAAAGGAGGTCCCATGGGAAACCTGTCTTGCAAGTATCAGTAGCTTGAGGCCATGTCTTTTGTGAGGTCATGGAAGGGGACGTCATTCGCACACAGGAGTGACAGTTTTCCTTCTATAATGGTACCCCAGAATGAGGGGGAGTTTTTCTATTTATTGACAAAATCATACATGGAAGCGTTCAATGTGGATTACGTGCAAGTAGAATTTGACGCCACATTGGGCATGGAAGATCTTGTGCATGGTCCATCTTCTAGTGCGCCTGCCAAATTTCTTTAGAGATTCTGACTTAATTGTTTTTTAGAAGGTTGATGTGGAAGAATCCATTTGATGTCTCATTGGGCACACAAGATCTTGCATGCAATTTCCAATCTTGCACGTCGGCCTCGGACCTTTCACGCACCTTCCTTGGGTGTCTTGGGATTGTTCTCTGATTCAAAATATGCCTTTGGTTTGATAAAAAATTTCCATTCATGGCTTTAACCAGAATATGCTGCCAACAGTCAAAAAATGATCTCACCTACTTGAGAGATTCAACATCTTGTGTCAAACCCAATGTTTTGTGAGTAATATCAACATGGTATAATCGAAACTCTCGAAGCATCCCACAGTGGTATTTTAGTAATGATGCCAAAAACCACACATTTTCCTAGGAATGCTTCTTCTAATCCAGTGGGCCTCATTTCCACAACCAACCTCTTTAGGAGCTTATCCTTAGAGCATGATAATCACAACCTTCAATATCTAGTAAAGATAGAAAAAGGATTATAATATGGTTTACTTCTAATTTAGATGATGATATGGAGGGATCTTGTCAACCACCGTCACCCGTATTATCCCACTGGTACCCATTAGTCGTTGCTGGGGATACCACACGACACACATCGACATCTGACACCCAAGAATAGAAAACAGATAAGACACATCAAGTGAGGATGATTATGGAATTCAGGAGTGGGATCATATCCTCACTGTCATTGATGATGTATGTTGGAATATTTGGGTAGTAAACAATGAGCGAGATAATATCTTTTTCTCACTCAGAAAAAGATTACGAGAATATTCTTGTAGTAGGCATAGGGTAGGCGCTTATCCCTACCCCTATGCATAAATTCTAATGGAATATTCCGATGGAACGAGGAGGACATAAGTGGGATAATATCCCAAATTCAACCAAAGATACCATCCATTACATAGTGTAGATGGAAAATATGATGGCTTGTATCCTTGTTCAAACATTGAAAAATTTCAATACATCTGAGAAATAGATGAAGAAACCCACTAGAATATGCCGACACTGGTATAGATATAGGGATTGGCCAATATTCATATCCCTAAATCCAGGGTTTCTCAACACTATGATCATTATGAACAAGTGGTTTCTTTGTATCAGGCGCAAATTCTTACTCCCATCCAGGAATATTACTGGAATATTACAGTAAAAGAAAATGTGCCATACCAGGATCATATTCTTATTTCAACTAGGGATTACTAGGTGAGAGCGGCACATGCCTCAAGATAGGGGAACATGCCTGCAAAAAATCTGGCTGCATATTCAAAAGGGCCAGGATTAGGATTCATTCCTAATTTTGGATGGGGCTCACCAAGTTAGAGGGGGACATGCTTTAGTATGGACTCATATTCCTATCAAAGAATACCAGTGACATACTCTAAAGGCCCAGTATTAGGATCATATCCCAATTCTCACCAGGAATAACAAAGTGAAAATAGAACATGCCTCGAGAAAGGATCATATTCCTATTAGTAAATATTCCTACCATATTCTCAAAAATCACAGAAGAAAAATTCATATTTCTACTTAAATCGATGAACGAATGGACCAACATCCTTCCAATGAAATACAAAAGGAGGCTGATATACCTACTTCTATTTCGTAAGTCTGTCGACATATTCTACCAGGGAATGAATATTTTGAATAGTATAATATTCCCATTCCAATAGAGAAACACCATGTGAGAGAGGCAAATGAATTAGAGAAAGTTCATACTACAACCAAGAAATATTAGTGAAAGATTCCCATGGCTTAGGATTAGGATCATATTCCCATCCTGATCGATCCTCACCAAGTGAGAGTCTCACATGCCTCAGGACACACTCATATTACTATCAATAACAAGGAATCTTATTGGAATATTCTAGTAGATTCTCAAATGAAGGCTCATAATACTGCACCACCATATAGTTATCAAAATATCGTACTGGACATCATACAATAGGATTATATCTATACAAAATATTAAATGGCATGTCAACATATTCTATCCAGAATGCAGAACGAGACCAATATTCCTAATCTACACAATGATAGTGTCCTTGAGGTGGTTCAAGACATATTCTCAACACCCCAAGGGACCATAAACTCTTCAACAAAACTAGAATACGATCATTACCATGATATTACTCCTCATGGTAGTGTAGAGATAGATCAGAAGGACTCATCTCCTAACATCCACCGTGGTCAGCCTCCCCACAACGATATCTCCTAACGATAATGAAATCCTACCCTTACCTAGAAACTTCCACACATAGAGGTGTTAAACACTTAGAAACCTTCATATAGATAGGTTCTTGAAACATTTGTGTTAAGAACATATAGTTCCCCCATAAACTTCTAGTTTCAGTTTATTCAGGTTAGTAAGAAATCCCAAGAATCATCTTCTATGGTTTGATCAGATGAAGGTGGATAAGACTGAAGAAGAGGAGTCGAACATTGACATATAATGATATTTAACTGGAAATAAGTTCCCCATCATATTTTATCCCCTTGATAAATCTTACTACGAGGTCCCAGATGAGCTAGGAATGGAGTGTACACATTATCTACCACAAAATATATAGAATACCTATCAGTGAATGAATGATAGACATCTACCCTATCTTAGATACAAATATCACCTTTAGCTGATCAATATACTCTGTTGTCAGCTAAATATGGTTCCCCTTTCCATATCCCAAAACCCAGTATTAGAGGATCCTGACGGATAACTACATAATCTTTTTTCACCATGTTACAACATCCCTATACTGACTGATTTTAAAAGTGTCAGTAGACATGAATATAAAAGGATAAGTGAAATATGTATCATTACACTTAAATATGTCCCCAAATAGCATAACCCTTTAGATACAGAATTAGATAAATTCATAGCCTCTATATAAATAAAAGGACCATGTAACACATGATCCATTTGGTCACTAAAATAGAATTACCCCACTTAATTGATGCCCATACATCATGAATGGAGTGAGAGGATTGCTATAAAAATATTGATTTAGGCCCCACAAATTAATATTAATTCCTTTTAGACACAGAAGAAGAAGGTGTGATCAACAAAGAAAACATTCATGAAGAATAAATCCCATCCTAGGCTACCATCGTACCTATCTCCTATGAAAGTACATATATGCCACACCAAACAAAACATAGTAGTAGTTTCTAGAGAAACCATATAGGAGAAGACTCAACTGCCTGGGATGGGGGGATATATATCAATACCTCCACTTATTGGATCAACAATTATCGAGAATATTTAGAACATATTATAAGTATATGAAAATAAATTTGATCCCACTGGGAATGTGGAATTAATATCTCAATCACCATCACCTGATTTATCATTCACTAATGGAGTCCTTGGTAAATCAGTGGTGATTACAGATCAACCACCCCCAAAAAGGTTGGGGGAATTTATATATCAATTGCAATCTAGGAATCATAAAATCCTTGACTTGAATCATTGGATCCCCAACAACCGAATCCATCTTTGCTAATTGTGTCCCCAAAGAACACCCAACCCATATGGATGTGGGAATTTTAATCATCATTATCACTACAGAGTGAATTTTTCTTCACCAGTTTGGTAGGTAAATATCAGCAATCTATATCCCATCCATTCGATGTTCCCCAAGACAAACCTATGTTATTCAAGGCCCGTTCGGAAAACACAGTCGTAAAATTCCATAAATTCACTATTAAAAGACTGATAATATAGGATCATACGATAAAGGGGATCAAACAATGCTGGGGTTGTAAGACAAAAGGGATAAATATGGATAGGGGGATGATGAATGACCCTGATGAAAGAAGAAAAAAATCATCCTATTACATCAAAATTAATGGTACAACCCTCATTTCTTGATATTAATCTTTGAATGTTGTCATTGTCAACACAATAGATATAGTGGATCAAGATGAAAATGTATAGGGACATAATATAGAAAATATACCCTGAGTAGAGGGTGATATGGATGCACTGATTGAAGCTTTACACACTCATAACCAAAGATAGATCCAAAATAATGCACCACCAAATATATAGTTTCCACCTGTATGAAAGAACACTAATATAGAAAAAGGTAAAGGTGTTACCACCTTAAAATAATGGCCCATAAGTATTGAATTACATTACAAATAGGAATATTTTTCATAATATGAGAGTGAGGTACAAGATCTCAGACAACCCAAGGATCTACTCGTGGGAAATATTACAAATGGGTATCGTCTCTAAGAAATGGATAATATTCCTCCTCCTATAATAGTCAATCCTCCAATATGATTGGAATATGAGAGTTATATTGGATAATGATCTAGCAATCCAGTCTACAAAAATAGAGAAGTCGAAAATGATCATGATTTCCCTCTATTATGGTGATAGCATCAACCTTTCTAGAGAGATCATCCACTCTTATGATGAATCAATAATTAGCACGACATATAGGTGAGGCCACCTATTTTACCCCAACCGTTCCCTATAAATTGGTGGTGACACAGACAGTAATACCCCTAGAGTTTTCTTTCATCATTGAGTCTCTGGATACTCGAATGGAGTCCATGGATGGGTGTTGTGCCCTTGTGCAGCCCAAGAGGAATCCATATCTAGAGTGGGTGGATGAAACTTTCCCCAACTCAATTTTAGAAATATCACCTTCTCCACATTCGATAGTGCGGGTGACCCCAAAGATCATCTCACATACATTGTATCTTGACATGGGCCGATTATAAGCCCTTGAGGTCTTCCTTAGGCAACCATGTTAAGGTTTTTTTGTATATAATCTAATAAGGATAAAATTTATTTGGTACAACAATATTGTAGTAGGATATGTTGTAAGATGGGTTGACCATCATCGTCAATTCGTTTATCATTTAAGCACAATGATGAGGAAAATTACAATCATTTACTTGATGAACATAAAACAAGAAAAAATTGAGAGGGTGTATGAATTTATAAAATGATGGAATTGCTTAACCTATCAACTCAACATCCCCTGCTATATGATAATCTTATGTAAAACAATGGTGAAAATACTTGGGATGAGTTACGAAAACCTATGATCCCAATAATGTATGTATGTGGGTTCCATGAGTTTGAAGAAATGGCCCAACATTTGAAATACACCGTTTAGTGAACCCGATCTAAATCTAGACGCATACCCTCATCACAGGGGAAAAGTAGTGCATATAAGAAGCTGAATATGTTACTTTAATACTTGTAGAAAGGCCCATCCAAGAACCAAGGAAGGCTCCAAACTATCTAGAACCTCCTATCATGTAGCGAAAATAAAAAAATCACCCTCATCTATAATTAAATAGATATCAGGGTCACTTGATATTTGAGTAACATGTGAATAAAGCATAATCCTTACAAAAATAACAAGTCCATTGTTATTTCATGGCAGACATGGAAAATAACCTGGTCAGGATACCATATCCCAAGAAGCCCTATGAGGTCAAACTCATCAATCATTACAACCACTACCCCTTCCATAGAAGGCTAGCTCATAATATCTAGGATTGATTCATCTTCAAAGAATTCTTTCAAGGCATGGTAAACTCAATATAGGTGGTGTTTGGTAACTTTTCATAATAAGTAGCATGCATAACCATTTCTTAGTCTGAGGAAGAGGGTGGTTGGAAGAATGTTCTGACCAGGTATGAGAGAATTATAGAAAACAAGATGACTTGGAAAATAGTTGATCGAGCTCATGAAACCCTGAGAGTATAACTATGAAGACCCACAATAGCTCCATCACCCTAGGATGTAACATTCTAAATGTCCCCCAAGGGTGTATGTGACTATCAAAAATTGGGAGAAACAGAATATGAGGAGTCATATTATACTCTATCACATGATCTGACTCTTGTATATTTCATCCCTATAACATCTAATACACAAGAAACACCCCAGAAAATAAAATTCTAATCCTAAATAGATATCATATTTGGTTCCATCAACATGATACCCTTCACAAACTCCTTCTATGACTCTGAAAATTATTTTGAATATAATTCCCAGCATATAATTGGGGAATAAGAGGTCATAGGAATAAGAACCGAGGAAACATGGGGAATAAGAGGTCATATGTGGTCGAACCAAATATTTAGATCACATCCCCAAAGAGGACATATATAAAGATAAGACTCATGGAAAATAACTCTAAAAGACCAAAAATAGATTTGGAGGTGTTCTAGAACCCTCCAGTAGTCACCTAGGAACAATTGTCTTACATGAACTCCTAGTGAAATTGAATCTGTCTGATCAACCTAGGAAACGGGGAAGTCCGACATGACCTATGGCCCTAGAATAAGATTATTCTTCAACCTCCACAAAGAACAGTTCCCATCAACCTCAAATTCCTCATATCATAGCCTAAATATTAAGGGGAAGCCCAATAACAGGAAGCCTCGACCTCTAGAACAAAAGTAAAACATTATAAAATAGCTAGCGGTATTCTAAGGAAAGCTAATAATCATAGATGCACTCCATATTTGAAAAGAAATCAGAGAGTCACTTGTTGAAGAACTCAAGAGTTTATTGTATTTAAATTCCAATTTAAATGTATCTGTGGTTTATAAAGTGGAGACCATGCCATTAGAATTAAATATTTTCATTTCATTCACCAACCCGGATGAGGAATATGTCATCTAATTTCACATAATGCCTCTATATTTTTCTATAAGACTCAATAATGTCAATTTACAAAGGGATATGATTAATTATTGTTCCTGGATCCACCCCATCATAGTTCGGACCTTCAACATTTGGGTTAGAGTTATGGGAACCTATCTCCCACAATAATGATTATTCAGAGGTATGATAAGCGTGTGGAAATACCTCTTAGGTAGATCCATCTAAATTATTAGTTTGGGGATCTCACCTATAATTCTTAGTTTATGGTTATCTAGTAAGACACCACATATAATGTCCTGCTCGAAAGGACCTACCTCCACAACCAGATGGTGGAACCGTACACATTTCATAAGTTATTGAAATACCCCATCAATGGAAAGGTCATCATAATACATGGTGATAGTTATCTATTTGAGACATGTTGAGACACATATGCTAATAAAATTTTCTATAAAGGGAAGGAAAACAACCAATATTGGATGATGATATTTAGGTCATAACCCCCAACATACTGGGAAACAACAATAAAAAACCATGGAGTATGCCCAACAATGAAAATGTTCTCCCCATAAATATAGTCAAGGTGATAGGCTTGATCCCATATATCCAATATTATTCAACCCCTAGGAACAGTTTAAAAAACAATTAGATCAGTTGTCTCTCTGCAACAACTTAAATTGTAGGCGATGATGATGTCTCTTCTCATGGAATCTCTCACCCTGATTGTGAAAAAGAATCCCTCATATTGTTCTCTCTATTTGAGAATATCTACATAGACTAAAAGATGGAATAATATGTGTATGACCACTATAATGAACCTTCTACATTTAAAAAATGTGTCTAAACCACAATTGATGAGATCATGCAGGTGAATTTGGTTACAGATGAAGACCCATGAACAACACTGATTAGTTCTACCATTCCCCAATAAGAGAAATAGATTTATATTGTATTTATAAAGAAACCCTAATATATTTTCTCTTAGAACTATATAGAAATGACCATACAGAATCTTGAAGTGGCTACGCACCATCTCAACCTACCCTTAGAAAATCAATGATTCAAGAAGGAATCATGGAAACTTTACCCCTATCATTCCACCAATATAGATGCAGAAGTTGAAAAACTAATCAAAGAATACATTTTCTGAGATGTGGAATACACAAGATGGCTCACTGACATCATCCATCTCACGAAAAATAGTTGTCAAATTATGATTTATATCAATTTAATAGACATTAATTTTCACTTCTTTAATAACGATTACCCATTAATGATCACAAAAACTTTAATCAATGCAACAACTAGACTCCATCACCATTACTTCATGGAAAATTTTTTAGGGTACTATCAGAAAAATATGGCCAATGGTGATGAATAATCCACTAACTTTTGATATCCTCAGTGGATAGTTTTCTACCATTTCATTCATTTTTTCTTAAATAACACTATAACCACTTATCAATGCACCATATATCATATATTTATGACCTTATTGGAATGAATAACTGAATGCTATGTCAAAGACCTAGTGGTAAAATCATGATAGTGATGTGATCACTTCACAGATCTCCAAAATAGTTTTCAACAAGCTATTAATGAATATTTTGAAGATGAATTCAATTAAATTCACCTTATGTGTAACATTAAGCATGTTCTTTGGATTTTTGGTATTCCACTGAAACATCAAGGTTGATTCAGAAAGGACTAATTCTAGTTGAGCAAGTTCACCCCCAAATATCTCAAATAATTGAGGGGGATCCAAGGGAACCATGCATACATTCAGATATTCATAGACAACCTAGTCGAAAAAGCTCTCCCATTCACCAGGATAATAATGAATGGAATTTCTTATCATTGGGATGATGACTGATAGAAATCCTTCGAATGTATCATGTTGTATTTACTACACCCACTAGTTCTAATGCCACTAATGGTAGGGAGGCCACTCATATTATATGTTGATGCAATGTAATACTCACTAGGAGACCTCCTCAAATATAAAAATGGTGCAGGGGGAGAGAAAAATATCTAATACCTCATCTAATCTTTTCTTAGTACTGAGACTTGATACCTTAATGTCAACAAGAACCGACTTTCACTCATCTCTATAGTGAAAAAGATGAGGAATTACTTGAAACTCCAAGAAGTCCATCTGGTCTCTTGTATTGATACTATCATGTACATCAGTGGTTATCCTATGTTGACTAGGTGTTTGGTCTAATGTGATTAACTCTATATCAATATAACTTCTAGTTCATGTCACAAAAAGTGGTGATAGTGAAATAAATGACTGATTTCCTCATGGAACATCCCACTTTTTTAGAATACACTGGTAGACAGCAAGAATCTAAATGAAAAGTTATTCTATTTACATGACACTCCCTATACATGGGAGATATATTTTTATGTATCCTCCCAAAGTTATATTGGAAAAAATGGAAAACCTAAGACTTAATCAGATTTTCTTAAGGAATGTATTTGTTTCTAAAGAAAAAGTAGTTTTTCCATACTCTTTCTCACTATCCAAAGGATAAAAAAGTAATGGGACATAATATAACTCCCACATCTCTAGGTTGTAACTAGACCTTTTCTGAAAATAGCCTACATAAATATCAAATGGGGATCAGAATTAGTATTAAAGACGGTCAATGGAAAATATTCCATAGAAAAGAAGGAAATTTCACCTCTCACTAGCTACATCAGGGGATTGATGGAAAATTTCCCTTTTTATCCCACACCACATCATGTTTACTGATCACAAAATTACTTCATTGACACATTGAATAATGCAGTTATAGTCCTGGACAACCCTAATCAGGTGGAAACAGTCTTCTGTATCATGCATTGAAGAATGGTCTCATGGTCATAATATAAAATATAGAAGAAATAAATCCGGTTAACACCAAACTAGATCATGTTGAACTGGAATCCACCCCTAGATAGATGGATCCCATAATCGGTTATCTCCAAAATAGGACCCTCTTGAGAGATTAAGCCGGAAGTCAGCAGATTTGGCACCCTGCAATGAACAGTACCCTACTGAGTGGTCAAAATGAATAGAGGTCCCTCTACAAGTAGGGATTTGATGGAATCCTCCTAAAAATCATAGTAGAAAGAGAGATTCCCACAGTCAGGAAGTATGTCAATGTAGGATCCTATGGTTCTCATTAGTCTGGGACTAAGCTCTCCCACCAAATCAAGAGGCTTGGTTACTATTGGAAAACCATGATACATGGCTGTGTGAGATCCACTTAGAAATTTCATGCATTACATATCCATGAAAACTTTATCCATAAATCCTTATAATTTCTTCATATTGCTAAATATTATTAAAAATTTAGGGGAATCGATTTTTGGGCCATATCCCTTAGCCACAGTTAAGCAGTTGATGTATATCCTTACAGCTACTGACTTCCTTTTAAAATGGGATGAGGCAATATCCCTCAAATAATTCAGGATGAAAAATATCATAAACTTCCTAAATTCCCATAACATCACTAGGTTTACAGTTCCTACCATAATATTGATTGACAATAGCCCCAAAATTTATTATAAGGAGTTGAATAAACAATATTAGGAGTACAACATCAAGTCCAATCACTCATCTCACTATCATGAAGTATGAAATGCATATGTAGAGTCCCTCAATAAGACTCTATCAAATATAATATAAAATATGATGAAAAAGGTTATGAATCTCTTACTAGACAATATCCCCCATGCTTTATGGTCTTATCTTACCAGTACACATACTGCTACACAAGAAACACCATACTCATTGGTGCAGGGGACTGAGGTAACATTGACCATATAAGTCATGAAAATTTCTATATGAATAACCATTTGTGGAAAAATCATGGATGAAAAGAAATATAAAAAGAGGCTGGATGAGTTGCAGTGGATTGATGAGAACATGTTGTGTACATTGCAAAAACTTGATGTACATCAGAATCATATCACATGATCCTTTAATAAGAAGGTTCTCCAGTGCTCATTCCTCCAAGGAGAACTAGTGTTGGCTCTCATAAACCCAATGAAACTAGGCATGAATATTCTAAGTCTGGAACCCAAATGGGAATGGCCTTACATCCTACACGAGGTCTCTCACAAAAGATCTTACTCATTGAAGATAATGGTTAGGGAGCATGTCACACCCCCACCAAATGAGGTTTCTCATGAAATAAAGTTTAAGGATGTCATCAAGAGACCAACATCCTAACCACATTATGCTAAATTATCCAGATACATCCTAGTTACATGATGTTTTATTGTACTTTGTCTTCCTTGAATCATGATATTAAACTGCACAAGGTCATCCTAGTAGCAAGATGTAAAATATAATAATATCTCATGTCCTAACAATAAGAAATTAAAATATGAAACATCTCATGTCCTAACAACATGACACTAAACCCTATGGAGAACACCATCACAGCCTAAAGATGAACAATATAGGAAGCACCATCTCACTAATGAATCACCACACTTGAGCTAGATCTATGGGATGGAAGGTTGAAATTCCCCCACCCTTATCTGAGAGTTAGCTTCACATAGGGAATTTCTTCATCCAGGAACAATGTGTGGCTTGATTCATTCCATAAAAATATGTGTTTTGATGCCCATACCATTATTATTGGGACCATCCACAATATTAATTTTCATTCATGTGGGCTGATCCACATTCTTATAGAAAGACATTAAACTTCATGAATGATTTCCTTACCACCCGATATTAAACTGGATGGGGTTTTAGAACTATTCATGGACGGATACTCATTTCAATGAGATACACAGGGGCACCTTGATCCTATATCTTTCTCCAGCCACCACATGATGAAAAATACACATTTCCTATCCATAGTCTCCACTGCATTGTGCAAAGGACCCTTTCCATTCCATGTTTCTCACATTGATCATAGCTCACACGAGCATAGGAATTTCATTAAAGGCATACCCACACAAACAAGGTCTAAAAACATGTGACAAGTTCATCATGGTCCTGAATGAAAGACGATAAATGGTGTACCATGAGTCCTTTCATCATGACGTCAAAATGCACAATTTATGTCCTTTCCATTACATAAAACTACACATCCTGATGGACCTCACCCGAGAGGGACACTATTGCAGGTGATTGGTCTCCTACCATTCCACATCCTCAAGAACTACATGTTAATTGATTTCTAACATCATAATATTTTCAGTGAAACCCAAATCTTCAATCTTGGGTCTAGTCATAACAAATGTAAAAATACCCCTTCTATGTTTATTGGAAAAACTTGTGTAGGAAGTACCTTACTTGTGGAACTATGCATGGATTGATTTTGATTACCATAGGATATGTAGTGATTCCCAGCTTTCAGTCCTTATGTCTTGCCACTATATTGCTTTTTAATTAAGGAATATAACATCTTTTCCACATCACATTAAACTGTACAGTTCCTCAAGAACTATGGCACCAGTCCAATAACAAGGAGTGGTGTAAATTAGAATTTATTGTTCCATTCTAAACCAACTACTAAGTAGTTAGTGGATGTCGGGGTCAATACCATAGGGAAACAGGGAAAAAAACATACAGTGTGAATCAAGAGGATCTCAGTCGATTCGAAAACGAAAGAGTGAAGTGAACAAACTACTAAGTGAAATGATTTGTTAAAATCAAATTAAAACAAGAGAAAAAGAATACACAAATAAAACAAGCATGACAGGGTTAAAATTTTATTATTTTTTATTATGATTTTCATTCTTTAGTATTTAGATTATAAATAAAAATATTTTACTGTGAAGATTAAAATCTATCATAGTTTCTTTTTCAAATAAGTAGTTATTGTTTTCTTTAAATCAAATCCCTTGATCCAGGATTTCGAAATTCAAATACACATTACTACCATACCCCTAAAATAGTGTCAAAAGATTATCCCAATAGTCATGGGTTCATCCACTAAAACTCCGTTACTGTTTTACATTGGTATCGTTCATGGTTGGATATAATACCAATGGCGATTTGTAAATTTAGATCAAAAAAGTAATTGTAAAACCAATTTCATAATAAAATCAATAATTCATAAATTAAATGACAATAAAATAAGAATTTTATTACCACCCCAAAAAAAGAAAACTAGCCTATTATGACCATGGTCACAATGTGTAGATTGAGCCGAAACACAATCCCTAAAATAGATATGAGAAGAAGACATGGAATGTTTGAATTACACTAAAATATAAATGAAATAGTAAATAAAAACTCGATACGGATCTGAGGGAGGTTCGAAAATCAAATCGGCAACACCTCCCTATGATGTAAAACATCAAACCAGGAAGGCTACCCTCTTATTTATAGGAAACTAAACTACATGGTGTGTACACTAAAATACACATCATTTAACAAATTCTAGTATTGTTTTCTTTTATTTCTTCATTGGTAGGTGTGCGGTGCCCCGCTCCTTGGCATTGAATGTGTTAATAGTTGGTTGGTGGGAATACATGGTGTGTAGTGGAACCCCACCTGGCATGTAGTTTCGACTTAATCCACTATCCACTGCATGTAGGGAGTACATGGCGTGTAAATGGGTAGTACACAATATTTATGATCTAGACAGCTAATTGAGTGTGTAATTGGTATGGCTGATCCACATCTAGTCGAAGGTACACTGCCTGTGGATTGCAAGTACACGCCATGTATATGTCAATATTTTCTCTCACAGTTCCCAATTTCTGACTTTTAGTAGAAAATACCTAAAAATCATCATGTTCACTGAAATAAAATATTTTATCTACAAAACAATGTGTATCCAATGAAATCATATTTTTATAATAAAAAGAATGTATGAAAATGTAACACAAATTGGTCCTAAAAAACTCCCCCAAACATAGTCATTTACATTCCCTTAATTGAAATTTCAACAACTAATTACCCAAATCTATACTCTAAAAAGGGAATCATTCAATTAATTATACTTATAAATAAAATATCTATATTAGAGGATTTTAAAAGGCAAAAAACATATTTCAATTAAAAATACATTATAATCATGACTCCTATATAATTCAATTAAATATTTTCATCAACTTTTATTCACATTGTTCAAATTTTCATAAATAGACATGCTACTAGATGATTTAACTAACCAAAAAATACCACACTCATCACTCAACATCAAATTATTAGAGTTATGGTCAATCTCAAGTACACACACTCTATCAATATTATTTAAAGTATTCTCATTATCTAGTTTAGAAATCAAATCACAAAAATCATGAGGTCTTTGAATAATTTTCAAATGATTTTCAGGCTTTGGGTAGGTATGTAATGATGAGAAAAATATTCTCAAAGCCTTGAAAAAGGAGGGAGAAATATTAAACAAAAATTAATGATATTTAATAATAAATATTAATGAAAAGTGAATCCCCAACATGATCTCTGAAAGGGTATCAACACTGTGACAAAATCCACTTGCCAAAATAGGTCCATAAACCATTGATAGAGTGCAAGGAATGAATATGGTTCCTCTTTTAATTGATTTTTTAAAATCAGAAGGACCACTAAGAATAAAATGAAAAGGGGTTTGGAACCCTTCTTCCCAATTGAACAAGAGACACTCTCCCCCATATATAATTTCACAATTTCTCAGCAAAATTTACTAGGAATAGCCATATTCCTTCTCTAAAGATCAAATGAATAATCAGGAAAATTAATAAAATAATTAGGGTATGAAGGATAAAAATTCTTGTAATGTGGCATTATATCAAATAAATTCATGGTTTCTATGAATTTTACGAAGGTTAGATGTAGGATAGGTCTCACAGTCAAAGGGATGACTAAATCAAATGCCTCAATGATTTTAATGTAGTTTAAAATCCTCAAATTTTTATGAGAAAAACTCAAAATTTATAGTACTTATTCATTTCCCAATAATCTCTCAATAAAAAGGGTATGAGAAATAATATGTCAAAAGGGATTATAATACCTCTCGAGAATGAGAAAAATAATTGTTCAATCAGGTTATTACATGAATAAATATGATTGGTTTAATAGTTATAAATTTCCAATAATTTAAATCAATAATAAAACTATATCATAAATCATTTTAAAATACATTGACATTTAAAATTATCATGTAACTTCTAAAATTCCATTTTATGACTTTACTATTTATACATATAATTAATCAATAAAATTCTATAGTTTAAAATAGTTCATATATTAATGATGTCTCATGGAGATATTTAAGGTCAAAACATGTGTAGTCAGAGATGTCCCCCATACTTAATATGGCACATATGCCACCATGTACAATTATAAGTAGAAGAAGAGGATGTGTAAAAACACTAGTAGGCTATGATGAGGGTAATAAATGAAAGATGTTATCCATAAATAATAATGAAAAAAAAATCTAAATGAATACTCTCCTCGTGATGAGCTAAAAAATATGGGAAGTTGTTGAAATGAGATGCCCATATCATGCTAAGGTACCTTTGACTATCAAGGAAATGGAAACTGAAGTTTCTTTCACATACACCATCGCATTACAAGAAGAGAAAAAATAGATATATATAATGAAATACGTGCGCAGAAAACCTATCATCGTGTGGCCTCAAAAGAGGCATCATTAGTAACAGGGGGATTCGGTAGAGTAAGATAAACAATAATTGAAGATGGAAGATCAAGATCAGTGCTCCATGTTGTGTCCATAGATGGTATATCCTCTATAGCAGCAGGATTTGTGGTACCTAGAGGGACGAGACCAGCGCTCTAAATGGGAGGCTCTATTGGCCTAGCCGGGTCGGCAGTAGTAGTGGAAGCAGCTGGACAAGAAGTGGATTGAAGAACTGAATCTTTGGACAGTGCGGTAAATGGTGGTGACACCATGGAAAATTGAGGATCATATGGAGGACCATGTGTTGGGGGTATCTAAATTCACTGATATTGAAGAAGAAGCCCCAACATCTTCTCTAGTCAATTGAGTGTTTGATCCATAATATCCAAGAAGTGTTCCCTCATGGTCAGATAGAGTGAAATGGGGGGGGGGGGTAAGTCGATGGTGTGAGTGGAGGTGAAATTTTGGATGGGCTAGTAGAAGAAGGGATGGAGGAAGAAGAAGGAAGGGAGTTAGAAGCATGGTGGGGCAGAGAAGGAGCATCCACCGGTGGATGAGTTGGTATGGGATCATCGAAACCAGTGGGGGAAGGTGGGTCCTCTCTTACTATAGAAGGATCTTGGGTGTCCTCCATGAGAAAAAAGTCATCCCCCCGATGCTAGGCTATCCTCATGTGGATAATCATAATGATGTCCATACGATGGGGAGATCCTAAGTGATCATGAGGGAGAGGGGGCTCAAAAACTCCCAAGTAGTGCACCAATTGGGTGTCATAGAAACTGTCGTTCAATTTTTATTAATAGATGGGGATCATGGATTAAGAATATGTTGCGACAAGACAAGGGAAATCAGGGTAGTCACATCGGAAAATACAGGTGAGAATTTCTGTGTCTCATTTAGACCCAACACCAATGTCCTTATGGCGAGGCAAGAGGATGGCACTAAAGAACCAATGGATGATGCTAAGAGGAGGGGAAATGGTTAGCGTTCTATTCTAAGAAGTGGGGGTATACCTATGGTCAGGCCCGAAAAGATCCCACCACATGGAAATAAGATCAGAGCAGTCAAGGTGGGCGAGGGTGGATATTTGAGGTGGGGTGGTAGGATGGGGTTAGAAGTTGTACACTCGGCCAAACTCTGCCATAGTCAGTGAAAAGGGTTGGCCACCCAACATAAATATTTCTGGATTATCTATATTTGTGGCTGTCTGGAGGTATCTGGTCCCATGAAAATCTATGTTCACTAATAACAATAAAAATAAATCTCAAAAGGAATGTGTGGGGACTTGGAGTGTGTCCAAAAGATTCATGTGGTTGAGAATATCCTCAATATCCTCCCATACTCCCAGTCGCAGGGGCACTGTGATATCCAAAGAATGGCCACTCAACTAGATCGTGTATCATGAAGGATGTCTAATTCTATATATCATAGGATTCCCCTTTGAAATGATTAGGAAGGGGTGCGGCAGAGGCCTGGTGGATGCCTGCACAAGTCGAGCTCGAGTCACAATTGATGAGGTGGAGGGTCCAAATATCGATGTAACATGTGGAGAAGCTGAGACCAAGGCTAAATCTAATGTTGTGCCAGCTATTGAAGGTGGGGCTGGCATAGTAGGGTTCACTACTGTCCTAGATGGTTCATAAGGTGCCACACTAGTAATTGGAACCACTGTATTGGGTCCCTAGGTAGCTGAAGATGTGACAAACAGTGGAGAATTTTCTTCTATAGAAGGTATCATGTTATCTGTCACACGAACAGATGGTGATGGTATAGGTGATGATAGTAATGAAGGAAAATCTCCAAGGCTATCAGATGGGAGACTGGAAGAGTCTCAGTCACATAAAGTGTCTCAGACGGCTGAAGTTGGATCTAGCGGCACACAGGTATCTCCCCCTCAGTAGTGGGTTCATTCCGCCTTCCACTCGTGAAATTTCTATATACCATAGCTGAAAAAAATAATTATATAAAAACAAGAAAAGAAAAATAAAAAAAAAAGAAAGTGTGAAATCAGAAAAACAAAAGTACAAGGCGTGCCTATCCAGGGTTCACAATGAGTAGTTTGATCAAGTTGAGGAACTCATTTACTCTGTAGAAACAAAGTAAGAGGGCCTATAGTCAAGAAATGTCATATACATGGTGTGTAATAAAGTACTCACGTCGTGTGCAACAACATGGGGTGTTGTCTTTGTATGTGCCAAGATGTGGACCTGGCCTGAATGGGTCATCATAGAGCAAACACGCCATGTGTATGTATTACATGGCATGTGTAAGAACATGCCCTAAAAACGTGTACTTTATTAAAACGTAATTCTATTATTAAACAGGGTACATGGTGTTCCCTAAACGTACACACCCTGTGTAAATACAAGGGATTGGGGCTGTGTGGTCACAATACATGGGTTGCTACGAGAGACCAGGTTGAGGGTATGTACACATCCTGTACATGACATAGATGTCTTGTACAAGACATACATGCCATGTGTTGTCAAATTTGAGCAGCGGGGCCTATGTGGATGTGTACCTATAGTACATTGTGTGTGTTATTTTGTATACCCCATGTACTGCTGGGGAGATGAATGGTCAGATGATCTCAAAATCACTGTACATGTGACCAAAACCTTGAAATAGAGGGTGTCGAATGACATGCCTTGATTGAGGATTGAAATGATGAAGAAATATGGTCTTGAAATGAACCAAAATAGTGTATTTGAGGATGAAGTGTAGACAAAATATGCGAGAATCTGTGGGAGGGAGAAAACTGGAAGAGGGGGGGTGATATGGAGTCAGGCTGGGTAGGGCTCCTGAATTTTTTAGTAGGAGAACACGACGTGTATAGGGTTCGACATGCCACGTAATATTTTTTTCATATAGATATAAAATTATTATAGTACACTTTAAAATAATTATGATTTATAATTTGAAATGGAAATATATAAGAAATATGTATTATGGATAAATAAAGAATAAACCTTTACACATAATGCATCGAAGCAATACATGTCATGTTTTCTAATTTTTAAAAAAGAGAGCTACAACATTTGGTCTGGTGTGTGGGGTGAAATTTGAACTAACAATTGAACCATCCAAATGCAAGACCCAACCATTGGATTGAAGGATGTATTACTGCATAGTTTTATTAACTTTTAATAATAAAAGTATAGTTGTAGTGCTACACGGGAAAAAGAACAGTGAAAATTTGTGGTTTTAATTTATTGATAGACTGGGATGGAGTTGAGAGATTAGATGAGTTCCAACCTAGGTATTTGGAACCCTGTTCTATATATATTCCAATCAACCTATATCATCTCCAATTGATTTATTATTTTTAAAAACAACTTAAGGTATTATGAAAACATGACTCACAGAACATGTATCGGAATGGATGATGTCGAGTTTTATTTAAGTGAAAAATGATGGAACTAGGCAAGTTGTCAAGATTAGAATATGGGTCTTTCAGATCCATGTGTTATGACCCTTCTAGATGATCCAACCCCATCATGGGTGTTCTTTCATTTGGAAAAACTTTTGTTTACTTTTGAAAACAATTCAAACACTGTTTGATTAAAACACGGGTTAAAAAAGAATGATCTCTTAATTGAAGTCAAGTGTGGAGCGATTCAAACCGGTAAAGGCACAGATATATTCCAGTGACCTTTCCATCGAAACATGACTCATTCTTATTTACTAATGTAATTCATAGTTACTCATACTAAACTTTATATTAAAATATAAATTAAAAAAAATAAATGCCATGTTTGAAGGTATACATGATGTGTTAGATCATTTTAATCATATTTATAAAGTGGGTAGAAGACAATGGAGAACAAGGTGTGTGGAATATAAATACACAATGAATATTTATTAAAATAAAAAAATTGAAATAAGAGAGAATTAAATGGCTAGGTTTCCACCTTGAAATCGTCTTTGATTTAGGTATTTGGCACGATGTTTGTTAGGGTTACTTATAATCTGAAGGAGGATGTGGCCTTTGATGTGAAAACATCAACATGTGTCCTGCACTATCATCTAGTTTACATGTTTCTTTTCCTTCTGGTGGTATGGAGGGTGGCTTATAGTAGCCCTGTTTAGTGGTGAGTAGATTCTGACGGTTGAATTGGTTGTTATTTTTATCCAGTACATCCCTCACCTCCCGAGGTTCCTACTTTGAAACGCTAAAGACATGAAAATAATTACAGGCATACTTCAAAATAGGTATGTAATCAGTGGAGGGGATAGAAATAAATGTGTGATAAAATCTGTGTTAACATGAGATAATGCGTCCATGTATTAAAATATTGAGTTCAGAAAATTAATTTATGAAATTTATACTGAATGATATGTGGGTCCCACATAATAACATGGCTCCTTAGTTGAAAAAATTTTAGAACACCCATCCTCAAACTCAAACGTAGAATCAATATTGGAAATTATCTTAAAGATTTGTTCTACCATATATCTGATTCATCCCAACCATTTGGTTTGTCCCAATTGGTGTGTGGTAAATGCCTCCATCATCGACAATAACCTTTACGTATTACCCGAATATGGTTCTGAAGGAGAATAAGGGAAGGGTGGGTGAAGAATGTAAATTGGTTTTTCTCACATTGGAACCCATCATCCATGTATGGATAATAGTCATCCTAACAGGGGTACTATAGCTCTAGATCATAAGAATAAAAATACTCTCTAGGTGAAGCATACCACTCCCCAGTCGGATAATAATCCATGGGATGTGGGGTTGAGCTTCCAAAAAAAATGAATCATGAAGAAGACATAAAAATGGAAAATTATAGCTAAACCAAGCTTTAACTTAGACTCTCACTACCGCTTTCCATAGTCCCCTGAAAATCATGCCAGAATTTGGAACCACTCCCATCATAAGAAGTTGTCAAAATTAGAATTAATTGTTTCCTTCTGAACCAAGTACTAGGCAGCTAGTGGCTTTAGAGGTTGATCCTATAGGCAAATGAGGAAAATTAAAAGGCACAATATTAATCAAGAGAGTTTCTCAGTTGATTTTATAGACATAAAAAGTAAAGATAACTTAATACTATGAAAAATAATTTGAGAAACTAAAATTAAAACCAGATCAAAATAAAATACAATGAAAAAATGTTTGGTGGGGTTACAATTCTATTAGATTTTATTACAACTTTCATTATTTAGAATTTAGATTATAGATGAAAATAGCTATCCACATGGATTAAATTCCATAAGTGTTTATTGGTTTAATAACTGGTGATTGTGTTTTTAAAATCCAATCCCTTGATCCTAGAATTGGGCATTCAAAAACACATTAACACTATATCCCTAAAATAGTGGCAATGGATTCCCCCAATGTTCTGGGGTTCATCTACTAAAACTCCTTTAGTGTTCTTCGTTGGTATTGTTCTTGGTCAAGTACGATACCAATGATGATTTTGGAAATTCAGTTCAATAAAGGAATTGTAAAAATAATTTGATAATAAAATCACTACTTCCAAAATTAAATCACAATCAAACAATAATCTTATTAAAACCCCAACACTAGGGAAACTAGCCTCTTATAATGATGGTCATGGTGTGTGGATTGAGTTGAAACACAATTCCTACCATTGATACAAGAGTTATACAGGTAAATAGATAAATACACTAAAATAGAAATGAATATAGTAAGGATAAACTCGAAATGGATCTAAGGGAGGTTCAAACGTTAGAGTGGAAGCACCTCCACCAGGATGTACAACCTCAAACATGGATGGATTCCATCTTATTTATATAAAATAGAACTAGAAATCATGTTCACGAATTTACATGTTGTGTAGTAATGTAAATCAAAATTTTCTTCAGTTTCTCTACTCATAGGTGTTAGGTGAACCACTGCTTGACGTTGATTGAGTCAGTTGTTGGTTGGTGGGAATACATGAAATTTATCATAGCCCCACATGGCGTATATTTTTTACACCATCCACCATACACTTCAAGAAGGGAAGACACATCGTGTTAATGGGTAGTACGCAACACGTATGATCTATCTAGCTACTTGGGCTTATACTCAGTCTGTACAATCCGAGTCTAGGAGAAGGTACCCAACGTGTGGATTGTAAGTACACGGTGTGTATATGTCAATACATTCTCTCAATGTTCCTGATTTTTGTATTTGGATGGAAAATACATTAAAATCATCATGATCACTGAAATAAATAGTTATATATATAAAACAACATGTATTCGGTGAAAACATGTTTTTATACTCAGAGGAATGTATGAAAATGTAACACAAATCGGGCACATCAAACTACATGTGTATTGATTCATGTCATCACAAGATATGTAATGATGCCCATATCTTCAATCATGGTCCCAACTAAAACAATCAATAGAAACAATTCCCACAGCTACAAATGGTCCAAACCAACATAGAGTGTTTTCCATTCAAGAACTACATTTGGATTTATTCCTATAATTACATGATATGTAGTGATATACAGATCTCAAGTCCTGGGTCCATCTACAAAACCCAATAAAAAAATGCACCCCAAACTGAATAGGGGTTGAGTCATATGATCTCATTTTTCCTAAATACGATTCAAATCTACATATGGATTGTTTTTTCACCCCACATATCATACAAATTTTATAACTCTAGTTCCCACATCCTTACCTCATGACATTAAACATAAAGGAAACCATCCATATCACATGACATTAAAATTGAACAACAAAAACTACCTTACCACATGATGTTAAACTAAAATGAAACATCCTTACCACACGATAATAAAATGCACAAAAACTTCCAATACCAAATAATGTTAAACTACATGGAGAAAAAATTACCCCGTTATATAATGTTAAACTATGAAGATGATCTCCCATTTTTTATCCCTTATTAAAGGACTATGATAGCCTTACCCAGGTTAACCAAAGTATGGGATACAAAAATAATATTTTAAGAATCACTGTCCATAAATTGCACTTCATGTATCAAGTGCCTCGGGATTCCAAAAACATTATATGGACCTTGGAAAGGATATCCGTCTTTAGGGGGCCCTTGGTTTGACTATGCATGTATGCCGATGTCTCATGAATATGCGCATATGGTCATCAAGAAAATGTGTCATTCTATAAAAGGGCTTTCTGGTCCTTGTGATCCCTAACATCACCATGGAAAACTCAATACCTTGGTGTGCTATATACCAATTCCAGTATGATTGTACCATATCATTAATTATAAACATATAACATTGATACGTGATTTAAAATATTTTATCCTCATTCATAAAAGGATGATGGGGTAATCTTGAACCTCAATATCCTAATTATTCTCTTGTGTACAATCACCTATATTAGGTCCATGTGAACTATGACCTTAAACTTTCTAAACTATGGTCAAAGATGTACCTCAAAATCTAGACGATAATGGTTGAAATTTCAAGACCTCAAAAGGATAGATAAGGAGACACAAAACTTCTCTAGTTGAAAACCTTTAAAGGGTGGAATGAGTAAAATCCAATTCCTCACTCACTGAACTCTTATTATCTAGAGTTTAGGGAAAAATTAAGGCATAAATAAATTAGGTGTAATGATCATTGGGCCTTCACTATAGAACTTTTAAATTACATGGAATTCTCACTTGACGCCTATGGTTCATATAACACCCTAAGCATATGTGGTATTCTTATTTTTAAATAATTCAATAGCATGTGATGTATGCAAAAATGAGTTTGAGTGAACCGTGACCTATCAAAATAGCCGTTTAAAAAGTGGTTATGAATAGTATTAACTAAATTATGAAATTATGAACATTTATTTTTCCAAATAGACTTAATATTTGGATTTATAACATAGAAATTATCTTATGGTGAATTTTTTGTATTTTTCTGAGAGGTTTCAATTTTTAATGAATAGTAAAAAATTATGCATTATTGTTAAAAACTAACTTTTTCATTTAAATAATTATTTTATAGTAAATTTATTTTAATGTAAAAATAGATAAATAATACATATATTAATCCAATATATTTCATTAGAATAATTCTATAATAGAATTAGAAATAAAAATTTATTGACATTTTGAAAGTCTCTTTTACCCACATTCTAGCCACATCTACATGATTCTCATTAAACATAATTTTACCGCTTCTACGAATTGATTTTTAAAAAAGCAAACATATATGGTGGTAATAAGTATAATTTTTTTCCTGATCCGATAAAAAATTTATTGAATTGTAACCTTTTGATTTTATTTGCCACTGTTAAAGGTAAATTGGATAAATAAATGAAAAATAATATTATAATAATATAATATTACCCTAAAAAATGTCATAATTTTATTGGATAAGTGTTTTTAAAATAAAATAAATCTTATTTAGAAAATATGATCCTTTTTTATCCAATTTTGTTAGATTAAGTCATTTATTATATTATATTTAAAGAAGAGTTTAGGATGTCATGTTCAAATATTAATAACTATATTAGGTTTAATATGAGGTTATATAAGTGTTAAGGTTGACTATAAATAATCTTTATACAGGTATAATTTTTATCTACCTAATGTTAATTTATTTATAATTTTAGGAAATAAATTAATAAATTAAATAGTGACCCAATAATGATTCAATAATTGAATTATTAAAGGAAGAAATAATTAAATAAAAAAAATATAAATTTACTTAATATATGACATCCAAGAATTTTATAGATAACATAGATATGTTAGTGACATATTTAAAGTATTTTTACAAAGATATCATGTTGGGTTGATATTTTTTTAAAATCCAAACATTGAATAGTATCAAAATTGACATAAATGATACATTAAAATAAATAATATTTTGTTTAATGTTATAAAATTATAAAATTATCTGGGTCATATAACTAACTTGGATAATTTCAAATATATCACAAATGATCCAATTGGGGTTCATTTTGAATTTTATTGTAACCATATTAATTCCATACTATAAAAAGACAAGCCAACACGATAAGAGTTAAAATGTTTAACTAATGGATAAATCCAAAAGATAAGGTCATTTTTGTGAAAAAAACTTTTATAAAAATCATTATTATTGGAGGACTTGGAAACATACTTATATTATTCTTGAAATAATAAAATTTTGATATATTTTAAAAAGAAAATTAATTTATAATAATTTAATAGTTCTCGAGTTTTCAAAAGTACCCCTCCCCTATCTTATAAAAGATAACCTATCCTTATCTTTTATTAACTCCTCTAAATCCCTTTGGCTCCACCAAAACTGGTCCACTAATCCTCCCAACGTCCCTAAATTCATCATATAGTTCATAATTCAGGAATAAATCTATCATAAGGAGTTCTTTTGTGAAAATCAAAAAAGAGATGCTCAAAGAAGATGTAATTGTTTTACTAATTCCATTCAATTTCTTTTCTTCTTCCACTTCCTCCAAAAAATTTGTTTCCATGTAAAAATAATAATTATAGTATTATATATATTCTAATATGTTATTATTATTATAGGAAACCCATATTACTCATTTTATCAATCCTACAATTAGCAATATCACCAAGTGTGTATTACAGCTTACTGTCACCACATCGTGGTGTAATTTGTTATTCAACACTAATTTATTAGGATGTGTATAATGATGAGTATAATGGATAAAAAAATTAAACATGATAATAATTCTTTATAATTAATATACCATCAAATTCCATACCATTTAACCATCAAGGGGATGATACCGTCTCTTGTGTGTATGTACAACCTATCGTCTCCATGACACGATGAGATTCATCCTCCATGTTGACCATTCAATAATGATTATAAAATTTATATGATATGTAAAAATAATAATTATCAACCTTATATCATTCTGGATATGAATAAAATACATTCCATTTATAAAAAAAATTATCTTACAAAACAAAACATGCATTGGAAAACGATGCAGTTTACACCTGAAACAATGGTAATACTGAAATATTATTATAAAAATGATATAATAGGACCATATATGATATCATAAATATGGATATTTTCATTATATAATTTAATAAAAAACTTTAACCATTATACAGAAGTTTAATTCACCATCGACTAAAGCAAAGTACAAGTTAAAGGTTAATTTTGAAATCTCATTATTATCCAAGGTTATTTGTATGTAACAATATATTGGGAGATATTTATCATCCATGTCTATTCTCCTTAAAATGTATTTCAATTTATCATTGAAAATTTTTTAAATTTATTTTTAAACTTGTTTTACTTTATATAAAATGTTTTTAAAGGAATATTTCTGTCATTTTTCCAAATGAAGTACTTTATGAACTTTTCAACAAATTATGGAAAGAAAGTTTTTCTAATATATATGGTGTGGGTGACTACTTCCACGTCATAAAGCATCAATGTTTTAAAGTTTCCCTTATATTATTACAAGTTTATTTTTTAAGAGAAATTTTTTCATTTATAAATACGTAACTTTTAAATGATTTCACGGTAAAAAAAGTATATTTCTCTCAATGAGAATTAATGATTATGTTAGATTATTTTCATCTATGTAAACATCCTTGATCAGATTTTATACTTAATTGAGGATGATTTATTATGATAAAATCTACCATATTGTATTGAAGGTTTTATGACATATTTGACTATGGATGTTGAATTTTTATACCATTCGTGGTTTATGGTTAAAGTACTAACATTTCGTATGCTAGTTTTAATATAGATGTTTATGTTATGTTTTACCCTTTTTAAATGAGGAATGAATTAGACTTAGTAAGTGACAGGTGATACCCTCTATATCCCCTTGATGTATCAGTTGGTCTCATGAGATAAAATAGTTTCTTGGAATGATTCATTGATGGTGTGGTTATGTATGGTCTTGGCACGAGGCCTTGACAGCTTGGATATGATGTCTGTCATTATGAATCCCTCTATATGAGTTTAGTTATTGATATTGCATGTGATTATTCAACAATAATAATATCCATTTATATTTTAAATATAATTATTTTATTTTTAATTCCATATTATACTGAATATTATTTTTAAAAGTCTTTTGTTTCAGTTTTTTACCATTCTTTAAAAGTTGGTTTTTAATTATGATAGCTTTTGATATATTATTTATCCTTATTAAGAATCTGATATAACCCCTTTATTATTTATAATTTTCCCCCATGATGCGAAGAAATATATTATGAATGACCTATAGGTATAATCTAATAGATATGAGGATTTTCAAAGGAGATACTATGATGTTTTTAATTTCATGATGTATTATAATACCTCTGTTTGTTTCTATTGTTTCCTAGGCTGCTAAAATGATCTGTCCTTCAGGATTTGATTTCTAATTATCATGCCAATATAATAAAATAATTAACTTACTCTGGGTAGCAAGGTTCAAGGAATTACAATTGGTGTTAGAGGAAATTTTGTACAAAACATGTAATGTTGATTTATAAAATGATTTAATTAGGGGCCACCACCATATGAATGAATTTGAGAATAAGTATATAATAAAATCATAAAATATTGGTAAATAGAGACTATGTAGGTATTTGAGAAAATAAACTCATATCTAGATACTACAAGTGTACATGGATTTGGAACAGATGTACCTAGGAGTAACAACTCCGATAAGGTGTTTTGGTCTTAACTCGGGGTAACCTGGTACCTGACAACGGGCCTTACTATGCACCTGGTTTGACACTCCCATGGGATATTCCTAGGATAATTCCCATTTTTTTTAAAAACCATTATGAAGGATTTATGGGTAAAGATTTCCCCAAAGAAACTATTTTTTAATATGGATTGGATATGCATAAATTTTTGAATTTTTGTTAAGTAGTTTACTATTTTGGAATAATGAATTACAATTCATAACCAAATCTAGTGTATTACATTGTTTAGAAATGAAACCTAGTGAAAATAATGGAAACCATATAAACACACATAATAAATTTAGTGATTTCCCTCCAATTCATGATAATTATAGTGGAGCAAGTGATACAACTATCACTGAACATGTTATAACCATATTTGGAAAACTAACTTAGGTTATGAATAATAAACGTACCAGTATGGAGAATCCTGATCCACAACATGGAGGATAAATGTTATACTTATTCATGATACAAAACCCTCCAACATTCAATTGGACAATCACTCCATTTGTAGTTGATCAATGGATATGGTCCTTAGATAAAATATTTCTTAATTTGGGGAGTAACGAAAGGGAAAATGTTGTTAGGGAAGTCTATCTCGTATCAGGAGATGTAGATCAATGGTGGTAATCATTTACCAACATGAAGAAGTATTAATAGGTATAAAATATGTAATGGAAGGAATTTAATGAATTCATACTGGAAAAATACTTTCCTCCTAATCTACTAGCAGACATGGAGAGGCAATTTCTAGGTTTGGGGAAGGAGGATGAGAATGTTGCAAAGTACAAATCTATCTTCACTAGGAGAGAATATAATTCTATAGGATACATACGTAACCCATGAAGTAATTTTTCTCAATTATTTTATGGGTTAAAACCATTCCTTATATTGTGTTTGGTCTCAAAATATTTCTCATTATACGAATATATAGTCCCATGTGCTATCAAGATAGAAATGGAATTCTAAATGTCTTATGTCTTTAAATTAACGCATGAGAAGAAGTGGGCCAATGAACACTTTGGAAAAGGAAATAAGGGTAAGAAGGGGAAATTTTACATTACACCCTATAATAACTATGGGAAGAAACACCTCGTAACTTGTATAATGGGTATGGGAGTTTGTTACAAGTGTGGAGAAAAAGGACATCAATCTCGTGATTCCAAGGGAATGATAGAAGTGACCAATATCCAATGATATACTTGTAAAGAGTTGGTACATTATGAAAATGATTTAACTAAGGGTCAAGGAAACATTCCATAGAAAAGAACAAGGGTGAATGGCTGTGATTTTGTGATCACAACTACTGAGGTTTAAGTTCATAATTGTGTTCGGGCAACTACTTTGTTCATTTCCCCAAATTTATCCAAACTTTATTTGATTCTTGATCCTCAAATTCCTTTATATCTTCCCAGTTCTCTTTAAAAATTATATATTTCCAACTATCATTAACAAGGGAGTTTTCAATAAATACCCCTAATGTAAGTCTCATTGCCACAAATATTTGTTAGGAAGCTCCCATTATGGAATATAAACATATTTAATATACTGAACTTATAATTATACCAAAGGTCACCTTTGATAAAATCCTCAATATGGAATGGCTGTAAAAATATGATGTGAACATTTATTACAAGAATAAGTAAGTTATGTTTCTTAAGGAAGTTATAGAATCCATTATCTTTAGGGAATAAATTTCATCATCAGATTATTTTCTAGATCCACCCCTAACATCTCTTCTAAATGAAATTGTTGGGGAGGAAGAGAGAACATCCTCCATGGGTGAAAAAAGAAATATTCAAATTGAGGATATAGATATTGTACAATAATATGTTGATTTATTTCCATAGGTTTTTCTTGAATATCCTATAGAGTATGAGGTTCATTTTTCTATTTATTTAATCCATGATACAACGACAATATCAAAAACTCTATATTGAACGACCACTTTTTGAATTATTAGAGTGGAGGATAAAACTAGAAGAGTTGAGTAATAATGGAATTATTCTCCCCATTGTTTCTCCGTAGAGAGAACCAATTATTTTTTTAAGAATAAAAAAAATCAATAAGATTGTGTATTGACTATTGGGAAATCAATTCTATTAAAATAAAGAACAAGTATTTTTTTCCTCACATTGATGATTTATATTACCAAATTCATGGAGCTGAATTTTTTTTGAACATTGGAATTAATTCTAGATATCATCTATTATGTGTAAATATGGATGATATTTCAAAGACAACATTTCTAACCAGGTATGGGAATTATGAGTTTATAGTAATTCCATTCAGACTGACTAATTCACCTCATGTTTTCATAGGTCTAATGATCATATTGTTCAAGTAATATATTAATTATTTTTCATAGTATTTATTAATGATAAATTGGTATACTCCAAAAGTTATGAAGTCCATGAGAACCAATTTTAGATAGTTCTGAAGACTCTTAGAAGAAATTATCGATATGGTATGTTTATGAAGAGTGAATTTTGGATTCATGAAATTGATTTTATTTTCCATATTTCCTCCAAGTATAGAATCTCTATTGATCCTGTAAAGATAAAGGCAATCCAAGAATGGCCATAACTGATGAGTACAACTGAGGTACACAATTTTATTGGCTGAGCAGCATATTATCGGTGTTTCATCCATATTTTATCCCAATTAGGAATCCCATTAACCAATATTGCACATAAAGTGATTAAATTCGATTAGACAAAAGAGTGTGAAGAATGTTTTGATTAATTGAAGAGAATATTAGTCAACAATCCTGTCCTGACTTTACCATTTGGGAAAGATGGGTTTTTGATTTATTGTGATGCATCAATGAAAGGACTTGGTTGTGTTCTTATAAAGAATTCTATGGTTATTGCATATGCATCAGGACACATAAGAATATATAAAAAAACTACCCAACACATGATCATGAGTTAGTAGAAGTAATATTTTCTCTGAAGATATGGCGACATTATCTCTATGATGAATGATGTAAGATATATAATGATCACAAGTGTTTGAAATATATTTTCCCATAGACAGGAATAAAAATAAGATAAAACAGATGGTTTGTGATACTTAAGAATTATGATTACACAATACACTACAACCTAGGGAAGGAAAGTAAGGTGGTGAATGCTTTATGTAGGGAGGAACGTGGAGTTATGAACAGAATGACATTTTAAAAGGTTCCTATGTTCATGGATCTAGTAAATTTGGATATGATAATTCTAATAGAAGTTGAAACATTACTTTGTTTTCAAATGGTTTCCAATCCATATTTATTTGATAAGATACAAAGTTCTTTGTCTATTATGGAGGTGTTTCAATATAAAATTAATGTTGTGAATGATGGTAGGCTGATTGAATTTTTATTTGAAGAATGTATTTACAAAATTCATAAGAGAATCTGTATTCTTGCTATACATGAGATGAAAATGGAATTATTGGATGATTCTCATAGATGCAATATTTCTATACACGGTTTGTGGTACTATGTTGTATAGTGATTTGAAGGAACATTTTTGGCGGGACAACATAAAGAGGAATATTTCTGATTATGTGTCGAGATTTTTGGGTTTTCAACAACTGAAGGATGGAAGAAAATATCATTGAGGAGTATTGAAACACATTCCAATACATGTGTGAAAATGGGTTGATACTATGATATAATTTATCATGGGGCTACCAAATAATCCTTGATGAAATGATGATATATCAGTTATTGTTGATCATCATACCAAAGAAGAACATTTTCATGCTATAAGAGAAGATTTACAACATGGAAATTTAGCATGAATTAACCTTAATGAATTTGTAAGACATCATGGTGTACCCTTATAGATTGTTTTTTACCATGATATTTGTTTTAAAAGAATATTTTTGGAAAGTATTTAGAAATCCTTAGATATTTAGCTTCATTTGAGCACTACCTACCACCCTCAATCTGATGGAAAAATATAATGGTCTATTCAAACAACAGAAGATATTTTGAGATCTTTCTCACTTAACTTTAAATGTATATGAGATCAATATTTAACTATATTATTATTTTCATATAACAATAGCTTCCACTCAATTATTCATATGGCATCATATAAATCTTTATATGGAAAGAGATGTCTTATACCAACTTGTTAGGATGATGTTGGTGAATGAAAACTCGTAGGACCATAACTTGTTGAGGAAACAATGAAAAAGGTGAAGATTATTAAAACTCATATCAAAACATCTCAAAGTAGTCAAAAGATATATGCCAATAACCAATGTATGGTTTTGGAATTTCAAGTGGGAGATCATGTTTTCATGAAGGTGTCTCCATGGAAGGGTGTTATAAGATTCAGTATGAAGGGTGAATTAAGTCCCATGTACATCAGACCTTTAAAAATTCAAGAATAAATTGGAGCTTATACACTACTAGATAAATAGGTTTTGAAGCCCCCTGACATGGGAGACCTCCTTTGGCGGTCACTGGGCTTTGCAAAAAAAAAAACCCTTCGGTGCCCCCTCCCTCCACGATCCCCCCCCCCTGTGATTCCCAGATCAATCCCCTCGCCACCGCCTGTCCCCCATTCCCTGACCACCCTCTTCCCATCCTGCGTCCCCCATCACCTAGAAACCCTCCACCCCCTCGACCATCCCCCGTCCCCTCACCACCCTCTGCCCGTCCCTCATCCCTCGTTCCCTCGCCACCCTCCACCCCCTCACAGCCCATCCCCCTTCCCTCTCCACCCTCTGCTCTAGCTCTCATCCATCCCCTTTCCACTCCCTTTTCATCCCCCCCCCCCTCGCCGCACCTCGGCCTGGTCCCCTCCCTCACCATACCCTCCCTTGTCGCACCGCCACCGCCTGGTCCCCTCCCTCCACGCAATGCCACTACCCATCCCCTACCCACTGTCACCTGTCTGCTCTGGCTCCCTGCTGTCCACCATCCCCTCCCTCATCGTCCCAACCTCTCTGCACCGTCGCCACGTCACAGCCTCATCATCCTTCTCACTCCTGCCCCCACCACCCGTCCCCTCCCTCACTGCACCGCCTCTGGCTCCGACTCCCCTTCGCTACCTCTCCTCTCCCTCATAGAACCACCTTCATCTCCCCTCTCTTCTAGATTTAAAGCGCAATCAGGTATGCCCTAATATTAGTTTAATTTTTTTGATTTTGATCAATATAAATCACAAATTCGGCATGCATGAAGATTATATGAATATTTTGTGTGAATAAAAAGTGTGGAAATGGAAGTTCCTGTGTATACAGAATTATGTGCATATGAAACAATGCGTCTTGAAAGTATATGTATGAGATACGTCACACATTACTTGTGGTTTGGAAGTTACATACAATGTTTGAGTCCATGTATAAGTTTACTTAAGTAATATTATGTTGTTTTGTTATTTGATTTATACCATTCATGAGTTTTGTTACATTTCATTGTGTGTGGGTGTGTATCCCATGAGAAAATGTTTGAGGTTTGACCACATATGTGTGCACTCATAGCCCCTGAAACACATGTTTGATTTTGATCACATATGTGTGTTTTGATACTATATTTTATTATTAATATAGCATCCTGCCTTTTTATCACATAATCTTTCATTACATTTTACAAAACCGAGGATCTTTAAGGTTTAGTGTCTTGGAAACCAGGAACTTTAAATATGAAAACATAAAACATTCTTCTAAAACACTTGAAAGGCTTCTCCTCATGTTCGTCCTAGGTTCATTACTGCACCACATAACCTGGGGACATACATCAAAAGAAAGGGTGAGCAAAAAGCCCAGTAAGAGAAAGAAGAGAAACATTTTACATGTGAACTTGAGATACTTCAATAAGGTCATGAAAAGAACTTTAAGGAATGAGAATGAAATCATGAGTCATAACATAATAAAAATAACATTTTCATAACTTGAAGATGTGGCTACATCATTTAACATAGACAATATTGAACATATCACCATGGTCCATCCCCAAGGTGTCATTTGAAAATTACCAAGGTTATTCACCAAGGTATCGTGAAAATTGTAATCTCTAGTGGTTACATCATTACCCAATCCATTGGAGCGCTATCTGGGTGCACCCTTAAATTTGACTTTAATATCATGTGAGACACATATATCATCATAAAAAATTTCATAAATAACCCATATAGCATAAAATAAAAGGGTTTCATTTCATAATCATAACGTTTTTAAAACTGCTTTAAAGACATGATATTTACGTCACTTTAAACCAACGGAAGGAGAGAGTGGGTTTCATGTATGTAAATCCCAGAATTTAAAATAGAAAATTTTGATATATATGTGAATACCCATGTAGAAATAAGATCCTTGAGTATTCACTTTATAACATAAAATAATTTTGAGAAAAGAGAGAGGCAGTTTGAGACGAAAATTCTGCAGCATAACGGCTATGTTTCTGGGGTTTAGAAAACATTGAAAAGAGAAGGGACATGGGTAAAACATTCATAAATGACCCATAAAACAGTAGAGGGACAGAATATAAGGGATTTAAGAACATGGTAATGAAATTTGAAAATATACCATATGAAATGAAGAACATGAAAGAAAAGACAAAAATAAGATTTCTCTTAAGAAAATTTGGCAGCCTAACGGCGTTACATAAACTTCAACCAAAAATGAATTGATGAGATCAAATAGGGTATCTCATCATATGAGCATAAAAGATCAGTATGATAGATATAGAGATCATACCCCAACATAATAAAAAATAACTTTCAAGACTTGACATGGAATTGGAACTTTGAAAAGGGAGAAAGGTGCAAGGACCACTTAAAAATTCAGCAGCCTAACGACACCACTCAAACATCAAAATACTGAATTGAAGAGATAAAATGGAGTCTATCATCATATGGTCATAAAATATCAGTTTAATAGATATAGAGATAATACCCCAACATAACAAAAAGTAACATGAAATAATTGACATGAAAGTAGAACTTCAAAACGAGAAGGGTGAAGAACCACTTAAAAATTCGGCAGCCTAACGGCGCCACATAAAACATCAAAATACTGAATTGAAGAGATAAAATGGGGTCTCTCATCATATGATCATAAAATATCTGTATGATAAATTTAGTGATAATACCCCAACATAATAAAATGTAACTTGAAATACTTCGCATGGAAAATAGATCTTGAAAAATGAGAAGGGAGAATGAATCCGTTACAAAAATTTCGACAGCCTAACGACGCCACTTAAAACTTCATAAAACGAAATAATGAGAGTAAAAGGGGATCTCTAATTATATGAACATGAAAAGGTAAGTAAGAGAAGTATAAAATAACATCCTTTAACTTAAGAACATGGAGCATAAAAGAAATGACATAAAAGAGATTTCTTGAAATGAAAGTGAGAGGTCGGATCCCTTACCTTAAAACATAACTCTTAAAACTCAAAGGTTGGGACCTTGAGGGCTTGGGGGCACCATGGGAGGACTCCTTGGGAGGTAATGAGACCAGAAATTCGTTGGGGGAGAGTGGGGAGTCGAATGTATGAGAGGATGGCTTGGTATTTATAGGGAAAGTGAGGGGACAAGGCATTAATGGCCAAGGGACACCTCATTAGTGGTTTTGGCAAAACCATGGGCTTGCCCATGGTATTTTCCCATGGTATTGGCCACTTGGGACACCTCATACCTTATCATACTATTCATAATTCGACCATATTGATTACATACTTAATACATCATTTAATGATGTCATTAGACACCCGTGACTTAAAAACTGTATTTTCACTATTCATCGAAAATTCAACTTTCTCAGAATAATCCCAAAATTTCACCTTAACCAAATATCAACGCTATGATTAAAAATATGAACTCCATTTTATAAAAATAATTTTCTAAATATTTCTAATTTAATTTTTAAATAAAAACACTATTCACCGAAAATTCATTTTTTCAGAAAAACCCCCAAAAATTACCATAGCATAATATCGGGGCTCTGAGCTCAAAAATGAAATCCATTTTATAAAAATAATTTTCTAAATATTTTTAATTAAATTTTTAATTAAAAAAACTATTCAACTAAAATAAACTAATACATGAATAATAGTTTATGAAACCGTTATTTAACCATTTTATTGAATCACATTACTTAATCAAGGTGCCTAGAATATATAAATACTTTCTTTAAGTGCGATTAATAATCCATTTGGACACATTACTAATCCTAATCATAAAATCACTATCCATAATTTACTATTCATCAAAAATTATGTTGATCTTATTAGACTCTAAATTTCGTACTGAACATAATTGTAGAAGACCATTTTTCGAAAATCATTATACATTTTCAATTATTTAAGGTTTACACAACCATTTTTAAAATATCCTTTTTCTAAAATTCATCAAAAATATGAATACTATATTTATCCTGTCATTTGAAAATTCATAAAATCCATTATAAGAATAAATACGAATTTTTATTTAAAACAAAGGATTACACAAGGCAGTTACGGTCTCCTTACATAGCCCCTTATCACACCAGCATAGGACCTAAGTGTAAGGTGTGCTATGGTGAGAGAATATGAGGGAGGCTCGGATAACATCGCACAAGTAGTAATTTCTATTAGTTTGAACTTCTCGAAAAGGTGATTCCATTCTAGCTTCACACGATGAAGTTTGGCTTGGGTTTGGTCCAGAGCAAAGCCCAGTGGTGCTACCTCTTTCCCAAGTTCTGTTAGATGGGCTTCGATCGGTCCAAGACTACTGGGCGAGGCCATCGAATCTTCTTTCTATAATAATTAACCAAGATTACTTGTATTTAGAGGCAATAATCAAAACTTTTAGTTTCTAGTGGTCATATTAACCAATGGTTATATAACAGTCAAAGCCCAACGGTCTCATTTTAATTATACTCATGTTATCAAATGAAATTTTTTTGTTGAGTATAAAATAAAATAACACACAAAAATAGGAAAAAATATTTATTCAAAATTTCGGGTCGTTACAATGTTCCCCCCTTAAGAAATTGCGTCCTCGCAAGTTTTTTTTTTAAATCGGGTTTTGAAATTTCATTGAAAGTCCCACATCGGAAAATGAGTCAGAAAAACTATTACATTAAAAGAAAGAAAAGGAAGTACAAAGGTCACCTGAGTTAACCCAGACTAGGATTCCATGGAGGAAAACATGGACATGGAAGAAAAACAAAGGGTCATGTTCTGGGGGAGAGTGATAGAGAACATGATTAGGAGAACGCTAACCATAAGAAAATCCCAAACTTATGATGTGTGTAAATGGGCTTTGAATACCTAGTAGGAAACGTAAACCAACAACGTTTTTGTTTTACGTTCCTTTTCATAATTTTGAGGAACTCATTTACAACATAAAACAAAAACATAAGAAAATATACCTATCTTCATGTAGAGTTTCATCCTTTAATAAGTTTCTACCCAAAACTAATATTTTCTCCAAACTATGAGCATTCAAAACTACTTGGTCTCATCAAAACACAAGAATCATATTCATAATCCACAAAAGATTAACTGTCTATTTCTTATATCTTTAAAAATTATCCCAAATACAGAAAGGGTAAGGTAAAAAAACTCTTCAAAAAGAAATAATCTCATAGGAATGGAAACTACTTTTCAATCTTCAAAGTTCCATGGTACTACCCAAAGTTCATCATAGTCCATTCCATAAATAACGGTCCTTCAAAATTCCTCAAAATAAACCAAACTAAGATTGAAACCCAAATACAAGAAGGATTTGATAACATAGTATTCCAAAATAAACTTCATTGTTCATCTCCAAACAACATCAACCACTCCTAACATCTTATAACAAAAGTATCTAACCTAAACATATTTTACCCAAGATAGGTTAATCCTTCCCATAAGTAATCTACATTACTATAAGTCCACCTTAAATTCATAGATTCTTCAAAATATAAGTCAACCTTACTCCTCAATAAAAATACCGTAGTAATCTATTTACCTCGATCATATAGGGTCCCCAAAATAGTGAACGTCTTCCAAAATAATAATCATATTTTAATCCCATAATCATCCCTGTCATATTAATACTACAATCGTCGCATTTCTTATCACATTGGTTGTTGGTACATCTTCTTCCATTTCCCACCATTAACTAAGAAGAGAAAGCATAATTAGGGGCTTAAGTACTTAGCCAATAATCATGAAAAGGAACTGAAAGCATATAAGGATAACTTGTAGAAGAAAAGTATACCCTAACTTGTGATCCCCTAGGTTTCCATCTAGGTTATCCATGATCATATATTCTTATGTGAATATTTATTTTATTTTATCTTTGTTCCTTTAACTATGGTTCATACAAAGTTTATGAATTTACCAAAGCATATCCCCCGAGAGTGTTGTAACCAAGAGTGAAGCAAGGCCCGTTTTCGTGTACCAGTTCCCATTCGAGTCTAGCTCAAAGAGGTGTTTTCGGGTTTTAACCCTATGTACATCTGTGCCAGAGCCACCTCTACCTGCTCGTATCCAGACATGGATGTATTTTTTTGGCAACCCCTTACTCAATACTCACCAAAATACCAGGAAGATTTCCTATTTTTTTAACTTTTATATAGGGTTATTCCTAGACTTTTCATATCCTAATTTCCGCAAATAACTAAACCATCCTTTGATACCAACTATAGAATCCCACCTTTTTATCACATAATCTTTCATTACATTTTAAAAAACCAAGGATCTTTAAGGTTTAGTGTCTTGGAAACCAGGAACATTAAACATGAAAACATAAAACATTCTTCTAAAACACTTGAAAGGCTTCTCCTCATGTTCATCCTAGGTTCATTACTGCACCACATAACCGGGGGACATACATCAAAATAAAGGGTGAGCAAAAAGCCCAGTAAGGGAAACAAGAGAAAAATTTTACATGTGAACTTGAGACACTTCAATAAGGTCCTGAAAAGAACTTTAAGGTATGAGAATGAAATCATGAGGCATATCATAATAAAAATAAAATTTTAATAACATGAAGATGTGGATAAATCATTTAACATAGACAATCATGAACATATCACCAAGGTCCATCCCCAAGGTGTCATTTGAATATTACCAAGGTTATTCACCAAGGTATCGTGAAAATTGTAATCTCTAGTGGTTACATCATTACCCAATGCATTAGAGCGCTATCAGGGCGCACCATTAAATTTGACATTATTATCATGTGAGACACATATATCATCATAAAAAAATTCATAAATAACCCATATAGCATAAAATAAATGGGTTTCATTTCATAATCATAACCCTTTTAAAACTGCTTTAAAGACATGATATTTACGTCACTTTAAACCCACGGAAGGAGAGAGCGGGTTTCATGTATGTAAATTCCAGAATTTAAAATAGAAAATTTTGATATATATGTGAATACCCATGTATAAATACGATCCTTGAGTATTCACTTTATAATATAAAATAATTTTGAGAAAAGAGAGAGGCATTTTGAGACGAAAATTCTGTAGCATAACAGCTATGTTTCGGGGGTTTAGAAAACATTGAAAAGAGAAGGGACATGGGTAAAACATTCATAAATGACCCATAAAACAGTATAGGGACAGAATATAAGGTATTTAAGAACATGGTAATGAAATTTAAAAATATACCATATGAAATGAAGAACATTAAAGGAACACAAAAATAAGATTTCTCTTATGAAAATTTGGCAGCCTAACGGCGTTACATAAACTTCAACCAAAAATGAATTGATGAGATAAAATAGGGTCTCTCATCATATGAGCATAAAATATCAGTATGATAGATATAGAGATCATACCCCAACATAATAAAAAGGAACTTTCAAGACTTGACATGGAATTGGAACTTTGAAAAGGGAGAAAGGTGCAAGGACCACTTAAAAATTCAGCAGCCTAACGACACCACTTAAACTTCAAAATACTGAATTGAAGAGATCAAATGGAGTCTATCATCATATGGGCATAAATGATCAGTATGATAGATATAGAGATCATACCCCAACATAACAAAAAGGAACTTGAAATAATTGACATGAAAGTAGAACTTCAAAACGAGAAGGGTGAAGAACCACTTAAAAATTCGGCAGCCTAACGACGCCACTTAAAACATCAAAATACTGAATTGAAGATATCAAATGGGGTCTCTCATCATATGATCATAAAATATCAGTATGATAAATTTAGAGATCACACCCCATAATAATAAAAAGTAACTTGAAATACTTCACATGGAAAATAGATCTTGAAAAATGAGAAGGGAGAATGAATCTGTTACAAAAATTTCGACAGCCTAACGGCGCTGCTGAAAACTTCATAAATAAAAAAATGAGAGTAAGAGGGGATCTCTCATTATATGAACATGAAAAGGGCAGTAAGAGTAGTATAAAAGAACATCCTTTAACATAAGAACATGGAGCATAAAAGAAATGACATAAAAGAGATTTCTTGAAAAGAAAGAGAGAGGTCGGATCCCTTACCTAAAAACATAACTCTTAAAACTCAAAGGTTGGGACCTTGAGGGCTTGGGGGAACCATGGGAGGACTCCTTGTGCGGTAATGAGACCAGAACTTCCTTGTGGGTGAGTGGGGAGTCGAATATATGAGAGGATGGCTTGGTATTTATAGGGAAAGTGAGGGGACAAGGCATTAATGGCCAAGGGACACCTCATTAGTGGTTTTGGAAAAACCATGGGCTTGCCCATGGTATTTTCCCATGGTATTGGCCACTTGGGACACCTCATACCTTATCATACTATTAATAAGTCGACCATATTGATTAAATACTTAATACATCATTTAATTATGTCATTAGACACCCGTAACTTAAAAACTGTATTTTCACTATTCATCGAAAATTCAACTTTCTCAGAATAATCCCAAAATTTAACCTTAACCAAATATCAAAACTCTGATTACAAATATGAACTCCATTTTATAAAAATAATTTCTTAAATATTTTTAATTTAATTTTTAAATAAAAATACTATTAAACGAAAATTCATTTTTTCAGAAAAACCGCCAAAAATTACCATAGCATAATATCGGTGATCTAAGCTCAAAAATGAAATCCGTTTTATAAAAATAATTTTCTAAATATTTTTAATTAAATTTTTAATTAAAAAACACTATTCACTTGAAAAAACTAATACTTGAATAATAATTTATGAAACTGTTATTTAACCATTTTATTGAATCACATTACTTAATCAAAGTGACTAGATTATATAAATACTTTCTTTAAGTGCGATTACTAATCCATTTGGACACATTACTAATCCTAATCATAAAATCACTATTCATAATTTATTATTCATCAAAAATTAAGTTGATCTTATTAGACTCTAAATTTCGTACTGAACATAATTGTAGAAGACCACTTTTCGAAAATCAATTACACATTTTTAATTATTTAAGGTTTACACAACCATTTTTGAAATATCATTTTTCTAAAATTCATCAAAAATATGCATACTATATTTATCCGGTCATTTGAAAATTCATAAAATTCATTATAAGAATATATCCCATTTTTTATTTAAAACAAAGGATTACACAAGGCAGTTACGGTCTCCTTACATAGCACCTTATCACAGCAGCATAGGACCTAAGTATAAGGTGTGCTAAGGTGAGAGAATCTGAGGGAGGCTCGACTAACATTGCATGAGTAGTAATTTCTATTAGTTTCAACTTCTCGCAAAGTCGATTCCATTCTAGCTTCACACGATGAAGTTCGGCTTGGGTTTGGTCCAGAGCAAAGCCCAGTGATGCTACCTCCTTCCCAAGTTCTTTTAGATGGGCTTCGATCGGTCCAAGACTACTGGGCGAGGCCATCAAATCTTCTTTATATAATAATTAACCAAGATTACTTGTATTTAGAGGCAATAATCAAATCGTTTAGTTTCTAGTCGTCATGTTAACCAATGGTCATATAACAGTCAAAGCCCAACGGTCTCATTTTAATTATACTCATGTTATCAAATGAAATTTTTTTGTTGAGTATAAAATAAAATAACACACAAAAATAGGAAAAAATATTTATTCAAAATTTCAGGTCGTTACAATTAATATTATATGTTCTTATTATAAATGATATTCCATGTTTAAATGTGACATACATTGTATATATTTTATATTGTGTTGTTCTATGCATGGTACCAATGTACCTGTTGAACTTATTATGGCTTAGTATCCCTTAAGGGGGAGCATGATAATATGATGTATGTTCCATGAAGATTCGACTAAGATAACACAAGTCATGATAAATTGGTATCTTTTTTTTTTTGTTATGGAATTGTATATATTTGATGTCATCTTGGATATATATTAGTTAGTTTTCCATAAATTAGAGATTGATTGTTATCATTGATGTTTACTCTGTACTACCTCTGATGGAACAAAGGTAGTGTAAATCCAAGAGGCAGTGAGACATTATTTGTACAAAGATATAGTTTCTCTATTTTTGAGAGGACTGTACAAATTCTTGCATGAAGTATTCACTATTTTTTCAAAATATGATTAGGGACTCTTGAATATAGAATCATCGTTAGATTTACCATACCAAATGATGATGATGACATGGTATTTCAATTACCTTCCACTATCTATTCTCTTGTTTTATACTCGGAGATATAATTTGATTATTTTATCAATGGTCCACAAGAAATTGGTTAGTATTTATTTTAAATATATTTGATATAAAAAATCCATGTAATGAGTCTTTTGTAAATGTGTGTGATACAAATATTATTATGGATGAGAGTTGGATTTATCCTCCAAATCGAACATCTAGAGAATATTTCAATGTAATTATGTAGTTTATTGAGTTAACTGGAGGATTTGAAAGTTACTATATTAGTTGTCCATGTAGAAAATGTGCTTAAAGATGTCAATTCACACGAGATACTATGAGGGAGCACCCATTCATTAACGTATTTCTGAAAAATTATAAGAGTTGGACTCGTCATGGAGTGGAATATGTTCGTTGACAAAATAATGATGCAGTTCATATGGATGTTGATGCAAGGATGAATGATCCAATGAATAAAATGCATACTGAAATGGTACTTGGGTTGGATCCTGAAGGCATTGACATCCATAATCTTGAGACCGGTGAGATAAATCTTTGCTCTGGTGCAAATCGTGATTCCAGGAGGTTTTATGAAGCACTTGATGATGCAAAAAAAGAATTATATCATGGATGTACTTATGACAATAAATTGTCATTTATCATGGAGTTGTTTCATTTGAATATTTTGAATTAGTGGTTAGACACATCATTCGACATACTATTGGTGTTATTGAAAAATGTTCTTCCTGTCGATGCTAAGAGTCCAGAGTCGTATTACCATGCTCATAATTTGACAGAGAACTTAGGTATTATATAGGAGACCATATATGAATGTGCACATAAAATTATGTTGTTTAGAAAGGAAACTATCCATTTGGATATTTTTACGGTTTGTGGCAATTCTAGGTTGAAAGAGAACAGGGGAAACCAGACTCATCAAAGTCTGATTGTGAAATATGGGAAAACGATTTCCTTAAATCAAATGTCTTACTTTCTCCTTAATCTGAGGTTGGAAATATTTTTTATGTCATATAAAGTTTCTAATTCAATTTTATTTCATGTAGAAATAATTCATGAAAGTGATATGTTATCCCACCTGGAAGACTCTCAGATTTTGATAAGAGACATCCCGACTTTTCTAAAGATGTTCGTAATGTCTGATTGGGGTTTGAAGTAGATGGTTTCAAAATATTTAAGTCTATGGATGGTGAAACTCATATCACATGGCCCGTGGTTTTGGTTCCTTATAATCTTCCTCCTTTGCTTTGTATGAAGGAACAATTTATATTAATTTCCACTCTTATTGATGGAATTAGATATCTGGGGGATAAGATTGATGTTTACCTCCAGCCATTGATTGATGAGTTGAATGAATTTTAGTGCGATGGTGTGATAACTTATGACTGCGAATGAGTGAAATGTTCAAACTGCATGCTTCTTTATTGCAGACAATCAATGACTTCTCGAATTATGATAATTTATCAGGCTGGAGTAAGAAAGAGGAATTTGGTTTTCCCTTGTTGCAATAAAAGTAAAAAATTTGTAAGGATTAAACATTCCAAAAAATTGGAATACATGGGTCACAAATGTTTTCTCCCCCCAACAAATGTTCAAAAAGGACAGAGTTTCATTTGATGGTTCTAGAGAGTTTAGCGCAACACCAAATATCATGATAGGAGTTGAAATGTTATCACAGATTAAGGAAGAAAAAATCTGCACGGTATATGAAATTCAGGATTAGGTGGCCCATCCATTATGTAATATCAGTGCTGCTGGTAAGCAGTGCAGTCACAATTGGAAAAAGAAAAGTATTTTTTATAGTCATCTGTATTGGAAAACTAACATTCTAAGGCATAATTTGGATGTCATGCATATTGGAAAAAATGATTGTTATAATATATTGTGGATTATTTTAGGTTTCAATGGAAAATCAAAGGAACATGTTAATGCACGTCATGATTTGGAAGAAATGGGTTTAAGGAAATAGTTGCATTTACAGTTAGCTGAGGGAAACAAGGAAAATATGCATGCCGTATAGTATACGATGACTACAAAGGAGAAAGAGACATTTCTTTCCATTTTGACGATGCTCAAGGTTCCTGATGGTTCCTCGTATAATATTTCAAAGTGTGTGAATCTGACGAGCAGGACATTGCAAGGGGTGAAAAGTCATGAAAATCAGATACTACTTCAGTAGTTGATTCCAATCGAAATCTATGATTGTTTATCCCGCAATTTTTTTCATCCGTTTATTGAGATGAGGAATTTTGTTAGACATAATTGTTTTAATAAACCAATGAAAGAGTGATTTAAAAAGTTTGCCGGACCGAATTGTACTTACTCTTTGTCACTTTGAAAAAACTATTTCCCCCCTAATTTTTGGATGTTATGGTTCACTTGATAGTGCACCTAAATGATGATATAATGGCAGCTATTACAGTGCAATTCAGGTGGATGTATCATATTGAGCATTATTTGAGTACATTGAAATGATTTGTACACAACATAGCTCATCCAGAGGCATCAATAGCCAATGGAAATTTGCTGGATGAGTGTACTACTTTTTGTTCATAATATCATTTGGATGTTGGAAAAAATAGATAATCCCTCTCAGATTCATGATGGTCTATTTTGAGAATGAACCATATTTGATATGGACAACATCAAGCGGATACAAGCACATCAATATATCTTGTTCAATACTCCATCAGTTGCACTATTAAGGCAGTACGTGTCTTATCAATTTTATTGTTTAACTTTTACATGTTTTATTTGCATAATTTGATCATTTAAACATTGCATTATCATTTGTAAGAAACACATTAATGAGATAAAAGAAGTGATGTATCATGCGACTGAGTATCAAATTCAACAATTCCATTATGCGTCATTTCATGACTGGTTCTAGGATTTTGTACGTATAAATTAATTTTCATTATGAGTGAAGTATTATGCTAATTTCTTTCTACATAAATCATTATTGAATTCTATGAATTATGTAGGTTCATAAGCTGAGGAAGTTAGGGGACCCCATGCTAACTGAAGAATTTATCCAACTGGATGAGGGTCCATCTATAACAGCTCGTCGTTATGAAGCTATAGATGCTAATGGTTTTTTATTTCGCATTAAAGATGTTGAAAAAAGACAAGAAACACAAAATAGTGGCATCGTTTTTCCATTCATCGATTCTGGTTATTACTATGGTCAATTGATAGACATCATTGAATTTGTATGTGCACATGGGTTGAAGTGCATATTGTTAAAGTGTAATTGGGTTGATCCAATGAATGGATTTAAAGTTGATCAATATCAGTTTCCATTGGTGAATTTTAACTATATGTTATACAGAAATAAACAAGTTGATAATGAACCTTTCATTTTGACATCACATGTGGAACAAGTATTATTCATTACTTTCCCTTAAAATCCATGTTGTAAAGTAGTTGTGAAAATGTCCTTGTGAGGTGTGTTTTTATTTGAAAAAAATTACCCCGATACTATTCCCTTTGTTTCCCAAAAGCTTGATCAACATACTTTAGTTCAATGTGAATAATATATTTATTGGGTCAGAACGTTTGTTGAAGGAGAAATGGTCTATTTTCTTGTTTAATGGAAGGTATAATTGTTTTCCGGCTATTCAGTTTGGAATGTCCTAGGATATCATAAATTATCTAACCATTTTATAAATCCATGTATGTTTTAATCCCCACATTATAAGTTTCTTCGTTTATAAATATTTAGAGTGATTTATCTTTTGGTATCTACATGTTATTGTCAGTGTATCTTCCCATTGAAGTATTATTCATTTGGTTCATGTGCTTCTTGAATATTTATTAATTTAATATGAAATTTGGTTATGCATTGATTGGTTTTGTACCTAATTTTATATCTATTTTGTTAACTTTTTGATTTTTTAAAATCCATTTACAACTAATTATTCAATACCTTTTTGTTTGATTAACAACTATAAAAGTTTTATTTAATTAAAAAACAAACCAATTTATCTTTTGGACAATTTGAATAGTCCCTTTACTGATGTTTTCTATGACTGTAGGCATGTTAGGGGAAGAGGCAGCAGATCCACATTATCCATCTCATCCATCTACGTCCCTGGGTCGAGGTATGTTTGAATGTAATTGTGTTTGTTTTTTATATATTTGATAAATATATATATTTATATATATATTTATTTATTTATAACAACTATCAAATTATATATATATTTATTTTCAACATGATCGGACTCGACCACTTCTTCCTCTCACACGAGAGGCCCTGGTCGAGGCATTTTATCATGGAATTCCAAACCAACGTTTGATGTTTCCCTTGATGAGAGATTTCATCTTGTGGGAATGAATTCCCCTGCATTTATTCATCAGCTGGGTCATATCATATGTGACCCATATCAATTTCCTTTGACCACATGTGACTGGGGTTTTATGCCTCATGACACATTAGATCGTCTTTGGAGGGAGGTTCAAAAAATAATACAATTTTAATTTATTCCCTATTTATAAACAACACTAACATATTTGATTTTTTTCTTAAATAGAATAATCCTAAAGTATTCTTCAATGAGTTTTGGCCCGTGTGTATGAGCAAGTTCTGTAAGATTTGGAATGATTATAAAGGAAAAGTCAAGAGGGACCACTGGGTACCAAATGTGGGTCCCCCAGACATTCTGGAAAATGTCATGAGAGGTGTTCTCCCAGATCAGTGGCATGAAATAGTTTCATATTGGTCAACTAAGGGTGTTTCGGTTTGTATTTTTATTTTCAAGAATGTTTGATTTGTTCGAAATTTGAATTAATTGAATGTAGGAGGTGTCAGCATGCCATTCTGAGAATCTAGCATTCCAGGGACAACCTGACCAGCTCGGGACTCATCACGTGTCTCAGGTCCTTCATGAGGTATTTATTATTCAATTTTTAATTTATAAATTAATATGGTTTTGTGTTTATATTCTATTAATATAAAGTTACAAGAGCAAGGTGCACCGACTGATAAAATGTGGTTGTGGATGAGGACTCGTGATCGGAATGATCTAGAGGCTGAAGCATTGATAGTAAGTTCTTATACTCCTTACCAATAATTACATAAATTTGTAGATTAACATATATATTTATATATATTTAAATATTTCACAGGCTCAATTTGATACTGAGGTAGAACAGCTGTCAGAGGACCAGCGACAGCTTCCCATGCGATGGGATGAGATCTTCCATCAAATTATTGGTCCGAACGGGTGTGGTTATAGTTTGACCTATGGGACAAGGATTCGTCACTATATAGTATCACACTTTACGATTGTCGGTCTTTCATTTTAGCAGATGATACAGTAATTGTCACATTTCGAGGCACAGTTATGTGACTCTGAGGAGGTAAATGCGCAATTGATCGCTGAGGATAGAACACTGCAGGAATATGTGCGTCCAGGTGATGTTGAAAGGGATCACACGACGCAGGTTTATACTGAATTTATTTATTTACATTCAATTATTTTTCTTATGAAAATATTCATAATTTTTATTTTTTTTAGACCCTAGGCCCACCGGATGGAGGTATCAATCATGACCATGCATGATGCATCATATTCACGAGTTGTGTTTCTTGTTTTATTGGTGGGGTTGTTATTGATGTTTCAAATGGTAAATTTATTTTTCTTTGTGATGATCAAGAAGAATTTAATTTTTTTCGGAAGTCCACACTTTTGTTGAGTTTCAAGTTAATTGATGTGGTTTAATTTGTCTTTAGATCCAGGATAAGAAAGGATACACATGGACATTCTATCCGGGGGTGTTGGGAGCTGTTTGGGGGTATGGAGTGGGATGTTCCAGTGGGTGGGGGTTGGGAGCTGTCCGGGGGGTATAGAGTATGTTGTTCGGTGGGTGGAGGTTGGGAGCTGTCCGAGTGGGTTGGGAGGGGGCGGTTAGGGGTGGGGGTTGTCCAGGGGGTTGGGAGTGGGCTGTCCGAGAGGAGGGAGGGGTAGTGAGGATTGATGTTTTTTGGTGAGAGGGGGTTCTCCGGTGGGAGATTTTTGGGAAAATTATTCATTAGGCCATCAGGATAATTTTACATTAGGTCATTGTTCAGTATTCCATTAGGCCTATTGGCCAAATAGTCATTATTTCAGTATTCCATTAGCCCAATTGGCTAATCAGGCCGTTAGAAAAATTGTCCATTAGGACATCAGGTCATTGGATGTTTGTCCATTAGGCTATTTATCCATTAGGAAAACTATCTAAGAGACTGTTAGTTCAATTGTAAATTATATCCTTAGGCCATTATTACCGGAGTTCATTAGGACAATTGACCATTATTTTATTAGGGCAATTGTTCATTAGTCTGTTAGCCCATTAGGGAAATTGGAAAGTTGGCCAATTATCCAATTGGATGTTAGGAAAAATAGTAATTAGGCCATTATTCCATTATTCTAATTCTAAAACTAGACAATAGGCCATTATTCCAATTGTAAAACATATGTGGTGTGCACGGTATGACTGAATATGTTGTTTTTAACAGTTTTGTGTGCTCTAAAAGTGTGCGTTAGGTGGTCAAATCCTGCCAAACGACCACAAACTGTCATGAAATCATACTATAGGAACAATGGTGTGAATTTTAAAATGGTCGGGTAGACGGTATGTCGATCGGAGGGGTTGTTTGACCACAATGACTGGAAACGCATTTCCGGAGTCAAAAAACACCAAAACGACGTGCAATGGTCAAATTCAGAGTCAACATTCTTAGAATGAATTAGAAACAAATTAAAACAATAGAAATAATATTTGTGACATGTAGGAGGAGATGTAACGTCAAGAAGACATGTGGTGTGCGCATTATGACCAATATGTTGTTTTTAATAGTTTGGTGCGCTCTATAAGGGTTTGTTGGGTGGTCAAAACCAACCTAACAAATTCAGAACGCCAAGAAATCATTCTACAAAAACCGTGGAGTGAATTTTGAAATGGTCAGGCAGATGGTACGTCAATCAGATGTGTCGTTTGACCGTGGTGACCAGAAACACATTTCTGGAGTAATAAAACACCAAAACGACATGTAACAATAAAATTCCTAGAAAACGTACTCATAATTATTTTAAATAATAAGAAAACAATAGAAATATTATTTGAGACATGTAGGAGGAGACAACAAGTCAATAAGATGTGCGGTGTGCCTGATACGAGTGAATTTGTTGTTTTTAACAGTTTGGTGCACTCTAAAATGGTGTGTTGGGTGGTCAAAACTAGTTGAACGACCTAGTAATGTCATTAAATTAGAAGAAAATAAACCATGGTGTGAATTGTAAAATTATCGAGAAGACGGTACATCAATTGGAGCTTTCTTTTGACTGCGGAGACAGGAAACACATTTCTGGAGTCATAAAAGACCAAAACGACGTGTAACGGTCAAAATTGTAGAAAATGTTCTAAGAATTACTTGAAATCACATGAAAAAAATAGAAATATTATTCGGGACATGTAGAAGGAAACTACACATCAATCGGACATGCAGTGAGTGCGGTATGACCGCATATGTTGTTTTTAACAGTTTGGTGCACTTTAAAAGGTTGTGTTGGGTGGTCTAAACGAGCCGAACGTCCTCGGAATGTCATGAAATCATATGAAAACAATCGTGGTGGGAATTGTGAAATGGTTGGGAAGAAGGTACATCAATTGGATGTGTTGTTTGATCGTGGTGATTAGAAACAAATTTTTGGAGTCATAAAACACCAAAACTATGTGTAACGGTCAAATTCAAAGAAAACGTTCTCATAATGACTTTAAATCACCTAAAAAAAATATAAATATTATTCGTGACATGTAGGAGGAGAGGGCATGTTAATCGGACGTGTGGTGTGCACGGTACAACCGAATATGTTGTCTTTAACAGTTTGGTGCGCTCTAAAAGGGTGTGTGGGGTGGTCAAAACTAGCCGAACGAACTCGGAATTCCATTAAATCATATGACAGCAACTGTGGTGTGAATTGTAAAATGTTTGGGCAGAATGTACGACAATCGGAGGTGTTGTTTGACCGTGGTGACCAGAAACACATTTTTGGTGTCATAAAACTCCAAAACAACATGTAACGGTCAAATTCAGAGAAAACGTCCTCGAAATGACTTCAAATCATAAAACATAATAACAGAAATAAAATTCGTGACATGTAGGAGGAGAAGAAATGTCAATCAGACGTGTGGTGTGCGCGGTACGACCAAATATGTTGTTTTTAACAGTTTGGTGCGCTCTAAAAGGGTGCGTTGGGTGGTCAAAACCAGCCGAAGGACCTTGGAATTTCCTAAAATCATACGACAACAACCATGGTGTGAATTGTGAAATGGTCGGGTAGAAGTTATGTCAATCAGAGATTTCATTTGACCTCTATGACTAGAAACACATTTCCGGAGTTATAAAACACCAAAATGACATGTAACCGCCAAATTCAGTGAAAACGTTCTCATAATGACTTGAAATCACATGAAAAAACATAAATATTAATCGTGACATGTTGGATGAGATGGCACGTCAATCGGACGTGCAATGTGCACGGTACGAACGAATATGTTGTTTTTAACAGTTTGACATGCCCTAAAGGGTGTATTGTGTGGTCAAAACCAGCTGAAAAAACCCAAAATTCCATTAAATCATATGACAACAACTATGGTGTGAATTGTAAAATGTTTGGGTAGATGGTACGTCAATCATAGGTTTCGTTTGACTGCGGTGATTGGAAACACATTTCCAGAGTCATAAAACCCCAAAACGATGTGTAACTTTTAAATTCAGAGCAAACTTCCTCAGAATGACTTTAACTCACACAAGAACAATAAAAATATTGTTCATGACATGTAGAAGGATATTTCACATCAGTCGGACATGTGGTGTGCGTGGTACAACCGAATATGTTGTTTTTAACAGTTTTGTGCACTCTAAAAGGGTGTGTTGGGTGGTCAAAACCAACCTAACAACCTCATAATGTCATTAAATCAACAGACAACCACCGTGGTGTGAATTGTGAATTGGCCAGGTAGACTGTGCATCAATTGGAGGTGTTTTTTGACCGCGGTGACCGGAAACGCATTTCTGAAGTCCTAAAACATCAAAAACGACGTGTAACAGTCAAATTCATAGAAAAAAAATCCTCAGAATGACTTGATATCACATGAAAATAATAGATATATTATTGGTCACATTTAAGAGTAGACGAAATGTCAATCAGATGTGTGGTGTGCACGGTACGACTGAATTTCTTGTTTTTAACAGTTTGTTGTGCTCTAAAAGGGTGCGTTGGGTGGTCAAAACCAGCCAGACGACCTCGAAATGCCATGAAATCATACTAAAACAAACATGGTGTATGTTTTGAAATCTTTGGGTAGAAAATACATCAATCAGACGTGTCGTTTCACCGCAGTTACCGGAAACACATTTCCGCAGTCATAAAACACCAAAACGGTGTGTAACGGTCAAATTCACAGCAAACATCCTGAGAATGACTTGAAATCACATAAAAAATAGAAATATTATTTTTAACATTTAGGATGATACGACACATCAATCAGACGCGATGTGTGCGTGGTACGACCTAATCAGTTTTTTTACAGTTTAGCGCGCTCTAAAAGGGTGCATTTGGTGGTCAAAACCATACAACTGGACTCAGAAGTTCATTAAATCATACAAATACCACCGTGGTGTGAATTTTGAAATGTTCAGGCAGACGGTACTTCAATTGGTGTTGTCGTTTGACAGCGGCGACCGAAAATGCATTTTTGGTGTCATAAAACACTAAAACGACGTGTAATGGTCAAATTCAGTGAAAAAATCCTCATAATGACTACAAATCACACAAAAACAATAGAAATATTATTCGTGACATGTTTTAGGAGACTTCACATCAATCGAAGGTGCGGTGTGCACGATAAGATTGAATATGTTGTTTTTACCAGTTTTGTGCGCTCTAAAAGGGTGCATTGGGTGGTCAAAACCATATGAACGACCTCGGAAGGCCATGAAATCATAATACAATAACTGTGATGTGAATTTTAAAATTTTTGTGTAAAATATACCTCAATAAGAGGTTTCATTTGACCGAGGTGACCATAAATGCAATTCTGGTGTCATAAAAAACAAAAATGACATGTAACTGTCAAATTCACAGCAAACATCCTTAGAATGACTTGAAATCCCACAAAAACTATAAAAATATTATTCGTGACATGCAGGATCATATGAACCATAAATCTTACATGTGGTGTGTGCGGTACGACCGAATATTTTGTTTTTAATAGTTTCATGCGGTGTGCGCAGAGATCATTCCTTTTTAGACCACAAAACACTTCCACAAGCTAAACCAAAGACTCCAAAACAAGAAAAAAAATCCAAAAATGTTAACATTTCTTAAATTTGGGGTTTTAAATTATTATAGCATCCATGATTTGATGTCAAAATTATTTTTATTATATATATATATATTAACTGAATAACTATGTCTAATTTACGTTTGTTTTTTTAGTTGATTTTTTGTTTCATATTGTAGGTTTATTGAAGCAGAAGATTGAAATGGATTAGACATGTCTGGATCATTGAATATAAAGCACATCGGTCATTTATCGATTCTGAGGATCTAGATGTTTATTTATTTGGAATTGTTTTCTTTTTTTTTTATGATTTTTACCCTGTTTCTGCTGTTTGGGAACCATCAATGATTAAAAAAAAACAATTTTTCCAGGATGGCGACCACCAATGGTGGTCACTATAGGTCGTCTGGGTAGTAGGATAGTGACCTCCCTCGACTGTCGCTTTAGCTCGGCCGAACATTAGGCCATGGACCGCCAATGGCGGTCACTATTTCTCAGCCGGGCAGGAGGTCAGCGACAACCTGGAGGTCACTGAAGGCCAATATTTCGGCCCCTTTCAGCGACTACCATTGGTGGTCTCTGTAGGCCAATAACATCGGGCCGAAAGTGACCGCTATTGGCGGTCATTGAGAAATCTCTAAAGACCATTAGTGACCGACAATGGCAGTCGCTAATGCTCGAATTTTTAGAAGTGAGCTTACCATTTGGAAATTCTACCAAGTCTCTCAAAAGTTCATGATGTGTTCTATGTATCACTATTAAGGAAATACAAGACAAACCCAACACATGTACTTGACTGTGATGAAATAGAAATAGAACCCAATCTGTCTTATTATGAAGATCCTATCAAGTTTCCAAATACCAAATAACAAGTGTTGAGAAATCAGACAACTCGTCTGGTAAATGTTCTTTGGAGAAACCATAAAATGGAGGAGGCGAAGTGGGAAACTGAAGAACATATGATGAAGATCCACTTGATTCTTTTTATGAAGTAATTTTCTAGAAATTTCTAGGAAAATATTATCTGAAGGATGTAATAATGTAACACCCAAATATTCCATAGTACTCGTCTTTTTAAATAATTTAATATCTTGCGCCACACGCAACATTGAGTTTTAGTGCATCATGACCTTTCAAACTATCCATTTAAGTAGAGGTTATGAATATTTTTAACCAAATTATGAAATTTAAAAATTTTATCCTTCCAAATAGACTTCATTTTTGAATTCAGAATATTGAAATTATCTTTGGGCCAGTTTTTAGTATTTTTCAGTTTCAATTTTGGATGAATAGTGAAAAATACTGCATTGTTGTTAAAAAACTGACTACTTTATTTAAATGATTATTTTACTATACATTTATAAGAATGTAAAAATTGATAAATAATACATATAATAACCTAATATAGTTCATTCAAATTATTTTATAATATAATTAGATATAAAAATTTATTGAACTTTTGAACATGTCTTTTACCCACCTTCTAGCCACATCTACGAAATTTTCTTTAAATGTAATTTTACCAATTCATTGGATTAAATATTGAAAAAATAGAAAAAAAATATTTGTAATCAAAATGAAAAATTTGGTCTGATTGGATCATCAAAATTTTTGTTGAATATTAACTTTTAGATAGTATTTAATATGATTAAAGGTAAATGTGGTAATTAAGGGTAAAAATAATATTTTAATATTATAATATTACCCTATCACTTGTCCAAATTTAATTGGATAAGTGTTTTTAAACCTAAATAAACCTTAGGTTGATTTGTGATCATTTTTATGCCACTTGTTATAGATTAAGACATTTATTATATTTTATTTAAAGAAGAGTTAAAGATTTCATATTCAAACTTTAATAACTATATGAATTTTAATATATGGTTATATAAGTTATAGGGTCGACTATAAATAGTATTTAGAAATATAAAATTTTTATCAACATAATGGTAATGTATTTATAATTTTAAGAAATAAATAACTAATTTAAATAATGACACATAATGATTTATTAATTGAATTATTAATGGAAGAATCAATTAAATGATATTAAAAATATTAAAATAAATATATAATGACTTAATAAATGACATAAAAAATTATAGATAACATAGATATTTTTGTTATATATTAGATGTATTGGTTCAATGTTATCATTTTGGTTTGATATTTTTAAAAATAAAAATATTGAATAGTATCTAAATTGACAAAAATTATACTTTAAAATAAAAAATATTTTATTAAATGTTAAAAAATTAATAAAAATCTCATGTTCAGAAAAAATACAATTATAATGTTAAATATATCATAAATGATTCAATTTGTGTTCTTTTTTCATTTTATAGTAGCTATATAAACCATGTATTATAAAAAGACAAGTAAACATGGTAAGAGTTAAAATGTTTAACTAAGGGTTATGTCCAAAAGATAAGGTTAATTTGGTGACCTGAACATGTATAAAAATAACTACTTTAGAGGATGAATACACATCCTCATCGTAGTCTATAAATAATTCACATTAAATCTATTTGAAATAGAAAATAAATTTATAATAATTTAATTGTTTTGGAGTTTCCATAAGTACCCCAACACTATTTTATAAAAGAGATCCTCTTATTCTCTTTTATTCACACCTATAAAGCCCTTAAGATTGGAAAAACCCTGACCGTTTCTCCTCCCAAATTCCTTCACTTAATCTGATATTCCATACATTGGGAATAAAGCAATCCTACAGTGTATTTTGTGGAAATAAAAAGGAGATGCTCAAAGAAGAGGTAATTACATTACTAATTTCCTTCAATTTCATTTCGTGTTCCACTTTCTACTCCTATGTTTTTTTCATAATAATGTAATAAATATAATATTATATATAATATGAGATTTTATTATGATTATTGGTCAAAAATATTCCTCATTTTATCTAGCCTACAAATAACAATATCACCATGCGTGCATGCATGTGACTTACTGTCTCCACGCCATGGTGTAATTTGTTATTCAACACTAAATTATTTGGATGGGTATAATGATGATTATAATAGATAGAAATAATTAACATGACATTATTATTATTTTTTATAATTAATATACCATCAAATTCCATACCGTTTAACCATTAAGGGGATGATAGCATCCCTCATGTGTACATACAACATACTCTCACCATGATGAGGTGAGATTCATTCTACATGTTAACAATTAAAGAATTATTATTAAATTTATATGATGAGTAAAAATAATAATTATTAACCTTATCTCATTTTTTATTTGAATCAAATACATCATATTCATAAAAATCATGACTTACATGACAAAACATGCATAAGAAAACGATGTAGTTACCACTCCAAATAATGGTAATACTACAATATTTTTATCAAAACGATATAAGATGGTCATATATGATATCATAAATATGGATATGGTTTTGATATAATTTAATAACATACTTTAACAATTATAAATGAGTTTAACACACCCTCTACTAATGGAATGTTCAAGGTAAGGGTTAATTTTTCATTCTCATTATTTTCTAAGGTTGTTTACATGTAAGTTTATAACATGAAATAGTTATCATCCATGTTCAGGTTTCTTAAAATTTATTTTATGTATCATTGAAAATTGTTTAATTTTGTTTTTACCCATGTTTTAATTTTTATAAAACATTTTTATGGGAATCTTTCCATCGTTTTCTTTACGAGGTACTTTATCAAATTTTCAAAAAATTAAAGAAAAAATATTTTTTAACTTATACAAGGTGAGTGGATATTTCTACTACCATGATGCCTTATTTTTTTGAATATTACCTTATAATATAACAATGTTATTTTTAAAATAAATTTTTTCTTTTATAAATTTGGTAATTTTAAATGAATTCATTATAAAAAAGGTATATCTCTCTCAAAGAGTATAAATGATTTTGTTAGATTATTTTCATCTATGTCAACATACTTTATTGGATTTTATTCCTAATTGAGGTTGACTTATTATGATACACTCTTCCATATTGTATTAAAGGTTTTATAATATGTTTGAATATGTATGTGCTATTTTTATACCATTCATATTTTATGGTTAAATAAATAAAATAACTTATGCTAGTTTCAATATGAATGTTTATGTTATGTTTCACCCTTTTCAAATGAAAAATACATTGGACATCATAAATGATGGTTTTGGTCGGCTATAGCCCCTATATTCATTAGTAGTTCTCAGGAGACGAACTAATGTCCCAGATCACGGATTTGATGGTATAGTTATGTATGGTACTGGCATAAGGCCTTGAAGGTATGGTTTTTTTGTCCGGCATTATGAATTCCCTCATTATGAGTTTAGTTATTGATATTTCATGTGATTATACAACTAGTACAATATCAATGTAAATGTTTAAATGAAATTATTTGATTTATTATTGTTATATTATGCTGCATATTATGTTTAAGAGGCTTATGTTTCAGTTGTATACCTTTCCCTAAAATTTTATTCATATTTATGATAGCTTCTACTATATTGTTTATCCTTACTGAGGATCTATCCTCACCCCTTTCTTTGGTTCTATTTTACCCCAAGATGTAAAAAGGTATCTTATGAATGAATTATAGATATAATCTAAGGGATATGAGTGTTTTAAAATGTGGCACTATATTTTTTTTCATTTCAAGATGTAATGTAAAACATATGTTTGTATCTAGTGTTTCCAAGGATATGAAATTGATCGGTCTTTAGGGATTTGATATCTTGTAATCATGCCAATGTAATAAAATAATGCACTAAATTTTCACAACGTGGGTTGGGGTGTTACAGTTCAAGAAAAAATTAGAGTAATAATTTGTCACATCTCTTTAATGTGAGAATATATTCTCTTGGTAATGGAACAAATTTTAGGGTTCCCAAACCCTTCTTTGATATTACACTTCCCAAAAATTACACTTCCTGATTTACGTACCTTAGATTATCGCACCATTACAAATCCCTTGGAAAAGGATACCCAACTTCATGGGATCATATTCCTTACTATGTATGTAAGCCTATGGATCCTATATATGTACCCATTGTAGTCATGCAAATGAGACACTATAAAATAGGATTTATGATCCTTATTACACCTAACATCACAGTAGAATATATCATCACCTTAGTGTGTTATGGATGATTTACAATATGATTTTCCCAGACCATCCTCATGATCTGATAACTTTATACTATGCTTTACAATTCCCTTACAAACTATTCAAGATGATATAAAATTCTTGGTGATACATCACCATGTTTTGTACCCTTTCTCAATGAAGGTATGCGACACCCCATTATGGAATCTTTAATGGCCCACACATTGTGATTAGAAACCACAGGATGTAGGGATTGAGCCTCATAATTTAAGATACAAACTTCCCTAGGGAGCTACTACCCTTCCTGGGTAGATTGATCCCCATACCCATCCTCATCTTCTGGATATTGGAGTCATAAAAAATATTCCATGGCCCTCAAAAAGGAGTAGATATAATCTTTAATTGATCATGATACCGATGAAGAAGGTCCTTTACATACCAACTAAAGGAATTTTCTCTTTACAGGATAGAGCTTCAATACATGTGTGCCCAGAAAACATCATGACAGAACCTAACAACTTAGGGTGTTACTGGTAATCCCCAGCATGTATGACGAATCCCATTTTCCCCAAAAAAACCATTGGTTTATGAATTTTATAACCCATATTCCTACTATCCAGGAATTCATAGCATCCCTTGTATTTCACCAAAACTAATATTTCCACCACATACCTTCCTTGGACCATTGAAACGATTGTAGACACCTATATTTAGAAATTCTACTAACACATATGGGATTTTTCCTACTGACTAGAGGAATCCTGTATTTTCCGGAAAGGAGATCTAATCCTCATGAGCCATGGAAACACCACGTATGAATTCAACACTCTTGGATTTTTATGGTCATTCCTGGTATTTTTTCCTTATATTACATGATCATTGGTCAGGTCCAATATAAATGACCCTAAACTACATTGATATAAGGCGTGAGACAAAAGACCCTAAACTATAGAAATAGAAGTTTCGAGCTTAATAACCTTAAACTAAAGTGTTATGAGGTCCAAGATAAAAGTCAATAAACTAAATCAATATAAATTCAGAGCTAAAATACCATAAACTAATTCGATAAATGTTCTGAGATAAAAGAATCAAAAAAAAATTATAGATGTTTTGAGATAAAAGATCCTAAACAACAGTACTAGATGGTATGATCTCAAAGGCCCAAAACTGTAGCACAATAGTTATTTAGTATGAAGGAAGAGAAAAGCTTGTAAGGAACCTCATATGGACTTGAAAAAAATCAAGCTACTCTCTCCAAGCCTATATTCATTAGAAAATGATAAATATCTATCCACCTGGGACATCATATCTCTAGTATAAAAAGATAAATAACTCTCCATATGGGACATTTATTCTACCTAAATTATCATTATATGAATTAGGTGATCTCAAGATATTTTGAGTAGATATATCAATAAGGAATCTCATGGGGGTGGGAATTCATGAGCAATTCTTGAGAGGAATCTGTTATGATTTAAATATTTAGATCCAAGCATTCAAGTTTAAATGATAGTATGCAAAGGGTGGGTATTGTTGGAAATTCATATAATATCAAATCAGTGAAGAGTCATGCCAATTAGGTATGAAAGGAAAAAAAATGGAAAACACCATATAGAGTTTAGAAAATTCATTTATTAAAATCATGAAATAGGTGGAATCTCCACATTTTAGAGTCTCTCCAATAATATATTCAAAAAAGTGTTCATATCAATGGTAAAAATATAATAAGATTCAATCATGTGAGCCAACCAATTTGGAAAGAGTTTGGAGAGAAGCATCAATTGAATGTTTAAGTGCTGATCATCTCACCTCTTCTTCTTCTTCCCCTTGATGGAGAGTGTCAAAAAAAGTATTCATCTTTTTAAATATCTTTTGAGAAGTTTCCAATGAGTATGATAACGATGATATGATAGACCTTAGGTGAGTTTACATTTCCTCATTTGTCTATATTTGTATTGTCTAGGATTCCATATGGGTGTGAAATTTAGATATAAATAGGTGGCTCTACTCATGTTACCGAAAAGCCTCTTTTATCTTCTTAGAAAGGGGATCCTCATCTGTAAGATCATACAATCCCCTCTCATAAGTAGGAAAATATTTCTGTGTTAGGATAAATTTCTTCATGATTTCATAGATTGATTTATATCAAAACCACCCCCAAGACGTTAAATAGTTGATGAATGTGTTCTCATTGGTCATGAAATTTTTTCAAAGGAGTCTCAGTAATCCAGGCATGAATCTTCTTCTAGATCAGTGATATTGTGTTTGAGCTTCTCTGACTCATGGGACAGGAGTGCCAAAAGAAGAAACAACCAGCTAATATGGCATGGAATCAAGAGAGGGGGATCCATATATCATCCCCTAAATAGTGTCATCACCCATTTCTCATGTGGGAGGGATGATTTCATTGAAAAAATCCGTCCCACTATCTAGATGGTCATCTTCAGGATGAGGTCACTTCTTCAATGTCTCATACATGTATTTAATCAACTCCATCATTTATAGGGAAAGTGGGGTTGGTGAGGAAAATGTCTTTCCCACATGAAAAACCAGTAATCCTTGAACACCACCCAAATAAGATGATGCCTAATACTAGGAATAATACTAAGAAATAAATGTGGGAGCATCAGAAGATGGAATAATGATCTCAGCATCAACATATCTATGTGCCAACATAGTCCAAAATTATCATAGGATCCTAAGGGTTTTTTGTACTCACACACCAACATAGTAAGTGGAGAGACTCTTTGGGTGAATCCTAATTTACTAGAAAACGATAAAGTTTATAGGGCTCACATATGATCAGCTCATCTATCCTCACTAGAAGAACCCTATCTCAAAGGGAGATCAAGTATGGCCAGTCATCGAGATATTTACTTCCATTATCGATGATCAAGCCAATCTACATATGATAAGGGGTGAAATAAAAGAAATCATATTGACTGAAAATGTCTTTAACCTCATCAAATATTAATGACATATCCCAAACAACAGATATGTTTAGCAACCTTAGATGAGATAAGGCCTCAAAGATCTCGGTGGAATTGTAATATTCATAGCAATGTAAATTCTACCTTATCCATCTAAAAAAATGGAATGTACCATTGATCCAATATTGGTGTTGCCTTGTTGAATGTTTCTCATGAGTTACTAAATGCATGTACGGGTTATCACTACCAAATTAAGGTGTTGTCCCTCTGCTATCCATTATTCTATTACCATTATACTGAATAGGATTCTTGAATGTGAAAGGTACTAGGCATATAGTGAATGCCCCAAAATTGGGTTTAGAAAAAATTCTATATAACCCCGTGAACTCATGGATGTCGGTGAATAACTTCACAGTTTAATCAGAGGATTTTGTGTGAAGATGATTAAACACAAAATTAAAACCACAAAATACCACATTTATATTCGAAGCCACATGCGAAATCTGATATTCTTTGTCATTCGTGGATCGAATAATAGGAATCCAAATTCCCTTAGATCTTCCACATGTGCTTCAAAAATATTTTGGATAACCGATAGTTGAAATCTAGGTGCTAGCATAGAGTTCCAATGAAGCCTTTTCCCCTCCAATGATCACTGCATCATCTTGCTTGCGATGCATGAGAGATATATCAATATGAGCTCTTGAATCTTGATACTCTCTCCCTAAAATTCATGAGAGAGGATTAGAGAGAAAGATGTTGTTAATAGTAAATGTCAAACTCCTCTTCTCTTTTATTTATAGTGTGAAATTCAATTACCCAGAAATGCCAAACTGACCCCTAAATAATTAACACACTATATAAATAATATTTTGACTAATAAAATGAATAAAAAATATCTCATATTAATATTATCACTTATAATATAATATAATATATATATTACGTGATAACACACAATTCTTTTAACTCATATCACACTATCGAAAATATTAATTAAACCCTGAATATTTAAATATTAGTTCATACAATATTTATCATGTATTTATGTTAAAATTGTAAATACATTTAATAAATAAATTTAATGTTTATTATTCTTAACTTGAATAATATGAATTTATTTATTACATCTGTGATCGTATATCCATAGAAAAATCATGGACCCCAATGGTTAGGCCCACCATGTAGAAAACTCATATTCTACAGAATAACGAATATTATTGAATACACTATTATGTGTGACCCTCTAGGCCCTTATCTAAATTACAGTGAATATTATTCACATACCAAGAGAAGATCTAGAAACCCATCATGGCCCCTAAAGAGATAAATATTATTACAACAACGGCAAAAAATCTACAAACACACATTGTGTAATACAATCTATTTGTATTTATTATCTCATAAATGAATATGTACATTTGTTTCATCACCATTTTCTTGCTTTATTGTTTGTTGATATGAGTGGATGGATGTATGCTCAAATTCCATGTACATGGCCTTTTGAAGGTACTACCATCCTGATCAATGAATTCTGAGATATATAACATCCTTATAGTGGAAGAGAAAAATCCTTTCTTGACCATTACACTAATGTCATGCCACCAATGATGCACTAAACCCAAGCTAACTCTCCATGATTTCATCATCATGGTTTTTGCCTTGCATCAAAGTACATGATAAAATGGCACACAATGGAAATGATCTCAATTTATGATACCTTTACACATGTCCATAGATAAGAACATCCAATGAAACCCAAAACATGGGGTGTTTCTATTGGTGGATTTTTCCTCATGATCTAAGTACTAAAGATCACTAAGTGGGAACTTCATGAGAATAAGTCTCAATTCATATGAGCCCCCATCACTTGATTGTAAAACATTTACGATGTCTAATCTGTAAGATGTATCTAGACCATATGACCATTGTTTATGATTAATAACGTAGTATCTGAAGAGTCTAATTATAGTATGAAATCTTCTATAACCTTTCTGATAAGACAATTAACATATCGACATTACCATTTAATGGTAGACAAAAAAATGTCTACACTATAATGGTTAGAATATATCATGTATATATAACTATATACATGATATGGTAATCAAAATAACTATATAGTTAGGTATAAAAAACCAACTATTAAAAAAATCCCACATTCACTATAGCCTATATACTAACCATACTTGTTAGCAAATCACATGATAATGATCATATTTCTACTGAGTCATGAAATTAAGTGCTAGGCCTTCCACGATTCTGCCTCCTGAAGATTATTCTATATAAGACCTCATATCCTTGAGTAAAACTTCTCAAGATATAGAAACCCTAAGTATATCCTTCTTATACATTTTTGTAACATGACATCTTGGATTGTAAGAGTATAGAAATTTACATTATGAGAATACTTTTCTTACTATGTGTGATTCCAATAACTGAAAGAAATCGTTGCATTCAACTGCTTCATGGATGACTCAAAAGATTCAACGTTCATAATATTTGTTGGTATGGATCCCACTGGATCATATTATCTTGTATTTCTCATTAATTTAGACTAACGACGATACTAGGTCTCGTAGATATAAGGAAGATAAGTTTGTATTCCCTTAAAACATGTATTCCTCCATCCCTGCTTATAAGGAACATATTATTTGTACTTTCTGAAGTACAATCAGATATCTCTAACTTATTCACTTACAGTACTCCTAGATATAGCTGATATCTTCCAATTAGAAAGTATATCTTAGGAATATCAGTTCTTTTTCATATTATCATATACATAATTAACCCATCACTTAAGCATTTGGATTTTAACCCATTACACTGATCTTCTACCATTTCTTAGTCATGTCAACATAGAGAGATTATGCCATTTTACATTGGTAACAATTAATCATAAATTGTTTCAACTTTTATTTTTCAGTACCATGGAACAATATGCCTCATTGAATAGGTAAAAATAACCTTTAGATCAACCTCATTATATTCTTTTCCCTAGAATATAAGATGCTACTTTAATTCAATCATGGGATAATAAATTTCATCATGGTCTTAACTAACTATAAGACCAATATTAGTTTTTCCATATGTTTCCAATCATATTTTTTTTGGAAAAAATTGGTGATACCACTAACCTTTGGTAGACACATGGAAAATATTTATTTTGAATGTAAATTATATGACCCCATTTCTTACATCAATATTAAACCAGATATCAATAACTAGTTACCATTATTAGCATTCTGGGATGTGACCATCCCTTTCTGTTTTCATAGTATAAACAACATACATGTTTGGTGGTCATGAAATATAATTATCAATATAAAATGATCATAGGAAGTTTCCATGAAAAGTAAAATTCTAATGGATTTAGGCATAAATACATGGTATTACTAATTGTGCCTTATTGGTACTATACATGTCCCATCCATTTATCAACTCACTTGAATAGAAACCGCATTGTTCAAAAGAAAAACCACCATTACATATTGATACATGGAATCCATTATTAAATTTTAATTATTCTTTTCAATCTTATGTATTTTACATAAACTATTTACTTGTATAAAATATTATTCATAAGGAATAATAAGTCACTGGTCGCGGTGAATACAAAAACCATCACCATGGTCTTATCCTTCATATGAAGTATTTTTCTTTGGAACGTACTATGTGCCACATGCACTTGTGGAACTAATTCCTACACCAACAATTTGTGCAACTCTAGCATTGACTAAAACCAAGTCAATCTGGCTCCCACTATCCCAAATATACGTGCCCCCTTTTATAAAAATTTAATCCATCACATGATAACCACTTTCTTTATTAGGATTTTAGGTAATATCTTAAACAACAATTGGGGTAATTACATAGATTCACAATGTGTTCAACATGATGAAAGTTTTTTTAACAAACAATTTTCATCCATAAACATTACCTTATGAAATAATGGATTTCCATCATACTTTAACTCATCTGATATCCATTGTTCATATTAATTGGAATATGATTATAGGATATCTCTGTTATTTTCAAAGAACTTCATGAATTTTAATGGATGTTTCAACAAGAAAAAACATTGATATTACTCATATCATAACTCTAATGTATACAATATGAATTTTGGAATTTCTCCATGCTAAATTTTGTTGGTCGATGTTAGTGCGTAACACTCATCATCAATCCCCATCCTTAACATCAATGTTGTGATGTTGATAAGGTAATGTGCATTTAGGTCTTATTTCACATTACCTTATCATGATCGATGAATAATTGGTTAAGAAATTCTTTGGAATTCTGGTTTGAAGCAACTTATATCTTCTGATCATGCACTTACTTTACATTACCATTACTTAATTACAAAAATGAATCTTATAAAGTATATATAACTATATATTATTCTTCAAATAGTTCACATTATCCTTCTGAATTAATTTTGAATGATTTGTGGCTTACATTTATTTATAATGGTTTCCTTTCCTAAAAAAGATATCTATAATGCCAAAGGTGTTTAGAATTACCAATACTAAATTTCAAAACAGGTACATCCTTGACATCCACTTTTAGTATTACCTTAAAATGGATTATCTTTCCACTACTTGTATAAAATTATTACATTTATATTCATCACATATTGTCAATGATTCATGTATCACTTAAAATATTACTTGAGTATTGAACACCGCACACAACATTAATTCCTTAACCTGGAATAATGTATCTTTGTATCCAATGGGAGGTGAGATTAATGTTTTGGTTATTCTCAATAATAGTTCAATATTAGTCATTATCTTGGAAATATATAAGTCATGTACTTATCAACGCTGACTTAGGAATCACCCTTTCTCACATGGTTGGATAATACACCAGACATGTAGTAATATTTCTGTAATTGATTACTATTTATTCAAATATGTGATCAGAAACCAATATTAAATACCCATGAAGTAAAAATGAAACATTACATTAGACTTTGATGAATAATCCTAAAGAATAATCTTTCACTTTCTTATTTAATTTAGTTTATTTCTTTTAAACTTAAATTATTTCATTTCATGATAGGTGATGAAAATAACCTCATGTTTATACCTCTTTTTTGAAGGAAGTTTCATATGTGACCTTGGAATATCGTTTTTTTCCTTTTCGCCTTGTATTTAATTTTTTTCACCATAAGAATTAACAATTAATCTTGTAACGACCTGAACATTTTAATTATATTTGTATCCTAATTTTGTGGGTATAATTAAAGTGTAACCATTGTGTTTCGACTGTTATATGACTATTGGTCAATATGACCATTGGAAACTACATTCATAACGTTGTGTTTTTATAAATATGGTTATCTTCGTTAATTAAAATAGAATGAAGATTGAATGGCCTCATCCAGTAGATTCAAGCCATATGAAGCCCATCTGTCGGAGCTTGGGAAGGAGTTAGCATCACTGGGCTTTTCTCTGGACCAAGCACAATCGAAACTTCAAAGTATGAAGCTTGAACGGAATCACCTAAGGGAGAAGTTCAAGCTGATAGAAATCACCACTCGGGAATTATTGTCCGAGCCACCCCAATATTCTATCACCATAGCACACCTAACACTAAGGGATTATGGTGGTGTAATAAGGGGTCGTGTAACGAGACCATAGCTGCTTTGTGTAATCCTTTTATATAAACAAAATGGTTATTTCGTCTTATGGAAATGTTTGTGAATTTCAAATATCCAGATAAATATAGGATGTGTATTATTGATGAATTTAGGAAAAAGGGGTATTTTAAAATATTTTTGTATTCATTAAATTGTTAATAATGTGAAATGATTTTCAAAAAATGGTCTTCTTTAGTTGTAAGAAGTGAGAAATTTAGATTCTAATAAGATCAACTCAGTTTTTAGTGAATAGTAAAGTATAAATAGTAAAATACCCGTATGAGTAGTAATGAATAGTTTATAAACCAAAAAATAGAAACTTCACCCATTAATGTATAAATACATTTTACACATCTTAAATGTGAAAAAATGATCATAGTTTATGTTTTGGTATTTTTGTACGCCATAAATATTTTATTTACAATTTTAAAATTAAATTAATAATTTAAAATGGAAATTTATATTCATAAAATTTAATCATAAATTGTTTCTTTATTTTCTTATGGGTATACGATATTTTAATGGGACCTTGATTCCTTTTTTCAGGTTTTACAAAATGAGTTATAGTTTTAAAGTAGTATTTTTGGAATAACAAATGATTTTATTTAAAAAGTTAAATTAAAAATATTTTAAAAAATATTTTCGTAAAATGGAATTTATTTTGGAATTCATATCATCGATATTAGGATAGGGTGCATTTTTGAGATTTTTCTGTAACAGTTGAATTTTCAGTGAATAGTAAAATGCACTTTTGAGTTTTGGGTGTTTAATGAGATCATTAATGATTTAATAATGATGTAAAATTTCTGGTCAACTTATAAATAGTGAGATATGATATGTGGTGTCCCAAGTGGCCAATACCATGGGCAAATACCATGGGTAATCCCATGGTTTTTCAAATACCACTGAAGATGCGTCCCTTGGAAAATAAGAATTTATTCTCTCACTTTCCCTCTAAATACTAAGCCATTTCCCTCATTCATTTCATTCTAAAATATTCCTAAACGAAGTTCTGGTCTCTTTACCTCCCAAGGAGTCCTCCTAGGGTGCCGTCAAGCCTCCCAAGGTCCCGTCCATCAAACTTTCGAAGTTACTTTTCAAGGTAAGTGATTCTTTCACCCTGTTCTTTTTAAGTCATGACTTCTTTTATGTTGTGTCTTCTAGTTTCAATCTATTTATGTTGAGGTTATGTTATTATATGTTTAAATTACTGTGCATTTCATTTCTAATTGTTGGGAGACCCTTTCCTCTCTCATCAATTGGTTTTCTAAATTTTTACGTGACACCGTTAGGCTGCCAAATTTCTTGTAAAAGAAATCACACATTATCTTTCCTTTCAGGATTCCTTTTCTTGTGGTATGTCATTCAAATAACCACAACATTTTTTTATATCCATTTTATTATGTATTTATATTGTAATATGAGTTATTTATGAGTGGGTTACCCTTGTACCCTATCTTTTTATTATTGTATAAAACCCTGTTATATAGTCGTAATGTTGCAGAAAGTTCATCTCAAAACATCTATCTCTTTCTCTCAAGAAATTATCTTGTATATTTATGTGAATAACCAGAGGTATTTAGTTTCTATGGGTGTTCATAAATATATAAAAAAGATATATTTTATTCGGGAATTGACATACATATAACCCTCACTCCCTTTCCATGGGTTATAAATGATATAATGATTTTATTTTTAAGAACTTTTAAAACATCACGATTTTGAAATAAAACCCATTTATTTCATTCTTTATGGGTTATTTATAAAATGTTTGATTATGATCTATGTGGCTCACATGAAAGTAAATATATATTAATGGTGCACCCTGATAGTGCTCCAATGAATTGGGTAAAGAATTAATCTATAGAGACGACAAGTTTCACGATACCTTTGTGAATAACCTTGGTAATTTCATGACACCTTAGGGATAGACCATGGTGATATGTTAATAAATGTAAAAATAAAATGTTGTAGCCACATATTCAAGTTTATATTCAATTTATTTTTATTATTATATTCCTATACTTCCAATTATCATGTCCTTATCTTTTTATTCAAGTTCTTATTGATGTAACAAGTAAACTGATTCCCTTATTTACCCTTACTGGCCCTTCTGCTCACCCTTTCCTTTGAATGTATGTCTCCTGGTTATGAGATATAGTAATTGTACTTAGGATGAAATTATGATGAATCCTTACAAGTGTATTATAATAATTTTTTATTTTGTTTTTCATGTATTATGTTCCTGATTTCCAAGACACTAGATTTTAAAGATCCTCTATTTGTAAAATGTAATGAAAAGTCATGTAATTAAAAGGCAGGATGCCATAAATCTGCCTTTTATATTCTTATTTACTTGGAGATCCTTATCTAAATAGGAAGATAAACATGTATTCAATTGATGTACATTTTTTAACTTAAAATTAGGCTTGAGTGTATGTGTAAAATGATATGAGAAAGAGATCCATTGAAAGATCGTGATCCATATTTCAATTTACACATTCTGGTGTAACCATCTCTTTATTCATATCTTTATTCTCTTTCTCATCACAAACATTTTGGAGAAGAGACTACATATTTTATCATACATGTATTGATGTAGTGACCACAACTAGCATCATATGTTTATGATGAAATAATCATCATATGATCTATACATGAGTAGCCTATAAGAAATTTCTCACCGTCGTTTCTTAAGTTGACTTAACAGGTGTTGGGGGCACTAGAACCTTGAGTTTCCAATATCATAGCAATACACACAAGTGAATGATTGACTATAAAATAATATCAAGTTGGATATTTCTAATCCTTACTAAAACATTAGTTATGTCAACCCACCAGTCTCATAATAACTCCTTAATAGTAAGAGACACCCTCAGCTATGACATGACAGACACTCCAAACACACTATTTTGTCCAAATTTGAATGGTTAAAGGTAGTTAAGACCAAATATTTTGTTAAGGGATATTGCATTTTATTATGATGAAATAAATCATTTTCTATTTCCTAAGAATATAATTTGTGATCACACTCACAATTGACCATGAAATAACTAGAAAATATCCCTCACCTCACATGTTTGTTTTATCAATCCATGAATATTTATTATTTCTATGTGACCATGCATAAACAACATATTAAAAAAAATAAACCATGAAAAATATAATTGACAACCTGGTCAGGATCCGATTCTAATGGTTGATCCATTGAGTGAATAATGGACCAATCTAGACCATATGGGATATACCTTATGTAATGTTGCTTGCGACGTGAGTTGTATCACCTGGCTCTCAAATGCATCAAGCTCCAGTCTGGTGCATCTCTATAACTTGGTGTGAAAAGAATCTTTTCTCATCTCTTCATTATACAATACTGTTCACTCACAGGTGATCGGAACATGAGAGTAAAATACAACAATGAATTGGACACACATGCCCTTATACATCTAATGACCTTGACGTGACAAAGAAATCACCATTTATTTAACTACTTATCATAAAACCAATGAAATAATAAATTAAATAAATGGACACCCCACCAGACATTCATTAGAGTGTCTTAGACTCATGATCGGTCAATATGAATTAACTCAAGAATTTAAAAATAAATTAATAATTATATTAAACTTGCATTAAACAATTTTTATGACATTTTTATTGAATTAAAATTTCATGCTAATTTTATTTCAATAATTTCACCGTTCAGTCTTGTTAATTAATTTAATCTTAAAAAGAAAAATTAAATTAATTAATTAATTAAATTTAGCACCAAATTAAATTAATTAATCTGTAAGTAATAAAAAATTAATACTTAATTAATTTAATTTTCAAAAAATATATATTAATTAATATTTGATCTTTTAAAAATTTTCAGTCCTCGAAAACCACGGTCCGGGCCTCTATGGGATGGGATGAACCCATGCAGTCCCATTACGGATAACACAGACCCTGTACAAAGAAGTTATGGGCTAGGAAGGACCACCCCAGCCCATTTAAAGGTAGGCCGACCCACCCAAGTCAATTGGGGGGTGCAATAGACTAGAAAACTATAACATGTCTGCTAGGAATACCTAGTGGTGTAGGGAACATGTGGGGTGAGTCGGATCTATTAGAGTCCAAGGATGAAGGGGTGACTACTAGATAGGGCATTGGAGTCTGAAGGGTGGATCTGGACATGGTTCTGTAGATCTAGCCAATAAAAAAGGTGGTAGAATCAGGATCCTCTTGGAGGTTTCTATGCGGGGCGCCGACACATGGTGCAAGGAGATAGGCTCTATGAAATATAGGTTGAGATGAGAAGGTGAAATAGAGGGGGCCATCGATGGGGAGGCCCATTAGGGTCTTTCGGATAATATGGTGTCATGCAGACTGAGCAAGGAGGGCCAGTGTTGGGATGGAGGCAGGGGCTCCATTGAGATGAATGATGGGTCACCAGAGATGACCCAAAAGTTGTGGGAAACTGTTAGATAGGACCAAAAGGAGTGGGCCACCGATCACCTTTATGTTGGAGTTGATAACTTTGAGACAGGGGGAGAGAGGCATAAGGAGGTAACACGCTGCTGGGGTGGTCTAGACATGTGACACATAGGAGGGGTGGCTGGCTGAGGGAAGGATGAGATAAACCCTAAATTCTAGAATTAGAAAATTTTATTATTATTATAACAATATGTTTATAATAATAATAATAATAATGGAATATATTTTTCTTAATCCGGTGATGATTCCAATGATGAGTTCACCGGCCGAAATGTAAGGATTCACATGAAATAGATAAAACCAACCGATTAAGGTAATAATCCACATATAAATATATTTCCATAAGGGCCCGAAAGCCTACATTTTTATTGATTTTTGATAACCCCCTTTCAATGGATTAGGGGGAACCCTTACAAGGCCCATAGGCTCAGAGATTTCAAGGCTCGTAGTCTTAGTAGATCACATGACCAGAAGGTCTTAGGGAATTCAACGAGACTATCTACAAGGAACTGCCCCTCCCCAGCATCTGTGTCATGATAGTAGCTCTCCACCTTTGCATGGCCGTCTGGCTAGGCTTCTCGTGCAAGAAAAGGCTAGTACCAATTTCATAGCCATACCCTCTCATTCTAACAATCAATTTGGTTCTGGTCTGGTGAGTGCGCATGCTCTAAATCCTCTTCTGGGGCTGCTCCTTTTTTGTAGTGTGTCTAGGGCAACTGCATGTGGCCCGAAGGCGTTGAGGTGGCCTGAGGGCCTTAAAGGTGGCCTGAAAGACCTACTGACTAGAAGGCCTAGGTTTCCCATAAGCGTAAAGGACTCCAAGCTCTTACCAGTGGGCCAAGGTGAATAGTTATAGATTCTACAGTACCGAACAGTACCTTCTACAGTACCATAACATTGTACAGTTCTGCTACAGTACCTGTACAATTTACAATTATCCTACAATACCCACATAGTGAATAGTACTGCTATAGTATTGCTACAGTGACCCAGATATTGCCTCTATCTGGTTTTGAACCTGGGTATTTTGGATGCACTTAAGGATACCTCACCAACTGGGATGAGGCTCATGCGCACACACACACACACACACACACACACACACACACACACATATATATATATATGATATTAAGAATTTTTGAACAATAAAAATGATTTTCAATCCATATTTATAACACCAAATGACCATAACATGTTCATTTAATGTCGTATTTGAAATCCATCTGCAACATTAAGACCGTAACGCTTCCCTCTATTTAATTTAATCAAAATTTAATTTTTCTTTGGATTAAATTATTCACACATCCCTATGATACAAATTTAATAGTACCAAGCATGTAGTGAAAGCCTCAAAAGTGAGGTTTTAAGAAAAATTTAGATGTGAATGAATTGAACTCGTCAACAAAATTAAATCACTGCCCAGTTTAAGCTGACAATTTTTTGTAATGAAGTTTAATCACACAATTAAAACCATAAAATTCCTGGTTTAGATCTGAAGCCACGCATGACATCTTAATTTTATTGGCGATCAATACTCAAATAATTCAGAGCCTCATTCATCTAGATTTTCATCAGGTTCTACAAAATCCAATGGGAGTACTAAACCTTGAAATTCATGTGCTAGCGTGGTGTTTTGATGAAACGTTCAACTCTCTGACGATCACCGTGTCACCTTTCTTCATTTTCATGAGAGAGATCCAGATACAAACTCCTTGATCTAGAGCCCATATCACTTGAATATAGTAAATATGATTAGATAGAGAGAGGCCGTGAATAATCTATAGAAAACCCCTCCCATCCTCAATTTATAGTGTGAAATTGAATTACCTGGATATGATAGATCGACCCCTGACTAATTCACACACTAAATAAATAATATTTTGACTACTAAACTGAAAAAAATATCATTTATTATTATTATTATTATTACTTTTTATTTAATATAATGAATATATTATTTGCAATACTTGATCTATTAACTCGGCTCGTACTCCATCAAAAATTAATTAAACCATGAATTTATTAATATTCGTTGAAATAATAATTTTCTTTTATTTTCATAAAAACATTTAAATAAATTTAATAAATTAATTCAATTTTAAATAATCTTAACTTGAATAAAATAAATTAATTTATTTCATTAGTGATCAAATCTCCATGGACCAATCTCAGACTCAAGTGGTGGGGCCCACCATGTCCACAACTCCTATTCAATTGAACATGGAAGATTATTGAATTTTCTATTGTGTGTGACCCTCTATGACTATATCTCCAAAGTATTAAAAACTATTAAAAGACCAAGAGAGGGATCTTGAAACTCATCATAGACTCTAAAGAGATAATAGTTGTCATAGTAGTGACAACCAACCAATGAACACACACTATGTAATATAATCTCTGTATCTATAATATCTTATAAAGCAGGATGCACACCTAGGCCGTCAACCTTTTCTTGTTTTATTGTTTGTTGATTTGACTAGAAAAATTTACCCTCAACTTCCATGGCCATGGTATTATGATGGAACTACCATCCTAATCAACGAGTTTGGAGATATATAAACTACTTATCCTAGAAGAGACAAATCCTTTATTGACCATTCAACCAATGTCATGTCACCAATGACATGCCCAAAACAAGCTACCTCACTATGATTTCATCGTCATGATTTTCACCTTTCATTAAAGTACACAATCAAATGAGGCAATTTGGAAATGATCTCAATTTAAGAGACCATTACACATGTTTGTAGATATGATCATCCAATGACACCAAAAACGCGTTGTTTTAATATTGGTGGGCCTATCCTCATGATGCCACTTCTATAGATCACCAGGTGTGAACTTCACGAGAATAAGTATCAATGATTATTATCCCCCAACACCTGGTATTCAAACACCTAATGTGTCTAGTCAATAAGACGTATCTAGGACATAGAACCATTATTTACGATTAATGTCATAGAATATAAAGGTTCTCATTATAGCATGAGATCTCCTATTACCATTCTGATATGAAAATTAACATATAGAAATTACCATTAAATAATGGACATAGAAAAAATCTACAATATAATGGTATGAATACATGATGTACATCTAACTATATGCATGATATAGTATTCAAATGAACTGCATAGTTAGTTCTGGGGAACCCACTATTACAACAGAATAAACGTCCACAACAAGAAAAAATCCATCTATTAAGGAACATGTCCATAAATCCATCCATCTTAAGGTTGAGATATATCATTTACTTCACTTGATATCCCCATGAATAATGGTCTAAGGCTACAATAATAGCCCAATACAAGCCATCCATATCATGAACCTGATGAGAAGGGAACCAATGCAGGCATATAGAAGTTGTCCTAACTCTATTATGAGAGTTAAAAACGATGATACAATCATTGAAAGAGATAAGTGAGTGAATAGTCATCTCCTTACACAATATGTATTTCAAAATCATGATCATTCACCATGCCAAGACTAGTGCCAAGAAATATTCATCTCCGAAATCAATGTTAGGGAAGGAATCATTGTACATACCTCCTAGATGGGGGATCCCACCCAATCGGTAGATATCCCATAGGCTGATTCCCACCTCACTGAGGGGTACATGGAATTATTTGGTGATAGGGCACCAATAAATAACCATTTATCGAAGAATACGAGGAATGATTTAGATAATAAATTGGTAAATCAATACTTATTCATAAATATGGATCCTATATAACTATTCATTAGACTCTACGAAGCTATTACTTACCTAGAATGGCCACACACATTCATCAGAAAAATTATGACCATGACATAGATCCCATTTTGAACTCTATTCAAAGCTCAAATTGATCAGATAAGCGATGAACATACTCAAGTTTGTTATGTAATTGGATAATATGAGAAATTATTGCCGTACACACCTAAGAGGTTGTTTTAAAACATATTTGATAACCCATAAGGGTCAACCAACATCTATAACTGTCTTCTGAATATAGTCAAGAGATGATGTCACATAAAAATATGGAAGAATAAAATCCATAGGGGTAATGGAAACATCATCAAGTAATCCGAACCCGTATAGAGGAATCTAGTGTGATACAAGATAATTTTGAAGCTTGAATGGAAGAAGCCATTTGAAAATATCTTCATCCAAATTCATGTGATATCAATGGTTGAAAATATTATTTCTAGAATACATGTCCCATTGATTAGCTACAGAAGAGATGTAATGATAAAATATGGAATCCATATGAACAAAATTATGTTGATTTTTTGATATAGATAAAATTAAATCTTTTAAATGTGAAGGAAAAAACCAAGTGGCATTATCAGAAGGTCCATCAAAAATATCATGAAGTATTTGTGAATTACCTGATCCCTAAAGATCTCTTGGATGACACAAACATATAAAACATTGTGTAGCCACATGACCCCTCAAGAGCTCATGAGTGTGTGTCCTTGAAATGTTCATGATCACCATATAATAATCAAATGATATTATTATCAAGAAAAAATATCCCATGAAACCACCATGAAAATCTTGTAGCCCGATATCCAATGTTCAAATAATCATCAATGTTTAGTTTATGGTTAATTTGGGCAAACTCTTGGGAAAATGAAGTCTTGTGGAGCAGTACCTACAAAATGAACTTATGGTGTGGTCTCTTAAGGGTTCTTGTGGGAGGGTATTGAAATTAGGACACATGATATAATTAGGGCATAGAAGATCTGGAGAATGGATTTTCTGATTAATTAAACTGTATCTTCTCCCCTATTTATATTATGTCCTGTGGAATACCAAATGTCACCTTCCAGAAAAAGTCACCCAAGACGCTGATTGGGGACATTGAGAAAGCCATAGTCCAAAATTTACATTCCTTAGAATTAATCCATTGTCCCTACAGACATCACTCCTGATAGGGGGAGTTTTTGATGCCTTCCAAGTGAGCATAAAAAGCAAAAAATTAAGAAATTCATGAATATGGTTATAATTTTTCCTATAAAGAAAAAGAAGAAGAAGGTGGTTGAGATCACGTGGGTCGCATAAACTCCCATAATACACATGATAATATTACATTTGAAAGTTAATGTCGATGGTCTTGCATAATTCATAGCATGTGGAAGTCCCCGTGAAGTCCCATTAACAAGTCATTATGCTCTTGTGAAGGATCCCTAAATAATCACTGATTAGGCGGTGGAAACCATATATACTCTACTAGGTCACATGACCTATGAACATGAAGATTCATGATGATCCATAAAGAACCCTTTGAAAATAAGATGAAAATATACAAATCGTGGGAGCCTCTTGGGATTTTAAATTACACGCAACACATCCATGATGGCAAGGATGATTGTTTTTGGTAGCACTCGAGTAAACTCAAATAATCAAAAAACCATTTTAAAATAATGACATGAAATATATATTAGATAAAAAAGGATCCAATTTTAGTTATAAATATCATGTGATGTGACCCTCAGGATGAGAAACACAGTTATTCCACCTAGCGATGTTTCCTCCTCATCTCACGAAATCCTTGTAGCATGTTATCCTCATCTTGTAAAGGGCCTTAGGAATTTCTATGCGAACTCATGCGCCCCCATTTGGCTCTATATGGAATAAAACATGGAGCATACCGTGAAAAGATAACACATATCCAAAAAATTCTTTTTCGGTCACGCAATGCATCACTAAGAGGTAGAGTGATTGTATTTGAAAAACCTCATGCCACCGAAAGAGATCCCTAACATTGTTAAAATAAATAAATCAAACAAAAGATAAAATTTCAAGAACCTCTCATTGTCATAAAACTATAATGGTGTTCCTAGGATGCCTTCAACATGGTCTCACTTATCTTTTCAACATGATGTCTCGGTTTCACAAAGGCCCCTTAACAAGCCATCCTTGTATCACGAGAGGTTCCATACAAGTCATATAAGATCACGCGGAGGCCATATAATGGGAATACTAGTATCAAAAAGGCACATGGATGTGTTTTATGAAATATATGAAAGTCCCATGGCATGTTTATATGATTCAGAAACAACCCATTAGTTGGAAATAAACTAATAAAAGAGGCATTAATGGGATGGTCTTGTGGTCTATTAAAATCAGCTTATGCCCCCAGAATGATTTTCAGTGGAACTCATGAAGCCCATGACACCAAATCCCTCCACCAACTCCAGCCAAAAGTCTCATGATACAAGATGAAAAAGAGGATAATAATAGGGTGGAGATTCTTATAAATCACCCAACCCATCTTGAAAAATGGACACAATTCTTTTACCGAGACATAATTTTCCATGGAACCTCACACTGGCACACCATAGCACCAGATTGGATTACTCAAAGTGGCTAATCGTGTGACTATAAAATCTTCCCTATAGGTATGATCGAAGAAAAAACTAGAGTGATCATGTAGCATGCATAAAGAAAATCACATTATCTTTTACATATCACATCAAGGACTTTTGAAAAGAAACTATACGTACAACCCACAAATATGCTAAATCAGGTGAGAAATAAACAAATCAACACTGATAAAATATATGGAATTTACAATAAAAGGATTGAACAAAGTATAAAATATGGGTGAATTATGAAAAGAACATATATTCAGATAATTATTCACTTCACATGAACCACCTAGGATATGTGAAAGCACTAAGACCTATATAAAAGATATCAAGATGCTCAATTGGTTTAATATTTGGATCATGAGAAGTCCTCCAAAAATGTCAAATAAAGTGTCATAGATCCCAACATGCATGCCACCCAAGTCCTGAGAAGCCCCATGGGATTTCAATACATACCTTTAAGTGTTCTTAGACATGAATCCCAACTCATACCATGACACACACACATGTTGGCTGAGTCTCTTAGTAGCACCTGGGCATGTCAAATGAATCTCACAACACACTCTGGTAATGCTATCCAAATATCATGATGATCTAAAAAATGTCATTATAGATCATGAGTAACCCTAAAAAAATGTTTCATTACCTCTCGTAACACCCTCCAAGTATATTATACATCTTTCCTAATGAAACCATGGAATTTCAGCCAGATCATGTGATGCTATCTAAGTATGTCATCTAGGATCCTGAAATGGATTTCAGGATCATCTAGATAGGTCTATTGAAGTCCTTTATAAAAGTCAGACATGATCATGCAATGGACCTCAAATATGAAATCTTGTATATGAAATGTACCGCCAACATATAAACTGGATCATTCAATCATCTTCGGACATGTTAGGAAGACATCCTCTAACACGGAGTGAATGAAATTAAGGGATATCGAGGATACAATCAAATAATATTAGGAATAATAGTAGGACATTTCAGACATGAATCATAGTACCTGATAACTTTTTCTACCATCAAAGTGCAATCCTTTATCAATACCATATCATGATATGTACCATATATAAGGGAATCCTTAGTGTTTAATCCCAAATCAATTTAAAAACATGGTCTCCAATTCCATCCATAACCATGATACATAAGATTCCATCTTGAGGCATGATCCCTAATTCAAATGGGAATCCATCTCTGTGTAATTCCTTCTAAATCATTGACATTTCAAATATTAGGAATTTATCATTCCAATGGGATGATCTTTCTACCTCATCCATCAGAGGGATGAGAAGGAAACTGAATAATGATTTCTCTGATTCTTTCTTTTACTAGGATATGAAGGAATCCTTTTTGAGGACTGATATAAATATTAAAAAATCCCAATGATAGTACCAGTACATAATCCTCACATCTATATATTGTGATACTGATTACTAGTTATACCTTGTATCTCAAATCGAGTATAGATCATGTTGTCTTAGAGAGTTATGATGGCTAGATAATTCACAACAAGAATCTACACTAGACCAGAAAACTATAGTAGGTATTCCCCTATTAGTGTCATGATATAGAACCCCCCATATAATGGCATCTGCCTTGGGGTCATTCCAAAGGGTCTGAATGATATATGATATCTTTGATTCTTACAATAACGATGATACATCAGATGTCTCATCATGTATAGATTTCTAATATCTAGTGCCTAAGTTCCCACACATATGTCTTTTTCTCATTGACATTGAAATGCACTGGTTTAATGACATATGTGGGTTTTTATTCCTGGTATAAATAAGATATATATAATGATTCATAATGGATAAATCCCCTCCTTGGAATACTAACTACCATGATGCATGGAAGTGAATTCCAAAGTGTCTAGTTATGAGGCTTCATTATATAAGCATCTCTTAATTATTGGTAAATGGATGAAGATCCGCAGATATATAAATATGGATTCAACAACAAGATCTCGCATTTATTGATTAAAAATATACTTACCCTATAATTGTTTTGTTAGGATAACTGATCTTGTATCATGATTATGAAGAGATTATAAAATATATTTTAAATCTATAACAGAGTCTTGGAGTAGGAAACAATCCCACCCCAAATAGTGAAATGAGCTTGACCTCTCATCATCTCGACCATTGTGAATTCTTAAGAATCATTGGGTTTGAAACCCCAATTGAACACATGAAATTTGAATATAGGTTTATACTCAGCTGTGGATGATTGAACCATTGGGAGATTCCATTAAGAATAAAAATGGTGACCCAATATGAATGATTTTGTAAGAAATGAACCCCTCATAATCAACCATCATCCCAAACCAAAAACACCTAGTGACCGTTTATTTATCATTCAAAACAAATAAAATTACATTTTTTTATAAATAACAATAACGAGAATCATATCTATAATTTCTAAGTGAATAATGAGAAATGTTGTTTTCTTAAATATTGAATAATAATAAGGAACATCTAGTTGATTTGTGAATGTAAGAATGATCTAATCACATCCACATCAATGTACATTCAAGGACAACGAATATCACTTCGGATATTATTCAATATATTTAATCAATTAATACATATTAATAATAAATAATAAAAGTAGTCAAAGGTGTATAATCTATTCAACTACATCATTTAATTATCTCACATTATAACATATCACAATCTAATTCCAATCCAAACACAATTTAGGTAGGTTTTCGTCACAAGGGAAAATATTATTAAGGGATTTGATCAAACCTACCCAAGGGGTGGTTTATGTTGAGGTTATAGACTTATAACCAAGTATACTAGTTTTCCAGAATGTCCATATCATGGTTTATAAAATTAATGTATGGGTTTACCTATTTTAATTGAAACTAAAAGAAATTCTAGGGAGTGGCACAAATCTGACATAATGTAAGCACCCAAACTATTAGTAAAATTCATGATATTATGTAAGTTAGATAAGTAGAAGAATCCTTGTCTTGTATCATCCTCTAATCTAGTATAGAATGATATAAATAGATAAATCAACAAATTACCTCAAAATAGGGCATATTTTCTCACACAAAAATAAAATTTGTTATGATTAGAGAAATTGTGAAATGAACCTAGATGAATCCTAGTATTATTGAGAATGATCCAATAATATGACATTTGATTGAATCATATTCTAAATAGAGGAGATTGGTCAAATCCTAGGTTGAGAGAAAGGAGAGATTTAAATGCGGGTATTATTTTTTGTGAATGAGGAAAGATAAATAGGGGAGGAAATGTTAATGGTATTAGGGAAAAATTAAAAAAATTCTTAACATATAAAAGGAACATTATTAGAAAACATGGTTGTACAAACCATTCACTAGTACTGACCCATGAAACATACCCACACATGCTTGATTAATTTTTAGAAAATAAATGCATAGATCATATATAATCACTATCCATAGACATACCTACCTCATATCGCCAAAAACATTGTTAGAAAAACCATGTATTTTAGCTCTACAAAATCACTATACTTTCTCAAAGGACCATGAATCCTACCTCGTACAATTAGAAAAACCGCACATCACCCATTATGGACCACTTGGTTGAGTAGCATGATAATCCATATCCTATGAAAAATGTGTGCCTAACCATGTCCTTCCATAAATTAACAACTTTAGGTTCTAAACATACCTAAAATACCTCGAATCCTTCCATACTCTCTTAATATATTTTATTTAGATAAAATAATAAGTATAAATAAATTTGAATTAATCTATAACTATATGATATGTTAGTATCTTACAACATACCCTCCTTAATAAAACCCAACCTTGAGTTTCCCTTTTGAGTGTGGTTCATCAGCGTCTGGGAATTATTTCATCCAATAATCTAGTATGACAACCACTTTCTCCTAGGTATCATGGTATATATGATCATTCCATTGTAGCACCTGAACTAGTGGAACTTAACTTCCACAATATTCGTTCTTAATTGATCAATGATACATATAGAATACTCCATAAATAAAGCATCAACATCTAACTCCACCTCATCAGACTGAAGAATATGCAATAGGTCATAATTTTAATTATGTAACTAAGAAATATGAAAATATTAATACATAGATATGTATATATAAAGGAGTGTTACCCGATAAGAAACGAATTCAACACTCTCAAAAATCCATAAATGTTTGATGGAATGAGGTGATAATTTACCTTGATTTATAACCCATCGATGCCACAGTCTAGTCAAAACACACAAGAAGAATTGATCCCAAACCTTTAACTCCAGAAGTGTTAAATTATTTCCAAAATAGTTTTTCTTCCATGACTAAGCTATATTTAAGTTATTTCTTTATAATTTGTTCCTTATTTGAGGTCTCCATAATGGTAAGAGGTCCCAGTAGCATTGACCCTTCTACCTCTAACCAAGACATAGGTGAATTACATGGTCTAGCATATAAGGAATCATAGGAATCCACATGTAAATTCACATGAATTATTTTATTAAAAAATAAATCAAATATAGTTTTGTTTTTCTCCCAAGATTATCTATAATAATGAATACATGTTTGGAAATTATCCTCTAACAAATTTATAGTATACTCCGACTAACTATTGATCTAACAGCGATAGGTTGTGCTCATAATCACATATGATCTTAGAGCCTTATGTAAACCCTATGATAACCATGATGTAAAATGAGTATCTCTATCTGATACTATAGTATGTGAAAATCCATGAAGGTCTAGATGTCCCAGATATATAACTTCCCATTCCCATTGAATAAGATGGTCTTTAAGATAAACAAGAAATGAGTGATGTTCATAAACCTATCTACGATCACCCATACGATGTCATAACTTGAAGGGACCTAGGTAAATCTGTTAAAAATCCACAGTGATTCTATACCATATAAACTATGGAAAGATAATTGTTATAAAATCCATGCAGGTTATTGGTATTCCACCTTCACCTACTGATAGGTGGAACATCGGGTAATGAAACTTGTGATCTACCCATTCATCACTAGCCACAAATACTAGTAGTGTAATTGACAATACATCTCGGTAATAATTGGATGTACTTACCAAGTAGGGGTAAAAGACTCACTGGTCAAGTCCATATGTATGTCAGTTGGAAGTTAGACACACCGATGAATGCGTAAGATCATAACACCATCAACAACCCAACCAGGTGGTGGGTCCTCTCCTAAAATACTCTCTTAGGGCTAATTATTATGTATTTAAAAGCTATATCATCTCTATTATATGAATTAGTGAATTAATAACTGAATATGATTCATGTAATGGCTATATATGATAGAGATGATATAGCCTTGACATGTATTCTTGGGAAACACCAATAAAATCTTCTACTATAGGAGGGATAGATATACGATTTGTTACCTAATTACATAGAAAAAGGTAATAAATCTAGGCTATCACTCTACAAAATTGATGATGAATATGTCTAATTTGACCATCCTAGATATTATTTTATACTTTGTGAATATAGTTATCACCATCAAAATATGTGATGGAAATGATACAGTGATAACAACTGAAATCATCATGATAAGGTACTAAATAGTCAATCCCATAAATGATATCAAATCCTATTATATCATGGACTAAAAGAGTCCATATGAATTGAAATCCCCAACTCTCAAGGAGAATTATTGTCATTTTCATACCCTCTCTGATCAAATTTTCAATAGTGTATCAAGAGTCATAAATATATAGAAATACTCGATCTTTATTCCTGTAATTTCAATAATTGACATGGATATGAAAGAATGTAAAGAACATGCATAAATTAAAAATGATAATTAAGTAGAGGATACACAAATTGAATGTGGTACTGTACACAGTCAAAAAAATTTCTCCTAGCATGTATTCCACAATTCATTTATCTGGTGAGAACCATGATATTGAGATATTTCCAAACTACCCCAGACTGGTCCTCTTTGTTGGACCATGATATCCATTGTTTGGATCACTCTACCACAACCCCCCTCATTCTAAATTAATCATAATACTCATACCTCCCTCCTGGCAAGGAGCTATGTATCACGCTTCTAAAGGTGAAGATAAGGAAGATCCTCACCCCCTAGGTACATATGGTAATTTACTAAAAAAATAAAATATTCCCTATCATATCACATGATCAACACTCAACAAGGCCTTTTCACACTAAGGCTTATTGTTACCTTGATTTCAACATTGATGAGACAACACATAGATATCATTATAGATACTCTGATCGATATCACCATCACAAGAACCGTCTACATGAGGATTCCTTCCACTGGTCGAACTACATCCTAGTATATGAGATGAACCAATCTAGTCCAAACAATTAGAATCCTATAATTTTTTCTCAGGGATGAGAGCTTGGTTCACTATTGTAGACATGGTTTTCAAGTTGAATACATTAATCTATGATCAAATGTCATACCTAATTCCATAGTCAAATCACCTATCCATGGATAGATTGTCATCAATAAGAATTAATTCAGAAGACTAAATCTTAATTAGGTAAAATGAATAGTCCATATAAAATAGTTATCTATTATAGGAAAATTATCTCTATAGCCCGGTTCTCTCTCAAAGTAGTAAAAAAATATAATTGTATAATGCAGTCTAGGAACCCCTAATGACCACAACTGGATATATCCTTTGATACGTGATAAAACACCACAACCTATTGAAAGATTCATGAAGCATACATGTAACAATATTCAATTACATTTCAAGTATTGTCTCAATATTATTGAAGATAGATAACATGTCGTCCGACCATGACTAATCAGCTTGGGGACCACCTTACCCTAATAATGATTAAGGGTCATACTGCTGGAACTCCACAGTCTTATCGTCAATAGAAAGGAATGTTTATAAATATCTTTATATTGTTTTTAATAACCATAATAAACCCTCCCAAAACGTTGCATGTGTTCCTATATCAAACATAACATGAGGTTTCACATGTGTAATTATAAGAAACAATTGTTATGGATCAGGTCCCACCACATACAGAGCATAGTTTTCACTATCTTCGTAGTGATCAACTAGAAGTTATCACTGATTCATATACCTATAATTCTGAACACATTCCATGAAACAAGTTTCAATAATAGAATATATCATATCTAAATTGAATAGGATAGGTACACTGAATTACTACCCAAGAGTCACTCCCATCTACCCACTACTATGGCAATGTTTGGGACAAAGTCTGAGTCTCACATCATGGTTATTATATATGGATCATAAATTGTAGTTTAGAGAGGAAAACATGATTTAAGTTGAAAATAAAATCCCCATTTAATGGAAGTAATTTCTTTTAAATATTATGAATCAATATGTTCTTATTTATATACTTCGTAGTACAATTAGATGGGATACAACACTAATATTACAAATACTTATTCTATATAAGTATCAATTGGTACTCCAGGTAACTAAAATGATACATTTAAATCTAGTATTAGAATACAACATGTCTATATATGATGGTTAGATTATATGGATCACTATTCCTAAGATATAAATGCTAGCATTTATAAATTATAATTAGAATAAATTTATTCATAAGAAACTAATGTTTCAATCTATATAAAAAAGGTATATAGATCATACATGTAATAATTAGTTAGGTAAGGTTCCATCATCTGGCTATGTTGGAAGGAAATATTTAGGGTGATGTATATACCATTAATAATAGTCTATTTATCCTATTATAAAAAAAATAAATTTACCAATATAAAAAATCAATTCATAACCACATACTAGAGGAAATGAACATAATAAAATAATCAAGGAATTATATATTCATGAAATATTAATCCTTAGGTGCCTATAATGATGCATGTGACTATTATTCCTATCCATATCGGTCCAAGGGTAAAAATTGTATCCATAATAACAATGATAATAATATCCAAAAATCATGTGGGTCACTGATTAGTGAAATTAGTATAACTAGAATAATCATTATCCAAAAGAAAAAATCCCCATCCAAGGTAATTTGGATTTTACCTATGTGTGGTTTAACAACACAAAGGCATAAGATATTTACCAAATTTTTCATTTCATAGTATCCTTTATACTAATCCAAAATAGAATGGAAAATGTAAATTCTATGATATAACTTTTGATTCACTAGGTCTGGTTCAATGAAAATTTACTAAAACAGAGAGTCATATGACTTTAAGAACACATCCCATAATCTATAGGTGGTGAACTACCAGTGAGGGTGTATGATGATTTAGTGGGAAGAATATAACCTCATGATCTGGGAAAATAATAACATCGGAAATAAATTATTAATATCATGAAAAGTAATCCGAAAATACTAAACATTAAGAAGAACCACGTACATAACATATTCAAAATAATGATAATGATGATTTGAAAAAGATAATGGCGAATATAATAGAAAAAAATTACTATTGATACATAAAACAAGGTATATAAATATATAAAAAGACAGAAATCTATATCCAATATCATTAAGTGGAATTTCTCATTCATCTACTCCCACACTCCATTATTGAACAAACATTTAGGCATCCATGGTTGGACACTTCCCATTGTCCCTACCTGTGTCGATGAAGTCTGTCTAAGTAAAAAAACATTCCTCAATATAGTGCTATTAAAATTTTGTTGCTCACCACCATTGATTTTTTTTACTATATAGTCTATCAATATATCATGTCTCAGTGTGCTGGAAATTATTAAATAATTAGTAAGTGAACCAAATAAATCCCATTTCCATTCAGGTTTCCCATCAGACACCCATATGATATTACATTATTTAGAATAATCCATAACATCACTAAACATTAATTAATTCAAAAATTATAATGTCCCTCATCTATATTAATTATATGAAATCAATATGAAATTCCCAGTCCCTTGATTAGAAATAAGAAATTTGGAATGGAAAGTCTATTAATCACAATTTTACAATATGGGACGTCTTGCCCATTAGATATAAATAAACATAAGGAACTTCTTTTATAGTAATTAAAAATAAATAATTTGGAATTTCATGGAAATTAATTACATTTAACAATATGCAACATCATGACCACAATTTTCATGTGAATAATATGGAAAGTCATGTCAATAAATTTAATATAAAAATAAATACTAATGGTAATCAGGATGTAATCACACCCATGTTATTATTCAATATATTTCATCATTTAAACACATGCATGATAAGTTTTAATAAGGGGAAATGGTTCATATCCCATTCTACGACATCATTTCATTAACTCACTTTATAACATATTTTTGGCCTATGAAAAGAAAAACATGAATTTGTGGTGATTCAGTCACATGGGAAACAAAATTAATTAAAGAGTACAGTCTAACCTACCAAAGGGGTGGTTTATGTTAAAGTTTTAATACTTCAAAAATGTAAAAGGGTGTACTAGTATGTATTTATAATGTTTTATATAATTAAAGTAAGGGTTTATCAATTTTAGGTGTAATGCTTAGAATTCATGGCATGAAGAAAAACAAGAACATAAATTAAACAGTCAAATGTTTAAGTAAAAGAATGAGGCCCCCTAACCTATCTTTCCAGTTGACTAATTGTTCAGTATCATCCTATAATTTATGCTATAATGGTATAAAAATAAGAAATGGAAAAATTACTTGAAAATTGGGAATATTATTCCACATAGAAATACTATTCAATATAGGGATAAAAATGATAAAAAACCAAGGGGGTCATAGTCTTATTGTGGGTGATCCAAAGAGATGAACAATGCTTGAATGAGATTCTGAAAGGGGGATATGGATCAAATCAAAGGTTAATAAGAAAAGTATAATCAAATGATAGGATACTGTTATTGAAATGGGGAAATAATAAAGATAAGGAGAAATGTTAAATTAATTAAGAGATTTATTAAATTTACATCACTTTTAAAGTGAACATGGTTTGATCACACGGTTGGACATGCTATGCACCAACTATTTTCCAATGTTTTACCATGACACACACACACACTGTAAGAGCTCATCACATGGCTTGAAAAAAAATTAAATCATTTGAATGCTCAATATCCATGAAGACACTCCCTCTCACATGGAAAAAACATGGTTAGAAAAACCATGATCAAGATGTTTGTTTCACCTATAAAAAACTAGTGTAGTTTCATGCATGTACATGTGGCCTCCCTTTCTTGGTTCAAAAAATTACAAATCACCTATTATATCCGACATAGTTGTGCCATACCTTAAGCACCAACCATTAACTATCCATGTACCTCACCCTATCCTTCCCAAAATCCTTAACCTCAGTCTCCGAGGGAAACAATACTTCTCTAACACCATCCATATTGTTTAAAGAACAATTATCTAAATAAAAAATATGTTTAATCAAATATAAAAGAATATTCACTTATCTATGAATTTAGGATCTTACAGTTTCTTTATTCTATTTGTCACATCAAAATGTAAAAATAGTTCCAATCAAAGATTTCAATTTTAATGTGAAATGAAAATACTATCTAAAATATATGACTAATAGTCAAATGAAAACAATATATGGGGTAATGATGATACATAAAACTAGGTATTGGATACATATAATTTGATAAGGATTCATTTCATGAAGTTCACAATTGATAATATTCAGGATGAGATATTATAGGGATAGACTGACCAATAGTAATTCTATAGGATTTTATGTCATTGGGTATTCCTTTGTGGGAAGGTGTGTATTGTTTATTTGTCTTGAAATTATTGTTAGTGCATAACATGAGGTGTGTGAATTTATTTTTTTATAAAAAATCATAAATCCCAATGTTCTTAGAGAAGTAGGATATATTTTGTGTGTCATGAGTGATATGATATTAATGAGAAGGTCAAAAAAGGATTTGTTACTTCCAATACTGAAAGATGATATCATAGGCCCTTTGAATGAAATTGAACCATTTCACTAAATTCCATGGCCAGGGTTATAGAAATACTAATTTCAGGATGCCAAATAATGTTATATTTTGCATATATTTTCATGAAACAAGTATGAAATTTACTTGATGAGATATTGAGATTATGATATTATATTGAACAATAATCATTTGTACATGGTTATTATCATTGTGAAGATGAATTATTCCTCTATAGGTTATTCAACATGTTGCTAGACACTAGTCATGGAATTTAGGCAATCTCACTTAATTCCAACGATGAAAGGGCTTCAAAGGTCACAAACATAGTGTATCTACTGATTTGTGTTGTATTCTTTTTGCATTTCATGATGGGAATAAATGTTATAGTAAAGACTAAGTAATATTATTTATTCCATATTTTCCATTTAAAAATATAAAATCACCAATTATATTCGAGATAGAAATTATATATTAGATGAATATGAAATAAATATTTTTTTACACAAACATGAATGTAATATTTATTTATATATTTTATATTCACTACGAAATCAATAATATTTATTCATTAAATATTTGTAATTAAATGAATATTAAAATAAGTATTTTTCCCCAAGACTATATATAATATTTCTTCAATTATTGAATGAATAATATTTGTTATTTAAGGATTGGTGAATGATGAGGAAGGTGGAAATGCTGAGTTGAGGGCTTGGTAAAGGAAATGAAATATACAGAAATATCAATAATTAAATAAAGAATAATTTATTTAATTATAATTATACTTATTTTGTTCATGTTGGGGAATTCAACGATAATATATATATTTATATATTATATTTAATGGTGAATAAATTATATTTATTATTTAAAAAAGGAAAATTTTGAAATGTTAAATAATAAACCCATGCTATATATATTACAATGTTATATCATTTCTCTAGGTTTTAATTCATTGTGAGGTGAATAAATTTGTGGTTGTGCACAAAATTGCTATTCTAGATAATTCTATCAATAATGTATATCTCGATGGATTCTCTCAAGACAAAGCAAATTACCCCCTCCTCGCACTATTTCAAAGATGATAGAACTAGAGAGAATATTATTTATGGCTAAAGAATTGTATTGAAATCATGAAAAACTACACAAGGTGATTGAATCATCTATTCTAGAATATGTACTTCTAATATCATTATTCATATATTGGGGAGGATGTGTAGATACCACCAGATGGAATCTAATTTGCATCCTATTGGTTTAATGATAGTACATCTCGAATAAGGTTCCATCGATCAAAATCTAAATCGAAGGATGATATCAAGAATAAAGTAATTTTTGTTTTAAATTAAATATATACTTTACATGAATTATCCTATCATATTTGTTTTGGGATTATTTTTCATGTTTCTTTTGTTACATTCATTATACATGACGATTCTTCATCATGTTCTTATGAATTATTCATTAAATTTGAGAAAATCCATGTTGGTCTTATGCTCGATTATTGCTTGTACTATACCCAAAACTTTTATTGTTGAAATTTGTATCACAGACAAACATATCAAGTAAGTAATTTAAATTATAAGTTATATTTTTTTAATTATATATTTGATTTCTGTTAATATTGTTTTATCTATAAATGTTATGTGAATCATAAATAAATTATAACTAGAACATGTAAATTGTTAACACATAGAATAGAAAAGAAGTGTATAGTTATATGTTTCATGTGTGGTTCAAATTTAATGTATGTCATTATTTTAATTAAATTATTTTTATATTATGATTATGTTTACTAATGTTAAAAAATATTTTAAAATTTTTAGGTTGAGAGATTAATGAATTTTATAATATATTCTAAGATTTTAACACTATCATTTAGTCTAAATATAGTGGTCCAAGAGTGTAAATAATTTTTGATCAACATATATAATGTCATTATTAAAAGTGAATTATTAAAAGTCAAAATTTAGAATGATAACACTATTTTAAACATTGAAACAAAATAATATCCAGTAAAAAGTTACACACAATCAAGTTCAACTAATTAACCATATTATAGGGTAGTATAAAAAATAATTAAATTAGATTACTACTCTCAAGGATGAGTTGTTACGTTGAAATGTAATAGGTTTGATACATTGAATCGATAAGTAATCCCAGTTGTAAAAATAGACTTATATTAGTCAATATGGATTTTTATATTTGAATAGAGAAACCATAAATATATGTATATCATTACCAAAAATTGATCTTTGCAAAATAGGCATTAAATACTTATTTTGTTATTTCTATTTGATAAATAAATTGATATATATTTTTTTTGATTATACATATGATATTTTACAATAAATGTTTCATGTATGTTATGATCCCAGTCTTTCATCAAATGAATTTTTTCAAATTTTAGGTAAGATTATGAACCAGAAGTACTGTTGTAAAATTTAGATAAATATTGATAATTATAAATTTATAATTAATTTTATATTTCTTTAATATATGTTAACTTACATAAATGAAAATGTTTTTCTTAGAATATGTTATGTTATAAGGACATTAAATAGAAGAATATTTCTTAGAAATAGAAGTGTATTCAATATAATGGATTACTGTGGATTATCACATATGAAAGTATATGTTTTTTAAATATATAATTTTAAACATGGCATAATTATTTTTATATCATGATTAATATTTTTATGGATCTATGGAATTGGGGTCTCCATTCACCCCTATATATTCTACTGGTTTGTTTGGTATGTCTTCTACATTTCGTCCTTTTTTTAGTACACAGTGTTTAGTGTTTCATATTCCATATCCTCCTTTTTTCTATGAAGGAATTTTCTACCCATGGGCCCTAAATTGCTGTAATATCTATATCCTATAATTTGGACCTATTCATACCCACTTACACGTAATATTAGGTCATTGAGGCCACAACTCAACCCCCATCCAGGATTTCTCTTTCTAAAATCATTGTTGAGGGTATTATGACTCACCCAAACATAGATTCCATTAAGTATATTGATTTAAAATATAATATAGAGATGACATAGCCTCTTAAATTAGGTAAATAACTAATTCATTTTATTAACAATAGTAATTTATATTCACGTGTTGATTTATTATTAGTTTATTCTTATTTATAAGAAGTCAGAAAGATTCTTCTTGTACTAGAAACCATTGCTATATATAGAAATTTTCTATCTGGAATAGATGAAAAAATTTCATAGTAAAATATAATAAAGATAAAAAATGATTGGTAAAAATTGGAATTAATACATAATATCCATGCTCACATAACTCATATATAATATTATTATACTCATGTTACCCATAAAATGATATAAAATAGAGTCTATAATCAAAGATAATGTGAGGGTTATGATTTGGGTATCAATATTCTTTTATTTTTTCTATAAACTTATTATATATTATAATATATAATCAATTCTTTAATTTATACAATTTTAGTTTAATTTTCTTGAAGTTGTAAATGTGAGGGTGGCTCATATTAAAGTGATACTTTGTATTTAGATGTTGTATAAATTTGTTTTTCATCCTTGATGGATGGAACTAATGGAATTCCAAGGGGAGATTTGGTATTATTTAAAGATAAACCTTACATACCCATTATGGTGGGTGAATTATTCTTAAACATGTTTTAAAATTGAAAAACAGGGGTTCTATGAAGTTTAGGGTGGTTTTGTTTTGGTTTGAAAACTATTATATGAAAATATTTGAATATATAATATTTTTACATCATTAAAAGTAATAATGTTTTAATTGAAAAAAATTCATTCAAATAATTTTCATTATATGTAATCATTTTGGATTAATCTCAACATTATCACAATTTATTCAATAATATAATACCACCCATGTCAAAAGTTTGTTAAATGTAATTATATTTTATATTAAATGAAGAGGTTAAGAGTATAAAATACTTTTATACCTTGGGTGAGTGAGTTGGGTCAACCGAGATAAAAAATATGTGAACCCTAGAACCATCATGACCTGAGTTAAAGAAAATAATCTACATAACTTATTTGAGGTAGTTTTTTAGTTTTTTAGTTTTACGAGAGAGCCTAGTTGGATTTATCTGATATTGCGATTTTGTAGTTTCTTTTTTCATACCTATAGTTATAACCCCCTATGAGTATGTCTCTTTCTATAGTAACTATCCTATATATAAATATTATATTATGAACACCAATTTTTTTAGTATTTTATTCTAGTTGTAAACATTTATTAATTTTAATTTTGTTGTTTTTATATAAAATAGGTTCCTATATATGTTACTTTATTATATAAATCATTGTATAATGATAAAAAAATTAGAAATTTATTAGTTTTACACATTTTTTCACACCAATATACCTGATAATAAGAATAAAAGTATTTATTTATCATGGTTTAAACATATACACACACATACAAATGTACATAATCAATATAAATATATTTTTATTAATTGATATATTTTTTATTGAAATAACCATTGAATATTGTTGTTCTGGTACCTTATGGGTAAATATTTTTCTCAAGTCATAAGAAAAGTGATGATAATCCCTTCAATATATTTTTTGAGATAGATTTTTAAAAAAATTCAGATATTTAAAAAATAAAAAAAATTTATATATTCATTTTTTATTTCATTTATTTTTATAGTTCTACTTAAAGGGTGTTGATAAATATGGGTAATACCATTAAGTTAAGATGATAATTTTAATATGGTTTTTCATAAGGTAAATAATGATAGGATTTGGTATTGGAATGGAAGGAAAATTATTTCAATATATCATTGTCCATCATTCAAAATTATTAATTGTTCAACTCTATCTGATTCTAACCCAAAAAAAGGAAGGATATATATGTGATAAAAATGATGTTTTCAACAGTATTCCCCCTATTATTTTGTAATTATAACATTATATTCTTTTAAATAATTCTGTAGGAGAGAGAGAGGTATAGGAATCAATTTTCTCCCTCAACCCTAGGAGTTCTACATTCCATGACGTCTTCCTAGGATCAATCTATAATACCATCAAGGACATAGTGAAGGAAAACCTGATATATGAAATCAATAATTACATTAGAGTTTCATGATTAACCTTGGTTGTCAGCTCATCCACAGTGATACTCATGTAAAAGGCGAAGGACCCTTCCTCCCTTAACTATTATTTTCCTTTCAGCATGTGAAATTTCTTTATAAGGTTCTAGATAGTACAATTAATAGATGGGTGTCATTAAATCTCTATGAATGGGTATCTGATAATCAGAAAGGCTTCATCAAGGGTAGTTCCACCTAGGTATCAATTTACATGAAACAATAAATTAATAGTGACATAAAAAAATTACCCAAAGCCAAAATATTCATTAATATTGATATGAACAATGTATATAACATGCTGGAAAGAGACTTCATCAATAGAGTTATTACTTTCATGAGTATTTTCGGATGGGTGAACCATATTTTCTTCAGAGCCTTTAATTACATGAGTCTTTGCACCTTTCATGGGATCATGAATGGTGATCCCTTATATCCCAACATTTTCATCATGGTTTAAGACACCCTTTATAAATACCATACAAAAAAATTCTCAAAGTCAATATCCAAACCTTCTATTATATGTCTAATTTTTTATGGTATTTCTCATATTATTTTCCCAAATTATATAATATTATTCATTAATGGAAATAGAATAAATATTTATAAAATTAATAAGATGATGAATGATTATTTCATGTGTAGTTGGAATATCATTAACCAAGAAAAAAGAAGAGTCTAAATTTTAAAATTATGCTCTCAAGAATGAGAAAAAATATTTTATGATAACTTGGGAATATGACATTGACCACACCCCATGAAAATCTTGATAGCACCAGTTTCCATAGGTGGGATTCATATCGACCATTTTTACTACTTGATTAACAAGATTATAGCTCTCATCCTCAACCAGAAGAACCATTTCGTCTCATTTGGGGGACACATTATTCCTTTAAAATATTTATTATCTTTTATCACCATACATGTCATTTCTATATACAATTTGACAAATAATGTTTTGATAAATATTGAAAATATCATAGTAGGATTAATCTTGGATTCCTATACAAAAGGAAATACTTTTGGGTTTATTGGGTCAAGATAGCTAGGGGTGAGAGATACATGCATCAATATATGTAGTGTCATAGAAACCATAGATACCCCACAAGATAAACTATCTTGGGAGTACCTAGCGGGTTGCTCTATTTTTTAAAAATTAATCACTAGTCAATGTGAAAATCCTTTTGACAACATGATGGTTGGATTATCCAATTTATGGCTACTGATCACACAATATATTTTGGTTCTTCAAAATCACCCGAGATGGATTGGTAGCTATGAGGAGATCAATTAATAGAACAAAGATTGCGTGGGTTTGGTGCTCAGCTTACCAGGATAACCAACCCTAAACATTACATCCTCTCAAGATTCTAGGTTCACTCCTTTAATTTGTGAACTTATCAACTAGAAACAAAAAAGGTTCTTCAGTAGTATTACTATAAACAACAATTTCGATAGGTTTATAGTAATGGGACCTTCATTAAGTTTTTTATTTGTGAAAGGATACCATAATTTTATGCAAGATAATTATATGTGTGATGATTGGGGATTACTCCTATGTTGAATCAATATCCTAATGAATATTATCTTCATGGTTTTGTATATTAATAATCATACCCTTCCTACTGATGAGGAGTTTATGAGGTAAGGTATCAAGGTTACTTCAAATGACTATGTTTCTATGAATCCCAGGATGAATCATCTACTCATCCATTCATTGAGGATGAGTGGGATGTAAAAATTTGTATAAACATGGATGTTTTATCAATCTCTATGATTAAGAATTTAATAGTGATAACTGCCCCCACAGATGGTTCCTTTCTATTGATAGTAATGTATAGGAAATGAAGGTGAGTGCTCTACTTCTAGTTTTGTGATGTCAGATTATATAGAGTTCTTAAAACAAAATTCATCATGATGGTTCCCATAACTCATTTTTACAAATGTTGGTCAAAAATATAATCTTGATGAATTATCTAGTCCCACTTTTAAAGTGATGGAATCACTCCCCTTCACTGACGAATCTTATAAATGGATGACATATACTCCCTCTCAGATAGGGTCTCACGATGTAAGTCATATGGGTTAGATAGAAGAATCCTAAGAATAAATATAATCTTAACAGGGATGGATTATAAATTACTAGATTCATGTGTGGATGTGGTGTCATCGGCGTCCACCATAGATCAATTTTCCTTGATTTCAGAGACAAATTCATTCTAGGGGACTCCCTTATAGAAATGTCCAATGCCATGCAATAAAGAATTTTATTGTGACACTCACATAGTATCATGAATGAATAAGTGGAATGTTAATATTATATTATTCATAGTTTTATTTAAGAGAATATTTACTCACATTGGACCATCTCTTACCCTAAAAACATGTGAAAATTTATCGTTAACCTATGAGGGCCTTCTATCACACTAGGCATGAAGGGAAAAATGTGTTAGAATTATATCTTCTTGTGATACTAAGGATTATTAGTTTTTTTAAACCAATATGTTCATGCTCCCATATGTCCGTTATTCTTCTAATATATGACTATCTCGACCATCATTATTTTAGACCACCTTGACTATATTTATCCTTTAATCCTCCACTTATATTCTATTATATTTTATCATTGATGACGATGGTAAGTAAAAATAGAAAATGAATAAATATTTTTCATCTATAAATTACCACTAGACAGCTATTTATAAATTCTATTACCATTGAAGATATTCCATTAGAGTTTAATTCTTGGATATCCTCTATTTTAAAATCATCTTCTCCTCGTAATTCAAATATGGAAACTAACCCATATTCTAGTGATGATGATGATGGATATTATGATTTATGTGATTATACTATAGAAAATGATATTTGTGTCACATGAAATAGTGAAGTTGATGAGGATGATAATAATAGTAGCGGTGGTGGAGATAAACATGATTGTTATTTGTGACTACGTACTACTTGGAAGTAGTAATTTTCATTTTATTGAAATATTATTATATTGGAGTCTCATTATCAATATGAAATAATTTAAATTAATTAAACTATGCATTTATATTTTAATTAATTCATCATTTATTGTTTCATAAGGATCATGTGGATGGGATCCACTATTTCTGTAGTGAGGCTATATACTATTTATAATCCACAATAACTAACACTGAGTAAGATATAAATTTGACACTTTTTATTATTATATAAATGATTTATTTTCAATATTCTATGGTAAATACAAGTTGTTAATGAATTAACATATTTGTTTTTAATAATCAAGTTAATGGTATAATATCTACCTTATCAATGAGTACCTAAAAAGTATTTATGTGTATTTACAATTAGAAAACTATACTTATGATATCTTATTAACTTTATAATATTTATTTATAATCAATTTATATATTGATTAATTTTATTTATTTTATTTTTCTAGTAACATAATATTTCAGAGCTTTGAGAACTCATGATTCTTGAAGAACACTACTGAAGGAAATATGGTATTGAATATTTATATTATAAATATAAAAAATTATGAATTAATTAAATTTAAAGTATTAATTTATGAGAATTTGATTTATAATGTTGATGTATATATACATATAATTTTGGAAATGTTTTTAGTATAAGAATATGACATAAAATCATTGATGGTTATGTTTATATACTCTTATTTGTTAGGAATATTTTATGATGCATTATTGTTTTTTGTTTCACAACATTTTCTCATTTTTTATATTTCTTGGGCTATTTTTATAACTACAATATATATCATTCATTTTTTTCATTTTTTGTAGGTGAATATTATGATAGATAATTTTGTTGAAAAAATAAATAAGCCCATGTTAAAAGACATTAAGACAATAATTAGTTAACTTCCCTAGAAATTTAAATTTCTAATTGTATTGTTATAATAATAAAATTATTAATTATGATATATACCAATGTAATTTTATATTTATTAATATTAGAATTATTTGGTTTAATTATTACCATTGATGTGATTAAGATGTTATTTTATGAATATGAAATTCATAATTAGTATAAAAATATAACATTTCAGGAATACTAAATTTTCAAATAATTTATTTATATAATTTAAAGATTGTGGTTGGGATCATTCTTGTTAATTTTAACTAAATTACTTGTTTTTTTTTTGAAATTATATTATATTTGTTTATTTAATGTTCGTATAATTATAATTTAGTGGCCCCTTATTAAATTATCATCATGAAATTATTTATTTAAAGAGAACGTGTTACAAAAAAACAAGGGTAGGGGAAGGGAACATGATGATTAGGGGGTATAAAGTTGTAGAGATCGAGGGAATTATCTCTAATGATATTGAACCCTTCTAGCTTCATACTTTTCAGATTATGCCAGAAAAGACTTTCAAAACTGGGGGTGTCTAATGAAAATTGGTAGTATAAAAATTTGTGTCACTCTTTCCTGGTATGAATCACTATGGTGTCACTACAAACCAAGCTGTAATATTTTCTGATGATGTACTCAATCTACCATGGGGTGATACGAAGAACCAGAAACACATTATGAAAGTCCATCATGTCTATTTCATTATATGTGATTCTTAACATTCTATAGCTACGAACACTGAGTCCCATTAACATGGCCATTTCCTCATCCTGGAGTGATGAACCTGTGACCAAATAGACGAAGAAGGCTAGAATGACCGACCCGTTACCATCGCAAACAACACCCCCACCATGAATAACCCATGAGGTGGTTTATTTAGGAAACTAGGTTATTATGTGTGTCCCATGAGGTTATATGGTAAGTTTTATACATCCAATTGGAAAATTTATAATAAGTAATATCCATGAATATACATATACTAAAGTAAAAAGGATTTTAAATGGTTTGAGATTCTGGATAAAAAACGAAGATGTTGTGATTTATACATGTGGGTGTAACCCACCTATAAAAGAGAGACTTAAAAGACTAATGGGTTTTACCCATGTCACTAAGGTGGAATTTTTTTTGATTTTATCTAATAAGAAATATATTCTTGTGAATAATTTATTTAGTTTTGAATTAATATTTATGACTATAATGACTCATATCCTTACAGGTTTTGGAACTTTAGGGGATCTACAATCTATAAAACAAAAGATGGGTGGATATTGAATTTTTAGATTTTGATTGAATGCTTAGTTCTTGGATGAAAAAATAAGGATATTTTTAACTGGTTTGGGGCTCTAGGAAGAGTATTAGTAAAATGAGAAAGCTTAAATATAGTGTAATGTTACTATTAATTAAAAAAAACACCATCGAGTACTATATGGTGACGCATTAGGTATACAGTGAGGGTTTAAGGGTGCTTTTCTTCTATTAGGTATAGTTGGGTACATAGTGGTAGAGTACAAGGTACCCGATTATGGGTTTAGGTCGATGGACACCCAATATATACCATTGAGTACCCTATGTTTATGATATATTAACTAGATATATGTCAATATTATTTTTAAAAGTGTAGAATAACCATAATTTCTAGGTTACATATCTATATTAATGTAGGAATAGCAATCAAGAAGACACATTTTGGTTATATATTTCCCTCTATCATCCAACCATTTTCTCCCCTTGACGGGGAGTGATTTATAGTTTATTTTGGAAGTCATTTGTGGTATATTTCTCTACAATATATCGATTAATAATTTTTCATCTCATATTCTGCTACATTTGGGTTGATAGACTTTTGTATTCAATGGATACCCTAAAATATATTTGGTGAATAATCTGGATGGATGGGGATTTCTTGTGAGATAACCCAACAAGGATGAGAAATATAGATTACATAAAATAATTGAACATTTTTCCTAAGGGAGTCATTTGATTAATTTATTTGATATTATTAGTTAAATTGGATTATATTTTTAAGTATTCTATTGTGAAACTGTGAGGATTTTATTCATAAGAATTCCATATTTTTATTATATACATTATATATATTTTTTTTAATTTTTTTGGCATATCCATGTAACTCAGTGAGTTTTAATAGGCCAAACCACCTGAATTAATAATGTTATTAGTTGATGAAATAATTATAAATTTGGTTGTAGCCTAAAATATAGATTCATATGTGATATAATTTTTTATTTTGGATTATAATAAGATGAATGATAATGGAATTAAGGTTAAATATATATTGAATTTTAGGGTCCCTATAATATCAAGCCATATAAATGTGATTTATATATTATTTTGTATTCCAAGATGGGGGTTTGAGATCATATTATTTGAATAAGATCTAATATTGTCGTGATATAAAGATAAAAGGGGTAGATCCTCTGAGTAATATAAGTGGTATATTTCTTAATATTTGATAAATTTATGTATTCTAGATGACTTTAATTATAAAGTTAATAGAGTATAATTTCATATAATATGAAAAACCATGTAGATTAACGAAGGTTTTGTAAGGTTGTATTTTTTTCAATTAATAATTATAAGTATTATTAATATGTTTCAATCAGTTAAAGTTCTTAGTGGTAAATATGTTTAACATGGTTTGGGACATTCATAAATATAGATTGATGATTTTTAAATATATTTTAAGGGGTTGTGTTTTATTTGGATGTAAGACAAGAGGTGTTGAAGCTATTGGAGTGAAGGATTTAATTTCTTCAACCAATTTGAATGGGTTTTCTTTATGTAAACAAATATTTGTATGTGTTAATAACCAAATATGTGAATACCTCCACATATCAACAGTTCTGAATAAGAAAAGTTCCCACATTGGATAATTCTAATTGATTTCATCTATGAACTGAAACTATTATCATGTAATAGAACTCATGTAGTAATTTTTTCTCAATGTATGTGATTTTTCTAGGGATCCAAATTCAAATATGGAATGTTTCTATAGGGAACCACTAAATACATTTTCATCTTTTTAAAAATTGAGATTTCTAGAATACATGTTTTATGAAGAAATATAAACCCTATGATGATGAAGGAAATCTTCATGCTCTAAAACAACACTTCTAAAACATCATTCAATCAGTTTCACAATAGATTTTAAATGTGAAATTTATTTTTAATATCTATTTTTTTGTACTTAGATTTGGTTTTATGAAACTCTGAACTAATACTCCAAGAAAATGTTTTTCATGAATAATATATAGATATCAAATATGTAATATAATAGATATAATTCTTTCATACTATATATTTCAAACAATCAATTATATGTAAATATACAAAGATTATTCATGGTTTTTGAATGGGTAAATATTGATACTTTTATTTTATGTTCAATTACTATTTTATCTCTAAAACCAATTTATGAATTCGAGAATATTGATAATATATTTGTGTGAGGAAAATGAATGATAACATAATAAATGAAAAAATGAGATGTTTATGAATTTTTTGAAGCAGGAAAATTTAAAAGATGAACATGGAAAGTGTATATAGGTAAAAAGTAAGGATCCAATTTCCATGAAAATGATATTCTGATAAAAGAGGTGTTTCCTAATGTGGATATTTTATGATATCTACATTTGATGGAAAAAATAACTATTCCTAATTTTAATTAGGAGTGAATTGACTAAAATAGATAGAATTTAATTTTTATTACTGATGTTATTTAAAAAATATAACAGTAAAGAATATTATGATAGTGGGAAAGACAAAACACATGATTTAGGGGATGTATTAAAATATGTTAGTGAAAAAATGAGTAGAAACCAACAAATTTTTATTTACATATAACCATGGTAGTATTTATCTAAATATATATTTTTTTAGATTTCACAGTGTTTAGTTTCATGAGAAGAACAAGTAGCAGTCCAACTTAATATCATCAAAAAGTTTGAAAATCCTCTTGATTATTTCTAAAGGATAAATGGTGTATTTTTATATTTACTTTTGTTAATGAAATAAATGTTCACGACGATCTATATAATATTGGTTACATATTCTCTATAATTTTAGTGTGAAGCTATGCATTCTGGTGTGACTCTGGATAGTTATAATGTGATTCTATTCCATTAGTATAATCTTTTAATCACTTGTGATTAGAGTGAATAATCTATGGTCATAGAGATATCCCAACCATGATAATGAGTTGGTGTCCCGTGCATGAGATGAAACTTGATAAAAATAATTATATTCATTTTACATTTATTTTCAACATACATAAGTGAGGTTGAGACACTTGAATTGAGTTAATTGAATATTAATAGAGTGTAAGGGTTGATATTTTAAAAGAAAATGAATTTTTAAAATTCGATAACCAATAATTAACCACCCTTTAGTAGTGGATTAATCATATATTAGGAACTAAAACTGGTATCAGAGCTTGGTCCCTCTATTTTATTCAATAGAGTTTATAAAATGGATAATATGAATTCTTTGAACAAGAATGGTGCCCCTAATTTCTGTGAAAAAATCATCATTATTAGAAGAAACCAATGTCTTTTTATCTAATGTATCTTATATTATAAGTTAAGAATGATGATATCATTAAACTTATAACCATTTATGTTAATTATCAAATGAACATAGTGGAAAAAAATAGATATAGAGAATATTAGAAAAACAAACATTTCTTTTATAATATCATTATCACAAAACGCCAACACAAAAGTGATGGGACTTCACATAGTGAAATAAATATAATATAAACATGAATGTTACTATAAATGAAATATTAAAGTCAAATATGATCAATTATGAATCAAGATAATTATGTTTGAACCCATCAATATGGTTTATTAATATAATAATGATTATTTTTTTCAGTAGGCTAAAAAATTAAAGACTCTATAATTTTTAAATAGCTCATGAAAAATTTTCATCATAGTCATGAACCTATGACCTCATCATTAGATGATACATATTATATTTAAAAGAAATAAATGTATAAAATTTATCATACTTAATAAAATGAGAAAAATATTATCTTTCAAGAACAATTTAAAAGATGAAATTGAATTTGAGGATTTCAGAATATTGAAAACAATAGAACATGTTGACAATGAAAATTCAAGTCAATCTGAAAATGAATTTAATAATTGATATTTTCAAAGAATAATTTCTATTTTCTAAAATATATTCAATAATTGGATGTTTAATTCCCTATTATTTTAAAATAATTCAAGGTTTGATAGTATAAATAACATGCAATATTGAGTTTTAATAACTGAAAATATTATTTTTTAATATGATCATTATAACTTAGCTGATGAATAAGATGGAATCAATATGAGTGAAAAAATTATTAAATATATTTATAATGGTAATAATCGATCATTATTTATTGATTACTTTTTTTGAAGTAAACACACAATTTTTGTAATGCCATTTTATGCTTTATAAATACATTTTCCAAAAAATTCCATTTACTTCTTTCTGGGAGAAAATATCAAAATTAATTTATCAAAAATTAAAAAACATTAATTTTAAAAAAGTATATAATTGTTAAAATCAACATATATGAATTTTATTTTTGTTAACCTTTTATTTTATCATAAAAAGATTATTTTTTTCATGAATTATTGAGAAAAATCATATTTTATAGAAAACTATTTGTTCCATTCATGTATTAAAAAATACACCATTTTTTAATTTAGTTTGACATTTAATTATTTAATTTGATTAAATATAATCTAATTAATTCATTTTAATCAACATTATGCTTAAATTATAAATTTGTTTCTTAAATAAAATGTATTTTTCTGAAAAAATGTTTTCATCACGTTCATTTATTAAATTTAACATTAATTTAATGAATTTATAAATATTTAAATAAATTAAATATTATATTTTTAATAATCATTTACAAATTTGGTAAATAGATAAACCTGTTTTTTCATTATGAATAATAAATTTTGTAAAAATTGTGTCACCATGGTAATGGTAAAACATGTATAATATGGTTAAAACCATGAAACAATGCTTCAAAATCATCCGTAACCATGTATATTTTTATTCTCATGATCTTAAATATAACAAAACAATTATATATTAAAGAATATAAAATTTTGGTGGCATTTTTATTTGATGATAATTGATATATTTTTTATGTAAAAGATAATTCCAAAATATATCTTTTTTTATATTAATATCAACAATAATTTATTCCTGGGATAATATTCAGTTATGTATGGTTATAAAAGTTAAATTTTTATGTTAATAAATGTTTTTACGATTAATTTATATTTAATTTTTATAGAGGAATAAATTTCCTTAAATTATTATTAAATAAAAAAATAATTCTTGTGTAAGAAAAAGAAAAATCAAGTGAATGATTATAAAAATATATAGAGTAATATTGTTTTTGTGATTGAAGGTGTCCTATGAAATTTCAGGATAAATATATTGTATTATTATTTTTATAAAATTTTATAATGAAACTAGATTACAATATTTATATTTATAAGTATCAATTATTAGAATAACCATCAAAATGAATTTAATGATACTTTTTTAAAAGTTAATAAATTATTAACTGATTTTAAACTAATAAAAATGTTATATTTACAAAAATAAATGGGATATTATCTATAATATTTACCATCTTCAACTTATGGAAATCTTTTCCATTTATTGTAAAAATCTTGACCCTAAAATATTTTTTTATCTTAGTAATCACTAAAAGGGATAAAAGGGGGGCCAAAACTAAGAGATAAGGGTTAACACTTAACTAAAACTTTTCTAAAATTTACTATATAAGATGATTTATATTAAAAATCATAATATATTTTAAATAATTTAATTTTTGTCCAATTTCGAATGAAATATAATATATTATATTTAAATCATTTATACAATTCCAAGGGTGTCATTTTTTTTTACTATAAAAGCACATAAACTATCCTCTATTATTCAAAACACATTTATCCACATAGATAAAAAACCTCTTAAAAAATTATCAAAATACACATAAATGTTCTTGTGGTGTTGGTATCCTCAAAATACTCTCCCTATAGTCCTTAAAGAATATAACCAATGTAGGTTTCTTGAAGAGGATATAACAATTTTATTTGATCCATTTCATTTTACTCCTTCTTGTACCACTATAAATTCTATATTAAACATTTAAATATAATATCATTAGTATATCACATTTACTTATTTTTTATTATATTAATCTAATTACTTTATCCATCACACATTTCATCCTATGGGGTATAGAAACATCGTTCGTGGGTATGTGTAGACTACCACCTCCACAAAGTAGTGTGTTTACTTTTCAATCACTGAATCACATGGTTGCTTACAATGAATGATTTAAGGTATATATATGATATTATAAAATCATAGTAATTAATTAAATATAATATACAATCTATTTTCATATCCTTATATCCATTGGATATTTGTAAATTCATTCATGCATACGTCTGTATTATTATCTCCATGAAGTGATGTGATTAATTTTTAATCTATGCATTTCATATATAGTAATAAAATTATATTTAATCTATTAAAATGAAAATTATTTTGATGTTAATTATTTTTAATATTATTTAGCATTTTACCCTTGATACTGATTAACCTACGAAATAATTTTTTAATTATTAACCAAACGTCCTAAAAAACCTAATGTGAAATTAACCAATTAAATAATTTAATATTTCATTAACCTAAATGAAATAAATGGTTTATTTATAGTGTAACAGAAGAGAAAAATGTTCATAAACAATAAAATAAATATTTAAATTTTATTATATAGGATTAAATAGACATACATTGCATATTGGGAGTCTAGGTAAGGGGATTCTTACAAAAAATTTCCTTTCCTTGAGTAAGAGAACATATTCATTGATTTTGATATTACATGATTATATGTAAATTTACCTATAAAATTATTTATGTTTTTTCGCAACTAGATTTATATGGATTTATGTTTTTTCACAAGATAACTTCATGGAAAAACAATCACTTAAAATTATATGATATTTTCATGGGTTTTGTTAGTCTAAATCTCATTTTCTTGAGAAATTCTTCATATCATTTACCATGAATTAATTTTATTGTGGAATTAATTGCACATAAATTAATTTTGATATGTTAATTAATTATATTTATCTCATTCATGAAACAATATCAAATTGTTTCTTTTTATTTAAATGTTACCAAAGTAGAAAATGATTTATGTTAAATTTTATTTTATTTTAGGATTCATGACATTAAATGTTCCTTTTGGGCTAATTGTATGATCTTAATTTCATGAAAATTAATATATTATTATGACCTGGTTATTTATGAGTCTTATATATTTTCTATTAATTTTATTATCTTTTTTTCTTAAAATGATCTCTGTATTTTTAATGAAACTTCCACCTTATTTCGTTTTTGGGTTACTGAAATTTTTCACCAATATCCATTGTATTCAGAAAAAATTGTGATTTATTTAATTAAATGTTAAATTTTTTAGAAGCTTATTTTTAATTATATTTTAATTTTTTTTAAATGATTATGGTTTTCTTGAAAAAGAGATGAGTGTGCTAGAACCCATCATTTAGACCTCCTCCCACACCATGGATATAGGGGTTCCCTAATTCATTACATCAACCAACAATGATGAAACGTCTCTTCATATAGTGGAGATTCATTTTTTGGATTGGAATTATATAGTGATTAATACTAAAATGGTGGGGGGGGGGGTCATTTGACTGGTTACAAGATTTGTTTCACAATAATTACTCCCACCCTTCTAGTCATGCTTTATACTTTGGGTCACTAGGTCATTTGGCCATGTCACATTGGTCCTATGGGCCTTCTAGTCATGTATGTTTTATTTTCAAACCCTTATTTAAACAAGGATTTTTTTTCAAATAAATGGGTCCTCAATCCCTACATTTTAGAAGAAATAATAAAAATAATCTTTTGAAATATTTTTTTTCTAAACAATTTATTTTTAACTATTTACAATACCGTGAAATGAAAATTCTCTTTCAACATATATGGAATGAATTGAATTTACAAAGTTCATAACTATTTAATTATCTTAACCTTACTTTAATAATTTCTATTATTATAATATTATACATATTATTAATTTTGATACATTATGACACTTTTTAATAGATATTATCATGATACATTTTTTACACGAGTAAATTATGCTATAAAAGAAAGTAAGTTGTTTTTAAAAGTTTAATGATGAAAATGAAATAATCCTTATGTGATATTCATATATGATAATTGAAAATTATTAATGATTCTGGGAGAGCATGATATTTTTCATGATGATGGGTGAGACTAATATAACTTATAAGATGGGTAAACCTAATATAGATGTACAGGGCATCAAGTAATAATTCTTGTCTCCAAAGGTAAGAAGGATGGAATTAACTAGAGAGGTTCCTCCTATGGAATTAACTAAGCTTTATTTATTTCTAACATTAGATGAAATATGTTTTGAAGAAAATTATGGATTACAAAAACATGTTTTATTTATGCTTTCAAAAAGTTCTATTGTTAACTTTTATTAACTAATATTTTTAAATCGCTCATGATTATTGACTTGTCCGTATCAAATATTTTGTGTTCAAAATTTATTCTATTTCCAATTTTTTATGTTCCATGTTATGATAGTTATGAATTTTCATATGTATTCTCATGAACATTGAATATGATCTCATTTTCTTATTCTAAGTATGTTTTAACTGAACACATTCATTGTTTAATTACCATGTTTAAACTTCCTAAGTATATAAGCTCATCTTTATTATATTTCAATTACATAGGTTATAAATAAATATGTTAATAAAAATATTTCATGTAGGGTTTCTTGTGGGAGATAATGAATATAGAATGTGGAAAATGAAAAGCTAGGTAAAGTGTAAAAACTTATTAGTTATGGACATGGGGTATTATTTTTTAATAATTTTATCTAATTCTCTGAAACTCCAAATTGAAAAGGCCTTTGGTTATGTAAGTGATCAAATATTTTTTGATGAAATTGTATAATTAAATGAATGAAATTCAACCATTATTATTGGTATCAACGATATAAATGTAAGGACTATGTATTTTATTTAAATTCATGAGTGTCAGTTTGGGGTTGTTATCATTGTAATCAATAGAGGATTTTGATAACTTTTGAGATTAAAAGGTTTTCTTATGATGTGAACTTAGTATTTATCGATACAATCATGATCTTATAAGTTTAATTTTAATTATATGTTCAATGTAATAGTCACGCACTTTGAGGTTTTATATGATGGGATTTTATGTTGATTAATGATACAATGGGAGACATTAATTGAGTTTTGTTCAAAGTTAAAGGTATGTATAATTATTTAGTTTAACATGTGATTTAGTGAAAATGTTATTTGGAGAATAATTATTTTAAATTTTTTTAGAATAATTTAAAATGTACTGATAACCATTATAGTTAAAATAATTTTTGATTTTGAGGTATTTATTTTTAGTTTGGATAAAATGGTAATTACATTTGGGAACATATGTTCAATTATAATTATAAAATGTTATTTAAAACTGATTTGGTGAAAATATGACTAATTTTATTTTTAAAGAAGGTTACTATTTTGGGAGAATTATACAATTAAGGTAGAAGGAAATGACTTTGCATAAAATGAGATCTTATTTGAGGAACAATGGTTTCCATATCTTTTGGAAGTATTTATGATTTTATTTTGGATTTATAGTGATATAGTTTATTTATGGAAAATATTATAGTATTTTACAGATTACATGATTTAGACACATATCTTTTGGTAATTTAATTTACAAATTAATAATGCTGTTTAGATATAAAGGATAAATTGATCACAAAAGAACATGGAATCAATTATTTCTAATTTTTGGGGTTTGAACAGGGTTATAAATATTTTTAAGAGTTTTAAGGTTAGTTATTTATGGAGTATGAATGTTTAATGTTAGGTGTTATTATTTTGGATTTTAATATTAATGCAATTTTTCTCAATTTTGGAAATTATCTGACTCTATGCCTACCATTTTGGTTTTATTTAATGTATAATGAAAAGTGTAATAACTAGTTTTCTTTTGTGGATAAAGTCAAAATTAGAAGTTGATTTTAATGATTCAGACCTCAAAGTTTCTTCTTTAAAAATAATTTCATGGAATACGATAAGTGATATATGTGGATATTGATCAAATAAGAACCAAATAACAAAATTATGCTTCTGAAATTGAAGGAAATCAAGTATTTATATTATATAGTGTTCTCTGTGATGATGGTAAAATTATCCCTCAATTCTATGAAAGGGTTCAGGAAATAATAATTTTAACATATTATATGAATTTTAAATAAATAGATGGTACTATTAATCCATCATATATATTTTTGTGGTCATGGACTTTCTCATGATGATTTACTTTTTAATGATCTATGTTCTTTAAAACTCCCCATCATTATTTTGATATTAATTATCTCTTTCATGTTCATATATTCACTTCCCTCTAATATTATCCTATTTTGAAACCTATTATAATTTTATTATATTAAACTCCATATTTAACTTTTAGTCTTATAATTTTTTTTATCCCATTTTATGAGTTGGGTTTTCAAAAAATATATTTTTTAGAAAAATATTGAAAATATGTTTTCCTTTCACGATCTTATGTTTTTCTTTCCACTAATTAGAGTCGATATAAATAAATTGTGTACATTTTATATGGGGCATAAGCTAAAATTATGATTATGGTACTTCATAAATGGGGTATATTATAATACCTAGATATTTTTAAATAAAATCTTGTTTAAGAGCATGTTTAATAGGTTACAACGAGCATTAACGACAAAAAATATTCTTATTTAATATGACTGTTATAACCCAGATGATGAATTTGAGAGTATGAATATGAGTAAATAAAATATTAAATACATTTATAATGGTTCTTATTAATACAATTATACTAATTAATTAATATGAAATAAGATCTCAATTTTCATTAGTCAATTTATACTTCAAATATTATTTTTCTAGAGAAATGTTTTTTATTGATTATAGTGTGAATATAGTCTAATAATTTTTTAAAAAATTTAAATTTTTTATAAAATTTATATAGATTGTTAAATTATTACATCAAATTTAATTGTATTTGATATTTTAAGGTTCTTCATAAAAGATTATTTTTTCAGTGAATAGTGAAAAAAACTGATTTTATAGAAAACCATCATTTCCAGTCATTTAATTTAAAAGTATAATTTGGTTTAAAATTTATAATAAAAAAAGATATTACAATATACTTATTTTATAATAATATAAATTTTTTTTATAGCTTTCAATACACACAACATATGGTTTAAACAAAACATGATAAACTATTAAAATAATATTTAAACATTGCAATTATAATGTAGACATTAAATTTGTGGGTAATAATTGAACTGAATAAATTAAAAAAAATATAGTTTACAAATGTATATTTTTTATATATTTATTATAAATAAAAATTAAATCATTTTAAAAAAGATAAGTATTCTGAAAAAATGTATTTTTTTTCTAAATGAGAGTTTAGTCATGCTTTTCAAAATAATTTAAAAGTAATTTTTAACACTTCTAGATTTAAAAGAATCATTTTTGATATAATAATATCAAAAACAGATTAGGATTAATTTTTCACATTTTTGAAATGTTTTATTTTTCCATGAATATTGAAAAATAATACATTTGAATATGAAAACATCATTTTGAATAATTTTCTTTAAATGTAAATTATATATTTAATTAGTTTTAAATTAAAATTAGTTTAGATGTATATATATTTGTTAAAGTAACTTATAACATCATAATTATTTTCATATTTATTTTTTCCATAAAAACATTGTGTGTTTTTGAACAATTTTACTTTTAGAAACCCACATTCTCATTGCGTCTGTTAAACTAATTTTAATTTAAAATTTACCACTTAGGTGAATGAAGTTTTTAAAAATAATTTCAATATTGGGAATCAAAATAATTTACATTATCTAATAATTTTAATATTGGTTCTACTGTAATAAATAATAAAATTAGTTAAAATTATTTACCACGGTTAAGTTAAAAATGGATTTATCGGGGGAGGGTTAAAAATAAAATGATAACTATTAAAATAACCTAAAAATAGTATAAATTATATTTAATAACTATTTTATGACCCTAAAATGTATAAGTCTTGATTATACGCCATTTTGGACCCTTTTGGTATATGGAAAATGTGGGGGCACCTTTTTCTTTTCAAAAATTAAAAGTGTACTAGTCATGTCACTAATAAAAGGCCACCCCTATCATATCATCATTACAAACATAATCCAATTTTTTCCAGACCTACCCATATCACATCCAAAATTCCTTTATCTTATCCAAGATTCCATATTTTGGCCAGAAGGACATCCTAAGAAGGCTTTAGGAAATACCTAAGGATGATACCCAAAGAGTTGGTAAAGTTCCACAACTAGAATTTCTATTTTATTTATTCCACCACAGACATAAATAATTTTTAAAAAAATAAGACATATTAACCAAAATATATTAAATATTCTAATATGTGGTTTTGTTAAGGTCTTGATCAACAACCACCCCCAATTTCATAAAATGTGTAACAAAATCACCATTCATGTGTATATTGGACTACCAACCCAAGAATTAATTTCGTTCATTTTTCAATTACCACCTCTCATATTGGTTATTATGATGCACATATGTATATATATTATATTTATTAAATATTTATACCTATGAAATAATTATATTATTAATACCTTTTAAACTTTGAATTGCATAAGATATGTAAAAACATTAATCATGTGTACGAAAAACTACCACCTTGAATTGCAATGTAATTAGTCGTTCACTAATTATTTAAATAGAAAGTGACATGGATAAATTTAATGAACATATTTGATATAAATATGATAATAATAATTATTAATGGTAATATATAAAATTTTCATTCTTACATTTTCTCTCAATGAAAGATGATAAATTTGTTTGGGTATGCATGGCCTATCTCTTTCACAAAACTATGTGGCTCTATTTTCAGCAACACACCACATGGATTATATATATAAGTAAATTTTGAAAAATAAAATAGTATTTATGATACTATGATCATTCTAAAAATATTAAACACTTACCATCCATATCAATAATGATCACTATAAAATGGAAATGTTACTTGTGAGTACGTATGACCTACCGTCCCCATAATTGTAATATACACAATTTCTCAAAAATAAACAATAATTTTTATTCAAAAAATAAAAATTGATGTATAAAAATGATAATTATTTCATCATTATTTTTCTATTGGTAATGAAGATATATTATATTCGTAAGAACTGAATCGTTCATGATAAAGAACCGATGGGATAATAAGGCAATTACAACCTGAAACAATGAATATAATGAATGATTATTAACAAAATAGTGATAAGATGTTATAAAAGGATAATATATTATATTATCCATACTAATATTGTTTTTGTATAAGTTAATAACATGTTTTAAACTAATATATAAGAGGATAAATCATTCTCAACCAAAAGGAAGTGTAAGTTAAGGGACATTATCTAAGATTCCATTCATTGAGGAATATTCTAATGTTATACAATTAATTTATTTCATATTGTTTATATAATAACTTTGAAATGTAATATATTTTTTCCGAAAAAATTAATTGTATTTTTAGTTACATTTTGAATTATTTCATGTAAATGGATTTTATTAAGAATTACAAAGTAGTAAAAAGTTGTTATTAAATCTCACTTCTTTTTTTGATTGTTATCTTTATCATCAATCAATCACTTTCTTATAAAAACTTTTCATTAAATTTTACATTTATATTAAATATAAATATTCTTTATTCATGGACATTTTTATTTCCTAAAGCTTATAAGTTTTTTTCAAATGGTGTTTACATTGAATGTTATTTGACTAACTGGGGTAATACAGATAAATTTGAATCACTTAATAAAAATAAATATTTTATGATAATGGATATTAATTAATGAACTAAAACATTCATTTGATATATGAGTATTGATTTGGACTTATTGTTATGGGTGAGTTCTAAAATTATATAGCCCCTCTATTAATCATTAGTTATGATGAGTCAAATAAGTTGGTCGAATTAATTGGACTTCTACTAATAATATTTAAACTATCTTGTGAAAGGTATTTATAGTAAAGGTGTCATGGTTCCTATGATAATTGTTGTAACATCCATAGAATTTGAGAATATTCTTTTTAAATTAATGATTAAAAAATTTATTATTTAATAATCTAAAATCAACTAAGATAGTTTTTCAATATATTATTGTATGAAATTAAATTATTTTTTAATCAAAGTAGATTTTGGATTATAAGTTAAAATTTATTTTATAAAATATTACATATATTCTCCGGGATCTTGTATTTGTTTAGTATTTTTTTTCAATAAAAAATAACAATATGATTATATTATTTAAATAAATTTATTTATACATTATGATTATATTATGGAAAATAATGATTTAGTATTTTAATTCGAGAATTTATGGTTTGATAAATTTGAAGTCATTTTTATATAATTAATTGTTAAATTATTTAGAATAACATTAAATATTAACATATTTGTAAAACCATATATTTGTATTAATAAAAAAGATAACTAAAATTATGTTAAATTTTTTTATATATTCATTATATTATATTTATAATATTACATTATTTGAACTTGTGGAAATTGTGGGTTGTAATTACTTGTTAAATAGTTTTGAAATAAATATATTTATTATATCAGTTATACTATCTAATAATAATAATTACTATCAAATCCGATATGCTAAAATATTATAGAACAATGGTTTATGTAATTAAAAATTTTGGTAATAGTTTTTTATGTTTAATGTTCAAATAAAAAATTATGGTTAATTTAATAGCACTACTGAAATGAAAATTTTAAATATAAGAAAATGTAATTTTGAAATTTAAACAAATTAAAAGATAAAATTTTAATTTTAGATATATTTTAAAATTTCAAACAAAGTTATATATAAAAATTATTTCTAATCACTAAGGTATCAAGGGACCCCATAAAACATGTGGGAGCCAAAAGGGTCAACCATGTGGAAGGGTCGAACCATGGAAAACCCAAGTAGTGGAAGGGATGACCAGTCGCTTCACGTGGAGGGGTGAAGCATGGCATGTGATAAGTGACCACAAATCCGTGTTTAGGCCCGATGAGCACATGTTTTTGATGGGTGGCATACCATAATTGAGTGTGTGTATTCTGGAGCATAACTATTTTTTATTTTTACACTCTACTGTCAGGGATTTGCCTATATATGAGTGATTAACTAATGGACAAATCAATGTGGGATGCGCTATCCATTTCTATTCACTCATCCTAAAAAGGACAGATATATCACTTATATATAATTGAACATTTCCAAGTCATTAAATCTCTCAATGTTCATAGTCTACCTCATGAACCTCATAGTTCATCTCCATCTCCTACACACCAGGATAAAGCCATCTTCATAGTCACCATCTTCAATCGCAAACATCTCCATATCCTTCTAGTGCCACGAAATTCCATCAGAAATGACCTAGACAATGTTCCCTAGTCCACTATTTATTTATATAGGAATATACCCATATATATATATATATTCATATTTACCAACCATAGGTGTTCATCATATAAAAATTTCAAACACCAGTAGAAATCCTTTCTCTTCAGGGTTGCATGATAAGGAAAATTTCAAATGAAAAATTGATATCAATTATTTTATTTTAAAAAAATTAGTTGGATTTAAGAACCCTCAATTGTTTAGGTATCTATACATGAATAGTTTTTTTAACACCTCAGTTTAATTATTATAGGTCATAGGCATACTATAATGATTTCAATTATTTCCCCTTAAACAATATTGAGCTTATATTTTATGCCCAAACCACACTTTGTTTACGAACCACAAGTATGTAGCTAATGACCCTATCTTTAAATTATGCATGAGAATATATATATAGACACACACACACACACACACACAGAGATATATAAATATATATATTAAAATTTCCATGTTTTTATATTTCACAAAAAATATATTTAATGGATATTTATTCATTTAAAAAAAATTACAGGATTTATTATCCCATATAAAATCTAATAATATTATAAGATATATATATATATATATATATTCAATTATTGTATTTTATTTTTCTAGAGGTATAGTAGTTGTATATAACATGGTAAATTTATACTTAGTTCAAATTATGATACTATTAATGATTGGGTCATAAAATAAAGAAGTTACATATTCAAATAATGTTTCTGCAATGGAAAATTAATTCTTAAAAAAATTTATTTTATTTAAAAACCCTTTATTTAAGATAATATTATGTTTCATATAATTTTGTTTCAAAATTTCATAATTTAATTGATAATAATATTGTTATTAATGTAAAATTTTATATTTTTTAATGTTTTATTTTATGTAATAAATAGTAATTTAAAATGGAAATTATTTTATGTGAAGGATTTAAACCTCTATACAGTTATTTTATATTTCCAAACATTAAATTATAAATTAAGTTAGGATATTATTTCTTTATTCAAGGTGGAGTTAAAAATGACAAGGTTTATGATTTTATGTTCTTTTCAAGTTAAAATTTATTTTATATACATCATTAAATTATTGAGATGTTTATTAGGGGATATAAATTTCATTCATGATCATTTTTATGGATGAAAAAAATATATTATTGAAAATCTAATGCACGTATGAAAAATTATATATATATATATATATATCTAAATAGGAATATATATATATATATTCATTTCAAAATTTTAATTTTTTTGAACAAATAACCATTGAATAATATATATATATATATATATATATAATGTAAGCTAAAAATGTATTATAAATATTTAGCACATGGAATTTATAAATATTATTTGGATTTGAGGAGTGATACAAACCCTCCAAGATTGGTAGGCTATAAAGACTCGGCCTTAAAACATTACATAATATTTTATTAAATAAATAATTCACATTGAGGATATTTTAGGTTCAGAGTTTTAGAGAATTAGGCCATAACAATTACATTAGATCTCAAAAATTATAAGGTAGTCACTTCTACTCAGTTTCCATTTTTTTCATACAATAAAAGCTCATGAAAAAAGGGGTCATGTCTAGGTCCATGTTTTAGAAAGATTGATTTTCTCTAATCCCATCCTTGATACTATTCATCTTTAGGTCCTGTGAAAAACATTTGAAAACTTTGGATGACCATCAAAAGCTCCGTAATGGTTATAAAATAATGAATGAAAACCTTAGTTCTTCAATACATACATAACATATTCTCTTTAACATACCTCATGAAATCATATGATTTATGAATCAATCATAGAAAATGTAAATCATAAAGGTATCTTTTGGCATCCATATCATACTTACATTGTAGCTATCACAGCTACGTAGGGAGTTACATTTGGAATACCCTTCATAGTATATTATCTAAATCCCTTTGGAGAAACATTCACGTTTACCTCCATCACATTACCCAATGCATTGGAGAGCTATCTCGGGCTCAACCACCCTAGGTTTATCATGGAGCCACCCATATATGTAAACAATGTCTAAGAACAATAACACATAAAACAAGCATAATGGAAAGATAACATTTCCACATTTCAATTACAATATATCATTTAAATATATTGACATAAAAAATCCATTATCAAACACAATTTAGATACCAAAATTTTTAATATAGTATATGGTATTTATTTTCCTTTTAAAAACATTAGGGCCTGTTAAGGAAGCCAAAGATCAAATAATACTCGCAGCGGTGAAAATGTCATTGTCACCGTGTATGTTAAAAGAAATATTTATTTTTTTAGTAAAATTTTTAGTGAGAAAATATTCATTTTGAGTAAAAGTAAATGTAAAAAAGGGTTTATACACCGTATACAAAAAAATTCATGTATTAAAACAAAATATGCCTCAATGAAAAAAGATTTAGACGAAGTCCCTTACCATGTGTCTGATTTGACCTGTTCATTAATTAATCTCTTGATTAATAAACTAATGTTAATTTCTACCTGATTAATATCCCATTGAAATTTTATTATTAAATTTATAAAACTTATTACAATTTTATAAACATTATTCAATTATTTTAGTTAATAACTATCATTTTGTAGATATATTGTACTTGAGTCAAAAATGAACTTCTTATAATTACAAGTTGTTCATGAGGTCAAATATCCATTATCTAAAGAATTATATTCATGATGTAGATATCATATATATCATATATATCTAGTATATTTATGTATTTATAATAGTACATATCATTTGGAGACAAGAAATGAAATGCACCATTCATGGAGGCGGTAAGGTGTACGTACGCATGAACGCTACATTCATTTCTATTTCATAATTTATTATATTTAAAACATAATAATACATAGGTATACTATAATTACCTTATAATATCACATATAATATCATTAACTCCATCATTTATACATCCCATATATGGCATTAACAAGGCATATCACTTTGAGGGGGCGGTAGTCCACACTTCCTCAAATAACATTTTCACATTCACCCATAATGGAAACCATAAAGGCATAATATAAATGGAAAATACAGAAACATAAAGAAAACATAAACATAATATATATCATATATAAATATAGATCCATCATAATGGCCACCATGATAGGTGTTAGGTGATAATTGAACAATCATCGTTTTGTGAGGCGTTACTTTTCTATCCACATAAACAGTATGTCCTTTACCTATTAGATGGAGGTTTGTGAAAGTGTAGTTCAAATCTTTTTCAAATAAAATCCTATTATATTTAGGATACTAGTGTTTTTATAAAATAAAGTAATAAAAAGAGTTTATGGGGTTGGAGAAGTAAAATAAAACAAAAGAACTTAAGAGAAGTCGTTACCTTTAAATCGAGTAACACCCTTTGGATTGAACCAAAATAGTTTGTTGGACTTCCTTATGAATAAGTTAAGGCTTCTAGGAGGAGGATAAGGATGTACGAAGATTAATTGGTTATTTTTTGGATGATCTAAGAGGCTTTAGAGGTGTGAGGAATTGGATAGAGGTGAGGGATTTTTATATGGGGGAGGAGGGGCTCTTTAGGAAAGTGTGAAAATATTATTTTATTATATAATGATTTTTGGTTTCTAATGATAAAAAACATATTAAAGTCGAAGATAATATGAATCATTGTTGAAATAAAATCATCTAATAAGAATAGTACATATTTTGGAAATTATTTTAAACTTTATAGTCTTATTTATTAATATCATTTATTACCGAGGTAAACACTACATCATTATTCTATCATAAATAATTTAATTTATTTAATGTATAAAAATTACAAAAATACCATGATTTAGGAAATATTTTTATATTTAAAAATAATATTTATAGTCAAAAGGATAACTTATAAAACCCTATGTAAAATTTAATTTACTAAAATATATTTGTTTATGTCATTTTTTTTTACTTTAAGTTAATTAAAATAAAGTGTCATTATCACTCTTAAGTGGCTCCATGGGGTCCCCAAAATCGACACAAGGATGTTCATGGTTGGATGTGTATCATCAAATAGTATTAAGACCCATGTTATGGTAATTATATATTATTATAATAATATTTTTTTACCATTATTTATTAGATTTACCCTTTAACCATGGTAAATAATTTTTTTACTAAAGTAAATATTCATAATGTCTAAAAATAAAAGATGACTATTTACACAATTTCGAACTCTTGATTCAAAATATGGAATCAATTTTTCCAAATTCAAAATTCATAATGGGAAGAAATTAATTCAAAATTAATTCCTCTTATCAAAACAAATTGCGTGTTTTTAAGAAATAACTATCAAAAGATAGACACTTTTTATGTCCAATTCCAATGTGAAATTAATTCCAATGACCAACATTGGATTAAATGGTAAACATAAAATCTAATTAAACTTTTAAAAAATTTAAATAGATAATCTGACCTTATAAATAAATTATATTAAAAGGTATTTTTGAATCAAAATACAGTATTTCTCACTATTCATTAAAAACTGAATTTTATCAGAAAAATACCAAAATTTTTCCCAAAGTAAATTTTGATTTATTAATTCTAAAGAAGAATTTTATTTGGTCTAATAGAACATATGAAACTGACAAAAAATATATTTAATGAGGGTTCACCATCAAAAGGCGGTAAATCAACCTATTAATGTAAATTATGCATAAAATTAGATTCATTAACATTTTAAGCCTCTATCTTTTATTGGATGAATGTAAAACAAATTAACAAACATGTATACTCACAATGCAGTTAGTTCTATTTATTCCCGCCAATACAATGACTACTGGTTAACTACCATTTAAAAATATAATATTATATTATTATTATGAAACATAAGATTTCAATGAAAATCATTGTTGTGTATTGGGTAATCCATCGAACATATCAACCCCTTTAAGGTAAAATTAATATTTAATACAAAAAAGATTAATTAAAAAGAAAATATCTTATTTCCTTATTTACCCAGGATGTTACATCCTGCCCCCTTTTTAAATTGTGTCCTCACTATTTTATTCCCTTTTCAAATAAAAAGGGGTATTTATCCCTCATATCATTTTCAGATTCCCATGTTGCCTCTTCAACCATGTGGTTTTTCCAAAAAACCGTTACCTTGTGAATTACCTTATTTCTCAATATTTTCTCTCTTTAGTGATGAATATGGACTGGCTATTCCTCATAAGATATATTCTCTTCCAACAAAAATATCTCTGTACATAAAACATGAGATGGATCTGCTATATACTTTCGCAACATTGAAACATGAAAACAATTGTATACCTGTGACAAACATGGAGGTAAAGCCACCATGTACAAAACTGATCCAACTTTATCTATGCTTTTATAAGGTCTATTGAACCTCAGACTCAACATTCCTTTCTTACCAAAATTCATCACACTTTTCCATGGAGAAACATTGAGAAAGACCTGATCACCTACCTCGAAAGAGAGATCCTCCCTTTGGTTATTTGCAGAACATTTCTCCCTGATATAAGCTATTCTTATATGGTTCTAAATCAACTGAACTTTTTCTGTCATCTCTTCTACCAATTCTGGTCCCATCAGCTTCCTTTCACCTACTCCATCCCAAAAATTTAGAGGTTGACACCACTTCCCATATAATTCCACAAATAGAGCCATCATTATATTGGAATGAAAACTGTTATTATAAGAAAATTCAACCAAAGAAATATATTGGTCCCTACATCCATGGTATTCCAGTGATCAAGCACGTAGCATATCCTCCAAGGTATGAATTATTAATTTTTATAGCCCATCTAATTGCTGATGAAATTTTTTACTAAAATTTAATTCTATACCCAACGACTACTGAATGACTTTCCAAAAGTTAAAAGTAAACCTGGTTTCATGATCAGATACAATGGGTAGGGGGACACAATGAAACTTGACTATCGCATTATTGTACAACTGGGAAAGTTTATCTAGAGACAAAGTATCTCAAATAGGATGGAAATGAGTAGATTTAGTCAATAGATAAACAATAACCAAGATTTCATTATTACCCCGGGATGTCTTTGGTTGTAACGTCCCGGCTTCGGGTGCCACTCAACGGTTGCCCCAAACCTGGTTCACCACATGACCACAAGCACATTTCCCCAAATGCCAGAGGTTTCCGACTAGCAGCGAGGGCCTAGGTCTCATAGTGGGGAAACTATGCCCTCATTTGTCAAAGTGTAGCACAACGGAAAGAATAAATCATACAATAATAGCGGAAGCAGTAAACCATACACAACTGAAATAAAAAACTATAGTAGATATAACCGAATGTATATAAATAATGATGCAACATGTTTCATTTTCTATGAAAATAGCCAAAACATGTTATACATCAATATAGTACAACAAAATGCAGAGTACAACAAAATAAAGCAAAACAACTGGAAGCGGCATCACGAGCCTAGGCTCGGTCCCATGCCCTCCTACTCCTTAACAACCGTCAAGTACCTGTATAGGGACTCTTTCCCCTATCCACACCTGCAGCAATGTAATCTGTTTGGGCTGAAAATAATTACCCAAACAGGGTGTCAGAAATATATCTCAGTAGGGACCCACCAAATGACCATGCTCAACTGTGTGTAAAGCATGAAACAAGTGTGCAACAGTAAAATGCAATAAACTATGCAGTACTCAAAAGTAACTAACTTAATAGTTAAATTTCAATTTTATTATTCATTTAATCTATTAAATTTAGTGACATTCTGTTCTCAACAGCACCAAGCCCTCAGGATAACCAGAACCTTTCCCTCAGGCTAATATAGTGAACCACGCCCTCAGGCATGCCCTCTGGCTATACAGAATCCAACCCACAGATATTTCTCTTAGGCGTTACAGAATCTCGCCCTCAGGAATACGATGTGTCGCCCTCAGGCATAGAAGTCAAGCCCTCGGGCACAAAATGTTTCCCTTAGGTGAAATAGAATGTTCACGCCCTCAGGCTAATACAGTCATGCCCTTAGGCTATAGTAAACACTGCTCTCAGGCATAAGTAATCGGACCATGACCAATATATAAACATGAAATTTACATACAATTCCTCTCAATTCGAATGTAATGCATAATTTAAACATGGAATACCCTCGGGTATCCTGGCCAACTGGCTAAATAGAGGAATACACCCCCGGGGTGGTCCTGGATCCAAGTAGTGATCCCAAACAGAATTTTAATATAACATTTAATTACATATAAAATTCTAGGTATTAATATTTCCATGGCCTCAGCCACACGACACCCCAAATATGGGATCGTATCTCAAAAACACAAAAAAATGCACGATAGTTGGAAAATAAACACAAAGCCACCTACCTTATATGCCAACGAATGATATATGCAAACTTCGATTCCAGAAAATACCAAGAATGGCATAGATATGAGGTAAGAAAACTTTCATTCAACTGAAAATAACTCTCGTTAGGGATAGAATTGGTAAGAACCACACCAGGAGAAGAGAGGGCATACCCTTGTGTTTCCAACAAGATTACCCGAAGCAGAAATAAATTCTAGACGTGTGCCCGGCGGATCACCGAAGGTTCAACTTTCCTCTCCCGATCTCTCTTCCTGTTCTAAGCCTTCCTTGTGAACATGGGAGGCTACTACCCATTTTAAGTTAAAAACAAAGTATACGGCGTGTACTTCCATGTATACGGCATGTACTTCCTTCATTTAATTGTTCCTTTGGAGGCACCACCACACTGTTCATCCTTTGACCTGAGTACACGACATGTACTCCAAAGTACACAACGCGTACTGCCGCCAAACTAGCGGTGGATACACCGCCATACTATTTTGGCCTACCAACTAACTACACGGCATGTAAAGGACCACTACACGGCATGTAGTTGGTTCCTACACCCTTCTTCTCCAACATGGCTATACGCCCCGTGTACTCATCCCACATGGATAGAAGTACACGACATGTGGAAAAAGTACACGGCGTGTACATCCAAAATTTAGGATGTTCCCCATTTTCAGTATTTTATCAAAAACACATAAGGGAAAGAGAAAAGAAGAAGCTCGTACTTCAAAAATAAGAACTGGTTTCTTAGAAACTTCCCCCCTTATAGAAAGTCATCCCTAAATTTCCCTTCCAAAGGTGGAGAAGATATAGCCATAAACAACTCCAGCCACTGAGCACGTAAATTGGTTTCCTGCTCTTAGGTTTCATCCTGCACTCGGCCATGATGCCTTAACACCCACACGAGAGGAACTAACTGGCCTCAGAGAACCTTCATGCTCCTTTCAAGGATATTAATCAGAAGCTCTTCAAAGGACACATCAATATGAAGCTCATCCTCCTCAAGCTGAAAGGTGTGAGAAGGGTCTGAATGATAGCAGCGCAAATAAGACAAATGGAAGACAACATTCACAGCTCGGTACCGCTGTGGTAATTGCAACCGATAGGCATCCAGCCCAAATCTCTCCAGAATTTCAAACGTCCCCACATACCTCGGTGAAATCTTACCCTATCCAATGATCCGTCTATGTCCCAGCCTCGGCGAAACAGGCAAGAAAACATGATCCCCAAACACAAACTCCATAGGTCATCTGTGGAGACTAGCATAAGACTTCTGACGAGACTGTGCGGTATCCATCCACTTCTGAATCAACTGGACCCGCTCAGAAGTCTCATGCACGTGCTGTGGTCCCAGTAAAGCTGCCTCCCCTTCCTATGACCAGCACAATGGTGATCGGCATGGCCTACCATATAAAGTCTCTTATGGTTCCATTTCAATAGCCACCTGGAAACAATTATTATAGGAAAACTCGACTAAGGGTATATGATTCTCCCAAGATCCCCAAAAGCCTAGGATGCATGCATCATGTACTATAGGACCTTTATCGTATGCTCTGACTGGACATCTGTCTAAGGGTGATTTGTTGTGCTCAGAAGCACCTATGTACCCAGTGCCCTCTAAAAACTATTCCAGAAACGAGACGTAAAGCGGGAGTCCCTATCTGAAATGATAGAAAAAGGGACCCCATGAAGATGTATGATCTCTTGGATATACAACCTTCTGATCTCGTCACCACCTACGGTCTCCTTAATCGGCAAAAAGTGAGATATCTTCGTGATTCTGTCCACAACAACCCACACGTCATCATTTCCTCGAGGTGTCCTCGACAAACCGGTCACAAAATCCATCGTGACATTATCCCATTTCCACTCTGGAATGGGTAACTATTGTAACAGCCCAACTGGTCTCTGGTGCTCCGCCTTCACCTGCTGACAGGTGGAACATCTCGTAACAAAACCAGCTACATCTCCCTTCATACACGGCCACCATTACTGACGTCTCAAGTCACGGTACGTCTTGGTATCCCCGGGATGAACTTCCCAAGATAAATCATGAAACTCCTGCATCATCTCCTCACGTATATCCCCTGGGACCCATAGTCATCCATGAAAATGTTGAACCTCATCATCTTCTATCGTTCACCGAGGAGAAGGGTCCCTGCTTGCCACTGACTCCCGTAGAACTAGGCCTACTGAATCTGACATCTGTCTCATCCTCACTCTGTCCAGGAGGGTAGATGTTACAACTGAAGATGAAAGATAAGCCCTCCCCTGACTGTCATGAACCTCCAGATCCATCTAATAGAACAAGGCCATAAGCTTCCACTCACCACTGGCCTCCTGCACTGCCTATATCTGAGTCTTCCTGCTCAGTGCATCAGCTAATGAATTACCCTTACCAGGTGTATAGGCAAGCTAAAAATCGAAGGACTATAGGTACTCGACCCACCTCCTCTACCTCAGATTCAGGTCATGATGTGTAAAGATACATTTGAGTCTTTTGTGGTCGGTGAAAACCACAAAATGCTCTCCTAATAGATAATGTCTCCAATAGTGCAACAGATGAAAAACTGCAGCCAACTCGAGATCATGCGTTGGGTTTTCCTCTCATGTTGCCTCAACTGCCGAGACCCATACGCAACAACTCGATCACCCTGCATCAACACTACTCCCAGCCCAATACCTAATGCGTCACAGTAAACTGTATATTTATCCCCGTGCTCTGTGAGTATCAGGAATGGTGATGATGTAAACCTTCCTTTTCAGGTCCTAAAAGGCTGTCTCGCAAGATTCTGACCAAAAAAACATCAAACCGTTCTTAGTCAGACCTGTCAATAGTGCAGTTAAGGGGGATATGTCTTATATGAAGCGTCTGTAGTAACCAGCCTGCCCTAAGAAACTCTGTATCTCAAACACATTCTTAGGACGCTCCCAGGAAACTACCTCTATCACCTTCTCTGGGACTACTGCAACTGCTTCCTCTGAGATAATGTGACCCTGGAAGTGAATCCAGTCCATCGAAAAGTGGCACTTTGAGATCTTAGCATATAGAAAATGCTCTCTCCGTGTAATCAATAAGATCTCAAGATGGGTGGCATAGTCGTGTAGAGTATGAGATTACACTAAGATTTCATCCACGAATACTAGCACAAAATAATCAAGTTACGGATAGAACACATGATTCATCAGAGCCATGAAAACTGCTGGCACGTTCGTGAGTCCGAACGACATAACCCTGTACTCGTACAGACCATATCTGCTCCAAAAAGTTGTAAGCTATATATCAGATTGTCTCACATGCAGCTGATGATATCCCAATCTCAAGTCAATATTCGAGAACACTCATGCTCCACAAAGCTGATAAAATAGATCATATATCCTCAGCAAGGGATATCGGTTCTTAACCGTCTACTGGTTCAACTTCCGATAATCCACACAATGTCTGAGGGTACCGTCTACCTTCTTCGCAAAAAGGACTGGAGAACCCCAAGGAGAAGTGATGTGTCAGATAAAGCCATTTGCTTGCAACTCTTCTAACTGTCTCTTGAGCTCCTGCAGCTCGGGGGTGTCCACCCTATAAGGAGGAATGGACACCGATGTTGCTCCTAGAACAAGCTCAATGGAGAAATCCACCTCACACTCCGAATGTAGGCATGAAAATTCATCCGGGAAGACATCCCTGAAACGATCAACAACTGGAGGGAAATCCATCTGACAAGTCCCCTGATCATCCAGATACAAGCTCGCAATCTAGGCTGTGAGTCCACCTCACCCATGATGCTCTGGTCCAGCTCGACTCACCTGAAAATCTCATTCTCCGTCGTATAGAAACTCTCCGCCCACTAGTGACATGAAAAGTACCCTGCGACGATAGCAGTCTACAAAGGCTCGAAAGGGAACCAACCAGTCCATCCTGAGAAAGACATTATAAGATGTCATCTCTAAGACATAGAGGTACCATAGAAAGTGACACATGCCAACCTCAAGGGGGAACTCTTTGTAGTGATGCCCACCAGTCATCCTAGTCCCCAAAGGAGTGTCTAGCGTCATGATGTCAACAGAAGTAGAAACACATATCCCAAGTCTCTCCACAATTGGTACATATATGAAACTATGTGAAGCACCTGTATAGAAAAGTATAGCAGATTGTATAGAAGCTAATAGAATATTACCTCCAACTGTAGAAGTTCTGGGATCCTGCTCATGATGGTTTTGTTGCACTGCATATGCTTTCCTAGTGCCTCGGCCCTGCAACACAACCTAACTACCTTGAGTTATCCCGCCAGGCTGCCTCTGAGGTCCGGGTGTCTGGCTACCATGACCATGACCACCATTTCTTCCTCCATGCCCTGATGTATTCCAGTTTCCTGACTGGTAAGAAGCCACTGGTCCTGATCCCGCACACGCAGTTTGTATAGAACCCCTATCACTAGACACTGGTAGAAACACCCTTCAAAAATACTGCAGATGACCCACCTTGCCGCAAGCCTGACACTCCACTAGGTCACGTGGACACTACGAACTCTTGTGCCCCTCTCTACCACACTGGTAGCACCTGATCGGGCCACCTGAAGAGGCTGCCTGGCTGGTACTTCCACCCTGAGAGAAGTCCATCTATCTCTTCCTCTTGCCCAAAAAAATAGTACAAGTAACTGGTGCGGAACCACCCTGGACCACACCACTAGCTTCTCGAAGGTTCCTCTATGTAATCAGTGCCTGGTTCAAAATAGCATGTACTGAAGGCATCATAAAAACATTCACCAGCGCTCAATTGTCATAACAAACACCATCCTCAAAATGTCTGGCTCTCAACGTCTCATCACCCACCAACACGGGTGCAAAGCGCTGAAGCTTAGTGAAATGAGCAGGAATAGTCAACCACAGACATAGCGCCCTAATGTAGATTCATGAACTCTTGATCTCTATCTGCCCTCAGCGTCTCTGGGAAGAAAACGTCATAGAAGACTGCCTAAAAATCTTCCCATGCCATGTCTCTGTGATGCTCTGACTGGGTGCTAACATCCCACCACCTCTTGGCAGAATCAAGCAACATATATGTCGCTAGCTTGACCCTCCGCCCAAGAGGTGTCTCAAGATTATTGAAAATAGTATACATCAATCCTATCCAAGACTCCACAGTATGTGGTTTCCATCCCTTGAAAACGTAGGCGGATGCTACTGCTAGAAGACATGAGTCAACTCAACCATAAATGTGGCAGCCTGCGGTGCTCACTGAAAGGTCTGCATGAACCATATAAAGCCTTCACAGAACTGCGCCTCTTCACCTATGTCCGTTATAACAGTGGGAACCACATCTAGCTCTACTAGAGGATCAACTGGTAGCCCATGGCCCACCATCTCTGGAGTATAGTCGTCGCCGCTCTCCTGGAGAACAACGTGCGGTCGTCTAGGTGTCATGACACCACAAGGTCAAAACACGCCTTAGATTCAAGATTATTAAGACTGAAAGTGAAGGAACCACAAAGGGGACAAGAGGAAGAAGGCTTTTCAACATTTGCATAACAATACTACACGGCATGTACTATTCCTACACGATGTGGACTTGAATTCCCTTCCCATGCCCCGGTCCTTAGACATGGCTATGTCACACGGATCCTATTGAACAAAAACTACACGACATGTATGGTGTTTTTTCCAACTTCCCATGTCGTTTGTGACACAGCCGACTACTCGGCTTGCAAATTCATGGCGTGGTATGCTCACACACGGTGTGTACACTGCCCCATCTCCCTGCCACGCAGTTAAGTCCACACGGTTTGTCCGTGGACAAAACTACACGGCGTGTCCCACAGGTATACGGTGTGTTCATGGAGAGGTGACACTGATCCGTGTTGTTAGTTACATGGTCGGGTCCCTAGGTCACACTACACCGCGTGTATATAATTGACAGGGCGTGTTCTGTACATGATTTCACTGACCCGTGTTGTTAGTTACACGGCCTGACTCCAGGTCAACACTACACGATGTGTACAAAAGATACATGTCCTGTTTGCCCCACGCTCTTCCCTTTCCCGTGTCACCGCCAACACGGTTTGTGACACGGGAAGAGACTACAAGACGTGTACTCTGGGCACACAGCATGTACTTAAAAAGATTAATTTTCTTCCCAAACAGAAGGTCATACACAGCGTGTATACTGGGTTTCTAGACATTATGCCTCAGAAACTTCTCCAGAACCCAAAAAAGACCAAAAAACAACACCTAAGTGTCAAATTCTGACCCGTGAGGGCCCATACTCCCCATGAATCAAAGTTTGACATCTTATCCATGTTATACTAATAAACAGCTAATGATCCACCACGTTCCGGTCAGTGGGGGCCCATACTCCCCAAAGACCAAAGTTTGGCATCCATTCTATCAATTGGCCCAAATATAATTACCCTATCACAAAGCATGTATTTTATCAAAGCAGCTATCATGACAGCATGTTTTACTAGCACAACAACTATCACAACAACATGAAATTTCTAATGCACCTACATGGTATGGAACCTATGCATGGAATGTGATTTATAGCATGTGCCTATATGATACATGAGATGGCCTACCCTCATCTCATCTGGATGCAACTAAATAGAACCCACAAATAAATTATAAACAACACAATCTCAAATGAGTCACCCAATGGTGAAAACAAATCAAAGTAAATTGCAAAATCAGTAAAATTGCAACACGAGTTAAATTGGATTTTCCCTGTACACGGGTTAGCTACTCTCGGCCAGAGCTTATTACCAACTATCGTTTATCCTATCCCGGACTACTGCTCCAAATAGTAATTGAATGAAAAGAAACCCCTCTAATACCACTTTGTAACGTCCTGGCTCCGGGTTCTACTCATTGGGTGCCCCGAACCCGGTTTTCCACGTGACCTCAAGCGCATTTCCCCAAATGCCAGAGGCTACCTACTAGCAGCGAGGGCCAATGCATGATAGTGGGGAAACAGTGCCCTCATTTCTCAAAGTGTAGCAAAACGGAAAGAATAAATCATACAAAAATAGCAGAAGCAGTAAACCATACACAACTGAAATAAAAAACTGTAGTAGATATAACCAATTGTATATAAATAATGATGAATGATGTCTCAAGTTCTAAGAAAACATCCAGAAGATGTTATACGTCAATACAATACATCAAAATGCAGAGTACAACAAAACAATGAAAAACAATTGGTAGTGGCATCGCGAGCCGAGGCTCGGTCCCATGCCCTCCTACTACTCAGAAACAGTCAAGTACCTGTATAGGGACTCTTAACCCTATCCACAACTATAGCCACGTAATCTGTTTGGGCCGAAAAGCATGACCCAAATAGTGTGTGAGAAATATATCTCAATAGGCACCCACCAAAGGCCCATGCTCAACTTTTTGTAAAGAAAGCAACAAGTGTGCAACAATAAAATGCAATAAACAAAGTAGCACTCAAAACTAACTAACATAAAAGTTAAATTTCCATTTTATTATTCATTTAATCCATTAAATTTAGTGACATTCTATGCTCAACAACACCAAGCCCTCATGCCTACTAGAACTTTTCCCTCATGATAATATAGTGAACCACGCCCTTAGTCTTGCCCTCATGCTATACAAGATCCAACCCGCAGGTATTTCCCTCAGTCTTAACAGAATATTTCCCTCAAGCATACAAAGTGTCACCCTCAGGCATAGAAGTAATGCCCTCAAACACGAAAAGTTTCCCTCAAGCGAAATAGTATGTTCAAGTCCTCAGGATAATACAGTCACACCCTTAGGATATAGTAATCACCGCCCTCAGGCATAAGTAACCGGGCCATTCCCAACATATAAACATGTAATTTACATAAAATTCTTCTCAAGGAAAAAGTAATGAATAATTTAAACATGGAATACCCTCGGGTATCCTGGCTAAACTACTAAACAAAGGAACGCACCCCCGGGGTCGTCCTGGATCCAAGCAGCAATCCCAAATAGAATTTTAATATCACATTTAATTATCTATACAATTATAGGAATTAAAATATCCACAACCTCAGCCACATGACACCCCAAATATGGGTTTTTATCTCAAAAATACACAAAAACAAACGACAGTTAGAAAATAAACACAAATCCACCTACCTTACATGCCAATGAACGATATATGCAAACGTCGGTTCCAGAAATGCCCAAGAATGGTGTAGATATGAGGTAAGAAAAATTTCATTCAACTGTAAATAATTCTCATTAGGGAAATAATTGGTAAGAACCACACCAAGAGAAGAGAGGCCTTACACATGTGCTTCCAATGAAACTGTCTGAAGTGGAAACAGATTCCAGACGTTTGCCCAGTGGATCTCTGAAGGTTCAGCTGCCCTCTCCCGAGCTCGCTTCCCATTTTAAGCCTTCCCTATGAACAGGGGAGGCTACTGCCCAATTTAAGCAAAAAAACAAAGTACACGGCACGTACTTCCTTAATTTAACTATTCCTCTGGCAGCACCGCCACACTATTTATCCATCGACATGAGAACACGGCATGTACTCCAAAGTACACGGCGTATACTTCCGCCCAGTGGGCGGTGGCTCCATCGCCTTACTGTTTTGGCATGCCGACTGACTACACGGTGTGTAAATGAACACTACATGGCATGTAGTTAGTTCATACACCCTTCATCGATGACATGGCGACACGCCCCGTGTAATCATCCCACACCGCCAGAAGTACACGGCGTGTAGAAAAAGTATACGACATGTACTTCCAAAATTTAGGACGTTCCACATTTTCCTTATTTTATCAAAAACACTTAAGGGAGAGAGAAAAGAATAAGCTCGTACCTTAAAAATAATAATCGGGATCTTACATCAGTAATCACACAATGATGTTCATGGATATATTTTTCCATTTCCACTCTGGCACTAGTAATCACTATAACATACCTTTCGATAACTACTTCTTTTCTTTAACCTATTGACAAGTCAAACACATCACAGTAAAGTCAGTAATATATCATTTCATTCCATCCCACCAGTAATACTCCCAAAGATCTCTATACATCTTAGTACATGCCAGGTTGAACTGAAAAAGGGGAAGAATGAGCATCACATAACAACTCATTTTTCAAATGTGAATCACAAGGCATGCATAATCATTTCCCAAACCACAAAACACAATCATTATCAACGTTAAATCCATAAAAATTACCTGTCTAAACCAACTATACCATTTCTAAAACTCACTATCATCTTTCTGCACTTACTTTATTCTATCTGATAGAGATGATATCACTAAAAACTGAAACAAAACAGAAGAATTTCCGATACCAACAACTTCTATGCCAAATTTCATCAAATAAAAAATCAAATGATCTCGTTCCAAATGTAGCATGGTTTATGAAGCATTACTTTTTTGACTAAAAGCATCAACCACTTTATTTTCTTTTCCCGGATGGTAAAGAATTTTGCAATCATAATCCTCGATTAATTCCAACCATCTACTCTATTACATTTTAAATTCTTTCTAAGTGAATATATACTTAAAACTTTTTTGGTCAGTATATATATCACATTTTACTCCATAAAAATGATGCCTCCAAATTTTTAAATAAAAAAAACAACAGATAATTTGAAATCATGTGTAGGGTAATTTAATTCATGAGGTTTTAAATGACATGAAGCATAAGGAATTACCTGATCATTCTGTACAAGGAAACAACCAATTCCTTTCAAAGAAGCATATCAGTAAATAAAAACTCACCATTTCTGGAAGGTAGTTCCAATAATGGACCACTCACAAATCTTCTTTTCAATTCCAAAAAACAATCATCATATTCTTTTGACTAAATAAAATTAACACCTTTTAGAGTTAAATTAGTCATTGGACTAGATAATCATGAAACATTTTCAACAAACCTTCGGTAATTACCTTACAAACCAATAAGAATACAGATCTCGGTAATATTTGTGGGTCATGGCCATTCTTCAACATGTTTTTTTAGTAAGATCAAAAGTTATGCCATTATTTTGGAACAATGTGACCAAGAAAAGAAATTTGTGTAACCAAAACTCACACATGATGAATTTTGCAAACAGATTATTTTCTTTTTAGGATTATAAGACAACCCATAAATGACATTCATGTTCCTCTTTACGTTTAGAATAAACCAAAAATATCATCAATGAAAACAACCACAAGCGTATCCAAGAACTAACAGAAAATTATATTCATATGATCCATGAATACAAAAGGTGCACTGGTAAAACCAAAAAGCATAACTAAAAATTAATAATGGCCATATCTTGTACAAAATGTGAACTTTGGAATGTCTGCTTCCTTTACTTTCAATTTATGGTACCCCGATCTCAAGTTAATTTTTGAAAAATACTGAGCTCCCTGGATCTGATAAAACAAATCATTGATATGAGGAAAAAGATACTTGTTCTTAATAATGATGTTATTCAATACTCAATAATCAATGCAAAGTCTCATTGAACCATCTTTATTTTTAACAAATAAGTTAGGACGACCCCAAGGTGATGTACTAGGTTGAATTAATCCTATATATATATATTAACTCTTGAAATTGTTTCTCTAACTCTTAAAGTTCAATTTGAGCCATTCGATAAGGTGGTTTTGAAATTGGCTTAACATAAGGATCTAAGTCAATAGTAAATTCAACTTCCCGATCAGGTATAATACCAGGAAACTCATCAGGGAAAACATCAAGGTACTCATTTACCACTGGCACATCATTAATATGAACAGTTCAATTGTTTTCAACCATATGTGTAAGGTAACATTAATTTCCATCTTTTACTAGTTTCTCATCTCCTTGATATGTTATCAAATGTAAAGGTTCATTCTTGTACACAAACTGAAAATCATTCTCAAAAGAAACCTCTTTAGCCTTGTAGTGATTCTTATCATGGTAAACATAATGCAAATCCATACCCAAAATAACATAAAACACTACTACAGGCAAAGAAATAATTTTTTCAGGTAGATTCTTTCTGTACAAAAGGCTAGGACGGTTCTTATAATTTATTTTTGTTTCAAAATTTCCCCCAAGTGTTTTTACAATAAGTTCTAGATTCATATCTAGAGATGGAATTTCCAATTTACTAGAAACGTTCTCAGAAATGAATGAATGTGTAGACCTTGAATCAAACAACACATTGGTGTAATCTGAAAAAACAAATAGTGTACCTAATACTAATTTATTTGATGGCCCAACATCTGCTGAAGTAGTTGTAAAGGACTTCACCCCCACTTACTTCTTATAGTATGGTTTCTTTCCCTCAGTTGAGTTCTTCATTGGACACTCATTTGAATAATGACCCATATCATTGCACTTAAAACATTTTACTGATTGTAAATATGATTTTGAGTTACTTTTCCCCAATCTTTTTCAGTGAGATTATGACCCTTAGGTCCCCTTTTACCACATCTGTTGCAATTAAAATAATTAAAAATAAATTCCGCAGCATTTTTTTAGCAGAATGTTCACAAACTGTAATCTTATGTTTCTTACCATCAGACTTTTTTGAAGAGTTCTTCCCGTTCTTCTGCCACCTCGACCTCTTAATCTATTGTTTTTCAAAGGATACCTGATCATCAACAAACTCCATTTCCACCTTCTCCACACATTGAACAAGTATTTTACAACATTTTATCTCACGAGAAGCTAAATCCATTCGATAATTTGGATTTATTCCTGAGTAAGAATGGTTGACTTTAATATCAAGATCTCCTATGAAATTTGGAGCATACCTTTCCAGTTAAGTGAATTTGGATTCATAAGTATCCATTGATTCATCGCCCTACCTCAATTCTAGGAATTGTTTTTTCATCCTAAGGTGAACCACCTTAGGAAAATATTTCTCAAGAAACATACCTTTGAATTCATCCCAATAAACAGAATCAATATCCTCACTTTCCCTAATATTTTTCATCATCGAACACCACTAATCAGCTTCACCTTCAAAACAGTAAACAACGAGACTATACTTTTGATGTTCTGAACACCCCATAACATCGAAAATATTCTCCAGTGCTTTAATGCACCCTTCTACAAGCGCAAGGTCAGATGATCCTCTGAATTATGGGGGTGCTGCCTCATGAAATGATCCACTACTAACATGTTCCTCTTTGGATGATCTGGCTAATCTCATGCATGGATACCACCACAATTTATAGGCTGAGTCAACTATTCCATCACAACAACAAACTGTTCTGTTGCGATTCTGACCATCTCAGGTTGCTGATTTGGAAGGTTGTCTTTCTCCTGATGTCGTCCCAACATAGCTGTCTGGTTTCCTCTGTAGAAAACCATTCTGAACACATAAATATCAAAGTCAAAGAAAAATGGTAATCTGTAAATGCTATATCACATCAATCGTAAAATAAATAAATTTTTGGACATTAATTTAATGATATCATAACTTCTAAATTTATCTAAACAGGCCTTTGGTACCAACAATAAGGACCCGACCTTAAAATTTTACATAATATTAAATTAAATTAATAATTCACATTGATTATATTTTGAGGTTTAGAGTTTTAGAGAATTAGGGCATAACTATTACATTACATCTAAAAAATTACAAGCTTGACACTTCTACTGAATTTTGATTTTTTTCATAAAATAAAAAATCATGAAAAAAATGAGTCATTTCTACTTCCATGTATTAGATAGAATAACTTTTCCTTGATCCCATCCTTGATCCTATTCATCTATAGGTCCTGTGAAAAACATTTCAAAATATGGGATGAGCATAAAAATCTTAGTAAGGTTTATGAAACAAAGAAAGAAAACATTAGTTCATCAATACGTACATAACATAAGCTCTTTAACATACCTCATGAAATCATAAGATTTATGAATCACACATTGAAAACATAAATCATAAAGGTAACTTGTGGCATCAATATCATACTTACATTGTAGCTATCACACCTACGTAGGGAGTAAAATTTGGAATACCAATTATAGTTTATTCCATAAATATATTAGAAGAAACATTCACATTTACCTCTATCACTTTACCTAATTCATTGGAGATCTATTTCACGGTCACCCACCCTAGGTTTATCATGGAACAACCCATATACATAATATTTCTCAAGAACCATAACACATAAAAAATAATTATGAAAAGATAATGTTTCCACATTTTAATCACAATATATTATTTAAATATATTAACATAACATATCCTTTATCCTAACCATTTTCAATACAAAAATATGTAAAAGACTATATGGTATTTATTTTCCTTTTAAAAACATTACGACTTTTTACGGAATCCAAATATCAAATAATAATCGCGATGGTAGAAAGGTTGTTCTCACCCTGTACGTTAATAGTAACATTATGTTTTTTCATTTAGTAAAACGATTAGTAGAGAAAATATTTATTTTGAATAAAAGTAAAAGTAAAAGGGGTTTATACATAGTATATATGAATATCATGTTTTTAAACAAAATATGCCTCAATGAAAGGAGATTGAGATGATGTCCCTTACCACATGTCTGATTTGAACCGTTCATTCTTTAAACTCCTGAATAATAAACTGAAGTTAATTTCTTCGTGCTTAAGATCATCATTAAAGCTTATTATTCCTTTTATATCACTTATTACAATGTTATTAACATTATGTTACCATTTATGTTAATACTGGACGTTTTGTCAATATTTGGTACTTGAGTCAAAAATGAACTTCTTATGATTACTAGTTGTTCATGTGGTCAAATATCCATTATCTCCAAAATTATATTCATGTTGTAGATATCATATATTTCATATATATCCAGTATATGTATGTATTTATAATAGTACATAACATTTGGAGAAAAGAAATGAAATGCATCGTTCATGGAGTCGGTAAGCCGTACGTACGCATGAACTCTACTTTCATTTCAATTTCTTATTTTAATGGAATTAAAAAATAATGATACATAGGTATATTATAATTCAAATATAATATAGTATTTAATATCATTAACTCTATCCTTTATACATCCCACATATGACATTAATGAGTCATATCACTTTGAGGGGGTGGTAGTCCTCACTTCCTCAAATGAAAGTATCACGTTTACCCATAATGGAAACCATAAAGGTATGATATAAATGGAAAATAATGAATAATAAAGAAAAGATAAACAAAATATATATCATATATAAATATATTTCCATCATAATTTCTACCATGATAGAGGGTCAGAGACAATTGAACAATCATCGTTTCATGAGGCGTTATTTTTCTATCCACAGAAACAATATGTTCTTTACCCGTTAGATAATGGTGTGGGTAAGTGTAGTTTGAGTCCTTCTCATTAAAACACCCTAGTATATTACAGATACTATTGTTTTTATAAAATAAATGAATAAAAAGTGTCTAGGGGGTTGGATAAGTAAAACAAAATAAAAAAACTTAAGAGAAGAAGTTACATTTAAATCGGGTAACTCCATTTGGTTTGAACCAATACGGTTTGTTGAAGTGCCTTATGCCTAATTTAATGATTCTAGGAGGAGGAGAGGGATGTAGGTAGCTTAATTAGATATTTTTTGATTGATTCAAGGCGATTTAGAGGTGTGTGAAATGGGTTATAATTGAGGGATTTTTATAAGGGGGGGGGTGTGGGCTCTTTAGGAACATGTGAAAATATTATTTTATTATATAATGATTTTCAGTTTATAAAGGTCCAAAATTTATTAAATTCGAATATAAGATGAATCCTGGTCGAAATAAAATCATACAATAAGAATTGGATAGGTTTTGGAAATTATTTTAATCCTTATAATCTTATTTATTTAAATCGTTTATTAATGAGGTAAACACTACATCATTATTGTGTCATAAGTATTTTAATTTATTTACTATTTAAAAATTATAAAACAAATAAAATGATGTAGGAAATATTTTTAGAATTCCAAAAAATATTTGTAGTCTAAAATATAAGTTATATAACCCTATGTAAAATGTATTTTACTAAAAGATATTTTTATGTCATTATTGTCTTTACTTTAAGTTAATTAAAATAAAGTGTCATTATCACTCTAAGTGGATCCATGGGGTCTCCAAAATTGATGAAAGGATGCTCATGGTTGGAAGTGTGTCATAAAATAGGATTAGGACACATGTTAGGGTAATTTTTATTATTATAATAATATTTGTTTACCCTTATTTACCAGATTTACGGTTTAACCATGGCAAATAAAATTATTACTAAAGTAAATATTCATAATGTATAAAATAAGTGTAACCTATTTACACAATTTGGACCTCCTGATTCCAAATATGGAATCTAATTTTTCAAATTCAAAACACATAGGTTGAGAAAATTCATTTAAAATCAATTCCTCCTATCGAGACAAAGAGTGTGTTTTTAAGAAAAAACTATCAATAGATTGACACTTGTTTATGACCAATTTCAATGTGAAATTAATTCTAATGACAAAAATTGGATTAAATGGTAATAATATAACCTTATTAAACTTTAAAACCAATTAAAAAGTTAATCTAACCATATAAATAAATTATATTAAACGACAGTTATGAATTAAAATACATTATTTTTCTCTATTCATTAAAAATTGAATTTTAGCAGAAAAATAGCAAAATTTTACCGAAAGTAAATTTTGACGTCCTAATTCTAAATAATAATTTTATTTGGTCAAATAGAATATATAAATGTGACCAAAACTAGATTTAATGTGGGTTCTCCATCAAAAGTCTATAATTCAACAATTTAAAATAAATTATGCTTAAAATTAGATTCATTCCAATTTTAAGCCTCTATCATTTATTGGATAAATGTAAAACAATTTAACAAACTTATATAGTCATATTGTAGATTGTTATATTCATTCCTGCCAATACAATGAATAGGCTTTAAATACCATTTAAAATATTAATATTATATTATTATTGTGCAACATATGATTTCAAAGAAACTCGTTGATGCATATCAAGTACACTATCGGACATAGATACCCCTTTAAGGTAAAATTAATATTAAATAAAAAAAATATTAACTAAAAATAAAATTTATTATTTTTTTATTTACCTTGGATGTTACATAGGCCTTCGAAATCCTTCAATGTTCTATGTGACCCCAAGGATTGGTTTTCCAAGCATGGATTATATTTTCTAACATACCATTGCATTATTTTTTTTAAAAAAATATTTTAAAGTATTTAAAAAGATATATTATTTTTAAAAAAATGATTTCAAATAAAATATCAATGTAATATGTTTTTTCAATGATATTATATGTTGAAAATGGTTTTTTGAAAATAATTTATTCAATGTTATAAGTATTTTAATTGATATTATTTTTTGAAAAAGTGTTTTCAAAATAATTTTTTGAATGTGATAATTATCTTCAAAGATATTGAATTTTGAAAACATAGTCTTAAAAATAAAGTTTTTAAAGAGGAATGTAAATTCAAAGGTATTTTATTTTTAAAATTTGTTTTCAAAATAATGATTTCCAAGAATTAAATTTTTTTAAAAGTATCATATTTTGAAAAAGTAATTTCAAACTAATTATTCCAAAGAAATAAATACCTTCAAAGGTTATCATATTTTGAAAAATATATTCAAATGATTTTTTCAAAATAATTTTTAGAAATATTTTTCACTTAAATTTTTTAAAACCCCTTACTGTTAATGGTTATGCTGACACTATGATTTTGTAAAAATATTTTCAGGATTATTTACATTGTTTAAAAAGAATTTATCTTCATTAAAGAGATAGTGTGAGAAAAAGATCAAAATTGTTATTTATTAAATTATGTAAACACTAATATATTTTAATATTTTTTAATTTTACTAAAAATCATAGATTTTGAAGTTACTTAGTTATATAATCAAATATATATTTATAATTTCTTTTATAAACAAATAAAACATTATTTTGTACCAGATCTAGAAACAAAAGTTTTAGGTCATTGCATTGGTATTGAAAGAAAATTTTAGACAACTTTGTATACAAGGAATTTTTTTATGGAAGAATATTTATTTTAAAAATATTCTTTTTAGGATCTGGGTAATTAGGTGACCATTAAGAATATATAATTTTTGCAATTATAGTTTTTCTAATTATGAAAATGGAAATTCATAATTTCTTTAAATATGACTAATGATTTTTATGGGTAAATTAAACTAATGGGGGTAGAATGTAACACAATATGAATTCAAGTATATTATTTTAAAATAATGTGCATTAAATTTATTATTCTATTATTTAAATACAACTGACAGAGTATTTTAGTACTCTCTTTCCTGAAATTAAAGGATTTTTTAATCAAGATCTGTTTTAAATTATCTGATAAAAATTTCTTTATACGATATTATTTATATTCTCTAAGTTATATAATTTTATCTTATTTTTTTAATGAAAATATATTAATATTATTATATTATCTGAATAAATGTATCATTACATTATGTTGAAATTTTTAAAATTAATGATTTAGTATGTTAATGAAACCATTAAATGTTATTTCATAAATCAGAATTCAATTTAATACTTGTAATTCTTAAATTATTTACAATAATATTTAATATTATCCTCTTTTAAATTCATATCCTTTTATTAGTAAAAAATAATTAAAATTAGGATTATTATATATTTATTTTTATAGTTTCAAAATATTAGGTTTATATTATTATAAATTTAAAAAATTTCATAATTGTATGTTGTTATTAATTACTAAATTATTTTAACACAAAAAAATAATATTATTTTTTGATGGATACTACATAATAATAATTTTTAGTTTCAAATATCTTATTATAATATATTTTATTGAAATGGTTTATATAATTAAAAAACGTTGTATTAATTTAATTTAGTTAAATGTTCAATAAAAAATTGTGTTTAATAGAATAAAACTATTTAAATTTAAAATTTAAAAATAAGATGAACTAATTTTGAAATTGAATCAAATAAATAGATAACATGTTAATTTTATACATATTTAATCATTTAAAATCTTTTTACATAAAAAAATATTTCCTACTTCTAAGGAACCAGGGGACACTTCAATACATATGTGACCCAACCGAGTAAAACCTATTGAAGGGTCAAACCATGGCATGTATAAGTAGTGGAAGTGAAGTACAGTCACCTCAATTGGATGTGGAAAAGAATGGAATGGGATAATCACAAACATGTTCTTGTCTAGGCCTAATGAGAACATGGTTTTAGTTGGCCACAAACCATAGGTGATTGTGGGCATTCAAGAGTGTACCCCGTTTATACTTCTTCCCTTTGAATGTCAGAACATAGATTATATGAGAGTTCCCATTAGATGGAGAAATAGATGTGGGATGCACTATTTGTTACCAATCATTCATCCTTGAAACATATATAAATATCAAATTATTTCTTCTGAAATAATATCATTTATTCAATTTCCCAGCCATCATTGTCTACCTCATGACCCTCATAGTTCATATACATCTTCCATAAACCTACTTAAATCAATGTTATATATCTCCCACAATATTAAATGAAATACCCATCCCCTTTCAGTGAATGAAAATTTCATGATGAATGAACTATATAAAATTCCCTACCTTGCTAGTAATTTCTATGGGAACAAAACCATATAAATTCAAATCTACCAACTGTAGGTGTTCAACCTATAAAAAACTATGCAAACTAGTAGAGATCCATTCATTTTGAAAAATATTTTTAAGCCTATTTAAAACAAATAAATCATGTAATTTATTTTCAAACAAATTTAGTTGTTTATATAGAAAAATCATTTCACTTAGTATCCATACCCGATGTAATGGATTTAACTCCTCATTTGAGTCCTTATACATAAGAATGGTTTAATGTTTTCAATGATTTTCCCTTCAAAAATCCAAATATGTTTTTCAGGATCAAACCCCACCTATATAGGTACCCAAATATATATATGTTTATATATAAGAATATATGTTTATTGGGATAACCCCTATTCAATCACTAGAAGAACCCTTTCCTAATATCTCTATCCCCATATTTCCCACCTTCCCATATTGTTCAAGCACCCTGAGCTGGCATTCATTTTTCCTACATAGAAATTTTTTTAGTGAATCCACAGACACACACACTCATATATATTTATTATTTTAAAATATCCATGTTTATATTTTTCAAAATTATATTTAGGAAAGGGTTATTTGTATATTTTAAAAAATTATTGTATTAATTATCCATTTTAAAATATAATAATTTTGTAATATATATATACATACACATCTATATAGACATATATATATGGTCAAATACTGTTATATAATTTGAATTTACAATAAACAAAGTAGCAGTATTTCATGTGTGAAATTTATCCAAATTTAAAATTACGATTTTATTCAAGACGGTGTAAAAACTAGCAAATAAGTTACATTTTCAAAATATATTTGTTCAAATAAAAATTAGTTTATTAAAAAAATGTTAGTTTGTTTAAAACCCCTTTATTAATGAATTCTAATATTATATGTCATATAATATTGTTTCAAAATTATACAGTTTCTCTGATATTAAATGTTTCATGAATGAAAAATATTATATTTTATTAAATTACTATTTTTTATAATAACTAATAATTTAAAGAATATATTATTTTATGTGAAGTATTTTAACTTTTATACCATTATTTTATTTTTATAAATATTATATTTTAAATTAAATAAGCATTTTATTTCTTTATTCAATTTGGAAGTTCAAAAAATAAAGTTAACCTCATTATGTTATTTTCAATTTAGAATTGATTATAATAATATCATTGTAAGAATGAGTTGTTCATTAAGACATATATATGTCATTCATGATCATGGTTATAGACATGCATAAAATATAGTCATGAAAATTTTAGGCGTGTCTATAAATTTACAAAAACACACACACACACAAACACACACACACACACACACACACACACACATATATATACATTCATTTCCATGTTTTCAAAAGATGAAAAACTATAGTGGATATTATATATAAAAAAGAGGGATAAAAATATTTTATACATATTCATCCCATTTAATGTTTAAACATGATCAAGATTTAGGGAGCGAAGACAACCCTCACTGATATGTAGGCTCACAATATCATTAAATGTTCTAAGTGGATCTATAGTTTTTTCCGAGCATGTATAATTTTTTTAAAACAAATTTATTATTTTATTAAAATATTATTTCATGGAATTTAAGATATATTAAAATTTTAAATGTTTTCTTGAAATAATTTTTTCAGATATATCATTATTTTAAATGATAATATATTTTAAAAAAGTGTATTCAAAATAATATTTCAAAAGCGATAAGTATTTTAAAAGATATTTTATTTAGAGAAAGGGTTTTCAAAAAAATGTTCTCAAAGTAATATGTATTTTCAATGATATAATATTTTGAAGAAGTTTTTTTTGAAAATAATGTTTCCAGACCGATAATTATCTTCAATGATATTATATTTTAAAAAAAGTGTGTTTAAAATATTGATTTTCAGAGTGATAAGTATTTTCCATGGTACATTATTTTGAAAAAGGGAATTCAAAATAATGTCTTCAATGGAATAAGTTTTATAAAAATTATTATATTCTAAAAAAGAACGTTCAAAATATTTATTTCACATAAATAAGTATTTTAAAATTCTATTATATTTTTGAAAATTTTCTAAAATCATTGTTTAAATAGTATTTTTAAAATACTTTTCATTTTAATTTTTTAAAAAACCTTACTGAATTTTTTTTACTCAACCAATGATTGTAAAAAAATGTTTTCAAGATCATTTAAAAAGTGTTAAAGGAGTTTAACTTCATTAATGAACATGTATGAGAAAAATCTTAATAATTATTTATTTAATTATGTAAATTATGATATTTTTTAATAGTATGTCATTTTCTTTTAAATTCTATAACAGAAAAGATCCCTAAATGTTTAATGAGATGTATATTTCCAATTTCATTTATAAAACATAAACAACATTATTTTGTACTAGATTAGAAAGCACAAGACTTGGGTCATTACAATGGTGTCCAGTCATTATGAATTTATTTAATTAAGAATTCAATTATTATTATCCATGTGATTTAAACAATGATATTATCTGTAAATGCATTTTAATATCAGTTCATTGATTAAATGGAATGCGTTTTAATTTATTTACCTTGAAATATATATAATTAATTATCTATTAATACAATAAAGTTATTTAAATGGAATATGTGTTCTATTATTTACATGTACATATTTATTATTCTTTATTGATTCATGATACATTTTACTATATATAACCCTTATTGAGAATTTAAGCTCATATTTATTATCGTTCGTTTCCTAAGGATATGGAGAAGATATCATTTATTTAGTTGACAATGATTCCCATTATTTACAATCATTTTTATTATGTTTTATTTTCTTTTCCAAATTTCAAATGGGTATCACGTGTGCATCTGGTTCTCCAAAACTACTAAAATGAGTAGTCCTTCATGATTAAACAGATTGTATCATTTATAATTTAATAAAGTAGACACCAACTCCATGTTACTAGATTCAGGGTCATTATAGTTTTTATTAGAGGATGTTTATTAAAACCATAGGGAACTATACTTATGAAAACAGATATTTTAGGGAACATATCCCTATGATAAAATTTCAGGATAAGTATAAAAGAACAACCTAATGTTTTGGTAAGGAATAAATTGTGTGTGTTTTCTATAAATTCATCACTGTTTGGATTCTAAAAGTGGATATGTTTCTGTAATAGATTTACCTAGGGGTTGTAACTCTAAAAATATCACATTGGTATTTACTCGAAAATCACTTGGTCCATGAAAAAAATCTTTGATATGCACTTGGTTTGAAACACGTAAGGGATATCATTAGAATAAGTCACATTTTATGAAAAGAAATTATGAAGTATTAGAAAATAATGACACCCCCCAAAAACTAAATTTTGTGATTATGATATTAACATTGAATAAATGTTAATTTATGTTATGTGTTGAAACATAAAAAGAATTATATATAATGATTAATGTGTATAATTTTAGGATCTAATATAGTATATGACAGTGTTTAAAAATAGAAACTGGAAGGAAGAAGGGTTTCAATACTTGTTACCAATGTAGAGATTTGGCTATAGTGGAAGCTAATACAGTTAATATCAGAACTGAGAATATTATGGGTATATTTGGGAAGATTAATCATATAAGGAAACATATCTATGAATATATGGAAAAACCTATTCTACAATAAGGTTATCATATGTTGGATCGTTTTATGTGACAAATTATCCAAAATGTTTGGGAGACTACTAATCAAATGGCAGTTGAGCGATGTATTAAGTATATGGAGTTGATATTTATGGTGTTAGGATGTATAGAAGAGTAAAATATTACAATTTAAATATATTATATTATAAGTGTTGTGGATCAATGGTCTTCATTGATCATGAATGGAAATTTTTAAGGATACATTCTTTGAAAAATATTTCCATCATCAGAAACAAACTAAAATTAAGAGAATGTTATATATAATATGGAAAAACAATGAAGAAATTTTTAATGAGTATGAGAATACCTTTAATAGTTTATATAGGTATTCTATGAGTTACATATTAAACACATGGTTTATTATTTACCATTTATTTGAAGGAATGTATCTATGTCTCTGAAGGGTTCCAGTTTCTCAACCTTTTTCATCATATGATGAAATAGTTTTATGTTACATAAAAAAGGGAAGAAATTATAATTATCATATATATAAAATGGAAACCCAGGAAAAAATTGGTCATCTAAAGGCTATTGGGAATATAAATCATTAAATAATAATAGGTGTATGGTGCACTTTTTATATTATGAAAATTATGGCAAGAAACATCACATGAAGTGCCAGAAGGGCATGAGAGTACGATGATAAGCTGAAAATAGCTCATGAATGTGAGGGTTTGAAACAAATCAATAATGTCTAATGAATTAATTGTAAATCAATGGGGAATTATTGAAACTAATTCCCTAATTATTAAGGGAATCCACCACAGAAGATTCCAAGGGGAGAAATCCATACACACATAATCACAATAGTTGAGGTGGAAGTACCCAATGATGTGGTGGAAGGTTCCCTAATAACGTCATAAATATTAGTTAATTATTTATTTGATATAGATCCTCACACTATTTTATATATTACATGTTTTCCATGAAAATTATTCTTATCATTTTAATTTAGGAGGGGATGTGTTATTCAGAAATCCAAAGGGAAGTCTCACTGCAAAAATGTTGTGTGAAGAAACCTCCATAGTGAAAAACATACATTCTCTATTTCAAGACCATAATATCATACCAATGGTTGATTTTAATGTATTGATTGGTATGGATAGGATTTAAAAATATTATTTGAATATTTATTTCAGGAAGAAGGAAATTATGCTTTGTAAGGTAAATGTAGAACTCCCTATAATTAGAGTAGAGACTTCATCAACTAAGACATATGTAGTTACACCCCCATTAGATCTACTAAATGTGATTCTTAGGTAAAATAAGAAATGATAATATAAGGATAAAAAGTAAATTTTAAAATTTTTTATGTACCAATTCTACATGAATTCATTGATTTATTCCTTATAGAATTTCTGGGAAATTCCAAGAGTGTGAAGTATAATTTTTCCTTGGTTTAATCCTTGAGGAAATAACACTATAAAATATATCTTATAGAATTTGAGTTGGACAAGAAAACGAGAGGAGTTATGTGATATGGGTTTTATTCACCTAACTGTTTCACATTGGGAAACCCCAGGTCAATTCATTAATAAGAAATATGTATCCATTAGGATGTGAATCTATTTTATCGAAATCAATACCACTATAGTAAAGATCAAATATCATATAATTTTCATTTATCAATTATTCGATCAACTTCAAAGATAAAATTATTTTTTAAATACTGACCTTCATTCTGAGACTAATCAATTATGAGTAATGAAGGAAGAAATTTTGATAAAAACTTTTATAATGCAGTATAGTCATTATGAGTGTACAATAATTACATTTTTATTGACTAATGAACAATATATTTTTATGGATCTAATTAATATAATATTTAAGGAATATCTAGATGATTTTTTGGTATTAAGTGATTATATTTTTCAGTATTCTAAAAGCTGTGAGGACCATGATAATAATTTCATATTATTCTTGAGAAATTTAGAAGGAAATAATTATATGTGAACTTTTATAATTTTGATTTATGGATTCAAGTAGTTTCATTTCATGACCATATTTTCTTCAAGGATGCAATGTTTGTTGATCATGTAATGATAAAGGCAATAAGTGAATAGGCTGCAATAATTAAAATTAAAAAGGTATGTATTTTTGATTGGTTTGATAGGTTACTATCGAAAATTATTTCAGATTTTTTTGTGATTGGATAATCAATTAACAAAGATTAATTTAATGGGGTTATTGATTTTGGACAATGGAATTTGAAGAATGTTTTTATGAACAAAATAGGAGGTACTTAATGCTATGATTTTGACTCCACCATCTAGAAATGATGGTTTTGGGATATATATTGATATATAGAAGAAGGGACATGGATTTTTACTGTTGAAAAATGATAAATGTATTCCATATTCATTATTGTAATTGATGATTCTTGAATAGAACTATCCAACCCATGATCATGTGTTAAAATCTATATTCTATGCGTTGATGATATGGATACATTATCTTGATGGTAAAATATCTGAGATATACATGATTTTAAAAGTATAAAATACATATTTTCATAGGAATATCTCATGATGAGGTAAATGTGATAGCTCGATATTCTCTATTATTTTTATTTCTCTATACACTATAACACATAGAATGAAAATAAGGTAGTAGATACATTGATTAGGAAAGATCATGTAGTTATGACCTAAATAAATATTGGGAGGAATCATATATTCATGGATGTAGTAAAATTTGATATGAGAATTATTATGGAAGGGTATTCATCACTCATTTTTCAAATTATTGTGAAAAAACCATTATTATAAAAGGTAAACAATTCTCGATCTGATAATGGGAAATATCCAAAAAAATCATCATCTAAATAATAGAAAATTAGAAGACATCATCTCTGAAGATGGTATTATTACATCTGGGATGAGATCATGTGTTCCATCAATACCATAGTTAAAAAGGTAATTTTTGGATGACTGTGAAATCTCAAATTAAAATATACACCCTTGTAGCACAATGATGTATAGGGATTTGAGGGAAGATTTTTTGTTGGGATATAATGATGTAGGAAATTTTTGATTATGTGTATAGATGTTGGGTTTTTCAATATTTTAAAGCATTGAGAGAAAATACTATAGGATTAATAGAACATTTTCCAATTCGTATATGGAAATGGGTTGAAATTACTATATACTTTTTCATAGGACTAGGAATGACTCTGAGAAAGAATTATGAAATAAGGGTTATTATTGATAACCTAACCCAATCTAAACATTTTTTCCCTATAAGAGATGATTTACTTCTTGAGATCCTCACAATGCCCAATATTAATATATTTTTAGTACTTAATGGAATAGTTATTTCAATTGTGTCTCATCGAGACCACTATATTACATTGATATTCTAGAAAATAATTTAGAAGGATATTGATATTGTGCTTTATTTTAGCATTGTATACTATTCTAAAACTGATGAAATGTATGAAAGTATTATTCAAAAAATGGAATATGTATAGAGCTCATGGTCACTTTACATTCAAGGTATATTGGATTTGTATTTTCATTTGGTAGAGTTTTCCTATAAAAATAATATCAATTATAGTATTCAAATGGAACAATATGAATAATTATATGGAAAGAGATACCATAATCCAACTTTTTTGGAGAAATTAGTGAAAGGAAACTCATAAGGCGTAACTTGTTGATAAAAATACAACACAGATAATGGAAATTAAATTTCACATTAAATAATATCAATGTTGGGAAATTATTTGTACAGATTATTGGAGGAATGATTTGGAATTCCAAATGGGAGATCATGTTCTCTTAAAGGTATATCCATGAAATGGTTTTATTAGGTTTAGTATGAAATGGAAACTAAGCTCCAAGAACATTTGAGCATTTTAAATCCTTTAATTAATTGGTGTTGTTTATTATTTTTTGTCAAAGCTAACTTGTATCTCAAAATTAAATTATGTGTTCCATATATCATTTTAAGGATGTAAGTTCTAGATCCAATGTGTTTTCTCAACTCTGATAAAATATAATTCGAACCAGATCTATATTACTATGAAAAACTAATCATGATTGTTTATACTATATAGAAATTATATTGTTATTAGATGAATCTAGTAGTAAATGTAATTTGGAGAAATCATAATATACTGAAAGCAATGTGGGAACCAAAGGATGTTATGAAGAAAAACAACCATTGTATTTTAGAATTTAAAATCCATACAGTTTCAAAGATGATATTATTAGAGAAGTAAATAATGTAAAACCCCAAGAATTTACAATATATTTCTATTAGAATATGTTTTAGTTTTTTGATAACATACGATGCAATCAATATCTTGTTTATACAAAATGTGACACTCTATTAAAATATTATTTAAGCATATTCATTATTCTATAAACATTAAATTAGTGGGTAATAATAGTAATAAATAAATTATTTAAAATATATTGTTTACAAAAGTAAATTTTTTTATATATGAATGATAAATAAAAATAATAATAACTTAAAAATTTTTTATGAAAAAACATTTTTTCCCAAAAAGAATATTTAATAATGATTTTCTCTCATAATTTAAAATTAATTTATAATTTTTTTAGAAAAAATTTTCACAAAAATATAATTAAATTTTCAATTCATCATATGAAATTATCTTATTTATGGTATTTTTTTGAAAGCGTTCATTTTTCCATGAATAGTTAAAATATTGAATTTTAATTGAAAACCATCTTTTCATTGAAATTATTTAAGTTGTTATATTTTATTTTGAATGAGTTTTAGATTATTATTATTTAAATTACATATATATCAAATAAAATAATAAATTCAGGTCATTGGGATCATTTTCATATTGATGTTTTATAAAAAAACATAACAATCTTTCGAACATTTTCTCCATAAAATCCCAATTTCTCATCACATTTTCCTGATTAATTAAAAATTAAAATTTTCACTTATATGAGTAGAATCATGAAAAATTAAATCATTATTTAGAATCAATATAATTTATTTTATCTAATAATTCCAGCTTATTTTTTTACCACAATGAATATTAAAAATAGCAACACTTATTTACAGCGGTTATGGTAAAAACAGATTTTCCCACAGTTAGACTAAAAATATAAGGGTTAAAATAACCTATAAAAATGTATAAAATTTATTTAATATAAATATTTATTCTATATAATTTTTATTTATTAATAATAATTCCTTCTGGACCAATTTTTCATGTAAAAATCATTGTTACACCTTTTTCTTCCCAAAAATTTCTAGTGTTCCACTCACCTCACTAATAAAAGGCTAAGCCTATCCTCACCTATTCACACCTTAAAAAAAATTATTTATTGTCCATGAACTACCAAAATAATTTTAAAAATTCCCTCCTCTCATACTATAATATTTATTTTTTAAATAAATCATACCTAGTAAGGATTTGGTGATATCCTAAGTTGGAGATCAAAAGATGTTTTAACATTCCTCAAAGGGAATTTTTATTTTACTTCTTCCAGCACCACCTTGAATTATTTCAAAATGAAATTAATATAAATGAAAACTATATATATATTATATATATTTATATTTATTTATGTTATTATTGTGACCTACATCCACCCCCACTTCTATCAAATGGTCTATGAAATCACAATTCATTTGTATGGAGGACTACCACATGGTGAACCGATGTCATTCTTTTTTTCCACTACCACCTCTCACGATTATGTATGATGATGTTTATAATGTTTTTGTATGAAATTTATTAAATTATTATACATGTGGAGTCATTATATCATATATAAATTTTCATACTCCATTCCATAGGAGACCCGATAATGTCGCTCGTGTGTATGGAGGACTACCACCTCACGAAGTGATGTGATTCATCATTCACTAAAACCTTTCATGGAAGATGATACTGGTAAATATAATTATTATATTTGATATATATGAAATAATTCTGATACTATTGAAATATTAATCATATTAAAATATATTATTTGTAATTTTAATTTTTTATTTTTCACTCAAAGAAAGATGATAATGTCATTCATGTATGTATGGACTATTGTCATCAAGAAATAATCTGATTATATTTTCCTCACAATGGAACATGGTTGATATGAATAAGTATATTTAAATAACATGTGTTTTATGTTATTTTAAATTTAAATTTGATTATGCATTATCTATTCATGTAGTAATGTTTTTTAAATGGCATTTATATTCAATTATTTAGCTTTCTATATTGATTTTTTTATTTATTCATGATATATTCTATTGTGCTTCGCCCTTAATGAGTATTTTAGATCATCATTATTTTGTTTTTTCACTAGGATATAAATAAGACATATTTGAATAAGTTTTTTTAGGATGTTGTTGATTTGATTTTTATGGATTATTTTTTAATTTTTCCCTATATTATAAAGGGACACATGTATGTATCTGGTTCTCTAAAACTACTAAACTAATCGATATTTTGGGGTTCAGCCTATTGTATCTTCGCCAATGTAATAAAGTAGACACCAAATCCAATTTACTAGAGTCTGGTATATTAAAAAAAATTAATCATAAAATTTCATCAGTTATTTTTGATTAAAAATTATATAACTAATTAATTTGAATGAAACTTATTCTTAATTTTAACGTATATAATTTTATACTTCAAATAAACATTTTTATTGATAATCCTTTTTCATCATGTTTTGTATATTTTCATTACTTGTAATTTCTACAATTTATAACTATATAATTTAATAAAATAAAACCCATAATTGTATCATCATTTCGAAATTTAGTCAATAGTTCTACATTATTTTCCTTCGTAATGAATAACAACCTTGTTAAAAATGTTTTCACTATGTTAAGGGTTAAACCTGTAGAATATGGATAAACCTATCAAATAAGGCTTAAAAATAATACATAATCTTTCCTTTATTTATATTTATGAGTTTAATTTTACCACCCATTTAGTATATTCTAAAATATGACATTTTTTTTCAATTCATGTTTAATTAGTCCATTTATATTATTTTAATTATAATAAAATTCAAAAATTTATATTTCTTATTTAAATTAATATATTATTTTGTGACAGGGATAAAAAAAGTTACGAATTGTTGAGATTGGTTATTTTGAATATTAATATATTTTTATGATAAATTATTATTAGTTTTTAGTAGTGAAATAATTACCTTAAATAATTATGAAACAATGCCACAATGTTTATGAATGGAGTGGAAAAATTGATTAAATAATTTAAAAAACTTACTGAGGAATATATATTTGGGTGATTTTCATGGTTCCATAAAATTTGTAGATAAATATATATTATTCTTTATGTGTTAAAAGTTTATATATGAAATACATTACTATATTTTAATTTTTTAGAAAAATTATGTTGAAAATCCGGAAAACAAATGTAATGGTATTTAATGTTAATTATTATTTCATTAATTGTTTTAAAATCCATAAAATTATTATATTTATAAAACATAATTGTATATAGTAAATAATATAAAATAATTTTAAATTAATGGTAACTTTTCTTATTATTATAACTTTCCTAACACTAAAGAGTAAAAAATATTGTTCCCCAATAATCGTTAAAAGTTTTAATAGGGGTTAAAACTAAGTGATATGGATAAAAAATAATCTAAAAAATAATCTAATTTAATGTATGATAGTATTTATAATCATAACAATAAAATATTTAAAATTTATAATTTTTTAACAAATTTCACAAGAAAAATAATTTATTATATTTTAATATTTTATGTAACTACAAGTGCGCCTATTCTTGCACTATAAATATACATCACCACACCTCTTTCATTCGCATGAACATGATCCACTTGTGTAAAAAATCCCTGAAAAAACTATTCTAAAAATTCTTATAAAAGTTTGACAGGTTTTGGACCCTTAAAAATACTATCCCTATTTCCCTTTAGAATAGATCCAATTGAGGTTTTTCAATGAGGAGGTAACCATATAAATTGATATATTTAATTTTAAACCTTATTTAACCTCCTTTAATCATGTGCTATATAAAAAAATATAATAACATAATTATATCCCATATACATAAATATTATTTTATTAATGGAATAACCTTATTAATCTTTTTGTCCATCCTATGTGGAATATAAACATTGTTAGTGCGTACATGTTGACTAGAACCTCCATAAAGTGGTGTTTTTTATTTACTATCATTTCTTGTCATAGATATTTAAAATAATGTATTTTATGTATATATATTTATATATTATATATATTAAATAATTATATGTTTGGAATGAAAATATATCTTCTAATTTTATACCATTCCATCCATTGGAAAATGGTAATTGTAGTTCTTGTGTTTATATGGATTACTATCTCTATAAAGCGATGGGATTCATTATTCATGTATGAATTTAATATATGATGGTAAAACATTTTTTAATGTATAAATATTAAAATAATATCATTGACAAATTTTATATATAGTGTAACAATTCCTCTTTGACAACAATCAACAAATAAAATTAATTTTACAAATACGGGTCGAACGTCCTCAAAACACACAATATACACTTAAACAAATAAGTAATTAAACTTGTCCTTATAAATAAGTGATAAATGGTTTATAATATGGGAATAATACTCTAAAATGTTATTATAAAAGGAAATATTTAATATAATTCTATTATATTGGATTTAATGGACATGAATAGTGAGTTGGGATTCGAGGTAAGGTGTTTCTTAGCTCAATTTCCTTTCATTGGGTTATAACACATATTAGTTGAATATATTATTATAATATTATGTTAAAATTAATCTATAATTTTTTTATGATTTATTTATATTTTTAATATGAATATAAATATTTTTACATAATATATTGCTGGATTAATTATAACATCAAATGTTAAAATCTTAGAAAGGGGTTTATTTTCATCAATATAATTTTCATGAGATATGTTTTATGTCATGAACATTGAATTATTTAAATGATGTAATTACTAATAAATTAATTAATTTTTATATATTATTTCATGAAATCAATGGTACTTATAGATCCATATCACATTCTTACTCATAATGACTTTTTATTTGAATGTTTCCAATGTGGTGATGGTTTTATATTACAATCTAATTTTATTTTATGGTTGATCATGTTGAATGTTCATTTTGAGAAATTATAATGATATTAATTTCATGAAGCACAAATAAATTATAATATTATTTTTATATTTATGTTTTGCATGATTTACTTTCATTTCACATTGTTTATTAAAATTTTTTATCAAGAATGGTTTTTATGTAAAAGATAGAAATATTACCTTTTGGGAAGATGGTCTTTTTCTTCCATGTCAATTATCTTGAAAAATGTTTTATGAACATTTTACCCAATATATGAAATATTTTAAAATTTAAAATTTCCTTAACAATAAATTTTTTTTAAAAATATTTTAAATGAATCTTTTTAAAGAATGTTTTTTGAATAATCCATTTTGACTTTTATATAAGTTTGAAAAGAATGACCTCTTTTAACAGATATGTTATGAAAATATTTTTCTTCTATACTAATTATTTCTTAATATGAATATATTTTTATAGGATTATATGGTTTATTTTCAATGAATATCTATATTTCAATATTTTATAAATTTTTACTGTTTAAATACACTAAATGAATAGTTTATTTTCCCATATTTTCAATGAAATGATTTAAGAAGATATTTTAAAGGTATTTTCTTATATGAAAACATAATTTATTGATTACTCTAAAACAATAGGAATAAAATCTTATGATATCATCAATATTATTGATCTATATGGCTTATGATGATTTCTTAAAGAGATATTCAGGAAAAACATTTATTTTCAAAATGTATGTCAACTGATAAGGAAATGATAATTTGTTTTAAAAGTTTGATAATAAAAATGAAATATTTTATGTGTTATATTAATGTATAGTATATTTATATTACTAATAATGAAGGGTGTTACCAATATATCTTAAATGAAAAGTGATCCTTATATAGATCTCAATTGCATTAGGTAATGTTCCTTGTCCTCTAAGGAAAGAGGGGAAATTGACGGGGTGGTTTATCCTATAGATTTAATTAGGGACCAGTTTTTTCTGAAAATACTGAACATAGAGGATAATGATAATGTTCTAAGATAAAATAATGTATTCATTATCCCTTCAATTAGTTATAATATATCCATTGATCAAGAATTATTTTGAAATGTCTCATGATTATTGAATCATATTTCTAAAATATTTTGTTAAATATTTATGCCATGTATCATTGTTTATGTACTATGTTTTGATGTGTATGAGTTATCCTATATGTGATCATGAAATTTTATTATGATCTCATTACCATATTCTCATATTATTCTCATTTAATATATTCAATCTTTAATGCATACATTTACCCTTATAATTCATTAGTGATCCTCCTTCATATGTTTCGTTTCTAAAAGTTTATAAAGATATATGTTAAGAAAAAAATGACATAAAAGGGTTTCTGGTGGTGATGATGAATACATAATTTTTAATATGAAAAAATGGTTATAGTTGGAAAAATAAATTCAAAAGTAAGGGTTATAATTATGAAGTAATTTTTAATAATTATGTAAAAACTTTAAACCATAATGGTCACGGGGTGTGTAAAAGATCCAAAATTTCTTGATGATGTTATATATTTTAGATGACAAAAATTGGATCATGATTACGGGTCACAAATCAATAAATGTAATGATTATAGTTTTTTCCCCACATTTGGAATATAGGTTTAAATATGATATAGAATGATAAATATGAATGGAAAAAATCCTATTAGATTCTTTAAATATAATAGAACATTGAAAATTTTCATTAACTACAACAATAAGAAAGAACTAAATTATAAGTTTAAATGAGACTACAAACCATACAAAAATATGTCGAATAAAAAAATAAATGTAGTCTTCTAAGGGTAGAAAAGTATGAAATGAAATTTTAGAAGAAAGAGAATAAACAAAATGTGCCAATAAGAATCAGATGTCCACAAATCTAATAGTGAAAATAAAAGAAAATCTTGGGATAAATTCAATAACTTCATGAATCATGATGAAAATAGTTTTTGAAATGTCATGTAGTTATTAACATGGTTTAGAACAACTGAGTTCGAACACATGTTCCAGAATGTAATTGAAGGTTTCCTTGATCAGAACACCATTCTAGAGAAAGAAATGAAAACATTAGTAGAGGGGAAACAAAAGATATTTGATGAAAACAAATTTTTTTAAAATAAATAATTTCCCCTTTTTGATGTGATAAAAAATATAGGTTTAACTAAGATTAATATGTTAAGATGGTAATGGATCATAATGAAATGTTTTCTTTAAAATAAAAATAATTATCTAAGAAACAACAATGTGTCTTTAATTATGGAATGAACATAAGTGGAAAAAAGAAAAAATTCAAAACAATGTTGATATCAATGTTGAATCTTATAAATCATATGAGAAAACATTAACAAATAAATAAAATGTCATTTTCAGTTGATTAATTTATATATAAAACTATAGTTCATAATATTATAGGATCTGACTCAAAATCTTCTCAAACATAGGCCGAAAAATGAGGATAAATAATCCATCACTCCAGTTGATGAAATGAATATATATATAAGTTCTCTATAACATAAGTAAATTAAAACTAACAATGAACTAAAAGGGAAAAACATAGATAATAATATAGGAAGAATTTTGATAAATCATGGAGCCTCATGATTCAATTATACTATTAGTTCCATGTATTATTTGATCATAAAGCCTACACATTTTTGTACTATATTTAATTTTTTGATACGATACTGTATGTTTTGGGAAACAATTCGAATGGGGAGAATGTAGATTCAAGAATAATTTTTTTAGATAGGAATAATATTTCGAATATGGTAATGGATTATTTCATTGAATGTTTTAAATAAGTGTATATAAAACGTTTCCACTAGGTCATAGTGTTTAAAAATTCATGAAAAAGTTTTTACATCATATGTCTCTTATTGAAAAAGTTCACAATAAACAAGTTTACATATATTACTAGGATTTAATAGTAGAATATTTTATTTAATCTTGAAGTAATTCAATGTTAGAGATACATTAATTTTGGTGATCCTACCACATTATAATTTATTCTAGACTCTTAAAAAATATAAATAAACAGGATGATGGTTGTATAACATTTGGAAATGATTTTTCATTAAAAATAATAGGTATTGTCACTATAAAAATTTAAAATATATATGTAATACTTTCAAATAATATATATTTATATGGGAAAATGAACAATTTTTTATGTTTTAGTAAATATTTTGATAAAGGAAATGAGGTGATTTAAAATAATTATTCATGTCTTTTTAGAGGAACAAATAATATATGAAAAATAACACAAGGAAATAGAAAATGTTTAATGTTTTTTTCAATTGGTTATCTAACCAATACATGTCACATGGGTAAAAGTGATGAGGAAATTCTATTGAAACAGAGGATTGTCCCAATTAGCCAAATAATTTTAAGAAATATTGTATATAAAGATGTTGTGAGATATCTTATATGGATAAAGGAAGTGATGAATGTTATTGTGGAACATGTCAAAAGAATAATTTCTCATATAATTATCATAATAACATGGGTATTTAATTTACAAGAAAATTGGTTTTAATTAATATTTATATTCTTGGTCAAATGAAGGAAAAATATACCATAGGCGATGATTATTTCATCATATTCATTTATGATTAAACATTCTTTAATAATGTTATTTTCATCAAGTATACATCTGCAAAATTATTGATATTGAATGTAAAAACATGATATTTTCAATCATAAATATCACATATTGATAGAGGAATATTCATAACATATCATTATTATCCACACAAGAATTCTATAGGACTAGATACTTTAGAAAAATGGATATATAAGCAATTGGTTCATAATTGAACTACATAATTTCCCACTATGTTCTTCATAATTAGAAAACTTCATAGATATATTATAAATAAAATCATTCTGCATACCATGGTGAAATAAAACATAATAAATGTTGTTCATATATTCTTAGTAAGGGAATAAAAGGGAGATATCAATGATCAAATAATCCCAACATGATCACAAGGGTTTAAGAAAAAGAGATTAATATTTTGAAACCATAATATATACATCATAAATCCAAATATTGATTCATGTTATAAATATTTCTAGTTAGAATGACATGAATCTTGAAAGAATCACTAAACATAATCAATGATAGCATAACATCATCATTATATTTTTTTCATACACATAAGTATAGAAAATCGTTTGAAATTGATACCTAATAAGACATTCATAACATGTTATGCATGGGGTTACCACTGGTGTGCATGGATTGGGATAACCTATCATGTACCCTATTTGGGCTTGAGATAAATGACTATGTAACCTATTTCATTGGTCTTTAGGTAACCTTCAATGTAGTCTACTGTTACAAGCTATGGATAACCTCCCACATACCCTCTTTTTTCCGGAATGAGATAACCTACCATACACCATTTGACATCATATAAATTTAATCATTACCCAACGAATCAGAGTAAGATATATGTCCCACCAATCACACAACCCATATATTTATCTTCCCGAGATCATAAAACCTTCATCATATGTTAACTCATTGAAAAGAAATGGGTTTCTTAAACATTTAATTATAGCTTTAACTGCAGAAATTAGTTTCATAAAAATATGATGATTATAAGTATAAACCACACAGAGAAAGAATAATGAATTTTCCATTGGTTCATATCTATGTTAATATACAATAGAAAAATAAGTTTATTTTCTCTTATGAATATAAATTCTATTTTCGGATTATTATAACATTCTTGATGAAAATATGGTTTTATATTTTGAAAACACTTCATTAAAATATAAACAATTGAAAAAATTAAATAAAAAATATCATTTAAAATAATTTTGGATAAATATAAATGAAGTTAGAAAAAATTTATCTTTCATAGAGGCTAAAAATACAAATGACGAGGTACTAGTTAGAAAAATGTTCCATTCAAATTTTCTATAAAAAGTCAAAAGTGACTCATTTTGAAAAAAATAAGAAGATTCTTTTTAATAAATTTTTTAAAAAGTAAAATATGGGTAAATATTACATTAATAAAATATATTATTATATTAAAAAACTCTGTGGAAAACATTTTTAGAAAACATAGATTAGGAAGAAAAAAGATTCTAGACTAAAGAGGGAAATATATTATATTTCATAAAAATAATATTTTTTCCTCTATAATCCTATAAGAGAGGTAAATGAAAATAAAATATGTATTATCAATAAATAACTAGTTTTTGATAAAACAAATTATTTTTATTTCTGGCAGATCATAATATATCATTGTCCGAAACATATTCATAAACAATCACCATAAACAATGAGATTATAACATACAACTTTTACCACCATGGAAAAATTTAAATCATAATCCAAATGAAATAATAACTCTTGATGACATCTTAAATATAATTAGAAGAATTAAATTCATTATATTAAATGTCAAATTGTCATTATATACCCTTCATAAAAGATGATGGGTTCATCACACAACCTATGTCCCAAAGAATAGATTTTGAGACTAAAATCCATTACCTCAAATCATGAATTTATTCATAAACATTTAAAACCAATACATAAAAAAATAGGTTCATTATAAATATATTATATTCCCACAATAATATATTACATATCATATATAATTTACTAATACCATTTTATTACCTGTTTGTTAAATATTCCTTATTAAAATCAAATTTTTGGTAACAACTACTTCATTTTACATGTATGTTTTTTGATATATATAGTCCATTTACTATTTCATTGTTCCATCATTGTAATTATGTTATGAAGGTTATAAATATCATATATATTCATTACAATTTTTCTTCTAGTAATAATAAAATTTAGAGATAAAAAATGGATTACACCGTTAATGTAGATGGTATGCCATATATACAGATGATCAATGCTTCTATTTTCACAAATGGTGGAATGAAAAAAATGATAAATCATATTTCAAATTTAGAATTTTTTTGGTAATATATATAAAATATAATAAATAAATATATCCTATTACCATCAATTTGAAACTAAAATGGAAAATTAATCACAACTCTTCATGAAGGCAGTGGTCCACATGTACTCATGGGCGACATTATCATTTTCTAATATATTTTATAGTAAGAACAGAGATGTGATATTATAATTAAAGAAGTAAAAATATTTTTGTCAAATCATATGTAATTATTAAATATTTCATTATATCACATCATGAGTCAGGGGGATGGAAAACAAATTGCATCGGTTTGCGAGGCGGTAGTCTGACTTTCACAAGAACTATGATTTAATTTCCAATTTTCCAGGGAATGAAATGGATATTTTTTTATAATTAATATAATAAAATATAATAATATTCTATATACATATAATATTAAATAATCATAATTTAATATGATTTTATGTTGGTGGAATAATAAGTAAAACAAAAACTGCTCTACTAAGAATTATACCTCTCCTATGAACAACCTTCTTATGTTTGATGAAAAATTAATATTAAGATGATTTCATAATAAAAATAATTCTTATAAGACATGGTGATGGATTTTTTCAAAATATTTCTGAATGTATTGGTTGTAAAGTTTTTTTTGGATGTGTGAATAAAAGATGATAGGGTCTTCTTATTTATCAGTGGGTTAGAGGATACACTTGAAATTTTTAAAAATAAAAACTTAACCAACATTGTAAAAATTAATTAAGACTCCAAAATGAATCATTGAGAAACCATATATGTAATAGGATATAAATATTTTCATGAAATAGGAACTTGAAAAATATTTAGGTCATTTTAACCCTTATCTTTTTAGTTTAACTCTTGGTAAACTCATTTTAACATTAATAGTTGTAATTATTTTTTAACTCTTTTCACTATTAATTGTGAATAAATATTATGTTGACTATATAATATAATAATAATGATGATGATTGAAAATATGAAATACTTTTTTACAAAATAAATTCACATAATTCGGAGAATTTAATTTAAAATTAAACTCAAAGACGTGAATAAAAAGAGATTTTATATAAAGAAAAGTTTCATCAGTATAAAACTATTATTATCAAAATTCAATAGTAAATTTATTATAATGACATAAATTGGACTTTTTATAATATAAATTAACTAATTATATGTTTAAACCATTTGTAACGGAAATTTAACTTTAAAATATAATAAATTAAAGCCCCCTTAGCATAGGATGAGTGGTTCAACAGCTAGGCCATCTTGCTGTCTGGGGGAACTGGCTCAGGCTTGAGTCACACCAGATTCAAACACGATGACTATTATGGATATGGTGATTCAAAGTAATTTCTTAGCTGGGGTGTATGCAACAGATGTTGGCTTGGTGGATCCCCCAATTATCCTAGGGGTGTTTCCCTTTTGCACGTTTTTTCCACCATATTGTAGGTCAAGTGGGTCACTGGTTGGGCCACCTCACAGTTTAGGGGAACTAGCTTAGGTTTGATTCTCGATAGGCTCATACACTATGAATATGATTCATAGGATGATTCAAAGATATTTCTTTTTTTGGGAACATGTGGCACACACTAGCTTGGAGGATGCCCCTGTGGGGCCAATCTCGTTACCCTTAAACATGTTTCCCCCATGGTGTAGGCCGATTGGTTCACCAGTTGGGCCATCTCGCTATTTGGGGGAACTGTCTCAAGATGGAGTCCTATTAGACTCAATCATTATTCATATTATGCACATGTAAATTCAAATTCATTATTTATATGGGGAACGTGCGGCACATGCTAGCTTGGCGGAGCCCCCAATGGGCCCTAGCACGATACCCTTACACACATTTTTCTCATGAGCTCCAGCCCAATTGGCGAGGACTTGACCGGTGAATCCAAGAACATATTTGGGTGGAGATATATTTATAAATTACTAAAGAATTATTTTAGGAGTTACTGTAGCAAGGACTATAGCATCTATTTTTCTGTACATTCGATGCCAGAACTATTCATCAATCTGGGCCTTCAGGCCACTAGTTTGTCTGTAGGTCTTCTAAAGCATTAAATCTAGTTTTATCTAAGTACTTTGGATCACCTCAAGGCCTCCATGCTACCCCAAGGACTTAGAGCTACATGAAAATTTCAAATTCAACAAGTCAAATTACAAGGGATAGGACTCGAGATGAGGATTTTGAGCTGGCATATCCACCATAGTAGAGCTAACCATAATAAGATGATTTTGAGGGTATGTCAATTACATTAGTACCAAGACTATTCAGATATATAATAGTGAAGGTGGAGTGTTGATATCAGAACATTTCTTGTGGAGGAGTAATTCTAAGTTGTCTTGTTTGAAAGATTTCCTCTAAGACACACAGGTCATGTAATTGTCACATAAGCCTTGAGGCCTTGAATGGGATCCCCCTCACTCTTGACAGGGGTAATATCAAAAATAATTAAAAAAATAAATATTTCATTAAATTATAGAAAATACTATAAATGAAAAGGAGAGTTTCAATTTTAATTTGTATGTTCACTATTCATTGAGAAAAATATTCTTTTACAAAAGAAACCTAAAATAAAACCTAAGACACTTCTGAAATTTTTATTCTTAAAAAGAAGTCAATTTTTTACAATAACATTTATAAAAGTGCACAAAATCAATTTTATTACCAATCCAAAAAAGGAAAAAATTTATTTTTTTAGAAAATTATATTTTCCAATAAAATAAATAATTTACTAAAAATTGAGTCCTTATTTATAAATATATTTTCATTATGGAAAAACATAAAAATTAAATTATAAAATTGGGTTATTTTGATTCAAAACAACATTTTTATATTATATTTTATAATGGTCTTGTTTATATAAAAATACTATATTTCTATTTGTTAAAAATAAGAGTCGCATGTAACATAATATATCATGGATATTAAATCTATTTTAATTTTTTAATAAAATATCTGTTGTTACATTATACCCCTCATCAAATGAGTATGCACTTTGAAATTAATCACTCATATATAATCATATTAGGATATTTATTCCTCAAAATATTATCTTGTTAACAAATTGCTTCTTAATGTTGGTTTTTTCGCCACAAAACTTTTTCCAGGCCGATGGTATTATTTCATATATATTTCCTTATAAAATTCAAAATCATTATAGTGTTTTCTTCATAAGAAATATCATGATCTATTTTTATTAACTAAGATTTTATAACAAGTTATGTATTAGGTTTTTACTTCCTCAAGGCTAATTAATGGAACACACCATAGACTTGAGGGAGGTTCGGTGGAAGCATCAAGCTATAAGAAACCATCTCTAATCAATCAAGAATATCCAAAAGCTCAATATACATAGTTCCCAAAATTAATTTCTTCCCAAAAATAAAAAACAGATTCCATAGACACATTCATTAAAATATATTCTTACTAACATCAACTCAAGATCACACTGATAATCGTTAGTGTAACTTTTCTGAAACCTTAGTGATACCATTATGTATTAGGGAATGGTTCTAACCTTCTCTTACATTTAATTGCTAGATATGACCCCAAACATATTTTTTTCTACAACTTCATCAACACACATTGGATTTATTCACTTATTATCATAGAGTGATTCCTAAGGATCCATATGAATGCTTGAGTGAAATCTATTATTGTAAGAAAACTCAACTGGAGGAAGGTTTTGATCCCAAACATATTTGAAATCCATAAAAATATATCTATGTATCATATAAGTTTTAAATTGTTCTCTGAGATTGATCATCTATATAAGGATTATTCACAAGGGTGAAACTCATTTATGTATTATGATTTTTCTGATTTCATCACCAAAAATTCAAAAAAAATATTATATACCGATTAGATATAATAGAATTTGGCACTCCATTCATCCTTACAATTTTTTATTGTATATTCTAGTAGGATTATGAAGAGAGAAATATTATCTAATAGTAATGAAGTTTCTTGTCATTCTATGGTGATCAACTACAACTCATATAATATTATACCATTTAGATATTTTAGGGAATCCAATAACAAAATCATTGGTGATTTTTTCTATATCCATTTTGGTATATTTAATATTTGTAATATCCACTTAGAATTTTTTTTATCAGCCTGAATTTTATCATCTACAAAGCATCGAGATAAAACATTGTAATATCTCTCTTTATTCATCCACAAGAAATACGATTTCAGATCTCTGTACATATTAGTACTTCTAGAATGAATTGAGAATGAAGAACTAGGAAATTATTCTAATAGATATTTTTTCATATCAGGTTTCGAAAAAACACATATAATTGTTCATAAACCATATCATTCCACCATTATCAAGTTTATACATAAGTATATTTTTGACCATTGATTCTGTGTCTATATCCTCCTTATGTGCCACATTAATCATTACATGGATAAATGATTGAATAGTTATATGAGTAAAATAATATTTTCCTCTATCCTCATAAATTCTAGATCCATCATATTCAAATATAGAAATATTTTATCTTATTTGAAAATAATAAAAGAAAATCTAGAATAACCCTTTCTAGTTAATGAAAAAAATACATTTTTTCTTCCATAGTGTGGTAATGTATTGAGAATTCATAATCTTTAATAAACTATATCCATCTTATCTGGTCCATTACCAAGTAATTATTTATGAATATATAATTATAAAATTTATGATCATTATTTATATCAAATAAATCATTAAAAACACAATGACACCATATAATTAATGAAAAAATTACTATCAGTAACTCTAAATCACGAGTTGGGGAATTTTTCTCATAAACCTTCAATTTTTATGAGTAATATTTAATACCAACATCATTTTATAAATCCAATGGTTTTTTAACAATGATAAAACATATGTTATAAAAATCAACATAACCATTATCTTTCAAATAATTTTAAAAAGTTTCATAATAACTAAAAAAACACATAGGATAGTCTTTGAATTTCATCCATATTTATCTTCAGTTGTGGATTCATGACCCTTGAACATTCCATATGTGATAGGTTATCCTTATTACTAAACCTATATTAATAAAATTCCTATAATATCCCTTTAAATTTTATGAAAATAATGAATATTAGACTTAATAATTAATGGTATTACAAACCATTAAGGTTAGAAATACATTTAAATATATGAAACGATCCATTTTACTCAAATAATACTTTAATTTTAACCTAAGAGTTACATATACTTTATTCCAATACAACATATCCAATAAATTATATTAATCACATTAAAATCCCATCATTTAGATCCTAAAGTGTTGGGTGTTTAATAATTTGAACTTACGACCAACCTTAAACTCAAAAAAAGTTGATAGTATCCATAAATCTAATGTTAATCACATATAAAGACATATACCAAACAAAAATTAATACAATCCTTATATGTTTTATTATTATTAAACCAATATAACATTAGAAAAAATACTTATATAACACAATTCATTGATAATAAAATATAATTTCTTCAACATTTTTAGATAAATGATTTCCAATAACAAAGGTCCTTCATTGTTCTTGGGGTTACACATTAGTTTATGATATTGACATGGATAATTCTAATGAACCCCACATATAATACATTAAATTACATTGAAATTCATTGCTATGTGAGATTAATTTACACTAAGAATATATCTTTCCCTTTATTTTAGATATTTATATAGGTTCTTATTCCCTCTTTATTTACATAAAGAAAGCTATATATTATTAACTCAATGTTTGTCAGCTCATGAAAATTTATAAAATTCCATCTTAATCTTCATTTACATGTTTGGAATATTAAAAAACATCATATTTTTTATCATATATCAAGATAGATGATTAGGAATAAAGACAATATTTTTCTATCCCATCATCATCCAATTTGGATTATCATAATAACATAATTTACCTTCTAATTTAGTGTTAACATGATCCCTCATGTTATTATATTTTTACTAAAACCAAAAATTATAGTATGAGAAACAATAATCATAGTGGGAAACTTTATAATCAATAAAAATGATCTATAGGATATTTAAATCATGACACTATATTTTTAATATTTGATAAAAATGGTTTAAACTAGGAAGTTCATTATAATAATCATTTAAAATATTTAATGATGATTTTTAAAAAGTCTTTGAAATTCAAAAACATATCCCTTTGGAGTGTAAAACTAGGTGGGTAGAATGGCCCGATTTCATGCACCAGGTGATGATTGAGTGAAAGACCAATCCTCAATTTTCAGAGTTATTAAACTTAGTTAAAAATGTGATAGAGCCACATCTAATTATAGTATCTAGAGATGAATTTAATTTAATGGAAACAACTCACTATATCTTTAACCAAAATTCAATGACATTTTCAAATATTTGGACTTATCCTTAAACTTATCCTTATAGATATCCATAGGGCTCTTACTAATGTTTTGTTTTAACACCCTGACCCCTCTAGGCTGGATCCAGTGCATTACTTGTCATATTGGCATGTTTATAAAGAACTAAAATCAAGAAATAATCATTAGTTTAGTAGTCTTGAAGAAACATGATACATAGATGTTACTCGAATTACATTGGAAAAGGTTAAAAAAACAATACATAACAAAAACTAAAAACTGCAACAACATGAACTCAATAAATGATCACCTCTTTATCACTAGTTGATGGAAAACAATGAAAGGGGTGAGCTCAAAAACACAGTAAGGGTTAAAAATAGGGGATGTATTAATATAATATTATGTTAATCATAATCAATCTAATATAATCAATATGGCATGGAGAATAAATGAGAAACTCATTCCATTAATAAACTAAGAATGAAACTACATCCATAGATATTGTCATAGTGAAAACCTCAAGGATAGTAAAAACTGAAAAAGAATAAAGAAAATTCTTATTAATTGGATGTCATGTATATGGCACATGAATCCATAATACCGTTAAAATGGTTTAGTTCTATGCATAGAAACCCATCTTATTTTTGGAACAAAAATCGAAGGGTTTATCACCTACTATTTTTTCTCATGAGACCTAATGATGTATTGAGGGGATATATAAGGCACCACACAACACTACATGTCCAAATAATTATATATACATTGATTCAATACAAGAACAATATTCGTTTTCAATATCCGTATAGCGTAGAGTATACAGATTCATCAATATTTTCATAATTAAAATAACATTTCAAATAAACACCATATGTAATATGTTATACGGTTTAGAAAACAAACATATAAATGATATGAGATTGTGGATATTTAATATAAATATAATTTCAAATGAAAATTTATCTCAAATGGGAAGTAGTTACACCACAAAAGGATTATGAGGTTCACAATACACAGTTAGTCACAACAAAATAGTAGTTCAGAAAAAGCCTCTTACCAGAATGTAATCAGTCGAATCATATTACTAGAACTTAATAACCCTCAAATGAATCATTTAATTACACGAATATAATGATAATCATGTTATTATATTTAAAATGGAAGTACACATATACCACATACATGAAATAATTGGTGAACAATGAAAATCTCACAGAAATGAAAGTGAGATGAGAAAACCCTTACAAACATTTCGACATGGTAATGAGTGTTATTGTGAGGGATTAATGAGAGTTAAAGAGGTATTAAATTACTAATATGTTACAAGTTCAGTATGGAGGAGTTTCAAAAATATACTCCATCATTAGGAAATAAAAATAAAAGATCACAACATAGGGTAGATTCTTGAACAAAAGTGAGAGAGAAGATCCCTTACCTTATGCATGAAGGTGTTCTTGACTTGTTATTGAAGACCTAAATAATCAAATTTATCTTTATTAATTAATAATTCCAGAACCTCATAAACATTTAATTTATATGGTATAACCTTATTAATTTCATTAATGGCTTTTTTGATGGGTTTAAGAGATTCAATTTTATTGTTTTGGAAGCATTTTCTTACTTGGTTTCATGGTTTGTTTACTTGTATTAACAAATGGAAGCTCATTTGAAATGTGTTTAAACATTAAAAATTCTTTATAAAAATTATTAGTGACATTAATGAGATATAAATGATATTATAATTATTCTAGTTATATACCATGAGGATGAATCATTCAATGAGTTAAAAATAAATGCTTGGATTTGGCTTGGTGGTTTTGTACACAATAAACTTGTTTTGTATTATTATACCATATTATGAATGTGTAAAGATTCAAAAACATTAATAAATACAAGATACATATATTATGAAATTTTTCAACCATTTAAAAGGTTTCATGACAAGTATTGAGGATAGTAATGAAAATTTAAAACCCTTCTTCCTAGAGTGTGATAATTTTACACATCTCAGACGGTGCTTGCATTTATTGTTTGAAAGGAGGGGAAAAAGATTATGATGAAATATTCCATTAGAAAAATTGAATTTGATGACATTTAAGGTACTATAATTATCATGGAATTTTTATGAGGTGAGATGAGAAGGGAGAACAAAATAATGGAACTTTGTAAAAGAAATTGAAAAAAAGAGAAGAAGGTTCACCTCTTGAGTACTCCTCCCTGAGAATCTCCTTAAGGACTTTGTTTTTGGACTTTTTGTGAGACCGAAACGTTGTGGACATGGAGAGAGGTCTTGGGGAGAGTATTTAGTAGAATGTAGGCAAGGAGTGAATCTTGAGTGGTGTGGGAGGAAGATGGGGTGAGGGGTGGTTTATATGGTGGAGGGGAGAGGAGGTTTCTTAATATTATAATCATTAATTTATTATTCCCTCTCAAGACAACCAATAGTGAGTATTCAATGACCAAGAACAGTAATATATGCATGTGAATTTGAACCAATTGGTCTTACATTATCATATCATCATCAATGACTCAATAAATTATTTATTCAGCATTTATCACAAATTATCTGATTTTACTATTCATCAAAATTTATGTATTTCTGAAAAATCCAAAAAATTCACCCTAACAATTTTTTGATGTGTGGAATGAAAAAATGAAATCCATTTTTCCAAAATAATTTTCTAAATATGATTAAATAAATATATAATTAAAATAATTATTTAATAGAAAAATATAAACACTTAAAATATTCATCTTTATTTTTAAGGTGCCAAAATTCACTTATATACTCAAGGGTATGGATACTATTCATAAAAGTCATATTAATATTCATAAGGGTATGTTACTATTCATAAGGGAAGGTAACTATTCATAAGTGTAGGTTAATATTCACTAAAAATTATGTTAATTCTATCAGACTCTAAATATCATCTTGAACACAATCGTGTTTATTAGATTTTAAAATTCAGATCGTAGAGTTTGAAATTTATTTTTAGTGGATACATTATGGATATATCCTATAGGTAAACATATTTCGTTCTATATAGGCTTAGTTTTTTATGAAATATAGGCTATAACTGGAATGTATTTAATAGAAACTTACCATAAAGTGTTTGGGTGCTATATTTGTAATCCTAGTTTTTAAAGGAAAAACAATCCTTTCCTTGAAACAAACTATATATAATAGAACATATTATACATAGACATTACATCCTCATAAATTAATATTTATTACATAACATAAAAATTGACACAAGAAAGATTTTGGTCTAGTTCTTTTGGAAACATAGATTCATAAACAACTCGTTCAAAAGTAAAATACATCATATCCCACTATGTAGTTCACATCTATGACCCTTCTAAGACTTATCATACATAAAAATTCTCTTCAAAATGAAGGCAATGGAAAAATAATAAATGGAGATCTTAAATGATTAGTACTATTAAAAAAGGGAGATATCAATAATCACCAAAGCATGACAAGACAACAAGGGTATAAGAACATCAACATAACATTTGAAAACCATACCCTATATATCATATATCATTAATATGACTCATGGAATAAACAATTGCACTTCATAAGATAGTAATCATTAAGGAATAAAAACAAAAACTATTAGAGCATAGAAATGGAATAAGACAATGATTTATCATATACACATAATCATTAAAAATGTTATGTTTAGGATACCAACCTAGACACTCATAACACGTTACGATTGGGATAACCACCCATGTACCTGATCAGGGATTGGGATACCATCCCATGTACCCTCATTTTTTCTTGTTATAGCCTCATCTTTACCCTTTTTGTTTCATTCTTTATATAACCTCTCATGTATCATTTTGTACAAGGTCTCGGACAAAATCATATGTTTCGAGGTTTTTAAATTTTTGGCTAACCTCCCATGTATTTGCTAAGCTTGTAGAACATTAATAATTATCCATTGCATTGGAGCGATATAAATTTACCACCAATCACATAATCCATACATTTTTTTGATAAAATCATAAAACATTCAGTATATCATAACCTTAAAAATGAAAAGATTTACATAAACATTTAATCCTAACATAAGCCATGGAAATGAAATGTGTTTCCTAAAAAATTATTATCATAAACATAAACTATTAAGAGATAATAAGTATGGTAATATTAGATCATATACCTAGTAAAACATGATAATAACCAAACATTGTTCCCATTGACGAATGAAAACTCAATAAAAATATTATTAACAATTATTGTGGAAAATATCCATTACATTTTGAGAAAACATCTTCATGATAAAAAAAATTCAAAAAAGCTTAAAAATATTAATTTTATAATAACCATGGAAAATTTAGAGTTATAATTTAAATAATTTAGCGAACATGGTAGTGGGAAATAACAGTCATGACATTATAATTAAAATAAATATTCCTTTCAAATATGTAGTATAAAGTAAAAGTCTCTCATTGGGAAAATGAATTGAATATTCATTTAATTTTTTTTATAAAAAATAAATTTAAACAAAAAAAAATATGCTTTAAAATATTTTTATAAAACCTAGATATAGATAAATAGGGATTATTGAATGAGGTGAGAAATTAAATCGCTTTATAAAAATAAAATTATTTTCAAATCATAAATAATTTAGGAGAGGAAAATGAATGAAAAATATATTTTCCCTAAATATAATTAGCAAAAAAATACATGATATTATTCATAGGTATATAATAATATTTCATCCCCAGAAACATAATTGTAAATTATCCCGATATAAAATGATATTATAATATAAATTGTTTAATATTTTTGTTTCATTTGAATTATAAGCCCCATGAAAGAAAAAATTAAAATGAATAATTAAATATCATTATAATAAATGAATTAATGGTATAAAATGAATAAAGTTATGTATATAAACCTCATAAAATAATCTATGTTTGTAAAATTACATATGACCCAAAAAAGTCAATTTAAGACAAAACTCCCTTACCTCAAGTCTCGACATTCATCGTATGCTTTCAAAAATCATGAATAATAAATAAATAGTTATTATAAATATATTAAAGAACTATAATATATATATATATGATTTAATTGTTACCTTTTGTTACCCTTTTGTTAACAATCCTTGTTAAAATCACATTTTAGGTAATAACTACTTCATTTTTTATGTATGTTTTTGTTTGGTGTTTTTAGTACTTTTAAAATGTTCATTGTTAAATTATGTAAATAATATTAAATATGAAATAAATTTAATATATATTATTTATATATTTATTTATATTAATAAATAAATTTTAGACATATAAAATTAATTACACCATTTGAGGAGACAGTTTGTTATATATACACAAGAACACGGTTTAAATTTTCTCGATGGATGGAAGGAATGAAATTTAAAAAATATATCTCCTTTAAGTAATAATTTCCTTTTCATATATATTATATATATTTGTAAAATATATTTTTAGTACGATCCATATAAAAAATAAATGAAAATAAAATTACATCACTTCATAGAGGCGGTAGTCCACATGCATTCACGAACGCCATTGTCATTTTCCAACAGATTGGACCGTATGATGGTATATGTGGTATTATAATTAATTTTTTATAAATATGTCCTAAGTTACATATTTGAATATTTTATTCATCAATATATCAAGCTATATGATTTTGTGATGGAAAAACAATTACATTGGTTCGTGAGATGATAGTCCACAGTTCACACGATCCACAATTTTGTTTCTTGTTTTTATAGGAGGAGAAACATATAGGTTATTTAGGTAAAATAATAAAATATAATGATATTTTATATGTTTAATTGATTATATAAGTTTATTTGATTAATATCTGATGGATTTTCAAGAAGAAATTAACCCAAACGCCCCAGTTAAGATTGATACATCTTCTTCAGATAAAATCCTTAAGGTTGAACCAAAATCCATTATAGGATTGTTTCATAAAAAAACTAAGGACTGAAGGTAGTGGGGATGGAATTAAGGGAGATATTTGGGTTGGTTTTCTCAATTTTTTTATGCGTGAATATGAATTTAGATGGGTTTCCCTTTTATTAGTGGGGGAGAGGACACATATGAAATTTATGAATAAAACATTATACGAGCATTTTAAACATTCCAAGAGGATTAAAAATGGATCATTTTAGAACCATATTTCTGATAAAGATTAAATATGTCCATTTTATTGTAAATTGAGAAGTTTTTATGACATTTGTACACTAATTTGTAGTTTGACCTGCAGTAAAATCGTTTTAACCTAAACTATAGTAATTAATTTTTTTAAAATAGTTTTAATATTAATTAGTGAAAAATATTAAATTTTACATATTATATAAAAATATTTATGATAATTCAAAAAATTTAATCCATTTTCATATATTTAATTCACATAAGTGTAGGAATTAAATTTAAAATGAAACCCATATAGGCGATAATAATTTTTATTTACAAAAGAAACTTTTCATAAGTATGAAAAAGCTTTATTATATAAATTAAATATTACAGTGATTATAATGAAATAATTTTGATATTTAAAAAATATAATATTTATTTCAACACATTTTATAGAAAAATAAATATTTTTTTAAAAAATTGAAATATTTAATAAAAATCACTATTTTTCACTATTCATTAGAAAAATAAATCTTTTTTAAAAAATTTATGAGAATTTACCCCTAGATAGTTTTGAAATGCTGATTCCAAAAATGATGATAATTTTTTCAAATACATTTTATAAAATGAGAATAAGTTAATTTTATTATGTTTATCATTAAAATAAATAAAAATCATTTTTTTGAGAAAAATGTACTTTTGAAGCATATAAAGTCATTACTAAAAAATATTTTCTAATATAAAAATATATTTAATTTATCAGAAATATTTATAAATAATTTTTAAAATTTAGTTATTCCTATTTGTACCACCATGTTTAACAGCTTGATTATAATGGTAATGTTTATATAATAAATGAATATTTTGATTCATTAAAACATTTTGTTTTATGTTACTCATTATATAAATGAAATTAAATCTATTTGAAAAATATTCATAAAATTATGGCGTATTACATTAAAAATTAATATAATATAAATTGTATTGTAATTGGATTTTTTAATCCAGATATTGAGATCCTATAATTATAAGGAATACAAATGAGATATAATTGTGGAGTTCCTTTCCATATAGGGAATCAAGCATTGATATACCATGATCATCTTCGATATAGATAAATATAGTCCTAAAATATATTAAATAAAAAGTAAAATAACAAGGTTTGGAATTGCATAGTGTTTTACAAATTTTGTAGTCAATCACTCCACACATATTCACATCGAACATTGGCGCAAAATATTCAGGAATCTGAAATGATGAAATCAAATTCATTTCCATGATCACTCTCTTATAAAAGGAATATTCCACTTGATGTTATTTAATATATTCATGTGAAAAATTTATATTGAGAATATTGACATGATTGGTAGATTAAATTCAATAAGGTATGTTTTTATATGGAACATTATTGGTTATTACATTGAAAGAATTAAAAACATGTTTATAATCTGATTGAATCCAAAGGGAATTATAGTTATGGGGGATAAAATTCTTGGTGGAATATATAATGTTCCATAACATAGGTTTATATGAAATTCTAGTTCAAATATAATGATGAAAAAACATTTAAAATGTTGTTGTGGGTGTAGAAGGTTCCTCCACACCCTAAGGGTCCTAAAATGTAAGATGTTGCACCATCAATAGAAACATTCATTAATGAGGTAATTAGAGGGATCATATGGATATATTTATGCAATAGAATCTTCCCATTACTTACCAAGACACCTATAATTATAAGTATGTTGATGAATATGATAAAATTATGCATTTTTCATATATTCACTTTTGAATCAGCATGAACCAACCTAGGCATGGAAAGAATATCCAAATTGATGGACGGTGAATGGTTATTAAAAAACCATGCATTTCTTACAGTCCATACAGAAGAAGTGAAACATGCAATTTATACCAAAGAAGATTCAAAATATAGTCACTATGTCTAGTATTATTGAGGAATAGCATGGATACATATACGTGATTTCATGTGTCAATGTTAATTCTAAATAATATACCATCATACCACCAAAGCTCCTATTAAAAAACCACATCTCATGAAGTGGTTCTGTGTAGTCTTATCATCCCTCAAACATATGTAACAAAGAAAAACTATTTTCCACCCAAACCTCTTCAACTAGTCATGAATGTGAAATATATTTTTCTAGATCCACAATAGAAGTTCAAATCATAAATGTTGTATGAACTGTAACATTGAATTTTAGTACCCATAGCAGTGGTAAAATGTATCCATCACATTATATCCTATAGTGTTCCTTGAAATCAAATGGTACATTTCTGTTGGGCCTTTAAATAAGGGTATCTTCATCCATAAAATTTTAGTTTTAGATTTATAGGCCATATTAGAGGGGGAAAATTACATCTAGGTTATTGTTGTGTATTAGGATATCAACAATAATCATTTCAATTTGGTTTGGAGATATATTGATGGTTAATTTGAGTGGACTCTCTATCTATAGAGTGCTATAACAGTTCATTATGGACTACATACAAACCATACAATTTTAATTAGGCATGATATTAGAGAAATAATTCCTAATAGACGTCCAAATAGATGATGTAAGCTAGTGAAGGTAACTATTTAGTACCATTATATTGAACATTATTGATAAAAATAAAATTGAAGATTTTTTAAAAGTAATAAGGTTCCATGTGATTTTTTAGAATACCATCATTGAAGATCCTCGGATTCTTGATTCCAATTCCGCCCATCTAAATTGATTTGATACATTCCTTCAGACCAAAAATTATCATATTCTTTCAATGCACTGACCTGGTCCATATGAAGTTTCTTATTATTCATTGAACATCACTGATGATGATTATTGTCCATCTGTAAATAGAAAATTTGTAAAAAAAATTAAGTGACAAAAAATATGACTATGGACACCCAGTCATCATGGGACATATAAATAACTTCCTACCATTAAAATTGGATGGTGATTCTAGAGCATATGACCCCATGGTATTGGATTATCACCTTTCCCCAAAAACGGGGGAACCATGTTAGTTGAATGGGAGATATCCTCCCTTCACTCCATGGATTCTAGTGATATCATTTTTCTTCCAAAAGATATTCCATCACTAGAAACAATAAATATTTTATATAACTAATTGAGTTCCCATCCCCTTTCATATAATGTGCTAAAAAATATTTGATAATGTATATCTTTTTACTTGAATATTTTTGAGGGTAAAAAATTCATCAATATACAAGAGGTATAATGGAGTAAATGTTACTCTAGTAGCTTTTTTTTCTTATAAATTCCAAAATGAACATGTATATTGACTCATCTACTCATTTAATCTTCATAAATGGAAAAATGAAGTCCTCAGAGGAGGTATACTTGTCTAACACCCATAATGTATTAGAAAAGGCCTTTGGGGGGGGGGGTCTATTTATAAGAATGGGTAGCCTTGCAGAGTAGTGAATGATGTAAATTAATTTTATAAAACAATTTGATATACCATATATCTATAGGAAAACATAGATAAAGCTCCATCATTGTATATCAAATTCATTAGAAATATGAATTTTGAGATAAACCCCCCCCCCCTTTCAATTTCCTTTCATTAGATTAAGACATTCTAATGTAGTGAATAAATAGTTTTGAATGACTCTTCTAGGAAAAAACCAAACTTAAATGGGAAGGTATGTTCCAAAATTATTCCTCCCAGCTAGTACATAAGGAACCTAATAATGAGTTTAAGATGATTTTTTAGAAGGAAACATGCTTGAAATATTTAATGTCAACTGCATTTTCCTTCTTAAGTATCATGTAATTGAAATTTGTGTTGATCCATAAAGTCATAGAGGCATGAGTGATGAACTCCTTAATTGCATTGGTCATTTCATATTTCATAATATACCAATAGAGCATGGTGAATTTTTTGGTGAATCTATTCAAGTCAACAAAACTCTCCATGTTGAGAGAGAAGTGAGATACTTTGAATTCCTTTTTAGTAGGATCTTGGTTGAGAGATCAAATTTAATGTTCCTAAATAAATGGATGTATGTTGTCAATAATTTGTTTTCATTATATATAGACAATTATGATTGAATAATCCATTGAAGTATTCCACTACTACGTTTGATATTTCATTTTCAGTTCTGGGAAGACATCCATTGATGCTAACAGAATTGTTCCCATTTTTTCATATTTTTCTTATGTTGCATATGAATAAACTCCAAATTACTATTACTATATTTCGAACATTTTTCATTCAGTTGGTTTAGTTCAAGTATTTATATGAAAATTAAAAGGCTATCAAGCCTAGAAAAATATTTCATTTACTCTCTATAGAGACTGTTCTGATGCGGATTCAGGATTTTTATACATATAATTTTTCATCAGAAGCGTTATTATCGTGGTCATGCTTAGTAAATGAATTTATGCTTCATTCCATTTTAGTATTTTTAGATGCTTAAATTATCCAACAATGTATTAGAGTGGGATGATTAAGTAATATATCACGTATTATTATTGAATAATATCCTTACGTACATGAGTAATATGACACCAATTTTTTAATCTAAATATGATATGGACTAAACTTGAATGGTTAGTAGATAAATCAAATTTTTTTTCGTTTTCGTGTGAGTAATTTTTGGGGATAGTGTAACCTATGACCCTATTGTTAAAACCCTTATCATTCATTTTTAGAAAAAATCAATCCATACTTCATTCTTATATTCCATTAAAAATGTACATTCTCCAAGTGAATTCAACTATTTTAATTGGATCTTTAGGAAGGTCAAAATAATCAATGCAGGAAGATAATTCCATGGAGTATGCTCTGTTGAAATTAGATCTAGTGTATCTTCATGCTTTAATACGGTGTTTAAATCGTCCATCATTATCCATTTTTCATTATATATTCAAATACTTCCTCAACATCCATCCATAATCCCCATATCCTAATGTATGATATGGATGCATACATAAATGAAATATAAATATTATAGCATTGGGTGTTGAAAGGGAGTGAAATATTCCATATTTTTTTATTTAATATGAGTTTGTGGATTCTTTGAAGTTTTAGGATTCAAATATGATCCTTATTAATGTCATGGGATTTCTAAGAGACAAAATTATACCAAAGGGAGGTCCATTTGATAGTCTTCCAATTCTCAAATATAATTTCATACTTTATAATTGAAATATAAATAGGGTTATAGGCTATAATATAGTGTGTAATGGGTTTTCCCACTAGAGATCTCCAAAATCCGTTAAAATTCCAGTAATGAAGCTTAATTTTATGATGAATTTACTCATTTTTAGATCCCCTCTTTGCTATGCCACATTCACATAGCCTTTTGTTCTTTATTCATTTTTCTTTCCCCCCCTTTTTTAGAATTATATATAATCTTGATTTCTATATATTTTCATTTTCTCATTATCTTCTAGACTATGAATAGTTTGGTCCTCATCATTATTGTTATCTATTAGAGTATTCCCTACCAGTTTAGGTGATTTTGTATCCTCAGCCTCATCAGACAAAAAATTACAATTAGAGGAGTGAATTTATTTTTTTATTATATGGTCTTAGGAGCCATTTCCATATATGATTACCTTTTTATAGACAAATATTAATGTACTAGAGAGAAATATAATTACATATTAGTATTAATATTAGGGTTTTCATGCTGTATTTAATTGTTGTCAATTTATCAAATTTAGTGGGGTTTATTCAGTGAACCATTCAATACATTTCCATTTAATATCATCATAGAAGCCTCCTCATATTTATCTAGAGACCCTTAATATTTCACAATCTTGAAGGAATCAATGGGATATGCTCTTGGGATATGATTCATAGGTGAGGGGTATTTTAGTCATTCAACTTATGGTGTCCCTTCAATGGCTACCTCTATGGTTCCATCATTTTGATGTAGGAAACTCGAGTCCAAATCAGTGATAATTATTAATTTATTGAGAATGGATTATTTATTCTTATAAAAGTCATTCTTATTAAACAATAGAGATTAATATTCCTAGTTTCACTATTCATGGTAGGCTTTAATGAAAATTTTCAACTTCAATGATTCCAATAAAAGATACATTGTCATTACCTAAGTCATTCACCTTAGTCATAGAGGTTTTTGAGGACTACAATGATTTTTTACACAAGCCTTCCATATGGGTTCAATCCAACTATCCACTCCAAAACTTTTAATCCTAACCTTCAGTAGATGGTCCATACTTCTTCTTTCTTTCTGGATCAGAAGAAAATAATTTTTATTTCCCTTTCCTCTTTTGATAAATGAAATTTTCTTTCCCCAATTTTTTGAAAAAGATATATTCATTATCCATATTAAATTTAGTGTCTAGATGACCAAATAATTTTCATCCAAAGAAAAATTTAGAATTCCACTAATATTGAATCTCATGATTAATTCTATCATCCCATGTTTCAAGAACCACCTCTTCCCCTAGGATGATGGACATGTCAATCTTCAGAAGCATCCTGACATAGTATCCAAATCTCAGATACGCTGTTTTCTAAAACATTTGAATGGGGTTAACCAAATAGGATGATTTTTCCCATAGAATACAAATATTCTAATATAAAAAACATAACCTACATTTAAATATCGATAACGATGTATGTCTGTTATGAACATTTTCTAGATAAAAGTTCATATCCCATTCCATAATTTATAGAAATCCAAGCTTCATGGAGACTCTTCCTAGGATCCATGCTCTTATTTTTTCATTCATCATAAGGGAAGGGCATACGGTTGTATCAACACACTGTAATTATCATCCTTCACTCATCAAATCCCCATATATCCACAATCCTTCAGTTGTGGTTATTTAAATTTAAGAAATTTTACCTTTTCAGTAGCATAACTCACAAAATTATAGAATATCTGCACAAGTTCCCTCGTTATTCTAATACTTATAGATTTTATAAAACATTATCTATTCTTACCATCTTGATCACTCTTCAAAGAGGAGGTATATCAATGTTATATAATAGAAAATCCAAGCATCCTTAACTAGTTTATCGATGATCTTCCATAGAAGAATGAAATTTGTGGGATCATGTACCACCAAATTTTATTTTATTTTTGTTGTCAGAGAGAAAAGTTATTTACGACACTTATGATCTATCTGAGTGATACATAGATATAATCCACCTGAATTTTTAGCAATATTTCACTTCTTACAGGCATCATGGTCTATAGGTCAGCTGTTTCCCCCTTTCTCCCCTTGCACCTCCAAATTCCTATTACCTTATCAAGAATCAATAAAACACACCATATACACCATATTAATAACATGTTTCATAATGAAATAATAAAATAATAGTGATAATGGGTAAAAACATTCTTATGGAAAAGAACCATTAATTCTAGAAAGATGTTATGTATACTATTGTAGAGATTCGAAATAATTTTTTTTTGAAATTAGACACATGGTACAACATCGGAAAAATGGTTTAAGAAGTATCCTATAGTGAGATACATCAATGATTTTTTAGTATATGTTACATTAAAATAAAATAAAAAAATATTTGAATGTTTTAAGGAAAATATGACGATAATGTCATTATGGTGTAATATCAATTGGGAAAGAATATAGATTCTGGAACAAAAGGCTTCAAAAATGGGTTGATAATTCTGATGTAAAAAATAGATGGAATGTTAAGAAAAACATGTAACCCTATAAAAGTATATTTACCTATTTATGTATAACACATGGATCATATTTCAGAAGTTATGGTGAATAATGTGGTTGAAATCACCCAACAAATAGATTACAATTACTTTGTAAATACTAGTGATAATGAGGATGCTATTACTTGTTTTATAAGTTTATTTTAGAGACTAAAAAATGTATTTTAATAAAAATATAATTGAATAAAAAAATGAACCAGTTTAGAGAAGAAAATGAATAAGATGTGAGATTCATGTGGATCTTATATCACAAGTTAAACAAAGAACCATTTGAGAATCTATTTAACATGAAGAGTGAGTTTAGGTTATGAATTAAGAGATTAATCATATTGATAATTTCCTACTTTTCTCTCCTAGTTGGTACATAGTTGCAGTTTCTCAGAGGATTTGGGATGTGTGGTTCGATCAACAGTCTATGTATTGAGAGGAGAATCCTTTTCTAGCTTCATTATAGGCTGCGGTTCAACCGTATCGACCTTGGAAATTACAAGATGATTTTTCTATATTAACTATTCTACGGGGTGATTTTATCAGTGGTGATGAAGGAGGTTTCAGATGTTGCTAATAACCTTGTACCATAGCTGCTCAGACTCTGCCCATACCTTATGTTCATCTCCTCTTATCATAGTTGGATTTGGAGAGGTGGTAACAACAAGGTTTTGGGATTTTTTGTTCGGTGGATGGAGGTATATCTGGTGTGTCCTGGATCAGTTTACCCTTACGTTGGTTGATGTTTTGTTGATTTCAATCAAAGGGTTATAGTTATCAGTGTTGGCTATCAAATACGATGAAGGTCTTTAGAATCGATGTTGTATTTTTGTTTGATCGGTTCTTCTGTGTTTCGTTTGTTCCGACTGGCGATGATGGGAGGCGAAGACGAAAGTGGTTTCTCCAAAAGAGATAATGATTATGGGGATCTATTGAAGATTTGATGGCGATGATGGCAATGTGTATTTGGTTTGTTAGATATCCATGTAGGTTGGCGCATGGCACGCAGGTTCTCAGGTTCGGAGTTCCTCTCATTATTTTGAAATTTGAAATTTGAATTTTCGATGGCTTGATTTTGTATGGTTACCACTATCCTTAAAGTGGATTTTTGAAAATAAAATAAACATGGAATTTTCAGTCAAAAAAATTAAAAAAATGAAAAATATCATATTGAGAATAACTCCACATAAAACCATGTTCGAATTCCAAATGGAAAAAATGAAATTATCGAAACATGGATTTTTAAAAATAAAATGAATGAGAGGTGATTTGAAAAAGAAAATGAAAGGATGGTTTACATGGGATATTCCCATTGGGAATGAATTGATATTAAATACAAATTTTATTTAGTTTCCTATCCTGAAACGATAATAATTTTCTTAGTATTGACTAAACATAAACATTATATTGTTTATTATATGGATATGAAGTCATTAATTATAAATGGAGAACCTAAGGAATAATTATTTACTAAGAAACCATATGGATTAAGTTTTAATCATGATGGGAGTACGATTTATAGGCACAAGAATGAATTTTATGGCATGAATAGGATAATAGAGGCCTATACACTAAAATTGATAACTTCTTGAAAAAAGGGGATTTTCCAAAATAATATTTGATTTTAATTTTTATATTAAGAAGATCTGTATAAGTACCCTGATAGTAATTGTGTATGTGGGTGGAAAATTTTTTTCTTGTGAAAATGAATTTTTGTGTGAAGATTTTTAAACACAAAGGAAAATGTATTTTTATATTTTTATTATGGGAGAACTAAATTATTCAATGAGATAATGGATTGTGAAGAGATTTGGATGTATCATTATTTATATAGAAAAATATCCCAGAGAAGTTTTGAGCATGTTTCGAATGAATGAGGTCAGTTTAGTTTCCACTCCAATTTTTTTTATAAAATACTGAGAAAAGATGAAAAATGGAAAAAGGGTAATCTTAAGGTATTAAAAATTTTATTCAGTGGATTTTTGTATTCAAAATATTCTAGATCTGACATTTTATATATTGTATCCTTGTGCAATCAGTATCATATTAAAACATTATAATCAAAAATTAATCCTAGAAAGTAGAACTTGTGGTATATGAAATCTATAGTGGGCCATGGATTGATATTTAGATGTATTAAAGATCCAAACTAACTTAGTTGCACTAATACAGACTGGTTTAGTGATATATCAACATGAGATTGACTTCATGTGGTCTATTATTTCTTTGAGATTGATATTTTAGCTGGTATGATAAGAAAAAAATCATTCATATTGACTATAAATAATTATAGATTTTATACCATTATACATACAGTTAGACAATTTTTATGGATGCAGACATAACATAAAAATTTGAGAGTTTCAATTGAAAATCCTTTTATAATTATTTTTCAGTATCAGAGTTCTATCAATATCTGTATATATTTAGTTCAAAGTGTTCAATCTAAAAACATTTAAATTTGATATCATGTTATAAAATAGAATGTGGATACATGTGAGATTAGGCATTAATACATTGGAACAAAAGATGGAATTTTCGATATCTTTAATAAATCTATTCCAAGAGAATGGTTTATGGAATTATGTATGAAATTTCATGTTTAACCAAAACTCCATTATTGAGGGGTTGGGGAAATATTCCCTCATATGGGAATTGGATTATGTTGAAAAAAAAGAGAAATAATGTTATTACACTAAAACAAAGGGGGAAATATCCCTGTCATGAAATTAAAATCTATTAATCATATTGAATGGGGATTTTGTTTAAGTGAGATTTAATGCATTCAGATAGAGTTAATTTAAATAAATTGGTTGTGACATGCTTTTCACATATGGATAAAATTCATTCAAAAGTGATAAATTATTATATGGTTTGGAATCAAGATACAATTCTCAGAAATAGGATATATATTTATTATTCTTGAGCTATAGTTGTTTTGATATGTTTTGACAACGGTTTGATAGGTTTGTTGAAAACCAAACCTCCAAAGGGGAATATTAAATAACCATGTAGATTTGTGAAGGTGTTTGAAAGTTTCATTGGTTTTCAAAATTCAATGGATGTGTTGTTTTGATGTTTCAATTAGTTTATGTTCTTAGTGAAAAAGAGTTTTGAGATGGTTTATAATGGTCCTAAATAATCATGGAGGAAATTTAAAAATATTTTAACTTGTTTAGTCTACTTTTGAGGAATTATAAGAGGCACAAAAGCTATAATAGTGAAGGATTCCGTTATTATAGTGTCATATATTAGATTTATCAGTGTACAAAAATATTATTCTATGTGAAGACTCATGTATATTAATTACTTTATGTATCTGATGTTCTACGTAATCATTGTCAAATTTTATAATATTACACATAGATTATTTCATCATTGTATGAGAATTATAATCATAGAAGTGAAAAAACATTGGCCTTTTTTATGCATTATAATTTTATGTGTAGCCAAACTAACATAGCAGATTTTTATTCATAGTAACATTTTTAATATTTTTTCCTATATATATAATTTTTCCCTAAATTCAAATTTTTAAATAAATATTAACCCAAACAAACTTATGTTGATCATCAGGTTCTAAAACAGCACATATGAAAAATGATAAAATATTTTTGATGAGATATTTAAAAAATGAAATTTATTACTCATATTTTATTAGTTCCGCGATATATTTCTAAATAAAGTTATACTAGTTATCAATATTGAGGTTGTGAATAAAAAACTACTAGATATCATATCTAGAATTTATGTGTGATAATGATTTTATTCTCATGAGTTTAAATACTCACTTTCATGTGAATATGCATCAATATTTATATGTTTTTACATGGTTAAATATTTTATCCACTATGTTACATTATATTTCTATATTATCAATAGTCTTGGTTGAATATGATGATGAGATCGGGAATATTTTAGTGTGAGGAAGAAAGAGGATATTCCTAGAAATTCAAAGTGGTTATATTTTTTTATATTCATCAATATAATAAATTGGAAAACATGAATATGGAAATTTAATTTGAGTAAAAAATATTGAACAAGTTTTCATAGTGAATATTTTTTAAGAAACAAGGTGTTCATTAATGTGTATATTTTCTTATAGATCTATTTATTGGTAGAAAAAAATGAATTCTTCATTATCTATAATATTCCCAAACCCATACTATTAGATCAATTAATAAAATATTAAACAATACATTTATGGATTTGATGCCGATAATTGTGACTTAATATTTTCCATCCAAACCATATATTATAAAAATGTAATATTATATCACTTAAATCCTCAAGTACATCTTAGGATTAGAGTTTTTGAAAATTAGGACATAACCCATAAAATAATTTTACATTACTTTAAATGAGAATTTATATCTCTTAACCCACCATTCTTTTTTAACATTTAGACATCATCATCATCTATATGAAAAACCATTCATGTTTAACTAAATCATCCTCATTCTTTATAACCTAGGTAAAACTAAACATATGAATGGGGAGATCAAATTAACTGTTAGGAAATAAATAAGCATTAAAAATTGAATGTTATCACTAATCATAAGATGATAATAAATATATGATTTCCTAATAAAATTTCATTATTATAACATTTGAATACTCATACTCATCAATACATTGATCATTCAACATGAAAACATGGAATATATAATTAATAAGGGAAATATTCATAATAATCAATAATAATGATCCATGTGATATAAATATTCATAAAATAAAATATCATAATGCATATAAGGTACAGATAAAACATATTAGTATCATGGAACGTCATATCATAGAACCCTTACATAACCCATTTAGATTAAAAGAACCATATCTCAAAGTTTAAATATAATTACCTGGAGAATATATTAATAAACCAATGCATTGGAGATCTCAATGTGTGCACCCATCATTTAAAGAATAACGGGCTCACACAGTGCCATATGGGCCGCCCCATCATATAAGCTATAATGGAATCTCCCAATACTATATAAGATGACCCCATATTTTAATTTGTAAAGGGACCACATATCACTATATAGGCCACCCCAACATATATAATATCCATGAACCAAAACATGAATAAAGTAAATAATGATCTAATTTAATAATAAAATTTATATAAACTATCATTTTTCATTCATAACTAGACTAAACTCTGGAAATAAAATGGGTTGCATGTCAATCTATCTAAAACATGATTAACTCGTGGAATGTAAATGGGTCCAATTAAAATCTATTTAATCCATGATTAAACCATGGAAAATGAAATGATATCCATAACAATATCTTTAATTTTATTTAATCCATTTATAAAACAATGAGAATAATATCATTATAAAATACCAGTAGTGGAGTGTAATTAGCAACAACGTTTGTTGAGGTTGATGAATGGAAATATCATTAAAAAGTTACTAATTTTTTAATCAAAATATACTTTTAATTTTGAAAATAACTTTTTAAAACATAATTTTCTTTAAAATTAATTTATTTGATAATAATTTATAAAAACCTTTAAATTATAAAATATTAATTAATAATTTTCATTATAAATGAATTTTAAAATTTAAATGAAATCTTTAAATAAATTACATTCATGTAAGTGGATAATTCAATACAAGACATAAAGAACATTTGTTTCTCATTTTAAAAGTGTAAAAAATAAAATTGATCCAAAATAGACGAGAATATTTCTTTGAAATCATTTTTATGACAATTTTTTATAAAAATTTACATTATAAATCATTTTAAATAGGTTAAAAACATTTTTAAAACATTTTTAGATAACAATTTTTTTATGAAAAACATTTTCAAGTAAAGATAGAAATAAATTCAGTTTTTTAAACACTTAATAAAAAATTTAATGTAATAAATAGTTGAAAAATTGAAATATTACATTAAAATATCATCGATTACAATAGGATATATAAGTCATGAACATTATAATATTTAAATGTTGGGCACTTAGTTATAAATAATCCAGATAAACGATGCAGCTATAACAAAATACTCTTACCACTTTTGTAACGTTAAATCACAATCCACATGAAAGAATAAAATTAAAATAATATAAAAATATAATGAAAAAAATTGATTAAATATATACATTGTCAATGGGTAATTACATACACATCAAAAAATAAGATAAGTGTACAATAAAACAAATGTCTCAATGAATGAAAATTATCATAGAAATTCCATACTGATTGTGTTACATTGTTAAAACATAAACACCAGGAAAGATAGATCATAAAATGAAAATGTAAATCCCCATAAATTTATTTTTAATAATAAAAAAATAAATTCATGGGAATTATATGATCCTCTAAGAAACATAATTGGTTACTATGGTATATATCTCACATAAATAATAGTGATATGAGATAAAAACCGTTACCACGCACCCGACATGTCACATGTTTCATTATCATCCTAGTTAATAAACATATATTATTTATTTAATTTCCTAAGAACCATTTTAAATTTTATTGTTAATTTTTTATAATAATGTTATATACAATTACATAATAGATTAAGTTTACATTAAATGTTTTGACTATATACGACTTGTTTGTTAAAAAACATCATAGGCGGGATGACTGAGGTCAAATAGGTCATTATTTAAACATCTACAAAATAATAATAATTAAATAATTATCATATTTATAATTCAGTTATACTTTAAAGAAGACATAAAATTTAGTTATGAAAAATGAACTAATATTACATTGATGGAGGTAGTAGGATGTATGTTCAGATGGGTAACATTTCAATTTATCAATGATCATTATGGAAAGAAGGTAAGTAACATTTATCTTTACATAATGATAATAATATTATAAATTAAATATTAATTATATATATATATATATATATCATTACTGTGATGTGGAGATGATACAAGGAATCACAATAGTTTGAGGAGGCGGTATTCCACACGACCATGGATGGCATTTTCATTTTTTATAGTTAGTGAAAGGTAAAATAAAAATGTTATATTATTTTTAAATAATGTTAAATATATAATTAATATAAAAAATATTTCATTTATTTCACATATATTTATTAGATTTATTGTTATTACATTCCACATAATGCCTTTGTGAAAAATGAGTCACATCGCTTCGTGATGCGATAGTCTAAAGTACACATGAGGGCAATATCATATCCCCTACCATATTATATTTAAAATTTTATATATGATATAATGGATTATAGGTATAATTATTTTATAAATATCATACATAAATTTTGGATCCAACATTATATCCAACCATGAGAGGTGGCAATGGAAAAAATAATGACATTGTTTTTCGAGTTGGTAGTCCGCTGTAGTAATGAATGATGATTTCATAACCCATTAGATGGAAGATGTTTTGGATCTAGGTCATACCCTCAAAATAAAATCATCTCAATATATGTAATATACTCATGAAGTAACATCTTGAGTGTATAAATAAAATGAAGGACGTGGATAAATAATTAAAATAAAGACTCACATTGGATAACATGACCTCTTCTTTAGGTATCCTCGTTAGTTTTTCAATAATGCCATGAAAGGATGACTTTTATCCAAATATGAGTCTTCTATTATTAGGGGAGTGATTTTGGGAAGTGCTTTTGATAGGTTATTGTTGAGAAATATGGATTTACATGTTTAAATATGTGAGGGGAGTGAGTTCCCTTTTATACTTGGGGAGGAATGGTTTTCTTGTAAATATGAAAACATATTCACTATTGGGAGGTCAATATTACCTAATGTGGCTCAAGAATTTATTCTTAAATTTGTGTAGGTTTTATTAGTTTCAGAAAAACCTCCAACTCACAATAAAAAATATGTTTTATAAAATATGTTCCTTAACTCCACAATTTTTTATATTTTTTTTCATTTTGGTTTTTCTTTATAGTAACCATTTTTTAATCCGTGTAATGCATCAATTTTGATAAAAAATAGAGATATAATTATTATAAAATTTTTGACCGCTAATTTTCCATATTAAATTATATTTATCAAATAAAAATCATCTATGTGTTGATTGGTCGTTTTAACCTAATTGCAAGTAATGAGAAAAAACACCACTTTATCCTTAACCACACTAAAAATGATTTTTTACTAGTTAGGGGGAAATATATTCAATATAAAATAATTATTTTCCATTAATGGAATATATATGATAATTATTAACATTCACAAATAAAATTTCAGAATATTGGATTTATAGTAATTTAAAATCTTTTAATAAAATATAATTTATTATAAAATAATATTAATGTCAATTTTTACATTATTTTTTTGAGATTAAAATTATAAATAAAATTATAGAAGTCAAATATATTTTTATCAAAGCCATGTAACATGATACATTTATCTATAAAATAATTTAACATAGAAAATCACTCAATTTACACCATCTTTTAATTTTTTAGTATTATTTATTTTAGTTAATTAATAACTAAATAATTATTGCAGAGTCTTTTAATAAGAATTTAAAGTAATTAATTCATATATAAAAAACAACATAAATTATAATTATATAAAAACCACTTTTAGTATTTAAAATAATATTAATAACAAAAAATATATTATTTTTCTACCTATCCCAATGTTTTATAAAAATTAATAAGAAAAAAAGGTTTTTTTGTCTTCTTCGTTACATAATATTAATATAGGTAAAATTAAAGTAATAGTGTACAAAATACGCATAAAATATATCATAACTTCATAGGGATAAAAATATTTCCATTTTATAGATGCTTAAAAACATTATATGTTAGTTTTTACTATATGTTTAATGTTTAATCACTCAATAAACATGTTTTACCTAAATTATTGTGATTAATTTAATATATTTTCACTCTCTATTATGGTAAAATGTTATGTATCCATTATTATAGATTATAATTATCTTTAATTCAAAATATATAATCTTTCTTCTCAAAATAAAATCAAATATGTTATTGAATTTAATATAATATTGATCCCATAGACATAATGAAAAGTAGGTTTTCAAATGAAAAAAGATCAAAAGATTATGAAATTTATATTTCTAATTTCATGATGAAATTTATTAAAATGATCAAAATTATATTAATAGATGTATATTTGAAATAATTTTTCATTAACACCAATTCCAAATAAAATTTATCTTTATAAATAAAGAAAATTAAATGAATGTTTTTAATTAAAATTTAGTATTTTCACTATTTATTAAAATTAAAACCTTTCAAAAAAATCCCCAAAACATTCACCCTAATATTTATTATTATGATTCAAAAAATTGTGTTTGTTTTATCAAAAAATATTTATAAATGTTCCAAAAAATTATTATAATACTTTTCCCATGAAAATTAATAAAAAAAATTTTCTGAGAAAATATATATTTGATATATAAAATCGCTCAATTAAAATTTCTTTAATTATTCTAAAAAAAATTATCAATAATTTCATTTGGGTAAAAATATATATGTATATTAATATTTATATATTACATAAATTATATAATAATATTCATTCCCTCTAATTTAATGACTATATTATAACCGTAATATAGATCATATATCGATTAAGTTCTGTGTTACATGTTGGATACATTATAGAAAATATAAATACTAGGGTTTTGTGTTACACAAGTTAAAATAAAATTTTCATATAATTATAGATAAAATTTTTGTTTCATTTAATCCACACAATGTAATATAATTTTCTTCTTTTAAAATATCAGCATGTTACATCCCCCATTTAATAATATATTTCATTACAATTTATAATTTATACTGATAATAGATGATTGTAAATTTGAAAATACTTTAGTAGTAAAACCACATCATAAAAAGGGTTATTAAAACATCCTCTTAATATTATATAATTTTATATAAAATGTTCATACAGAAAAATACATAATTTTCTTTCCAAATAGGATAACATAGGTTCTAATGGAGGAAAAGTATAAATAATTATAGAGGTGATTAAAGTCATGCATAACAAGAATGTGAATGATCAAAAACACTCTCTATTAAATATCATACATTAGGGATATTTTTTTTTATTGAGACCACTCTTAGTATATTCTAGATGGATTAATATTTATTTAAATAGATCATGTTGGAGACCATTTCAATTTCCATAGGTTAACCATGTTTTGAAGTGATATTTATTTAAAAAAATCTTTTTACGGGTTAATAATGTTCTTGAGATAGTTACATGAAACCAATTTATTCCCTTTTGGGATAATTAGGTTTTCAAATAATAATGATAGTTTCCATGAGTTTTATAAATAAATTAAATCACTTTACACTTTATTAATTATTTTGTTCATGGAAATGATTTAGGATTTTGTAGACTGGATAACACTAGGTGATCCCATTACATATTATATGATTAGAATTTCTATATAGTTCTAGGATATCCCATTATATCTTATACGGTGCTTACTAATCCACAAAACTTGTTGATCATGATACAACTTATACGATTGGGTGGCCTAGAGAGCATTGGATGAACCAGTTATATCTTAATCAATGGGTGCACAGAGACTGTGTGTCAATGCAATGGGTAATGATTATATTCTCCTTATAATTATATTATAAGTATATTTTAGGGTTATTATAATTAGTATGGTTTATATAAGGTTTATATGTATTGTTTTTCCAAGATTCCAGCATGTTTTATCAATACTTTTTTGGGTTTATATTGTTTCAATTGATCAATATTTTTGTCATATGGATCATGATTATTTAGTTTTATGAATATTTTTCTAGATAATTCCTTAATATATGTTTTTATGATTAATGATCCTAGTATTGATGAGTATAAATATTCCTATGTTATATTTATGCACTTTGATTATGTCATCATACCCTTATTTTCTTTTTATTCTCACTGATAAAATTAAATTATTAATGATTACATATCCCCTTACGGATTATTTTAACACATTCTTATTATATTTTATTTTCCCCATGTTGTAAATAATTATTTTTATTTAGTTATTCATAGAAGTTATTTCATAAGCATGATGAAGATATATTAATGTGATAAATAAACAGTTGTTTAGCTGGGATAAATTGTCATTTAAATTCATGTGAATTGTTTATATTGGTGTTTTTATCAATTTTATAAAACAATAAACCTAAAAGATCATCAAGGCTATTAGTGATCCAATTTTTACATTTGGCATTATATGGTTTCGATGAAAAATTTGGACACAATTATCAGATTCGATTCCTCAAATGAAAATTTTATGATTTTAGCACAAAATCCGGGAGTGATGGTTCAGGGATGTTATAATAATTGAGGGGAGAAATAAAACTTATATAGAGTATAACATATCATACGTATCTTTATCAACATGAATAGTAAAATTATGCTAATTATTTACTTGTTTGAGAAATTTTTTATTTTTTATTTTTTATTTTTTCTATATTATTATCATGTTATAAGGAATTAGTTATTCGATTAAGTTTACATTATTTTTGTGACCATATTTGGCCAATGTATTGAAAATGAATAGGTGGGCTTACTAAGGTCTATGATTTAATTTTTTAAACATCTCCAAAATAGTATTCAAGAAATAATTTTTTTTATACATCAATAATTATTTTAAACCATTCATGAATGATGGTTATCAAAATTGAACTTTTGTTATGATCATGGAGATGGTAGGCCATATATACGCATGAATAATGATTCTACTTTTCAATCGTCATTATGGAAAATAGGTATGTAACATTTATCATTAAATAATTATCATAATATAATATTAAATTTATTAGTTATCAATAAATATGTTTATATATATCATTATATTGATTTAGTGAAGTAATAAAAGGAATAACATCATTTCAAGGAGAAGGTAGTCCACATATCCACAAATGGCGTTATCATTTTTAACAATGATTGAAAATATAAAATAAAAATGATATATTATATTTTTAAAATGATAAATATTTAATTAATAACATAATTATTTCATTTTGACAAACATTAATTATTATATTCTACCTTATTACCTTCAATGTAACACATTAGTGAAAAGTAAATCACATAACTTTGTGGGGGGTGATCCACCATACACATGAGTGCTATTATCGTATCCCAGGATGTATATAACATAAAAGGGTATAAACTTTATAATTACTATATTGGTATAATTATGTTATAAATATCATATATAAACTTTGGATCCATCATAAAACCTTATCGTGATTGGTTGTAATTGAAAAATTAATGACATTTTTTTGCGAGATGGAAGTTCAACGTTCACAAGAAAGATGATTTTTTAATCCATTTCATGGAATTGCGTGTGGTTTTAAGGTTTTACCTTAAATTAAAAATGTAATTATATGGAAGATTATTTGGTTATTATATAAATGTTATATAAGAATATTTGAAGGATATGGATAACGAAGTAAAATAAAGAACCCAATGAAAAACATTACCGCTTGTTGAAGCATCCTCCTTAGGTTTACTCTAAAGGAATGAAATTTTATAGTTATGAGAAAACTATGTATTATATTATTAAGTTAGGGATGTTTTAAGTGATTTTAGAATGGTCGGGATGATCCAAATGGGTTTTGAGGTGTGATGAATTGTGGGGAGTGAGTGCCATTTTGTAAGGGAGGAGGAGTGGTATTCTAATAAATACTAAATATTATCCACCATTGAGTGGTAAATATTATGTAAATTGGTTATTAAATTTATAATTACAGGTTTTTAGGAATTATATGTCAATAAAAACCTCCACCCTATAATAAAATACAATTTTGAAGCATTTTTTTCCTTTACTCCAATGTTTTTTTATTTTTTCATTTGGCTTTACTATATGGTAACTATTATTTCAATCTTTATAATTAGACCATTAGGAAAACTAATGTGAGAATTATTTGATAATTATACCCACATATTTTATGTGTTAAATTAAATTTATCAAATGAAAATCATAAGAGTGTTGAAAATACGTTTTCACATAACCTCAATTAAGGTTTAAAAAAATTATTTAACATTAACCATGCTAATTTTTTACTAATTAGGGGTCTATATATTCATTATAAAAGATTTATTTATAAATTAATGGAGAATATATAAAAATTATTAATATTTAAAAATAACTTGGAATAATATATGATTTTTAGTGATTTTAAATCATTTAATAAAATATTATTTACTATAAAATAAAATTAAAGTTAATGTTGACTTTACTATTTTAATTGTTGATTAAAAATGTCAAGAAAATGATGGAAGTTGATATATTATTATCTAATTTATTTTACATTATATATTATTCGAAAAATGAAAAAGAAACACAATAATTCAATATATTTATTTCAAATTTAATATTTTAGTGTCATTTATTTATTTTAATAACTAACAAAATAATAAATGTGTTTGAATTTCCTAAGTATATAATTTAATTAATTAATATATATAAAAATAAAATAAAAAATAATGATATAAAAAGGATTATTATTAATATATATATTTAAAACTGAACTAATATTTTTCTGTACATATCCCAAATCTTTATAGAAATTATAATAAAAAAGTTTCCTTTTTTATTTTTCTTTTCCAAAGAAGTTATATTTGTAAATTTCAAGGAAAACTGCCCCAAAAAACTAATAAAATAGATAATAAATTCACAATTGTATCGAAATATCCATACAATAGGTTTTGGAAAAGTTTATATGTCATTTGTACCATTATGTATAATTTTTAATCCCTCGATAAACTCGTTTGTACATTTTTTATTGTGATTAATTTTAACCATTTTCACTAATCATTCTTGTCCAAAATTATATTGGGATGATTATAAATTAGAAATTATGATTATTCCAATTATTGAATAGATTTTTTCAAATTAAATTCACATATATTTCAGAATATAATTTAATATTAATCCCAAAGATGCATTGAGAAAGCATGTTTTAAAAGTGAAAAAGTTAAAATGTCTAAAAAGATTATATATACAATTTTAGTATGAAATTAATTCCAATTGCCTAAATTAGACTAAAATATAATATTTTAACTAATTATACATTAATTTTTTTTAATTATTATTTAACTTTATAAATAAATTAAATTAATAGACTATTTTTAATTAAAATTTAGAATTTTTAACAATTCATAAAAAATTGAATCTTTTTTGAGAAATATCTAGAAAAATCATCGTATGATAATTTTGGTAAAATGACTTAAAAAAATTAATTTAATTTTTCTAAATTTACTTTGTAAATGTTCTAAAAAATTATTTTATCATAATTTCCATTAAATCAATAAATGTCATTTTTTGAGAATACATGTTTTTGATGAATAAAATAACTATACTCAGAATTTATTAATTATTTTACTAATTTTTCTTTTCAATAACTTATATTGAGTAATGAACACACACAGACACACAGATAAACAGGCACACACACAAACACACATATATATCATAAATTAGTTAATAATATTCAGACCCTCCAATTTAATGGCTAGGTTATAATGATAATATATATCATGGTTCATTTAAGGTTTATGCAGCATATTGAATAATTTATTGACCAAAGAAATAAATGAGTTGTGTGTAGCATAAGATAAAATGATTATTTCAAGTATTACATGATAAAATATGTGTTTCATGTCCTTTATGCTATCAAATGTAATTTTTTTATTTAAAATCACAATTTTTAACATTATCCCAAGAATATAACTAATTATAATGGGTGTAATTTAATTATAAGTAATAAAGAATTTTTAAAATATAATTTTACAGAATATTGAGATAGTGGGAATGATAAAAAGATGATTTAGGGGTTTCACAAATATGGTTGATTGAAAAAATTGAGTATAAATAGAATAATGAATGAGTTCAAAGAATTAAGGAATTTTTCATTCAAATATCTAGTATTAAAAAGGTCATAGTATTGAATTTAGAGAGAAAATGAACAAAAGTTTTTTTATAAAATATATATAATGTGAGTATCTTCTCTTGATTATTTACAACAAAACAATGTAGGAGATATATTTTTACTATTTATGATCAAAATGATATTTCAAGAAGATATATCTTATCTTTGATAAATATTTTTTATAATGGAATAGTGAATCTATATTGTTTATTGTGACTCAGTACATTCATAGTGTGACTATATTCTATTACTATAAGCTTTTAATTTGTTATCATTACAATAAAAAATCTGATGTTGGTGGAGAAACCTATCACAGTAACAAGTAGGCTATATGGGAGAGGACTGAACCATGTATAAATCATAATGTTCATTGTATATTTAATTTAATAATACATGATTAAGGTAGAGACTCTCTACTTGAAAGAATCTATTGAAAAAAAATCATAGGGATTGATTTTTTAAAAAAATATTGAAATTGTAAAAAATAGTCTCCATTAATTTATCCCTTATATTATCAATAAAGTAATTTTTCCTTCGATACTTCATGATAGAAAACAAGAGGTAAATATAGTTTAAGAAAAATTATTATTTTCTTATGTGTCACTAATTTAATATATCTTGATAGGTTTAGTGTGATTAGATCTTCTGGAGGATCAGTGGTGACCGATATCCTTTATATTGAAGAGAATTTATTAGAGGAAAACTATGGGTAGTAAATCATGGGAGTTGAGATATGAAATAAAAGGAAGGAAATGTGTTTTACAACATGATATGAGTTTGATCATTATTGAATACCCTATTTAGGGGTTGCTTTAAAGATAAAATTGATATTAGATTAACTTAAATGCCTAATGAATGAATCATTTTGAAGATTGTAATTGTGTATAGTGATTATGATGATAGAGGAAGAGATTAATATCGAAATGTTAATGAAACTTAAGACTAGTTGTGGAAAAATCCTATTAGGTTATGAAATAATCATTTTATTAATGGATAATGGACGATATCATGGTATACAATTTTTGATAGGTTCTATGGAATTTTATAATATTGTTTATTATTTTCAGAAATATTAAATAACTAATTATTACAGTTTATCATGGTTTATTTATCGAGGTATGGAGGCGTAGTGTGAATATATGATTCATACTGAGGTATATGTTATGTTAGTAGAATAGAGGTCTATGAATGGTGTGGTGAGAGATAATTTTTTAGATAGGGTAGGGGATGTGTACGATATGTGTGATTCTAGAATAGAGCTTTGACATGGAATGTGCATGTCATATATATGTTTTTATCCCAATTTTTATGTGATGAAACATGATCATGTGCTGAAAAATTACTATGATGGGGTCAAGATTTTAGAGTAACCAAAGGGAAAACCAAGAGATTCCATGAGGTTTTTATCCAATGGTATACAATGATATACTTTTAGGATACAGTAATTATAAATTATGTTTTATTAAGAGAAATATAGTGACCCAATTTTGAAATACAAGGATATTACATCATTTTAGATGAATATTTAGTACACTACAATAATACATGCTTGAGGATTGTAACAATTTAGTATCATTGGAATCTTGCAAACAAAATATTATATCATGGTGATATATCATTAACAGCTCCCATTAATATTTTGACCTTTAGTAATTATACCTAAAACATGTGTTCACAACCGGAGGAAAGGTAACATACAAAAGGGGTGAGAACAAATTCCCATTAAGGGTAAATAAGGAAGATATGTAAGAATAATCTTGATAATAAGGGTATGATAACATGATCTTGAAAATAGAAGATCATACCCTACATATCAAAGATCATATACATGAATCATGGAATAAATATTAGATATTCATAAAACAATAATCTTAAGGAAATAATAAAAATAATACATTAAAGAATATCATAGGAATAAAACAAGTAATTTTTGTAGACATGGAATCATATATAATGATTTCCATAACAGTCAAGTAATTGTTTTTGAGTCCATCTTTGTAGAAAAATTCCTTTAATGAATCGGGTTAACATCTCATTCCAGCCCTGTATTACTGAACCGAGTTCACCCCGCATTCCGGCCTTGTATTACTGAACTAAGTTCATCAATCATTAATATAGAAACCATAATCTTTTACACATATCATTACATGATTTTAATCATAATTAATCATCAAATTACATGGGAAGGACCATACATTATTTTGTATTGGAAGACTAGGTACATAAAACAGAAAATGAGACTGAATAAAATATTACCATATTTATCATCCATTATGTTCTCTTAACATAATTTGATTAATTACATATACATATGATAACCTATGGATAACATGAACAAATGTATGAGCTTAAAATCCAACAAAGGGATTAAACCTTAAAATATTGATTAGTACACGTTTTGGAAGACATAAAGTAATGATATATAAAGACAATGAACATGATTAAACATAAGGAATCATAACATGGTATCATATATTAATGGATTCATAGAAGTATGGTAGAAAAATTAAACATTAATATTTCATGAGTCAAGGATCGTCGCACATAGAGGATAATGAGTCAAAGCTTATTTCATATAGGGGAGCACAAGTAAAGGTTACCTCCTAGAATGTTTCATATAATCTCTCAAGAGACTAAACAATACCCAATTTATTGGAGAACTATCTAGAATCTCTTTCCTTAACATGATCATGAATATTCTATCCACATAAATAATCTTACAAAAGTAATCAAACATAACAATAATGGTTACCCATGGAATGAATCGGGAATCATAATCATGTCAAAAGAAAATTAAATGGGCATATCCTAAATCTTTCCAAGAAATAAATGATCTAAATCATAAATATACATTAATAAAAGAATATAATAATATATCATGACAATTGATGTCAAAATGAAGTGAAAGGAGTGTTTAGTAAAATTTAGAAAAAAAATTTAGTACTGTTTAAGGGGAAAGATTCCAAATTTTTTAAGATGGAAGAGGCATAATTGTTTGTATAAAACTAGATCTGAACCAGGTTATTTTTTCACGATAAAATTAGTGACTATAAAAATAATAGTGGAATAAAAGAAATTCTATAGAAGACATGAAAATGTGAAAGAATTCAAGAAGTTCCCTTAAATTGGGCTTCTTTATCAGGTAGAATTGAATAGAGAACCTTTAGAAACATATATATCCCCAAAAAATAAGGTTGAACGTTACATGATTCAATATTTTAGAAAATATACATAGATATAGTTAATGTACATAAAAATTATGGAGAATTTCATTTGGGTAAAAAGAGAGTAAGAGTAACCTGACGGAATAGTGGATGTTCAGGTAGAATCACTTACCTTAATCCTGAAGGCGTTCTTCACAAGATCATAACGACCTGGATAATAAAATTAGATTTATTAATTTATAAGTCAAGAAAACGTTTTAAATATATTCTATGTATTATAACTTTATTAAGTTCACTTATGTTCTTTTGATGGGTCAATATATTCTAGTTCATCATTTGGGAGCATTGGTTTCCTTGGTATTCATGACCGAGTTACTTGTATAAGTGTATGGAAAATCATATAGAATTAGGATATTTGTTTATAAATGAACTTATATTTTATTAATAGACTTATAAAATGTTAAAATACCTTTTTTCTCTAGAATTGAGGATGATTCATTAGATAAATCCTTAATGAAAATTGTTCTGATTAATTTAGCATTTTTTTATCATCCCCAAAAGTATTGTAATAATATTAAATATCATGTATATAAATGGGTTACATAACATTAAATAGGTTTTAATATGTATAATAGAATATATTTCAACAATAAAAATGGATTTAGGACCATCCTTGAAGATATATGTGACAGATGAAATGATGTCATCTATGAAGGTTGTAAGTCGGAACCTCATGAATGGTATTTTCATTATTCAAATAAAAAAAGAAAGGAGAAGATATTTCATGAATAATTATTCCATAAACATGATTAAATTAAATTATTTGTTTGATATTTTATTTTTAATGCATTGTGGGGTGGGTGAGGACAGAAAATTAAAAAAAAAGAACCAGAAAAGAAATTGAATGAAAATTGAAGAGGGTTTTAAATCATGATTATTTCTTCTTGAGAACCTCCATAGGGGATTGGTTTTGGTCTTTTATAAATATAAACATATCATGGTAGTAGGTAATGTACCTGGAAGTTGATTAAAGAATAATTTGGTCAAGGAAAAAGGCTTCATATGTGTTAGGAGAATAGGTGGTGAGGGTGATATTTTTAGTGGGGGGAGACGGTGCTTCTCATTATTTTACTGAATATTCTATTATTTTTCACAAAATAATAAATAGTGGTGATTATTGAGACTACATATAGTAATTAGGCCATGTATGTTCTAAACAAATATTCTTACATAATCCATGACCCAATTAATATTGTATTTAACATATAATGTATATATTTCTTAAATTTTAATATTTTACTCTTCACAAAAAATTCATGTATTTCAAAACTATACAAAAAAAATTCATCCTAACCAAATAAAAATTATAGAATTAAAAAATATAACTCCATTATATGAAAATAAGTTTCTTAAATATGAGGAATTTTAATTTTAATTAAAATCATAATTAGTCGAAAACAAGTATTTTAAAAATATAACTGATTTTATATCACATCAAAAAATTTACTCAATCCTCATAAAATTTAATTATAACTATATGACATAAAAATAATAAATTATGAATACATTTTATGAAAATAAAATTTATTTTAAATTATTAAATTACTCATAACATTGTAATTAAATATTTATGAATTACAAAAATACCTACAGTTAATTAATAATTTTTAAAATAATTATTTACATATACTATGATATAATAATATCATATTGTCACATATAAGATGGATAAATTTTGTTTATACTTTTATTGTTGAATTTACTATTCAATTAGCCAGTTTATAATTCATAAGGGTCAAAATACTATTCCAAAGGTAATGTTTCTGTTTCATCGGTATAAGTTTCTTAACTTCTAGAAACAGTTTATACTTAATTAATTCATCATTTATAAATATTGTATTCGGTTATATTATAAGGTTATACTATATAAAATAGTTTTTAGATGAAAATTTCAATTGATATAACTTTTTTTTGTTACATTATTCCCCCTTATTAAGTTTCACCCTAGAAATTTTGTTTTATATACTAAGGTGAAAATAGGTGTGGGTACATTTTCCATTATCGTTTCTTCTAGTTCCCATGTTTCTTCTTCATAATTATGGTTCCTCCATATTATGTTGTCAAGGTGAGTAGTGTATTTTCATATAAACTTATATCTATGATCACATATTTTCACTAGATGATCCTCATAAGAAAGATCATTCTTCAACTATACCACCTCAGATGTTAGTTCAGGTGAAGGATCCAATATGTAGTTCCTTAAGTGGCATACATAGAATAAATCATGTACTTGAGACATGGTTGGTGGAAATTCTAATCAATATTCCACAACTCCGACATGATCAAGGGTCCTAAAGGGGCCAATGTATTTGGGACATTGCTTCCCTTTCTCCAAAAATCTCATTATCCTATTCCATATAGATATGAAAAGGAATGAAATGTCTCTAACCTTAAACTCCAGGCACCATCAATGGTTGTCTACATAGCTATTTTATTATCATTGGGATATCCTGATGTTCAGTTGAATGGTCTTCACCTTCTCCACTACTTCTTTGATCATTTCAAGTCCTTGAAACTTATTTTCACTGACAACATCCCAACATGCTGGTGTTCTGCAAAATTACCCATAAAGGGTGTCTAATGGAGCAGTTCGAATGCTGAAATGAAATCTATTATTATTAGAGAATTTTACTAGTGGAATATATTGGTCACATCATCCTTTAGATTATATAGAACATGTTCACAACATGTATTGCAGTGTCTAAATAGTCGGATAAGATTGGCCACTAGTTTGAGGATTATAGGCCATAAAAATGTTCAACTCAGTTCTTAGAGCATGTTGGATACCTTTCCAGAACATGGACGTGAATATCAGATTTCGATCGAATACAATAAATAGTTGTACTCTATTATTCTTTACCACTTCATTGATGTATATCTATGAATTTTAATCTAGTGAGAAGTCCTATGGTATTGGGATAAAATGATCCATCCTTGTAAGATTATCCATGATAAAACATATATAATCATTTACTCTATATGTTATTCAATGGCCACTGAAAAAGTCCATGGTGATTTTTTCCATTTTCATACTGGTATGGGTAATGGTAATGTCATAACTTTTGGATTTTTTTTATTTCATCCTTCACTTACTGACATACCATAAAATTTGATGTATATTTAGAAATCTTGATTTTCATATTGTCCCACCAAACGTCCTCTTAGAGATCTTAATACATCATTATAATCCCTAGTTTAATAGAGAAGGTTGAGTTATGTGTGTCATTCAGAATAAATTTCTTTATCTTTGGAGTGGATGGCACACTTAGTAATGATCAAAATCTTACAACTCTATCTTCATCAATCATGAACTTGGTGGATTTCCCATTCTGGATATCTTCCACCGATTCTTAATTTATATATCATTTATTTGAGAATCCATTTTTCTCTCCACAAGGTATAGATGAGAAATAATTTGATAAAGTATTGATGATTTTTCTCCATTAATTATTCCCATGTGCATCATTTTTATGTCTAATAATATTGGATCTTTCTCAATTCTCATCATTGATAAATATGTAACATCTTTTCTACTTAGAGCATCTACCAGCTTGTTTTCCTAACTAAGATTCTAATGGATTGAGAAGTCATAATACATGATGATATTTAACCATATTTTCTAGTGTATATTAAGCTCTATCCATGTGAATATATTTTTGAAACATTTGTAATAAATAAATATCCCACACTTCTCCCACTTATCCCTATAGAGATAATTATGCCAGATTTTCAATGAAACGATCATATATGCCAACTCCACATCATGCGTGGGATAATTTTGCTCATGGATTTTCAAATTCTTTTAGGCTTTGGCTGTCACTATATAATTTTTCACCACTGCACAACCTAAGTCATTTTTTATGCATCTTTGTAAACCAAAAAGAGTTTTCCAGTTTTCAAGAGCATGAGTATTGTTGTAATGATAAGCCTCTTTTTGAGATACTTAAAGCATTCCTCAAATTATCAAGTCTAGAAAAACATCACTGCCTTCCATGTCTGATTGGTTATTGGGTTTTAAAATCATGATATGATTGTCACAGATTGTATTTAAGAATTAGTTTGGCCAAGGAAACTAGGGATCTCCATTGGAGATTTTGTCTAGAGACACTCTTTGATTTCCATTATCTTGGAAGGGTCCATATATTTCCCTTTATTGGTGATTACATGACCAAATAATGACACTAAAGCTATACAAAACTCACATTTATTGTACATTTCATATAGTTTCTCCCTTTTCAAAGTCATCAGTAGAATATTTAAATGCACCCTAGGTTCCCCCTTGCTCTTGCAGTAGATTAGAATATCATCGATAAAGACTACCATATTTTCTTCGAGGTAATCCCAAAATACTCTATTCATTAAATCCATTAATATTTATGGAGTATTATGTATTCCAAAGGGAGTAACTATAAACTAATAGTCTCCATATTTTATTCAAAAGGTAGTCTTCAGAATATCTTCATTCCCCACATTTAATTGGTGATATACAGTGTGAAGATCCCCCTTAGAGAAATAAATGTCCCTTTGTAGGTGATCGAACAAGTCATATATCCAAAGAAGGGTATATTTTTTCTTTATTATTATTTTATCAACATCATGATAATAAATTTATAGGTTCATTTATCTATCCTTTTTCTTAATAAAGTGTACTAGTTAACCCCATGGTGAAGCACTCAGGTATATAAAACCCTTGAAAAGATTCCCCTACAACTTTTTCTTTAATTTATCTTGCACAATGTTAGATATTCTATAAGGTTTCATTAATATAGAAAAGTATCCATGAATAAGTTCAATTGAGAACTCATGTTATCGATTAAAAGGAGGACCATACAAATGTTCAATGAATACATCAGTGTAATCCCTCATGATGGTCATATCATCGAGCATGATCATCTCCGTTGCCTCAATAAAATTATTAAAATATGCCTTATCATAAGGCAACAATATGCACATTTGAGATGATGATTATAATGTATATTCATCTTACTCCATACAATTGTAAAGAATTGGAGGACACCTTAGGATGTGAAGAGCGATATCATTTCTTGAAAGTTGATGTTGGCGTTGTATCAAGATGGATAATCCGTGACCAAAATATTATCAAACACTACCGAATTGAGTATGGAAATATTTTCTGGGACGTTTAGTCAAAAAATTGTAAGTAAGAGGAGTTATATACTTTGGAAATAATAATTTCCTCATTATTTATTATCACATATAACTAATCCTGTAAATTTTGGGGTGGTGTTTGAATAATTGTACTAATATTTCAAGATATGAATGTATGCATAAAAACAGAATCAAATAGAACATTATGAATTCCTGAATGAATAACCAGTACCATATTATTGGCTGACATCACATTAGCAGTATTGACAACATAATCCCTTTTTTCCTTGGAGGCTATTGTCGATTGCCCCTCAATATCCTAGGATTAGAGAATTGGTTTGCAAAATTACCATATCCATTTTAGGTGAAATAATGCACTAATGGATAAGTGTTGATATTATCCGTCCATTCTTATTTCTTATTATTGAAATTCATCATGTCCCTTCGTCATTTCTTAGGTAGATTCCCCACTCTTCCACAATTGTAGCATTTCCTTGTTCCCTTTACAAATTTCCTAGGTTGATTCATCCCATAATTTTTAGAAGTTGGATATTTAGTCTTCTTACATGATGGGATATATTTACTGATCCAACCATATTAGAATCCATTTTCTATATTTTTATTGGGCCCATTAGACCATTAAGAGTCTCTGATCTCTATTTTACCCTTGAGGACACAATGGGAGTTCTTATCATAAATATAGAAGTTTTTAATCACCAATTCATTTTGTAGACTCATGTTTAGTATGCTAAAGAATTGATACACCTTTCTATCAGTGTTCATGAAAGATATAGAGGTGTATCCTGCAATCCATGTATTGTTTTATTCATACTCATCAATTGATTCATCTTCCCTCTATTTGAGACCAAGAAACTCTATTTCCATTATGAGATATAGGGTTCTAGGAATATATTTATTAAATATTTTTTTCTTGAATTATTCCTAATAAAAGAAAAAAATTTACTCCATGAAATACATATTTTTTATCAATGTCAACCACTGATCAGATTCCCTGTCAAAATTATATACTATCTGCACAGCGTTCTCTTCTTTTGAGCATTTGAGGGTAGATAATATATATTTATTAGAGATTATAAACTATTCAACAATGAGGGGATAAAATGATCAACTAAATATGGGAGTCCTTTTTATAATGATGTATTTGATGGAAACATTCTCTTTCCATGGATATATATGTAATTCCACATGATTTATTTTATTAATCATAACTTTATACATTTGATCATGTACTTTAATGATGTTTTGAGAACTCCATTCCATCATATTTAGAATACCATTATAGAAATCATCACATTTCCTATCATATTGATTGTTGGAATGTGTTATTCTATTTATCACTATTAACTATGAAAAATAAAGTGCTATTTGGGGTCTCGAATACATCGCTAATAATATTAGAAATGAAAGTTCGAACATAAAAGGGTAATATATTAACAGACAATTATATCCTAACTTGTGATTTGATAGGTTTCAATCTAGGTTATCCATAATCTATTTCCTAACATATATTCTTATATGAATTTTTTCTCCCTTAATAATGGTTTATAATGGGTTTATGAAGTTACCAAAACCTATCCCCAGGGAGTGTCAAACCAAGTGTATAATAAGACCCTTTGTTGTGTACTAGGTTACTAAGAGTTATTCTCTGAAAACATTAATATAGTTTTTCCTCCTTGGTACATCTATGATAGAACAAAATCCACTTATAGAATCTAGACATGCATGTATTTTCTTGCTAAAACAATTACTCTACACTTACCAAAATTTTAGGACATTTTCTTTTACTTTGTCTTATCACTAGGGTTCTTATTAAACTGATTTATTCATATCATAAAAAAATTACAAAACCCTTTGTCTGATACCATTTATAGTGACCCTCTACACTTAAACATATCAATACATAAGATTAAGCATAATAAAACATAAAATTATAATCCACTGATAGTAATGTCTAGTGTCTTGGATAAATGGGTACATAAAACTGCAAACATGGGACAAAATAAAACATTTCTTTATTTATCTTTTATTGTAAGCTCCTAACATCCTTTGAGACAATATATATACATAGGATAACATGGGTATAACATTATTAAATTGATGAGATAAAAATTACAGTAAGGGAATAAAAATCAAAATAAGGCTTAGTATATTGGTTAGAAGTCATTACATAATGGTATGTAAAGATAAGAACGATGATTAAACATAAGGAATAATATCCTGGGATCATATAATCATGGATTAATAGAAATATGGAAGAAACATGAAACATAATTTTAGCATGATTTGATGCTCATTGCACATAAAGGAGCAATAGTCAAAGCTCGTTGATCATATTAGAGCACATGTTAATGCTACCCCCATGTCCATTTCACCTAACGTCTCATGAGAAAAACATTACCTAATTCATTACAGTGCTATCTTGGCACACCCATTATAACATGTTCATGAATATTCTTTCCACAAAAATAATCATACATAAGTAATCAAAAAAATGAGGGTTAACCATGGAAATAATTGGGTATCACAATCATGTCAAAATCAATATAAATGGGTGTATTATAACAGTTACCATGAATGAAAGAAAATAAAACAAACATGGAAATTAATAATAGAATATAGAAATATATCATAATAAGTGATGTCAAACTAAAGTGAATAGAGTGTTTATAAAACATTATAAATAAAAATTATTAGTATGGTTTCAGTGAAAGCATTCCAAATTCATGAAAATAGAGCATAAGAAAGATTATTGAGCACATTAGAAAATGGGTAAGAATGTCAGATCCTCCCTTGAATCGGGTTTGCTTATCGGGAAGGATTGAGTAGTGAAATTATAAAAACTAGTATATACCCAAAAAATAGGGATGAATGGATGATGAGAAATTGTTTTGAAAAATATAAAAATAATATTTAATATGTACAAAAAAATACAAGATAATTTTATTTGGGTAAAAAGAGGGGAAGATTAACCCAAAGGAATAATGGAGGTTTGGATAGAATTTCTAACATTAACCCGAAAAGAGTTTTTCACTTGATCTTAATATACTAGATAATAAAATTAGACACATTTATTAATATGTAAAAAACAATTTCGACATGTATTTGATTTATAATATCTTTATTAATTTTATTTATATCCTTTCTGATTGGTTAAGATGATCAATATTATCGTTTAGGGGCATTGGTTTCCTTGGTTTTCATGACTGGTTTACTTGTATAAGTGTGTGTAAAATCATGTAGAATGAGGATAGTTTTATAGAACTAAAATTATATCATATTTATTAACTTATTAAATATTAAAATATCAGTTTTTCATATTTTAATATGACTTATTAGATAAATCCTTAATGATAATCGATTTGATTAATTTAGTGTTTTTTGATCATCACAAAGAGTTTTGTTATATTATTAAATAGAATGTATATATACCAATTCATGAATATTAAATAGGTTTTAATATATATAATATATTCAATATCAACTATAAAAATTATTTCATGATCATTCTTAATGGTGTAATTGAAATATGAAGGCACGTCATCCATGGAGTTGGTAAATTGGTACACCGTGAAGGACGTTTTTATTATTAAAATAAAAAAAGAGAATAGAAAATGTTCGATGAATAATTATTCCATAAACATGATAAAATTATAATATATGTATGATACTACATTTTTTATGCATTATGGATGTGGGGAGGGGATGAGATAAATATAAAATAAAGGAAATTTAAAAGAAATTAAATAAAAACTGAAGATGCTTTTTACCTCTTGATTCCTTCCTATTGAGAACCAATATAGTGGGTTTGTTTTGGCATTTCATTAAGAAAAAAAGATTTTGGCCTTGGGTAAGGGGATCGGGACGATCTTTGAGCAGAATTTTGATAATGATAATGGTTTGAGGGGTGTGTGGAGAAGAGGTGGTGAGGGGTGGTGTTTATAACGAAGGAGAGGGGTGTTTTCTCATTATTTTTTTCAATATTTTATTATTTTGTTCAAGACAAGCAATATTGTTAATTATTGACACTAAATACATTAATTTTGTGAATTGAGATAAAAAAAAGTTCTTACATCATCAATGAAACAATTAATACTGTATTTATCATATAATATATATATATATTCCACTATCAACCGTATTATACTATTCACAAAAATACATGTATTTTTTAAAAATCCCAAAAATTCACCCTAACATTTTTACAGCATGTATAATTCAAAAATGAACTTCATTTTATGAAAATAATTTCTTAAATATGGGATATTTTATTTTTAATTAAAAAAAACTATTCAAAAAATATATATTTTAAAATTATAACTTATATTATATCACATTTAAATATTTAATATGGACTAATAAAATTATAATATAATTTTAAGACATAAAAATACTAATTTATGAATATATTTTATAAAAATAATTTTATGTTGAATTTTTAAATTTTACATAAAAGTGTAATCTTATATTTATGACTATTAAAAATTCCGACACTATATTAGTAATTTTTGAAATTATTAATTACTTTTACAATGATACAATTATAAAATATTGTCAATTATAAGATGGAAATATTTTATTTATACATCCAATGGTGATGTTAGTATTCAATTGGATGTTTTACTATTCACAGGGGTTACATAACTATTCCAAATATCAAGTTACTATTTTTTCAGTATAGGTTCATTAACTTAAAGAAACACTTCTTATTTAATTCATTAATCATTTATGAAGCTTTTATTATGCTATCTTATGTATTTATAAATTATTAAATAATTTTAAGAAGAGTATTTATATTGATAAAACATGGGATTATTACATTCTTCCCCCTCATAAAATATCACACTTGAAATTTCGTTTTACCTACTAAGGTGATAATAGGCGTGGGTACTTTTCCTTTATCTCTTACTCTGGTTCCCATGTTTCTTCTTTTTCATTATTGTTCCAGCATAGTACATTGGCCAAGTGAGGAGTCATGTTGCCTAGAACATTATCTCTATGTTCAATGATATTTTTTTTAAAAGGTGGAGACTCGAGGTCTCTTATTATAAATTAAGAAAGAAAGTAAAAAAAGGGGGGATACATCATAAAAAATAATCTGAAACAAGACAGATGCGAAAGAAAACACATCAAAAACCCCGGGAGCGAGTACGCATGCTGTGACATGATGAGCTGCCACTCTTGCCACGAGAACGACGTCCTCTTCTCCTTGCCTTCGCTTGTATCCATGGGCCATTTCTCTCCTCTGAACTAGAGTCAGCATCTAGTTGTGCTCTACCATCATCAAGTAAACAGCCTGCTTTCCCTCCAACATCATCCCTGCTTGAAGAAGCAAGTAGTGCGAAAGGGTTATAGGTACATACCTGAACGGTTTTACCTATGGCATGTTGCTTGTTTTTGCATGCAGCTGCCGAATAGCTTGGAATAACATTCCCTAGAGAAGTGGTCCAGGTACACAAGGCTTGACCAACCTTTTTATCATTTCCTGGAGTCCCCTGTGAAGGGGGAGGAGAAATTACCTGTATTTGACTTCTACCAGCAGTAGGGTTAGTGTCATGCTGTTTGAAATGTTTCGATACAGGTGGAGTATGAGGGGAATGTTCAATTCCCTTCATTGAAACAGAACCCGAGCAGAGGGGAGATTTACCAGCTAATTTGACCAAATCTGAGGCTGCCAAACTCATTGGAGTTTCAGAAACTTTCTGCCTGAGAGAAGGACTGGATGACTTTAACCCCTCTTGTCCCATGGGGGAAGGGGTTTTAACAGTAGTAATTTTATCAACTGAACTGTCCATACCAGAAATTTCCAAATTTTTTGGAGGTTCAGAGTCCTTCTGCTTAAGAGAAGGATTGAAATCCTTCACAAGGTCCCTCCTGTGAACCTCTTTTGTTATAACTTTCTTTGAAGTAGCAGCTTCCAATGGTATCTTACCCTTTCTATTACTAGCAGCATTATGTTCATTCAAGAATCTGTCATCAGCTTCAGCTTGAGAAAATGATTCTCTTTCCACATGACTATCATCAGAATCTGATTCACTATGTTGTGCAGTTATATCTTTGATTAACATATCCTTAAAAGAAGGTTGGTGATCTAGAGTTTCAACATCATCCGATAGATTGGCCTAGCTTATTTTGGGCAGTTTCTGTTGCAAATTTAAAGGATCTATTTCCCTAGGATCCTGCTGTCTAGAAATCTGATCAGGGTCATAGCCACTTGTAGCAGTTTGATCATCTTTGTGTTGTATAATAGGTTGAAATGCTATCCCTTTTTGGGGATATTGTTTATCTCTCCTTCTACAAACTGATCCCTCATGACCTTTTATATTACAAATAGAGCAGATGATATTCGCTCTACATTTGGATTTTTCATGGCCAATGATGCAACACACCTCACAGTATAAAGGGAAACGTTCATAGGCAATCCTTAAGTTAATGTCATCGTGTATTGTGGACATAATGACCTTGTCTATAAGGGGAAAACTTAAGTCCACCTCTACCAGAATCCTAGCAAAGTGACCAAAGGACGTTTTTTCAGTGGCCTGATCCATCCTAATAGGAATGCCTATTGCTGAAGCTATATCAAACAAAATTTCAGAATGCCATAAAATCCAATTCAACCCATGTATTCTAATCCAGATCTGTGCAAATGAATCTTTGAAATCATTTAAACTAAAATTTGGATTCCATTCATAAACCCTAAGAGTTCCTGGTTTAAGGTTCACAGATCCAAAACACCATGCTCGGTTTTTGCAATCAGCTGATGGAAATAAAATATGAAAGAAACCTCTACCCAAGGAGACAGCTTTGAAGTCATTGAAACCCCAAATGGAAGATAATCAAGCAACAAGTTCAACATTTTTCCAGGGCTGCGTACCTTTTGAGAGAGAAACCCTAGCAATGAACGGATTTTTACAGAGTTCAAGGCGTTCTGTAATCGGGCCATTTGCTGCTGAAACATGGGCTGTAGAACCCTTTCGAATTATTTTGTTCGGCTTACGGTTTTATGGAAAAACAAACGAGCCTGCAGGGATTCCAGAGAGTGAAAAATCGCTTAATTTCCCTTCACTTACCTGCTCCTTCAAAGAAGCTTTGTGAAGGAAAGCAGGGAATCTGTGTTGTGAATCATAAGCGAAGAGGTTGACTGCTCTCGGATGCGAGGATTCGAAGGGGCAGGATTCTGGAACCGAGGGTTTCCTCGACTCACTCTCGGTACCCATCGTCCTGTATTATTCTACCTTCCAATCCATGTTCAATGATATTAAATGTCTTCTCCTCGTAAGAAACATCATTCTCCAAATGTACCACATATGAAGTTAGTACATGCGAAGGATTCAATATGTACTTACTTAATAGGGATACATGGAATACATCATGTGCTGGAGACATAGTTGGTGGATGTTCATGTTGATAGGCCTAAACTCTGACATGATCAAGTATCTCGAAGGGGTCAATGTACCTTGTAAAAATCATTCCTTTCTTCCCAAATCTCAATATTACATTACATGGAGATATTAGGATGATTTCCATATATCCAAACATAAACTCTAGGTCCCATCGACGATTGTATACATATCTCTTTTGTCGAATTTGGGCTACCTTGATTTACTGTGGAATGGTTTTAACCTTTTCCACCATTTCATTCACCATTTTTTGTGTTAGTAGTTTATTTTCTCTAACTTCATCCTAACATTTTAGTTTTCTGCACCTTTTCCAATAAAGGACATTATATATATCCATTTGGATGATAGAGTGGAATCTAATGTTATAAAATAATTCGAAAAGTGGTAGATGTTTGTTATATATTCCTTTTAAGTCAATATAAAATTCTTTCAAAATGTATCTTAGTGCTTGATTAACCCACTCAGATTTACCATCAATTTAATGATGATTAGACGTACTGAAGTTCATCTTAGTTCTTTGAGTGTGTTGGAGACATTTTCAAAACATGGATGTGAATCTAGAATCATGATTGGATACAATAGATAGTTGTACTCCACTTATAATTACCACTTATTTGATTTATACCAATGCTAGTTGATCTAGTGATAATTCCTTGAAAATTGTGATGAAACGATCTATCATTGTAGGAAGATCCACAATAACCCATATAGCATTGTTTCCTATGTATGACTTTGGATGTCCAGGGAAAAAGTATATAGTGATGTTTTCCCATTTCCATGTTGGCATATGTAATGGTTTCATCATCCATTTAGAATTTTTCATTTCATACTTAACTTGATGATATACCAGGAACATTTATGTATATTCAGTGGTCCATTATTTCATATTTTCCCAACAGATGTTCTTCTAGAGAACTTGATGCATCTTTGTGCTCCATAGTTGAATAGTGAAGGTTGAGCTATGTACATCATTCAAAATCACTTTCTTTATCTCTGGATTGGATGGTAGACATAGATGTGACCCAAATCATACAACTCCATCCACATAATTCTTTAACTCATAGGATTTAACATTTTTGATATATTCTACAGATTTTAGAATTTCCACATCATTTCTTTGAGTATTGTATATTTTATCCACATAGAATGGATTATCAATCATTTTAGAAAGGATCTATGATGTTTCTCCCTTCATTGTACCCATTTACAACATTTATAAGTCTTATAATATTGGATCCTTCTCAATTCTCATCATTGATAATGATATATGATCTTTTCTACATAGAGAATCTTTCAACTTAATTACCTCATTAGGATGATAGTCAATTGAGAATTCATAATCCTTGATGAGTTCTAACAACCTTCACTAGTGAATATTATGATCCTTCCATGTGAATATATATTTTAGACTCTTGTTATTAGTATATATCTCACACTTATACCAAATGAAATAATGAAGCCATATTTTCAATCCAAAGATCACAACTACCATCTCCAGATCATGAGTGGGACAGTTTTTTCTCTTGGATCTCCAATTTCCTTGAGGATTAGGCTGTCACATTATCTATTCTACAAAAGTACATAGCCTAAACACTATTTTGAGGCATAGTTGTACACTATAAATATTTCTCCACTTTTAAGAAGTGTGAGTAATGGACCAATGAGAAGCCACTTTTTGAGCTCCTTAAAGCTATCTACACATTCTTGAGTCCAAAAAAACATCAATCCCTTCCATGTATTATTAGTTATTAGGTCTAAAAATTTTGATAAGTTTTTAAAAAATTACCATTAATACCTATATAGGACTTGGAAACTACATATATTTGTTATATATGATGGCCTAGGCCACACTTCAATTTCTATTGTCTTAAAAGGGTCAAGAAATATCATTTTGATTGAAACTATATGCCTCAAGAAGGATACTTCTTCTATGCAGAAATCAAATTTAATATACATTTCATATTGTTTTTACCTTGTAAATATTTTCATCATACTATTGAAATACTCCTCATGTTCTTCCTTTCTCTTGGAGTATATCAGAATATCATCATTAAATACAACAAAACATTTGTTGAGGTAATACCAAAAGAATATATTCATCAAATCCACAAAGATTTCTGGAAATTTTGTTATTATAATGGGAATCACTATGAACTCATAATGACCATTCTTCATTCAAATTGATGTCTTTAGAGTAGCTTTCTTCCTCACCTTTAATTATAGATATCCCGACTGAAGGTCCACCTTAGAGAAATATCTTTCCCCATGTTGCTGATTAATCAATTCATCTCTCTTATGATGGGGATACTATTTCTTTATCACGAGTTTATTGATCTTATGATAATAAATGTAGGGGATAATTGAACCAGATTCGTATAAAATCCTTGTATAGATTCTCTTGTAACTTCTTCTTACGTTCTTCTATTTCAATAATGGTCATTCTATAAGGTGTCTTTGATATAAACTACTACAATAATGGGGTTTTACATCACCAACCGTTAATAGAGAAAACAATCACTAATAAAGGGTACTTCATATCACTAAAATAGCGCTATTAAAAGTTCCCCTTTATTTTCCCTTTTTTAATAGCACTAATTGGGTGGTTATCAGTGATTTTTTCCTACCATTTAAAAAGATTATATGTCAAAAAAATAATATTTGAAAAAAAATAATATATTGATATATAAATATATAAGTATATTTATATTTATATAAATATAATATATATATTTTAAATAAGTTTTAGATAAGTATAAAAATACATTTTCACTTTAATATATAATATATGTTGTGATAATAACTTATAAAAAATATATTTTTTTCATTAATAATTTTCTAATTATCATTGACAAATATTCATTTAATAATTATTTGAAGACACATAAAATCAAAAAAATAAATAAAAGATCTAAAATAAGTTGAAAATGTAACTCAAACTTCAAACGACCATAACTCACTACTGCATATATGGCCTCTATCAGTACCTATATATATATATATATTTGTGTGTGTCTGTATTGAAAAATGATATATATTATCTATATATTCTAAACATATTTATATACATATTAATATATAATATTTGTAAAGATATATAATTATTTATAATTATTTTTATAGAAACACACACACACACACATATCTAGGTGTGTGTTGTGTTTATTTATTTATAACCACACACAAAAAATAAAATTTTGTAAATGTATTGAAAAATAATCATATAAAGATATATTAATATAAAAATATATATATTAATATATAAAGATAATTATATGCATATTAATATATTTATATATATATATATATATTAATATTACTAAATATATATGAATATATATATATGTTAATATAAATATATATTAATATACAAGTATATATAACTAAATATAAAAAAAAATAAATAGATAAATTTTTTAATGGAGAGAAAAGAAATATTGTGGAGTTATAAAGGTTTAGGCATAGAGGAAAGAGGTTTTGGGTTCGAATCTAGGGGAGGAAGGGTGCACGTATGTGTGGAAATGGGGCTAAGTGCTGTTAAAGGCTGGGGTGGGGTGGGTACTAGGTCATGCATGCTTGGGGGGGTGGCTGGGTCATGTGGGGTGGAATGGTGTTGAAGGGGGATTCAAGCACTGTTGAAGTCCCTCCCAAATTGCAGAAATATTTTTTTAAAATTATTAATGTTTTTTTAACATTTATCAGTGTTATAAAATCATCAATAAAGGACCCAATTATCATCTCTTTTTTTAGCTCAGAAAAAAGGGATCTTTATCAGTGCTTTTTTAGTGTTGATAAAAGGGACCCCCTTTTATCAGCCCCTTGATTAACAATGCTTTTTAGTTCTATAAATTTACTTTTCTAGCACTGATAAAGTCCATATTTGCAGTAGTGATAGGAATATATCTATGAATAAGTTCAATTGAGAACTCAGCTTCTTGATCAGGAAGAATACTAGGAAACTCTTTGGGGAATACATCATTTTAATACCTCATGATGGGCATATCATCCAGCATGATTATCAACATTGTCTTAATCATTTGAGTGAGATATGTGTAGGATCGAAATAACGATGTAGATGCTCAATATAGAAGAGGGGGTGCATTGTACACTTTAAAAATTTCCTTAAACAAGGAAAGATCTAAGTTTAACAATGTTAAACTAAGAAAATTCACATCACCATTTACAAAAATTGGAGAATTGGGACAAGGTATGAAGTTACAAAGTTTTAGTTCTACACACTTGATTAAATCTGGAAAGTGATTCCGAAAAATAGGTTACGGAAATATGGATCTTGAAATTGAAACTTAAACAAAAGTTAACAAAATGATATTCTAACTTAAAGCGTATAGAATCTAAATTAATCAGAGTACACGTGTAAGGAAATGTAAGAAGGTTATACATTCCTTACAACACAAAATGCAGTAGAAAAACAAGTAGTAAAACTACAAGTAACAAGATATAAATATTTTAACCCGAAGAGAAGGGTATCCAACAACCTTGGATAAAGGTCACTTGATTTATACTTTTAGGCATGTCTGTCTTACCCACACTAGGGTAAGCCCTCGATATGAAGATCGGAGTCTCTGTCTTTCTATCCCCGCAAGCCCTCAACTTCAAGGTAGTTGGATCCTCTATCTTCCTCAGTAAGGAAGCCATAAACTTCAAGGTGTTGGAGCCTATGTCTTCATATCCCCAGAAGCCCTCGAATGTAATCACTAACATTCAGAGTCACACGAATTAATCCGCACAATGAAAAGTTTGAACAAGCTGTTAAACTTTCTACAAGATGCTTTGAGAGTTGATAAGAGCCTCTCTCTCTATAAATCACTTCAACAGTATATAATCACAGATGTCAATGGTGTCTAAGATTAGTATGGAGATTTTCAAATGTGATCCTATTTATTGGCATAATTCCAAAGGTCAAATCCCTTCTCCAATGATCATATTTCTCCTTGAATTTTGTAGGGACCTGTACACGTGTCACTCAAACAATGGTTAATTAGAAATAGAAAGTACAACATCGTTTTATAACAATGCATGTGTAACTGAAGGAATGACATCATTTTACAATGAAAAGAGTGAAAGCATAAGGAAAACTGAAATTTGGAATGTAAGAAAAAAAAAAGTTTGGAGTCTAACCAAAATGGAATTCGGAGTCTATAATAAAAAGATATTCAGATATTGTTTTATAGGAATTCGGAATCTGAATTTTGTAGAAGTATGGAGTCTGAATTTCTAAGGAAATTCGGAGTCGGGTTTCACCAGAGTTCAAAATCTGAACTTATAATGTTTGGAGTCGAACTTGCTGAAATTCAGAGTTGAACTAGATAAATGTTCGGAGTCAAACTCATAAAAGTTCGGAGTCAAACTAATTAATTTTCAGAGTTGTACTAATAAAAGTTCGAAGTCCAGAATTTGGAGTTGAACTTTGTTATAGTTCGTATCCAGAATTCAAAATAGAACTTTATTATAGTTCTTATGGGGAATTCGGAGTGGAAATTTATTAGAGTTTGTATCTAGAATTCAGAGTGGAACTTTATTAGTGTTTATATCCAGAATTTGGAGTGGAATTTTATTAGAGTTTGTATCCAGAATTCCTAGTGGAACTTTATTAGAGTTCGTATCCAGAATTCAGAGTGAAACTCTATTAGAGTTCGTATCTAGAATTCAGATCCTAAAACAGAATGCTCCATATCTTATCATTATATGATTCTGAGTATTTGATATGAATCCAATTTTTATACTTAAGAAAAATATTTAAATGATTAAGAAAATATAGGTTAGGGTAAATTTCTTTAAAGAAGGAAATTTTCCTTATAGAAGTAAAATATAGATTTTATTAGGTATAAGGTTTTTGTGATTTTCAAAACAAGATGGAATGGAATAGTCTTAATGAAAATATTGTTGACTCAAAAATCTCTCCCTTTTTTGAAAGCACAAACATCCTTACGAAAAAGAATATAAGGACTTTGAAAAAATTCATTAGACTTTGAAATTAAAACTTATCTCCCTTTGTTCATGGATGATGATGAATACAACTAACTCCTCCTTAGGCATCGAAACTCTAAGGATTGTATTATGAATTTCTGGAGTAGAGTTTTCATTATCATGGGAATGAAAAACATCGTAATGAAAAACTCCCCCTTACTTTAAGGAAATTTCACTTAGAAATTTTTCCTTCTCCATTTTAAATTTTTCTTTCACCGATTTTGAGTAATTATTTTTCCTTCTCCCCCTTTGTGATTTTCAAAAAGAAGTTAAGGGAATGGAAAGAAAATATGGTGCCTGAAACATTAGTATATAACAAGATACAACCGACCAAATTTTCATTATAGTTGAGAAAATTTTACAAGGAAAAACAAATACAACAAAATATCAGAGTGAGTTTATTTGTCTTCCTTTCCCTTCGGAGTTAGCTTCTTCATCATGGTTTTGAGTTTCTTCAAATCTCTTTGGTCTTCCTCAGCATGCCTCTCCAAGGCTTTTATCCTTTCATCTTAGGCTTTCAAAGCTTCTACCCGATCCTTCATGGAATCTTTCTGTATCTTTAGTAATTCATCTTGATTTAACAGCTTCCCTACAAACTCAATCAAGAAATTTCTTTCCCCTTTCCAGTTTTGAGCAACTTAGTTAAGCTTCCCATTCAGATATCTGACCTATTGATTCTGAAAACATTGCTCAATGATAAGATCATTATGAAGATTCTTAATCTTGTTATCCTCAATGTTAAAGGAATCTTTCACCTCATTCTGAAATTTTTCAAACTCAACCAAGTCTTCATCCACCTACTTTGACCACAATGTGATTTTGCTGCAAGATTTTATATGCACATCATAATTTATAAGAATATTTTTATGATCAGCTGAGATATTCACACACTTATCCATCACCATAGATAAGGATTCTGACTTCTGTTTCAAACTATGTTGCAGCATCTGGCATCTGGAGTCTATAGTTAGAAATATTGGAATGGGGTCCACTAACTTTTTTAACGATTCAACAACAAAATAATGACCATTATCGGATGAATCCAAATAGGATAACTTTTTCGGAGATTTATCTTCCTCAACACGCACCAACATCCTTTTAGAAGAACCACCAACTTATTTTTTCTTTATGATGTCTTTTACTAGTGTATCCATATGCACTTTCTATTCTTTTTCAGCTTTCGGAATGGGTTGTTCATCTGGAGACTCTTCCTCACTTTCTGATAGTTGCACAATCTGGTCCTCATCTGGTTTCCCCTTTTCTTCCCCTTATTCATGAAAAATATTCTCTAAGGATTCTTCCTCATCATACAAAACCTTTTCATTCTCTTCCTCTTGCTGATCATTATCCTTGCTAGTTTCTTTCTCAACTGCCTTTCTCTGTAACACCAGAGACTTTTATGAGAAATATTTTATTTTTATTTTATATAAATCATTAAAAGAATCTTTCACTACACACAACAATATCTTGGCTTTCTTTACACGCAATCACGACCTTCCTCGATAGCTTATGTCGTACGCAATAACGAGTTTCACTAAACAACGATATGCAATTAAAATATTATTAAAACTCGTCGTTATGAATATTAATACCCACTTTTCGAAATTTTGAAAATTTTACTTTTCAAAATTGAATTCTTTTTTGGATTTGGAATATCGAAATTATCCTAGTGTTAAATTTTGGTATTTGTCTGGAAACTTTCAATTTATGATGAATAGTGAAAACACTGGGTTACTATTTAAAAACAGACTTTTTATTTAAATAATTATTTATTTTATTTAAATTTATTTTAGGACAAAATTGATACATAATACCTATATATGTTCAATGTAATTCATTGGAGTAATTTTATAATACATTTAGATATATAAAAATTTTATTGATCTTTTCACCGTCTTTTACCCACCTCCTAGGAGAATTTTTAAATTTACATAAAACATAAAAATTACAGCTTCTGTGAGTGGAATTTCAAAAATACGAGAGACACGGTTGATGTTAGTAAGTAACATGTCGTTCAATGAGATGAAAATAATTTTTGGTGAATAATAACTTTTGACTTTTATTTACCACAATTAAAAGTAAATAGGGTAATTAAGAGTAAATATGATATTATTATTACCCTAACACATGTACTAATTTTTTTGGATAAGTTTAATTCTATCAAAAACAACCTTAGGAATAAAATATGACTATTTAGGCCCACTTGGATTAGATTAGGACATTTATTAATAATTTATTTAAAGAAGGGTTAAAATAGTTAAAATCATAGTTTAATAAGTAATAATTTTTAATATAGGGTTATACATAAGATAAATTAAACTATAAATATTCATTACAAATAAAAAAATATTTCATACATAATGATATTTTATTTGTAATTTTTATACATTAATTATTTTATTTTATTTATGACACAATGATGATGCAGTAATTATCTTATTAATGAAATATTGGCATAATTGATGTTATGAATACCCGAATAAATGTAATTTGAGACTTTTAATGAATTACAATATTTTTCTATGTTAACATGACATGTTAGTAGTGATTTAATTCTCTTTTTTCGAACTAATATTTCTGTTATGATTTTCACAAAAAACAATTACAAAATAGTATCAAAATTGAAAAAAAGTAGTTTTTTAAAACAATATTATATTATTATTTGTTATTTTATTCCTAAAAATCAATGGATCGGCCAAATGACTTAGATAAGGTTATATATATTAATTATAAACAATTAGGGGTTCTTTTGGCTTTTTATAGTAAGTTTGTTAACCTTATGGTGTAAGAAAACAAGAAGACACGGTAAAAGTAAAATTATTTAACTTAAAGTTAAATTTAAATGATAAGGTTAAAATAGGAAGCTAAACTTGTCTAAATTCTATTGGATGAGAGGATTTCGACCCCTCCCTACCTTATCTTCTAAATAAATCAATTTGGAGCTATTTAAAACCGAATATGACTTTATTATAATATAATATTTTTAGTTTTTCCAAAGGTGCCCCTCTCCTCCCTTATAAAAGGGCACCTCCTCCCTCACTTCCTCACTCCACTTTGAGAATTCAATATCAGCAAAACCCTACCAAATTCTATTCTCCACTTCCAAAGAAACATTATAGAGGTCTTGGTATTCTTCAAAGACCCATTTTAGTGCCCTAAAAGGAGGTCTCAAAGAGGCACTTCAAAGAAGAGGTAACGTCCATTACTGATTATTTCAACTTTATTTCTTCTTCCACTACTTATTCATTAGTTGTTTCATTATGAATTAATAACATTAGTATCAATAATATACTGATATGTTATTATAAGTATTAAACATCCCTATTTATGCATATATAAATCCTACGGAAAACAAAATCACGGCGCATGCGTACGTATGGAATACCGTCACCACGCCATGGTGTAATCTATTTTCCACAACCACCTTAATTGGATGGGTATACTGGTGTAAATAATAACTATAAATTATTATTGTAAAGTGATATTGATTCTGAAATAGTATACATACACTCCATTACAATTTCACGATCATGGGAACGATATCATTGCTCGTGCGTACGTATGACCTACCGTCTCCACAATGTGATGCGACTCGTTCTACATGATCTTGATTTCATAATGATTATATAAATGAATTGAATGAATAAATATGATATATATTACACTAATAACATTCTTTAAATGAGGTATCTATAACCTAAAAGAAGAATAAGAATTTATTCTACAAAACACGCATAAGAACAAAAAGCAATAAACACTCGAATAACAAGTAACAATGAAATATTACTAATAAGAAGTCAAGAATATGATCATATATGATATCATAACAATGATTATGATTCTGGAATAAGTCAATGACATTATTTAAATCATTATATTGGAGGTTCGGACACTAACGAAGAAAATCGGACATAAGGTAAGGGAAAATCTCACAATCTCAATTTTTATCCGAGATTGTTTATACTTCAGAATTTACTGAGGAATATTTATAATTCACATCCATGATTCCTAAATAAGTAATATTTATATCCTTATATAATAGTTTATATACAATTTTACCATTTAGTGAGTTTTTAGTAAAAGATATGAAAGGAATCTTTTGTCGTTTTTCGTACGAGGTACTTTTTGACTTTTTCGAAAAAAGTACAGGAAGAATGTTTTCTTAACTTATACGGAATGAATGTATTTTTAAAACATTATTTCCAAGAAGCTTAATTTAAATTTTTTCATGTTTATTTTTAATCAACTTCTTTTAGTTGAAAATTGTATGACATGTTAACAAAGGAAAAATGTTTTTGAAGTTGAAAGGATATTTTCCTCAAGAATGGAGTTCAAGTGTATTATCAAAAATTATTTTCCATCTAAGATAATATAGGGTTCTGTTTCTATCCATATTATTACATTTATTTGATTATTTTGTGATAGAATTATTTTTATAAATTCCATTATCTTATATGAATTGTTTAATGATGTCACGAAGTTTAAGAATCCCATTATTATTACATGGTTTATGCAATGATGTATGATTTATGATTTTGTGGAACACATAATAATGGAGTCATTATGATATGGGTGGGAATTAATTGTGTAAAGATTTATATATAATGAGATAGACATGACTGGAATTGCAGGTTAAACCGGTTCAGTGAAACATGACTGAAATGAGGAATGAACTTGGTTTAGAAATGGACTTTGTCCACTAAGATAGTCTTGGAAATGAGTCTTGACTAATAAGAAATGATTCTCTATGATTATGTGTTTATTCCACAAAGTTTCATGTTTTATGTTCTGATTATTGGGATTACATTTCAAATCTATGATTTATCCCATGATATGAAATTATGATTTCTTTTTCAGATTAAGATTTCCAAAATGTTATGTTCATGATGTGATTGATTTTTCTTTTGTTTACCCTTACTGGGCATTTGAGCTCACCCTTTTGTATGTTTTCTTTCCCCCAGGCCAGGAAGAAGGTTATTAAGTAATATATTCCAAAAGGGTCTCAAGATATGATGAAATAAATGGGATACAATGTAGATGCTTTATGAACCAGTTGTTTATGTTTCCCAATTTCTAAAGACACTATACCTATACAGTCCTTTCATGGTTTTTTTATATGTTGTAACAAGTGTGCTTCAATTTTTATAGTATTAACAATGTATGTAATGTATGGGTCGTTATAGTTTCTATCAGAGGAAAGGTATAGTCAACCATTGGAAACTAGGATGTGAATGCCTTAGTAAGAACCCTAATGATAAGTCTAAGCATAGAACACAATATTAGTGTTTTAGAAATGGCCATGAATAACCTAGTATAATTCCTTAAGTGTGATATTTTATTCTTAATTATGTTGTTTTCCTATTATAATTAATGTTTCTAACACTATTATTCTTAGTTTTAGTCAATGGCCGGAACCCAAAGGAACCGTGTCAATGCGGAATGCGACGGGCAATGTAATGATTGTCCCCCTAAGCAACCAAACGTTATGGGAGCTGGAATAAAAAATCTTATAGCCATGGACACACAACTTTCTCAAGATATGAATCATGCAAGACTTCCAAACGAGCAGAAGAAGGAGAAACATTCAATTGAATCCTTCATGAGTCAGCGTCCACCTTCATTCAGCGGGTCTACTGATCCATTAGTTTCTGAACAATGGATCAGAACTTCTGAAAATATATTTTCAGTTCTTCAATGTTATGAACATGATAATGTCATCTTAGAAGTGTATCGTTTGGAAGGTGATGCTGTTCAATGGTGGAATCTTAAAAAAAATATGAGGCCAAGAGATGAAATTGAGTCCATGCAATGGGACAAGTTCAAGAACTTATTTTTCAATAAGTACTTACCTCATATTCTCCGATCAAAGATGGAGAAAGAGTTTCTTCATCTAAAGCAAAAGGATGATGAATTTTTTGGTACCTATGAGGAAAATTTTACAAGACATGCAAGGTATGCTTCTGTTATTATTATCCATACTCAGTGTAAGATCGATCGATTCTTTAGTGGCTTAAAAAAAAGTCTTCGAAGGGTGTTAGACATAATGGGCTTCAATATCTATGAGGAAATTGTTCGATGTGCTCTCAAAGTTGAGATGGAGATTGGAGTAACCCATCAGTCGTATGGGTTTGATAAGAAGAGGAAAATGGAATTCAAAGGAAAATCGAAATAGCACACTAAAAATAAGATGAGATTTATCTTATGCTCAAAGTGTGGAAATAAACATGGAGGGAGTTATCTTAAAGAGACAAGTTAATGTTTCAAATTTAGAAAGGAAGGTTATCAGGAATTTGAATTCTGCAATGATGGGAAGAAGATATCTAGTGATGCGAACAATGAAAAGGCTACACAGAGTGCACATCCTACACTTCAATGTTATAAGTGCAAGGAAATGGGTAATTATGCCAATAAATGCCCTAATCCAAGGATTGATGATGATGATCGACGTCAACAGACTCTTATGGCCAAAGACAAAGGAAAGTCACATGAAATTACTATCAGTGATGTGGAGTATGATAACAAAGTGGTGAAAGGTACACTTACCATCCACTCTAAAGTAGAAAATTTTTTATTTGATTCTAGATCCATCAACTCCTTTATTTCTGAAGAATTTTCTAAGGGTATCACCATATTACCCCAACAATTAGATGTTGAGTTAGCTGTGACAACCCCTAATGGCACAACAGTCACATCAAAAGTTTATAATTCTTCTCCGACTGATGTTTGTGGGAAAGTGCTTCCTGAAAATCGTGTGATCCTTCCTATAGTGGAATTTTATGTGATTCTTGGCATGGATTGGCCTTCTCTATATGGAGCTCATATCAATTTCCAAAGAAGGGAAGTCACATTTCATATTCCAGATCAATCTTTGATCGTCTATTGATGCAAGGATGAACATAACCTTCCAGTGGAAATTTCATCCATCTTATGGGTCTTGATTCCACTAAATGAAGGTTATTTATCACAAATGGTTGCTGAGAAACTCACGATTAAGAATATGCCCATTGTACGAGAATGTACATACCTGATCATTCACATGTACTCAGGTTAGAAGTTGTATCGCTGGAACAAGATCTTTCTTATGAAGAACAACCGATAGAGATTCTCGATCGTAGTGAAAAAGTCCTATGGAACAAGACCACTATCTTGGTGAATGTTCTATGGTGGAACCACTAATTAGAATAATCTACATGGGAGCTTGATGATATGATGATGGAGAGGTATCCTCATCTGTTTGTTACAAAGTGACGAATTTTGAGGGCGAAATTTCTTTTATGGGGGGTAGAATGTAACACCCGAGACTTTTATGAGAAATATTTTGTTTTTTATGTTATATAAAGCCTCAAAGGAATCTTTCACTACACACAACACTAGCTTGGCTTGCTTTACACGAAATCGCAACCTTTTTTGATAGCTTGCATTGTATGCAATACCGAGTTTCACTAAACAACGATATGCTATTAAAATATTATTAAAACTAGCCATTATGAATAGTAATACCCAATTTTTGATTTTTTTTAAATTTTATTTTTCAAAATTGACTTCATTTTTGGTTTCAGAATATCGAAATTAGCCCAGGGTGAAATTTTGGTATTTTTCTGGAAACTTTCAATTTTTGATGAATAGTGAAAACACCGTGTTACTATTTAAAAACTGAATTTTTATTTAAATAATTTTTTATTTTATTTAAATTTATTTTAAGTCTAAATTGATACATAATACCTATATTAGTTCAATGTAATTCATTGGAGTAATTTTATAATAATTTTAGATATATAAAAATTTTATTGAACTTTTCACCGTCTTTTACCCACCTCCTAGGAGAATTTACAAATTTATATAAAACATAATTTTACCGCTTCTATGAGTGTAATTTCAAAAATCCGAGAGACACGTTTGATTTTAGTAAGTAAAATGTGGTTCAATGAGATGAAAATAATTTTTGGTGAATAGTAACTTTTTACTTTTATTTACCACTGTTAAAAGTAAATAGGGTAATTAAGAGTAAAAATGATATTATTATTACCCATAAACATGTCCTAATTATTTTGGATAAGTGTAATTCGACCAAAAACAACCTTAGGAATACAATATGACCATTTAGGCCCACATGGATTAGATTAGGGCATTCATTATTAATTTATTTAAAGAAGGGTTAAAATAGTTAAAATCAATGTTTAAAAAGTAAATCATTTTTAATATATGGTTTTACATAAGATAAATTCGACTATAAATATTTATTATAAAGACAAAAAAAATTCCTACATAATGATATTTTATTTTAAATTTCTAGACATTAAATAATTTAATTTATTTATGTCACAATAACGATGCTGTAATTATCTTATTAATGAAATATTGACATAATTGATGTTATAAATACCCAAATAAATGTAATTTGACAATTTTTAGGAATTAAAATAATTTTCTATGTTAATATGACATGTTAGTATTGATTTAATTCACTTTTTTGAACTAATATTTCTGTTATAATTTTCACAAAAATCAATTACCAAATAGTATCAAAATTGACATAAAATAGTTTTTAAAACAAATATTATATTATTAATTGTTATTTTATTCCTAAATAACTAAGGTTCAGCGAAATGACTTAGATAAGGTTATATATATTAATAATAAACAACTTGGGGTTCTTCTGGCTTGTTATAGTAAGTTTATTAACCATATAGTGTAAGAAAACAAGAAGACACGGTAAAAGTAAAATTATTTAACTTAAAGTTAAATCTAAATGATAAGGTTAAAATATGTACCTAAACTTATATAAATTATATTGGATGAGAGGATTTCGACCCATCCCCACTTTATTTTCAGAATAAATCAATTTAGAGCTATTTAAAACCAAATATGACTTTATAATAAAATAATATGTTTTAGTTTTTCCAAAGGTGCCCCTCTCCTCCCTTATAAAAGGGCACCTCCTCCCTCTCTTCCTCACACCCCATTGAGCCTTCAAGTTCGGCCAACCCCTGCCAAATTCTATTCTCCACTTCCCTAGAAACATCATAGAGGTCCTTGTATTCTTCAAAGACCAATTTTAGTGCCCTAAAAGGAGGTCTCAAAGAGGCACTTCAATTAAGAGGTAATGTCCGTTACCGATTCTTTGAACTTTATTTCTTCGTCCACTTCTTCTTATTTAGTTGTTTCATTATGAAGTAATAACATCAGTGTCACTCATATAATGATATGTTATTATAAGTATGAAACAACCCTATTTCACTATATATCCATCCTACGGAAAACAAAATCACCGCACGTGCGTAAGGACGGAATACCGTCTCCACGCTATGGTGTAATCTATTTTCCACCACCACCTTACTTGGATGGGTATGATGGTGTAAATAATAACTATAAATTATTATTTTAAATTTATATTATTCTGAAATAGTATACATACACTACATTACAATTTCACGATCATGGGAATGATATCATCGCTCGTGCGTACGTACGGCCTACCGTCTCCACGATGTGATGCGACTTGTTCTACATTATTTTCATTGTATAATGATTATATAAATGAATTGAATGAATGAATATGATATATATTACACTAATACCATTCTGGAAATGAGGTATCTATATCCTAAAATATGAATAAGAATCTATTCGACAAAACACTCATAAGAACAAAAAGCAATAAACACCCTAATAACAAGTTACAATGAAATATTACTAATAAGAAGCCAAAAATATGACCATATATGATATCATAATAATGAGTAAGATTCTGGAATAAGTCAATAACATTATTTAAATCATTATACACGAGTTTTGGACTCTTACGAAGCAAATTGGACCTAAGGTAAGGGAAAATCTCGCAATCTCAATTTTTATCTGAGATTGTTTATATTTCAAAATTTACTGGGGAATATTTATCATCCACATCCATGTTTCCTCAATATGTAATATCTATATCCTTCTACAATAGTTTATATCCCATTTTACCCTTCGGTGAGTTTTTTGTAAAAGATATGAAATGAATCTTTTGTTGTATTTCGTACGTGGTACTTTTTGACTTTTCCGAAAAAAGTACGAGAAGAATGTGTTTTAACTTATACAGAATAAATGGATTTTTAAAACATTAGTTACAAGAATATTCCTTTACAAGTTTTCAAGTTTATTTTTAATCAAATTCTTTTAGTTTAAAATTTTATGACATGTTATGAAAGGAGAAATGTTTTTGAAGAAGAAAGGATATTTTCCTCATGAATGGAGTTCAAGTGTTTTATAAAAATTATTTTCAATATAAGATAATATAGGGTTATATTTCTATCCCTATTATTACATTGATTTGATTATGATGTGATAGAATTATTTTTTTGAATTCCTTTATCTTATATGAATTGTTCTATGATATCACAATGCATAAGAATCCCATTTTTTTACATGGGTTATGCAATGATGTATGATTTATGATTTTGTGGCACACATAAGAATGGTATCATTATGAGATGGGTGGGACCTATATCTCCCTCCAATGCATTGGGTAAGGATTTATATCTCATGAGATAGACATGAATTGAGTGGAAGGTTAAACTGGTTCAGTGAAACAAGACTGAAACGAGGAATGAACTTGGTTCAGAAATGGACATTGTCCACTAAGATAGTCTTGGAAATGAGTCTTGACTAATATGAAATGATTATATATGATTATGTGTGTATTCCACAATGTTTCATGTTTTATTTTATGATTACTGGGATTACATTTCACTTCTATGATTTATCCCATGATATGAAATTATGATTTATTTTGCAGGTTAAGATTTCCAAAATGTTCTGTTCATGATGTAATTGATTTTTCTTTTATTTACCCTTAGTATGCATTTAAGCTCACCCTTTTGTATGTTTTCTTTCCCCCTGGTTAGGAAGAAGGTTATTAAGTAGGATATGCCAAAAGGGACTCTAGATATGATAAAATAAATGGGACACAATGTAGATGCTTTATGAACCAGTTGATTATGTTTCCTAGTTTCAAAGTGACACTATACTTATATGGTCTTTTCATGGTTTTTTTATATGTTGTAATAAGTGTGCTTCAATTTTGAAGTATTAAAAATGTATGTAAAGTATGGTTCATTATATTCTCGGAGTGGATAATGTTGCGGATTCAACCTTTTTATGATACTCTTCTACTAGACTAATCAAATCATACAGATCATCACTTCCTTCTTCTTCTTCTTCATCTTCTTCTTGAACAACCTCTTCCTCTACTTTTTCACCATGTTCGTTTTATACTTCTTCACCTACCTCTTTACAAATAGATTTTTCCGGAGTGATGAAGTTCATTCCTGGAGTTTCTGGTAAAGGTTTGGTAAGGAATGATTCCGGAACTAAAATCTGCTCAGAAGCTATTTCAGTTTCTTTCAAAAGGGATTAAACAATCTCAGCTTCAAATATCTTTTTCTTCAACTTCTTTTCTTTAGCTTTCTTTTATAACTCATCAGCAGTTCTTTCCCTTAAGTCCTTAGCCTCTACAGAGTCCAATAGAAACTGTGGATCCCCTTATTTTCTCTTTTCTTTGTCTTCTCTCCACTTAGCTGCCACCTCATCTGGATAAGCATTCTTTTTTTTGGATTGGGAGATGCAGATTGAGTTTCCTTAGAATTGGGAGTTTTTTCTTCAGCAAAGACATCCTTAAGATTCCTCTTCTTAGAAGATTTCATCACTAGCTTAATGTTCTCCACATATTCCGGAATGGTCTCAGCCTGTCTCTCTGGTAAATGGTAGATTTCTCTGCATTCAAAAGAAAAACCCATCTTCATCCTTTTCAATGTATCATCAATAATGAGAATAAGATTACAATTCCAAACTTTAGGCATACATGAAACCTTGAAATAATCTAAGCACCGAACTATCAGATTTGATAGTACGGTAGGGTACATAATGATTTGAGCTCTCAAGTTACATTATTTTATATTCTTAACTATAATAAAAATATGCCTCATCAGATTTATCTTCCTTAGATTCACGAAGAAATCTTGGACATAAATGTCACTCTTCTTCATATTATCCTTGTCACCCATTCTTGTTATGATAAAACCTTGTACCCATAGCTGTAGAATCTGATTATTCGGGGAGATATGAGCAATCTTAGATGTCTTGGGGTCTTTATGTTCAAGACATTTCAATGCCTTCACCTTGTTGAAACTTCCTTGCTCATCTAGAAGCTTATGTGAGAAAAAAACAGCTTCCCCTTCATAAGATAAACCCACCATGTTTTCAGCCTTGGTGTAAGATAATTTCTAAGTCTTACTATAATACATGAAAAAAATAACTCTATGCCATCTTCCTACTGGAAGGAAACAGACTCGTAGAACTAAAAAAGTAAATATATATAAACCAGATCCTATTTCTCTGACATAGACAATAAAACATTTTCCCACCAATTCAATCTGATATTCTTAGATATAAGAGAATCAAACTTGTAGAAATCCGGATGCCCTAACCTTTCCCTGAAAACTAACCATTTTGAGATTGGCTTTGAGGTATACATGTCTTGATATGTAGCTTCAACATAAATTCGGAGTGGAGAGATCTAGAAGATTCAGAACGGCTTTGACAAAGATCATAACGGTCCTTAAGAAGAGAGTAAGGGCTTCGAGATGCAAAAGCTTTGAAAACCCGATTTGGGGTGACCCTCATGGGTACCCTTTATATTGGAATTGACATGATAGATTAGATTCCATGGTTGATCGAATGGTTGAGATACATTGAAATTTGATCTGACAGTTGAGATAAAAACTGCAAGGAAAACATGACTCCGATCATTTGAGGTTTTTAAGAAAAACATTCGGATTTAAGAAAACAAGATCAGAAATTTTTTAAATCTCATAGGAAAATACCAGCAATAAAAATATGTTTACGAAATCATAAATAAGGAAGTCATTCCTTTTATATTGGTTAGAAATATTATTCTTGATTGGTAACGTTCTTATTGAGAAAAAAATCATTAATAAAAGATCACTACGAAAAACATCATTACGAAAACTCTGTGTGTGAAAATCCATTATGAAAATTTCAGTTCCAGAAATTTCCATTACGAAAATATCAGTTTCAAAAATTTTCCTTACAAAAATTTCTGTTCTGAAAGATTCTATTCCAAAAAATGCAGTTCGAAAAATCTAAAGACTCATTATAAAGAAATTGGTTACAAAAGTTCGAACCCTGACTATGAAATTTTTTGATTACACTATCAATCACATGTACTACCACTATGAAAAAAAGTTTATTACTGTAAGGAGAATTGTTCAAATGGAAGATAAAGAAGAAGTATTACCTCACAGTTATCATTCCTATCTTCTGTTTAATGTATTAAAATCTATTTCAGGGTAATGATTTTGTAAAAATATTAGTAAGTTGATCTTGTGTTCCGATAAACTGAAAAATAATATCTCCTTTAAGTGTGTGATCCCTAAGAAAGTGATGCCTAATATCAATGTGATTTTCACGAGAGAGATGTGCATGATTTTTAATTAGGGAAATGGAACATGTGTTATCACATAAAATTTGGGTCTTTGTAAAACTCATTCCATAATCTGGGAGTGTATGTTGCATCCACCACAATTTGAGCACAACAACTTACAGCTGCTACATACTCAGCTTCAGCAGTAGAGGGTGCTACTGAGTGTTGGTTATTTCATGACCAAGAAACTAAAGAATCTATTAATAAATGACATGTTATGGATATACTCTTTCTATCCATTCTATATCCACCAAAGCCAGCATCCTAAAATCTTTTTAAAACAAAATCATTTCCAGAAGTATAAAATAATCCTAGATCCATGGGTCCCTTTAAGTAGCGAAAAATTATTTTCACCGCCTTTAAATGAGATTCCTTAGGATTGGATTGAAATCTAGAACATAAGCATACTGAAGACATTAAGTCTGGATGACTAGCTATCATGTATAGTAGGCTTCCTATCATACCTCTAAAAGATGTTTTATTTACTGGTTTCCCAGCTTCATCAAGATCTAGAGAGTTTGAGGTACTGATGGGAGTACTTATACTCTTAGTGTTGTCATATCCATACATTTTAACGATATATTTTATATACTCATGTTGAGATATATAGGTACCTTCAGGTTTTTGAGAAATTTGAAAACATGGAAAAATGTTTACTCACCCATCATTTTCATTTTGAACTCATATTTCAATAGATTCGGAAAGGAATCATTTAATGATTGGTGAGTCGAACCAAATATAATGTCATCAACTTAAATTTGAACTATCAAAACATTTTACTTATCTTTCTTTATAAAAATAGTTGGATATTCATTTCCCTTAATATTGTTATTTTGAAGCAAAAATCCTGTAATTCTATCATACCAAGCTCGTGGGGCTTGTTTATGTCCATACAGAGCTTTGGTAAGTCTAAAAACATGATCAGGATGTTTTGTATCATCAAAACCAGGAGGTTGTTCAAAAAAATCCTCTTTAATATAACCGTTAAGAACAACACATTTCACATCCATTTTAAAAATTTTAAAATTGAATAATGCTATAATGGCATGTAAGATACGAATAGATTCATGTCTAGCTACTAGAGCATAAGTTTCTTCATAGTCTATTCCCTCTTGATGATTATAGCCTTTGGCAACTAGTCTATATTTATTTATAACAATGACTCCATTTTCAACACACTTATTTCTAAAGACCCACTTTACTCCAATAACATATGATTCCTTAGGACTTTCAACCAAGGTCCATAATTTATTCCTTTTGAATTCATTTAGTTCATCTTGCATTGCTTTAATCCAATCATCACCACCTAAAGCTTCAGCAGTGCTTTTTGGTTCTAATTGGGAAAGGAATGCTAGATGTTCTACCTCATTCCACAAGTAACTTCTAGTCTTTACAGGTTGATTCACATCACCAATGATACTATCACTGAGATGATTCTTTAGAAACACCTGACTTGGGTTCTGTAAAACTTGTTCATCAACAGGGTAGAAAGTCTTCTGGGGTAAATGTTTTAGAAGCATCTTCTTGAACATTTTCCTTATCAGAAGGATCTTCTATCAAAGGTTGATAATCAGTTTTCAAAAACACATATGAGGATGTAGGTTGGGATGGTTTGAAAACAAAAGGATCAGATTCATCAAATTTTACATGAAATGATTCTTCAATGGTACAAGTGTTTTTGTTGAAAACACTATAGGCCTTAGAAGTTGTGGAGTATCTTACGAAAATTCCTTCATCAGATTTTGGTGTGAATTTGTGAAGATTATCTTTAGTATTCCGGATGAATACTTTTCAACCAAAAACCTTGAATTAGGAAAGTCTTGGTTTTCTACCATTCCATAACTTATAAGAGGTTTTATTAAGAAAAGGTCTAATCAAAACTCGATTTATAGTATAACAAGATGTACTTACAGCTTCAACCCAAGAAATTTCTAGCTATAGAATATTCACTCAATATTGTTCTAGTTATCTCTTGAAGAATTATATTTCTTCTTTCAACTACACCATTTTGTTGAGGAGTTCTTGGTGCTGAGAAGTTGTGAGTAATTCCCTTTCTACTAGAAAAGGTTTCAAAATAAGAATGTTGGAATTCTCCTCCATGATCACTATGAATAGTTTTCAGTGGAAGGTTTTTCTCATTTTTAACATGGGATCTAAAACATTTGAAATAAGAAAAAGTTTCAGACTTATTTGCTATAAAATATACCCATGTAAGTCTAGTGTAGTCATCAACTAGAACGAACACATAGTATTTGCCTACAATGCTTCCAGTTTGTTTTGGACCAAAAAGATCAATTTTTACCAACTATAATTTATCAGTTGTTGAGACTTCACCGATCGATTTAAATCATGATTTATGTTTATTTTTATATTGACAAGTATCAAAAACTTTAGAAGAATCAAATCTAAGCTCTGGTAGATCCTTAACTAGTTTCTTCTTAGAGATTTTACATAAGTTCCAAGGTTACAATGACCTAGTCTTCTATTCCATAACCAAGAGTGATCTTCCATTGCACTAAGGCAAGGTAAGTCTTGGCTCCTAGGGTCTTCTAAGTTTAATGTGTAAACATTCTCTTTCCTATTGGCAGAGAGAATATACTCTTCTTGTAATTGTTTACTAAGCATTTATCAATCCTAAAATTCACAAGGTATCCTTCATCACATAATTGACTTATGCTAATGAGGTAGTACTTAAGACCCTTAACAAATAAAATGTTTGAAATCAATGTTTTACCATGAAGAACAATTTTACCTATACCAATAATTTATCCCTAAGCATTATCTCTGAAAGTTACTTTTCCTCCTTTCATCTTGATAATCTTTTCAAAATATTTTTTGTTACCAGTCATGTGTCGGGAACATCCACTATCCATGTACCATGTATTTTAGTTGGTACTTACATTATTTTCCTGAAATAAAAAAAAGAGTTAGACTTTCGGAATCCAAATTTTTTTGGATCCGAGATTCTCAGATATCAATATTTTTGGAACCCACATATTCTTAGAAAAATAAGACTTATGAAAACCTAATGATTGGGTTTTGTGTAAAGAACAATTATTTGCCCAATGACCACCACATTGACACTTATTACAAAATGGGGCACTTTGTGGAACAAAATAAATGTTACTAATAATTGGTTTTGGATGGGTATAACCAAATCCAGATTAGTTTCTAAAAGGTTCTATTTGTGAGTACATTTTATCAAAATTATCTTTACCATGAGTAAAGTTTGACAAACACTTATTTAAAGAAAAAAATTTAGACATGAGTTTTATAACCATGTTTTTATCTTCAAAATCATTATATTTGGAACTAGAGCTAGGCTCAAAAACACTTTTCAAAGAAATTATCTTTTCTAGATCTTTAGAAAGATTATCCTTTTTAGAATTCACTTCTTCATGATTTTTTGAAATACTTATAAAATCAGCATTTTTAAAATCAAGATCTTTAGAATGATCAGATATTTCTTTTGTAATAAAAGTATTCCTAGAGTTTTCTTTATCATGTTTTTTATTGAGTTTAGAATTCTCAATCTCAATTAGTTCATAAAAACTAGAAACATCATCATAGGTAGGTAAAGTATTTTCTTTATAAAAACAAGATTCTTCATCTGAAGAGTTATAATATTTACTATAATTAAAATATAAGGAAACATTGTTCAATGATTCAGCATTGTGTACCTTAGCCATAAAGAAATTATTTTAAAAAGGTAATCTGGCTATAACACCAACATTCTTCTGTCCTGAAGATTCATAATCAGAATATTCATCTGAAGAGTCGCCACCACTGGAAATCCATGTGACATTGGATTTCAGAACTTTCTTACCTTTTTATTTATAATACTTTTTTCTATTCCTTTCAGAATGCCTCTCTTTTCTTTCTTTCTTCTTGAGAAAAGAACAATATGGTCTAATCTTTCTAGCTCTCTTGCATTCATAACAAGTATCTTCTCCATATTTCTTGTCTCTATAGATTTTCTTCTTATACTTATTCTGATAATTCTTTTGAGCAACAACCTTGTTCATTCTCCTAGAAATATTAGCTAACTCATTCTATGACATTTCTATGTCACTAGAATCTGTCTGAATAACATCCTTCATAGAATTTGATTTAGTTATTCTTTCTGGGGTCTTGTATTTCATGTGTTTAGAAGTGGTTGTAAAAACAATCATCCATTCTTATTCTTCTTCTTGATATTGTCAGCATCTCTCTTCATTATCTTTTCATGTTGAAGAAGAGTTACAAACTGCTCATCTAAGGAGATTTGAGTTACTTTCCTATTTTCATCAATGGCTGCCCTCTTGGACACCCACTCATTTGGCATAATATCGATGATCTTTTATACAGGAGCATCATCATCCAAACCTTTTTCTCCCATGGATTGTAAGCTATTCACGATAGTCATAAATCTTTCTTGTTCTTTTCTTATAGGTTATCCATAAAGAAATTTGAAACCATTATAATTAGCTCTCAATATAGCTCTCCAAGTCTCAATTACTTTGGAGGTTCCAAAGTGAGTAACTTCGAGTTTCATCCATATAGAATTAACTACTTCACAACATGAAATCTGGTTATATATGTTTTTTGTCACTGAACAATGTAGAGTATTGCATACCTTGTAGTTGAGTTGATAATCATGCTTCTCTTAGTTTGTAAAGGTACTAAATTCCTTACCAAGAATTTGATAACCTTCAGTAAGCATAACAAAATTTTCTACTCCAGTATTGATAATGAAAGTCTTCATCCTATCTCTCCAATACTCATTGTCATTACTTTCAAAAATAGGAGGTCTCATAGGATTTAGATTGTCTATGGATCCAATGTTTAAAACTTCCATTCTTAAAATAACCTTTGGCACACAAACTAGTTAGAAACAACAGTTTGCAATGAATGAAAATATATAAATCTGAGAAAAAAATATGACTCCGGAAAATTAACTCTAGATATATTATGTAACAAAAAAACGTTAGTAGATGTGAGAAAAAGATGAATCCGAACATTATGAGTCCGAAAAATAGAATCCGAAAAATCTATTCCGAGAAAGAATGAGAAAAATATTCTTCTGAATTTAATCACGATATTAAATCAGATTGAACTAACCCTTGGGGTTTGAGATAACATCCTATAATAACAATTGTAGGATCGACATAACAATGTCGATTCTCAATATACAAGAGAGGGGGGGGGGTGAATTGTACATTTTAAAAATTTCCTTAAACATGGAATGATCTATGTGTAACAAAGTCAAACAAAGAAAATTCAAAAAACCTTTAACACCAATAAGAGAATTTGAACAAGATATGAAGTTAAAAACTTCTAGTTATACACACTTGCTTAAATCTGGAATGTGATTCTGAAAATTAGGTTCTGAAAATATGGATCCGGAAATTGAAACATACCCAAAATTTACAAAATGTGATTCTACCTTAAAGCGCAGAGAATCTAAATTAATCAGAGTACAAGTGTAAGGAAATATAAAAAGGTTATAATTTCCTTACAATACAAAATTCAGTGGAAAAACAAGTAGTAAAACTACAAGTAACAAGATATAAATCTTTTAACTCAAAGAGAAGGGTATCCACCAACCTTGGATAAAGTTCCATTGATTTAAAATTTCAATCAAGTATGTCTTACCCACACCAGGGTAATACCTCGATACAAAGATCAGAGTCTCTTTCTTGCTATCCCCGAAAGCCCTCAACTTCAAGGTAGCTGAAACCTCTGTATTCCTCAGTAAGAAATACCTCAACATAAGGATTTTGGAAACTTTGTCTTCCTATCCGCAGAATCCCCTAAATGTAATCACTAACATTCAAAGTCACATGATGTAATCTGCACAAGGCAAAGTTGGAACAAGCTGTTCAAACTTTCTCCATGAAGTGTTGAGAGTTGATAAGAGCCTCTCTCTAGAAATCAATTCAACAGCGTAAAAGCATGGATTTCAATGGTGTAGAAGATCAGTATAGATATTTTCGAATGTGCTCCAATTTATAGGTGTAATTCTAACGGTCACCTCCCTCCTCCAATGGTCATATTTCTCTTTGAATTTTGGAGGGACCTATACAAGTGTCACTCAACCAACAGTTAATTAGAAATAGAAAGGATGACATCGTTTTATAACAAATCATGTATAACTAAAAGCACGCCATCATTTTATAATGAAATAAGTGAAAGCAAAAGAAAAACTGAAATTCGTAATGTAAGAAAATAAAAGTTCGGAGTCTATCCAAAATGGAATTTGGAGTCTATAATAAAAAGATGTTCGGATTCTATTTTATAGGAATTCGGAATATGAATTCATTAGAAGTCCAGAGTCTGAACATATAAGGAAATTCGGAGTCTGGTTTCACCAGAGTTTGGAATCTGAACTTACATAGTTCAGAGTCAAACTTGTAAATGTTCGGAGTTTAATTAGTTAAAATTTCGGAGTCGAACTCATTAAAGATCGGAGTCGAACTAATAAAAGTTCATAGTCTAACTAATAAAATTTTAAGGTCCAGAATTCGGAGTTGAGCTTTGTTAAAGTTCGTATCCGGAATTCAGAGTGACATTTATTAGAGTTCATATCCAGAATTTAGAGTGGAACATTATTAGAGTTTGTGTCTAGAATTCGGAGTGGAAATTTATTAGAGTTCGTATCCAGAATTCGGATGGAACTTTATTAGAGTTTGTATCCATAATTCGGAGTGGAACTTTATTAGAGTTCGTATCCAGAATTCAGAGTGGATCTTTATTAGTGTTCGTATCCAGAATTTGGAGTGGAACTTTATTAGAGTTCGTATCCAAAATTCGGATAGAAAAACGTAATGCTCTATATCTAATCATTATATGATTCCGAGGTTTTGATATGAATCCGATTTTTATACTTAAGAAAAATATTGTAATGTATAAGAAAATCTAGGTTAGGGTAAATTTATTTAAGGAAGAAAATTTTCCTTATATAAGTAAAATATAGATTTTCTTAGGTATAAGGTGTTTGTGGTTTTCAAAACAAGAAGGAATGGAAAATTCATATGGAAATCCTTAGTGACTCAACAATATTCTTTCGTATAAGGTAGCAATATCCACAGGAAAGGTGATGATTTTTAAGGAGATTCATCTTATTCATTACACTTGTAAAGAATTGGAGGTTGCTTTGGGATGTTGAGGATGATATCCTTATCCCAACAATTGATTTTGGATTTTTTAAAGATAGAAAATCCATTCCAAAAATAGCATCAAACTCTACCAAATAGATTATGAAAAAATTGATTGGGTTGTTAAGTCCAAAAACATTAACTGGGGTGGAGTTAGATAATTCGGAAACATTAATGTCCCCATTAGCTGTTCTCATAGATAACTCAACTTCCAAATTTTGAGGTGGTGTTTTAATTGTTATACTATACTTGCAATATATGAAAGAATGTTTAGAATATGATTCAAATAGTAAATTCACCATTATTGAATTAATAACCAGTGTACCTCTACCACATCACTATTATGCTCCACATCAGCAGTAGTGATAACACAAGACCTTCCTTGTTTCCTTGGAGGTTGTTTTTGATTTCCAGTGGATACACTGGGCTTATGGGATTGGTTTGAAAAATTCCATTGTTCCATACAGTTAAAATACCTGACTATAGATTGAGAGTTGTGTTGGGTCGGAGAAAAAGGGAAGTGATGGCAAAAGGGGGGGGGGTGAATTGCCTTTAAAAAAAAGATTAACAAATTAAAATCAAAGTTGAAATGTAGCGGAAATAAAAGAGGCAATCGCACAAGAATTGATAACGGAGTTCGGCCAAAAACCCGGCCTACGTCTCCGCTCCCAACTCAACCGTTGAGAGATTCCTACCGCTTGATTTTCAATGGTTTTAGCAAGAAACCCACTAGGCTTTGAGGTAGCACTAGGACCTATTACAACTTTCTTTTGAAATGGTTTAGCAAGAACCCACTTGCTTTTAATGGTTTAGCAAGAACCCACTATCCTTCTTACAGGTGAAGGATAGCTCACCTATGTCTCAAGCTATTTAAAGGAAAGCTTGACAACCTCTTCACACCTTAGTGGTGATGTGAAACCCAAAAGAAAGAGGGATGAAGAAAGAGTTTGGGGTTTGTAGGCACAAACCCAAACTTAAGCTCAAAATAAATAAAACAATGAAAAACCGTATTTGGAGAAGCCTTGGGCGCCAGAGGATGATTGGAGTTGAAGACGTGCACTCCCAAGCTTCTATGATGGAGCTCCTTGGATGTGGAATTGAGTTGGAGCTATTGGGGTTCCCTTGGAGGAATGCGCTGGAGGTACGCCAAATGATCTACAAGGTGTCCGTGGGCTTCCGTATAGTTCCGGTAGGTGTCCGGGGCTTCCTTGGACTTTATTTATAGGCATGGAACCCTTGGGGAGTCTTCGGAGCCGTTGGAGAGGCTTAAAGAGCCGTTGGGAGCCAAGTGGGCCAGCCTGGTCAAACTGCAACGGCTAGTTTGACTGGCTCCACCAGCTGGCTGGTACAGTCCCACCGGCTGGCCGGTGCTTGAGAAATTTGGGAGATTTCGAGTCTTGGATCCACCGGTTGACCGGTGGATGGGCCACCGGTTGGCCGGTGGCTTGGCAGTAGCTGATTCTTCTTTTCCAGGCACCACCGGCTGACCGGTGCCAGATCCACCGGCTGGCCGGTGGTGAGGCAGTAGCTGCCACTGTTGACTGGATGCCACCGGCTGGCTGGTGACAGAGCCACCGGCTGACCGGTGGAACCTGGCAGTGGGCAATGCCTCTGCCAGGTCCACCGGCTGGCCGGTGCTATCACACCGGTTGGCCGGTGGACTGAATTTCAGTCCACTTCTTGTCCATTCTTGGGCCAATCCTTTGGCAATCTTTTGCCTATCATTCACAACACTTAAAAACAATGTTAGACAAAAAATAAGGTGATTGTGATCATGAAAATCAAACAACGAGGGGAACGAGAGGTACAACAATCTCCCCCTATTTTGATGATCACAATCACCAAAGCAATTAATGTAAAAACAAAAATGAAAGACATGCTTAAAGGATAAAGAAAGTAAATGCTAAGCATGATCAAAAGGATTCTCCCCCAATCAATCAATAAATTTCTCCCCCTTTGTGATTATCAAAATAGCGTGGGGCATAAAAATTTGATTGAGGGAAAATGTTTGAAAAACTAGAAATGAGAATTGAAAGATCAATTGAGATTTTTGAAATTGAAATGAAAATTTGAATAACAGTTTGAATTGAAAGTTTTGAATCAAAAAACCAATTGAAATTTGAAATTAAATGAAATTTTTGAAATTGAGAGTTTTGAATCAAAAATAAATTGAAAATTTAAATTGAAAAATGAATCAAAAGAGATTTTTAAATTTAAGAAAATTTCTCCCCCTAAATAAAACAAAAGATCATCGGGGAAACGAAACTATTTTTGGCCCGGAGAGACTCGCCAAAAGGGATTTTTCAATCCAAATTTGTTTCATGGCGGGTCTTCTCCTATAAAACTCATCACTATAGTAAATAGACTTGGGTTGGCCATACCGGGCATTTTTACAATTACACTCATAAATGAGGTGCCCGGGTTTCTTACAATAATTACAAAATTTAAAACAAGAGCTCCCCCTTACAAAAACAGTTGAAGCATGGGAGGAGGAACCTTGGTTGGTATATCCTAGCTCTTGGGTGGTTCTTGAAATTCGTTGGGAACCAAGCAATTTTGAAAGATTTTGTTCCCCTTGGGTGAATTTGGCTAGGGATTCTCTAAGGTCCTTGATGGTTGATTCCAAAGAATCAACATTTGGGAAATTTTGGATTTTTAGGGAGAGTTCCTCCTTCTCTTTGAGAAGTTGTCCTTTTTCGGAGGAAAGTTTTTTGAAATTCTTTTCAAAGAAACAAATTTAGAAGAAAGTTCATGAAAACCATTTTCTAATTGGTCTCTAGCATGTTGGATTTCTTCATATGATAAATGATTAAAAGAATTTGAAGAACTAGAGGATGAAGAAGAGGAAGAGGATGATGATACCTCATGTTTTGCCATTAGGCATTTTGTACCTTGGTCGCTTGAGGAGGAGGAGGAGGAGGATGATGAGGTGTCACTCCATGTCGCCTTGAGGACCTTTTTCTTTCCTTTTTCCTTTAGCGTGGCCCGTTTTTTGTTGAGTGGGCAATCGGGCTTGTAATGCCCTTTTTGGACACACCCGTAGCATTTCACCTTGGGCTCGGATTTTTCGGTGGGTTCTTGCTTTCGGTGCTTGCAGGATTTCTTCTTCTTGTGCTTCTTCATAAACTTGTGCATTGGGCGGGCGAGATTCTCCATTTCCGAGTCGCCGCTTGAAGATGAAGTAGATGAGAAAGATGAGGATGATGAGGAGGAGCTTACTTCTTTTTGAACCTTGAGGGAAATGTTCTTTGGTTTCTTGATTGGTGTGCCCTCCTTTTGAGCTTGCCTCCTCGTCGTGATCTCGTACGTCATTAGGGATCCAATGATCTCCTCGACAGGCATGTTTTTGACATCCTTAGCTTCTTGGATTGCCGTCACATTAGGTTCCCATGAGCTCGGAAGGACCCATAGGATCTTTTTCACCATTGATTCAGCTGAAACATCATCACCAAGAGATTTTCTACCATTGCAAACGTCAGTGAAGCGTGTAAACATTTCAGAAATAGATTCATTCGGATGCATGGAAAAGATTTCAAAATCTTGTCTATACATGTCTAACCGAGTATCCTTAACTTTGATAGTGCCCTCATGGGTCACTTCCAATAGTTTCCAAATTTCATGAGATGAGGTGCAAGTGGAAACTCGGTTGAACTCATTTCGGTAAAGGCCACAATGTAGAGCGTTCATGGCTTTGCCATCAAGCTCAAAGTTTCTAATATTGGCGGGGGTCCATTTGGATTCGTCGGGGGTAGACAAAGTATAACCTTGCATGACAATTTTGTAAATAGGATATCCTATGCTTCTAAGATAGGTAGTCATGCGGGTTTTCCAATAAGTGTAGTCGGTCCCATCAAAAAATGGAGCACGACCCAATGAAAAGCCTTCGGGGGCGAAAGAAGTAGATGCCATCAAAAAGGATCTTTAATTTGAAACCGGTTAGGGAATTATTCAAATACTTGCTCTGATACCAATTGTTGGGTCAGAGAAAAAGGGAAGTGATGGAAAGAGGGGGGGGGGGTTAATTGCCTTTAAAAAAAAAGATTAACAAATTAAAATCAAAGTTGTAATGCAGCGGAAATAAAAGAGGCAATCACACAAGAATTGATAACGGAGTTCGGCCAAAAACCCGGCCTACGTCTCCGCTCCCAACTCAACCTTTGAGAGATTCCTACCGCTTGCTTTTCAATGGTTTTAGCAAGAAACCCACTAGGCTTTGAGGTAGCACTAGGACCTATTACAGCTTTCTTTTGAAATGGTTTAGCAAGAACCCACTTGCTTTTAATGGTTTAGCAAGAACCCACTATCCTTCTTACAGGTGAAGGATAGCTCAACTATGTCTCAATCTATTTAAAGGAAAGCTTGACAACCTCTTCACACATTAGTGGTGATGTGAAACCCAAAAGAAAGAGGGATGAAGAAAGAGTTTGGGATTTGTAGGCACAAACCCAAACTTAAGCTCAAAATAAATAAAACAATGAAAAACCGTATTTAGAGAAGCCTTGGGCGCCGGAGGATGATTGGAGCTGAAGACGTGCACTCCCAAGCTTCTATGATGGAGCTCCTTGGATGTGGAATTGAGTTGGAGCTATTGGGGTTCCCTTGGAGGAATGCGCCGGAGGTACGCCAAATGATCAACAAGGTGTCCGTGGGCTTCCGTATAGTTCCGGTAGGTGTCTGGGGCTTCCTTGGCCTTTATTTATAGGCATGGAACCCTTGGGGAGTCTTCGGAGCCATTCGAGAGGCTTAAAGAGCCGTTGGGAGCCAAGTGGGCCAGCCTGGTCAAACTGCAACGGCTAGTTTGACTGGCTCCACCGGCTGGCCGGTACAGTCCCACCGGCTGGCCGGTGCTTGAGAAATTTGGGAGATTTCGAGTCTTGGATCCACCGGCTGACCGGTGGATGGGCCACCGGTTGGCCGGTGGCTTGGCAGTAGCTGATTCTTCTTTTCCAGGCACCACCGGCTGACCGGTGCCAGATCCACCGGCTGGCCGGTGGTGAGGCAGTAGCTGCCACTGTGGACTGGATGCCACCGGCTGGCCGGTGACAGAGCCACCGGCTGACCGGTGGAACCTGGCAGTGGGCAATGCCTCTGCCAGGTCCACCGGCTGGCCGGTGCTATCACACCGGTTGGCCGGTGGACTGAATTTCAGTCCACTTCTTGTCCATTCTTGGGCCAATCCTTTGGCAATCTTTTTCCTATCATTCACAACACTTAAAAACAATGTTAGACAAAAAATAAGGTGATTGTGATCATGAAAATCAAACAACGAGGGGAACAAGAGGTACAACAAGTTGATCATATCATTCCTTTCATTTTCGTTATTTATGTAATTTTAAATGTCTCTTCAACAATTCATATCAAGATCCCACATTTTAACACATTTGAATCATTTCCTGGCCCCTATAGATTGTTTGCAGGATGCTTCTTCCCATAATTTTTACAAGTGGGATTTTTGATCTTCTATCCATCATGGAATTTATTTACTAATTCACCAATATAAGAATCTTTTATCCATTTTTTATGAGACTATGATACTATTGAAAACCTCTGATATCCATTTAAACCTCAAAGGCATAACATTAATCTCTTTATAAATGTCAAAGTCTCAATTCACCAATGCCTTTTCTAGACCCAACATGTGTTTGATAAGTAATAAATCCACCTTTATTTGAATGTTCATGTCATTTCAAGTGGAATATATTGTAATACCTATAAAATTTTATTTATATACATTAATAGAATTATCTTCCTTATACTAAATTCTAAGAAACACCCTTTCCATATTAAGATGGAGGGTTCAAGGAAAATATATAATGAATTTTTTTTTCATAAATTAATCTCAATACATGGAATAAATTTACTCTTTCTTGTTCGTAGTATTGATCAATGTACACCACTAATAAAATACCCCATCAAAATGATTGAACACCAAAAAAATTCTATTTTTCGGAGTATAAGACGATAGATAATATATTTTCAATGGTGTTAATAAACTATTCTGTGGGGAGGGGCTCCAAATATTCACTAATAATATGAGGCCTTTTCCATATAAAGGATTTGAGGGTAAATTTTCTTTACCATGAAGAATGATGTAATTCCACACAATTCATATAATTAATCACAAAATGATCTAGTTGAAAAAAAATGTAATGATGTTTTGAGGATCCATTTCATTTATATATGACATGTCATTAGAGAAATCATCACATAGACACTCACATTGATTATTTTCATGTGTTATTCTATTTCCTATAAATAGCTGAGAAAAATAATGTGCAATTAGGGGGATTGAATACATATCTAATAAGCATAAAAAAATAATCATTATACATAAAAGGATAAAATCTCAAAGAAAATGTATATCCCAACTTATGATTCCAATGGTTTAAATATAGGTTATCCATGATATATATCCTAACATATATTCATATGGTAATTTTATTTATACCTTAATAATAGTTCATAATGTGTTTGTGAATTAACCAAAGCATATCCCCAAGCAGGGTCAAACTAGGTGTGTAGTAAGGCCCATTCTCGTGTACCAGGTTACACCAATTCAAGCCCGAAACACCTTTTTAGAGTTGTTACTCCAAGGTAAATCTATGCCAAAAATACTTCCAGTTGTAGTATCAAAACATGGAAGTATTTATTTGATAATACACTTACACTATACTGCAAAAAATTTAGGGATGTTTTTTTAGACATAGTCTTATCCATATGGTTCATAATTAAGGATATTTTCATAGTCTCAAAAAATAAGTATTGTTTTCTTCTGATACCAACTATAGTGACCCTTAACATTTACACATATGATTACATGATTTTAGGCATAATTAAACATCATTTTAAAAATCCAAGGATCGTAATCTATAGTGGATTGGAAAAAGAGGTACATAAAACTGAAAACATGGGACTAAATATAAAATTATTTATTCATCATACATTATGACATAATAACATCCTTTTAGCCCTTAAAGCCTCATAAGATAACCTTGTGATGACGTAAACAATGGGATGGGCTAAAATGCCTAGAAAAGGAACAAATATTAAAATTATGGTTAGCAGATGGGTTACAAGACATAACATAATGATATATAAAGACACATAACATCATTAAACATAAGGAATCGTAACATGGTATAATATAATCATGAATTAATTTTGATGTAGTAGCAACATAACACATGATTTTAGAATGATTCAAGCTTCTTTGCACATAAAAGATCATGAGTCAAATCTTATTGCACATAGAGGAGAACGATTTAAGGCTTCCACAAATACCATTACACATAACATATCACGAGACTAAACATTACCCAATGCATTATAGTGATATCTGTTCATATCCATCATAACATGTTAATTAATATTATTTACACAAAAATAATCATTCATAAGTAATCAAATGTAAAAATATGGGTCACCCAAGGAAAGAATTGTGTATCATAAGCATATTAAAAGCAAAATAAATAGTTGTATCATAAAAGTGTTAATGAATTAAAGGAATTAAATCATACATGGAAATAGAAATATGAATATATGAATATATAATTATAGGCGGTGTGAAAATAAAGTGAAAATTGTGTTTAATAAAATTTAGAAATAAATTGTTTTTCTACGGTCTAAGAGAAAACATTCAAGATTATTTAAAATGGAAAAGTCGTAATTTTCTATATAATTTTAGAATTTATATAAGGTAGTTTTTCTTGATAAATATTTTGATTTTAAAAAAATATTTGTTTAATAAAATATATTATGGAGTGCACTTGGAAATGGGTATGTAATTGGGATGTTCGGGCTTGCTTATCGAGAAGAATTGAGTAGGGAAATTTTTAAAAAAATGTATATCCCCAAAAATGAAGGATGAATTGATTATGATACATGACTTTGGAGAATATATAAATAATTTATAATATGTAAATAATAATAAATGAGAATTTTATTTGGTTAAAAATAGAGGAAGAGCAACCTAATGGAATAATGGAGGTTTGGGGAGAATCTCTTACTATATATTAGAAGGTGTTCTTAACATGTTTTTAATGTCCTAGATATTAAAATTAGATTAATTAATTATTAATTAAATAACACTTAATGTGAGTATTTGATTTATTAAATCACTATTATTTTTTATTAATGGCCTTTTGATGGTTTAATAGGATCAATTTCGTCATTTTAGAGCATTTGTTTCCTTGGTTTTCATGACCGGTTTACTTGTACAAGTGTATGGAAGATCCGACAGAAGGAGGATAGTTATCCAATAATGAGCATTTATTTTATAAATGGACTTATAAAATATTAAAATACCATTATGTTTCCAGATGTGTATAGGATTCATTAGACAAAACATTAATGACAATCATTTAGATTAATTTAGCATTTTTTATCATCACAACTAGTTTTGTAAAATTATTATATATAATTTAAATCTTGTAGTTCCAGAAACATAAATATGTTATCGTATATATAACATAATCTATTTCAGCCATAAATTTTTTTTCATGACCATCCTTGAAGATGCAAGTTAAATATGAAAGCATGTCGTCCATAATGGTGGTAAATCATCACCTCATGGATGATGTTTTCATTCTTAAGATAAGCAAAGAGAGGTGAATATATTTTATAAAAAATTATCTTATAAACATTATAAAATTGTAGTTTTTGTAAGATACTATATTTTTCATGAATTATGGATAAAGGGAGGTGAGGATAGAAAAATAAAAGAAAAGAACTTGAAAATAAATTAAATGAAAAAAATATGATGGTTTTACCTATTGATTCATACATATTAAGAAACTAATTTAGGGATTGATTTTGGTGTTATATTAAGAAAAAAATATCACAGTTATGGGGAAGAGGATTGGGAGGATATTTGATCAGAATTTGGACATGGAAAAAGGCTTGAGAGGTGTGAGAAGAAGAGGTGGGGTAGGGTGGTATGTATGGTGGATGAGAGGGGTGTTTTTACATTATTATAGTCAATATTTTATTATTTTTATACAGACAAGAAACAGTATGGATTATTGAGAAACAAATATAGTAATTAGATCATTTTATTTTGAACCAATTATTCTTAAATCAGCCATTACTCAATTATTAGTTTATTTATCATAATATATATATATATATATATATATCGTAAATTAGCATATTTTAATATATATAAAAAATTCATGTATTTCATAAAAAACTAAATAATTCACCCTAACCAATTATCAAAACTTATAATTCAAAAAATAATTTATTTTTAGGAAAATAGTTTTTAAATACTGGAAATTTTAATTTTAATCAAAATCACAATTTATATGGAAAATAAAGATTATAAAATTATAACTGATTTAATATCACTTTAAAAAACTTACTAATGTATCATAATATTTTCTTATAATCATAAGATATCAAAATAATTATTTCTGAATAAATTTTATGAATAAAAATTTTATTTTAAATTATATAATTTGTCATAAAATTGTAGTTAAATATTTATGACTTACAGAAAATACCAACACTGAATTAATAATTTTCAAAATAATTATTTACTTATACTATAATTAATTATATAATATTGTCACTATAAGATGTATAAATTTTATTTACACATTCATTGGAGAGGTTACGATTCAATTTTTAGGTTTACGATTCATGATAGTCAGATTACTATTCCAAAGGTCATGTTACTATTTCATCAGTATAGGTTACATAAATTCTAGAAACACTTCTTATTTAATTCATTCATCATTTATAAAACATGAATTGTGTTCTGTTGTGTGTTTATAAAATATTAAAAATTTATAATAAGGCAATTTGTATTGATAAAACGTTGTGTCAATATAGTCTCATCCCTATATTACTGAAAAGAGTTCATTTCCCATTCTAACCCTGTAATACTGAACTGAGTTAATTTATCATTACAACCCTATAATATGAAATCGAGTTGATTTCTCATTTCTGTGATGTCTATCTCATGAGATACAAATATTTATATAATTATTTAGAGGGATATATAGTTCCCAATCATCTGATAGTGAAGTCATAAATACATGTTGCACAAAATTAGAAATAATCATATCATAACAAATTCAATGAAATGGGTATAATAAATATGTAAACATATCATAAACTATGGAAAACAAACATGTTTCATAACCAATTAATCTAAAGAATTACCCATGATGGAGAAAAGGATTTCATTAACATATAACCAATTAAAAAGAAATGGATTTCATAAATATAAAACCTGTGAATTAGAAATGTAATTTCATAAATATATAACCTCTGAAACAGAAACATATTTCATAAACATATAACCTATACAAGATAAACAAGTTTGATAAAGACCAGGAAATAAAGAATAAACTATTCATTGAAATAATATGAATAGAACATTTATATCATTTCTAAGAAGTTCATTAGTAACATCAATAGATGTCATCTTAGATAGAAGTTTTTTTTCAAATATCTTTAAAAAACATTTCTTTTAGAAAATTTCCTTTCTTATTTTAAAAAGAATAATTAAGGCATATACCATTTGGAAAAAATTCTAAGAAAACCCCTTGAAAATTTACAAATAATACATGAAATAATTTTTCAAATCTTTTTCCATGATATATTATAAAATAATGTTAAAAAAAATTTAAAAACCTTTTTTCATTGTAACCAATTTGAAAGCATATAATGAAATATTTAAAATGATTTGAAAACCATTTTATAAGAAAACATGTTAGTTAATATTGAAAATATTCTGAAAATAATTTCTTTTAAAATACTTTGGAAACATATAAACGAGACTTGATATAATTTTGAAAACTATTTTCTATGAAATCATATAAATTAATCTTGAAAATATTTTGAAAACAATTTTCCTTGAAAACATATAAAATAAGATTGCATTTTTATTGAAAAAATTTTATTTTAAAATCAATTTTAAGATAATTTTTCAAAAAATTTACCTTTGAACATGAAAATAAAGCTTTAAATTATTAGCAGTGGATAAATCCGTACATGCTATAGAAGGTAAAAATAAATTTCCTTTTGCATGATAAAAAGGTTAGAAAAATGTGTCATTCAAAAAGTGATAGATACATCCATTTAAAAAATTTCAAAGAGAAAAAAGGATAAAACTATCATTTAATGATCATAAGATATTATTATTGTATTCATCAAATACCTTTTTTAGAAAACCTTATTTTAATGGAATAAAAATTTCCGATCAAAGAGAGGGTAAAGTAAGGCTTTCTTAAAACACATAATTAACTCTCTTATGTACCAAAAAGTGGAATAAATGGTACCAATATATTAAAAGAAAATGAATAACCATAATAAGATAATATTGATTAATTTTCCTAATATATGTATCATAATACTTAATCAATGGAATCATAAACATTAATAATCTTGAAAAGTGATGAGATTGTCTCAATAAACGCTTATAACATGGAAAAATGGGATCATACTATCAATGTATGAAACGAAAATTACAAGATTAACAAAATATACTAAAAATAATTAAAATCTTGATATAAAATGTAAAATGGAATGATATACAACACAAAATAGAATTTAGGTTCATAAGAAAACAAGAGTCTCAATGAATGATAATTGTGACAAAAATGATTCAATGATTAGTTAACTTTTAAAACATAAATACCATGAAATAAATATGACATAATTAATATATTAATACCGAAAAATTAAATTATAATATAAATTTAAAACAATAATGTTCATTACATAAATGAAAGAATGGAATGAGTTGATAATATAGCATGTATCTCATGGAAATAAAAAGTGAGATAAAATCCCCATAGCCTGTTTCTTGACTATCTTTTCACACATTAAAACCACCTATATAATAAATATTAATTCTTATACATATTTTCATGAAACATATTCTTATATCTAATCCCATATATGGTTTTATTATGACCTTATATTATACACTTTTTAACCATCTGATGTTAAGGTTTCACTTCGATTAATATTCAATTTTTTTATCACATGTGTCTTGATTTGTTATATTGTTGGTCCTTATAATTATATAACAATTCGAAAATGTTACTCATGATATAATTATCATTAATATGCATAATATTTTTATTCTAATAATGTATATAATATATAATTATGAAATAGAATAAACCATTCATGGTGAAAGTGGGCTGTACGTACACCTAAACGCTATTTCTGTTTAATTGTCTTGTTGAGAGAAATAAAGTAATATAAATTTATGTATATATATTTATTTGTATTTATATTTATTATATTAGATTTATTAAATCATATATATATCATATATATTCACTGAATCTATCCTTAATACATTCCATGTAGTGTGTGAACGAATCACATTGTTTTGAGGGGACATTAGTTAACCTTACCTCAAAGAAAATTATCATATTAATACCAAATGAAAAGTACAAAATATGGGTTTTAAAAGAAATAAAAAGGCTTAATTAAATAATAAATATAATATATAACAAATATAAATCTAGTTTCCATCATAATTTCCACTATGATTGGTCGTAATGGAAAAATGAACAATAATCATTTCGAGAGGTAGCAGTTCTCCATACATAGAAATAATATGTTTATTACCCATTATATGGAGTTTTTTGTATGTAGGTAAAACAATTTACATAAAAAATAACATTATATTGATTATACTGGTATTGTTATATAAAAATATAATAAATATATTTGGAAGTGGTAAATAACTACAATAAATGAAATGACTTGATAGAAGACGTTACCTCTTAATTGGTTAACTCCTTGTGATTTGTGGAAAAAAAATTCATTAGAATACTTTATTTAAAAAAATAAGATTATACGATGAAGGTATGGATATTCATATGTGGATTGGAATGATATTTCTGAACCTGGGTGTGAGGATGTGGGAGATTTGGTGGCCTTTTATAGGGAAGGGAATGCACATGGATTTTATGAAAACAAGTTTGGTATGAAAATATTATTACATTAAATGTCATACCAAAAAAACATAAATCAATAATTGAAGGTTTATGTCCGAAATAGGGCCATAAAATGGGTTTTTGGACAAGTTTCTAGGTCATTTGGTCTCCCAATATTTGGGTTTAATCACTAATTAATCTTAATTTGTCTTTAATCATTGTGATTAATTTTAATCACTTTTACTAATAATTTTGTCAAAAATAAACATTATATAATTAGACATTAAAAGTTATAATTATTACCATTATTTAGGTCATTATTAAAAAATACAATGAAGAGAAGCGAAAAAGTTAATGTAAATGCTAATTCCATTGACAAGATGAAATTACTGGGTTTTAAAGTAGAAGGATGTTCAGAAGTTTATTATGTTTTTATATCAAATTTCAAAGTGAAATTGATTATATTACAATTTTTATTATTAATAGATATATAAATGATATAATTTTACTTTAAAACAAATTTATAATATAATTTAATATTAATAATTATTTAAAAGAAAACGTAGTTTTTAACTAAAAAGTAGTATTTTGAACTATTCATAAAAAAACTTCGTTTCTCAGAAAAATCCCAAAAGAAACACCCTTAGATAATTTAGAAATTAATAAATTAAAAATGAAGTTTTCTATATGAAATTTAATTTCTAAATGTGTCTAAAATTAATTTTATTTTTAAAATCGGTTTATTTGAGAAAACGATACTTTTAAACATAAAATGGACAATACAATAAATTATATCTTTTTGTATCATTATGTTTTATTTCAATAAAAACATACAAAAAACATTTTAAATGAAGTTATTAATATTTATATCACTCATTTTAATGTCTATGTTATACTTATATCATTTAAAAATAATAATAAAATGTTTCTTTGTAGAAACTCGATGTTCTGTATAGTGTACGCCTTGTCGGTATAGTGTATCGAACAAGCTAAGTAGATATTGCATGTGAAATTAATGTTTGACATAGTGTTTTAATATATATATATATATAGAGAACCATTTATAGAGTCAGATTAGATGAAAGATACCAAGAAGATAAATTAATTAGAAAAAATAATTCACAACATCTCATGGTGTTACATTCATTCCCCCTTAAAATGAATTTCACCCTCAAAATTTTTTTGGGTTATCAATGGTTTAACAGTTGAAAGATTAATTCATAGAAACCCACATAGTAAAAATTAAAACCAAAACATCCGTCAAAATGGGAAATATGTAACCACAATAGTTTCCCTAATGTAAAAATAATCTAGGTTTCCACATAGAAGATCCTCGATTGGGAGTGAAATCGGAATGGAGAAAATGAGTACATATTTATAGGAAACGATTGAGGTATTCAATAAAAAACAAGTGAATGATAAATGAAATGTTGTGGTCCTAAATTTCATAAATATCTGAGGATTTAATAGACCATAAGTTCAACAAAATTAAGGTATTATGACAACAAATTTTCTTCTGATCATTATTCTAACATTGAGTAATTATTTTATGGAACAAGAATATTTGAATAATTACATGAAATATTTATACAAACAAAATTTCATTCTTTATTTTACCTATTATAAATTTCTAATTCTTCCATTACTTCATTAAATAAATGTCAAGAAATTAACTTTTATGCTTGAAGTGATAAAATACACTTTTCCCATATCTTAAGAGTCAAATAAAAAATAAATGTATAAATAATTATCTAAAACTATTCATGAAAACTAATATGGTTAATATATTAGTATATAAACATAAAGAGTAACACTGCTGATTCATCATAAATAATTATTCATCAAAAATAATTATACATAATCTAGGACATTTCAAAGGCCAATGATATACTAGAAACCCTTATCATCCTTCGTTTAGGGGTTCAAGACCTGCAACCGTGCAGACCTAGTTTAGTTGTCACCCAACATTCATGGTTTCCTTTTATAAAACCATAATAATATAATTTCAAAAATAGGTTTTAAATCCTTGAAGTATGTATAATCACAAAATAAAATCTTAACCATGGTTTAAAATAATTTCTCAATACATAAATACTTCATCTGAAGATTAAATTAAAATTTTAAAAAATGGATAACCTTATAACCCTTCTGAAATATGAAAAACCATAGTAATAATTCCACAAAACCAACTTAACATTGATCCCCCATATATCTAAAAGTATCTATTAGTTGTAAAATTCCAAAACATGTGAATACCCTTGTGGTAAATTCCCTTGGAACATGGTAATGACCTGAATTACCATAAAACCCTTTTTGAAAACATATATTATTTCTTATTCCATATATTAAAGACATATTCCATAAATCATAAAATTTTTATACTTCATCCATGATATCATGGACTTCTTGTCATCATGTCTTTAATTTGTTCCAAGGTAATCTGTACCTTCAAATTTACTTATTCAGATCCCAAATATAATTATCAAAAAAACATTATTATAACATAAAGAACATGTTAAGGTTTATATTTCCTTAATAACATGTTTTATATAGACATGGACTTGCTATTGTGATGATTTCCTATTCCATCATAACCAATAAAATAGTTATTGTATATCTGTAGTGAAAAACATAAACTGAACAATCCTTATAAATTTCACCTTTCAGATGACATACTTCTTGAATCCAAACACATAAAAACATTTATTATTCAATTCCATCCTTATATAATTAACAAGGATAGGTCATCTTATTATGATATTTCTCTTTTCATTCCCATATTATATATATTGTATAATCATCATTAGTAATTTTTCCATTACTTGTGCTAACTTTCTAATCCTCTTCGGGATATTTCTTATTAAGACATTGAGTTGCATAAGTATCATTCATAACACACTTGAAAAACATAACATTCGATGATTTCATAGGGATAAAAATATTCTCATCTATTACGAAACTCAAAAATCATAATATTTCCTTTGTAGTGACTGGATTGGTTTACTTCATTACCACAATAGAAAAATATTCTAGATCCTCTAATACATTCAATAATTTTATTCTTTAGACATTCATGAAACAGAGGAAACTAAATCTTCGTTCCTCCATGGTCACCATTACCAAAAATCTTTGTGAACTTATTCTTTCTCTTCCTCGGTGAGTCCGAGAGATAATGAAGGTATTAATTCTTATACATGTTCTAAAAAAAATGATTAGGGATGATCACAAAATCTTCCAATATAGTGATAATCCCACTTGACCAATCATCATAAAATCCTCCCTCACATTCAATGTTAATTAATTTCCTTCCAGTTCCTTCCATTGATTGAAACAGAAAGAATAGTGTGAGAATTACTTAAAATAGGTGAAAACCACATATTCAGGAAAATAATTAATTATATAATGTGTAAATCATGAAACATTCCTTAATCTAGGATACACTATGTTTTTCTGAGGTTATTCATTGACAACTTCTATTCAAATCCTTCATAACGACTCATGAGGAGTTTTTGAATTCCCAAAGCATATCCCCTACGGGTGTCAAACCCAGCGTGCATCATGACCCATTGTCATGTACTAGATTACCCCATGTGAGAACCATAACATATTTTTGGAGTTGTTACCCCAAGGTACATATATGACAAAGCCAAATCCACATGTTGTATCCAGACATATATGTATTTCAAGGAAACCACTTACTCTATCATTCACCAAAATTCCCGGACATTTTTCTATATGTTAACACATCCTTTTACTTATCCTTAGAGACATCCCTAGACAAATAGTTATAAATATACATTGGGATCTCCCTAATGAACTCCCATCATAGTTTTCAAAGTTTGACTAAACAATTACTTTTATACCAACTATAGATCATCAAGTTTTACATACAAAGATATTACAATATTTTAGATGAATATTCCTGAAATTGTAGAAATACATTCCCAAGGACTATAAATGTTTTATGAATTTGGATAATTTGAAATGAAATCTTATATCCTAGTGAAATATCATAAACATATCCCAAAAGGATCTCCGCCATTATTACTTCTAACTAAAACATTCTTTTATAACATGGGGAATGGAAACATAAATAAGGGGTGAGATGAAAGCATAACAAGGGTAAATAAGGGAGATATGTAAGCATAATAATGAGAATAGGTGTATGAAAACAATATCATAAAAATAGAAGATCATACCCTTCATATGAAAGATCATATATATAAATCATGACATAAATATAGGATGTTCATAAGGCATGGATCTTAAATAAAGAGAGAATATAACCCATAAAATAATAACATAGGAATAAAATAATGAATTATGGAAGACACATAATAATATATAAAAATTTATATATTAGTTAAGGCATTGCAGTTGAGACCATCGTTGTGGAAATTTTTTTTTCTGAATGGGGGTTTTACCCTATTCCAGCCGTATATTATTGAACTCAGTTCAGCCCTCATTTCAGAACTATATTATTGAACACATTTTACCCCTTTTTCCTACCTAGTATTACTAAACCATGTTAATTTCTTGTTTCAACCATGTAATACTAAAACTAGTTCACTTCACATTCCATCCCTATAATACTATACGAAGTTCATTTCTCATTCCATCCTTGTCAATCTCATGAGATATAAAAATTTTACCAATGAATTAGAGAAATATATTAGTCCCACCCATATCATAGTGAAATCATACACACATGTTTCACAAAATTATAAATAATCATATCAGATCCCATGAAATAAAATGGGAATCATAAAAATGTTAACATATCATAACCTATAGAAAAAGTAATGGGTTTCATGACCATTTAATTTAAAGCATAACACATGATATTGAAGTGTATTTCATAAACATATAACCCCTGAAAGAGAAAAAAATTTCATAAACATATAACCCAGGAAAGTGAAACTGATTTCAGAGACATATATCCCATGAATGAGAAATAGATTTTAGAATAATATAACCTATGAAAGAGAAATAGTTATGATAAATACTGTTATATTAATGATAGAACATTCATATAAATAAGGCGAATGGATCCTTTAGATCATTTCCTATTTGGGATTGTGTAATATAAATAGATATCATCTTAGATGGAAAATAATTTTGAAATATCATTAAAAAAATTTCTTGAGGAAAATATCATTTTCTTATTTGAAAAAATAAAATTAATATACAAAACCATTTGAAAATAATTTTTCATAGAAAATAACATTATAACATATAAATAATACATGAAATAATTTTTACATCCATTTTACTTGAAAACTTATAAAATAAGCTTCAAAATATATAAAAAACCATTATCATTGAAAACACCTTGAAAACATATAATAAAGGATTAAAGGCATTTTGAAATATATTTTTTTTGATAATTTATGAATGATTGTTGAATTTTTTTTGAAAAACATATCTCTAAATATATTTTAAAAACATATATAATAGGCATGAAATAATTTTGAGAACTATTTTACTTGAAATATTATAAAATAATCTTGAAAATATATTGAATTTAATTTTCCATGAAAACTTATAAAAGATTCTTGATAAAATTTTTAAAACCATATATTAGATAATATATTTTAAGAAAGTTTTCCAAAAATTTATCCTTTAAACATGAAAAAATTCTTCCAAGGATTGATGGCGGAAAAATATTTACACGTTGTACGAGGTAAAAAGAATATTCCTTTTGAATGATAAAAAGGATAGAAAAATGACCTTTTCAAAATGCGACAATATGATTCATTTGAATACATTGTAAAATAAAGTATAAAAATTTATTTTAATGATCACTATATATTAGAATAATATTCTTGGAAAACCATTTTATAAAACATGGTTTTAAAGGAATGTGGATTTCCGACCAAAGAGAGAGTATAGTCTGGCTTTCAAAATAACACATTCTTAAATATCTTATGTAAAATGAGTGGAAGAAATGGTACCAATATATGAATAAATAATTAAAACCATAGGAGAATAAAAATCCTAGATTTTTTTGATATATGGATCATAATATTTTATCAAATGAAGCATAAAAATAATCAATCTTGGAAAGCGATGATATTAGCTCAATAAACTCGTATAACTGTGTAACTCGGGATCATAATCTTCATGTAAGAAGAGTAAATTACATGATACATAATTTATAATAAAAATAAATAAATTTGTGATATAAAATGTAATATTAAATTATATAAACCTTAATAGAAGATTCATCATCATACCAAAACATGAGTCTTAAAGAAGGAAAATTGATACAAAACAATTTCACCGATTTGGTAATGTTTGATACATAAAACCCATGAAAGAAATATCATAAAATGTATATATGAATAAAAATAAATTTAATAATAAGATATATGTAATATAATCATGTTATATATAAATTTAACACAAAATTAACGAGTGGTGAATATATTTTGCATCTCATGGATGTAAAATTGAGACAAAATCTCATTACCATGTGTTTTTTCTCTATTCATAATCATTCAAACCACTAATATATAAAAAATAAATTACTATAAATATTTCAAATAACCATATTATTATATATAATACCACATATGGAGTTATTAAAACATTATATTACCTTTTTGTTAAGCATTATATGTTGAGGTTTTACTTCGAGTAATATTTTCATTGTTTTTCTTGCGTGTCTTAATTTGTTATATTTTTTGTCTTTTTGATAATATCAGGATTCCATAATGTAAAAAATGATAAAATATTCATTAATATATAGTATATGTGTACTATAATATTCTATATAATATATAATTACAAAATAGAATACACCGTTCATGGAGATAGTAGGTCGTTGTACGCATGAACACTATTTCTGTTTAATTGTCTTATTGAGAGAAAGATAGTAAAAGAATTATATATATATATGTATATATCAATATTAAATTATATTTATTATATCATACATATCATATATATTCCCTAAATTCATCCTTAATACATTCATTGTAGTGTTGGAACGAATCACATCACATTGAAGGGACAATAGTCCATAATTCGTCAAACGATATTATCATATTAATAAAAAATAGAAGGTAAAAAGATATGTAAAAAGATATGTGTTGTAAAAAAAATACATAATATTATATAAATAATATATTTAATATATAAAATATATAGAAATAGTTTCCATCATAATCTCCACCACGATAGGTGGTAATGTAAAAATGAACAATCATCATTTAGTGAGGCACTTGTTCACTATACATAGAAATAGTGTGTTTGTTACACATTATATTGAGGTGTGTGTAAGTGTGGGTTAAAAGATTTACATAAAAACATCATATATATTTTTGAGACTATTTTTTTATTTAAATATAGAAAAAATATATTTGGGGGGGGGGGGGTTGGAGAAGGAAAATAAATCAAAGCACTTGAGAGAAGACATTACCTCTTAATCAGGTAACTCTTATTGATTTGTGCCAAAATGCTTGATTGGATTACTTATGACCAAATAAATTACTCTAATTTTAAGGTATGGATGTTGGGAAGTGGTTCAGACAGATATTGGCCAAGCATAATAGTACTGAGAGGTGCAAGTATGTGGCAGATATGGTGGAATTTTATAGGGAAGGAAAATGATTCACTTGTGATTTATGAAAACAAGTTAAATGTACACATATTATTACCTAAATAAAATCTTAAAAAACCAATATAAATCAATAATTAATGTCTTACAGACTAAATTTCTTCATAAAATGGGGGTTGGACAATTTTGTAGGCCTTTTAGGATCCTAATATTAGGGTTTAGTCCCAAATTAAGCTTAGTTTGACCAAAATCATGGTGATAAATTTGATTCACTTTTACTAATCATTTTGGTCAAACATTCAGATGATCAAATTATACTATAAAAATATTAAAATAATTATAATGATTTATCTTATATTTTCTAAATTAAATTCATATAAGGGGAGAAATTAAGATTAATGATAATCTAATAGATTAGACGAATTTAAAAGTTTTTAAAGTAGATAGTAGTTCAAAAAATTATTAAGTTTTCATCTTCAATTTAAATGTAAAACTTTTATAATGACCTAAATTGTATTAAAAAATTTATAATTGATATAATTTTACCCAATAAAAATTATAATATAATTTAACATTAATAAATTTTTAAAAGAAAATAATGCATTTAACTAAAAATTTTATTTTTCACTATAATCAGAAAAATGATGTCTCTCAAAAAAATCAATAAAACACCCTTAGATAATTTTGAAATTATAAATTCAAAAAATAATTTTATTTTATAAAATTCAATTTCTAAATTTGCATAAATTTAATTTTATTATTAAAAATATTTTATTCGATAAAACCATATTTTTAAACAAACAATGATCAATTCCAAAAATTATATCTATCATTATCAATGTGTATTATTTATATAAAACCATTATAATTTTATTTAAAGTAGTTATTAATATTCAAATAATTATATTTAATGGATATGTTATACTTATATAATTTTATAAAAATAATAAAATTATTCTCCGTAGAAACATTGTGTTGCTTGCAATGTACATCAAGCAGGTATTGCATGTATCACAAGCCAAGTTGGTATTGCATGTGAATAGAATGTTTGAATAATTATTTAATATATAAATATATATAACTATTTCCATTGTCTTGTGAAATTTAGAATACAAGGAAGATAAATAAACTCTAAAAAATGTAATTCAGAAAATCTCATGGTACTACATTCTACCCCCCTTAAAATGAATTTCACCCTCAAAATTCATATGTGTAATCAATGGTCTCATTCTTGAATGTTTAATTCTTAGAAACCCACATCATAAGAATGAATAAAAAATCTTCCCATAAAAAGGGAAATTTGGAACAATAATTGAAACACCCCAAGCTTCCACAGTATGTTTCCCTTTGATTCAATAGCTTCCATTGTACGCAACTTTGAGATTCAAACACAACACGACCAATCAATGTAGCCGTTATGAATAGTAATACCAAGTTTTTGAAATTTTTCAAATTTAAAATTTCAAAATATACTTCATCTTTTGATTCTGAATATCAAAGTCATCCTAGGGTGATTTTTTGGTATTTTTAGAATACATCCAAATTTGGATGAATAGTGAAAAACAATAAACATTTATTAAAAACAACTTTTTGAATCAAAATAATTTAAAGTGATAAATTATACAATTAATATATTTTAAAGTATAATTTGAATAAATTTTTAACCTTTAATAAAATATTGGTAATTTTATGTAATTTCACATTTAAACTAGACATAAACAAGTGTCAATGATTTGATATATATTATTTTTAAAAAACACGCTCTTTGTTTTGACAATGGGAATTAATTTTAGAATAAATTATGCCACTTCTGTGTTTTGAATTTATACAAATGTATTCAATATTTATAATTAGGACTTCCAAATTGTGTAAATAGATAACATTTATTTTTAGGAATTTGGGATAATTACTTCGGTAAATATTTTATTTACCATGGTTAAAAGTTAAATCCGGAAAATAAGGGTAAAAACATATTATAATATTATAAAATTACCCTAAAACGTGTCCTAACCAAATTGGTTGATACATGTACAACCATGGTCATCTTTGGGTATATTTTGGGACCCCATGGAGCCACTAGTATGTGATATTGTCACTTTATATTAATTAAGTTAAAGTAAATACAAAAATGACAAAAGCATATATCTTTTAGAAAAACAATTTTTATATAGGATTATATAGGTTATATTTTTTACTATAAATATTAATTAGTAAGATAATAAGTGTTCCTACATAATGGTATTTTATTTATAATTTATAGACATTTAAAAATTAAATTTATTTATGACACAATAATGATGAAATATTTTACTAATTAATGAAGGATTAAAATAATTGGCATTATAAATGTTAAAATAAATAAAATTTGAATGTTTTTATGACATAAATTTATTTTATTGGTTAATATTAGATTTTATTATTTCTTAAATTAATTTGGATCTAATTAATAATTCTTTTAATACTTTAACAATAATCAATTATTAAATAGTGTCAAAATTGAAATAAAGGAGTTTTTAAAACAAATATTATATTATAAATTGATATTCTATTCCTAAAAATATAAGTATCCCCCAAGGGACTTATATAATGAATGTTGAATCATTAATGAACCACTTGTGGTTCTCTTGGAATTTTTTAGTATGTTTATTAACCATATAATATAAAAATATGTAGAGGTGTGGTAAATGTCAAACTATTTAACTAAGAGTTAAATTTACATATTAAGTTTAATATAGTGACCCAAACCTATCTAAACCCTACTGGTTGAGTGATTTTGGACCCATAACCACATAATAATTTAAATAATACACTTTTGAGACATTATAAACCTAAAATTATTTTATTATAAAATAATATTTCTAGCTTTTCCTAAGGTACCCCTCACCCCTCTTATAAAAGGGCACTTTCCATTATCTCTAATTCACACCTTAAAAGATATTTGGCTCGTCCAAACCCTGAACAAATATCCTCTAACCTTCCCTAAATTCATTCTAGAGGCCCTTATTTTGTCATAAATCCAAATTATAAATCCCTTTTTATCAAATCAAAAGTAAGAACCCAAAGAAGAGGTAATAACATCACCACCCTCTTTCAAGTTCGTTTCTTCTTCCACTTCTTATTTATTTGTTATTTACATTCTAAAATAATAACTACAGTATAATATATATACTTCAATGTTATAATAAATATGGTACCACCATGTTCATTATTTTATCCATCCTTTGAATGACATGTCACCATACGTGCGTACATACGGATTACCGTCTCCACGTCGTGGTGTAATTATTATTCGATACTTTATTATTTGGATTGGTATAATAATGATGTTTAATTCATGTAAATAATAAATATAACATGATAATTTTTCTGTATATATGATATAACATCCTATTATATATTTATTTAGTATCAAAAGAATGATAATGTCACTCGTCCGTACTGATTATCGTCTCCACGAACACGATGAGATTCATTCCCCATCGTATCTATTCAAGACTAAATTTCATTTGATGATTAAAAATAATTTTTAGAGACATGATATAATTCTGTATATGAATAAGATACATCTCATAAATAACAAATATTTCTCACATGACAAAGAATATATAGGAAAATGAATCTGTTAACACACGAAACTATGATAAATCTAACATATAATTAACAAATCAATGTTAAAAGATATTTTATGATATCTTATTAATGTATATGATTATTTTATAATAAAATAACACTTATTTAACCATTATAGATGAGGTTAACCTACCCTCTACCATGAAAAAATGTACAATGTAATGGGTTTTTTATCTCACTTTTAATTCCGTGAGATTTCCATTGCTCCCAACTTATTTATTTCATGTGGTGTGTGTACTGCCCATGATTGTATTCATTGTGTAATATACATTAATTTATGGATATTTAATCATCATTTTATGATCCATCTTTCATGGGTGTATGTTTCGTAAGTTACCAAATTGATAAGTGAATTTGAAATTTTTATTTCCACTCATTCTGTTTTACGCACACTTCATTGATTATTTTACTCCATCATTATGTGTGGAATCACTATTTATTTTCATTTGACATAATTTACACTCCCCTTTCTGTGGATATACTTTTTATTCACATAATCACTCCATTTATAAATTCTCAAGTCATCTATATGAACTTGATAAGAGTAATTTTAACTCAATCTCCATTTATTGTGTTAAACATCTAATTCATTGGTGTTGTTTTTACAAGAATATGTGTTAATGTCCTCTGATTGTTTTACACTGAATATCCAATAATATTGTGTGTATTTATATTTTTCACACATAATTATGTCATTTATTTATCAGTAACCTAAGGATACGGTCTTTATAAGATATTTCATCTCAATTTACATTCCACTGAGACTTCTTTGTTGTAATACACCAAATCAATTTTATATAGTGCATATAATTTAATTTGACATAGTATATAATGAATCCCTTTATTCTCATGATATTACAATGTTTTGATTACCTCAATTATTTTTATTCAAGTGTCTCTCTTTTGGTTAGAAACATTAACTAAAATATCATTTTTAATGTTTTAAAGATTTTTTATATAAATCTTTCTCATTAATGTCCATGTTTTAAAAATGGTTTTAAGGATTTATTTATATGTACATTAATGTTTTAAAATTAAAATTATTTTTAAAAGTTTCAAAGTGGTATGGGACACTTTTATTCAAAAATCTATTTTTAAATGGCTTCTTGATAAATAGGGTGTATTTTAAATGTTATCAAGAAAAAAGGGGGATATTTCTCTCAAATAGTTTTGATAATTACTTTCATCTATGTCAATATCCTTCATTATTCTCTATTGAGGTTAATATGTTATAATACAATCTTCTTTATTGTATTTAATGAGTTATGTTTGACTGTGAATGCACTAGACTTAGTAAGTGACGGGTACAGCCCGCTATAGCTCCTTGATGCATCGGTAGGTCTCATGAGACAAACTAGTGTCTCGGCACAAGGTCTTGACAAAATCTTATTTGTAGTCTTCGCACGAGACCTTGACTATGTGGTTATGATAGTCTGGCATTATGAATTCCATCATTATGAAAGTGGTTATTAATATTTCACGTGATTATCGGACTAGTAGAATATCCATGTGAATATGTAAATGGCATTATTTGATTTTATCTTTTCCATTTTGTACAGATGTTCATGTTTAAAAGGATTTTGTTCTAGTCTTATACAATACCTTAAAGGTTTATGCATATTTAAAAAATTTTCTGATATAATTTAATCCTTACTGAGCATCTGAGCTAACCCCTTTATATGTTTTATTTTTCCAATGATGCAAAGAAGTATATTATGATAGACCTCCAGGGATAGTCTATGGGATCTCATTGTTTTCTATGGAGACAATGTTATTGTAGTTTCAATTTTTATGAAATAATGTAAACCTTATGAATGTATCTAGTACTTCCATGTATATTAAACTAATCTGTATTTTGAGACATCATCTTTTATGATCATGATAATGATATGTAATAATGCACCGAATCTAGGCTTCTGGGGTCGGGGCATTACCATTGGTATCAGAGGAAGTTTAATACAAACCTTAGAAACTAGATTTTGATTAACTCTGATTAAAGCACATATCCCTAAGACGGACTCAGAAGACTAGTATAGAAGAACTTCCTAGAATTTCGTTATTGTATAGATTTTGTGAGTTTTCCAAGAAATACATCCCTGTCTGGATACAACCAGGTAGAGGCGGATCTAGAATAGATGTACCTTGTGCTAAAACCTGAAAACACCACTTTGAGCTAGACTCGAACAAGAACTAGTGCATAACAACGGGGCCTGTAGAACACTTGGTTAAGACACTCCATGGGGATATGATTAGGATAATTTACTCTTTAATTACAAACCTATTTTATGTACTTTAATATAAGATAAGAATAAATGACCTTGTTTAATCCTAAGATGTTTCAAATTGAAAATATGGTTTCATGATATTCATTAAATGATTTTATAACTATTGTTACTCACACAATGCTTCCTAGTTTTAGTCAATGGCTAGATTCAAAGGAAATCATAGTAACATTGAGAATGATGTACAAGGTGGGAACGATGGTGGAAATGAGCAACAAAAAAAATGTTGATAAGTGTAAAAGATATCGTGTTCATGCCAAATTAGTTGTCAAAAAATATGATCAAAAACATATATATTAACCAACTCCCGGACTCAACAAAGAAGAGAAAGGTGATGAATGATAAGATCTCCAACAGTGGAGACAATGGAGAAAAGAACCTCAATTTTCATCATGTAGGAAATGTGGAATGAGACACCCTAGAAAGTGTCTCAATGGTACAAATAAATTCTTTTCATGCGGAAAATAAGGACATAAAGTGATGAATTGCCGAGGAAAAATGCAGAGTACTATGGAAGAAAAAAAAAATGGTCCCAAGAATCCATTTACAGTCATTTTTCGTAAATGTAAAGGACCTGACCATTACCTGAGTGAATGACCTAGGATATTTTCTTGGTCAAAGATGAATCTGTGTGGAAATAAACTGTTAGAGAAACGTTTAAAAGTATTAGTGCTTCTTATTGATGAGATTACTTTGGAATAATTTTCACTTGTATTTGTAACCCTATAGTTTTATATGTGAGAATTATTTTTGAAGAATAATTATCTTTTCTCTTGTGGATATATTTATAAATAAAAAATTGGTTTTATATGATCATTGGGTTTGAGTAAATTACAAGTTATTATATTTTTGGGTGAAAATGAAAGTTATGAGATAACATTTGTGGTTAAATTATGTTATGGTTATTTTGAGTAATTTATCTCATTTTGTTAATGTTATAAAATATATTTTTTGAAAAAGGACAGCACGCAGACCGTGTGACAACCTGTTGCGTCGAATAAAGCTTAGGGAATAAAACCCACAACAAATGTGCGATTCTAATTTATCACCTACCACTGAACTACATGAAGTGCCTGGTTAGTGTGACTAATTATTTTTAGTTAAATTATTTTATTGATAAATAATAAGTTGATTTGGGATATTATGTTTTAACAAATTAATACCCTTAGTATAGGAAAATTATTTGGTGATTATGTGATAAATGTTATTTTAGAAGATGTTGGCTTTGTTGGGAACACTATATGCACAATGAAAATAGAACACTATGGGATTTTATTTGAAGAGTAATGAAGGGTTTTTTCAATGTTTTTATTGTGGATTTATAGTAATTTGGGTTATTTATGGAAATGATTAACCTATAATAGAGAATTTATTATTAGGTTAATTACTTTTAAGTATGTGACTTTAAGAGTAGTTGATGTCATTTGGAGATACAATTTAACTTGGAAGACTACATATCCAAATTTTTCTCAGTTTTGGGTTTTAATATTAGTTTTGATTGTATAGAAGGATTTTAAGAAAATTTGTTTATTGAATGGTATTTATTTATCTTTGGGGCATTATTAATTTAATTTTGGTAATAAATATTACTGTTTCTTTCTCTAATGAAATATCCTTTTGGGGGATCATCAGATCTTATACTAACCATTTTGGTTATGATTTATCTCTAAATACAAGGTAAATATATACTTTATCCTTTGTGGATCATGTGATTCTATAGAAGTTTATTCTAGCTCTTTTAGTCTGACCAAGTCTTCTTGAATGCTCATCGTTTAAAAAAATGAGTTAGTGGTAGAAATTTTTTAATGAATGATACACTACTTAAAAAGTAAGTATATATCTTTATGTTTTAGTCAATCTGATAAATGAATTCCTCATCTTTATGTAATGTATCTTAAAACAAAAAAAAGTTGTCCATTTACATTTCCTACTGGGAGACTAATGACCGTTTGTACCATCAAAAGTTTTTGGTTTTCATATTGTTAAATTTCTCCTGATCATGTATTTTATCCCTCTCCATCAGAACCTGACACATATTTTATCTTCCATATACATGTTTTCGTACATGGAATCCTAGTATGGGTTATCTTGGGTGACCTTTATACTTATATTTCTTTCTTTTAAAGTGAGAGTTTTGCTGACTATTTTTCCGATATGGGACATTCCCTTATATTCCCAAGACAAATCATAATAATTTTGAGGATGCAATTTATTTAAGGAGGTGAGTATGTAACTCCCTAATCTTCCATGGTACATTTCCCTTTGATGCAGTATATTGCATTGTACGCAACATCAAGATTCAAACACAACATGAACAATCAAAGTACCCGTTACGAATATTAATACCCACTTTTTGAAATTTTATAAATTTTATCTTCAAAAATGGACTTCATTTTTGGATTCTTTATATCGAAATTAGCCTAGGTTGAATTTTTGGTATTTTTTTAAAATATTCAAATTTTGATGAATAGTGAAGAACAGTATACATTAATTAAAAAGAAATTTTTGAATCCAAATAATTGGTAGTGATAAATTATACTATTGAGAGGTTTTAAAGTATAATTAGAATATATAATTACTATTTAATCCAATATTGGTAATTGTATGTAATTTCACATTTAACCTAGACATTAACAAGTGTTAATCATTTGAAAATTATTATTTCTTAAAAACGCGCTTTTTGTTTTGACAATGGAAATCAATTTTCGATTAATTTCTGCCACTTCTGTGTTTGGAATTTATAAAAATGGATTCCATATTTAGAATCACTACATAAAAATTGTGTAAATAGGTATCTTTTATTTTTAGAAATTTGGAATAATTATTTCGGTAAATATTTTATTTACCATGGCTAAAGTTTAAATCAGGAAAATAAGGGTAAAAATATAATATTATAATAATATTAAATTACCCTAAAACGTGTCCTAACCATATTGGTTGATACATGTACGACCATGGGCATATATGTGTCGATTTTGGGACCCCATGGAGCTACTTGTATTTGATAATGACATTTTATATTAATTAAGTTAAAGTAATACAAAAATGACATAAGCATATATCTTTCAGCAATACAATTTTTACATAAGGTTATATATGTTATATTTTCGACTATAAATTTTAATTAGAAATATGAAATGATTAAATTCCTAATTGTATTTTTTTTATAATTTTTAGACATTGAATAATTAAATTTATTTATGACACAATAATGGTGCAATATGTTCCTTATTAATGAAAGAATCAAATAATTGGTTTTATAAATGTTAAAATATATATAATTTAAATTTTTGTTGAAATCCACAAATTTTATTGGTTAATATGATATTTTATGATTTCTTAAATGATTTTTTTTCTAATTAATAAAGTTTATAAGACTTTAACAAAAATAAGTTATTAAATAGTTTCAAAATTGTCATAAATGAGTTTTTAGAACAAATATTATATTATAAATAAATAGTTTACACGTAAAAATATAAGGTTCGGCCAAGAGACATATATAATGATAGGTGTATCATTAATTAACCACTTTTGGTTCGTTTGGATGTTTATAGTATGTTTATTAACCATATAATATAAAAATACAAAGAGACATCGTAAATGTCAAACTATTTAAATAAGAGTTAAATGTAAATGTTATAGTTAATATAGTGACCCAAACCTATCTAAAATGAACTGTTTGAGTGGTTTTGGACCCATACTCCCCTTATCCATTAACTAATACACATTTGAGCCATTCGAAACTGAAAAGGATTTTATTATAAAATAAATTTTCTACCTTATCTGAAGGTTTCCCTCACTCCTCTTATAAAAGGACACTCCCCCTCCTCTTTAATTCACACCTGCAAAGCCTTCTGGATCTACCAAACCCAGCCCAAATATCATCTCAACTTCACTAAATTCATCTTAGAGGCCCCCCTTTGGTTATAAATCCATCTTAAAGATCCCTTTTGATCAAAGCAAAAGTAAGAACCTGAAGAAGAGGTAATAATTTCACCACCCTCTTTTAAGTTCATATCTTCTTCCACTTCTTCATTCTTTATTATTTTCATTCTAAAATAATAACTATAGTATCATATATATACTATTAATTAATTATAAGTATGGTAGAACAATGTTCATTATTCTATCCATCCTTTGAATGACATGTCGCCATACATGCGTATGTACAGATTTCCGTCTCCACGCTAGAGTGTAATTGTTATTCAATAATTTATTATTTGGATGGGTATAATAATGATGTGTAATTCATGTAAATAAAAAATATAACATGATAATGATTTTTTATATATTATATAACATCAAATTATGTATTATTTTAATATCAAAATTATGATATTGTCGCTCGTGCGTACGTACAGATTACCAACTCCACGAACACGATGAGATTCATTCCCCATCGTTTCCATTCAAGAATAAATTTCATTTAATGATTAAAAATAATTTTTATAGACATGATATATTTCTGGATATGAATAAGATACATCCCATCCATAAAAAATATGGCTCACATAACAAATAATATAAAGGAAAATGAATATATTAACACCCGAAACGACGATAATACTAAGATATTATTAACAAATCAATGTTAAGAGATCATATATTATATCATATTAATTAATATTATTCATGTATAATGAAATAAAAATTATCGCACTATTATACAGAAGGTTATCCTACCCTCATGCAAGCAAAAAAGTACAAAGGAAGGGGTTTCTTATATCAATTTTAATTCCATGAGATTTCCATTGTTGACGACTTATTTATTACATGTGGTGTGAGTATTTCCCATGATTGTATTCATTGTTTAATATAATTTAAATGATGGATATCTATGTAATCATTTTATGATCCTTCTTTCATGGGTGTATGTTTCGTAAGTTACCAAATCAATAAGGGAATTTGAAAATTCAATTTCCACTCATTCGGCTTTACTCATTCTTCATTGATTTTTTTACTCCAAGATTATGTGTAGAATCATTATTTCTTTCTTATGTCATAATTTTCACTCCCCTTTCTATGGATATACATTTGCTACACATAATCACCCCATTTATAAATTCTCAAGTCATCGACATGAACATCATAAGTGTAATTTTAACTCAATCTCCATTAATTGAGTTAAACATCTAATTCATTGGTGTTGTTATTACAAGAATAAGTGTGAATGTCCTATGATTGTTTTACACTGAATATCCAATCATGTTTAGTGTATTTATATTTATCATAGATAATTATGTCATTGATTTATCTTAAACCTATGGATACGGTCTTTATAAGATATTTCATATCACTTTACATTCCATTAAGACTTCTTTGTTGTTATACAACAAATCACTTTTATATGGTGTATATAATTTACATTGACATAGTATATCATGAATCCCATTATTCTCATGATATTAAAAAGTTTTAATTACCTCAATTATTTTTATTCAACTGTCACTCTTTTGGTTAGGAACTCTAAATAAAATATCATTTTAAATGTTTTGAAGATTTATTATTCTATATATTTCTCATCAATGTCCATGTATTAAAAATGGTTTTAAGGATTTATTTTTATGGACATTAATGTTTTAAAATTAATATTCCTTTTAAATACTTTAAAGTGGTATTGTATACTTTGATTCAAAAATCTATTTTTAAATGGCTTCTTGACAAATAGTATGACCTTTAAATGTTTTGATGAAAGATGGGGATATTTCTCTCAAATAGTTTTGATTATTATTTTCATCTATTTCAATATCCTTAATTATTATCTATTGAGGTTAATATGTAACAGAACAATCTTCCTTATTGTATTTAATGAGTTATGTTTGACTGTGGATGTGATCTTTTTATACCATTCATTGTTTGGGGATAAATTATTGAAATTTTGTATGCTAGTTTTAATACGAATGTTTATTTTATGTTTCAAACATTTCATATGAGGAATGAATTGGAATTATTAAGTGACGGGTGGAGCCTACTAGAGCTTCTTAATGCATCGGTATTTCTCATGAGACAAACTAGTGTCTTGGCACAAGACCTTGAGAAAATCTAATTTCTAGTCATGGCACGAGGACTTGACTAGGTGGTTATGATAGTTTGGCATTATTCATTCCATCTTTAGGAAAGTGGTTATTGATATTGCATGTGATTATTCAACTAGTAGAATATCAATGTGAATATGTAAATTGAATTATTTGATTTTATATTTTCCATTTTATACTGGCGTTCAAGTTTAAAATGCTTTTGTTCTAGTCTTATACACTTCCATAAATTGTTTTGCTTATTTATGAATTTTTCTACTATAATGTTATCCTTTCTGAGCATCTGAGCGCACCCCTTTCTATGTTTTATTTTTCCCAGGATGAAAAGAAGTATATTATGACTGACCTCCAGGGATAGTCTATGGGATCTCAGTGTTCTATGGAGACAATGTTGTTGTAGTTTTCCATTTAATGATGTAAAGTAAACCTTATGAACGTATCTAGTACTTCCATGGATATAAAACAAATAGGTCTTTCAGGAATTGATCTTTTATGATCATGCCAATGATACATAATAATGCACCAAGTCTTGGCTTCTGGGGTCGGGGCGTTGAAATAATAGTTACCCAATGTAACATATAACTAGTTTTAAACATAGAAGAATGTAAATTTAGAGTAAAGATTGGACATGGAAGAAAAGTATAAATATTCATAAGGTGTGATTGAGTTCATCAGTAGAAAAACAACTAAATGATCAATGAAAAATTGAGGGCCTCAATTTCATAAATCTGTGATGATTTAAAAGGCCATCAGTTTGAACAAATTACGGTATTAGGACAACATATTTCATTTTGATCGTTATCCTTACATTGGGAAATAGTTATATTGAATAAGAATATAAGTAAATAAACTTACATGAAATATTTATATAAATACAATTTAATTCCCTATGTGTTCTTTTATCTAGATTTAATTCCACCATTCAATCACGTAATGGATTTCTAGGAATTATCTATTATGCCTGAAGTGCTAAAATACACTTTTAACAGATCTTATGGCTCAAAAAAATTCAATGTATAACTATTTATCAATAAGTATTATTAAAAATAAATATTTTTAATACATTAATATCTAAACATAAAAAGTAACCCTTAAATTTCATCACAAATAATTATTCATAAAAAATAATTATGCATTAATAAATACATTGTGTAGGCCAAGGATAGGTTTGGAACCCTAATTGTTCATTGGTCAAGGGTTCAAAAACCATGGTCTTGCAATAAATGACTGATTGTCACCAATCATACGTGGTTTCATCTTATTAATCCATACTAATATAATTGTAAAAATGTTATAGACATACATGATATAAGTTTAATCACTAAATATCCTTTTAACCATGGTTTTTAATGCAATCTCAATACATAAATACTTTCAAAGAATTTTAACTTAATTTTTTCATGAATGGATAAAATTATAACACTTATAAAAGATGAAAAAACATATAAATAATTCTACAAAACTATCTTAACATTGATCCCCCATATATCAAAAAGCATATTTTCGTTGTCACCATCAAAACATGTGAATATCCTTATGGAAAATTTTATTAGAACACAGTAACATCCTAAATTAACATAAAACCCTTTTGGAAAAAAATTAGATCTTCCTTATTCCATATATTATTGGAAATACTATATAAATTTTATAATCTTTATGCTTCATCCATTATATCATGAACGACTTGTCAACATGTCTTAAATTAGTTAAAAGGTAATCAATACCTTCAAATTTACTTAATATTATCCAACATATCATTATCCTATCAAAATTAATATAACAAAAGGAAAATATTAAGGGTTATCATTCCATTAATTATGTTTTTCTAATAGACATCACCTTACTATTATATCACTTTTCTATTCCATAAAAACCATTCAATGTGATCTTATAAATCTATCATGAAAAAATTAAACTAAAAAATCATTATATATTTCACATTTCAAATAACATACTTCTTGAATTCAAACACATAAAATATTTTATTATTCTAAATCATTGTTTTGCCAATAAAATGAATACCTCATCCTATAATACAATACCTCTTTCCTTTCATATTTCATATATAGTCTTGTCATCACTAGAAATGTATCCATTACCCACACCACCTTGATGATCCTGTTCGTGAGGTTTCCTCTTAGGGCATTGAATTTCATAATGTCCATTCATTACACACTTAAAACACTTAACCTTCAATGATGTTTTAGGGATCCCAATATTATCATCCATTTCATTAATCTGACTCTTCATTTTTTTACTTGAAGTCACTTTATTTGTGTCCTTGTTTACCACAGTCAAAATGGAATATCGTTCTTCCAAGGCATTCACTTAGGTGATTCTTTCCATGTTCTTGACATAGTGGAAACCAAATATACTTTCCACTATGGTCTCCAACACATTAACTCTCAATCAACTACTTATTTCTCTTCCTTAGCAAGTCCAAGAGTAGGTGAATGAATACATTCTTAATCATGTTCCTTGAATACTTATTAGGCATTATCACACAGTCTATAACAATAGTGTTCATACAAGATAACTTTTTATTATAAAATCATCCATCACATTCAAAAATAATCTAATTCCTTCTGGTGCCCACTATTGACTAAAACCAAAATAATAGTGTGAGAATTAAATATCCTATAATCTAGAAAATAATTACTTATAGGATGTCTAAATCATTAAACCTTCCTTCATCTAAAACACCCCATGTTTTCTCAAGGTTATTAATAGATAAAATCTATTCATATACTTCATAATGGTTTGTGAAGAGTTTGTGAATTCCCAAAGAATATCCCCCCTGAGTTTCAAACTAGGTGTGTCTCAAGACCCGTTTTCATGTACCAGATTACCCAAAGCCAGGCTTGGAACAAATTTTCAATGTTATTACCCCAAAAGTACATCTATTCTAGAGCGAGATAGACTTGTAGTATCCATATAGGTATATATATCTTGGAAACCACTTACTATATCCTTTACCAAAATACCATGACATGTTCTTAAACTTTAACTTTTCCTTATTCATATCCATAATGATATGCCTAGAAATATCCTTTGAAATATACCTAGGGATATCACTAAGGTTTTCTCATCCTAGTTTCCAGATGTTAACTAATATTTTTCCTTGATACAAATATTTGTGAACTAGGATTGGTATACATGTATATTACATCATTTTAGATATATATTTAGTATAATACAAAAATACATTTCCAAGGACCGTAACAATGTAGTGTATTTGGAAACATTGAAACAAAATATTTTATCATGGTGATTGATCATCAAAATCTCCCATAATGATCTCCACCTTTAGCGAGTCTACCTAAAACCTTTATTTATATTCTAATAAAAAGAAACATATGAAATGGGTCAGATCAAATTCTCAGTATGCATAAATAATGGAGATATGTAATCACAACCACAAGCATAAGTCTATGATAACGTGATCATGAAAATTTAATATCATATCTAGTATATAAAGGATCATATACATGAATCATGAAATAAATATTGGTATTTCATAAACCATGATTCATAAATAAATAAATAACATATTCCATGAAAGCATAACATATGAATAAGACATGGAATTTTGGAAGACACATAAAAGTATATATATATTTCCCTAGTAGTCGTGTAATTGTTTTTCAGACTATCTCAATAGACAAATTCCTTTACTGAATAGGGTAGACACCCTGTTCCATCCATGTATTACTGAAACTAGTTCACCCCTCAATCCATCCATATATTATTGAACTAATTTCAGCCTATATTATAGCATTGTATTACTAAACTGTGTTAATTTCCCATTCTATCAATGCAATATTGAACTGAGTACATTTCTCATTCAGCTCTGTAATATAGAACCATGTTCATTTCTAGTTCCTTTCATCTCTATATAACTAGATATAAATATTTATTCAATGAATTGAATAGAGATATATGTCTTACCCATCTCATAGTGAAATCATAAAAACATGTTCCACGAAATCATAATGAATAATACCATAACCCATGAAATTAAATGGGTATCATAAACATGTAGACATATCATAACCTATAGAAAATGACACAGGTTTCATAACCATTTTATCTAAATCATTAACCAAGAGATATAAATGGATTTGATAAACATATAACCTATAAAATAGAAATATATTTCTGAAACCTAAAACCCATGAATGTGAAAAAGATTTCATAAAAATATAACCCATAAAAGGGAAACCAATTTTATAAACCAATAACCCATGAAATAAAAATTGGTTTGATAAATACCATGTATTATGTATAAACCATTATCAAATAGAATATGAATGGATCCTTTAGATCATTTCCTAAAAAGGAATGGGTAACATCAATAGATGTCATCTTAGATGGAAAATGGTTTTGAAAAATCGTTCTAAATTATTTCTTGTGAAAAAAATCATTTTTTCATTGAAAAAGTATTCATAATGCATAAAACCATTTGGAAATTATTTTTTTATGAAATACCATGAAAAATTATAAATAATACATGAAATAATTTTGAAAACCTTTTTCTATGAAAACACATAATATATGATTTAAAACATTGTGAAAACCATTTTCATTGAAAACACATTGAAAACTTATAAAATATTATTGATAATATTTTGAAAACCATTTCACTTGAAACCATATGAAGGATGATTTAAAATGTTTTTAAAACCATTTATTTCAGAAAACATTGAAAACTTATAAATTCTTCTTGAAATCATTTTGAGTACCATTTTCCTTGAAGACAGATAAAATAAGCTTGAAAACATTTTGAAAATAATTTTCCATGGAATATTATAAATGAATCTTGAAAAAAGATGAAATAAATTTCCCTGAAAATATATTTTTTAAATATTTTCTTTAATATTAGCCTTAAAACGTGAAAATAAATCATCCAAGGATTGACATAGGGTAAATATGTACATGTTTTACGTGGTAAAAAGAAAATTCCTTTTTCAAGATAAAAATGATGGAAAAATGCCTCAATCAGAACGAGGCATGAAGATTAATTTTAAAGCATTGGAAAAAGAAGAAAAGTTTATAAATTTATTTTAATGATAATAGGATATTAGTATAATATTCATGGAAACCCATTTTAGAAACGTTTTTTTAATGGAACAAATGTTTACAACCGAAGAGAGGGTAAAGTCATGCTTTCATAAAAACACTTTCTTTACTATATTGTATACCAAATATTTGAATAAATGTTACCAATATGTGAATAAACCATGAATAAATAGAGTGTAATAATTTTCATGAATTTTCTTGATATATTAATCATAATATTTAATCAATTTAAGTATAAACATAAATAATCATGAAAAGCGGTGATATTGTCTCAAAAAAACTATTATTACATGATAACTTGGGATCAAACTATCCATGTAATAAAATGAAATTATAGGAAACTTAAAATATCTATAAAATAAGTAAATTGATGCTATTATATGTTAGATTTTTGTATATACACCTCAAAATATAATTTAGGTGAAAAACAAAACCTACGTCTCAAAGAAAGAAATTGGGACAAAAACTATTTCACTCACTTGGTAACTTATGAACCATAAAATCCATGAAAGATAGATCATAAACTTGAAATATAAATATACATAAATTTATGTATAAGATACATGTAATAAGATCATGTTCAGTACATACACTGCAAAAAGGAAAGACTGGTGGACATAGAATGTATCTCACAAAAATAAATAGTGAGATAAAATCCCCTTTCCATGTGTCTTGATCTCGTCGTACTCATTCAACAAACCAGCATAATAAATATATATTTATTATAAATATTTTAAAAAACAATATTCTTATATCAAATACCATATATTGAAATAACAATATATTTCCCACTTTCTAATTGTCTTATGTTAAGGATTCACATTGAGTAATATTCGCTTTGTTTTTCATATGTGTATTAATTTGTTATATTGTTGGTCCTTATACTTATATCATGATTCCAGAATGTAAAACATGATATAAATATCATTAATATACTGTATATTTTTATTATATTAATCTACACAATATATATAATTATGAAATGGTATACACCATTCATGGAGACGGTAGGCTGTATGTACACATGAATGCTATATTTTTTTAATTTTCATGTTGAAAGAAAGAAATTAAAAGATATATATGTGTATATATATAATAATTTAATTTTATATATTATATAATATATTTCATATTTATTCCTTGAATCCATCGATAATAAATTCCATGTAGCGTGTGAATGAATCACTTTGCTTTGAGGGGGCTATAGTCCACACATCCTCAAACAAAATTATCCTATTAACACCAAATGGAAAGTAAACAGATATGTTTTTTAAATGGTATAACGAATAATAATGAAATAATAAATATAAAATATAAAATTTATTAACATAGTTTCTATCATAATGGAATCCGTGATATGTGGTAACAGATAAATGGTCAATCATCGTTTCTTGAGACAGTAGTTCGCTGTACAAAGAAATAGTACGTTCATTAAACATTAGATAGAGTTTTATAAGGGTTTGTAATAATATTTAAATAACAAAATCATATTATATTTAGGATACTATTTTTGATATATAATCGAAGAATAAATAGGGTTTTATGGGGCGGTGGAGGAAAATAAATGAAAAGACTTGAGGAAAGATGTTACTTCTTAATCAGGTAACTCTTTTTGGTTTGTACAAAAAGGATTCTTGAATTTCATTATACCAAAGGGTAGGATTATAGGAGTAAGGGAAGTATTTTGGGATGTGTATTGGGATGATTTTTTCCAAACATAATAGGGTGGAGAGGTGTGAGGTTGTGGATGAGGTTGTAGCCTTTTATAAGAAAGGAAAAGAACTCACTTGGAAATTTTGAAAACAAGTTAGGTGTACACATGTTCGTACCTAACCAATGTCATTAAAAACCAAAATAAATTAATAATGGAAGTTATAAAGACTAAATATTAACAAAACATGGGTTTTGGACAATGTTATAGTTCACTAGGGCTCTTAAGATTAGGTTTGAGTCCACAATTATCTTTAATTTGACCTTAATCACTGTGAATAATTTTAACCACTTTTACTAATAATTTTAGAGAAAAAATGAACATGATATAATTAGAAACTAAATATTATACTTATTTAATTGTATTATTTATTTTTTTCAAAATTTAATTCATAGATGTGTAAAAAATTAGATTAATGTTAATCATAGAGACGAGACGAAATTATAGGGTTTTAAAGTAGAAACAAGTTCAAAATATTAATAGGTTTTTATATTCAATTTCAAAGTAAAATGTATTATAATGAACTAAATGTTATTAATTTACTTATAATTTTTCTAATGTTACATTAAAAATAATTAAAATATAATTAAACATCTGTGATTATTTAACCGAGAAGGTAGTTTTTAACAAAAAAGAGTATTTTCCACAATTCATCAAAAAATGATGTTTCTCAGAAAAATCCCAAAAATTTACCCAACAATAATTTAGACATTATCAATTAAAAAATTATGTTATTTTTTCAAATTAAATTTTTAGATGTGTCTAAATTTATTATTTTTAATTAAAATCAGTTTATTTAGGAAATAGTTTTTTAAACACAAAAACTACACTAACAAAAATTATATATTTCATTATTGTAAATGTTTTATTTATAAAAATCCGTTATAAAAAATACCTAAAAATTATTTTTTAATATTCTTATCTCTATGTTCAATTTCTATGTAATACTTATTTCATTGAATAACAATAATAAAACAATGCTTCGTAGAAATTCGACGTTTCATGTAACAGACACCAAGTCAGTATTGTATATAACGCATGGCAAATAAGTATTCTGTGTGAATGGAATGTTTTAAATAGTTGAATATATATATATATATATATACTGAACTATTTCATGTGTCATGTAAAATGAAAAATATCATGAAGATAAATTAATTTGAATAAAAATTCACAAAATCCAGGGGTGTTATAATCAACCCCTTGATCATGTGATTTCATCTAGATGATGTGTTTTGTTTCACTACCTATAATGAATTTTGTATTTATAATCATACACTAGAATTTGAGATGGATTTTAAATTTAAAATTAACATTAATAGTAAAATTTAAATTTAGTATGGGACACTATCAAGAATATTCCACACAGAATTGGACAATTAGTTAGACTAAGATACATTTTGGAAATTATCATAGATGGTCAAAATGGTATTTAAGATGGGATGCCATCATGAATTAACCATTGATTGTTAGACTAGTATTTGGTTAGAAAGCCGACTTGTTTTTATATTCATTGTTATATATAGTAAAAGTTATGTTTGAAATATATTTTTTATGTTTACAAATAGTAAAATTGGATGTTAGTCTAGGATTACATCTAGAATCATTCATTAGTTTTATTGCTAGATTATGTATGTAATGGTATACAAACTGAAAAATATTTTTAACTGCATGAGTGTGTCCAAATTACTTCGCTGGCTATGATCATACTAGGTAAGGTGGAGTATCACAGTGGCCTAGTTAGCACATGGTTATAACTTGATTTCTTTCATATAATATATTATTTATTATTTATTTTTCATGTAAAAACATAAAAGTACATATTTATGTATTTTTTTTTGAAAAATTCACATTCACTAATTTTACTTGGAACAATTATAAAAAACATAAATAATTCAAAAAAGTCAATCTACACATATAGATTCCCTAAAGAAAAAAACAATCATCAAAAATAAAAATTCAAAATTCAATCCAATTTTAAAATTTAATATAATTAAAAGGGGTGTGATAATGACTGGGTCAATTTTTCAAGTCTTGTACCACTATGAAATTTTAATCTTCATGAAACTGGTTGACATCCATCAATCACCACACATAATCAGTGACATAAAACCTGTATAAACAACAAATCCCAAAGAAACCCCACACAACTAAGTCAGATTTAACACCATCAATATTTTCCTTTATAATAAAGGAAGAACCCCCAAAACCACTATAAAAACTCTATGAATGCTATCACAGATGATAAAAAATACACCACAATCAAATAAAATATACTATCCTTGAACTAGTAACTAAAAAGAAAGTATATTGACCACCACTACAAACCAAATATAGGAATAACTTCCCAAAATCCAACCAATAAATCCAAAACTAAATAAAAAAACCACTATGGAACATATCACACCTATAAATAAACATCATGTCAAAAATATTCATACATGGTATTTTAACCTATCAGCAATTATCGTCATCACTTCTATTGAATTACTATTGAAAAGAATATCCAAACTACACCATTAACATCCAATTGAAGGAAGAGATGATGAAAAAGTGACAACCAAATATAATGAAAAACATGACCCCAATCCATTTTGTTTTAAAAAATTATTAACAATTATTGTGTCATACTTATTGAGATAAGTGGAAAATGAGTAGAGAAAACTAGATTAGGTTTAATAATATCCATGATACATAATGAAGTTGGAAACTATAAGAATCCTCTAACACGATCCAAATCTACTAAAATTTAGTTGTGTATGACTGCAAAAAGGGTCACAAAAAGTGGCTAATGTAAAAATAGATTTAGTAGGAAAGAAATATATTCATAAAAAAGATGGAACACGAAAAAATATATCAAAAAGTAGGATGAAAAAAAAAACTTAAAGAGAGGGAATCAATAATAAAATTCAGCCTAAAACATTATTCTAATACACTGTAAATTACAATTATATTGAACAAAATATGTAATTGTTTTTAAAAAGATAAGAATAAAGGGGTGTACAATTGGGAAATGATACCATCGACCGTGGGTGAGGAAAATGGATTAGAGGAAGGATACACCAAAACTAGGTAAAGTGAAGAAATTCTATCACCACTAAATGAGAACCAAGAAACGAAAAAAAGACAAATAGAGAGAAAGAGAGTGAAATTTGATAACTCTACAGTAATCCCCTAAATTGTTTTATAAAATATAAAATTGTATATAATAGAATATTTTAGGATCACCATTGGTAGTTCCCTATTGATATTTATTTCTCACACCGTTTACATGGACCCTGGTGAATATGCCTATATTATGTATGATATGTAGGTATGATTATTGGTTTTTCATTATATCGAGATGGATTAACTAAAAATTATTTTATGATTACACTAGGGAGTGACTCTGGGTTTTTTAGTTTTCTATTTGTTATAGATTACAAATGCAATTTGTGATCTTTTTTTATGTTTTTGTTATATGGTTTTCTTTGTAGAAGTGATTTATCTTTCTTTTGTTATGGTTTTATTTTTTATGTAATTACATATGTGTTTCTTGATATTATATAACTGATTATTTTTTATTTAGCTATTAATTATTTTTCTAATACATAGAGTATGTTCTCAATATCATTTATTATATAATCTCACCACTACTGAGTATCCACTAGTATTAAGAGAGTAATGACTGAGGTCACATTGATTCTCAAAATTATCTTTTGTTAGGGTGACATTGGATTAGAAATTAAAACATGATATTAGATCCATTTTTGGTTAAATTTTTATTTTATGTTTTCTTATAGAGGTAGTAATGGTTTTAAATATTGAATCTACACTTGTTATGTGCTTCATTAACACATATATGTAGAAAATTCATCAGTAACAGGGTGGGGGATTGTTGTTTTATTTTTAACATTTATATTTAATAATTTTTCTTCAGTTGTGATTTTGTGGTTAGTTCATTTATTATTTTTACTCTTATCCAATAGTTTTAAGAGGCATACGTACATGAATTATACTTGAAAAATAATTTTATTTAACATTTTAATGACAACATGTGACTATAAATTGGTTTTATAAGTAAATTTCTTGAAATTATTTTTAGACAAATAAAAATAAGAGTTTTGAAAATGGTTTTTTCAAATTAGAAAATTTATTATAAGTTATTTGGTGTCTTCCAAAATATCTTATAAGTGTAAATTAATTAAATGAGTCAAGTGGTAAAGTGTTTTTCTATGTTATTATCTAATTATGATTTTATTATATTTATTCAAAAGTGGTGTATAGTATACCTTAGAGGGTATATTTATGAATTTGATTATATAGGTATAGATTCATACATGAAAGTAATATCTAGTATATAAATCGAGATTGGAATTGTATGCATCCAATGACCATAGATCAATGAGAGTGAAGAGAAAGGCATGTGGATTTCTAGAGATATTCAAAGAATAAATCACATATATTATTGATAGTATCATTGTTGTGTTCATAGGGTAATATCTATTAGATTCGTATAACAATCGATAGTTAATAAGTACATGAGGTATTATTATTTTGATTTCAGATTGATGGGTTATTTTTTACATTCTCAATGCCTTAGGTGTTTTGAGAATAGAATGCATGGGTAGTGTTATATAAGAGTATGTTAGACATGTTCAGGATACATGTTCATTTACTAGGTTTGTGATCATATGTTCAATAAGGTATGACTTATAAACACATTATTAAGGATTCATGATGGGTTAGTATGGGAGATTGTTACTAGTTTTCCATGGGTGTCGACTGAGATCAATGAAGGATATAAAATTGTAAGATGGTTTTTAATAATAACTCTAGTATTGATAGAAATATATTGAGTAATTTTTTTAAATTTAATAGTAGGTAAGTATATATTGAATCTTATTACTATTTGTTACAGAGAAGATTTATATCATTTTTAGTTTCTTTTTAGTGGTTCATGTAATCCACCCTTTGAGAATTCCACGTTTGGTTAAAACCCTAGGAATTAAATAGAACCACAATGGTGTTTTTGAATATTTTTTCCAAAATAATTTGATTAATGTCTTAAGAATCAAATTTTATTAGACAATTCACATTCATAGCTGTAATAAAAAATGAGATGACAATGATGTGGTAGTGAATAGAGTGATATGGAAAATGATCACAAATATTGTGATAGTAAAACAAAGTGGTGTTTGCAATTTTAGATGAGGTGGAACATTAGTGAGAATTTGAAAATCCCTCCTGATGTATGATAGAGTTTTTAATAATCCTAACTATGATAAATAAAATTTCTATTTTGATATAATTATATGTCCTATTATGTAATATGATTACAGAGAACACATTCACTTCTTTTGATTTATTATATCTTCTTGGAATTAAAAGTCCTTTAATTTTCATTAATGTTTAAAATATATCCATTGAGCAACGATCAAATGATTTTTATAAATATAGGGTTTTTAACAAATCCAATTGACATTGAAAAAGGAAGTGATAGCCTAAGACAACAGGATCATACCCTATGAAAGACATTCGTTTTAGATTCTATGGGATATATCATCACATTGAATATCCTTTTACCTAGTCCAATCTGATATACAGCAACATAGGAATGAGAAAACAAATTTACTGGACAACATCAAGCTCGTCAAGATCATGACTCATACCATGTATGCTGAAGCACCCCAAAAAAGTAGTAAAATATCACACAATACACTTAGAATGTTTTTGGCGTATTAATGTGATATATATCAAGAACCTAGAATTATTATTATGTACATTAGTTTTTATAAAATTATGAATACATTTTTATCCTATTATGGTTACATTATAAATGATTTTTATTACGATATAATAAACCACTATTTTTATTTTTGGGAAATACTCATAGTAAAATTTGGAATTTTTTTGATGAATTAATGGATTTTGAATATAAATAATATTTTAATAAAATATTAATAAAACAAAATTTTATTCAATAAAATTGATCATATAAATTTTATAAAGTCAAATATCATTTTTATAAGGGTTCAAAATTAGTTATTGTAAAAACCCATAATTTCTCAATAAATATAGATTAATATTTTAAAAGTTAAAAATAACATATTAAAAAAATTATTTATATAAAATAAATATTATTTTTGGAATCATAAAATCAAAATTATCCAATGGTTAATTTTAATTATTTTTCAAGACAATCAAAATTTTAGGTAAAACATAAGTATCGTATCAATATTCTTTGTGTATTATGACATCATAATGACCGAAAAGAGAATTAAAAAAATTCTATAAAGGGTATTTAATACCAAATATATGTTTTAATTTAAAAATAATTTAATTTTATATTTATTTCACTAATTTTTAAATCCAATATAAATCTCCCAAAACCAATAATATATATTAATTTTTTAAAAGCATTTATTTATGAGTATTAATGAACTCCAGAATATAAAGGGTATTATTTTTTCATCCCTTATACAAATAAAATATTTATAACCACTCCGATTTTGTAGAAACCATAGGGAAAAACAATTAGCTGGTTTGTGGTTTTGGTTATTTTATTACGTAGAGTCCAAACCCAAAGTAATAAAGAAATCCCCCTCTCTTCCTATATAACCCCACCATGATCCAATTTTTCTTTACTCAAATTTCTAGGAACATGTGTATACTCTTGGATCCACTCTCTAGTATAAAAAAAGGTTTCCCCAATATCTCAATAATCTCATCTTAAGAATTAAATGTCACACACTCATGTAAGTTATCTTTCCCTTCATCCTCTTTATTCAAGTATCCTCATTACCTTATGTGTTTTTTCATAATTTATATATTATAGGGTATGTTATTACATATCCCCCGTACAATACAATTGAAGTTAAAATTATTAGAGTCTTCTTTATCTCTCACCAACCCATTTTATGAATTATTATGTGACACCGTTTAGCTGCTAAATTTTCACCACAATTTTCTATACCAAAACAATTATGTATTGAATACCATACTCATTTCCAATCAATGGTATTAACATTTTTAAACTTATAAATTATTGACTTTTTAGATTTATTTATTTTTTCCAACAATGTGATTGTGTAATAATATATGATGATGAATGAATCGATGTGGTATGATCTATATGGAAGGATTAAGAATGAGAATGAAATGAAATTGACAATTACTCCTTGAATTAAATATAGCACCAATGCATTTGGAAATGTTTAGTCACATGAGATGTCATGTTAGGATGTGGAGTGAACTAAATTACTTTATGGTACTTTTTACACCATGATGTCTTGGAAGTTTATCCTTGACTTATGTTTATGTAGTAATGTATTAAGGTGTTTCCACATTTCCCATGTTATTATTATCATGCTATATCATGTCTCATTGTTTGTGTTTATAATTACGAATTTTTTATGCCAAATTTCTATGAATTTTGTCTAACCGTTGTCACCTTATTCCATTTTTATTCCCTTATCGGGCTTTATAGTTCACCCCTTTCTTATGTTTTTCCCCAGGTTATCCCATGTAGTTCTAAAAGCCAAGGAATTTTAGAATCTTATTAATGAATGCTTCAATAATGTTTTTGTATCCCTTGTTCACGATGATATGATATTTACCCAATTAAAAATAAAATTACACTTAATTATATATTATGTTTTATTATTTGTACTTTTATAAAATAAAACATGAATTAATGGTTAATAATGGATAGGGTTTTTGTAGCTGTTTTAAAAAAATTCGTTATTTTTGGGATTAGGATAAGAAAAATCCAAAGAAATACATAGGAATAAGACAATGTATATGTAAATATCACTAAATTTTGGAAAGTATAGATTATGTGAGTTATCAAAAAAATATATACCTGTCTTGATACTACACTTGGATGTTTTTTGGCACAAATTTACTTAGGGGTAATACTCTGGAAAGGTCTGTTGGGCATGACTCGACATAACCCGGTACCTGAAAAAGGGACTTACTACACACCTGGTTTGACACTAATTGGGTATATGATTTGTTAAATTCATAATATCATTATGAACCATTATTAAGGGAAAAAAGTCCGATAATAATACACACTAGGAAATATATCATGGATAAAAAATATTGAATCCTAGAAAATTAATAAGGTATGAAATAAATGTAATTTTTATGTTATACCTTTAGTGTCATTAAATTAATGTTTATGTTTTTTAAAATTTAAAAATATTCATCCCGAATTTTCCTTTTATTCTAGACAATGGCTGGAAATTATAACAATCGGGTAAATAATTAATCCGAATAAAATGTGATGAATTCCTCATTGATATGAAAACCTGATGGGAGTAGAAATCATCAAAATCATAAGGATACTCTTTCAGATGAATTAGGTTCTATATAGAAACCCCAATTATAAGGTGCTTACAAAACCTTCTATGGGGAACAAGTTGTGATTGAGACCATTATGCGAAAAAGGCCTCTAACATTCAATAGATCATTTGACCCCTTAATCAGGGAACAATGGATCAAATTCATTGAGAAGATATTTTCCATCTTCCAATTTTATGAGAATGAGATGTTTCCAGTAAATTTTTATCATTCATAGGGATAAGTTTATCAGTTGTAGAATTTGATCAAGTATACTAAGGTTGAGGAAGAGAATGCAGTGATGGGGTGGAAGGAATTCCAAAGAATGTTTTTTGATAAATATTTTCCTCACACACTCTGATTTAAAAATGAAATGTATTTCCTTACCCATAAGGAAAATATAATGAAACTCTCATCACTTACGAGGAAGGATTCAAAAGACTTGGATGATATGCCGGCAGTTTTGTTGTTACCCCATATACAAGTTTGGAAACTTCATTGGTTGTCTAAAAGATTGTATATTAAAATTATTTGTGATTTGTGACTTTAATTGGAATGAGAAAATAGTTTGATATTCCCTCAATGACTAAATTGAGATCGAATAATATCAAGGGTGACATGGGGATATGAAGGGAAAATTTGAGTATATTTTTAATGGTCCAATTGAGAAATCTAATGGTTCTAAAATATTTCAATTTCCCACTTGTAAAAGGTGAAGAAAGAATCTACCTTGAAATTGGATAGGGGGGATTTGTAAATGCTTTTGGTGTGGGAAGGTAGGGTAAATAAACATAGGTTTATAATAGGAGGAATCCACTAATGTGATGGAGGAAGGGAATTCCCCATTTATCCCTAAATGCATTTTCATTACCTACATTTCAAGGATACAGGTCTCATTAGAAACCAATTCTCTAAGAAAAGATTTTTCGGAGACAAATAATAACCTCCAAGGCAGTAAGGGAGATCTTTTCCAATAACAAACACTATGGAGGTTCTTGAAAATGAGTTGGTTACAGGTACGTTAGTTATTCATTCATTAATAGTGATTCACATTTTGATTTTGGTTCTACAAGTTCCTTCATATCAAGATGTATTAGTAGAACTATTCAAACAACATCAAAAATCACAAAAGTAGAGATGTCAGTGATAAAGAAAAATAGGGAAATTGTTTCATCCCATGTATATACCTCCTCCTATATAAAATATTCTAGGATGAGCATCCTTGAGAACCTTTTCATACACAATTTTGTGAAATTTTTTATAATTGTGGGCTTGGATTTACATTCCCCATATAAATCCAAAATAAATTTTCGTGAGAAGGAAATCACTCTTTGTATTGTGAATCAACCCCCAATTTTGTATAATTAAAAGGAGGAGGATGAATCTTATTTATCACCAACATCAAAATAATTGTTATTATTTCCATATGATAAAGCTTATTTGGATCAAATGATTAATTATAAGGAATTAGTCATCCTCAAAGACATACCCATTATGAGGGATTACATTCAAGTTTTTCTAGAGGAATTTCCTAGTCTTCCTCATAGCTGAGTGGTTGAATTTTAAATCAATATTATTCCTAGGGAGTATCCATTATCCATAACTTTATATAGAATGGTTGTTTTGGAACATTGAGATCTAATGAAATCACTTATGGATAATCTAGATAAAGGGTTCATATGATCAAGTGCCTCACCATGTGGTGTACCTGTCCTCTTTTTCAAGAAGAAGGATGAGTCAGTGCGCCAAAGCATTGATTATTCTGTTCTTAAAAAGATCAAAATAAAAACCAGTATCTTCTAACAAGGATTGATGACTTGTTCAATCAGCTACATGGAGAACAATAATTCTCTAATGTGGATCTTTGGTCATGATGTTACCAAATTAGGGTGATGAAGGTGGATATCCCCAAGACTGAATTTTTTACAGGGTAATGGCATTATGAGTTCATATTAATACCATTCACAGACATTAATTCTTCAAAAATATTCTTGTAATTAATGAATTGTGTCTTTAATGATTAAAACAGAAAATATGTGGTAGTATTTATAGATGATATTCCGATATACTCCAAAAGTAAGGAGGAGAATGGTGAGTGTATGAGTACTTTGAAAAAGACCATGCAAAAGGAAATATTTTATTTCAAGTAAAAAAATGTGAGTCATAGTTGAAGTAAGTATAATTTTTGGGGAATATTATCACAAGAAATGTGATATATCTTGACAAACCCAATATAGAAGAAATTGAAGGATGTTTGAGGATAAAAATCAATGAAAAATATCCAGTATTTCTTTGTATTAGCGTGGAATTATCGCCAATTTTTTAGAAAATTCTCACAATTATAAAATCATCTAACCAAGATAAATTTTAAAGAAGTAATGTTTTATTAGAATTTTGAATATGATGAGAGATTAAAGGTGGTTAAAATTTGGATTATCACTATAGATTTTCTAATAATAACCACATATGGAGATATTTTTGTGCTATTCTGTTATCCTTCAATGTAGGTATTGAGATGTATGTTAATGAAATATAAAAAATTCATAACTTATTCTTCAAGGAACATAAAATTTCATGAATTAAACATCCCAATGTATGATATAAATATGGATACAATGATATTCACATAGAAAATATGGTGAAATTTTCTATTTGTAGAGATGTGTGAAATATATAGGATGAAAAAATCCTTAATTATATATTCACACAGAAAGAGATGAATATGTGAAAATGAAAATAGTTAGATCTGATTAAGGACTATGACTACACAGTCCACTAAAACATTAGTAAATATAATATTGGGTCATATAATTTAAGTAGAAAGTATCTAGAAATTCTATCATTGATGATAATTTAGAGGGATATTATCTTTCTAATTTGGGAAGGTTGGATATGGGAATCATAAAGGAAGGTACATCATCATTAATTTCATCAATTATTTGTTAACTATCCATTCTAGAAAAGATAAAGGATGAACAAATAGATGATGTGGAAATTCGTAAGAAAATGGGTACTATATGAAAAGGGAAATCCATGTATTTTAGAGTTAATAAATAAGGTTTTGTGAGATTTGGGTCACAACAATGTGTACCATAAAATCCTGAGCTAATAAAGGAATTTTTGGATGATGCCTAGAGTGTTACTTTCTATATTCACCCGGGAAGCACAAAGATATATCAATATATCTAATAGAACTGATGGATGGATAAAATGATAAAGGAGATCATGGAAAATGAATCCATATATATATATTATGTTATAAAGTGAAATTAGATAGTCAAAAATTCCTGGGGATAATGAAACAATTAAACATACTAATATGGAAATGGAAAAAAATAACCATGAAAATTTTCATTGTTCTTATGATAAAATCAAGAACGAATAATTCTATATGTTTTTGTGTATAATATTACAAATATAGCTCATTTTATTTTGATTTTAGAGGGTTTACGACTCAATCAAATTACATGGATATACATTAGAGAAGTTTAAAGGATACTTAGATTGCCACTAACGATTTCACCTGAACAAGATCCAAGATTTAGCTCTAATTTTAGGAAAAGTCATAAACATATTCTTAACAATGAGTTGCACTTCAACATGGCTTATCACCCCCAAACTGATGGAAAATCATAGCGAACCATTCAATCACTGGAAGAAATTTTTTTGAGCATGACCTATGGAATTCAAAGGAGGATGAGACTAATATATACCTCTAGTAAGGCTATCATAATACAATAGTTTCCATTCAAGAATAAAATGTCCCCCTATGAATTTATTTATGGGTAGTGGTCCATAAAACCCGTATATTGGGGTGATTTTAGGGAACAAAAACTACCAATTCCTAAAATGGTCAATGAAATTGTGGAATGGTTAAGACCATTCAAGATCACATCATGAATGTTTAGGGTTTAAAAAATAGCTACGATGAAAATCGTTAACATGAAGTAGAGTATGATGTTCAAGACATGGTATTCCTCTATATATCTTCTTGATATAAAGTGATGAGATTTTGGATGAAGGGAAATCTTAGTCCAAGATACATCGACCCCTATGAGATAGTTGATCGATTCAGAGTGGTGTCTTATCAACTAACACTAAAAAACCTATCATAAGTATATGATGCATTCTATGAACCTCTATGTATAATGTATATAATATAAGCCCAAAATATACTAAATACATCTGTGGTTCCTTGGTAGAATGACCTCTCATATGAGGAGTAGTCAGTAAAGATCATAGATCCTATGGAAAAATATCTACAAAATAGGACAATGCACCTGGTCAAAGTGCTATGGAGAAACCACAAGATTGAAGCATCAATATTGGAATCATATAAAGTTATGAAACATGGTATTTATCATCAGTTTCAGTATGGGAAATGAAAATTTAATGGGTGAAATTTTTTAGGGGGAAGAAGGTAATAACATAATTTTTTATAAATAAAATTCCCAGTTTGATTTGATTAAATGTCGTATTATTCAATATGATTATACAAGACACATTACATTATTTTTTTTTATATATCCAATTGGATTTAAAGGTTCATTAAGTGTCGTTACCGTTGATAATATTTTCATTGAACAGTTATCACATGATTAGTATAAATATAGGGTTTTAACATATCCAATTGATAGAGGAAAAGAAAGTGATGAACTCAACCAGTGATATCATAACCAATGAATCCCATTTATTTGAGATTAAGAGGGTGAGATAATCCCTAGGAATTTACCTTGACTGTCACGACCCACCTTCACCAAAAGGATGGAAGGGTCAACAGATTTCCAGGCCCTTCCTTCTTTAATTTTAAGGAGAGATAATGACCCCCGAGACCCAGCTTCAATAGGTCTTGGAGCGGTGACCAGCGCCAAGGGTATAGAAATTTCTCACAAATGGAAGGAATTACCCATTTTTGTTTTATAAGATCGAGAGATGAGATGATGAAACTCAATAAAACCCAGGTAAAAGAAAAGTAAAGCCAAAAAATAAACTATTCCCACATGCATGTTCCAAAGGTAAAGCCACAAGGTACAAAAGGTGACTACAAAGGTAAGTACCAAAGAGGAAAAGAAAAACATCAACTGCAACTACTGCAAAGGTCCGAGCTAGTAAGGTCCTGCGTGATCCCTGAAGTCCTCCTGGAACCATGAATGTAGTTTTATATACGTAGGGTGTGCAAACAATTACGCTCTGTAGGGAAAACCAAAGACTCTCATGCACAAGTGGGGGAACGTACTAAAGTCCCGTGTGAAAAGAGTAAACCAAACACCTATCAAGGTAAACTATCCACCCCAGGCCTCACCAAGGCATACTCCCCAAATAACGCAAGTCAATTAATATATATAATCAGAGCACATCGATGATTGGGTACCCCGTGCCACTTTCCCACTGGTTATTGAGACATCCTACGCATCAGACCAATCCCGCCATTCTCACTGCAGTCCCACTGCCACACCCTCCCGCACACACCTGGGCCACAACTGTCACACGTAACCACGCCTGCAAACTCCTAGGCCAGAACAACCACCACCACGCCCGAAGACACCTAGGCTAGAAAATCCACTGCCACGCCCGAAAACACTTGGGCCACATCCCGAAGACACTTGGGAAACCACATGTCGCACACACCTCTCCAACCACCACACTATCTCACCCGAAGGTTCTTGGGCTAATAATGGACCACAGTCCATCACATCCTGCCCAAAGATACTTGGGCTATCCAGGAAAGGGAGCAGAAAAGGTGCTAATAACCAGCCACCAAGAATAGTGTTGGTAAAAACACCCTCCCCCATGAAATGGGGGTGTTCGACACTAAGTGCTCATCTTGGGTGGGGTGCGAATAAGAAACAGAAAACTACAAGTATAGATATAGGTAACAAGCACTCACCAAAAGTCTAGGTTTTTCTAACCGGCCTACGGAACACAACACCACTATATCCGAGTCACAAGTCATGACTCTCGCCAACAAAACCCATTTTTCCCATTCTTGTTTCATCTTCAGTAATAATGTTTATGTTTAAGCACTATTGGGCAACTAGTAAGCATAGGCACAAGTCCAGAAATGTAAACAGTCAAACATCAACCATAACGCCCACACCTGGTTCTCAACAACAGAGGATCCCACCCTAAATTCACATAACCACCAAGAGTACAAGATAGGGGATCCCATCCCCTCCCACATTTCCAGAAATCGGCCCGAAAAGAAAACAACCAACTACCACCATCAACACAAGTCATGGTCATGCTGGTATTTTCAGATTTAAATGACTTAACACACTCCATGATTTCAATTTTCATGTGTTTTAACCAGGGGTTATCACAGAAGGAAAGATCCTGGTGCCTCAATCTATTTTTCCAGATATACATGATTAACCAATTACTTTTCACAGCAGGAGTTTACAACCACAACAAGCCATTTAAAACATCAGTAGGGGTTCATTATTTCACAAACAACGACCACCAACAGTCTCGATTTTCAGAAGGCATAAGCCAGCACAACTCAACAAGATGGTCATAATATAAACAACATCAATTATTACAGCCCCCTCTTTCTTTATAGAATTCGTTCATTATCTTTAATTAGGTCTGGTTTATCTAATCCTACAAAATCAAAAGCACGACCACCCCGCATGATACACAAAAGAGAGAGGCAAAGGAGAAATTCCCTACTTGTTTGATCGACGATCGATGCTTAGGCCGGGCGCGGAACTTTACGGATAATGATGTGGCATGCCCGATGCACCAGAAGCTGTTTGTGAAAAGCAAGAATCGAGGAAAGAGAAACCACGAATAACCCTTGGTTTATAAGAGCCAGGGACGGTTGGGGTGAAAACGCGAAACCGCGTAAGGCGCGGGGGTCGTGGGTTGACCACGCGTCTCCACTCATCATTAAAGGGGGTCGGGTGGTTTAAACCGACTCATGAATTGATTATGTATTTAATTAAAACTCTTATGCGCATTATGAGTCTTTAAAACATGCTTAAATGAGTCAGAATAGGGTTTAAAACCCTATTTGCACAAAAGGAGCGCTACTGGAAACAACTCGACAAGGCCGGGTGACACCGATCAGTCTCAGCGATCGGTCGCGCTGATCGGTCTCACCGATACGCCACCCTTTAGGACCCGGATTTTGGCAAAGGGAATGACCAAGAGAGTCTGGGTCATCACATCATATACCTCTCAAACTATTCTCTTCCTCGAGAATTTAAACAACCTAGAAGGAAAAGGTGGGTCCGAACAACCACCCCGAAAGATACCTCTCAAGAGTGAACCTCGTTGTTAAATAAGAACACCTTCTTGTCACAAACCAAGCAACATACCATGCCAAACTGCCCGGGCATGTGGGTTTCGGGAGTCTCCTCCCCCATGTCAAGATATTATCCTCTTTTGGTGGCACTGAGTCGCCCGCAGGGGTTTAATTGCATCAACCTTAATGCGTCTTGATTAGGGGTCGGGTTCTCTCCTTCCCCATAGCCGGGGCTTTTCACCCACAAACAGAGGAAGGAAAACCAGTACATTTCATAGCCAAAAGAGAAAATGTTCTACCACAATAGGTACAACAAGGAACAAAACTCAAATAAACTCTGGGTACTGGGTACGCATTTGTGCTTCCCTCTCCCACGTACTCTCCTCAAGCCCACCATGTCTCCACAACACACAAACCAAGGGGATGGTTCGCCCATGAAGAACCTTCTCCTTGCGATCCTCGATCGTCACTGGCCTCTCCACAAAGGTCATGTCGTCCCTGATATCTAGCTCACCCCAATCAGGGACGTGTGAATCGTCGTACATATACTGACGGAGCTGGGACACATGAAAGACATCATGTATCCTTAGTAGCAGCGGTGGTAACACTAGCTGATAATCTACTTCGCTGACCCGCCGCAACACTTCAAATGGTCCGATGAATCTGAGTGAAAGCTTACTCCCCTTGATGAACCTCCGCTTCCCATGCCGAGGGGAGTCCTTCAAGAACACGTAGTCCCCAACCTCAAACTCCAAGGGCCTCCTCTTGGTATCAGCATACGACTTCTGTCGGTCCTGGGCCGCCTTCATCCATTCACGTATAAGCTGAACCTTCTCTGTCGTGTTCTGCACCACCTCTTGGCCAAGGATGCCCACCTCTCCAAGTTCGGTCCAACACACAGGTGAACGACATGGACTCTCGTACAAAGCTTCAGACGGGGCCATACCGATGGTAGAGTGGTTGCTATTATTGTTGGAAAACTCTACCAAAGGCAAGTATCACACCCATGATTCTCCTGAGTCCAGAACACATGCCCGTAGCATATCCTCCAAGGTTTGGATGGTGCGCTCTGTTTGTCCATCTTTCTGGGGATGGAAAGCAGTGCTAAGGTGTAACTGGGTGCCAAACGCATGCTGTAATCCTCTCCAGACTCACGAGGTAAACCGTGCATCCCTATCTGAGACTATAGACTTCATAACTCCATGCAACTGCACCACCACATCCACGTAATTTCGTGCCAAATCATCCATAGTACTCGACTCCATGATTTCCAGAAAGTGAGTCGATTTCGTCAACCAGTCCACTACCACCCTGATGGCGTCGTACCCTCCTTGGACCTTGGGGAGTACCGTGATGAAATCCATCGAGATGTCATCCCACTTCCACTCAGGGACATCTAGAGGCCGCAGTAGGCCACCTGGAACTCAGTGTTCAGCCTTCACTTGCTGACACACTAAGCACTTGGCCACAAACTCTTCCACCGATCGCTTAACTCTGGGACACCAAAACTGCCTCTTCAAACCCTGGTACATCTTGGAAACTCTTGGGTGTACCGCCAGGGGTGAGTTGTGGAACTCACTGAGAACCTTTCCGTGCATCGCCTTCGGGATAAACAACCTCTTATGGAAAAACATTTGGTTCTGACCATCCTCTGTCCATCCTTCCGGTGCATTGCCCTGGTCAACTTGGTCACCCATCACGTCGCACTCTAGGTCTCCCCACCGAGACTCCTCCACTTGCTGAAACAGGGATGACTACACCGTCATCTGATATTGGAAATCTCTGCCACTATCCATCTTCGCGTCCAGGTGTAAGGCAGCTAACTCCTCCATTGCCTCCCAGGCGTCCGCCGACTCTCGGACCGCATCCTTCTGCGTCCTCCTGCTCAAGGAATCGACCACCAGATTACCCTTTCCCTCAGTATAAGAGATCTCAAAGTCGTAAACCTAGAGGAACTCCACCCATCTCCGCTGTATCAAGTTTATGTCCCCGCTGGGAGAAGATATACCTCATGATTTTGTGATCCGTGAAGACCACAAAGCGTTCCCCGATGAGGTAGTGCCACCACAACCTTATCGCAAAAACGACCGCTGCAAGCTCCAGGTCGTGGGTGGCGTAATTACACTCATGGGAATGCAGCTGCCTGGACCCATAAGAGATCACCCCTTGTTGCTACATCAGCACGCATCCCAGGCCCCATCTTGAAGCATCACAGAACACATCATAAGCCGCCACTTCTTCTGGAAATCTCAGTACTGGGGCACTGACCAACTTCTCCTTCAGATAGCTGAAGGCTGACTGGCACTGCTCCTTCCATACGAAAGCCTGGTCCTTCTTGGTCAGAGCCGTCAAAGGGGATGCTACTCAGGAGAAGTTGGGTATGAATCTCCTGTAGTAACTTGCCAGCCCGAGGAAACTTCGGACTTCCACCACATTCTTGGGTGCTGTCCGAGAAACAACTGCCTCAAACTTTGATGGGTTGACCGCTACCCCCTACTCAGACACTACATGCCCGAGGAAGTACACTTCTCGTGTCCAGAACTTGCATTTTCATAACTTCCCATAGAGCTGGTGCTGCCAGAGGACCTCCAAAACTGTCCTCAGGTGCTCTGCATGGTCCTCTTCTGACCTCGAATAGATCATGATATCGTCGATGAACACAACCATGAACTGATCCATGTACTCTCGTGAAGATGGAGTTTATAAGCCCCATAAACACAGTCGGGGCGTTCGTAACACCGAAGGGCATGACTACGAACTCGAAGTGTCCATACCTGCACCTAAACACTGTCTTTGGGACGTCGCTCTCTTTCACCCTTAGCTGGTGGTACCCAGACCATAGGTCGATCTTCGAGAACCATCCTGCCCCTTTCATCTGGTCGAAAAGATCATCTATTCTCGAAAGAGGGTAGCAATTCTTTTTCGTTACCTAATTCATCCTCGTGAATTATATGCATAATCTGAGGCCACCATCTACCTTCTTTGTGAATAGGACTGTAGAGCCCCATGGTGACGTGCTCGGACAAACATAACCCCTCTTCATCAGATCGTCAATCTATATCTGCAACTCTCGTAGCTCCGAAGGTGTCATCCGGTAAGGAGCCATCGAGAATAGACGAGCGTCAGGCTGTAGGTCTATCCCGAACTTGATATCACGTCGAGGGGGTAGAGTCGTCACCTCCTCAGGAATAATGTCCATAAACTCACGGATGATCTCTGGCACTCACACAATTTTAGCATCTACTGATTCCACTATCATCTCGGTCAATAAGGAGAGGAGAGGTTCCTCTCTCTTATTTTCCTTCGGGCTGCTCCGCTCGCCGGTGAAGGTAACACGCCGGCCATCCAAGTCTAAGAACACAACCCTTCTTCGGAAACAGTCGATGACGGCATACACAGAAAATAGCCAGTCGATGCCTAGGATGACATCGTATGGCTGAATCTATAGCAGAAGAAGATCCCTAACCGACTGATGTGGCCCTATCATCAGTCTACATCCCCGAAAAACGAACAACAAGTCGGTCTGACCTCCAACTGGTGTGCTCAACTCCATGGGGACTGGAAGTCTCTCGGCATCTAGGCCCAAGGCACGGGCTAGACTGGGTGCAACAAAGGAGTGCGAAGCTCCAGTATCAAACAAAGCATGAGCAAGAGTGCTAAACAGACTGATCGTACCTCAAACAACCTCTGGACTTGCTGGAACTGCTGCCTATGTGGTGTGTAACTGTCCATGCCCAGCTCCCCTGCCCCTCGGCTATCAGCCACCTCATACTCTCTCCTCCACTCAGGTAAAGCATACACCACTGACATGTCGCTCCCCGCATCTGGCTAATGACCAGAGGAACCCAGTACTCGGTCGGGGCCCGAATCAGGCCGAAGGCTATAACTAGCTCCTCTAGCCAGCCTTCCCTCTTCATATCGGAGGTGCTGCCCTCATACTTCTCGAGGGCCTGTCGCTGGAAGGCCCGAAGAGTCTTCTGCCACTAATCGCCCTCTTCCTCTCGACCAGCACTCTGTCGATTGACCAAAGTAGTCTCTGGGGCCTCGATCGCCTGTACCACACATGGATGCCTTCTAGGTGTCATAGCTGCAAGGTAAACAAGGAATGCCTAAGCCCATGTAGTGCAGAATATCGTCTTCAAAACATCTTAAAATTTAATTTATTCTTAATTCCCAATACATCCCAGAAAAACAAGAACACAAGTCATTATGATGCATATACCTTTCCTAGGGTCTTTACCCTGCAATCAGTGTAGTCTCACGTGGCCGTTAGGTAGGTCCAGAGTCCTTGCATTGGATCACGGGGGGCCCTAAAATCCCAGGTCTTAGCCGGTCTTCCCCGGCCTAATTCACGTGCCAAGGTCACTCAACACTGTTGCCTTACCATCTCATGCAATCATCACTCTGTCGAACTCCAACTCCATCCTATCTCTCAACCCTCTCCTCTGATACCATTCTGTCACAACCCGCCTTCACCCAAAGGAGGGAAGGGTCATCAGATTTCCAGGCCCTTCCTTCTTTAAGTTGAAGGAGAGATAATGACCCTCGAGACCCGCCTTCAATAGGTCCCGGAGTGGCGATCTGCACCAAGGGTATAGAAATGTCTCACAAATGGAAGGCATTACCCCTTTTTGTTTTATAAGATCGAGAGATGAGATGATGAAACTCAACAACACCCAAGTAAAAGAAAAGTAAAGCAAAAAATAAACCATTCGCACATGCATGTTCCAAAAGTAAAGCCATAAGGTACAGAAGGTGACTACAAAGGTATGTACCAAAGAGGAAAAGAAAAAAAAAACAACTGAAACTGCTCCATAGGTCTGAGCTAGTAAGGTCCTACATGTTCCACGAAGTCCTTCTAGAAACCTGAAAACATTTTTATATAGGTAAGGTGAGAACACAAGTATGCTCAGTAGGGAAAACCAAAGACTCTCGTTCACAAGTGGGGGAACGTACTAATGTCCCTTGAGAAAAGTGTAAACCAAACACCTATCAAGGTAATCTATCCACCCCATGCCTCACCAAGGCACACTCCCCAAATAACGCAAGTCAAGTAATATATATAATCAGATCACATCGATGTTTGGGTACCTTGCGCAACATTCCCACTGGTTATTGAGACATCCTACACATCGGACCAATCCCGCCATTCTCACCGCAGTCCCACTGCCACACCCTCCCACACACACCTGGGCCACAACCACACGAAGTCCCACTGCCGAAATCCCACCCGCACACACCTGGGCCACAACTGTAACACGTAATCACGCCTGCAAACACCTAGTCTAGAACAACCACCACCACGCCCAAAGACACCTGGGCTAGAAAATCCACTGCCACGCCCGAAGACACCTGGGCCTCATCTCGAAGACACTTGGGAAACCACCTGGCCAACCACCTCACTACCCTACCCAAAGGTTCTTGGGCTAATAATGGACCTCAAGCCATCACATCCTGCTTGAAGAAACTTGGGCTATCTAGGAAAGGGAGAAGAAAAGGAGCTAATAACCTGCCACCAAGAATAGGGTTGGGAAAACCACCCTCCCCCATGAAATGGGGGTGTTCGACACTAAGTGCTCAACTTGGGTGGGGCACGAATAAGAAACAGAAAACTACAAGTATAGATATAGGTAACAAGAACTCACCCAAAGTCTAGGTTTTTCTAACCGGCCTACAGAACACAACACCACTATATCTGAGTCACAAGTCATGACTCTCACCAACAAAACCCATTTTTCCCATTCTAGTTTCATATTCAGTAATAATGATTATTTTTAAGCACCACTGGGCAACTAGTAAGCATAGGCACAAGTCAAGGAATGTAAACAGTCAAACATCAACCATAACGCCCACACCTGGTTCTCAACAACAGAGGATCCCACACAAAATTCACACAACCACCAAGAGTAAAAGACAGGTGATCCCATCCCCTCCCACATTTCCAGCAGTTGGCCTGAAAATAAAACAACAAACTACCATCATCAACACAAGTCAGGGTCATGCCGATATTTTCAGATTTAAACGACTTAACACACTCCATGATTTCAATTTTTGTGTGTTTTAACTGGGGGTTATCATAGAAGGAACGATCCTGGTGCCTCAATCTATTTGGCTGGATATATGTGATTAACCAATTACTTTTCACAGTATGAGTTTACAACCACAACAAGCTATTTAAAACATCAGCAGGGGTTTATTAGTGCACAAACAACGACCACCAACAGCCTCGATTTTCAGAAGGCATAAGAAAGAACAACTCAACATGATGGTCATAATATAAACAACATCAACGATCAAAGCCCCCTCTTTCTTTGTAGAATTCATTCATTATATTTAATTAGGTCCGGTTTATCCAGTCCTACAGAATCAATAGCATGCCCACCACGCAAGCTACAAAAAAGAGAGAGGCAAAGGAGAAATTCCCTAATTGTTTGATCGATGATCGACGCTTAGGCCGGGCATGGAACGTTACAGATAACTATGTGGCACGCCCGATGCACCCGAAGCTGTTTGTGAAAATCCACGATCGAGGAAAGAGAAACCATGGATATCCCTTGGTTTATAAGAGCCGGGGACGGTTGGGGTGAAAACGCAAAACCGCATAAGGCGCGGGGGTCGTGGGTTGACCACGCGGCTCCACTCGTCATTAAAGGGGGTCGGGTGGTTTAAACCGACTCATGAATTGATTAAGTATTTATTTAAAACTCTTATGCGCCTAAAGGGTCTTTAAAACATGCTTAAATGAGTCAAAATAGGGTTTGAAACCCTATTTGCGAAAAATGAGCACTACTGGAAACAACTCGACAAGGACGGGTGACGTCGATCGGTCGCACCAATCTGTCTCACCGATACGCCACCCCTTTAGGACCCAGATTTTGGCAAAGGGATGGGCCAAGAGAGTCTGGGTCATCACATTGACCATCCCTAGTGTGATATCTAACAACATAATCTTGCGCAAAATTGTTTATAGGATAATATTAAGCTCAACAACATCACGACCCAAACCATGTATGTCGAACCGCCCCATGAAAGTCTCACAATCACAAACCTTAATCAAAGGGTGTGTAATGGTGTATTAAGGGGATATGTATCAAAACCCTAGTATTATGTGTATGTAAATTATTTTTAATATAATTTTCAATATATTTTCATCCAATTATAGTTTCATTATAAATATTTCCATTAAGATATAGTAAAACAAAATGAGTGTTTTAGTCAATTAAGAAATTTATTTTGATGAAATAGTTTTTTTTGAAATAAATAATATTGTAAAAAAATATTTTTATTAAATAATTTATATTTAATATAAATGATTATATAACTTTTATGAATGGAAATGCAATTTTTAGAAGAGTTCCAAAATAGTTAGGGGTCAAAAAACCCAATATTCCACAATAAATATAAATTCCTATAATAAAATTAAAAATGTAGTTATTTAGAAAATTATTTTGATAAAATTAATATTATTTTTGGAGTCATAATGGGGAAGTTATCCAAAAGTAATTTATTTCATAACATTCCCAGAAAGAGAAATTTTCAAGTAAAAATTAAATATTTTATAATTTACTTTCTGTATTATAAAGTTATAAAGACTATAAATATATATTGATTATATTCTTTCTCCATTATTCCTTATTGAATATTGGATATACGCCTTATATCCAAAAATGATGTAAACTCCAACAATGATGGAATCAAAAAACAATTATTTAGTTCCAAGGTATTAAATGACATACAATAAACATTATCCAACTCAATTATATCTTATTCTGAAATCATTCTATCAGTTTTATAAAAATATTTATGGTTATGTTTCCCCCAACTCTATTTTTTCCAAAATGATTAACATGAAATTGTGTCACATTAGTTGGTACCATAAAATATTAAATCCTTAATGAAAATGTACTGCATTATAATTGATATATAATTTATAATTCCTATAACGTGTATATAAGTAATACTATACACAAATGACACAATTATTTAATAACAACATAAGAACAACAATAATTTCTCTTCACCTGTGGTAGTATCAAAACTTGATTATTATCCAATATTAGCATTTTGGGAATACTCTAATGATTGGGACATTGATTTTCATAGTGTCAAATATCCATGTAGATTAAGCATGGTACATTTGAATCCTTTTTCTTACAATTACAATCATGTACCTGGTGTCCTTTTTCTTCACACGTATAACAAACTCCCATTCCCTTCAATCATTTACCAAGGTGATTATTTCCACAATTATCACATATGGGAAAATCCTTGTTTCCCCTCTTCCATTTATCCATCTTTCTCTATATCATCTTTTTCTTCTCATTCTTTCCTCCAAATCCATAATGACTAATAGAATTTTGTACTTATATTATTGATACACGATATTGTTTCTTCATGTGATCGGATTATGTGGGAGACTATTTTCCTTCCAAATTTTTTCTTAATACAATGAAATATATGATACATATTACTCTTTGGATCATGCGTATCTCTGGAGTTCTAATTCCTTCTACTGTGTGCCATTTCAAAAAAATGGCATACACTTGGTTAGTTTATGAATCACAATGCATATTTCTAAAATTGTAAAATACCAAACATAAATTTAAAATTTTATGCATATTATCCCTAATCATAATTAAATCATTGGGAAAGTATATACTCATAAATAAATAATAATGATTTGTGAAGAAAATTTGAATTATTTTAAGAATATCCCTTGAGAATGTCGTAACCAAGAGTGCATTAAGGCCCATTGTCTTGTATTAGGACACCTGGGTCAAGCCTAAAACACCTTGTCAGAGTTTTTACACCTAGGTAAATCTGTTCTAGAGATTCATTTTCCTTCTTGTATCCACATAGAGATGTATTTCTTGGAAAACTCAAAAAATATCTACATTACCAAAATTTTAGAAGTTCTTCTATAGTAATCCTCAAAGTCTATCTTAGGGTATTGTTCTCTAATCTATGTTTTTCTAAATCTAGCTTCCACGGTTTGTACTAAAATTCCTTTGATACCAATGGTAATGCCCCGACCCAGGAAGACCATAGTTGGTGCATTATTTTAATACATTGGAAAGATTACAAGGATTCATGTCCCGAAGGACCGATCAGTTTAACAGTCATGGGAAATAGATTAAATACATCAACATTAGATTAAAATTATTATCATAAAATAAAAAAAGATAATCCTTTGAGAATATCATTATTCATAATGATTAAACCTACATATAAATCATAATACACATCTTGGCATCCTGAGAGAATAAAACATATGAAATATGTGAGCTGAGATGCTCATAAAGGGTAAAATTTTTTAGCGAAATCTATAATCTTGTAAGGAAATATGTGTAATAAAAACAAAAACCATTTAAACATAAAATTTATCATAATATAGAGAAAATAAATCAAACATTAACATGTAAACAAGCACCTGGATATTCTATGAGTTGAACAATCACATGTAATAATTAATTTCAAAATGAGGGAATCCCTAATTCCAAACATCATTACCACATTGTCGAGGCCTGAAGCCAAGACTATAAAGATAATTTTTTCATGGCCTTTTACCAATTCAATAGTTTGTCTCATGAGACCTACCGATGCATCAAAGAGCTATAGAGAGCTCCAACCATCACTTACTATGTCCACTACATTCCTCACATGAAAATATTAAAACATAACATAAAAATTCGTATTAAAAATGGCATACAAAATGTTAATAATTTCACAATAAACCAAGAATAGTATAAAAATATCACATCCACATTAAAACATATCATAACTCATTAAATAAAATACGGAAGATTTTATTATAATAAATCAAACTCAATCAAGAATAATATCCAATAAAAGATGTTGAGAAATTTGAAAATGATCAACAAAAATTTTTGAGAGAAATATCCATTTTTATGAAATCATTTAAAAGTCAAACATTTATAAATAACGTAATTTAAAAGAGATTTTTAAATAAAAGTGTCACATATCACTTTGAAACATTAAAATGGAATTGGTATTTTAAAACTATCATGTCTATTAAAATAAATCCTTTAAACCATTTTGCAAACATGCACATTATGGATAAATATTTAGAAAAATAAATATTTAAAACATTTAGAATGCTGTTTTTGTAAAAGAGTCCCTTAAGAAAATAATTTTGAAATGAATTTTTCAGAACATGAGAATTTATAATAAATATCTACTAGAAAATACATATACATAAACAATCCCAAATAATAATGAGATTAATGAATTAAAACTTACCTTACACTTTCCTTTGGTCATTGGTACGATTAACCTTTTGTATAATGACCATAGTATGTTATTAAATTATTCCAGAAATATATTCATATTTATTATTTAATACATGATTCATTTATGTTTTTATACATCCCATTTAATAAATATATCCATCATAAATTCATATTTCATGTAATAATCGCTTTCTTTATCATACGTTTTTTAACTTGTTATTCTTGATAGTATCATTTAGATCATGAATTAATGAATTAAAAAATATAAAACATGATTTATATATCATATATTTCTATAATATAAATATCTATAATATATAGATATATGAAATGGAAAACACCTTTTATCGAGATGGTAGGCCGCACATACACATAAATGTTGTTTCTATTTTCATATCGTATTGAACGAAAGTAAGTGGATTATATATATGTAAGTACATATATATTTATATAGAAAGTAGAATTATTATGTCATATATTTGATACTTATTAATAATATATATTTATATAATCATCATTGAATGGTGAACGTGGAAATGAATCTTAACGCGTCATGGAGATGGTAAGTCATACGTACACACAAGCGATGATATCATTTCCTTAATGATTAAAAGGTGTAAAATTGGATGATATATTATGTTTACAGAAAAATTATCATGTTATTCTCTTTATTTATATACATATTACTCATCCTTATATGCATCTGCATAATATATTGTGGAATAACAAAATACACCACAGTGTGGAGACGGTAAGCCATACATATACACGCATGGTGACATTATCATTCATAGGATGATTAAAATAATGAATATGGTTTTAACATATTTATAATAACATCAAAAAATGTTTAAGGTACTGGATTTTATTTATGGAAATAACAAATAATGAGAATGTGTAAGAAAAAAAATAACTTTGAATGACGTGATAAAATAATTAAATCTTCTTTGGATATTTCCATTTGATTTGAACAAAAGGGATCTGTAAGTTGGATTTCTACTCATGGTAAGGCCTCTAAGACGATTTTAAGTAATTTGGGAGTATATTTGTGTAGTGGTTGTAATATACAATGTATTTTGAGGTGTGATTTTGAGATAAGGGGAAGTGCCCCTTTATAAGAGTGGAGAGGGTCACTTTAGGTAAATTTGGACATTTTATTTTATTATAAACTCATTTTCAGTTTCTAATGTCTCAAAATTTATTTATTTAGAATATATTGTGTGGATGGGTCGAAATAATCTCAAAAAATATGTTTTAGACTAGTTTAGGTCACCATATTAACCCTATAAATTAGATTTAATTGTAAGTAAAATAGTTTAACTTTTACCCTGTCCTCTGTCTTTATTATAATAAACGGTTAATAAACTGACTATAAAATGACAAGAGAACCCCATGAGGTTAATGAATAACATAATAATAATTATATAAGTCATTTTTACCAAACCTTATGTTTTTAGGAATATTATATCATTTAATAATATAATATTTGTTTTAAAAACTCATTTTTGTCAATTTTCACATGATTTAGTGTTTGGTTTTTCTAAAAGACATAAAAGAATGATTAATTAGAATAAAATTAAATGAATCAATAATAATATGTCATGTTATTCTATGAAATTCATGGATGGAATAAAAATATTCAATTTACATTTATTTTTATATTTATAATATCAATTATTTTGATCACTCATTGTTAAACTATTTACAACATCATCATTGTGTCATCAATAAATTTAATTAATTAATCTATAAAAATTGTAAATAAAATACCATTGTGTAAGAAATATTTTAAGATTTCTAATAAATATTTAGATTCCAATTTATCTTTTTTATATTCCTATATTAAAATGGTTTAGATGTTAAACATTTTATTAGACACTTTTAACACTTCTTTAAATAAAATAATAATAAATGTCCTAATCTAATCCAAGTGAATAAAAAGGATCATATTTTAGTTCTAAGGTTTTATTTTGTCCAAATAAACTTTTCCAATAGAATGAGGACTTGTGTTAGTGTAATTATAATATCAGTTTTACCTTTAATTTCCCTATTTACTTTAAACTGTGGTAAATAAAAGTCAACAATTTACTATTCAAAAAAAATTATTTTCATATTATTAAACCACATTTTACATATATATTTCAACTATGTCTCTCAGATTTTTGAAATTAAATATTTTGAAGTGGTAAAATTATGTTTTATGCAAATTTGAAAATGTGCCTAGAAGGTGGGTAAAAGACGTAAAAAAGTTCAACAAAATTTTAAACATATCATTTTATTATAAAATGACACCAATGAATTACATTGAACGTATATAGGTATTATATATATATTTTTATTTAAAATAAATTTAAATAAAATATATAATAATTTAAATAAAAAGTTGGGTTTCAACAATAACGTAGTGTTATCACTACTCATCAAGAAGTGAATGTTTTCAGAAAAATATCAAAACTTCACCCCAAAATAATATTGATATTCAGAATTAAGAAATAAATAATATTTTACCAAATTCAAAACATAGATGTTGCATTGATTATTTTAAAATTAATTTTTTTTGTCAAAACCAAAAGGCATGTTTTTAAAAAGTAAATACTATAAACACTTTGACATGTGATTATGTCAAATTAAATTGTGAAATTACTTATAATGACCTAAATTGAATTAAATGATAAAAATAAAATCCAATTATACTTCAAAAAAAATTAAACGCATAATTTAACACTAATATTTATTTCTATTAAAAAAGTGGTTTTCAATTAAAATTTAGCATTTTTCACTATTCATCAAAAAATGAAATTTATCAGAAAATTACAAAACATTTTTCCAGACTAATGTTCTATGTCCTTATTCTAGAGAAGAAGTTTAATATGTAAAATTTAATAAATTTTTGAGTGAAATATTTAATTTAATAAGGGTTCACCACTAAAAGGCGGTATAATGGAAGTTTTTTTAAAAATACTTCCCTTATCTAAAAAATTGAATTTTACTTATATTATTTCTGCAAAACAAATAATATTGTTGTTAAAATTATATGGGGTATATAAAATTCAAAATTTAGTTAATACTATTCATAACCACTTTTTGAACTATTAGTTTGGTAAGTTGTGGTGCACTTGAACTCAGTATCATGTGTACCACAAGCTATTGAATTACTTTAAAAAGATAACATACTATTAAATCCTTGGTTGTTACAACAATAAATACACCAAATGTAATAAATCTCCCTAAAAGGATCCTATCATGGTGATCCGTGATCCCTACTAGGTACTCAACAATGGTTGATCCATCCTTGATATCCTTGCTCACCCTAGAACAAAACGTCCAATGGGTCCTGCACACATTTTCTTAGCTACGACACGTGGAAGACATCGTGTATCATGTCAAAAATAAAAGGTAAATCTATGATGTAATAAACATCATCAACTCTACACAGTATTTGGAAAGGGCAAATGAACCATAGAGATAGATTTCTTCCTCTACAAAAATTCTATAATCCACATAGAGGTGAAATCCATAGGAACACATGGTCTTCTTCTGAGAACTCTAAATCAGACTATCCTCTTTCATAATAGGACTTATGATGGATTTATGTTGTCTTCATCTTCTTTTGGATGATCTGAACCATTTTTATAGTAGCTCACACCAACCCTAGTATGATGAGTGTTGACTCATCTTGTTAATTTCATCCAAGAGGTGACCTATTGGGTCACCCATATAAATCCTCTAATGGTTCCATACGGATGGTGGAATGGTAGTTTATGTTTTATGAAAAATATACCAATAGAAGGTGATTCTCCCAACTATGTTCAAGGTATATCATTCAAGCCTGCAATATGTCCGCCATAACATGAATATTCCATTCTATCTAGACATAAGTCTGTGGGTGAAATGTCATGATAAAGAGTAACTAGTTTCCAAATATATCTTGTAATCCCTTCTACAATTGAAATGTAAAGAGATCAAAAAGATTAGAAATAAATGTCGATGAAATATATGGAGTCGAACTATCTTAAGAACATAAAGTTTCACCATAACCTGCACTAAACTCTCTTTAAATTTTCTTTTGATGTTGGCCGACTTGGTGAGTCAATCTATTATCACCTAGATGGAATCATGTCCCCAAGATGTGCAAGGTAATCCCAATCCTATATTTCATATGTATCCCATCCACCTTAAATTTCATCACCTCAACATGTTGACCTAAACCCACTAGAACATGGTGCTCATCCGTCACATGATGATAAGTAGGAAATCAAGAGACAAACTCTACAACTCCTTTATAATTTTATAACCACCAAATCTAATATCAGTGGTTTTTATACATCTTTTTTCCACCAGGATGCAATGCTAAAGATGATTTATTAAAATAAATCCAAACCACCTCCACTAATGTAACTAGTATCATCATGAATCCTTTGAAAAGAAGGTCATGCTCCCCACTATTATAATATACATCAGGATCCTTCCCAATGGATATATTTGTAAATCGGGTCTAGCTGTTTTTATCCCCAGGTTTTTCTTCTCTGACATGCTATATGAGTGGAGGGATAACAAACATTTACTAGTGGTAACACACCCCATATACATTCAGAAAGTATACATACATTGAGGCCAACAACTCCTACACCTCTTTCAATAACTACAATCTAGATCTCCTTCAATGTGCATCTTCAACCACATTCCACATTCCAAGTGTACAGAAAATCATAAAGTCATAGTCCTATAGGAACTCTAGGAATCCACTCTGCCTCATGTCATTAAAATTTTAGGAGTAGATATATTTGAGACTATTGTGTTCAGTGTACAGGATGATTCACATTTAAATCAGGTAGTATTGCCATATCTTTAATGTGATAACATCCTCTATTAACCCAAGGACTTTGGTCTTGTAGTTCTTCTTATGTTGTGTCATCTAGTATGAACGAATTAAATAACTACATTCCACATCATTAGAATAGTACCATGTCTGGTAGATAATGCATCATAGAACACTATGTACTAAAAATGTTCCTCAAAAAACCACAATATGGGAGCTCACATCAACCACTTCCTTAGATCATGAAAGAATTTCTATCAACTTTATGTCGAAACAAAAATGTTACCTTCTTTATCTAGAATGTCATGGGCGATTCAACTATTGAGAAATTAGGTATAATCCTCTAATTGTACCTAACCAGTCCAAGGAAACTCCATCCCTTAATAACATTCTAGGGTAGCTCCTAAAAAATCACTGGGTAATTATATTGACTATCACTAGACCATGAGACCACATATGGACGGATTGTTTGATATTTCATAACTTTTATACATTAATAAACATGTTCATGAATCATTGGATGATTAAAACATCATCTGAGATATGCGGTAGGTGGTCTATAGCCATTTTAGGTACCCAATGGTGTTTTTGATCTATCCCAAGGGGACACTATTTGGGATTTTGGATCTCGTAAGTGCATTTTGTTAATAACCTAGAAACCATCTATGGAGATCACTAGAATAAGAGATGTATTTGAGTTATATGTTTCCACCATATCCATATGAGTTCACTTATCAGGATGAAAATATTGATGGTTGGAAGAGTATACAAACTCTAGTATTTTAGTGTAATACTTTATTAAATTTCTAGGAATATTTCCTAATCCATGAACCATGTTGGTTCATGATTATTGGGCACAATGATCTATAGTTAGTTTAAATTAAAAATATTAAATTAGAAATAGTGTATGACCCTTTTTAAAAATTGAATAAGATGTTATCAATGTTTTATATCATAAATCATATAATGATGTCGAATCAAGGACATTAAGTTTAACTAAGCCATGATATATGTTTTGTTGGAATTTCGCACACAGTTAGAAGAGACTATTATAGAAGTGTGAAATATAGGTTTTTTTAATTTGGTAAAATCGAATTTATCAACCAAATCATCACACTTTGGTTCTTATTCATGATGAAGGAAACATAGGAACCATCTTTTAATGACAAATGACATAGGGAAAAATCAAATATTTGAAGCACTATAAAACACAATTTTTGGCACTAATGATCACTAGATTGAGGTGTGGAATCTTCCTAGAATTGTTTTGTGTCCAAATCATCGACATTTCACCATGATATAGGTGGATTAGTTATATTTAAATCCTAATCCTCATTTGATACAATATTTTAGTGTTTTGAAGCCATATCATAGATACTTGAGATTCTATGAAGGCAGATTTGTGGGTTTTATGTGGAAATGGGGGATTCTTGGTGGCTTGTTGTGATTTAATTCATAGATATAATTATAACATGATGTGTATTATGGTATCACAAACCATGTTTTCTTCATGTTGTAGGAAAAATATTGGGGACTACAAATTGTGTACTCGGGGTACATGCCTGTTAGTATACATAGGTTTTGTGGCTGAGGAAATGGACATGATTTCATTGCCATGGGAATGGGTTCTGTGTCCATACATAACAATGAAAACCTGACATAGATTGTGTTACAAGGGAATGATGTAGGACTTGGGCTTTTGTCAGGAAAACTGGAACATGATGTGTACCTATTATACCCACCATATAGGTAGATATGGACATCAATTCTATGTTTGGGTGTGGATGAACCCAAGGGTTCGAATGTAGTCACACACATTGTTACATGGAGTATAAAACAAGTAGTATCCTTTTAGATGTGGAGTACCAATAGAGGAAACATCTATTTGTTGATTTCTATATAAATTTTATGTACTTTTAGTAGCCATAGTTTACTCCCCTTGAAGAATTATCCCTCACAAATCTCCATCTTTTGGACTTTCTCAAAGGACTATGAGTATCCTATTTTATGTATTTTTTTATGTTAGTAATTATTGTCACCAAGGTTTTGGAATTAGATTTGCAACATGATGATATGTTTTTGGGTTGCTTTTGTTAGCAACATATTGGCCAATATCAGTCATGTGTTTTCCCAAAGTCTATTGTAATGTCGGTACAGAATGGAATTACACCATTAGTAAGGTGTGATAATCCCCTCTATAAGATGATATTGGATAGTGTATGTGTATCCCTTTTGTAGGATGTGTAAGGATAATCTATCATATAAAATTCCCTAGGTGGTGTTCTTGGTATATTCTGTTACTTCATACATAAGACATTGATCCCATTTTTAGCATGTTTTCCATGTAGGGCATTTTGAATCATCAAGTATTTGATCCCCTAGATAGTATTTATTATTAGTAGGGTTTTTTGAATTTTAATCTTTGTGATCCCCTACCTAACATTTATGTTCATATTTGGGGTTTCAGTATCTCCCTAATGTCCATTTCACTATTTCCATTTTGTGTATCATAGAATTATGGTATGGTGGGGTTTGTGGCATCCACCATCAGATCTGGGTGTGATCCCATATTCGATCTATAAGAATATTAGATTTCCCATATTAGGGTTTTTGTGCCCCCCAATAGTTATAGGAGTGATTACCTTTCAGCGTGAAGAAATATTATAATATTATACATTAGGTTTGTGGTGTCATCCAATAGTGTTGGGTGTGATACAATTTTTTGTGAGGAGTTATTTTGAGTTTCTAGTAGGGTTAGCGGAGACCCTTGACATGGATGGGTGGGATCTTCTATTTGAGTATCCAAAAATCCTGAGTTCTATAATGAAATTAAACATAGGTATACCTAATGAATGAGATCCATTAGATGTATTTTATCTAGCATGGATGAGATGTACCATTTGTATAGTTTTACTCAATGGGGGATAACTCATAGATGAGTTCCATCAAGGATGGTAGGGATCATGGATTGAGATATCCTAGATATGAATTATATTTTATACATGAGTTGAGTCCTACAACCGATAATCAGGTCAGAACCTCATGAGACTTTTATTTTGGGATGATTATATCTATGTAAATTTTGGAATTCTTTTGGTTTTTTCTGATTTAGATTCCATGTGGAGGTGAGCTGTGTTTCCTTGTATAGTCACAGAGTAGTAAAAATGGACATTCTTGATCTCTCTCACATATGATTTATACTCTATTATTCGGTCGACCAAAATATTTCATTTCCTTATCTCCCTTTTAATTTTAGATTTTATGGGGGCCTATTGGGTACTGTTATACTCACCTCTAAATTTTCACTTCCAAAAAATATCATGTACATTGCAGACTATAGGATTTTCGATGGAGTACTTTGAGAAACCAATGATGGATTAGAATAATGGTATAGATAGACCAATGTGTGTAGTAGTGGTTTTTTTTGGTTGTAGTACCCAACTCTCTAAAATGAAGGATTATTCTGTAGTTTTTGGTGGGTTTTTATTTCACCCTTTTTACATTCTTTCAGTACTTTTTTATACAATGTTTTTTGGATACATGTATACATTCAATTTTATTATTAGTTATATTATTATATCTATTATTTATCTTGTATATATATATATGTTTTTGTGTGTATATAGGCACCATAGGCTAAGACCTCTCATGTGTGAGATACACTCACATAGTGTTGGTTGCCTACCACTAACCTATTGGAGGTAAGCCTTGGGTATTAGCGACTGGGCCTTCCACCTTCCATGTGGGACCCAGCGGTATGGTCATTTGCATGAATGTTTTCCCCCATTTAGAAATACCATTTGGTATTATATTTTTTCATAAATAACATTTTTTATTCCCATCATTATATTTTTATTTGACTCAAAATATATATTTATATCTGCTTTACATAAAAAATAATTTATAATTATGTAATGGTTAATGTACATGATTTCATATATATAAAGTTTTCATAAAACAAATTAAGCCTATAAAACACCCAAGACACTTCAAAATCTCCCCACTCGATCTCATCACACATAATGCCTATATGAATATCTTATCTCCTAAATATTTCTACAAGAACATCCAAAATTGTAACCAATTATCTAATATTTATTCCCTACATATTCCATACCATATGAAACATCTTTTAGGTCCCAATACAATTTTCTAATCGATGATTTTACCCAAATTATGTTCTTAAAACAATAACATTTAAAAAATCCCCCAAAAAAATATATTGTTTTTTCAAACAAAATATTAGATTCAATAAATAAATTTTATAATGTTAGGGTTATTGGAAATGAAAATAAAAAAAATACACCCAGATCTTCCTGAAAATTTACAATGTCAGTTCTACATGGCCTTGGATATTGCACAATGGTCAATGATTATTTGACAGTTCTCTTATTTACTCTCAATCATCAATAGGTAAGAGAAATCCACCTTATTTTATTTCTATTTTATCTTAATCCATATCATTTATAATGTGGATTACGATGAACTGAGATTTTTTCCATTAGTTTTGATCAATATGATAGGATTTTTCTTTGTTGAGTTAAACACAATATACCACCCATCAATAAATAATTCACCTCCGTAGGTATAATTTGTATATCCCAAATATTATATCCAATTAACTTTAATATAATTATACTTATGAACTCATTTGTTTTTGTTATTTTTAAAACCAAACACAGGATTGTCTTCCTTTGATATAGTGAAATATCCATTTCACCACTAAAATATATGGATTTATTTTATTTTATTGAAATTTTTCACTTAGTGTAGTATCAGATATAGTGTTTGGCCATAAAATCATCAAATTACATGGGATTCTAAAAATACACTTAAATTTAACTTTATCAAATATACATCTTCTATTGTTAATGGAATACTTGATACCAATTTCTATATGTGTTTACGCCACATTAGATTTTTATACAATAATTTTATTAGTAAATCATGAGTATATGTTTCTTAAAAGAGAATAATAGAACTTATATAGACCCATATTTTTCATACATAAATAATACATATATTAAGATGGTTATTCAATAAATTTCACAAATATATTCATCAAGACTATAATGTTTTATTGTATTTGGAGACTGGATACACAATTTTGTCATTCAATTAATAATATTCAACATCATACTTAAGGATGTCCTCATTTATTAATCTTCATAGAATTTTCTAACAAAAAACATTCTTTATAACATTGGGAATTGAAACATAAGAATAGCTGACCTCAGATGCTCAGTAAAAGTAAACATGGGATATATCAAATTCTGATAATAAGAAGAATTAAAATAAGAATAATTGTGTATGATCATGAATAGAAATTACAATGTTCATAAATGAAATTCAAATGATCATAAATGTGATTCATGACATAAAACATTATCATTTCTGATACATGAATCATAATAGAGAGATATATAATCTTGTAAATCAATAATTAACAATATGTACATGTCATATAAGTGTATCACCACCATAACTATGAAGATAATTTCATATTTCAAGGTATCTAGTAGAGAGAATAAAATCATAGGGGATTGGGCATCCCAAAATGATTCCCATTACATTATAGACTAGAAATCATCACCAGGTTGTCATTGGGGATTTTGCACACTTACTATTTTTTGATAGTGGATCAAGAACATCGACTTAATTACCATAGTTGATTAATATCTATATCTTTTATCCAACTGAAATCTCTTCCGATATAAATCTTTACCTAATAAAATAGAGGGATATATTGGTCCTAACTAACATATAATATTTATAACAGTTATCTATAAGATTATAAAACATTCCTAATAACTAAAAACCTTGAATGGTAATTGGTTTCATACACATTTCATCATTGTATAACTCATGGGAAAGAAAGGGGTTCTATAAATATATCTTCATAATAATCAAAACCATCCATTGAAATAACATGGATTACATGATTAAATCATATACCTAGTAAATTTTATGAAATAAAATATTTTAATGTCATTGAAAAAAGATCATTAAATAATTGTTGAGAAATAAAATCTATAAACTTTTGAAATTATTTCTTAATAATATTTAAATTTTAAAACTATTAAGAAAAACAATATATTTTAATCAAAACCTGAAAATTTGTAACATGTGGTTCAAATAGTTAAGTGTTAATGAAATTGTAGAATTCAATTCCTAACATACAAATTAAAATAATGATTCCATTCACATTTTGGGTAAAAAATAAAATCTATCTTACTCAGAAAACAATAAGAAAATTATTTTTAAACTATTTCATAAAACAAATGAGTACATATTAATTTTAAAATTAATTATCGAGTATTTAAAACATTCTTTAAAATATTTTTTTAAAATGATGACATGGATGATAATGTATTTTTCCTAAGAGGGAAATAATGTTTTTCAATTAAAAACATTCAGTTATTAAATTTAATAAATAAATATATTAAAATATAATGAAAAATGAATTCATAAGAAATAGAAATTGGATAACAAAAGCTCATAATTTCTCGATATGTACACCATATTATTTCATTATTTTAATATTATTCCTAAACAAACCCAATAAACACTATAATTATAACATTATTCATTTATATCAATGAAATATTTGAATAATAAGTACAATGAAAAAAGACCCATATATTGATATGTAAATATAAAAAATTTCCATAGTAATTATCATGAAATAAATTTTGGGAAATTATAAACACCACATAATAGAAACACGTGGGGAATATTGAATGTGTCTTTTAGAAATAAGATTCAGTCAAAAATCCCTTACCACTTTAGTAACTTTTGAATTATGCCACCAATAAGAGAATAATAATTAATTTGACATTAAATGTCATGAAAATAATTAATTACATTATATAAAATTTATATGGTAAATATATACACCCCAAAAATAAATAAATGGTTAATGTGAAATATATCGTACCTAAGTACAAGTGAGATGAGAATCCCTAACCTCAAGTTTAGATATTTTTTACACATGTTAGAACATCATAAATATTAAATAAAAGGCTAATATAAATCAACTAGAGACCCATTATAATATATATAATAAAATAAATGATTTACATAATAACATTTATCCCCAGTATATTAATAATTGTTTTTTAAAGTTACAATTTTAGTTGATCACTATTTCATTTCTCACATATGTTTTTATTTATTAGTATTTTTTTAGAACATTAATTCTGGTTAAATCATATCTATGATGTAAATCATGAAATAAATATAATATACGTTTTTTATAGATATTTTATTTTTATCCATAAAAGTTATGGATATAAAATTAAATGACACCATACATGGAGACAGTTGGACATACATACACATGAATATTATTATCATTTTTCAATAGATGGAATGGAGGAAAATAAAATATGAATTAAAATTTTAAGAATACTTTTTATGTTATATATGTTCATTTAATATATCATTATTACCATCTATGTCAATATAAAATAAAAATTCATCAAATCACTAATTTGAGGTGGTAGTCCACACAATAACATGAGTGATGTTATCATTTTCAGTCAAATTGGAATTTAATATGGTTGATATTATATTAAAATTTAATAGTTATAATTTGGTTTTAAATATATTCTAAATATTTTAAATATATTATTATATCAATATGTGAGAGGTAGTTTTGGGAAAAATATTATATCATTTCGTGAGGGGGTTTCCAGCCATAAAAACGATAGAGAGATTCATTTCACAATTAATGAAAGTGGAGACAGATATAGTTTATTACATTAGAATAGTAACATTTTAGTATATAGAATATATGTATTAGAATGTATTATAATATTATAATAATATTATATGTTGGTTTTAGAAGAAATAATATTAAAACACTTGATTAATAATGATACATCTTTATCGAACAACATCCTTAGGTTATCAACACATGCCTTCGAAGGAGGTTTTCCTAAAAAACTAAGGCATATAAGACATTGATAGGGTATTATAGAAAGGATATGTGTAGGTATTTATCTTAGAAAAATGATTGTTATCTTTGGATTGAAAATGATAGGGGATAACCTTTTATATGTGGGGAAATAAACCCACTGGGAAACTAATTGGAAAATTACCATAATAATCAAAATATATAATGTAATTCCCAAGAAAATACTTCAACATGACATTATATTACATTGATGGATATTATAATGATGAAATATGTGAAAAATGTAATATTGAAAAAATAATTTTTGCAAACATAGAAATATATTTCGGTTTAAGCCCATAGTAAACCTATTTTAACCTTAGCTAGAGTAATTAATTTTTACTATTTTCACAATTCATAATGACCAAGAACTTTTTTTATATTTGTAACTAATAATTAATAATATGTATAAAAATATTGAATCATGTTTCCCTAAACTATTTTAAATATGTGAAAACGTTATTTTAATATTAAATTGGTATACATGATTAAAGATGTGGTTTTCTAATGCAAATGCTTCTTTAAGTATAAATTGTTTTATATCTAAAATAAAATAAAATTCATTTATATGAAATAAATTTGATAATTATTAAATTAATATAACATCTATTACATATATAACTATTTTAAATAATAATTTAACATTTTAGATACTATAAATAAAAAAGGAACTTTTCAATAAAATAATTGTTTCTCTCTATTTAATATATAATTTAAATTTACATAAAATAATTATAATTTAACTATAATATAAATTTTGAATATTAATTTTAAAAATATTTTCCATAAATAATTTTTTATAAATAGTAATGAATAGTTTTTCAATATTTATATTGGGCATGATAGGACAATATTTTAGAATTATAAATATTTCATGAAACTTTTTTAATGTTATCCTTTGATTAAAAAATTGTTTGATGAATGAAAAATTATTTGTTGAACATATAATATGTAAATTTGGATAAAATCATTCAATAATATTTTTTATTTTAATTTATCAAGATAAAAACACTATGGGGACATAAAAACTTTTTCTGCCCAAGATTTTGTTTACATTCAAATTATCTTTATTTTCATTTCTAATCATTTTCTAAATAATTAATTTATATTAATAATATCCAAAAAATATAATTTTTCTAATTTACATTATAATATTCACAAATAGGAATAAAACATATAAGATATTACAATATTTTTTAAATAATGATCTTAATAGTGTATAAGGGTTCACTAAAGCTCGATGCTGTGTGTAACACAAGATATTAATGATATTAAATTTATTTAAAACAAATTTATAAAATATTAGGGAATTAAAATTTACCAATGTAAAATAAATTCCATCCTCAATATTTGAACCCATTCATGGGAAAAAAGGCTTTAATATTTGAAAATCAATTTGTCAAAAAACATATAGTTAAAGAGGATAATAAAACATCCTCCTGAAATGAGGGAAACAGATATACGAATTTATTACAGAATAACCCATAAAATGGTTTCAAAATAGGATAACATTATATAGATGTAATGATTTTGAAATAAAATTAATATAATTTCTTTATATCATTGATCTCTAGAAAGTGACTATTCGTGAGAATATTAATTAACACAATAGAAAAAACTCAAATAGGTGATAAATATACCTTTAATTCACCAGAAATAAATGTAATATGGCAATTTTTTTATTCAAATCCCTTTAAAAAAGATGAATAAATTTCATGAGATAGTATACTTACTTGAATTTGTTCAATTTTATTAGCACATTATAATATTTTGGTTATTCTAGATCAATTTTTCCATCATATCTTAATCCAAGAACAAAACACCAAAGATGAAATTATTATGTATTATGTACTAATATTTTCATTTCATGGATCATCAGAACCATAAATGGATTAAATTTAATTTCTAACATCTCAAGATATTTACTATAACCAAAATGTTTATATTAATTTCTAGAATATAGATAAATAAAGAGTATTTAGTAATAAAACGTCAAAAATTATACCCAATGATCAACATAACCCATTTCATAAATATATAATCATAGGGATCCTCAAAAATATGTCCGACCAAAATTGAATACCTAATATTGGGTTCGTTTTATATCACATCATCACATGATAACCTATACCATAATCAAGAAATTATTAAAATATCTCATAAAATCTTATTTCATTATGTATATACCATATTCATTTTAAAATATATTTCATAACTAAATCATATATTCATCCAAAATAAAATCCAACACTTATTCATTAAATAAAATCTTAAATTACCGATTAAAATTATTTTCATTATATGTTCAGGTTCAGAATTTCACTAATAGATAATCATAGGCTTATTAAAAACATCGAATTTGATTTTATTATTCTATATTATAACTAGAGAGGGACAATTAATTCTAAGAATAAGGTAATATTTAACTAAATTATGAACATTAATATTTTCATAGGGCTCCTCTATACAAACACCTTCAAGAATTTCCCAACACTATATTAGATGATATATTTTCCGTAATTACAACGGCCCACTAAAGCTATTGTGATTTTATAAGCATCCCTTCATTAGTTTTCATTATATTTTGGTTGATTATTATCAACATTAGTCTTTTTATTAGGGAATTTATTCTAATAATTATCAAATTAATTTCATCTATATCACTAATATGTGGTTGGTTTATTTTACTGAATCATATCCTCATACAGTTCATTAACTAGATTATTTAAATTTCATTGATTGTATTTTTCTTGATGGACAGCTCACCCACACATTAAAGATCTTCTTTATTTCATTTGGGAATTCACCATATTGTTACTTCCATTATTTGTGAAATTTTGTTGGATTGAAATGTTTTATCCCTACATAGAAATTAAACTTGGGATTAAATCAAACTACATATTCTATTAATCATCACCCGAAACATGATTGTATCCATCTCCTATTTACACTTTGAGTGCATATCAAACAATTTTTTCATAGGTTCTAAAATCCCTTTTGGTCAATTAATTCTGATGAGCATGTTTCAAACCACTAAAGAATCAATCATTTTTTCTATCTAGAATTTTGATAAAATAAATCAAAACCTTAATGTATTGTTAAATATTCCTTATAGGAACCAATTAATTCATCTTCTATCTATATAAGCTCAAGTAATTTCTTCTCCATTTATATATGTAAAATACGAGGGATGTAATTTCTATAAAATATCCCATTAGTATTCTTCCATTCCATATATTTAATTTCATCATATTTCCTTATATTATTTATGACATTACATAATTAATATAATTCACCTTAAAATTATAATATGGAATGAAAGGATTTCATTTCCAAAATTTAGATAACAAAAAAATATATTGTACATCACATTAATACATTGATCAATGACCATTGGATGAAAAGTCTCATAGATGGTGTGTGTATGTTTTCATTTAAAATATTCAATGGAGTGGTTCTCCTTCCCTAATAAATTTAGAAGATCCCATAACATATGTAACCACTTATAAAATGAGAGTGTTCAGTGATCAAAGTTAAAAAAAATTAAATCTATCTTATATAACATTTGTTTTCTCATAAGGATATCAAATTTATTATCCATAACATTTTTCACATAATTCCTTCATGTTCAAGTAATGGACTATAACAGAAATTATTGTTGTGTGAAAAAACAATCATAATTGGAAACCAAATAACCACAAAATGATTTATATGATGTCAAAATACATACAATTTCTTATCAATCCAGGAAAAAAAATTTCATCATAGGTTACTCATGGTAATTATATATTCATAACCATCATTATGGTTAGTATTGTGTTTGTGAATTTGAAAAAAATAACCCCTAAGAGTTTCAAAGGATGTTTGTATCAAGGATAGTTATCTAGAACTATGTGGAGAAACATTCAAATACCAATGCCCCAATTTAAGGGTTATTACATCTAGGTATAACTATTTTATAGCCACATCCACATGTAGTGTCTAGAATGGGATGCAGTTTCATTTAAACTAGTTTATATTTCCTTTAGTAAAATTCTAACGAATTTTTCAATACATTCACTTATCGTTAGGTTTAACACTAATGTTTTATGAAAATAATATCCATTTATTTAAAAACCCTATTCTGTAAAACCCAATTTAAACCCAATATTTTCATACATAAATATTACATATTTTTATATGAATGTTTGACACATTTCACAGATACAAACTATAAGAAAATAATGGTTTAATATCCACGATGACAATATATGTAATACTTATATTTTATGAAGAAATATAAATGTACAAAAAGGATACCTCCATTTAGTAATATTAATCGGAATAAGCTACAAAAAACAAAAATTTTATCTTCTAAAAAAGAATAATTAGAAAGGGTAAGCTCATTTTCTCAGTAAGGGTAAAAATATTGGATATTAATCGATGATCATAAAATGTAATAGGATGTTAAAAAGAGTATGAGATCATGAAAATAACATAAAATGATCATAAACAATTTTTAAAAGAGGATATATATGTTTCCAGCTAAAGAACATTATCATTTCTAATACATGCATCATAATATGGAGAAATCATTAAAAATAAATCATGAATCATATGTTAGTTTTATATAAGTGTGTAACCATAATAAGTATAGAAACCATTTCATATATCAAGGTAACTATATATATCATAAAATAATATTTTATTAGGTATCCCTACATATTTCCAATAACATAAAGGATCACGAATCATCACATGTTTCCCATACTGGATCAATAACATTAACTTGATTCCTAAATTGGATCAATAACATCCTCTAATTTCCCATAATTATCTCATAATATATAATTTTTTACCTAATGTATTGGTTCGATGAATAAATCCCACATTTCACACAATCAATGTTTTTATGCTCCATAAGATCCTAAAACACTAATCATATCATAAATAATGGAAAGAAAATATGTTTCATTATCAGTTCATCATATTATATCATGTGGGAAAATGAGTATCGTAAAATTCTATTCATCATAGTCATATAAAAATACCTGAATAGAAAGAATTGTTATGGTACCAATGGATTATGTCCCCATTTAGATATAAGAGACAAAAATGGTTGTTATTGATAAATATGATCAATAGAACATTCTTACAGAAATTATCCTTTCAAATTTGAAATAACATCCCTAAAAAGTAATGAATACATAAATACTCATTAATGAATTTTTTTAATAAATTTTTTAAAATTTGTAGTTTTTGATTAAAATAATTCATAACTCTTGTTGTTGGAATGTTTTTTTTCATTCCTCAAATGTTAAAATAAAGGCGCCTATGAAATGTTCAAAAAAAATTGAAAAATAACACATTTAGGAAAGGAAAAGAATATTAAATTTAAAACATTTTATTATAAATAAAAATGTTGAAAAAAATAATTTAAAAACAAACATAATAATTATTTATAAATTCATTAAAAATGATTATAAAGCATACATGTAGAAGAAAAAGTATTTTTAGGAAAATTGGGAAATATGGTTTTTATTTAGAAAATTTCTTTTGGTCAATTTTGTTTTTAAATATAGGAGAAGAAATTGGAAAGCATTATTCTCTATAAAAAACCATAGGAAAAGAAAAAAAATTCATTTAGCAATATGTTTATTATATGATATCATAATTAAAATCATAATCATTAAAAATCTTGACAAAAAATTATATTTTATCATAAAACCATTAGCAAATTAATAACGTCTGAATCATAAGACACTTGAATGGATGAAAATTAATTTTATATATAATCACAAATAATTATAATAATAATATTTATAAAAACATTCTAGGTAATTATATACACCACATTAGATAAAAAAGTGTGAATAAAAAATTTGTCTCATGTAAACAAAAATAAGTTAGAAATCCCATACCAAATTCATAACTTTTTAATCATGATTTATATGAAAGAATAAAAATAAATGAAACTATAAATAACAGGTAAATAAAAAATTTATTGATCTAAAAAATTAAATTGGTAGTGTATTCACCATAGATAATTAAAATGTGGAAAATATGGCATATGTCCAACCAAGGTAAATGTTATATTTGAATACATTACTTCAAGTCTCAAAATTTTATATACACATAAAAAACTTATTTGTAATAAAAATATCATAATTATAAATATATATTTAACATTAGTTATATTTATAATAAAATATATGGTTTAATAAAATCATTTTATTACAAATATAGTAACAATATAATGTAAAAATAACTATTTTTTGTGATAATATCTACAATATTTATGTAAATTTTGGTTCGGTAGATTTTGTCCTTGTACATTTATTATGGTTCCATAATATCCAAAAAATATATAATTTTTCAATATCATATAAAATTATTATAAACTAGTTTTTATTCTTCAATATAAGTTATATGTTGAATTATAAATTACACCCTTCATGGAGGCGACATGTTGTACATATGATTGAACAATATTTTCATATTCCTAAGTATATAATTGAAGGAAGGTATATATTAATTAATCATTAATGATAAATTTTTGTATGTCATATATATCATATATATTCATTACATGTATCATTATTACCATCCATGTAGATATAAAATGACGAACATAACATGTGGCTTCATGGAGGTGGTAGTCGAGACTTACCCATGAGTGATAGTATTATTTTCTAATAGATTTGGCGGTATAAAGGAAAATGGAATATTATAAATATATAATTGTGCTTATTTAAAAAAATATACTATAAATTTTTAAAATACATCATTATATGTAGTCAGGAGAAGTGTTTATAGACAAAAATTACATTGGTTCGTGGGGAAGAAGTCTTATGTACACATGATCAATAATTTCATCTCTCATTTGATGAAAGAAGATACATATATAGAAGGTGGAAGTAGCATAATAATATTTTTAATTATATATTAAAATAAATATGTTTTATATCATCCAATTTTATGAATACTTGAAGGAGGTTGACAAATATATAAAATAAAAACAGTTATAATCAATACCTCTTCTTCAGGAAACATCAATAGGTAAACACCATTAGCCTTATTAGGAGGATTAATATTTATAATAATGACCCTATGACATGGAGAGTTAATTGGAAAAATTATATTTGTAGATATATGATAATAAAAAATGTTTTTTGAGTTTGAAGATAATATTAGAGGGGATTTTGATTTAAATATGCAGAAATGAACCCATAAGGAAACTACATAGAAGCTTCCCAAAAGAATCCAAAATTATAAAATAGATATAAAAAAATGAATTAAAATTAACATAATAAATATTATTATAGAATAATGTTGGACTATATTAGGAAAATGGGATTTATATTTGATTTGTCGGCATGTATATCCTTATCTTTTTTATTAATCTCCGAAAAATATGTTTTAACTATAACATTGGTAATTAATTATTACTATTTTAACAATTCCTTGTGACAAAAAATGATGAAAAATAACACAATATTAGTAATTATTATTAAAATTTTTGAATTAATTTAATGTAATTAATTCACAAAATTATATGTCTTTTACTAAAAATTAAAATTGTAGAGGCAACATAAAAAAAAGGTTTCCAAAGAAAACATCTCTTTAAGTATAAAATGTGTTATTTAAAAATGTACATAAATTGATTTAAGTGAAAGAAATTGATATATTTATAATATAATTTATTAAATATTAATATAAAATAGATTTAAAAATATAATTTAACCATTCAGATACTTTATATGAGAAGTCAATATGCAATTATAATATGTATTTGATACTATTCATTGAGAAATTAATATTTTTAGAAAATTCACAACATTTCACCATATGATAAATTTAACATCATTATTTAAAAAATCAAATAATATTTAAAATAGTGTAAAAACGAATTTTTAAATTTAGTGTGTCCGAAATGACAAAACCTCTTCTTAAAATAATTTTATTTTACATAAAAATAAATTTATTGTTATAATATTCATCGAAGAATATTATATAAATGATAAATAATTTTTTTATATAATAAATAAATTTATTTAAAATAATTAATAAATAATAAATAATTTCATTTATTAAGATAAAAACACATCATTCACATAAAAATGGGTTTTTTAGAGAATTATTTCTTTTTTATTCAAATGTTTATTATATTTATCTATACAATAGTGATAATAATTAAATTAACTTTTTCAAGTTTATCCATATAATTTTCATAATTTAGTTTGTTCTATGCATAACCACAAATTAAATTAATATGTTTTCAAATCTATTTTTAAATAATAATGTTAATATTTTATTGTGGTTCAATAATACATTGAGTGGTGTGTAATGTAAGATAACAGAGAACTTAAATTTATTTGATGAACTATTTAAAAAAATTTATTGGTTCTAATGAACTGAATATGTTTATGAATTCCAATACTAATAAATATTTTCTTATTCAACACATATATATGAAAAAATATCTTTTAATTTGTGTATATAACTCCCTAAATGACACAAATTTTATTCCAAAAAAATATGACGTTGACCAAAACAATCACTTTCAGTGATTTTGTTTGTTCCCCCTTGTCATTGAGATTAAAATTTTATTTTACATTCTTCAATATCATTCATATTAAGCTACTAAATATCATTGAAAATAAAACACATTTTCACATTTCATCTCATATAAATCATTCTTGAATATAATAACATACGAATGATCACCCCCAATAATAACCCTTCCAGTTGTTCATTTTTGTCAATTTTATAATATTATAAATTTAAAACAAAATAACATTAATTCTACTTAGATTTTTTTACTTTATATGAGAAAATACAAATGAAATATAAATATAGTTCCCCAATATTTTACAATAGTAAACTTCCCATCAAAATCATTTACCTTAATTTCACAATATCATTTTTATACTAGGAATGATATACTCTATGCCACTTATCCTTTCTTATTTAGATTATTCTAGAAGACCAACATCATGTTGATCACATTAGTTTCAATAGGATATCAAACCAAATAAGACGTGACATTATTCAATATTCAAATCATATATTCCTTCAGAAATTCCATCCAATACTCATGTTTGGATGATTTTTAAAAACTCATTTGTTCAACTTGTGAAATAAATATAGTATGATTTGAATTAATAAACCTTTTCAATGATTGAACAAAGATTCTATTATCACCAAAATTTTATATTTTAAATGTCTCTAATTTCTTGATAACATATTATAAACCAAACTAGGGATAAAATTATAAATAGATAATTTAGAATAATCAATTTTTTATAATATTTATTTACAATTGTAAAACTCACATGTCATCCAATGTTTTATAAAAACTTCATCAACATTATAATTAATAGTATGTGATGTTTCTAAAGTATCATCATTTTATAAACACTTACATAAAATAAATTATTAACATTTAATTATTATATATATATAATTGTTAACTCCTTCTACTAGGTTTGTATCATAAAATTATTATAATGAATCACACATTTATCATTGGAAATTTCCTTCCAAATATTCGTTTGACTCAATTTGAAATATTAAATAATATAAAAATACTCTACAATATAAGAAAATTTATATTTCAACAATATGGAATTTTATCTAATTTGAATACATATTATTTCCAAATGTACGAATAATATAATAAGAAAAAATAACAATATAGTAATATAAAAATCATGATAATTGGGGTCCCTTAGTTTTTTCATAGTTATTTACAGTTTAGAAAATAGAACAAACCAAAAGAAATCAGATTTTAATTTTATAAATAGTATTTAGTACATTAGGTGGGAAATTAAAGAATTTTTGCTGAAGGAAATATGTGGTATTTATTGGAATTATAAATTTAATATGACTATTCAAATAGTAGACTTCACTATTGGAATAATAATTTGACCATTAGAATAGTAGGTCAACATTAAAATTAATAACATATTTATTGGAATAGTAAAATTACATGTAAATAATAGTAAAAAAATTTGTTTTAACATAAATATTATAATTTCAAAATTTAAATATTCATACTAGAAACTCAAAGAAATTATGAGTGTATTTATGATCAAATGTATTTTAAATAATTTTTGAAAACCATAATTTTTATCATAATAAGTAAAAATATATAAAATATTAAATAATTTTTTATAAAATTATTTTATATTTCGAAAAAACACATAACCATTTTCCAAATTTGTTTTTTATATTATTATAAAAAAAGTTATGTATATAGTAAAAATACAATTTTTCAAATAAATAGTGTTTTACATTATAGTAGTGATGGAATAATGACATAATAAGTTATAAGTGATTATATAACACCAAAATATAATTATTGAGTCAAATAAATCATTAAAATAATATAAAATAAATTTTTTTTACATGACTAAAATTTTAATTTCTAATTTCTCTATGATAATTTATTCCACTGAAAATATTAATTTTTTACTCAATGGTTTTTTATGAAATAATAATTTTTTTATGAAATGGTTTCAAAGTAAGAAATAGCTGAATTTTTTTCAAATAATTTTTTCACTCAAAAATAATACCATTATTATTATAATTTTTTCGAAAATATTATTCAATTGAATATTTTATCCCAAATACCACTCCAACTAAGTATAATTCCCCATCTACCCACATTGTAAAAAAATCACCAAAGTCATATCATTTTGTATGATATTTAATATTACATTCTCCAAAGCCACATATAATCACTACAAAAGTTTTTGTTTTATATAAATCAAATCCATCATTGTTCTACTTCCAAATCAAAAGATTAGTCATCAATAATGTAATAACCCTTTAATCCTTTTTTCGTTGTTATTATTTCTAATGTCATATTCTATTTTAATTTTAATCCATCCAACATTATTTAATACAAATTATATAAAATTTTATTTATATTATGATATTTTAAACTATTTAAATCAATTTAATATATATATATATATATATATATATATTATCTCCCAATTTTGAAAAGTCTTATTAATGGTCATTTTACCTGCTTAAAAAGATGATATAAATATATTACATACCACCAAATCAACATCGAGTTAATGAATACTATTGCTGATATATATATATATTCATATTTAGTTTATTTCATAAATTTAAAAATGAATGTATTATAAAACCATGACATCTCAAAAAAACATGTTAATTTCAAAAACATGTCATAGAACATTTCACATATTAATCAATTATAAATAATAAATTATAATGGTTATAATTAATGAATAATTTTATACACTTACAAATCAATGTTTAAAAAATCATAAGTTGAATATTTTTGATGTTTAAACATAAAAATGAAAAAAACCCAATTGAAAGGGGCTCATCAAACATCATTTCATATTTAGTGTTTTTCTACCCTTTATCACAATTCTCTCTTTGATTCTAATAAAATATCTTTTATATTTATTTTATATTACATTCGCTTATGTTATTCGTTGGATATAAATTATTCTTGATCATTTAATTGTTATCTTAGCTTAAATTCACGTATTAATAAGAAACCCTTTTTCTCAAAACCACTCATAGATTCTCCCTTTTATTATTCTTCCCCGATTACAAAACAAATGATCATTTAATTACAATTGAATACTTTATGAATCCATAAATGATGTTTTCATAGATCCTTTTTTGGAACCTATAAGTTTATTCATTGTCTTATTTTTTAAAATATCATCATATAACATATTTCTTCGAAGGTTCATTTTATTTTAATGATTATGATATGTTTCATTTCAATAGGTCATGTATTATTATATTAATATTAAGATGTGATCTCTGGGAATAATATTATAAATACCTATAATGCATTTTGTAATGTTACATATCCCATGTTATTATTTTCTGTTACCATGTTTCTTTATTTTTTCTCATTATATGCAATATGTTTTTGAAACATATCTTCTGTTTGAATATAATGTAATATTTTATGACATTATATGCATTTGATTTAAACAAAATGTTCTGATTTATCAATTTTATGTATTTGACACATTCCATGTCTCCATGAAATGATTTCATTATGTCTATATTGATTATCTAATTGTTATATTATGATGATGGCAATTATGTTCACTCTTGTACTATATTGAATCTTTTCTCAGGTTCCTTCCCTATTATCCACCCCCTTAATTGTTTTTTTGAGATACCATTCTTTTAAATATCCAACTAATTGATTTCAGGTACAAGTGAGACCAAGAAATGATAATATTGGACTACATAAATGGGTATAGAAAATTTTTAATGTCTTATATATATTCATGTATTGTGAAATAATTTTCCCTCAACACTAAACCAAACGATTTTGGAATTTTAATTGTTATGTATTTTAAAAATGATATAATAATCATGTACAATAAATATTTATGACCATAAATACAATATATTCAGATCTCTCATTGAACATTACTAAATTATTTTATTCGATATTGATATAATAAGGGATATAAAATACCTCTAAGCTTATCAATAAGGGGTTCATTACAAATAATAACTAAAAACGATTTTCAACTAAATCTGGTAAATATAGGAACCAAAAATGCATATAGAAGTCTTTGTTTCTATATTGTCGCCAAAATAATATCAGGGATCCTTTATTTTATTGGATGGTTCTCCCTATATACAAAAGTATTTATTTTTCTCACTAGAGAACTCTCTTTGTATTTGGTGTTTATGGAGAATTATTCATTCCACTTTCCATACTTCTCAATTTTTTGTTTAAAAATTGTATTTATTTTTATATTCAGATCATTTATTGTATAATCATATTTTTTCTAACATAACCCATATTATTAAGGATATTTTATAAACTTTTTTGAATCTATATAAATAATTTTATTTATTTAGAAGATAACATACAAAACTCATATGATTAAATTTATAAGTCGAAGTCATGAAACACATTTCCCTGCTAGTTTAATTGACACTCATTTATAAACATACATATGGTTGTATTAACTCAGTAGGTTTTCCATCCCGAGTTTAACTAAATTTTTGGTATTGTAAATTTTTTAAGGAATATATCATATAAATTGATCATGTCAAAATATATCTTTTATATATTCTTTAGATAATCACTTTCGTTATTCATATCCATGTTATTTTTTCTCCAAATGGAAAAGTATCAAATTTTATATTTTTTTCTATTGTTTATTGAACAATAAAAATTTGAAATTATCCTAGGAAATTTGAAATATATTTTCTCTCATACATTATAACATCACCTGGATTATTTGATTTTTCATCTTCATTGTGGTACATACATCATTGTGAAACATAATGTCAATGCCATTATCAAAATGATATGAAACACACAAGATATTATGCTTTATAAAACTAATAATGTGGACATAAATACTTAAATTCTTACCAATATTGGTGAATCCAAATAATTTATCAAATTTTGTTCCATCAATATCAAAAGTAATAACGTCTCCATCATAACATTAGATTCCATTTAATATAATTTTATTATTATTCATGAGTGAAGACAACACAATATGATTTATCCAAGTTTAAAATAATTTTATGGATCTATAAGAAACTGAAACCACTATTTCCTTCTCATATGTATTCCTTCACCTAATGGAATTATAATTGTACTTTTTCTTTAGTTTCTTTGATAGTTTAAAAAGACACATATTAGTGGGGTGTTTGGATGGGTCACACCTCCCCTATCTTTCTCCATGATAATTGATTATATGATTCAATTTTACCATATACTATAGTTGTTTTATTGGATAAAATATAGGAAATTTTTATTAAATCCCTCTTGATTCATCAACCCTAATTTATTAGGGAATGAAAAAATTATATTAGGTTGTCTGTACATACATTCGATTATTCCAACTACTCCCATCAAAAAAATTTATATTTCTAAATAAATAGATCATTTTGTGAATTATTTTCTAACTAAAAATAAACATTTAAGATTCAATATTCTAATTTAATGGTTAATTCTATTTTACCTTGACCTTCCTTATAGTCTTGTGTTCCACATTACATTTCTCCCAAAACTCATTAATTATTTAATTTTTTGAAACACTATTTTATTTATCATTGGGTGCATCTACATTCCTAATAAATTCTAAAAATTTCTCACCCATATATTTATTCATACAATACTTATATATTTATCCAATTTCTCAAATAATTAGTTAATGGTAACATGTTAAAATTTATGTGTTTTTTGTATCGTTATTAAATATAACCACTTCTTTTGATCAATAAAAAATTTCCTTGACAAAATTAAAAAATACATGGTAGGTTTTACATAAGAAATGTTCAACTTCACCCGACATTACTACCAAGAAGTTTAATATACTTATTAACAGAAATGTAATTTAATTTTGAAATATAATTCATCTCATATTTTCCTTTAAGGATTTCATTGACATATATCATATTTTATCAGAACTCCTCATATATCTCATTAATGTATGTGTGTTTTCAATTTTCAATAGATATCCTGGATAACACATTCCCATATATCTATGACCTATTTTAAGTCACATGATTCATATTTTACTTCATGAGTTACAAGAGATCCATCTATAATAGAAAAATTGTTGGTTTTTCCTAATTATATGTTTCATTATCATTTAAATTCTCATTTTTCATCACCCTAAGGTTCTTTAGGGTGATTTTACTTATCCATTAAAGTTATTAGACCTTCAACCTCTATATAATCTTTCTACCATTTATATATTTATCATAATATGGTACATCCCACATTTATGAAGTATTCTTTTCTTCATTATATTATCCTTCCTTTTTTCTTTTGATGACCATTCCTTTATTGAATCTATTAACAATATTATTTATAATTATAAATATTATATGTTCTTGGTTATCATTATCATCAACTTGTTTATTATTAGGGAAACTAATTTGATATTTCATAATATTTATAGAATTAACTAACATTAATGGAATTGTATGATTAATTTTATCTTTTCATCATTACAAACAAACATAAAAAAAAATTAAGTCATTAATATATTTTATGATAACATTATATTAGGACACATCCTTTTGTGAATTAATTCGAATATGTATTTTAATACATTTCTATAATTAAAATATATATCAGAAACAAATTTTCATTTTATCCTTTTTGAAAAAAAATATCTCATATGATTAGAAAAAAAATTCTTTTGTGTTTATCAATAGTCTACATACTCATGCCATGAACCTTTTAGATGGAAATCATTGAATCAAATTAATCAAGTAGAATTATCATATTATTTTTTACCATACTATAATTTAAAGTAATTTATCAATATATTTGAATCCACCACACAATTGTGTTCCAAAAAATTCCAAAATTCATTCATTTTTTCATCTTTTCCCATTGAATTGTCCTTACTTTTTTATAATATTTTTGAAACCATGAATATTTAATATTTATTCTCTATAATGGATTCCATTGAAAATCCTCTATATTCATTTCATTGTTTTTATACACATTTCCCATTATACCTTCCTCGTTTATCTGGTTCAGGAAAACAAATTCTGGTCACTGTCATTAGAATAAATATTTATTTTAGGTAATAGAGTATTGGTTGGCCCAAATTCAATCTGATTTAGAAAATTTTCAATGATATTAAAAATATCAAAGACAACAGATTGAATATATGAAAATATCGTATCCTTATATAGATGAAATTCATTTCCTCAGTCAATAGGAATTATTTTATTATTGACATTATACAAAGACTCCATAGATAAAATCAATCAACTATATATCAGTCAAAACCAAACCTCTATGCTTGGTAATACCAAAAACCAAATTATCAATGTTATGATGCCAACGTATATCCATGGATAGAGTAAACCAGTACTAGGAGGTGGAATTAGTGGTATAACAAAAATAGAAACATTTTTCTAATGATTTCATGTGACCAGCTACTGAATATATATATATATATATATCCAAGATTGTTATAAAATTATAACAGAATGAATGATATATAAGACATATAGAGCACAAAAGAATACATGCTCATATAAATCATACTATCATGAGGATAAACCCCAATGCATATTTATTTCAATACATCTAATCATCTTCCTATTTTATTATCAATATGAAAAAGGAATCATCTAGAGTGATTTCAATATACACTCATGTATATGTAATAATGACTATCCTCAATAAGTTGATCGATTTGCAATTCCTCAACCTCGTGTACTTCCAGGATTTAGATCACATGTGCACCCTTTATAGTCTCACTAAATATTAGAAAAAATACCTTATATCATTATATATAATGAAATACAGGATAACTAAAATTTTCATCCTAATAACTTTCACTATATTCATATAAGAGACCTATATATATTCGTACACTAGTCATACATTGTAGTGTGAACGCATTAATTATAGTGTAATGAGAAAATTTGATAACTATAGGAACAAAATATTTATGAACAATGACAAAAATTATGTCATGACAATCTACATTATGGTTTGAGTATTATATATTATCATATATACCTAAATCCATATAAGATAATTAAAGGAATGAATCTAGTGCGTTTAGTCTGAGATATTAGAATCCTCGTTCTAGAGAGACATTAGAATTTTGTGCAATAATCAATGTAGTGTGAACCTACCAATTGAATTATAATTCATTCAATTACATCAAGAGATAATAAACCTCAAAAAAAAAAAAAGTACAAATATTCATGGGTTATGAAATGATACACAATCATCAACCCTTACCCCTCAAAAAATATTCATGGGTTACTTTTTCTTACTATGTAATTACACGAATCCATTACATTGAATTTATGTTATAAGTATGATAATTAGATTGTGGTGTCCAATATCAGTGTGAAACTTCTTCAAACACAATAAAATTATAGATCAAGGACAATACTTCATGTTTGTATAGAATATTGAATCTTTAAAATGATAATAATTTATATCATCGTGTAACTGCATAAAGACTCTAAAAAAACTATCAGTATGATACCAATAAATATTATTTAAAAACAAAAAACTGCTAATTATTTTATTATTATTGTAGTCATAACATGTCTAAAATATGATGAAAATAATATATTACAATTTAGTATTTAAAACGTTTTGTAAGAATACACCACACCAGAACCTATAAACTATATTTGTGTGACAATGTCCAAATTAATATCAACTCTGAGAACCCATTTTTCTATTCCCGTGATGAGGGGCTTCTCCAAAACTATTATTGGTGAAAGGAGAAATTTATATTCTAATAATTCATTTCCTGAGGGGATTATATAAACTAAAAAGTTTCTCTAAATCATATAATCCAATTCATTTATGGGTTAATAATATGATTCATATATACTTTTGAGAGCTACATTTCTATCCTACATTAAAAGTCTTAATGTATTCCAAACCTTAGTAGATTAGATATGAACTAGGGATATAGTAAATTTGTAAATAAAGAAGACATGATAAATGATATAATAGGTTTTCGGTGATAATTCTCAACCCCTACCTACTATCTCAAACTAGTCCCTCAGATATTAAGGTCTTCCCTTTAGTAGTATCATTGATCATAATGTATGAATTCCTATAAAGATGTATATACTGGGTGTATTAGATATACACTATAGAACACCAAAATTTTGTTATATATTTATATATTATAAATATGTTGTTCATTGATGATATTATTTGGTATAAATTTAGATATGAACATAACCATATCACATCGTAACATGTCAAATATCAACATAGATGAGTGACAATACCAACATTAGATTGTGTTGGGGAATAGTTTAACCATTGATGGGTTTTATGAGGGTTAAAAATTATCCTAGGTAACATTGAAGATAACTCAAAAACCTAAAAATAACCACGATATAATTATATATTTGGACTAAGTAATAAAACATGTAAAAAATGTGTACTTTTTACTATTTGATTAGAGCTATTGCAAAATAATTTGTTATAGATCACTATGGAGTAATCAAATGGATCCTCTATTTATGAAAATCCAATGGATGCATGAATATTTTTTAAAGCTACGAAGGATCCATCTATATACACTATTTCAGAAACCAACTTGGGTCAACCCGAAACTGATCACCTGAGCCTATCCATGGAAAGTCCCTAAAGGGTATTTCGGATCCCCACAGGCTGCCAACTATTTTCATGCATCAACAGAGAGACAAATCGAAATGCATTAAACCAAAAATAAATAATTAAAATAAATAGAAGAAAGATAAACAGATCTTCCAAAATATATATAACTATCAAACTGATCATTGTTTATACAAAGCAAAAAATTGAACAATAGGATAAAAATGAAACTGAACCAAGGAATCCATAGTGTCTCCATGTGTTCGCAAGGGTCACTCTCTAATTCTAAAGACAACCATCACACATGGTGATCAATACCAAGCCAAACGAGTATCTCAATATATATATAAAAATATTATAGGTGTGCGTATTACAACTCATTTTTCATGCCCAAAAAATCTATTCCCAATAGAATTCCATTAAAATAAATGAATCATTAACATGAATATTTAAATACAATATATAAAAGTAACCATTTTAAAAAATTCACTACTATAAAAAAACTCAATCCATTTCAATTTACAAATTTAAAATAAAAATATTTTCAATGGAGGAACAATATGAATTTTTAGAAGGGAAAGTTTTCATGTCATTTATGATGGAGAGAGTGTGTGTAAAACATTTAGAAAAACATTTTCCATAAACACATGAAATCCTATTATGATTTGGGGAAAGTAGACACCTTTTTTGATGAAACATGAACAATAGCTATACAATAAGGGTAATGGAATATATCACACAAGAGTGTCCAATCAATCATTCTTTTCAATCATCCATAGTATATAACTAAGTGTAAATAGACCTTGGTGGAACCTATGAGCTCATGAATAATCCATAACATACTAATAAATGTTGAATCATCATATAAAGCTTGCCTCACTCGATGAAATAAATTCTTCATAACATACTCAGGCACATCCAACATAGTACATACCGATGTGTCTAATCCTATCACAATAAAAACAGTATACCCATGGTATTTTCCAATAGATATTATGTAACCTATCTAGTGAATCATTGATTCTCAAAAGATTAAAAACTATGAAATTTTATCCATGACCCGATATATAAAATAAGGTGATCGAATGATGCTGAAGAAGTATCCATTAACGTACACATATATAATTATTAACAGAACATTTATCTCCTGAATCCCTGTAATGAAAAACCATTTATAATTCAACTCATAAAATCATATAGGAGTACACACTATGGATGTCCAATTTCCTCACTAAGTACATGAGTCTTGAGGTTTCCATAAAGTGGATACATCACAAATATAAAATAAACACAACGAGGTGATTATCCAAGGAGGGATTCATAATCAAATTTTCACCATTTTCAAAAAATTTCCAAACGGGCCTCAAACACATTCCACACAATCATTATTTATCTAAAAACAAAATACCCTTCTAAATGATTCTTGAACACACCATTTTGTATTTCAAAATAATTTTTCAAATCACACTTAAATATTAAAATCACACATTCAATGAAAATCCATTTTTAATAAACTTCCACTAAGGATTTTAAACACCACCAACTACCAAACCATTCTTAAAATCCAAATATAGCTTTCTTTTTAAATAACAAACCAATTTGAAAACATAATTTAGGAACAAAAATAATCAATTTACATAATATAAATATATTCATAAATCTAAACCATTCATTAGATATCAGAATGCACAAGATAAATCCAACCTGACATTTAATCGAACACATGGTGTGCAATATTTAACAAAATAATTCCGTTTATTTCATAACAATGGAGAAATCACTATTTTTTACAGGAAAAAATAATTTTCAATGAAGAAAATAATTATTTATTATATGAGAATAGCGAATATATAATTAAATAAATGACTCTAGAATTAGAAATGATTGTGTAAAGGGAAACATACCACAATCTCATGGTACATCAATTACAAACATTCAAAATCACACAATGAGGGTTCCAAGAGCCATTATATATGAAGAGAAACAATATAGAAAAAAATCTCACAAAAAAATGGAAACATGAACCCTTGATCTACATTAATAATTGATAAAGTGATCTCAGGAGGAAATAATAGAAAGAGGTATAGGGAGATGAAGGGAGATAATTACCTAGATAAATCTACCAAAACCATGATGAATCACAAGATCTACACCAAAGAAGAGGACTTGATACTTAGAGAAGGATGGATGAGCCTCTTTCGTTTCATATGAACCAGAGGTGTGAAAATTAGCTGTTTTGTATTAGAAATGCCGTCAGTAGTTTGGTTTGAGTATAATAATTTTTAATATATGGTAATATACACAGTATTCCCACACTATTTTGTAAACTATGCACCAACTGAGTGGGGTCGTTCGTCCCTGAGAAAAAAACCTCCCTAAATGCTTAAAACACATATTAAATAACCCTCTATAGGTCTTTATCCCTCATCCAGAAGCATCCATAATTCCACATGATATCTTGGATCAAGTATCATAGTTTACTCTAAATTTGTGCCTACCATAGAATCCAATATAAACTCTCCAAAACTCAAAATATAAAACCATCATACCCAAGACATGATTGAAAACTAATGTCCAAAATATAATCATGAAAATATTTCCTAAATAAAAATACATGGGATACAATTCTCTACACCATAAATTTTTCTTCCTCTAAAATGACTCAACATCATCGAGTTGATCAATCCAAATCTAAGGATTTCGACATGATCACAACCAATACTCTTAAACAAAAATCTAACAGACATCCAAATTTAACTGAAACATCATGTGTAAAAAAATGAAAACCACCTCCCCCAAAAAAATGAGGAACTAAAAGGGAAAACTCTACAACCAATCCTTAATCCAAATCATTTAACAGGATTCCCAAAACTCTACTGTTCGACCAAACCTAAAAGTGATCTGAATATAAAAAATTGGGATGAAATAAAGCTCTTTCTAGACTATATCTAAACCCAAAATAGCATCTCAACATAAGAGGACAGTTCAGAATGACCACCATAGGAATCTTACTGGACTTACCTACTTTCAGATGGACCAAAATAAAAAATGTGGTGAGTCTCCCCACCATTTTGAACCCAATTGATCGAACTCATATTACATGACAACACAATTACATTCCAACATCGACCATCCACCCCCACCATTAGGGGTACCTCTAAGAGAAAATTTATGTAAGTGTTAATATAACATCAATAAGGGAAACTACCTCAAATTTCATTAAGAAGTCTCCATTCCCACACTGATGGCAAAATAACACCACGGTTTCTCACTCCCCTAGAATTTCTGACAACACAAGAGCATTTCTCCATGGCCTTTGGATGGATCCCTGATAATGGAAGAGTATCCTACCTCATAGTCCAAATCCTATAATATCTGATCCCCATGGAAATAATCTATAATATACACACAATAATCACATCCATTTAGAAAGTAAATAGATTTTGAATTTCCAAAGGAAGAACAGACATGAATTAAAAAAGGGGATTCCAATAGATCTACAATTCCCCCTTACATCAGAAACCAAATTGGACACTACTGGTCAAAACCAATATAATTGAAATAAGAATTACAATGAAAATGGAATATAACTAAGCCCAAAGAGCATTCTACTTCTACAAACTACCCCTTGTTACTTCTTGGAATCACCCTGATAGAACCACTGTAAGTGGACTAGTCTCCCACAAGAATGATTTCCCTTCTTTAAACTCTTAAATGATCACTTAATGTTTCCTAGCTTGAGAAACTAATGAAACAAAAAAATTCCATGCCCCGAAGATGATCACAAAAGATCTTGAGGGATTTTAATTCAATGAATAGTCTGAAATCATTTAACCTTATACCAATGTCCTTAATAGAAATCCTTCACCGATTCTAGGTATGTAATGTAGGAATACCATCACAAAAAAACCCTCTATCATATCTTCAATGTGAATAATTTACCTCACCAAATCAGTAAAATAGGTTAGGTATATTTACAACCCTTTCGACTCTAGACTAGGATGCATCCCACACATTAAAAACAGAGCCTTCGATGAATCATTTACAAAATACCCCAGATCATATGGAAGTATGTCCTAAAATCAATGACAAAACTCCAACACCGACCCATCACCCTACAATATATAACACTTATTCATTACCTTCCTTAAAATCGTTATCTCAAAGATAAATTGTCAGATAAAAAATCCTCAATGAAGTCTTTGATAAGAACATCCTGAGGATTGATTTGATAGACTGACATCCTCCACTAACAAGGTGATAATTAAAACATAATGTTGGAAAACATCACCATTAATGACTTGATATACTCAATGTGGCTAAATATCATTTCAATTTTTTTATATATACACACTTGTATTGAGAGGACCCTCATAACCATAAAAAGTGGTTTATTTGACTACTAAAACTCATATAATGTTTTTGGACGGTCAACTAGAGGGTGTGATAATGGGGAACCACCCATAGATGCACCACAATTTTCCATCAAATCCCTATAGGGGGTGAACAATAGAAAACAAGATAACCAATGGCTCGGTTAAAACCAATTCATTAATAAGAGTTATCAAACTCAAACACCGCATAAACAAAAATCCCAAAAGGATAGGAGATCAAACTACCAAACTACCAATTATTCAACAAAATCATAATTTGCCTCTTAAAAACATTTTATAAAGAAAAAAATATGGTGGGTTACCCAATCGACAATGGTATTCTATAGATTCTCAATAACATTCACATTATAGTTGCATTAGAGGGACCTATAAACCATTCCATACTATGAACTCATCCACCCACAACATCACCCATCAACTTTTCTAACATATCGTTGTGTGTGAGAATCGAATCAAATACCAATGTTCAAAATCATGCACTTCCACTTCTAAAAAACATTCAACCCACACTTTCACACTTTCAATCCAATTCCAATTTTAAAATTCATAATGCTTTTATAAATCACACCAGCCACCAAATAAAAAACTATTACACCAAGAAATAATAATTTCGCAATGATTTTAATTTTTTACTTATAATTTTATATGGCTTTAAATTTGTTTTTCTGAGGTGTAAGCTAGTAAAAAAGTGAGTTTTTCTCATTTGATGATAAATGATAGTATTGTCTTGGATGGTTTCAGTTTGTAGGTAGGGCATAGATAATGCCATATGGATTTTCTAGATCAACATTCATCCTTCCCAATGCATGGTTAGTTGGTTAGCCAAATTAAAAAGTTAAGAAGGTGCAATATAAAATGAGAAATGGATAAAATAGTTTAAGATTATTCTTAATATTATTAATATTGTTATTATTGGGATTATTATTATGATAATTATTTCATTAAATATTTTAATTTGGTTTTTAATATTAAATTATTGTTATAATCATAAAATTATAAACATACTGTTAACATTAATATTATTTTTTTTTGATTTTTTATGATATTTAATGTTTTTAGAGTTCATTTTATAATTATTTTTCATTTTTTTCGTTTCTTTTAATTTTTTCCCACTCTCCCTCTTCCTCACCTAACCCTCCTCATGCAAGCCCTCCCCCTAACATAACTCATCGGTCTCTCATTATCTCCCTTATTCATCGTGCCTCCCTCCTTGATTGTCACCTCCTCTATTTCTTACCTTCAGTGAAATAACCAAATCACACACATTCACTCTTCTAGGTCACCTCACACCACCCCTGGAAAATTGATTACACACAACCAAGCTACTGCTCCCTTCGTCCATCCTCCTTCAAGAAAATCCCCAGCCAGTGCGACACACCTCCATCATCGCTCCCTTATGCTCTATCAGACTCTCGCACCTTGACCACATTTCTGTTTCTCTTAGATGTGTTAATTTCATAATTTGGGTTATTATTTTGACTAGGCTTGATTGTGTCACATGGAAAGATTTTTATGTTTTTGCTTTAAAAACCTATTTCATAGTGTCTATTTATGTGTTCTATGTTTCATTCCACGTGCGGTGAAATTCGGGCACCAAGACCATGAAAAAATTCTACATTAAGGTAGGTGGTTCAGCATATAATTATTGTTTAATGAATTAATTTTTTAAGTTTAATTTATTTTTCATGTTAATTAGTTTTTGTGATGTGAATATTATTTTATTTGATATTTAATTTTTATTTTTTTCAGTTTCATAATTATCCTATATTGGTGTTTTTTTCAATGAAAATAAATGTTGAACTATTTATTATAATTTTACAAACTATGCATGTTGTGTATTGGTGTAGAATCACTATCGTTGAGTCATGAAAGATTATATGAATGAAATTTTGGTATACTAATCATGCAACACATTCTGAAAATGGAATGATAAAATTACAAGTGTTTTTTTAATCATAAAAATGGCCATTTTTAACTAAGATGTTTTTTGTTTAAATGTGTGTGAGTGATGCAGATGGGATTTTGAATCATTTTTTGTGTGCGTATAATTTTAAAATTGAATTTTTGTGTGAAAGTCTGGTATTAGGTATAGGTGGTGATTCATTTGTTTTTTTATTTGAACACAACATTTGGTATGAACATTGAACCAGTTGAGCTCAAATAGAAATCATGGGTACTAGGTTGGCGGACTAGGACTAGTGCACCAGTGACACAAAAGCGGCTTCATTCAGGTTTCACATAGTGATATTGATGACTACAACTTTAACTATACTGTGGAATGGTTATTCGTGGCCTATAATTATGTGAAAATTCTATTCTAGTGGATCGTGCATTATAACACATTTTGTGGTGGTTACTATGCCACCTTTCATTGAGACACGATTTTCTAGTGTCCCACTCCTCAATAGTATCTTTATGGACTCCCCCTTATTAGGTTCTACATGTTTACTTTACACTCTCTATCAGTACAAGGTGTGAAATTAAGGATTTATTAAATGTAATTGTGTGTGTGTGTTTTAATTTATGTGGGTTTCATTACAGTTTTTATCCTTAAATAAATATTCATTCAAATTGATTAAGCATTTATATCATTTCATCTAGTAATCTTGAAACTGTATATTTAATTTAATTTTTATTCAAGGATTCTTTTCTTGGTGGCATCATATTGGTTGTTATCTCACACCCAACATAAACATCTGGGTGTATATAGATTTGGTTTTGTCTGATACAGATAAGGGTAATGTTATTGGATGTAATGGTTTGGGTTGATAGTTGGATTATTAGTGCGGTGTTGTGGATATGGATTGAGGGTGGTACCCTCTTTCTAGGTCGCAATTTTATAGTGGTTTTTTTAACTTATCTAGTGGTAGTCACTGTTCGGGTTTTTGGATTACATATGTAACTCTGATTCCAGTTTCTTTAAAGGTTTGTTTGCTCATGACTTCTAGTTTTGGTTTAATTTTTATTTTTGATTACTTTATATTTCATTATTCATGTAATCATTCATTGTGTTTACATTTTCATCCACGATCACTTGAGCCAGCCTGTGGGGATCGAGAACACCCTTAGGTCCGTTCCACAGACCGTCTTGGGACCAGTTTCATTTTGACCCAATTTGGTTCGTGAAAAAAATGGTATCGTAGTAGGTTATGATCTTTCGATTATTTTATTTAGGTTGAGTCTTGTTAGATAGTATCTAGAACTATCGAAACTCAGAGTTCTGATTGTGAGTAGGGTGTTTGTCCAACACAACTCGTGACAGACCTTGAGTCTCCAAGGGATGTTAGGATGCTTGTTTGATGTCTCTTAAAAGTCATACATAATGGATGCAGACTATGGAAGGATATCAAGTATGTGAGAGATGGTTTTTTTCATTTAGTTTATTTAAAATGTTTGGTTTATTGATGATTATTGTACTTACTAAAATTTTATTTTTCAGACCAACTGTATTGATGATGTAATTTTTCAGACTCTTGCTTCTTGCAAGAACATGCCTTCCAATAGAGATCCCATGCACCCATTAGAATGAGGAGGAGAGAGTTCCCTCTCACATCTTGATAAGAGGTTTATGGAAGCTATAGATTTGGATGCACGAACACTATGATAGGGAGCGAATCCTACTCATGATCCTGCTCCAGTAAGAGAAGAGGAATCTGGTCTAAAATTTTAATAAGCCCGTGATTTCTCATGAATAAACCCCCTTCATTATGACGTAGAACAGAGCCTAAGGAAGCAGATGAATGGATTGTGAATATGGAATTCATGTTCTAATTTTTGGTACTCATGATGTTGTTAGAGTTAATTACACTTCTTTTATGCTAGAAGGTCATAGTCGAAGGTGGTGAGACTCAATGGTCGAAGCTCAGAAGAATGAGTAGATGAGCTTGAAAGAATTCAAGGTGGCCTACAAAGACCAATATTAAAATTAAATATATCTATATTATATATCCTAGGAATTCATTTATCTTGTTTAGGGGGACCTGTCATTGATGGATTGTGCCAAATGCCTCACTGAGCTAGTCTGTTCTGAACCTGAAATAGTCTCCAACGAACATTTGAAATCTCAGAGGTATGAAATTTTTTATGACCAGAAATTTATTCATTGGTGTTATTGTTCACGTTGACGACCACTAATAAGGTGGTTGACTGAGGTTTTATGGATAAAATTGAATGAAAGGGAAAAGATTGGTTCCTTTGGGGCTATGTTAGTGTTCGGAAGCAGTAGTTCATCCGAGAAGATGAGGAATCATGATAATCAATGGATGAAAGGTGGTGGTAGCTCAATCCATTCTCCTAGCCAAACTTCATTTGTGGATTCTGGTGCAGGTTTAGTTGTGTTCCATCAGTGTGAGAAGGAATGGAACATCTGACCAACATGTCTTCCCCAATACGTTTTATCAACGTGGAGTTATGGGGCATGTGTTATACTTTTACAGGGAGAAACACCATTATAAGAGTGGGGAAGGATTTGTGGATTTTAAGGGAGCATCAGTTCAATTGAAGATTATTACATGATCTGATTTCAGTATGTAGGTTGTGAAGTAGGACCAGATCATCTTCTAGGAAAATACATATTAGGGTAGATCCACAGGCGATCGGTCGTTTTAAGGCAGTGACCAAACATCTGCATGTAGTGGATCAGGCACCATCAAGATCTGATATAGGACATTTGTCTATTCGATGTACCATTCTAATTGTATCTTTTATAGATATAGTTTTATATTATATTGGTGCTTCTATTTTTTTTATATTTGAACATCTTGTGAATCTTCTGAACTTACCAACTGAGTTTTTATCGTCTGCAATGGAGTTGGTAATACCATTAGTTACGATGAAGGAGCAGGGCCTTATGTTTCCATCATATGCACTCTCTTTATCAGCTGTTGATATGGAATGATATTTCTTGGTCCTGGATATGGACTTGTTTGACATGATCTTTGGCATGGACTAGATGGTGCGATTCCAAGTGCATATTTATTTCTATTGATGATGTGTTATTTTCATGGCATATGATGGGATTCTTCATATATATCTTGGCGAATGTAATCCTCGGTCGAGTTTCATGGGAACCTCAGTAATAATGTGTGGAAATATTTCTCATTATTTATCATCACTCACACTAGAGAATGATGTTGGTGCTCCTCAGGTTGGATTACCTCTTGTAGTGAATGAGTTTCCATAGGTATTTCCTGATGATTTTTTGGTCTAACCCCCTAAGAGGGATGTGGAGTTCTCAATTGAATTTGAATTGGGAACACAACATATATCTATTAACTCCTATCGCTTGGACCCTATGATTTTGAGTCAAAGAAAGATATAGCTGGATGATTTGGAATCCATGGGATTACTTCACCAGAACGTCTCTGCCTTGGACACCCCAATTTTATTCATGAAAAAGCCCAAAAGATCTATCATATTTTCCATCGACAACTGGAAGTTGAATAACAAAACCATCAAAAATAAATACCCTTTTCCCCAGAATGGTGATACGTTCGACAAGATAAAGGTGGAAAAGTGGTTATCCAAAATCTATTTTCCTTTGGGTATCCTGAAACATTGGGAGAGAGAAGCGGACATTCAAAAGACAGCATTCCAAAGATGGTATAGGAACATTTATTATTTGGTCATGAATTTCAGATTAATGAATTCTCTTGTGGTTTTTATGCAAAACATGAATTGGGTGTTCCATCAGTATCTTGACACCTTTGTGGTGGTATTTGTGGATGACATCCTAATTTACTCTAGATACGAGGAATAGAATGAGTATCATTTTTCGATCATGTTGGTAACTTTTCAATATCATTTCCTTTATTTAAGCATTTTAAATGATCCTTATGGATTAGAGATGTAATTTTTATTAGGAATTTTGTTTTAGATAATGAGGTATAAGTATATCCTAAGAAGAAAAATGCAGTTATTTCTTGGTAACCATAGAAAAATGTGTCTGATATTAGAATTCTTCGTTGCATGGAAGGTTCTTATAGGAATGTTTTAGGATTTCTCTCTTCTTTCTTTCTATACTACCGCACTCATCCGAAAAGTGGTGATATTGTAATGAACCTACTGTGCCATTAATATTTTGAGTAGCAGAAGTGGATGTTTACTAACGAACATGTGTTGATATTTCTAGATTTTGAGAAGGGATAGGTGGTTTATTAAGAATCTACAGGTATGGGCCTTGGGTAAGTGCTCAAAATGGATAATCATATAGTTTCATATAGTTCTCATTAAATTCAACTGCATGAGAATAATTACAAAACTGTTGACTTAGATTTGGAAATATAAATTCACTCCCTATAGACCTAGCACCACTACCTCTTTGGAGAGAATTTTTTTTGTCTACTCTTAATATATGATCCTAGCATACACAATCTCATAGACTAATCTAAATCTAAGAAATAAGCATTGGATCATGTACATAAATTGGTTTTACTTTGATATCGTCTATACCCCAGGAAATGGTAATGTGGTTGTTGACAACTTGAACAGGAAAGTGTAAGTGTAGGCTTTGAGGAACTCTAGTGATGAGTAGACAATGATGGGGATCTTTACAAAGATTCACTTGGAGACCAATTAGAACAACATGGGTACATTAATGGAAAGTATTTATTAGACTCATTCTCTTTTTTAGTTGGTTCAGTGAGTGTAGCACAATGAAGAGCTATGTCAACTGTCTATGTTGTTTCATTATTATGGGGATACTCCTTCTGGTTGGTATTTGTCCCTCAAGTGAATCTTTTTTTTCAAGGGATGAACAATGGTGTGGTTTTCTCTACTGAAGGTGGTGACATAGGATATCCACTAGTAATTGTGGATCGTCCAACCTAGTACTACAATGATGTATTATGATGTTCATCTCCTGTTCTGGTTGATAGTTATGAGACAAGACAGAGCAGAATTCATCTTCAGAAGTTATACCTGTCATCTTGTGAATGAAAATAATTAGAGATCATCTAGTTTGTTTCAACCATTACCCATTCCTTCATGTTTGTAGTATGTGGTCTCCACGATCATCATTATATTCTGTCCTTGTACACCTCAGTGAAGGAAGGATATTTGGATAGTGATTGACTGTTTGACCAACTCAACTCACATTATTCCATTCATAGATATAGATATGGTGGATGGGCTAGGCTGATTGTATATTTAGGAGGTGGTTAGTTGTCATGGTGTTAGATTAGAAATTGTTTCATAAAAGACCCCCACTTTACCTATCAGTTTTCATAATTTCAATAAATGTATTTTGGAACCAAGATCAAAATGAGTATAACATACTAGCCCCAAACGAATGGTCATATGGTGAGGGAAAATCATATTATTTATTACATAATTTGAGCATGTGTGTAGTATTTCATAGGATCATAGGATATCCATTTGGTATTGGTTGAATTCTATTATAATAACAGTTAAGAGTACTTAATTCGAATGGAACCCTTATAGGCACTGTATGGTCAGCTATGTTTGTCTCCATTATGCTGGAATGAGGGAGGTGAGGCCTCACGTTTGGGACCCAGACATGTGTAGGAGATGTCTTAGAATTTCATTTTGAGCAGACAATAGTTATCGATTGTTCAGAGTCATAAAAAATATTATTCTAATGACTGCAGTTAGGATATAGATTTTTCTATGGGTGATTTGTTGTTCTTGAATGTGGCCCCTATCTTGGGTCACTGTTATTTGGGAATATAGGGAAATATGACACTGAGTAATGTCCAGCATTTTGATATCACTGACAAGATTAACAACGTGGAATCTTGGTTAGGATTAACTTCTAACTTGTTGTGGATTCATGATTTATTTCAGGTCTACAAATTGAAAAATTATAATCTGGATCCGTCTCATGTGTTGAACTGAGATGATTAGGAGGTATAGCCTTATTTATTAGTGTCTGGTCATCCAGTGTGAAAAGTGTTTTCCCAAGAGAATGTGCATCATTGGATGTCCATTACATTGGTATGTATCCATCGGCAGCATGAGAATGATGTGAATGAGAATGCGAGGGGAATCCATGGATAGAGCAGGAGTACCTGATTTTGTTCTCTGATCATGATTTGAGTTGACTTTCAAAGGGTGGAATGTTTTCCTGGGGAGGGGGAGTTTTCACACATAGACATCACAAATCATTAATTATTTTATTTAAATTTTTATCTTATAATTTTATCTGGTTTTAAAATTGTTTTGTTGAGGTGGGGGGAAGTCCCAACCTGGGTTTTGTGTTTTTTCATATAAATGGATTTATTGTATTGGCAATGACTAGTGCATGGGAAGGGAACCAAATGAAGCTGTGTGGCTTTTCTAGATCAACATGTAGCCTTCCTAATGCCAGTTAGTTTATTAACCAGATTTACAAGTAAAGAAAGTCAAAAGTAAAATAAGAAAATGGATAAAATAATTTTTGAGTCTTCATAATAATAATAATAATAATGGGATTATTATTATTATTTGTATGATTATTTTAGTTAATATTTAAATTTGTTTGTTAATATTAAATTATTGTTATAACTATTAAATTATCTACATACTATTAAAATTACAATTATTTTTTGTGATTATTTGTAGGTTAGTTTGTGTTTATTTTTTTAGGTTTTATTTTATCATTATTATCCTTTATCTCTTTTTATCATTTTTTCACTCTCCCTCTTCCTCACTTAACCCTCATCACACATCCCACCTAATGATACCCATAGAACTCCCCTTTCCTCCATTCTTAATCGGTCCTCCCACCTTGACAACACCTCCTCCCTTACTTCCCTCCGATGATGCATTGTATTGGTGCACCTTCCCCCTTCCAGTTTACCTCGCGCCACCCCTGAATCTCACCTCGCACATGCCAGAGCTACCGTTCCCTTGGTCACACCTCCTTATATAAATTCTCTAGTCAGTGTGGATCACCTATGATAGAACTCCGTCAAGCTTTGTAAGCCTCTCACACATTCTCGATAGGTGCATTTCTCTTCAACAAGTTAATTTATTCCATTGTGAGATTATTGAGAAAAGGTTTTAGTGTGAATTTTAGTTTAGTGTTGATGTTTTTGGTTCAAAACCGTGTTTATAGGGTATATTTTTGTGGTCTGGCATGTGGTTGGCGTCTGGTGGAATTAGCTTACCATGATCATGGAGGATTTCTACACCGAGGTATGTGGTTCCACCTATAATCATTTTTGACGAATAAATTTGTGATATTAATTAATTAAGAATGTTTATTCATTAGTTTTTGTGATATGAATCTGATTTTGTTTGAGATTTAATGTGGATTTGTTTTGTTAAAAGAATATTTATTCTATATTGGTGTCTATTTCAATGAAATTTTTTTTGAACTTTTTATTAGTATTTTACAAACTAAGAAGTTTGTGATTTGGTGTAGCATCAAGGTACATTAATTTATAAAAGAATATTTGATTAAACATTTGGTATTCGAGTTATGTGTCATAGCCTGTAAATTGTTTGATGAATTTCTTTGTTGTTTGTTTTATCATAAAAATAAACCATGTTAACTGTTTAGTTGGTGGGATTAACTGTAATTGAGTGATGAAAAAGGGGTTTTGAAAAGTTTTAGTGTTCGTATTATTTGAAAATGGAATGTTTTGTGATTTTTTGGTATTTTATATCAGTTGTGCCTTATTTTTTTGTTTATATGAACATAACATGTTATAGAAACCTTAATCCTCTCGAGCAAAAATGGGATACCTAGGTACAAGGTGGGAGGATGAGGAGTATTGTGCTAGTGACCCAAAAATTGCAACGTCCCCATTTCACATAGATGGATTGTAGACTGCAAAATTAACTAAACTTTTGGATGGTTATTGGAGACCAATAGGTTTGGGGAGTGCTCCCTACTAGTGGCTCCTGTATGAGAACATATGTTGTTGTAGTTCATATGCCACTTTTCACTGAGACACTATGTTCTACGGTCCCACTTCTCATGAGTATCTTTTGGGCCTCCCATAATTTTTCTTTTCCTTGTTTACTTTATAGTTATCTTCAGTATAAGGTCTGAAATTGAGTGTATCTTAAAAGAAAATTTGAATTTGTTTTAAGTTATGTTTTTTTCTTTAAATTTTTATCCTACAAACTACTTTCATTTAAATAGTTATATCATTTATTTATTTTCATTTATTAAAATTGAAAATTTATTTGTCATTTAATATTTATGGGAGGAATCTTTTTATATTGGATTACTATTGCGCATTATCTCACACCATACTTATAATTTTTAGAGTGTGTAGATTTGGTAATGTGTGATATAGGTAAATGTAACATTTTTGGAAGTAGTGGTTTCGGTTTGTACTTGGGTTCATGGTGTGGTGTTGTGGAGATGGCTTGAGGGTGGTGTCCTCTTGCTTGGAGGTGGTTTGAGTTGGTTTTTTGTTACCCTACCTAGGGTTAGTTAATGGTTGGGATTTTATTTTACATTTGTTACTCTTTATCTTGTTTTGTTACCGTCCTGTTTTGTTAGGACTTTCGGGTATTGTTCAATTTATATTATGGGTTGTTTTATTTTTATTTATTCTTGCAAATCATTCCTAGAAAATACATTTTGATACCTAGTAATATGTGCGAGCCCATGGGGATTAGGAATTCCCTTTGGGTCTTACTATGGATTGGGTCTGGTGTCAGTTGCTTGGTGACCCAATTTGTTTCATGGCAAAAACTAAATTCCGATTACTCATTACAAAACATTAAATCTTGCAAAATTATCCCATGAATTTCTATCTAAAATCATTTTCATGTAATTAAAAACATTATTTCTCAAATAAAAAAAATCCATTTCATCAAAATCATTTTAAAAAATACAATTTCTCATTCTTTTTTCAAAATTAAACATAAAACTAATTTTCAAATTTCTAAAAATTAATCCATATCCATTTCAAAATCTATATTAAATGATTCTAAATAATGTAATTCCAATAAATTTCAAATATAATATAACTAAAATAAACTGAAAAGAGGAAACTATTGTAAATTGGGGACTTTTCCCTATGGTTCACATTAATATTCTTAACATAGAACCATCACAGGGAGTCTTCTAGGACTATTTCCCCAAATCCAACTAGATTACGTAGCCCTGTGAGATGAATGAGACCTTTATTTAAACTCTTATTTTGTATCCCAAATGTAAAACAAGATACAAGAATATATAAAACAATAAGAAACCCGACATCATATGGAATCTCAAGGTTTGGTCCAGAATCTATTGTCCAGACACTCCCCTATAATTTCACCACAATCTTTGGCAATCCAATTCTATCTATAATGGAATCCCAAAAAACATAGGGTGATCGAAAAGAAATACCCTCTAGAGTATGAACCATTATGATTCAATTTTCTCACATACAAACCTAGTTCGACCATGAATCGGTCACCCAGGCAATCTGGAGTAGGGACCAAATGGTGTTCTTGATCCCCACAGGATGGAAACTAGTGTTCAGAATCAATAAAGGGAACAAATTTAATGATTTATCTGAAAAAATTAAAATGAAAAAAAGGATAAATTAAGAAGAAAAAATATAAATAAATAGCTAACTGAAAATAATTTATAAAAAGATGAAAATACAATAATCGAACCACAAAACCAAACTGAAATCTTACAACCAAAATGTCCCCATGTGGCCCCAAGGGTCACTCTCTAATAAAAAAGTCAACCATCCCACACAGAGATCAATACCATACTAAACCTACACCAAAATCAGAAAACAATAATGACTATAGGATTGATTATTAAAACAATATAAGAGTTCCTAAATGAATGTATTTTTAATTATCTTTTATTAAGATAAAATAAACAACAAAATCACTTTTGAAATATAATATATAAAAGTAACAATTTTCACTCATTTTCCACTACAAAAAAACACATTCCAAAGTTTTTCTCAATTTAAAACCACACACTCTTCCATGGAGGAACAACATGAATAATAAAAAGGGAAAGGTGAAATTTCAATCAATAAATATTTAGTGTGTAAAAAATTTCCAAATCATGTTTCCAAAAAAAGATGAAAATAATTTATAATTTCATGATAAAATCCAAAATATTCAAATAATCAAGAACACCAATTATAAAACAATGATAATTGAAAATAATGTGAAAATTAGACAACCAGTCATGCTTCTCAATCATTTATAGTAAGTATCAATGTTTAATAGACATGGGAGGACCCTATATAATCATGAATAATATAAAAAATACTAATACATGTTGACACATCTCGTAAAATCATTCCTCCTTTATTGATATCAAATATTCCTATGTGAAATGACCACACCCCACATGGTATCGACCGAGGGGCCCAATCCCATAGAAATAATAAAGAAATATCCCCCCTTTATGTGCCATTATCTAGTGCGTAACAAAACTAGTGAATCAATTATTCTCAAGATATTCAATAGCAATGTTAGGTTCTTAATGGAAATATGTATTGAATATTGTGATCCAACAGATTAAAAATTGACCATCCAATCACATGCACATATATAATAATTTATATATAATGCATCACCAGTATCACTCTAAGGACTATTCTATTTTCATTCAACATAAATATCACAATGGAGTCCATGCCAAGGATCTCCCATTTCCACAATATGTAAATGAGTCATGATGCTTCCAGAGTGAGGACATACCTGCCATTTAAAATAAAATCATTAGGTGTATTATCCATGGAGGGTGTTCAAAATAAACAATTTCAATTGTTTCATTAATGTTCTAAATAGGCCTAAAAATAATTCCAAAAAACAATTATTTTTCAACGAACCAAATCAGCTTTTAAAAAAGAAGTGAACACAAAATTTTCCATATATCCAAAATTTTAAAAATCTTTTTTGAACATTTACATCAACACTTTTGTGAAAAATTCATTCTTATTAAAATGAAAAATGGGCCTTTAACCACCAACACATGCCAATCCATTCTTAGTATCCAAATATTCATTTATTTATAAATTCAAAACCACATGGAAAAATAATTATATGTACCCAACTAACAATTTTAAATATCATAAATACCTTAACAATTATAAATAATTCTTTAGATATCACAAATCACTTGAAAAAGATAAAACAAAATTTAATCAATCACTTAGTGTGAAATATTTTAAAAAGTAATTCAATTTATTACATAACATTGGAGAAAGCACTACATTCCAAACCAAATATGCATTTCAAAGATCACAAATATTTATTTTAAAATATATGGGAAGTGAGAAAACACTAAATTCAGTGATTCTTGATTTAGAAATGAAATTTCCAATGGAATCCTACCTCAATCTAACAACGATTCACTAATAGACACCCAAAATCACACCACGAGGGTTCCATGATCCACGATCTATGAAGTGGAACCATAAACATAGATAACCCGCATAATATATGAATAAAAACATGAAGCATAGATCTAAACTACTATGGGTGAAGTAGATATCAATAATAAATAAAAGATAAAGGAGATATGTAAGGAGAGTATCACCTTGAGAAATCAAGATGAAAAAAATCATTAATAACTATATCTACATCATATGAGAGGACTGGAGGCTTGGATATAGAGGAGGATACTCCTTTGGTCACAAAAACAATGGTCATGATAATGGGTATTTTTGGTTAAAAATATCAATGGGGAATAATTGGTATTTTACAATTTTTTTGATCTATGAAGATCACACGATTTGAATGAATGGTTTTGAAAACATTGCTCCAATAGTGCAGAATGGTTTTTCCTTGAGATAGAACCTCCTCTCACTCTTATCACAAGTGTTTTCTTACATTTCATTGGTTGTGAATCATCAACAAGAAGAATCCCAAGGATCTCACGGTTTCCTATAGCATTCCTCATGGTTTAATCTAACTGTGTGGCCACCTTGAAACTAGAACAAACACTAATAAACATAAAAGTAAAAACTATATCACCTAACACATGAGATTAAAACCTAATTAAAACAGATAAACTATAATATTTGTGAAAAATAAAAATCATGGTCAGACACTATAGTTTTCAAGAACCTTCCTTAATGGTAATGGAATATGGGATATAGAGATTAATTTTACCAATGGTTTTAATATTATTTAGATTCCACATAAGTTAGATACTATGATCTCTTTAATATTTTCATCATAAGTTACCATTAGGATTACAAAATTACTGGGTACTAAATTAAAAATTATCTAATCATTTTATAACTTATAACTTTTTCAAACAGAAATATCATCATTTTGTTTTATTTTGTTTATTTTTAAACATATATTTTTTGGATTTCAAACTCATCTAGATTATCACCCCATGATAATAAACCGATCATGATATATTTGAGTAGTTGAATTTGTAGGAAACATGACTAAATAAATTTTTTTTGAAACTATAATGAATAAAACAATGAAATATTTATACTCACCAATCCATGGTATATACCTGGGTGGATTATGATGTGGTCTAAACCAATATATATTAATATCACCTTTAATGCATAATTATTTAAATCCCCCACTTAAACTAAATCCACAAAGACTATAAACACACTCAACATATGCAAAAACATATATGATTACTTGTGAAACTATATCCAAATCTAAAATTTGATATCTTCAAAAACACCATTGGTAGAATCATGAATATAATATCATCATATGTTATATAAAATGAATCTATTGTAAAAATACCTTAAGAAAATCACTTAGATTTCATTAAAATAAATATTGAGGTATCTCTCAATATTTTAAAAAATTTATCCACATTCACATGAACTCAAATTGTTTCTCACAGTCTGTTTTTATGTTGAATATAATTATTAATTCTATATATAAGTAACAAGATACCTCTACAAAAGTTTCACTACAGGTCACGTTATAGTGAAATCTATCCTGATCTCCAAAAAACCAAGCATCAACATACTGATTTCCCCTAGATGTATCATATAAAAGTATGAATACACATATACCCCCTAATTCCAATACATCTAGTGATCTTGAGATTAATATTATTTCAATATTATAATACATACATATATATTCTCATTTCATTGACTGTAGATTAATAGTGTCATTGATTACATCAAATTTCATTTTTATAAGTGCATGATTAAATCACATGATTTCACCTTGTAATATATGTACATAACATGTGAATTATATGGGTATATCCATTACCATTCCAAATATATGTCAATTGAGGGTGTATATTTCAAACTCATAATATATGTGAGAAAATATCATATTTTATAATCCTTAACCAATGAAATGATCAATTACATAACCAATCACCCAAAAATGTTTTAGCCTTAAGGCTTATATAAGAAAGGAATCAGGTTATAATGGTTCTCTGAACTTGTATCTTTATAACATTATGTAGGTGGATTCAATAAAAAACATGAATCCATAGTATACTAATAATTGATAGTTTGAAACACCATATGAAATACATGATAAGTCAGCCAACATATAAAACTCATTTTTTGTGTAATGAGTATACTAAATATATTGACATTAACTAAACTCATGATAACGTTACAATTTTTTCACAAGTAAAATTGCATTATGAAATTATCGTTTATAGACTACACAAAGTCATACCTTTAGAGGTATATTATTATTTTGTTTCATGAAATATACCCAACTAGTGTGAAATAAAAATTTAGTGGATACATCATTTTTAGCAAAAACATACATTTTATATTAATGAACTATTTTAATTTTTATTAAAAATTCTAGTGATAAGAACCCTAATTTTCATATATCATAAAATTGATCAATAAAGAGACCTTATACTTCAAGAACATTTTATCCTTATTAATCTAATTTCATCTACGTAATTCTTATCACATATCTCCATGACCATATGACAAAACAATCACATTGAACACCATTAATGAGTAATATATATTAAATTATTTTGAATGAATAATGCGGAGAATTAGGAATAAAATATATATTGTAAAACTATTTGATCATATATTTTAATTTTAATTTCTTCACAAAATTCAATTTTACAATGTTAATAGCATTTATTTTCTTATTAAAAAACATTCTATGGTAATCAATTTTATATTGAAACCTTTAGATTTGGTTTTTTTGTGATCATTTGATAATTTATATAACTCTTTACATTCACAATTTTCCTCACATCATATAATCCTTTAGGATAAAATGTGACATCCCCTTCATTATGGTAACTAAATCTATTTCGTTACATTTCTCAGTTTAGGAATATATTATATTATTATTTGATATTATTTGAAATCCCCTTTTAATTTTTAAATCAAAAATAATTTTAATATTATTACATGAAATTATTCAAAACATAATATACTCCAACTAGACTCTTAGAAATAATAGTTTCTTTATCATATAATTCTAATATACCAATACACAATTCAATATTTAAAATTTTCGTATTTTCTTTCATTGAAATATTTAACAAATATAATATAATATCTATATTATATAATGTATTATATGTGAATATATAATTATTCTTAAAATAAATAAATGATTATTTGAAATGTTTCATTAAACGTGGTGGAAACTTATTTTCTTATATTTAAACATATATCTTGGATAAACTATTTTTATTGTATATAGTTTAAATTATCATAATTTAATTTCGAATAAGTTTATATACTCTGATGAGAATAAACAAAATATATAATCTAATGTTTTCTACAAAATATCAAATATATCATATAAAATTCTCTCAATATATATGGTAGTTGAGATAAACCAAAACATACATTATCTAGATCCATTTTAGAATAGAAGACTTTTTTATCATTATTAATATCCATAATAAAATTATTTGAATAAAAATTATAATATCTTTAAATTACTACATTGATGTAAAAATATTATATATGTATATATTTCTGATGTTTATAGTTTGTATCATATTACAATAAAAATTATGTAATTGATTTCTAAAACACTAATACAAGATATAAAATTTATATGGTGTATATTAATACTCTTCAAGATAAATATAAAATTTCATTCCATGGAAACATTATTTATCATTCCTGATTCCTCCTTTATGTTTGTAAGTCATTTATTTCATACAGGAGGAATCATTACTTTACATTCCCACATATTGTTCTTCTATTTGTTTAATACTTTAACATTTTTACTCACTCTATATAACTAGAAAATTAAAACCTCATGTCTTCCATAACACATTGACATAATAAAAGAAAATTTGTTAATCTCAAAAAAATTACCAGGAAATTATCCAATACTAAATACAGACTATATTCCACATCCAAAACAAATACATAAAATTAATATTTGGTCTCTATAATTCATTAATAAATTAAAAAAACTAATCTTTCTTGGGCAATTTTGTATATATTTCCTTCAAAACCATAAGTATTTTCTATGATTATGAAATGAAAATATATTTTCATTTAAAAACTTTTGTTCCTCAAGAAGGTTTTTCCTATAAAAAATAAATTTCCCCTTATCTGAGAAGGATTTTATTTCTTATGTAACAATGTAATATGTTCCTTAAATTATTTTTTGATTTTTCCAATATTGAGCTGAATTCCATTTTTAACGATGATGATGTCATTTTTATAAAAAAAATTATAAAATGAGTATTATATTGTTATAATTAATTAATTGAACATTTCAGTAAATGTGCTCCCATAAAATGATGACCACATTTTAATTACAAAACAACTATTAGTGGGTAAAAATAATTACTCCAACAATTATTTATTATTCTCAATAATTTATATTATCTATTTTCTATTTAGGCTGCTTATCATACTATTAATTAAATATATGGATCCTAGATAATATAGTTGGATATTCTTTTCTAAATCCATAAAATGGATACTTTCAAAACTATTCCCCATGTATCCTTCAAAAGGTATTATTGATAAAGTGTAACATAATTAAAATGATACAAATGGGAAACTAATTATTTTAGGGTAACCCATTACAAATTGTACAGTTATATGATAATCCTAGGGAACCAAGTATAAGTACCTGATCTTAAACATTACATAATAATGAATCAAATGAATAATTCACATTGAGGATCCTTTCATGTTTTGAGTTTTAGAGAATTAGTTCATAACTATTACATTACATTTCAAAAATTACAAGGTATACATTTCTACTCAGTTTCCATTTTTTCATTAAATAAAAACTCTTGAAAAAAATATTCACATCTAGTTCCATGTTTTAGACAACATGGAATTTCACTAATTCCGTCCTTGACCCTATTCCACTTTATGTCCTGTGAAAAAACATATCAAAAACATGGGATTAGCATAAAAATCTCAATAAGGGATACACAAATAAGAAAAACTGTAATTTTATCAAAACAACAAGTAAACCATGAATACATTATCATAAGTAATACATTTCAGCCTAATGAAGTAGTAAATACTCTTCAATGAATAAAAGATCATTTCGTACTCATTTATATCCAAAATATTTCCATAAACCCCATATAAAGAACACATAAAATATAAAGGTAACTTTAGACATAATCCTTTTTAAGTGGAATAACCATACGGTTGACTTCCACACATGTCACTAAATGGAATAGCCATACAGCTGACTTCCATACACAACGCGTTAGAGGTTATAATGTAACAACCCATCCTGGTTTATCACAAAACCACCCGTCATTAGGTCTATCATGTAACCTCCAGTAAAATGTCCAAGTACCATTATAAAATCATAACATATAAAATATGGAATATATAATCATTTCACAAATAACATGTCACGACCTGACCCAACGGGGCTCGAGCCGCGACTCCCCAAGCCCACCTCCAATAGGCCAGGGGCTGGCCACCAGTGTCGAGTAGGCTATCACACACATGGGAGGCATTAGCCTAAGGTACCTATACACACGCACCCACAAACACCTCCATGCAACAGTGCAGAGATAAAGAAACTGAAAAGTAAATGCATGCATACAATCTATCCCAAACCAGAGTGCAACAGCAAGAGTACAAGGGAAAAACAGGGCCCACCAAAAGAAAACTACAAAGCGCGTCCAACCTGCTCTGAAGAAGGGGAGTGCTGCCACAAACACCCGCCGGAAAGCTCCCTCGGCACAGCTCTGGTAAACAACCCGGTCAACTCGCTCACTAAGCTCCGCCTGCTCCGGGTCCTCCTGGGACTCCGTCAAAAGGCATGTGGTCTGTACAAGACACAAACATGTGCGGGCAAAGCCCGTGCAGGGGTGAGTATAAACATACTAATAGGCACCCCAAAAACCCAAAACCCAAGGGAGAAACTAAAAGGCAACAGTCCGCTCAACCCAGCCAGAGGGAACCCAGACGAGAGAGAAACTCCATCTCGTAACCATCCTCGGCTAAACACAACTAGTCAGCTTAGGCCAGCTCAGGTTTATGCCCATACATACACCTTAAACAATCCAGATATACACAGCTCACGCCACAAAGCCAGAAGAGGTACTGACCTCATCACCAGAAAAAATCCCAACCAGGAGAGTACACCACGAACACTTTCATACCAGATGACACTCATCCGAGAGATACACTCCATCGGGATACTCGCAAACATCTCAGATGCTCACCTGAGAGACCACGCTTGTCGGATAACATCACTGAGGAAACATCGTTGAACAACATAACCACCAAACTCCTCGGATAGGGGATCGCCGCTAGGGTTCTCTAGGGGATACCAAAACCCACTCCGGTATATGTAGCTCACAGATAGGGGATCACTCCCAGGGTCTGCTGGGGGATACCATGACCCGATCTGGCATACGTAGTTCTCACAGATAGGGGATCACACCCAAGATCCGCTGGGGGATGCCACAACCCAATCAGGCGCTCAACAGAAGCTCCACACTCAGATAAAGGATCATCGTCCATATAAAGATGGTCACGATGATACCGGAACCCTATCTGGTATAACTCGCGATGTAGGGGATCAAACCGACGATGCCGCAACCCTACCGAAACCACGCGCTGAGTAGGGGATCGTATAACCAACGATACCACAACCCTACCATAAACATCATGCTGAGTAGGGGATCATAATCCCAACGATGCCACAACCCTACTGTGCACGACCCACCGCGTAGGGGATCATATGTCCGAAAATGACACAAACCCTACGGGGTTAACCTGCTAGATAGGGGATCTCCGCCTGTAAATAAGCGGTCACAACAATACCAAGAACCCGATCTAGGTAAAGATGCTAGAGGATCCACTCCGGGCCCACCAGAGGGATACCACAACTCTAACAGTTTAAACATCCCATCGAGAGGATCACAAACCCATACAAAAGTTGTGATGCCACACGAACCCTCATGGGAACGAACCAAGGGAGAACCCTCAACCACTACTGGTCCAAATGTCGCTAACCCGAGCGACCGCCACAACGCCACACTGCGCATCTTCTAGTCCAAAACCGAGGCCACCATCGCGTTCCACGCGGAAAAACACACAGGATAGGCTGTTTACTCGCCCGAAACGGAGCACCGGTGGAAAAGGCACTATTCACCGTAGCTAGCTCGTGCGGGGCCCACACAACGATCCCGAAACCCATCGAGCGGATCACACCACCACGATCCCCTCGGAAAAACAAGCGGAATCGACTACTCGCTCGCCCAAAACGGACACCCGATGAAAAAGGTACTATTCACTGAAGGCCGGCACGGGTGGGGCCCACTCCTGGATTCCAAAACTCATCGAACGGATCACACCATTGTGATCCTCTCGGAAAAACACACAGGATCAACTATTCATCCGCCAAAATCGGACTGCTGGTTCAAAAGCTGCGTTTCTCCGCAACCGCCAAAACCCGGCCTCGTGGGGCCCGCACCCCGTCCTCATAACCAACACCCAGAATCCATCTCAAAAAGTCCGTCGTACCATCAGGGTCTCAACGCCACTGACGGAACGTCAATCGGATGCTCCGTGTAGAAGTTACAACGGCCCGAAGTCATAAAATAATAAAATAATATTATTTTTTACGACGTTTCTAGCTCCCGGGCGACGATCTCGAACCTTTAAACCCTCGAACCCATACCGGATGGTTCGCCTCGTCGTCAGGGTCACGTCGCCGCAAACGGCACGCGAATCCGACTCCCGGAGTGCAAGATACGAGGGTTTAAAGAACCTCGTGTGCGAAAAGTGGCCGTTCCGGCCGGCCCGGACCGGCCGTCGCCGCCGCCCCGCCCTGGCCGGCGGCGCTCCGCCGCGCGCCGCCGCGCCGGGGCCGCACTGGCGGAACTGTCGCGGACCCCCGGGGGCACGCCGGTGGTCCGTTTTGCGATCCGGGGGCGTCTATACGACCCTCGGGACCCGATCTATACTGCAACGGCTTCAATTTTCAGAAAAACGCAGTAAAAACGGGATCGGGGGTTAAAACTCAAATCCGCCTACCTCGCGGGCGAAATGCCAACGTTCTGCCTCGGATCCGCGCTCCCGAGCTTCCGCTGCGCGCTCCTGGAACGTCCGTCGTCGAATTCTGAGCTCGTGGGTGCTCCGTTTGCTCGATTCGGCGGCGTGGCGGCGAAGAACGGCGAAAAAAGACGAAGAACGATAAAAGGGGGGGGGGGGGCGCAGTTATTTATATCAGCCGCCCGCCGGCGCCAAAACCGCCTCAGACCCGACGCCCGATGCGAACAAAAGTAAGGTCACTCCTAAGGTAAACGTGTCGTTCTGAACACAACGACGGTCTCATATTTTCCATCCGAGACTCCGTTCAGAAGTTATTTGCGCCGAATCTCGCACACTAACTTGCCACTTATTAACGGAAACGCCCCTGGTGGCGTTTCTCACCGCAAGCCCGCGCCCGGAAAGATTACACCCCGCCTAGGGTAAACGGCACGTTCCGGACGCAACCGTTTCCTCAGATTCCCGTTCTGAGCTACCGGTTAGGAGATATCACACCCTCGCTACGTGCATAGTATAAAAATACTTACTATTTTTATAAAATTAATTCCGGGCACACCGGGCCTCGGAATCGCACGCCGTCTTCGCGCCTAGCTCTGGAATTATTCGTAGAAATATTCCAAAGTCTGACAGGGCCTAAAACCCGAGTCGCTACATCCTCCCCCCCCCCCTTAGAACTTTTCATCCCCGAAAAGCCCTAAGCATAAGGAAAGAGACTAGACTCTCAACTGGGTCTCACACACTAGCGAGCTCACCAACAACAACCACTCAGGGGCTTACCAACGCCCTGAACAAAACTCGAGCAAGCAACAAAAGGAATGAGTACCACTAAACAGTGTCTAACAAACTACTGCAGTAAGTAGAAAAGACACAAGGCGTACCTCTATCCATCTGTGGTGCCTCTGGGTCGACTGCCTCCAGGGCATGCAGCTGTCCTCGCCCTCGACCACCAGCTCCCTGAGTTTGGCGTGGACCACCTGGGGGTGGGGGTGATGGTAACTGGTACTATCTACCACCGCCTCCCGCTGCACCTGCTCTGACGCCACGTCTGACGCCCTGCGGACCTCCTTGCTCGAGACGCTTCCTCTGCCAATGTGTTCCATCGACCGGCTCCCTCTCAGCAGCACGTCGGGTCAGACAATCTCTAGCAAGATGTCCCCGACCATCGCAAGCGTAACACCGCCTCTCCTGCGGCTGACCAAAACTGGCATGCGAGCCCTGTGAGCTCCGAGGCTCAGATCCCCCATCCTGGGGTCTCCTCCTGAAACGTCGACCACGTCCAGACCCCTGAGTCTGACGTTGGCTACCAGATGTCGATCCGACCGACGATGTCTCAGGTCTCGAGTGCCCAGCACTGACATGGGGAAACTGCTCAGCCAGAAAACTCTCCACCACCAACGCTCGCTCCAGCACTCCAGCATAGGTGGGCAGGCACAAGGAAACCACACCTGCTCGGATGTCCCTGCGTAAGGCCTACTCGAAGGTCCGAGCCCTAAAGAATGGGTCTCGAACCATATCCAGGGAGTAGTGCGACAGGCCTGTAAACCTCTCTGAGTACTCTGACACAGTCATGCTCTCCTGACGAAGCTGCATAAGCTCCTGGATCCGCACTGACCTCAGCGTCACCGAATAGAACTCCTCCCTGAAGAGCCGCTCAAACTCTGCCCACGTAAGCGTCTCCTCATCATGGGACTGTGTCACCAAACTCCACCATCGCCCGGCCGAACCATGCAGAAGGCTCGCCGCTAGGACCACCATCTGATCAGGAGGTGTCCTCACTAGGCGGAAAACTCGGGTGACTGCCTCAAGCCAGTCATCAGCTGCCTGGGGGTCTTGATCACCCCGAAACCTCAGAGGTCGCTGCCTCTTGAACTCGTGGAACACACTCAGCATGCGTGCAACCTCGTCCTGCACCGCCGGCTCAACCAGCTACTCGACAGGTGGTGGCTCAATTGGCAGACCACCTGGAGGTGCAACCTCAGAACCTGCGCCCTACTCCACAGCCACTACACGGGGCGGGTCATCAGCCCAATCCTGCTGCGGAACCCTCACTGGCTGTCGTCATGGAGGCATCCTGAATTACATTCAAGACACACAACAGTCAAAGAGTATATCTGGAGAGCTGAATCAAGAAGGACAAAGAAAAACCAAAAACCCAGTCCTATATGATGCATGTACCATTATGTCCCCGCGACCAGTGTACGAATGTCCCGAGTCGAAAGGCAGGTTATTAGAGTCCTGGTGTAAGGATACGTCGGCCGCCGCACCAACACTAGAGTCCCTGGCATGAAATCCGAACTTGAAACACCCTAACACTTCCGCTATGCAACCCAAACCAAACTCATAGCTAGACCAGCTACGCTCTGAGATCCCAAAGATGGAACCTCCTCTGATACCACTCTGTCATGACCCGACCCAACGGGGCTCGAGCCGCGACTCCCCAATCCCTCCTCCAATAGGCCAGGGGCTGGCGACCAGCGCCGAGTAGGCTATCACACACATGGGAGGCATTAGCCTAAGGTACCTATACACACGCACCCACAAACACCTCCATGCAATAGTGCATAGATAAAGAAACTAAAAAGTAAATGCATGCATACAATCTATCCCAAACCAGAGTGCAACAGCAAAAGTACAAGGGCAAAACAAAGCCCACCAAAAGAAAACTACAAAGCGCGTCCAACCTGCTCTGAAGAAGGGGAACACTGCCACAAACACCCGCCGGAAAGCTCCCTCGGCACAGCTCTGGTAAACACCCCGGTCAACTCGCTCACTAGGCTCCGCCTGCTCCGGGTCCTCCTGGGACTCCGTCTAAAGGACTGTGGTCTGCACAAGACACAAACATGTGCGGGCAAAGTCTGTGCATGGGTGAGTATAAACATACTCAGTATGCACCCCAAAAACCCAAAACCCAATGGAGCAACTGAAAGGCAACAGTCCGCTCAACCCAGCCAGAGAGAACCCAGACGAGAGAGAAACTCCATCTCGTGACCATCCTCGGCTAAACACTACTAGTCAGCTCAGCTCAGCTCAGGTGTATGCCCATACATACACCATGAACAATCCAGATATACACAGCTCACGCCACAAAGCCACAAGAGGTACCGGCCTCATCACCAGCAAATGTCCCAACCAAGAGAGTACACCACGAACATTGTCATACCATATGACAATCATCCGAGAGATACACTCCATTGGGATACTCGCAATCATCTCAGACTCTCACCCAAGAGACCACGCTTGTCGGATAACATCACTGAGGAAACATCGCTGAACAACATAACCACCAAACTCCTAGGATAGGGGATCACCGCTAGGGCCCGCTAGGGGATACCAAGACCCACTCCGGTATACGTAGCTCACAGATAGGGGATCACTCCCAGGGTCCGCTGGGGGATACCATGACCCGATCTGGCATACGTAGTTCTCACAGATAGGGGATCACACCCAGGATCCGTTGGGGGATGCCACAACCCGATCTGGCGCTCGACAGAAGCTCCACACTCAGATAGAGGATCATCGTCCATATAAAGATGGTCACGACGATACCGGAACCCTATCTGGTATAACTCGCGATGTAGGGGATCGAACCGACGATGCCGCAACCCTACCGAAACCACGCGCTGAGTAGGGGATCGTATAACCAATGATACCGCAACCCTACCATAAACATCACGCTGTGTAGGGGATCGTAAGCCCGATGATGCCACAACCCTACTGTGCATGACCCACCATGTAGGGGATCATATGTCCGATGATGCCACAAACCCTACGGGGTTAACCTGCTAGAGAGGGGATCGCCGCCCGTAAATAAGCGGTCACAGCGATACCAAGAACCCGATCTAGGTAAAGATGCTAGAGGATCCACTCTGGGCCCACCTGAGGGATACCACAACTCTAACAGTTTAAACATCCCATCGAGAGGATCACAAACTCATACGAAGGTTGTGATGCCACACGAACCCTCGTGGGAACGAACCAAGGGAGAACCCTCAACCACTACTGGTCCAAACGTCGCTAACCCGAGCGACCCGCCACAACGCCACACTGCGCACCTCCTAGGCCAAAACTGAGGCCACCATCGCGTTCCACGCGGAAAAACACACAGGATAGGCTGTTTACTCCCCCGAAACGGAGCACCAGTGAAAAAGGCAATATTCACCGTAGCTAGCTCGTGCGGGGCCCACACAACGATCCCAAAACCCATCGAGCGGATCACACCACGACGATCCCCTTGGAAAAACAAGCGGAATCGACTACTCGCTCGCCCAAAACGGACGCCCGGTGAAAAAGGTACTCTTCACCGAAGGCCGGCACGGGTGGGGCCCACTCCTGGATTCCGAAACTCATCGAACGGATCACACCATTGCGATCCTCTTGGAAAAACACACAGGATCGACTATTCATCCGCCAAAATCGGACTCATGGTGCAAAAGTTGCGTTTCTCCGCAACCGCCAAAACCCGGCCTCATGGGCCCCGCACCCCATCCTCATACCCAACACTCGGAAACCATCTCAAAAAGTCTGTCGTACCATCAGGGTCTCAACGCCACTGACGGCACGTCAATCGGACGCTCCGGGAAGAAGTTACAACGGCCCGAAGTCGTAAAATAATAAAATAATATTATTTTTTACGACGTTTCTAGCTCCTGGGCCACGATCCCGAACCTTTAAACCCTCAAACCCATACCGGATGGTACTCCTCGTTTTCTGGGTCACGTCCCCGCAACCGGCGTGCGAATCCGACTCCCGGAGTTCAAGATACGGGGGTTTAAAGACCCTCGTGTGCGAAAAGTGGCCGGTCCGGCCGGCCCGGACCGGCCGCCGCCGCCGGCCCGCCCTGGCCGGCGGCGCTCCGTCGTGCCGGCGGAACTTCCGCGGACCGCTGGGGGCACCCCGGTGGTCCGTTTTGCGATCCGGAGGTGTCTATACGACCCTCGGGACCCGATCTATACTGCAACGACTTCAATTTTCAGAAAAACGCAGTAAAAACGGGATCGGGGGTTAAAACTCAAATCCACCAACCTCGCGGGCGAAACGCCGACGTTCTGCCTCGGATCCGTGCTCCCGAGCTTCCACTGCGCGCTCCTGGAACGTCCGCCATCGAATTTTGAGCTCATGGGAGCTCTGTTTTCTCGATTCGGCGGAGTGGCGGCGAAGAACAGCGAAGAACGACGAAGAACGATAAAGGGGGGGGGGGGGGCTGTTATTTATATCAGCCGCCCGCCGGCGCCAAACCCGCTTCGGACCCGACGCCCGATGCGAACAAAAGTAAGGTCACCCCTAGGGTAAACGCGCCGTTCTGAACGCAAAGACGGTCTCATATTTTCCATCCGAGACTCTGTTCATAAGTTATTTGCGCCGACGCTCTCACACTAACTTGCCACTTATTTACGGAAACGCCCCTGGTGGCGTTTCTCACCGCAGGCCCGTTCCCGGAAAGATTACACCCCGTCTAGGGTAAACGGAACGTTCCGGACGTAACCGTGCCCTCAGATTCCCGTTCTGAGCTACCGTTTAGGAGATATCACACCCTCGCTACGTGCATAGTACAAAAATACTTACTATTTTTATAAAATTAATTCCGGGCACACTGGGCCTCGGAATCGCACGCCGTCTTCACGCCTAGCTCTGGAATTATTCGTAGTAATATTCCAAAGTCTGATAGGGCCCAAAACCCGAGTCTCTACATCCTCCCACCCCTTATAACTTTTCGTCCCCGAAAAGCCTTAAGCACAAGGAAAGCGACTGGACTCTCAACTGGGTCTCACACACCAGCGAGCTCACCAACAACAACCACTCAGGGTCTTACCAATGCCCTGAACAAAACTCGAGCTAGCAAAAAAAGGAAAGAGTACCGCTAAACAGTGTCTGACAAACTACTGCAGTAAGTAGAAAAGACACAAGGCGTACCTCTATCCATCTGTGGTGCCTCTGGGTCGACAGCCTCCAGGGCATGTAGCTGTCCTCGCCCTCGACCACCAGCTCCCGGAGCTTGGCGTGGACCACCTGGGGGAGGGGGTGGTGGAAACTGGTACTGTCTACCACCGCCTCCCGCTGCACCAGCTCCGACGCCACGTTCGACGCACTGCGGCCCTCCTTGCTCGAGACGCTTCCTCTGCCAAGGCGGTCCATCGACCGGCTCCCTCTCAGCAGCACGTCAGGTCGGACAATCTCTAGCAAGATGTCCCCGACCATCGCAAGCGTAACACCGCCTCTCTTACGGCTGACCAAAACTAGCCTGCGAGCCCTGTGAGCTCCAAGGCTCAGATCCCCCATCTTGGGGTCGCCTCCTGAAACGTCGGCCACGTCCAGACCCCTGAGTCTGATGTTGGCTACCAGATGCTGATCCGACCGACGAAGTCTCAGCTCTCGAGTGCCCAACACTAACAGGGGGAAACTGCTCAGCCAGAAAACTCTCCACCACCAACGCTCGCTCCAGCACTCCAGCATAGGTGGGCAGGCACAAGGAAACCACACCTGCTCAGAAGTCCCTGCGTAAGCCCAGCTCGAAGGTCCGAGCCTTAAAGAACGGGTCTCGAACCATATCCAGGGAGTAGCGCGACAGGTCTGTATACCTCGCTGAGTACTCTGACACAGTCATGCTCTCCTGACGAAGCTGCAGAAGCTCCTGGATCAACACTGACCTCAGCGTCACCGGATAGAACTCCTCCCTGAAGATCTGCTCAAGCTCTGCCCACGTGAGCGTCTCCTCGTCATGGGACTGCGTCACCAAACTCCACCATCGCCCGGCCGAACCATGCAGAAGGCTCGCCGCTAGGACCACCATCTGATCAGGAGGTGTCCTCACTAGGCGGAAAACTCGGGTGACTGCCTCAAGCCAGTCATCAGCTGCCTTTGGGTCTGGATCACCCCGAAACCTCAGAGGTCGCTGCCTCTGGAACTCGTGCAACGCACTCAGCTTGCGTGCAACCTCGTCCTGCACCGCCGGCACAACCAGCTGCTCGACAGGTGGTGGCTCAACTGGCAGACCACCTAGATGTGCAACCTCAGAACCTACGCCCTGCTCTACAGCCACTACACGGGGCGGGTCATCAGCACAATCCTGCTACGGAACCCTCGCTGGCTGTCGTCATGGAGGGATCCTGAATTAAATTCAAGACACACCACAGTCAAAGAGTATATCTGGAGAGATGACTCAAGAAGGACAAGGAAAAACCAAAAACCCAGTCCTATATGATGCATGTACCATTATGTCCCCGCGACCAGTGTACGAATGTCCCAAGACGAAAGGCAGGTTATCAGAGTCCTGGTGTATGGATACGCCGGCCGCCGCACCAACACTGGAGTCCCTGGCCTGAAATCCGAACTCGAAACACCCTAACACTGCCACTATGCAACCCAAACCAAACTCATAGCTAGACCAGCTATGCTCTGAGATCCCAAAGGTGGAACATCCTCTAATACCACTATGTGGCGACCCAACCCAACGGGGCTCGAGCCGCGACTCCCGAAGCCCGCCTCCAATAGGCCAGGGGCTGGCGACCATCGCCGAGTAGGCTATCACACACATGGGAGGCATTATGCTAAGGTACCTGTACACACGCACCCACAAACACCTCCATGCAACAGTGCAGAGATAAAGAAACTGAAAAGTAAATGCATGCATACAATCTATCCCAAACCAGAGTGCAACAGCAAAAGTACAAGGGAAAAACAGGGCCCACCAAAAGAAAACTACAAAGCGCGTCCAACCTGCTCTGAAGAAGGGGAACGCTGCCACAAACACCCGCTGGAAAGCTCCCTCGGCACAGCTCTGGTAAACACCCCGGTCAACTCGCTCACTAAGCTCCGCCTGCTCCGGGTCCTCCTGGGACTCCGTCAAAAGGCCTGTGGTCTGCACAAGACACAAAAATGTGCGGGCAAAGCCCGTGCAGGGGTGAGTACAAACATACTCAGTAGGCACCCCAAAAACCCAAAACCCAAGGGAGCAACTGAAAGGCAACAATCCGCTCAACCCAGCCAGAGGGAACCCAGACGGGAGAGAAACTCCATCTCGTGACCATCCTCGGCTAAACACAACTAGTCAGCTTAGCTCAGCTCAGGTGTATGCCCATACATACACCTTGAACAATCCAGATATACACAGCTCACGCCACAAATCCACAAGAGGTACCGACCTCATCACCAGCAACTGTCCCAACTAGGAGAGTACACCACGAACACTGTCATACCAGATGACACTCATCCAAGAGATACACTCCATCGGGATACTCGCAAACATCTCAGACCCTCACCCGAGAGACCACGCTCGTCGGATAACATCACTGAGGAAACATCGCTGAACAACATAACCACCAAACTCCTCGGATAGGGGATCACCGCTAGGGTCCGCTAGGGGATACCAAGACCCACTCCGGTATATGTAGCTCACAGATAGGGGATCACTCCCAGGGTCCGCTGGGGGATACCATGACTTGATCTGGAATACGTAGTTCTCACAGGTTGGGGATCACACTCAGGATCCGTTGGGGGATGCCACAACCCGATCTGGCGCTCGACAGAAGCTCCACACTCAGATAGAGGATCATAGTCCATATAAAGATGGTCACGACGACACCGTAACCCTATCTGGTATAACTCACGATGTAGGGGATCGAACCGACGATGCCGCAACCCTACCGAAACCACGCGCTGAGTAGGGGATCGTATAACCAACGATACCACAACCCTACCACAAACATCATGCTGAGTAGGGGATCGTAAGCCCGACGATGCCACAACCCTACTGTGCACGACCCACCGCGTAGGGGATCATATGTTCGATGATGCCACAAACCCTACGGGGTTAACCTGCTAGATAGGGGATCGCCGCCCGTAAATAAGCGGTCACAGCGATACCAAGAACCCGATCTAGGTAAAGATGCTAGAGGATCCACTCCGGGCCCACCGGAGGGATACCACAACTCTAACAGTTTAAGCATCCCATCGAGAGGATCACAAACCCATACGAAGGTTGTGATGCCACACGAACCCTCGTGGGAACGAACCAAGGGAGAACCCTCAACCACTGCTGGTCCAAACGTCGCTAACCCGAGCGACCCGCCACAACGCCACACTGCGCACCTCCTAGGCCAAAACTGAGGCCACCGTCGCGTTCCACGCGAAAAAACACGCAGGATAGGTTGTTTACTCACCCGAAACGGAGCACCGGTGGAAAAGGAACTATTCACCGTAGCTAGCTTGTGCGGGGCCCACACAACGATCCCGAAACCCATCAAGCGGGTCACACCACGACGATCCCCTTGAAAAAACAAGCGGAATCGACTACTCGCTCGCCCAAAACGGACACCCGGTGAAATAGGTACTATTCCCTGAAGGCCGGCACGGGTGGGGCCCACGCCTGGATTCTGAAACTCATCGAACGGAACACACCATTGCGATCCTCTAGGAAAACCACACAGGATCGACTATTCATCCACCAAAATCGGACTCCTGGTGCAAAAGTTGTGTTTCTCCGCAACCGCCAAAACCCGACCTCATTGGGCCCGCACCCCGTCCTCATTCCCAACACCCGTAAACCTACTCAAAAAGTCTGTCATACCATCAGGGTCTCAACGCCACTGACAGCATGTCAATCGGACGCTCCGGGTAGAAGTTACAACGACCCGAAGTCGTAAAATAATAAAACAATATTATTTTTACAACGTTTCTAGCTCTCGGGCCACGATCCCGAACTTTTAAACCATCAAACCCATACCGGAGGGTTCGCCTCATCGTCAGGGTCACGTCTCCGCAAACGGCGTGCGAATTCGACTCCCGGAGTGCAAGATACGGGGGTTTAAAGACCCTCGTGTGCGAAAAGTGGCCGTACCGGCCCCGACGGGCCATTCCGGCCGGCCTGGACCGGCCGCCACCGCGGCTCCGCCGCGGGCCGCCGGAATCCGCCGGCGCCGGCGCTACCGCGCCGGTGCCGCGCCAACGGAACTCCGCGGACCGCCGGGGGCAACCCGGTGGTCCGTTTTGCGATCCGGAGGCGTCTATACGACCCTTGGGACCCGATCTATACTGCAATGGCTTCAATTTACAGAAAAACACTGTAAAAATGGGATCAGGGGTTAAAACTCAAATCCTCCTACCTCGCGGGCGAAACGCCGACGTTCTGCCTAAGATCCGTGCTCCTGAGCTTCCGTTGCGCGCTCCTAGAACGACCGCCGTCAAATTCTGAGCTCGTGGTCGCTCTGTTTGCTCGATTCGGCGGAGTGGCGGCGAAGAACGGCGAAGAACGATGAAGAACGATAAAGGGGCGCGGGGGGGGGGGGGGGGGGCTGTTATTTATATCAGCCGCCCACCGGCGCCAAACCCGCCTCGGACCCGACGCCCGATGCGAACAAAAGTAAGGTCACCCCTAGGGTAAACGCGCCGTTCTGAACGCAACGACGGTTTCAGATTTTCCATCCGAGACTCCCTTCAGAAGTTATTTGCGCCGACGCTCGCACACTAACTTGCCACTTATTTACGGAAACGCCCCTGGTGGCGTTTCTCACCGCAGGCCCGTGCCCGCAATGATTACACCCCGCCTAGGCTAAACGCCACGTTCCAGACGCAACCGTGCCCTCAGATTCCCGTTCTGAGCTACCGTTTAGGAGATATCACACCCTCACTACGTTCATAGTATAAAAATACCTACTATTTTTATAAAATTAATTCTGGGCACACCGGGTCTCAGAATCGCACGCCGTCTTCGCGCCTAGCTCTGGAATTATTCGTAGAAATATTCCAAAGTCTGACAGGGCCAAAAACCCGAGTCTCTACATAACATTTAATTGGAAATCACAAGAAATAATTTTAAGATATTAAAATAATAAATTCATTTCAAAAACCATTCTCAATACCAAAACACCCAAAAACAAAAAAAGGGATTTCATTTTAATTTTAGAAAACAGAAAGGCTTATAGAGGAAGCCAAATAATGATTACGATGGTGGAGAGGTCATTGTCACCGCAAACATTAATAACATTCCATTTTTCCTTTAGTAAAACTCTTCATAGAAAAAATATTCCCTTTGAATTAAAGTAAAAGTCAATGAGTTTTATAATTTACTGTGTAAAATTTGAAGATATATATTATCTAAATATGCCTCAATGAAAGGAGATTCAGACGAAGCCCCTTACCTCATGTCTGACTTGGCCCGTTTGTTCTTTAATCTCATGAATAATAAATTAAAGTTAATTTATACTTGTTTAAGATCCTTTTTAAATTTTATTATTCCTTTTATATAACTTATTACCATTTATAAATAATATGTAATCATTTATCTTAATAATTGTTATGTTGTCGATATTTTGTACTTGAGTCACAAATGAACACCATATAATTTCATGTTGTCCATGGGGTCAATAGTCCACTATCTCCAGAATGATATTCATGATTTAGATATCATATACATCATATATATCCGATATATATATGTATTTATAATACTACAAAACATTTTGGAAATATGAAATGAAATGTACCTTTCATGGAGACAGTTAGCCGTGCATACACATAAACACTACTTTAATTAATATTTTGTACTTGACTTGAATTAAAACAAAATGATAAATCGGTATATTATAATTACAGTATAATATCATATATATTATCATTAAAACTATCCTTAATACATCCCACATATGGCATTAAGGAGTTATATTTGTTTGAGGGGGCGGTAGTCCGCACTTCCCCAAATGAAATTATCGCATTTACCCATAATGGAAACTATAAAGATATGATATTAAAAAAATAAGCATAAAGAAAACATAAATATAATATAAATAGTATATAAATATAGTTTCATCTTAATGTCCTCCATGAGAGGCGGTAGGAGATAATCGAACAATCATCATTTCGTGAGGCGTTAGTTTTCTATCCAGAGAAACGGTATGTTCTTCAACCATTTGATAGAGGTTTGTGTATGTGTAGTTAAAATACATCTCATAAATACATTCAAGTATATTTATTATAATTGTGTTGTTATAAAAGAAATAAATAAAATGAGTTTAGTGGTTGGAGAAGTAAAATTAATGAAAAAAAGTCAAGAGGAATCGTTACCATTAATTTGGGTAACTTCCTTTGGCTTGAACCAAAAGGACTTCTTGAAGTTCCTTATATATAAGGTAAGGATTCTAGGTGGAGGAGAGGGATATTGAGAGCCTATTTGATGAGGGTTTGGATGAGAAAATGGGATTGAGAGGTGTGGGTAATGAGTAAGAATTGATGTATTTTTATAGGGGGGAGGGCCTATTTAAGAATGTGTGATAATATTTTTTTATTATATAATGATATTCAGTTTCTAAATGTCCAAAACTAATTGAAGCATAAGATTAGATAACTCATTGTCGAAATAAAATAATCCAATAACAATTAGACATGTTTTAGATATTTTTTAATATTTATAATCTTATTTATTTCAATCTTTTATTAATGACTTCAATAATGCATCATTATTGTGTCGTAGATAATATAATTTGTTTGGTGTCTAAAAATTACATAAAAAATAAAATGATGTAGGAAATATTTTTATAATTCAATGAATATTTATAGTCGAAATTATAACCTATATAACCACTTGTAAATATTAATTTACTAAAATATATTTGTTTTTGTCATTTTTTCCTTTTTCTTATGTTAATTAAAATAAAGTTTCATTATCACTCCCAAGTGGCTCCATGGGGTCACAATATCGACCCAAATATGCGCATGGTCGTAAATGACTCAACCAATAAGGTTAGGACATGTTTTAAGGTAATTTTTGTGTTATTATGATATTCTTTTTATGATGATTTACCCTATTTACCTTTAACCACGGTAATTAAAAGTCAAAAATTATTGTTCACCAAAAATTATTTTTATCTTATTGAACCAGATTTTACATACTAATAACAACCATGTATGTTATATTTTCTAAATTTAATTCACAGAAGTAGTAAAATATCATTTAAATGAAAAAGTCAGTTTTTTAATTACAACTAAGTGGTTTCACTATTCATCAAAAATTGATGTTTTTTGGAAAAATACCAGAAATTCAGACAAAGATATAACTGATATTCAGAATTCAAAAATAATGCCTATTTGATGAAATTAAAGGCATAAAAGATGAATTATTTAATTTAAAAATAATTCCCATTGTCAAAACAGATAGCGTGTTTTTAAGAAACAATAACTATCAAAAGATCGACACTTGTTTATGTCCAATTTCAAAGTGAAATTAATTGCAATGACTAAAATTGGATTAATTGGTAAAAATAAAATCTAATTATACATTAAATCCAATTATAAAGATAATATAACCATCTAAATAAATTAGATTAAAAGGGGTTTCTGAATAAAAAGACAGTATTTATCACTGTTCATTAATAAATTAACTTTATAGAAAAATACCAAAAATTTACCCAAAGTAAATATTGATGTCCCGAATCCATTGAATAATTTTATTTTGTAAAATAAAACAATAAATATGTCCAAAAATATATTTACAGAGGTTTCACCATCAAACTATTGTAAATAAACCTTTTAGTGAATATTAGAGTATTTATGCTTAAAATTAGATTCATTATTATTTTAAGCACCTAAATTTTATTGGATAAATATAAAACAATTTAACAAAATTGTATAATCATATGGTTGTTAGTTTTATTTATTCATGCTAATACAAAGGTTAGACGTTAACTACCATTTAAAATATTAATATTATATTATTAGTATGCAACGTAATATTTCAAAGAAACCTGTTGTTGGGTATTAGGTACACCATCAAAAATAGAAACCCCATTAATGTAAAATTAATATTTAATTAAAAAAATATAAATAATTATGGAACATGTATTATTCTTTATTTACATGTGATGTTACATCCTTACCCCTTTTGGGAATTGTGTCCTCGCAATTTTTTTCACTTATCAAATAAATGGCTGTATTAATCCTTTATAGAATTTTCAGATTCTCACGTTTCCTTTTCAACCATATGGTTTTTCCACAAAACCTTTACCTGGTGAATTAACTTATTCCATTACACTTTTTCTCTATAAAAAAGAATACAGACCGGTTGTTCCTAATAAGTGTGATTCTCTTCCAACTGAACTACCTATGTCCTCAAAACATGAGATGGATATGGCATATACATTCTCAACATTGAAACATTAAAAACATTGTGTACCTAGGATAAACATGGATGTAAATATACTATGTACATAGTTGATCAAATTTTCTCTAGGATTTCATAACATCAGATGAACCATGGACACATATTTACCTTCTAACCAAAATGTAACACACTCTTCCATTGAGAAATATATAGAAAGATATGATTACCAACCTCAAAAGATAGATCCTTCCACCAGTTATCTTCATTACTTTTCTACCAGCTCTGAGCTATTCTCATGATCTTCTGAATCAACAGAACTGTTTCTGCCATCTCATCTACCAATTCTAGTCCCATCAACTTCATGTCACCTACTTCATCCAAAAATGATGGAATTCAACAACGCAATCCATATATTTTCTCAAATGGATCCTTCTATATATAGGAATAAAATATGTTATTATAACAAAATTCAACCAAAGAATGATGTTGGTATGAACTTCCATGGTAATGTAGTGAACGATCATGTAGAATATCCTCCAGGGTCTGAATAGTTTGTTCCCACTGCCCATCGGATTGCGGATGAAAAGCTATATAAAAATTTAATTCAGTACCCAAAGGCATCTAAAGGCCTTTCAAAAAGTTAGTAGTAAACCTGGGATCATGATCAGATAAAATGGAGATGGGAACACCATGCAACCTGATTATCTCATTAATATACAACCGAGAAAGTTTATCTAGAGACAAATTATCTCGAATAAGAAGGAAATTGGAATAGTTAGTAAACCGATCTATAATAACCGATATTGCAGTATTACCTCAAGATATATTTGGTAATCCCACAACAAATTCCATGGATATATTTTCTCATTTCCACTATGGCACCGGTGAAGAATGATGTATCCCTTTTGGTTACTACTGCTCTATTTCAACCTACTAACAAGTCAAAGACTTCACAGTAAAATCATATATATCTCTTTTCATTCTATACCACCTCTAATACTCCCAAAGATCTCTGTACATCATTGTGATGCCAGGATGAACTGAAAATGAGGAACTATGAGCTTCACAAAACAACGCATTCTTCAACTATGAATCACAAGGCACACACAATCTTTTTAAAAACCATAAAACACAATCATTATCAATGTTAAAATCAGGAAACATACCTATATAAACCAACACTTCCTTTTTATGAAACTCACAGTCTTCTTTCTGTGATTTCTTTATTTTGTCTGATAGAGATGATTTCACTGACACCTGAAACAAAATTGAAGAATTTCCTACCACAACAACTTCTACGCCAAAGTTCATCAAATCAAAAACCAAAGGATCTCATTCCAAACGTATCATGGTTAATGATGTATTACTTTTTCGACTCAATGCATCAGCTACTTCATTTTCCTTTCCTAGATGGTAACGAATCGTGCAATCCTAATCCATGATTAATTCCAACCGTAACCTCTCTCTCATGTTCAATTCTTTTTGAGTGAATATATACTTAAAACTTTTGTTGTCAGTATATATTTCACATTTTACTCCATACAAATGATGCCACTAAATTTTTAATCAAAAAACAATAGCAGATAATTCCAAATCATGTGTAGTGTAATTTAACTCACGAGGTTTCAACTGACGTAAAGCGTAAGGAATTACCTGGTCATTCTGCATAAGGACACATCCAAGTCCTTTCAATGAAGCATCACTATAAATAACAAAGTCACCAATTCTAGAAGGCAGTTCCAAAACTGAATCATTCACCAATATTCTTTTCAATTCCTGAAAACAATCATCACATTCCTTTATCCAAATTAACTTAACACCTTTTCAAGATAACAGTCATTGGACTAGATAACCATGGAAAATTCATAACAAAACATCAGTAATAACATGACATACAATGAATTATATGAATCTCGGTTATATTTGTGGGTCTTAGCCATTCTTCAAACACTTTTGTTTTAGAAGGATCAATAGTTATGCCATTTTTTGAAACAATATGACCAAAGAATGAAATCTCTTGTAACCAAAACTCACACTTGCTGAATTTCCCAAACAATATCATTTCCTTAAAGGTTTTCAATACAACCCTAAAATGACTTTCATGTTTCTCATTACTTTGGGAATAATCCAAAAGATCCTAAATGAACACAATAAAAAACATATCCATGAACTCACATATAATTATAGTCATATGATCTAAGAATACAGTAAGAGCATTTGTTAAACCAAAAGGCATAAATACCAATTCATAATGGACATATCTAGTAAAAAATGCAGTATTCGGAATGTATGCTTCAATTACATTTAATTGATGGTACCTCGATCTCAAATCAATCATCGCAAAATACTGATCTCCCTGGAAATGATCAAACAAATCATCGATATGAGGCAACATATACTTGTTCTTAAAAGAGATGTTATTAAATACTCTATAATAAATTCAAAGTCTCATTGAACCATCATTATTTTTAACAAATATGATAGGAGCACCCCTTGGTGATGTGCTACGTCAAATGAAACATTTATCTAATAACACATGACATTGCTTCGTTAACTATAAATGTTCATTTTGAGACATTCGATAAGGGGGTTTTGAAATTGGATTAGCCTCAGGAACTAAGTCAATAGTAAATTCAACTTCCCGATCAGGTATAATTATCAGAAACTCATCAGGGAAAACATCATGGAATTCATTTACCACTGGAACATCATTAATCTCAACACTTCATTTATTATCAACAATATGAGCAAGGTAACATTCATTTCCATCTTTTACTAGTTTCTCATCTTCCTGATATGTTAGAAATATCAAGGGTTCATTCATTTACACATAATGAAAATCTTTTCGAAAAGACACCTCTTTAGATCCGAAGTAAATCTTATCATGATAAATAGAAATCCAATCCAAACCCAAAATAAGATCAAACACTACTAGATGCAAAACAATAAGTTTTACAGGTTGATTCTTCCTACACACAAGGACAGAAAGGTTCTTATAATTTCATTTTTTTCAAAATTTCCCCCAATGTTTTTACCATAAGTTCAGGATTCATATGTTGATATGGAATTACCAATTTACTAGAAAACATCTCAGAAATGAACAAATGTGTAAACCCTATATCAATAAATAGATAGGAATAATCTGAAAAAACAAACAGTCTACATGATTCTACTTCATTTAATGGCCCATCATCTACTGAAGTACTTGTAAAGGATTTCACCACCCCTTTCTTCGTGTAGTTTGGCTGCTTTCCATCATTTAAGTTCTTCATTGCACACTCATATGCATAATGACCCATTTCATTGCACTTAAAACATTTTACTTACTATAAATCATATTTTGTCTTAAAATTAACCTAATCTTTTTCAGTTCAATTTAGAGCCTTAATTTCCATTTTAGCACATCATAAGAACTTATCCAAATTCAAAAGATGTTCCCCAACTAGCTTTTTACGGCAATTTTTAAAAACTGTTAACTTAATTTTCTTACCATCAAACTTTTTTGAAGAGTTCTTCCCTTTCTCACACCTCCTCGACCTCTTAATCAATTTTTTGTCAAATAACACCTATTCGTTGGAAAACTAATTTTCCTCCTTCTCTGCACAAGCAACTATTTTTTCATAACTTTTGAACTCACGAGATGCTAAAGCGCTTCAAAACTTTTTCTTTAATATTGAGTAAAAACTATTGATTTTACTATCAAGTTCTCGTATGAAATTTAAAGCATACATTACCAGTCGAGTATATTTTGCTTCATAAGAATCCACTGAGTCATCCTCCTGCCTCAATTACAGGAATTGTTTTTCCATCTATGATTATCCACATTAGGAAAATGTTTCTCAAGAAACATACCTTTTAATTCATCCCAATCAAGATCATCAATATTCTCACTATCCCAGATATTATTCATGATCGACCACCACTGATCATCTTCTCCTTTAAAATGGTAAATAGAAAGACAAACCCTTAAATGTTTTGAACACACCATGGCATAAAAATTTTATCCATTTATTTAATCTACCCTTCTACTAGAATAGGTTCATATGATCCTCTGAATGATGGGGGATGTATCCTCTTGAAATGCTTCACTACTAGTATGTTCCTCTATTGTTGATATGGATGATCTCATGCATGGATACCACCCCCATTTATAGTCTGATTCAATTGTTCCATCACTACAACAAACTGGTTAGTTCCGATTCCGACCATCTCAAGTTGATGATTTGGAAGGATGTGTTCCTCATGATGCCGTCCCAACATAGCTGCCATGTTTTATCTATGGAAAACCATTTTGAACACAGAAATAGATTAGGCAAAGCAATAGGTTAATATTTAAATGATATACCAGTTCAATCATAACATAAACTAAAATAATTTATGGATATTAATTTAACTATATTATATCTTCTAAAGTTTTCTAAACCGACCTCTAATACCAACTATAAATACCTGACCTTAATCATTACATAATCTTGAGTTAATTGAATAATTCACATTAAAGATCTTTTCCAGTTTAGAGTTTTAGAGAATTAGGCATTAACTATTACATTACATCTCACAAATTACAAGGTAGACACTTCTACTCAGTTTCCATTTTTTTCCTAAAATAAAAATTCTTGACAAAAAGAGACATGTCTAGTTCCATGTTTTTTGAGGCATGACATTTCCATGATCCCATCCTTGACCCTATTCCACTTTGTGCCTTGTAAAAAACATTTCAAAAACATGGGAACTGCATAAAAATCTTAGTAAGGGATACACAATGAAGTAAAACTGTTAGTTTCTCAAAACAACAAGTAACCCATGAATACTTTAACATAAGTAATATGTTTCATCTTTATGAATTAGTAAATACTCCTCACTGAATAAAATATCATTTCATTCCCTTTAGTAACCAAAAAAATACTATAAAACCCATATAAAAAACATAACATATAAATTTAACATGGTATATAAACATTCTTATGTGTAATAACCATATGTTGGACTTCCACATATATCACTAAATGTATTAGCCATACGGCCGACTTCCATACCCAATGCATTGGAGGTTATAACATTACCACCCATCCTGTTTTATCATGGCACCACCCATCATTGGGTTTATTAGGTAACAATCCATCAAATGTCCAAGTACCATTATAAAATCATAACACATAAAATATTAAAAATATAAACATTACACTAAAAACATTTAATATGAAATCAGAAGAAATAATTTCTATATTTTGTAATAATAAATCCGTATCAAAAACAATTTTCAATACCAAAACCCCCAAAAACAAAATAAGGGATTTCCATTTTGTTTAAGAAAACATTAAGTCTTATTGAGGAAGGAAAATAACGATTACGGCGGCAGAGAGGTCATTGTAGCTGAAAATGTTAAAAATGTTCCATTTTTTGTTTAGTAAAATGATTCGTATAAAAAAGTTTCCCTTTGAATGAAATTAAAATTAAAAGGGTTTTATTATACACCTTGTAAAAGAAGAAGATATATATTATCAAAATATGCCTCAATGAAAGAAGATTTAGACGAAGTCCCATACCTTTTGTCCAACATGAACCGTTCGTTCTTTAATCTCCTAAAAAATAAACTAAATTTAATTTATTATTTCTTAAGAACCTTTTTAAAGTTTATTATTACATTTATATCACTTATTACCATGTTATAAACATTATGTAATCATTTGTGATAATAATGGTTGTTTTGTCGATATTTGGTACTTGAGTCACAAATGAACATCATATAATTACAAGTTGCCCATGTCTTAAATAGTCTATTATCTCTAGATTGATATTAATGATTTAGATATCATATAAATCATATATATCCAGTATATATATGTCTTTATAACAGTACATAACATTTTGGAGATAAGAAATGAAATGCACCGTTCATGGAGACGGTAAGTTGTACGTACACATGAACGCTACTTTGATTTCTATTTCGTACTTTAATGGAGTTTAAACATAATGATACATAGGTATATTATATTTATATTATAATAAAATATATAATATCATTAACACTTTCCTATATACGTCCCATATATGGCATTAATGAGTCATATCACTATGAGGGGGTGGTAGTCCACACTTACTAAAATTAAATTATCATATTTACCCATAATGGAAACCATTAATGTATACCATAAAAGAAAAATACAGATTCATAAAGAAAACATAAACATAATATATATTATATATAAATATATTGTCATCTTAATGGCCACCATGAGAGGCTGTAGGGGATAATCGATCAATCATTATTCTGTGAGGCCTCAGTTTTCCATCCACAGAAACAGTATGTTTTTACACATTAGATGGATGTGCGTGTAAGTGTAGTTCAAATACGTCTCATAAAAACATCCTAGTATATTTTGGATAATGTTGTCGTTATAAAATTAAATAATAAAAAGTGTTTAGGGGTTGGAAATGTAAAATAAATGAAAAGTAATCAAGACGAATCGTTACCTTTAATTTGGGTAACTCCCTTTGGTTTGAACCAAAAGGTCTTATTGAAGAACCTTATGCTGAAAATAAGGCTTCTATGAGGAGGAGAGGGATCATGAGAGCTTATTTTGTTAGGGTCTGGATGATCCAAGGGGCTTGAGAGGTGGGAGAAATTATTTATAAGTGGGGGATTTTATAAGGGGAACAAGGGGCTCTTTAGGAAAGTTTAAAAATACTATTTTAATATAATGATATTTGGTATCTAAAGGTCCAAAACTGATTAATGTCGAAGAAAAGATGAAAAAGTGTTGAAATAAAATGATCCAATAAGAATTTGACATGTTTTTTATATTAGCTTAATATTTATAATCTTATTTATTTAAATCTTTTTTTAATGAGTTAATACTGCATCATTATTTTGTGAGAAATAATTTTATTTATTTGATGTCTAAAAATTATAAAAAATCCATGATGTAGGAAATCGTTTTAGATTTCCAATGAATATTTTTATTCTAAATGATATCTTATATAACCCCTTGTAATAATTAATTTACTAAAAGATATTTCTTTATGCCATTTTTTCATTTTCCTTAAGTTAATTAAAATAAAGTGTCATTATCACTCCCAAGTGGCTTCATGGGGTCCTAAATCAACCCAACTATGCCCACTATCGTAAATTACTCAACCAATAATGTTTGGACAAGTGTTAAGGTAATTTTTTAATTATTATGATATTTTATTTTCCTTTATTACCCTATTTACCTTTAACCGGTGTAATTAAAAGTCAAAAGTTACTATTCACCAATAATTATTTTCATCTTATTGAACCACATTTTACTAATTAATAATAAAAATTTATGTTCTATTTTATAAATTCAATTCACAGAAGTGGTATAATTTAATTTAATGGAAAAAGTCGGTTTTTTAACTACAACTAAGTGGTTTCACTATTCATCAAAAAATGATATTTTTCAGAAAAATGCCAAAAATGAAGCCAATGATATATTTTATATTACTAATTAAAAAATCATGTATATTTTACCAAATTAAAAACATAGAAATTGAATTAATTAATTTAAAATTAATTTTCATTGTCAAACCAAATAGCATGTTTTCAAGAAACAATAACTATTAAATGATCGACACTTGTTTATGTCCAATTCCAAAGTGAAAATAATTACAATGAAAAAAATTGGATTAATTAGTAAAAATATAATCTAATTATACTTTTAAACCAATTAAAAATATACTATAACCATATAAATAAATTATATTAAAAGTCTTGTTTTAAAAAATACAGCAGTCTTCACTATTCATTTAAAAATGAACTTTACCAGAAAAATACCAAAAAATTACCCAAAGTAACTTTTGATGTCCCGAATCGAAAGAAGAATTTTATTTCATCAATTAAAAAAATATAAAAATGACCACAACTAGATTTAATGATGGTTCCGCATCAAAAGGTGGTAAATCAACCTTTTAGTATATATCAAAGTATTTATGCTTAAAATTGGATTCATTCATATTTTAAGCCCAAACCTTTTATTAGATAAATGTAAAAACATTTAATAAACATGTATATTCATATTGTAGTTAGTTCTATTCATTCCCGTCAATACAATGGAAAGGCGTTAACAACCATTTAAAATTATTATATTATATTATTAGTGTGCAACATATGATTTCAAATAAACCCATTGTTGCGTATTGGGTATGCCATCGCACATAGAAACCCATTAAACGTAAAATTTATATTTAATTCTCAAATATGAATAATTATGGAAATTTTTTTATTCTTAATTTACTTGGGATGTTACCCCTATATTTTCTAATAACCTACTAGTTTGCGTGACTGAGATCATGATAAGTGTTTAATTATAGAGCAATATGACACATAGTAATTTGAGAGGGGATTTAATCTCAAAATATATTTGAATAGAATAAAATTTATTTTTAAGTAATTTTAATTATTTTGTTTGTGATTCCTTATTCCTTCTGGCAAACAAAACATGGGTAGTATATATTAATTTGTAATTATTTAAAAATTTCATATATTGCTTTTCTAACCCCAAATTAAAATCCAATTATATTTATAAATATCTAAATTGATCCCATTAATAAGGTATATTAAATAAATTCCAATAAATTATTAATCAATATCCTTTATCAGTTTATGCCTAATGTGACATGTATCAAACCTTCCACTATTTAAGAAATGTCATAAGCCTCTAAGCTGATGAATAGTCTAACCCAATGTCCCACTACCCATTGATATATACAAAAGATATACATTAATACAATCTTAATTATAAAACAAAATTTGTATAAACTATAATACTATTTATAATTGAATCTTATAACAAAACATAATACCATATATGAGAATTAGAAAATTAAATCAATTATAATTAATAGATCATAACTCTTATATATAATGTATGACATTTATGGAAGTTTCATAAACACTTATAAACCAAATAATAAATCATGATGAAAAATTTAACATTTATATATATGAAAAATAGTTTTTATAAATAATAAAACATATATAAAATAATAATAAATTTAAACATAATATGAATCATTATTTAAAATTTACAAAAGAATAATAATTACGTTAGGATTAAGGTATGTATAGATATGAAAAAATTATATATTATATGATATGAAGTTTCCATATATTTTTTTAAATTATATATTTATTAAATCCTTCATCTTACAAAATCTGAGATACAAATTAGAAAAATTTATAAGAAAATAAACATTTCATATATTATGTAATCATTTTACCTAATTAAAATATTTTATATTGATTTTATTTAATCCATTTATCACATCATCCGAAAAATATTTTGGAATGATTTAAATAACATCCAAATTGGGAAATTTTATATAAATAATTTGTATTTTCAAGTATTAATAATACAAAAAATACTATAAAAACATTTATCATTCACATATATTTATAACATAAAACCACTTTATAAATTATATACCCTATAAATGCATAGAAAACGTATATTTAATCAATAATAATTGCTTGGTTTGGCTAAAAGGCCCCTTGAATTTGGAGTGGGTGATACAGACCATTATTTGTCATGTTTTTTTTTAATTTTTATAAAAACATAATTTAAAAAAAATTAAACTTATATATATCCCTCAAAAATAAAAAATTCTATTAATTATGGTCACATCGTTATTTATGATCTTTTTAGAAGACATATATGGATTCCACTAAGATAAAAATTTATTAATGACACTCCTAATACATGTTTATGAATGTAAAATTGTCAGATCACTAGGGAATATATAAGGGAAGTAGAATTTTTAATTGGTGAAGGGTTCATTTAATATATAATATTTAGAGAGTTTTGTACATACCACCTTTTGAATCTAGTAATTTTGTAACATTATTATTATATATCCACTTAAAATATATCATCACCTCAAGATCCTATCGATATTTATAGTTCAAGATATAGTAAATAAGAGATAATTGTGCAGGTGAACCGCCATTATAGCAGTTTTCAATCCAATATTATTCAAATTCAACTTCATATAGTTTGATGCTATATAATATATAGAAACTCAGTTCTATCATTATCACTTGAGATTCTGCTACATATCACCTCCCCTTCTTACAATATTTATTGAAAGATAAAATGACTGAACTATGGAAATTTCAAATTATATGACCTCTATATGTAGTTCCTTCCTAAAAATACCCATTATTAATAACCCTAATCCTATCAACTATCATATCCCAAGCAACCCAAAGACTAGATGATCCTAATAGTCACACAATATTTGACTTCTTGATTTGTTTACATAGACCAAATAAATATATAGACGTGGATCCTTGAGAATTTCATTGATAACATGATAACCAAATGGGGTGATATTATTTTAAAATAAATAATTGTCACCTGATAATCATAATTTCTATATTCATTATGTGACTGCCAAGTGCACCAGTAACCAAATATGAAGGCCTTATTGTTGGCATTACCAAAAAATAAATGACTTCTGCATTAATATTCTATATCGGGAGGATTTTTTCAACATTTTAATGGTTCAAAGGAATACTTATAAATGTACAAAAAAATTAAATACTTGAACCCCATGTGTATAGGGTAATCCAGGCCATTTAATTTGTGGAATTTTAGATAGATAAACTATAATTGGGTTAAATCCTTATTTTACCATAACGTATCATATTTCCCATACTATTAAAAATAAAAATTAACTACATGGTGGGAATTTATTTTTTCTAGATAGGGAATGATCGGATGATCTTTAGAAGATACATAATGGGGTGTAAATATCCACTACCCTGTGGTTTATCTCTATAGTGGAGAATACTGTGAAACAAAAATCTCTAAACCCTGGGATTGAGACAACGATTATGTTGCCCTATTTTTGGATATTTTTTTCAATAACGATAATTAATTTTTTTGTGAATTTTTACATTTTTTGAAAAATCATGAACCAATATTCTTTTTTACTTATAATACTCATTAAATTTTCTAAAATCATAATAAAAAATTGTTTCTTTGTATTAATTATTCCATGCCTCTATTAAAAAATATTTCCATATATATGCATTAATTGTAAAATGAACCCTAACATCAGTATATTGGGTTTGTTATTATTGAAGGGTATATTATGGATAAAAAATATCCAAAATATGGTAGAATATGACAAAATCTTCATAAAACAAAAAAATTTATATACATTGGGAATGAATAATAAAATAAAGGAGAGTGTACCTTTAACCGATTTAGATAGGATCATATATATGAGTTTGATGTAGATCACTAGAGTGAACTTATGAGGTCAATAGATAATGTGTTTCCATATGATACAATAATATTTTTATAAATTACAGATATCTCTATCCTTACCATGGTTTTCATGAACAATTTTAAGGGTGGTAGAAAATGAGAGATAGAGGGAAATTTGGCCAAAGTGTTTCACAACATCTGAATGCCATAAAAATCATACACTATGAGATGATTTATATACATGTGAAGGGGAACCATTATAATTTAAAAATATTTTTATATTTAATAAAATGTTAAATATATTACATCTTAATTGTAACATAGGTCTCATTATTTTGATTCATTTGGTTTTTATTCAATCTAATGTTTGAAAATTTCAAACTCATTAGGATTTATATTTACATGATAATCTATTGACCATGATATCTTGTAGTAGATAAGAAATTAAAACAATGTATTAAAATATAATATGTCAAAACTACCATGATAAAACAAATTATGTTTTGATACTAACCAAACCATGGTATACACTAACACAGACAATGACGGGGTTCAAAACTCTATTTAATTGTTTTTCCAGTGTTTCACAATTATATTAAATGTAGTGTATGGTGATAAGATTGAATACCAGCCAATTATAAACTAAAACCCGTTATTTAATTTTATTTCATACCCCAAAAACATCTTAATATTATACACATTTTGGATCCCATTTTATCTATCACAAATCCATACAAACATCACACACATGGGATACTACGTTTCCTTATACCAACCAATACATAAATCATACACCTAGGGATATTTGATTCACCACCACCTATCCATCCATATATAATATTTTTGGAATCCATGGTTTTCCTCTAACAACCCATAAATACATGTCACATGTGAGATAATATTCGGATAACAAATAACCTATACCTACCACACACATTCTTGTAATTAGTTTCTTCTGTAGTAACACATCTAAACACCTTACAATTAAGATACATGGTAATACTCAAGTAACCCATAAATAATCATCTAACGAGGCTATATAATAGACTCTCTTACATAACCTTAATATAAATACAATACCCATATAATAGGGTACCAACATACCAATTATCAAACACCTACACATAATTATTCTCATAATAACCATCCTTGAGACAACTTAGAATACCAAAAATATACTAATCATACAAGGGTGATGTAATATTGGTCAAAAAATATTAAAAAACCATATAGTTATTATAATTTGACACTCTCCAATCACCTATACAATATTTTTATTCTAAAAACTTCTTGTTAACACCTTCCAATGTCCACTAACACAAGTCACATTTGAGGACACCCCATTAGGTTTCAAATTACGAGGTGTCTTAAAACATTATACAAAAAACATGATCTTATAAATCCTAGATATTATAGTATAATTCATTAAAATTAAATAATTGGTTTTTAGTACATACTCACTAATTATAAAATAAGGAAACCTAACTGTGTTTCATTCCATGCCACACCAAGAATTCCAACCGACATGTACATATAATGGGTCACAAGAAGCCAATATAAAACATGGTTGAAATCATTTGATCACCTACTATATAATAGTTTGATCCTAAAAATTTAGTATTATTTGTTGATTCAATATAAATTTTAAAATCATGAAAGATGATATTAGAATAAAAAATAGGGATTATAAATGCAGAATAGAGAATTAATTAGATATATTCTTAATATATGGAACAAGAAGGTTAGTCACGTTAATAGAAATATGATTTAATAAAAACATGATTATGAGATCATAAAATGGATATTCCAATAATAAAGTGGATAAATAGATACAATAGGAAGGATGGTTACTGCATCCTATAAAGTAGTAAATAATTTAGTTAGATTTTTTTTAATATAAACTAATTTATTTAAGAAATTTACAATGTATAATGCAAGACACAAAGTATCAGATAGACCGCAATATGGTACCGGGGTGCCATAAAATGATTGAATAAGGGCTATTATCCATCTTATGTTCATCAAAGACTAAATTGTATTCTTTATATCTTACCATATGATACCTGGTATAAGTGAATAAGGTTAATAGTTCTACCAATTCTATTTTATAGAATTTTACACCCAAATCCATTTCTTTAAATTAGGACTCTTGGCCTCTCTAAACCAATTCCATTAACAAAACACACTAAATTTATATCGAATTTTAGAAAAATAAAATTAAATACATTATTTGTTTTATGAAATTAATTTTATTGAAAATGTAATATATAAGGGTAAGAAAACATCCAACCGCGGTGATTCAATCTAATGATTTCATATAAGATATAGTTTTCCATGATTGGAATTAGCCTTTGTCAATACATAAAATATTGAAGTTGTCTGCATTTAATAAATAAAATAAAGGATAAAAAATATATTTTATAGTGATAAAATGAATATTATTAAATTATAAAATACATGTGCTTACATTCCATTAAATATAAAACTGAAATTATCACACTGATCACATACTCAATATTAATAAAACAATTATAAAATTTACATCATATTAATTTATAAGTCAATATATAAATTATATATTGCGTGTTGTGTATCTTATTATCACATAGTTGATCAATGTCAATATTATCCCTAAAAAAGGAATCATATTGTCTATATGTTATGAATACCAATAAATGCATGATTGTTTTTGTAAATTTAATATTCTTTGATTCTAATAGAAAAATAAACATTTAGATTCTAAATCATTGAGATAAAATTCACTTTTTATTTTATTCCAATATAATCCCCCTTTTTAACTTCATTGAGAAGAATAGTGTTTGATGAACTAATGTCCCAAAGGCACGAAGGACATAGTATTAGATGGAATAAAGGTGTACTGGAACATGGAAAAATCTGTAACAAGTACACTTAAAATCATGTATTCATTCCCCACTAACTCATCATGTATATAACACCATCATTTCCCACAAAAATTTAATTAATTCTCCATGTATCTATTCACTGCTGCTATTTCACCCTTAATAGACTCCCCATGTTCAGACTCACAAAACTATTATTCCCTACACTCCCCCTAAAATACTCCATTACTTGAATGCTCTTTGGCTCGACATTTCTTAATATCCTAGAGGCCCTATATCCTAAGGGTACAAATAATATATATCAAATATAATTAATAAAAAATAGTTCCACATATAAAATATTTTACTACTGTACATTCTGTAGAATGCATACTTTTATAGTGATACAATTCTTCAACAATAAATTTCTTAATTAACTACCATAGAGATTAGAACACGGGTTTCACGAAATATTATGAGGTTCTATTTTGACACATGTATACCCTGTCCTAATTTGAAAATTTTATTTTTTAATAAAATTTACTCCACTGATTTTATCAGTGAAATATATTTTTCCACAATGGTTGATAAAACTACCATTTAGTAAATATTTTTCTTTATTGGTTATTATAACTCTATATTTTTCTATTAAAATACAACCAATTATTTAGAAGTATCATTATTGGTATCTTATTGAAAATAAATATACTTATAATATAAATAATGAAACAATTCATAACCATTATATGAAATAATTCACCTAAGAACATGGTTAATTTCTTTTCAATATATTTTTCCATAATTAGACATTAACCCATTTATAATTCTAACTAAAAAGATTAATTTTAAATGATAACATATCATAACAAATATCTGATTATAAAATATTTATTAAATAGACCATGCAAGAATATTGTTTTCATTTGATTTTATGTATTTATAATAATTATAATAGTTCTTGTTATTATATTGGTCTATTAAACATTTATATTATTAATGAAAATGAAATTAAAACACTTTAAAACATAATTTTTTTTGATCAAAAGAAGAAAAAATACAACCTATATTATATTAATTCTAAAATCCAAAATTATTATGTACAACATAAGTGATTTATATAAAGATATTCATTTCAAATAGTCATATAATGGACAATTAATTTTATGTGTTAACATGTAATTAAAATGTTTTCAACATGAAATACATAATTATTTAACAAATTTTTTACATATTTATATCTAATAGAATGATTTTAAAAAATAAAATTTATTTATTTTTAGAAATGTATAATTCAATGATATATACAATTTATTTTTGTATTTTTTGATAATATAACTATTTTTCCCAATAAACATTTGTTCCTCTTCCAGAAAGATTCAATTAAATAGTGTTATCACCTCAAAAAATCTATTCAGATTCCCTATAATAAAATTTATTTTTATTTAATATAAATTCAATATAATATTCCTAATTATTGGTGAAGAAAAATGATCAATGAATTGAAGTATTTTTTTATAAATTCGGAAATAATATGATAGTAATTGTATGCTATATCTAAAAAAATCATTGATACTAGTATAAATTTGTTTCTCAACATAATTTTACATTGGTTCATGTTATTATAAAGTAAATCATTTTATTGTGGAAAATTCTACCTCCTAAGGGTTTAAGAAAAAATATAATGTGTTATTTTTTTCAAGGGACTATATTGATTTAGTAATAATATTAAAAATTTTTCTTGTCCACATTCTACGAATAAGTCATAATATTTTGGATTATTATTATTAATGCGGGGAAAAACATTTTACAATTAAGGGATGGAATATATATTGACATATCTAGTAGGAAAACACGTGATTATCCTTTTTCATTCTCTAGATAACCTGTAAATTTTTCATGACTAGAAACATAGTAAGTAGAGTAGTATTCATAATTAATGGGAGATTATTAAAGATATAGTCAAAAAACATTGATAATCCCCAAAAAAACACTAATTAATATTTATTATATTAGGTTTAATATTTTATATGTTGAATATTGTTTTACTAGGATGGATGGAGTTATCAAAATAAGAATCATTACAAGATATCAATTTCAAGAAACCTGATTCATCTATATATAATTTAAAATATTTGATACTTAAGATAACCTATTATAATGATTTTGAAAACACCCAATAGTATCTAATAACGATTTATATTGTAATGATATATTATAAAAAACTGAAATTAATAATATGACTGTGAATTATAAGTCAATAATTAAAAAAGATTTTTGACGCAAATGGTATAGAATTGAGTTCTGCTAATCAAATGGATTGATGTATTTACATCTTCTATATCAGAATACATGTTAGTATAGAATATTATAAGATACTTATAGCTCTATATATTGTGTCCAAATTATTCCTTTATACAAACAATTTTATTTATGTGTTTCACTCATGGGATTATTTAATAATACTCTCGAACTCTTACATATCGAAATAAATTTTAGTAAGGGGAACTGTAAAACAATATCATTCCTAGGAGAATTTAATAATTTTTTGATATGACATTCATTTTCCGTATTTTAAATAATAAATATTTGTTAATTTTTGACAATAGATTAGAAAACAAATACCCAATAATAATCACAAATTATTTATAGGATTTAGTAACCCCAATATGTTATGACACCCTATTAGTTCCCCAAAAAATAAAATTGAACATGTTTTAAAAGTTGGGAAGAGTGATAAATAGACAAACTAAAGCCTAGCCTTTTAAAAAAAATTAACCAATAACATTAACACAACAATAGATTTAATAATTAATACTCATTAGTAACCCATGAGTCAACCACTCATAAAGCCCCATTTGAACCAAAATTCTATAATGTTTGATAAAATATTGGGGTATGGTATTTTATTGAAATATTATATTCTCCCATGCATCATAGCTATATTATATTATACAAAAATATAACCCATTACTAAAAATTTTAATGAATATTTTTTATAAATATTTATTATATTTTAGGATATACCAATAAATATATTTCATAATATGTTATAATGTATTTTAAGAAAAAAACAAATCATATTTATATTCAATATATGAATTCATTCATATGGAAAGACATTATACCATGGACATATAATATGATAAAGTGACTAATGGAATAAAATATATTTAAATAAAATAATAATGGGTTCCAAAATTTAAATATTTTAATTAAGGTGGATGGTTGTGTTATTGTAACTATAACACATATTTTTTATTAGGTTATATAGTAAAGAAAAACACATTCTCTTATGAGAGATCTATATTTTATGAATAAAAGTTATTTATTAGAGATTAGGCTACATTCTGTGATCAATAAATTGTAAAGTAACTTTAATGACTTCAGATTTTTCTCAACACTTATATTATTTAGATACGTAACAGATTAAAATGGATTTAAATGATATCACATAGTTTTTTATTTTTAATTATCATTTCAAATTACTATAGCATGGTGAGTACTATAGTTAGTGCATTGGGAATTTGTGTAAAATGGATGAGATTAAGGGAAAAGTTATCCTCTTTTTATTTATTTGTTCTTATAATTCATAATATATTTACCAAATTTCATCCTATTTCTTTTAACACGAGTTTATATTATTTTTCTTAAAATATTACATTTAATGAATAATAAATTTATAAAAAAATAAATGTTATCAGATATATTTCTTGATGGAATGGGATAATATATAATATGAAAATAATAATAATAGGGAGATTGATATCAATGGTTACATTATAGATATATTATAGGGGATGATATTAAATGGATTATTTTGAAAAGTTCTATTTATTAGTAATCAAATATGGTCATTTAAATTGAAATGTTTGATATATTTCATTTAATATGACATGAAATATCAAAATTAAAAACATGATAATTACATTATTTTTTCAAGGAATAATATCGTATTATATATGACAAGAAAAGATATGATATGGAACATTTATGAAATTTAAAATATTTTTTTGTATCACTATTAAAGTATACCATTTATCATTTTCTATGGTTTAGTTATAAATGATGTTTGTTGAAATACTATTGTATATAATATAATAACAATTTGAACTAGGGATGCTTGTTGGTAATAATAGAGGTTAGTTTGTGTTTTTCATCAATTTACACATGGATGACTGCAGTGTTTTCAAAGAATAGGGTCATACATTTGAGGCTGAAAATAGTATTGAATGTTGTGTAGTTTCCAATTGTTTGGAAATTTTTTGGGCACATAAAATTAGGAGTTCGGTAATGGTTCACATAAACAGTACACTGTGAAGGCATTCAGTAGGTAGTGAAGGCATGTGGTATGCAGTGAAGGTGCACAGTATGCTGTGAAGGTGCTCGGTATGTGGTGATGTCGTGAATTATTTGGGGATGGCGTGCAGTACGAGGAATGATGCACAGAAATGGAAAACATTGTAGTGATGGTATGCAATGTAGGCGTGTTGTAAGTGAAATTATGCAAAAAAATGGTTCACAGTGATGGTATGCGGTGAAGAGACACAATACACAAACTGAAAGGCATATAGTATGTGGAAGGGTAATGGTACGTGACAAATGTTCGCAGTTCAGAGGGTTGCAGTATGCGGTAGAGGTTAACAGTGTAACGACCCGAAATTTTGAATAAATATTGTTTCCTAATTTTGTGTTTTATTTTATTTTATTTTTTATACTCAACAAAAATGTTTCATTTGATAACATTAGTATAATTAAAATGAGACCGTTGGGATTTGACTGTTATATGACCATTGGTAAATATGATCACTAGAAACTAAACGTTTTGATTATTGCCTCTAAATACAAGTAATCTTGGTTAATAATTATAGAAAGAAGATTCGATGGCCTCACCCAGTAGTCTTGGACCGATCGAAGCCCATTAAACATAACTTGGGAAGGAGGTAGCACCACTAGACTTTGCTCTGGACCAAACCCAAGCCGAACTTCATCGTGTGAAGCCAGAACGGAATCGCCTTTGCAAGAAGTTCAAACTAATAGAAATTACTACTCGTGCGATGATAGCCGAGCCTCCCTCAGATTCTCTCACCTTATCACACCTTACACTTAGGTCCTATGCTAGTGTGATAAGGAGCTATGTAAGGAGATCGTAACTGCCTTGTGTAATCCTTTGTTTTAAATAAAAAATGGGATTTCATCTTATGATAAAGTATATGAATTTTCAAATGACCGGATAAATATAGTATGCATATTTTTGATGAATTTTAGAAAAAAGATTTTTTAAAAATGGTTATGTGAACCTTAAATAATTATAAATGTGTAATGATTTTCGAAAAATGGTCTTCTACAATTATGTTCAGTACAAAATTTAGAGTCTAATATGATCAACATAATTTTTGATGAATAGTAAATTATGAATAGTGATTTTATGATTAGGATTAGTAATATGTCCAAATAGATTAGTAATCTCACTTAAAGAAAGTATTAATATAATCTAGGCACCCTGATTATGTAATCTGATTCAATAAAATGGTTAAATAACGGTTTCATAAATTGTTATTCAAGTATTAGTTTTTTCGAGTGAATAGTGTTTTTTAATTAAAAATTTAATTAAAAATATTTAGAAAATTATTTTTATAAAGCAGATTTCATTTTTGGACTCAGAGCACCAATATTATGCTATGGTAATTTTTGGGGTTTTTTCTGAAAAAAATGAATTTTCAGTGAATAGTGTTTTTATTTAAAAATTAAATTAAAAATATTTAGAAAATTATTTTTATAAAATGGAGTTCATATTTTTAATCAGAGCGTTGATATTTGGTTAAGGTGAAATTTTGAGATTATTCTGAGAAAGTTGAATTTTCGATGAATAGTGAAAATACAGTTTTTATGTTACGGGTGTCTAATGACATCATTAAATGATTTATTAAGTATATAATCAATATGGTCGACTTATGAATAGTAATATAAGGTATTAGGTGTCCCAAGTGGATAATACCATGGGAACATACCATGGGCAAGCCCATTGTTTTGCCAAAACCACTAATGAGGTGTCCCTTGGCCATTAATGCCTTGTCCCCTCACTTTCCCTATAAATACCAAGACATCCTCTCATCCATTCGACTCGACACTATCCCCCAACGAATTTCTGGTCTCATTACTTCCCATGGAGTCCTCCCATGGTTCCCCAAGCCCGCAAGGTCCCAACCTTTGAGTTTTAAGAGATACGTTTTAAGGTAAGGGATCTGATCTCTCTCTTTCTTTTCAAGAAATCTCTTTTATGTAATTTCTTTTATGCTCCATGTTCATATGTTAAAGGGTGGTCTTTTATACTCATCTTACTTCCATTTTCATGTTCACATAATGAGAGATCCCCTCTTACTTTCATTATTTCGTTCTATGAAGTTTTTTGTGGCGCCGTTAGGCTGCCGAAATTTTTGTAACAGATTCTTTCTCCCTTCTCATTTTTCAAGATCTATTATCATGTAATGTATTTCAAATTCATTTTTATTATGTTGGGTTATGATCTCTAAATTTATCATACTGATATTTTATGATCATATTATGAGAGACCCCATTTGATCTCTTCAATTCAGTATTTTGAAGTTTTAAGTGGCACCGTTAGGCTGCGAAATTTTTAAGTGGTTCTTCACCCTTCTAGTTTTGAAGTTCTACTTTCATGTCAGTTATTTCAAGTTCCTTTTTTATGTTGGGGTATGATATATATATCTATCATACTTGAATATTATGTTAATATGATGAGAGACCTTATTTGATCTCATCACTTAATTTTTTCTTGAAGTTTAAGTGACGCCGTTAGGCTGACGAATTTTTAAGGGATTCTTTCACCCATCTCCTTTTCAAAGTTCTAATTCCATGTCAAGTCTTGAAAGTTCCTTTTTATTATTTTGGGGTATGATATCTATATCTATCATACTGATATTTTATTTTCATATGATGAGAGACCCTATTTTACATCATCAATTCATTTTTGGTTGAAGTTTATGTAACGCTATTAGGCTGCCGAATTTTCATAAGAGAAATCTTATTTTTGTCTTCCTTTCATGTTCTTCATTTCATATGGAATATTTTTAAATTTCATTACCATGTTCTTAAATACCTTATATTCTTTCCCTCTACTGTTTTATGGGTCATTTATCATTGTTTGACCCATGTCCCCTCTCTTTTCAACGTTTTCTAAAACCTTGTAACGTAGCCATTGTGCTGCAGAATTTTCATCTCAAAATGGCTCTCTCTTTTTCTCAAAATTACATCATGTTATTAAGTGAATACTAAAAGCTCTTATTTCTATAGTGTTATTCACATATATAAAAAAATGTTCTATTTTAAATTCTTGTATTTACATAAATGATACCCGCTTTCCCTTTTCCGTGGGTTTAAAGTGATGTAAAGATCATGTCTTTAAAGCAGTTTTTAAAACGTTATGATTATGAAATGAAACCCATTTCTTTTATTCTATATGGGTTTTTCATGAAATTATTTATGATGATATATGTGTCTCACATGAAAATAATGGAAAATTTAAGGGTGTGCCCTGATATCACTCCAATGCATTGGGTAATGATGTAACCACTAGAGATTACAATTTTCACGATACCTTGGTGAATAACCATGGTAATTTTCAAATGACACCTTGGGGATGGACCTTGGTGATATGTTCATGATTTTATATGTTAAATGATGTAGCCACATCTTCAAGTTATGAAAATGTTATTTTTATTATGATATGACTCATGATTTCATTCCCATGCCTTAATGTTCTTTTCATGACCTTATTGAAGTATCTCAAGTTCACATGTAAAATGTTTCTCTTGATTCCCTTACTGGGATTTTTTCTCACCCTTTCTTTTGATATATGTCACCAGGTTATGTGATGCAGTAATGAACCTAGGATGAACATGAGGAGATGCCTTTCAAGTGTTTTAGAATAATGTTTTATGTTTTCATGTTTAAAGTTCCTGGTTTCCAAGACACTAAACCTTAAAGATCCTCGGTTTTGTAAAATGCAATGAATGTTTATGTGATAAAAAGGTGGGATGCTATAGATGGTATCAAAGAATGGTTTACTTATTCGTGGAAATTAGGATATGAAAACTCTAGGAAGAACCCTATAGAAAAGTTAAAAATAGGAAATCTTCCTGGTATTTTGGTGAGTATTGAGTAAGGGGTTGCCAAGAAAATACATCCCTGTCTAGATACGAGCAGGTAGAGGTGGCTCTGGCACAGATGTACATAGGGGTAAAACCCGAAAACACAGCATTGAGCTATACTCGAACGGGAACTAGTACACGAAAATAGGCCTTGCTGCACTCTTGGTTACAACACTCTCGGGGGATATTTTTGGTAAATTCATAAGCTTAGTATGAACCATTGTTAAAGGAATAAAGATAAAATAAAATAAAGATTCACCTAAGAATATATGATCATGGATAACCTAGATGAGAACCTAGGGGATCACAAGTTATGGTATACTTTTCTTCTACAAGTTATCCTTATATGCTTTTAGTTCCTTTTCATGATTATTGGCTAAGTACTTAAGCCTTTAATTATGCTTTCTCTTCTTAGTTAATGGTGGGAAATGGAAGAACATGTCCCAACAACCAATGTGATAGGAAATGCGACAATTGTCGTATTAATATGACATAGATGATTAGGGGATTAAAATATGATTATTATTTTGTAAGACGTTCACTATTTTGGGGACCCTATATGATCTAGGTAAATAGATTACTACGGTATTTTCATTGAGGAGTAAGGTTGACTTATATTTTGAAGAATCGATGAATTTATGGTGGACTTATAGTAATTTAGGTTACTTATGGGAATGATTAGCCTATCTTGGGTATAATATGTTTAGGATAGATACTTTTTTATAAGATGTTCGGAGTGGTTGATGTTGTTTGGAGATGAACAATAATGTTTATTTTGAAAGACCATGTTATCAAATCCTTCTTGTATTTGGGTTTCAATCTTAGTTTGGTTTATTTTGAGGAATTTTAAGGACCGTTATTTATGGAATGGACTATGATGAACTTTGGGTAGTACCATGGAACTTTGAAGATTTAAAAGTAGTTTCCATTCCTATGGGATTATTTCTTTTTGAAGAGTTGTTTTACCTTACCCTTTCTGTTTTTTGGGATAATTTTTAAAGATAGAAGAAATAGATAGTTAATCTTTTGTGGATAATGAAGATGATTCTTGTGTTTTGATGAGACCAAGTAGTTTTTAATGCTCATAGTTTGGATAAAATATTAGTTTTGGGTAGAAACTTATTAAAGGATGAAACTCTACATGAAGATAGGTATATTTTCTTATGTTTTTGTTTTATGTTGTAAATGAATTCCTCAAAATAATGAAATGGAATGTAAAACAAAAACGTTTTTCTTTACGTTTCCTACTAGGTAATCAAAGAAAATTTACACACATCATAAGTTTGGGATTTTCTTATAGTTAACTTTCTCCTAATCATGTTCTCTATCACTCTCCCCCAGAACTTGACCCTTTGTTTTCCTTCCATGTCCATGTTTTCCTCCATGGAATCCTATTATGTGTTAACTTGGGTGACCTTTGTACTTCCCTTTCATTAATTTAAAGTAATAGTTTCTCTGACTCCTTTTCCGATGTGGGACTTTCAATGAAATTTCAAAACCCAATTTTTTAAAAAAAATTGCGAGGATGCAATTTCTTAAGGGGGGAAGATTGTAACGACCCGAAATTTTGAATAAATATTGTTTCCTAATTTTGTGTGTTATTTTATTTTATGTTTTATACTCAACAAAAATGTTTCATTTGATAACATGAGTATAATTAAAATGAGACCGTTGGGCTTTGACTGTTATATGACCATTGATCAATATGACCACAGGAAACTAAACCTTTTGATTATTGCCTCCAAATACAAGTAATCTTGGTTAATTATTATAGAAAGAAGATTCGATGGCCTAACCCAGTAGTCTTGGACCGATTGAAGCCCATCTAACAGAACTTGGGAAGGAGGTAGCACCACTGGGCTTTGCTCTGGACCAAACCCAAGCCGAACTTCATCGTGTGAAGCTATAACGGAATCACATTTGCGAGAAGTTAAAACTAATAGAAATTACTACTCGTGCGATGTTAGCCGAGCCTCCCTCAGATTCTATCACCTTAGCACACCTTACACTTAGGTCCTATGCTGGTGTGATAAGTGGATATATAAGGAGACCGTAACTGCATTGTGTAATCCTTTATTTTAAAAAAAATTGGGATTTATTCTTATGATGAAGTTTATGAATTTTCAAATGATCGGATAAATATAGTATGCATATTTTTTATGAATTTTAGAAAAAGGATATTTTAAAAATGGTTATGTAAACCATAAATAAATAAATGTGTAATGATTTTGGAAAAATGGTTTTCTACAATTATGTTCAGTACGAAATTTAGAGTCTAATAAGATCAACTTAATTTTTGATGAATAGTAAATTATGAATAGTGATTTTATGATTAGGATTAGTAATCTGTCCAAATGGATTAGTAATCTCATTTAAAGAAAGTATTAATATAATCTAGGCACCTTGATTAAGTAATGTGATTCAATAAAATGGTTAAATAACGGTTTCATAAATTATTATTCAAGTATTAATTTTTTTTGGGCGAATAGTGTTTTTTAATTAAAAATTTAATTAAAAATATTTATAAAACTATTTTTATAAAATGGATTTCATTTTTGAACTCAGAGCACCAATATTATGTTATGGTTATTTTTGGGTTTTTTTTCTAAAAAAATGAATTTTCGGTGAATAGTGTTTTTATTTAAAAATTAAATTAAAAATATTTAGAAAATTATTTTTATAAAATGTATTTCATATTTGAAATTAAAGAGTTGATATTTGGTTAAGGTGAAATTTTGGGATTATTCTGAGAAAGTTGAATTTTCGATGAATAGTGAAAATAGAGTTTTTAAGTTACGGGTGTCTAATGACATCATTAAATGATGTATTAAGTATATAATCAATATGGTCGACTTATGAATAGTAATATAAGGTATGAGGTGTCCCAAGTGGCCGATACCATGGGAAAATACCATGGGAAAGCCCGTGGTTTTGCCAAAACCACTAATGAGGTGTCCCTTGGCCATTAACGCCTTGTCCCCTCATTTTCCCTATAAATACCAAGACATCCTCTCATCCATTCGACTCCCCACTCTCCCCCAACAAATTTCTGGTCTCATTACCTCCCAAGGAGTCCTCCCATAGTGCCCCCAAGCCCTCAAGGTCCCAACCTTTGAGTTTTAAGAGTTATGTTTTAAGGTAAGGGATCCGATCTCCCTCTTTCATTTCAAGAAATCTCTTTTATGTAATTTCTTTTATGCTCCATGTTATTTTGTTAAAGGGTGTTATTTTATACTCTTGTTACTACTCTTTTCATGTTCACATAATTATAGATCCCCTCTAACTCATTATTTCTTTTTATGAAGTTTTAAGAGGCACCGTTAGGCTGCCGAAATTTTTGTAACAGATTCTTTCTCCCTTCTCACTTTTCAAGATCTATTATCATGTAAAGTATTTCAAGTTCCTTTTTATTATGTTGGGGTATGATCTCTAAATTTACCATACTGATATTTTATGATCATATGATGAGAGACCTCATTTTATCTCTTCAATTCAGTATTTTGAAGATTTAAGTGGCGCCGTTAGGCTGCCGAATTTTTAAGTGGTTCTTCACCCTTCTCGTTTTGAAGTTCTAATTTCATGTCAGTTCTTTCAAGTTCATTTTTTATGTTGGGGTATGATCTCTATATCTATAATACTGGAAACTTATGTTCATTTTATGAGAGAACCTATTTGATCTCATCAATTCATTTTTTGTTGATGTTTAAGTGATGCCGTTAGGCTGCCGAATTTTTAAGGGATTCTTTCACCCTTCTCCTTTTCATAGTTCTAATTCAATGTCAAGTCTTGCAAGTTACATTTTATTATGTTAGGGTATGATATCTATATCAATCATACTGATTTTTTATTTTCATATGATGAGAGTCTCTATTTGACATCATCAATTCATTTTTGGTTGAAGTTTATGTAACGCTGTTAGGCTGCCGAATTTTCATAAGAGAAATCTTATTTTTGTCTTCCTTTCATGTTCTAAATTTCATATGGTATATTTTAAAATTTCATTACCATGTTCTTAAATCCCTTATATTCTGTCCCTCTACTGTTTTATGGGTCATTTATCATTGTTTGACCCATGTCCCCTCGGTTTTCAACGTTTTCTAAAACCTTGTAACGTAGCCATTGTGATGCAGAATTTTTGTCTCAAAATGCCTCTCTCTTTTTCTCAAAATTACTTCATGTTATTAAGTGAATACTAAAAGATCTTATTTCTATAGGGTTATTAACATATATAAAAAAATGTTCTATTTTAAATTCTGGGATTTACATACATGATACCCTCTTTCCCTTTTCCATGGGTTTAAAGTGATGTAAAGATCATGTCTTTAAAGCAGTTTTTAAAACATTATGATTATGAAATGAAACCCATTTCTTTTATGCTATTTGGGTTTTTTATGAAATTATTTATGATGATATATGTGGCTCACATGATAATAAATGAAAATTTAAAGGTGTGCCCTGATAGCGCTCCAATGCATTGGGTAATGATGTAACCACTAGAGATTACAATTTTCACGATACCTTAGTGAATAACCTTGGTAAATTTCAAATGAATCCTTGGGGATAGACCTTGGTGATATGTTCATGATTGTCTATGTTAAATGATGTAGCCACATCTTCAAGTTATGAAAATGTTATTTTTATTATGATATGCCTCATGATTTCATTCTCTTGCCTTAATGTTCTTTTCATGACCTTATTAAAGTATCTCAAGTTCACATGTAAAATGTTTCTCTTGTTTCCCTTACTGGGCTTTTTGCTCACCCTTTCTTTTGATATATGTTCCCAGGTAATGTGATGTAGTAATGAACCTAGGATGAACATGAGGAGAAGCCTTTCATGTGTTTTAGAAGAATGTTTTATGTTTTCATGTTTAATGTTCCTGGTTTCCAAGACACTAAACCTTAAAGATCCTCGGTTTTGTAAAATGTAATAAATTTTATGTGATAAAAAGGCGGGATGCTATAAACAGTATGTAGATGGAGTTTGGATTATAGGGAATATTGTCCGAGATTAATTTTTTTGGAAAATCCGAATACCTAAATTTGTGGAGTTATGTTCCAATTTAAGGTTTAGTAATCCCCTTTGTTAAGGGATGATATTGGAGATCAAAATCCTGTGTTGAAATCTGCTGAATTTTTATTTGGTAAGAGGGGGGATAAATAGTACGTAGAGAGAATCCTCTGTGAAAGTAAAAAAAGATCACAGAAGAGTGTGGGGTTTGTGCATGAAGATATCGCAGTACACGCCTGAGTAGTGAAGTACGCGAAGTAGGACAGTATGAGGAGGACTACTGAACTATGCAATGTTGGACAGTAAGGAAAGAAGCATCATTCGCAGGGGACTTAGACGGCATGTGAAAGAATTTGGATGGTGTGCGGAAACAGCTAGACAGTACGCCGAAACAAAATTGTTATGCGAAAACAGTAGCAGTATGCGGAAACTGCAACATTACATAAAACACACAAGGAATCCTAAAAAATGACCAAATAAATTTGTGAAATTAGTTTCCATAAAAAATTAGTGTATGAGAATATAAATTACATTTATAGGTGGTTATAGGTCTTCAACGGAAAATCCATTTATAGTTGAGGATGCACTATCTAATGTTAAACCATTGAGGCGACCTTCACGTCATAAAACTGAGTGAAGATTCTTTCAACACAGTAAATAAGGGGGAGTCAGCAGAAATTATCCATGGGACGTAGTGTGTTATCCCTAAAATCTTATAAAGGTAGTGCCCCTGGCATAGAGTGACTATGTTAAAATCTTGTAATCCTCAACTTGTGAATATTAGTGGGTTTTGTTACGACCAAAACACTACCAGAATATGCTCCTTGGACGTATCCCTTAATGGTTAACCAAGTAAAATTGGTGTGTCGTTGATTTTCATGTGATTGTTTATTTTTTGTAATACCTCTTTAGATATGTATAAAAGGTTCCAACAAATGTGGGAATAATATCCATCAGTTTAAAAGAATATGTTGTCACCCTGATTCACCCCTCCCCTCTCAGGGTTTTCCAAGGTCCTTCAATATTGTATATAATAAAATGTCATATAATAATATACCCCATATAAGACCAATGAGTTTGTTACAACTATTTACTTATTTTCCACAAGATATGGTAAATGATATATTGCCTTATATTTTATGAACATAGTATCTATAATAATAGCTCCACGTTGGTAATCTGGTATAATTTTTAATTAGATTAATTTTTTCATATCATACAAGACATGTTTATCATGGATAATAATATTTATGAAAAATTTAATGAATTTATAAAATGAAATTTAATTTAAATATTTATTATATATTATAATGTTATGGGAATATAAACTGTACACATTTAATCAGATAATGGTTCATAAAATCCTCATTTAATATGAGATGGAAAAAATTTAGTTATAAAATATTTATTAAATAATGATATAATATTGATACTAAATATGAAGAAAATTCACTTATGCATATCCAATTTGTCAATACTATATACACAAAATTTTTTACCATAGAAATATTATTTGGAAAATATTATTTAATAATTAATGCAGACTCTTTGTATGAAATTTTAATTTAATTGTTTATATATAGAGATATTGATTAAGGTACAATTTTTTTATTGTAATATTTTTATATTATGAATAATGGGTTATTTAGATTCTCATTATTTCATATGTTGAATTTAAACTGTTAATTTTTATATATTTAAAATGATCATATTTAATTCACTTATGTTTTTTGGATTGGTTTTTTTATCAATTAAGACATTATTATATAATTTTAATTACCTGGAATTAAAATCATTAAATAATATTCAATCAAAACAATGTATTGTTTTATGTTTATTGTGTTATTTTCTGTAGTCTTTTTATTTTCTTATATTCAAAATATTTGTATTAAAATTTTGTAGATGGTTATTTTCTAGATCATATTGACATAATAGTAAAATTTTAGTTTATTTATTTTAATTATTTCTAGGGATGAAATTTCATGAACCATTTTCAGATGGTGAATTTTTACATGTCATTAATGGGAAATATGATACATATACTTCTTATTCATTATAAATCATCATTTATACAAGTTTGATTCATTTTTATTTTCAAAAAAAAATCATTAGTTTAAATATCAATATGCATCATTTAAAAATAACATGATTCTTGTATATATAAATATATATATTTAAAAATATTAAATGGATTATAGTTGATGTTTACAAATAGAATAAATTTGGGGATCATTTTAAATTTTTATTATGTACAATGATTTAAGATTCTATATAAAAACCACCCTCATCAAAACCACGAATGATCAAATGTGGTATTAATGATAATGTTGGAAATCTATAGTATAACTGTTGTAACAATTTCTAGGTATATGTTATTTGATTCTATGATTTTGGATACATTTGGTTTGGTGAACCATATAATATTATGTTCCAAATTTTACCAAGTTAGGGTAAATAGTCATTTAAATTTATTATATATATGATCTACCTATCATTCTATAGTCGAATATGATAAAAATGTATAATATTTTTTACGAAAATATAAATTACTTATTTTAAAGTTAAAATATTACATAACATATTGTAAAATATATATTCAAAACAAATGAAACTCTATTATTATATGTTAAATTATTTAAATGGAATCATATTCAATAATAATTATTATTATATTTCTGTCAAATATTTCTCTTAATTAATATGTATTTTTTTATTGATATCTAAATAAAAATTAATTCAAAAATGTCATTGATATTAGTTTGTGGAATAGAAAAAAATTACGAGTAATTTTTAAGATTGATATTATAATAAAATTTTATTAAAAGGAAAATTTGTAATATTCTATCTGTTACATAATAAAATTCATGGAAATAAAACTTGTAATAATCCTCAAAAGGGAAAATATAATTTTGTTTAATTTTTAAAATGAAAACTCTAGATATATTTACATTCATTAAAATAGATAAAAAATTAAAATTATAACACTTATTCCTATTCTAAGATTAACATTATAAATTGGATTTATCGACATCAAGCATGTTTTGGGTTAAATAAATTATACAAAATTTTCATTATAATTAAATAGTACATTTAAAAATTGTTTATACACCTGTACTCAATATCTTGGGATATGTAACCAATTTTCAGAGACTAAGAGATCTACTTGGGTTATAATATGATATTCAATTATAATATAATCATTTTTAGATTGTTATAGATGGTTTCTATTTACATTCACCTGAAAATTTTAATTTTGCGAGTTTGTAAAATTATATGTATTTTTTAATTGAAGGAGAAAATGATAATTTTTTATATCTTGGAAAGAAATTTTTATCACATCATTAGAATACATATGTTTTGTTCCCCATTGAGTGGTATTTTGAATTTCTGTTATTCCCATTGCATTGGATAATATTTTTATCTATTATTGATGTAAAATCCTATATATCTCAATAAGAAATATATGGATTAATATGAGTAAATTTTAATACAATTTAGGAATGGTGATTGAGGTTATAACATTGTGTTTTTACCTTTATAAATTCATGATAAAAAATTGTTTTTTTTAATATTATTGTTTATTTTTTTTCAAGTCTAAGAGTGTTACTGATATTTGAAGCCTCATTATTTACACCATGTCTTAGTCAATGATTAAACTATTGGTTATGCAGGGAGACCTCATGATGTAAAACCTGTTGTGAATATTGTGAAACTATCAATTTTTTTTACAAAAGGTATGTTATAAAGAAATAAATTTTGATGTTATTATAACACTATTTGATATGGATTTAAGTGACTGAGATATTCCTCTAATGTTATAAAGAGGGTTGGGGTGAATTTTGGAAACTATTGATCATGTATGACTTCGATTGTGTGGCATGTAAAACATTATTTGTGATTATAAAACATTGAGCGCTAGGTTTGACTTTGAGGAATATGTAATATAAAATCACAAGGGTTTTTATTTGAGTTTGACTCTTCTGTGTTGAATTAGTTATGTATGTAATACATATAGAGGTGATCCTATAAATTTTATAGTTTGGAATATGTATTTATTAATCCACATAAAATGTTTTGTTTGGTGTAGGACATTGGAATGACATGTATGACATTGAAGGGTAACCATATGAATATATTTTCATGTATGAAATTGTGGAGATTATGAATATGAAATTCCCAAAAAAACAATCAGTGACAATTTTGGAAAGGAATATTTTGAATAAATAAAGAAAATTATAAATAAATTACATAAGAAATTAGATGATTATGTTGTGATATTATTCATGCATTAAAATATAAATTTTAATAAAATGATCATTATATAATAAAAATAGAGATATATAGGATAAAGAATAAGGTGGATGTAAATATGAGTCAAATTATTCAATATATTTTACCATTTCTAAATGAAATTATTCCATGTATCTGAATATTTTATATTAGTTTCAATGTATAGGGCTGTGTGGATAATTAATATAAGGAAAGAATATAATGTATTATTGTATATAAATAAAAATAGATTTCCGATTTATAATTGTTAAAAGTAGCTGAATATATAGGCTGATTCGAAAATATGATATTGGTGTTGTGGATTATGATTATGGGGATCTCCAAAATACCCTTTTGGAAAAATATTATTCATAATAATAATTAGTGAACATATTTTCAATGGAATACTAATGGAATTTTGGAGAACAGAGAGACCAATTAATAAATAATAGTGAATAAATTAAGATGAAATTTTTGTTCTTATTTATTCAATAACATGTATATTTTCATTCATAATAATAACAACCTCTTATGAGAATAAAATTGTATGAATAACTAAAAAATTATTGAAACTATATGAATAGATTTTGAAAAATACTTGAAAATATATACATTAATACGGATATAATGGAAAATATGTTAATGTAGTCTATTCATACAGAGAGATCTAAATAAGGAGGTGTTGGAGTAGAATTAGATAATTTCATATTGTTTTTCTTTATATTTGATGTGTTTAGGGTCATGATTCAGTAAACAAAATGTGATATAGGTGTGATAATTTAGAAATACATTAATATAAATAAAATTTAAGGGTGTATGTTGTATCTACTAGTGAATATAATAGATAATATTTGATTGGGGAGACTGAGCCACCATGAAAAAGAGTTTTGTTTTTAGGGAAAACATTGTATTTATCATGCGTTGTGATTTACCTTATTACTAATTCACATTAGTTGAGGTTTTGAGAAAATATTTAGTATATTTGGAACATAAAAATTAAAATGTTTTGTGTTTAAAAGAATAATTCCTAAAAAATACCATTCATCCCCCCATTGTGGTTAATCCAATATGGGGCATAATAAGTAGTATCATATTACAAAAATGTTTCCTCTCAATATACCCCAATTTATTAGGTTTAGAGAGTATTGATTTAACATCCCAGTTCTAGAAGCCACCCATAGGCGCCCTGTACCCGGTTGGTCACATGGCCTCAAGCGCATTTCCCCGAATGCTAGATGTTGTCGACTAGCATTAAGGGCCCTGAGAGTGATAGTGGGGAAACTGTGCCCTCATTGGCAGAGTACACAACAGAAGTAACAATACATACATCAACGGAAGTAGTAAATATCCTACAACATTAAATAGTGGAATACTAAATAGAAAACAACTAGAGCACCCATATATATAAATGAAATGATTCATGATACATATAGGTCTAGGAAAGCAGCCAAACAAGTCAAAATGCTGAATATTGTATGAAATAAAAATACAATAGAAAAGTTATCAGATAACTTCTCATCATCGCAAGCCATAGCTTGGTATCATTCTCTCTATCTCCTCATCAATTCATGTACCTAAAGTATAAGGGTGGTTTCCCTTATCTATACCTGCAAAAAAATAATCTATTTGGGCCCAAAATCATGACCGAAACAGGGTTTGAGACTAAATCCCAGTAGGCAACCACCCAAAGATCTGGGACTAATAGTCAGTGAGTATATGGTAGGTAAAGTACATTAAGAAGTAAACAATTAGTATTAAACATGATAATCCATAGTATTAATATATCCAGAGTCTCTAGCATTTAATTTACAAACATGTAAGAAGCCACTCAAGAAAGACGAACAAATAGGTAACCTCTAGGTAGTTCTCACAGACTAACCCTTATAGTTCAACCTAAAAGTACTAGAAACCCTCTAGGAGGCACACATAGTCTCACCCCTCTAGTTCAGCTAAGAATATACTCTCTGGGGAAGAACTCAACATCAATTCCCCCAATAGTCCGGTATTGTACTAAAGGAACTCTGGGGAAGCACTCAATGTCAATTCCCCCTTTGGCCCACGTCAAGGAATGACACACACTCGGGGGAAGCACTCAATGTCAAATCCCCATGTGATCTCGCATAATATAATTATAAAGATGATCTGGAGAAGCCCTCAACATCAACTCTCACTATGGTCTATACACCAGGTTCCCACGGACCTGTGTATGTCAAGCTAGTGTAGCAATGCATAACAGCCATGCTAAACCATATCAGCTCCTTGGATAGCATTATACAGCACAATAGGTCAGAAGATCACAACACCCCACCCTATAACACTAGGCATGGGAAAACTGGCTATAGCCTAACAGGCAAGGCTAGACTAAATGGTCATAAACGTACATGCATCGACAAGATATCCGAAGCATTTCAATTTAACCCTAATCACATACAAATATCCTATACTCAAGCATACAAGAAAACATGCAAGCAATAGGGGTAAAATGGTAAGATTACGCAATACCCCGTTCAAGGGTATTGGGTATAATTGCACATAATATTCATAGACTTTCTATTGAAAGGCAAAAACCACCTACCTTTAGGATTCCAGAGAAAATGATCCAAAAGATATTCCACCTCCTCAACACTAGTGAACACACAACTAGAAACTGTCTAAAACTCTTTCCCTAACATCCACAAGTCTTGAAATCAAAACATGAGGAAACCACATGTAAAGACCCGTAAAATTCAAGGAAATGTTTTTCTTAATTTTCTTTAGAATTTTACAAGAGCGCGGTTTCAGACGGCACCTGATTCCGAGGCCCGGAGTGCCCGGAATTAATTTCCGAAGTTTGGGCTCGGGTACGTTCAGTGAACGAACGAGCGGGAATTCCTAACTTTTGATCCGGTGCTCGGAATTGAAATCCGAGGGCACCGATGAACTCGCAACGCCGATATTCGCTTTTTGAGACCTTTTCGGGAGTTGCGTTTGTTGCGGGTTGAAAGTTACGTTTTGGGGTTTTTCAGTTAAGTTAAATAAAATTTGTGCAAAACAAATTTTATTTTAACTTATTTTAAAAACCTACCAAAGGAGGTTAGAAGTGGGACCCACACCCACTTAACCTCCCTTGGGAGGATTAAGTGTGGTGGGGCCCACACGAACCCCTTTTTCTTTTCAAATTCCTTAACCTCTCAAAACCCTTCCTCTTATTTATGTAACTCTCCCCTTCTTTAACTCTTGCCAATTTATCTTTTCATTTAATTTTGTCAACTCTAGACTTAATTAATGAATTGAATTCAACTTTTCAATTTTGAAAGGTTGGCAAAGTGAGAATAAAATAAGATGTAGTCTTATTTTATTTTTGGTTGATCGTTTGTTCCCTTGAGAGCTTTTGAGAGCATTCCTCTTCATCTTCAACTCTGACGAAGAACGAAGAACGAAGAACGCTCAAACTCTGACGAAGAACGAAGAACGACGCCTCTCTTCTTCGTCCTCGGTGTCAACGAGAGGGAACGCCGCTTCCTCCTCGGACCATCTTCGTCGGCGTACAAGTTTCGCCAACGACGTGACTCTTCGAACGCATCCCTTCGTCATCGGATTTGACGAACGGCTTCCGCGACACCCGACCTCCGCGACGCCGTCTTCCGCGGAGCGTAGCCAAACCTTTGAATCTTAAACCTGAGGTAGGGGTTTTTGTTTTCATTTTGGTTTTCTTACTCCTTTTCTTGATCGTGAATAGCAAGTCTAACGTGTGGCTTATTTATTTAAGTTTCGTTATTATTTCTTTAACGTGAGGGGGGCTGGACCGCACGAACACGGCCGAATCCCCCCTCCATCGTTCATGTTTGTTTATGCTGGTGGAAACAAGTAGCGTGGTGCAGTCGCACCACGTGGATGAACGTTCATTTATTTTGCGCAACGCCGTCACGCTTCGCCGAGGAGAGTCTTCAAGAACGCGACGCCGTCGCGCCGCGTTGGAAGGATCCATGGCACGGCGAAAGGGGCGCGGTGTCGTCGCACCGCGCCGGACGACGAACACCGCGGCCGGTTCCGGGCCGCGGCGGGACGAGAAGACCGCGGCCGGTTCCGGGCCGCGGCGGGATGAGAAGACCGCGGCCGGTTCCGGGCCGCGGCGGAAGAGGAGACCGGCGGCCGGGCCGCCGGCGTCGGAAGTCGAGGGCGGGACCGGAATTTCCGGTCCCGTTGGTAAAAACCGGCCGGCCAGCGGGCCGGCCGGATGTCATTAAACCGGGGGATTAAACCCCCGGCCGGTTCTTCAAACCCCCCTCTTAATGAGGGGGGCGGTTCAATTAAAGGAGGGGGGGGGGGCAAAGCCCCCCCGGTTTGTTCCAGCCGGCCCCCACTTGCGGGGGCCGTTTCCTGCTTTTGGCACGGCACAAGGCCGTGCCGCCTTTCAAAACCACGGGGGCAATTAAGCCCCCGGTTCGTGACTAAGCGGCCCCCACGTGCGGGGGCCGACCCTTCAAAATCGGCGCGGCAAAGCCGCGCCGCCATCAAACCGCGGGGGCAATCAAGCCCCCCGCGTGACCACCACGTGCGGCGCCAGGCGCCGCCGCCGCGGCCCGCCGCCGCCGCCCCCGCGGACCGCCGCCGCCGCCGCCGCGCCGCCGCCGCCTCCGCCGGCCGCCGCCCAGGGGGGGTCGGGTCGGGTCGGCCCGGACCCGGGCCCCCCCGTTTCGAACCAGTTTCGGTTTTTGGCTCATAACTTGAGCCTCAGACCTCCGAATGACGAACCGTTTGCGGCAACGCGATCCTTGGATCGAGACGGTCGTTTCGGTATATCGCACTCAAGGATTCGGTTTACTTTGAGTTCGGCCGGGTTGGTTCGTTCACGAAACCAACCGGGCCTTCGGAGCGGAAACGCTCATATCTTGAGCTACGGACGTCCGATTGACGCGCCGTCAGTCGCGTTGTGTTCCTCTTAGTGAGACGGATCTTTTGGCATACTCCGCCCGAGGTTTGGACGCAGGTGGAGTACGGTCGGGTTGGTTTTGCCTTAAAAACCAACCGGGCCCCGGAGACGAAAATGCCTATAACTCTCAGACCGGGCGTCCGATCGACGCGCCGTCTGTTGCGTTGAGTTCCTGTTGACGATACGGAACTTTTGGATACATCAACTCTTGTCTTTGTGACAGTTGATGTATCAGCCTCTCGGCTCGTGGAGCGGACCCTCCGTCCGAGCTTGCTGTGTGCGGGAACCCTAGTGCTGGCTGCGACTGTTCTACTGCTACGACTGCTACTGTGACAGCGACGACGACAGTACAGAGATCCTGTGTGGATTTGACGACGACAGTACAGAGATCCTGTGTGGATTGGACGACGACAGTACAGAGATCCTGTGTGGATTCGACGACGACGACTACAGCACTCAGCGATCCTACGTGGATCAGTGCTACAGGTTCTGTGTGAGCCCGATCCTGTGTGGGTCCTTGCGCTCAGCGGTTCTGTGTGAGCCAGCGCCTACAGGTTCTGTGTGAGCCCGATCCTGTGTGGGTCTTCTGCGGGGGTTAGTTACCTATCGATCCTTCGTGGGTCCGACGACTTAGATGGATCAGTGATCATCTTTATCGTCCTTGAAGAAGTATACCTGTGTGAGCTGAATCCTGTTGTTTTCCTGTGTGGATTGTGTTGTGCAATCCTGTGTGGATTATATTTTGCTTTCCTATGTGGAATACGTATACTTTCCTGCGTGGACTGAGTTGTACTTGGGCTCGGAGGTTGGAGTGTATTTTTTTTAATTGATGACTTAGGTATATGTATGGGCATATACCTAAGCTGTGTCAGTTGTTACTTCGTGTTTGTACTTTTCTTCGTGGTTTATCCTTTGTGGATTTGAGAGACCATCAGGGGTCTCGGGGTCCTTACTGAGTAGCTTATACTCACCCCTGCACGGGCTTCGCCCGCACTACGTTGTGTTGGTTGCAGACGACGGACAGCGTTGACCTTAGCTGAGGCTTGCACAGCGGGACGGTACCCGGAGGTGGACCACTGGGCGGGACGTGCACGGAGCAGACGGCGGGACCCGTGGAGCAGAGGAGCTATCTGTACCCACCCTTCAGGTGGGATTTCCGGTGGGCAGCTCGGAGTAGCGGCCTTTACTTACAGTTGCTGTTTTTCCCTTTTTGAGTTGTACTTTACTTTCAGTTTGGGTTTGTATTCTGGCCCATTTACCTTTCCGCACTTTCAGTCGTACTCTGTTTGCTTAGTGTTTACTTTCCGCTTGTTTACTCTGTGGTGTGTGTTTACTTTTCAAAGGCAATGCCTTCCCTTTTTACCGGGATTTATGCCTTGGTGCTAGTCGCCAGCCCCTGGCCTATGGAAGGCGGGCTTGGGGTAGTCACGGCACGGACCCCGAGGGCGGGTCGTGACAAATTGGTATCAGAGGAGTTCGGTTCTACCGCGAACTCTGATCTTTTCTATGTGAAGCAATAATGTTTAGCGTATTGAGTGTGGTTATCAGTCCAGGGAGTCCAGTGTTGGTGCGGCGGCCGACGTATCCGTACACCAGGACCCTGACTTCTGATTTCCGACTTAATGCACGAAAACATTGATTGCGTGTGTGTTTCAAGTTTTCTTTGTGATTACTTGTGTCAGCTCACCGGGTATACTGATCTGCTTTATGAAAGTCTCAAGTTTTCCTTGTGATTACTTGTGCCAGCTCACCAGGTATACTGTTCTAACCGTGGCGCACCCGTTTCCTTTTCAGGATGGCCCCACGACGGCAGCCAGCTAGGGTTCCGAGAGTCGAGCGAGACGACAGCCCACCGAGCGACGAGGCTTCGGTGCAGGGCCCTTTGTCAGCAGTGGCACCGGCAGTAGCTTTACCCGCCGATCCCCCGATGCTTCCAGCAGCAGCCGCTGACGATGCACGTCGCCTCAGCGCACTGCATGAGTTTCAGCGCCAGCGACCGCCCAGGTTTCGCGGGGAGACGGATCCCCAGGCAGCAGAGGACTGGCTGGAGGCAGTGGTTCGAGTGTTTAGGCTAGTGAGGACACCAGCAGACCTCATGGTGATCCTCGCTGCGAGCCTACTACACGCAGCAGCAGGACGATGGTGGAGCTTGATGCTCCAGGTGCACGATGAGGCATCTCTTCTTTGGACGGACTTTGAGAGCATCTTCCGCTCGGAGTTCGTCCCAGCCACCCTTCGTGCGGTGCGTATCCAGGAGCTTCTACAGCTGCGGCAGGGCAGCATGACGGTCGCTCAGTACTCGGCGAGATTTACCGATCTCTCGCGCTACTCGACCGACATGGTACGGGACCCATTCTTCCGGGCCCGGACCTTCGAGCAGGGTTTGAGACACGAGATCAGGGCATCGCTGATCTCCCTCAGCATACCGACTCAGACAGGAGTACTGGAGCGGGCTCTTCTGATCGAGAGCTTCCTTGCTGAGTCTACACCAGCACAGAGACCCACCGCAGGACGGCACGTGGCAGAGTCATCTGCAGCTGGCAGTCGGCGAATGACTCAAGGGTCCAGACAGACCAGACCTCAGGGCACTGGCTCAGCAGTGCAGGGCACACAACGCGGAGCCAGTCTTTCGAGTGGAAGACAGTGCTATGCATGCGGCGGGCGAGGCCACATGGCTCGTGACTGCCCGACCCGCCATGCAGAGGAGAAGCAGACGGTTGAGGAACCACCTAGGCAGAGGCAGAGGTTCGACCGTGGCGGTCCGCAGGGAGGAGGCGGACGAGGCAGAGGAGCTGGACGAGCAGCTGGTGGTGGCCGACGCTTTGAGGCTCTACCACCACCACCACCAGGAGGTCCACCCCGACCGCAGGGGAGAGCTCAGCTTCAGGCAGCCGAGGCCTTCGATCATGGAGCCTTGGGAGCCGATGGACAGGAGCAGAACTAGTGGATACATCCTTTGTACTTCTGGTTCCTTGTTGCTTTTGTGTAGCGTCTTGTATTACGAGCTGCATTAATAAAAGACGCTTACCTTGTGATGTTTTCGTTCCTGTCCTCTATCGTAATGTTACTAAGAGGTTCCAGTTTTGGCTGTTGACTTGACCCTCACTTGTGAGACATCTACTGGAGGAGACCCAGTTACCACACACTGATGCCGACAGTGTGACTCAACCCTTGGAGGCGAGAGTAACAGTTGAATCTCTTAGTAGTAGCGTCGAGGCCTTACGACGTCATCCTTAGTATGGATTAGTATCATCCATGTTAGGATTGACTGTTTTAGGCAAAGAATGTGGTTCATCCATGGGATGAGACCAGATTTCTCTTTTCGGCAAAAGAGAAATCTTGCAGCTCTGGTGGGACCGGAGATGGTCCGGGCCACGTCAGAGGAGGTCCATGTCATCCAGGAGCGGGTCCTACATGGGCGATCGATTCCTCTTGTGCGCAACAGATGGCGGCACGGGAATCTCCAGGAGAGCACATGGGAGCGGGAGGCTCAGATGCGTGCTCAGTACTCTCTTTTGGTTTCCCTAGTTTTTGATGTAGCTTTACGGGGACGTAAAGCCCTGAGGTGGGAGTAATGTAAAGACCCGTAAAATTCAAGGAAATTTTTTTCTTAATTTTCTTTAGAATTTTACAAGAGCACGGTTTCAGACGGCACCTGATTCCGAGGCCCGGAGTGCCCGGAATTAATTTCCGAAGTTTGGGCTCGGGTACGTTCAGTGAACGAACGAGCGGGAATTCCTAACTTTTGATCCGATGCTCGGAATTGAAATCCGAGGGCACCGATGAACTCGCAGCGCCGATATTCGCTTTTTGAGACCTTTTCGGGAGTTGCGTTTGTTGCGGGTTGAAAGTTACGTTTTGGGGTTTTTCAGTTAAGTTAAATAAAATTCGTGCAAAACAAATTTTATTTTAACTTATTTTAAAAACCTACCAAAGGAGGTTAGAAGTGGGACCCACACCCACTTAACCTCCCTTGGGAGGATTAAGTGTGGTGGGGCCCACACGAACCCCTTTTTCTTTTCAAATTCCTTAACCTCTCAAAACCCTTCCTCTTATTTATGTAACTCTCCCCTTCTTTAACTCTTGCCAATTTATCTTTTCATTTAATTTTGTCAACTCTAGACTTAATTAATGAATTGAATTCAACTTTTGAATTTTGAAAGGTTGGCAAAGTGAGAATAAAATAAGATGTAGTCTTATTTTATTTTTGGTTGATCGTTTGTTCCCTTGAGAGCTTTTGAGAGCATTCCTCTTCATCTTCAACTCTGACGAAGAACGAAGAACGAAGAACGCTCAAACTCTGACGAAGAACGAAGAACGACGCCTCTCTTCTTCGTCCTCGGTGTCAACGAGAGGGAACGCCGCTTCCTCCTCGGACCATCTTCGTCGGCGTACAAGTTTCGCCAACGACGTGACTCTTCGAACGCATCCCTTCGTCATCGGATTTGACGAACGGCTTCCGCGACACCCGACCTCCGCGACGCCGTCTTCCGCGGAGCGTAGCCAAACCTTTGAATCTTAAACCCGAGGTAGGGGTTTTTGTTTTCATTTTGGTTTTCTTACTCATTTTCTTGATTGTGAATAGCAAGTCTAACGTGTGGCTTATTTATTTAAGTTTCGTTATTATTTCTTTAACGTGAGGGGGGCCGGACCGCACGAACACGGCCGAATCCCCCCTCCATCGTTCATGTTTGTTTATGCTGGTGGAAACAAGTAGCGTGGTGCCGTCGCACCACGCGGATGAACGTTCATTTATTTTGCGCAACGCCGTCGCGCTTCGCCGAGGAGAGTCTTCAAGAACGCGACGCCGTCGCGCCGCGTTAGAAGGATCCATGGCACGGCGAAAGGGGCGCGGTGTCGTCGCACCGCGCCGGACGACGAACACTGCGGCCGGTTCCGGGCCGCGGCGGGACGAGAAGACCGCGACCGGTTCCGGGCCGCGGCGGGATGAGAAGACCGCGGCCGGTTCCGGGCCGCGGCGGAAGAGGAGACCGGCGGCAGGGCCGCCGGCGTCGGAAGTCGAGGGCGGGACCGGAATTTCCGGTCCCGTTGGTAAAAACCGGCCGGCCAGCGGGCCGGCCGGATGTCATTAAACCGGGGGATTAAACCCCCGGCCGGTTCTTCAAACCCCCCTCTTAATGAGGGGGGCGGTTCAATTAAAGGAGGGGGGGGGGGCAAAGCCCCCCCGGTTTGTTCCAGCCGGCCCCCACTTGCGGGGGCCGTTTCCTGCTTTTGGCACGGCACAAGGCCGTGCCGCCTTTCAAAACCACGGGGGCAATTAAGCCCCCGGTTCGTGACTAAGCGGCCCCCACGTGCGGGGGCCGACCCTTCAAAATCGGCGCGGCAAAGCCGCGCCGCCATCAAACCGCGGGGGCAATCAAGCCCCTCGCGTGACCACCACGTGCGGCGCCAGGCGCCGCCGCCGCGGCCCGCCGCCGCCGCCACCGCGGACCGCCGCCGCCGCCGCCGCCACCGCGGACCGCCGCCGCCGCCGCCGCGCCGCCGCACCGCCGCCGCCGCGCCGCCGCCGCCGCCGCCGGCCGCCGCCCAGGGGGGGGGGTCGGGTCGGGTCGGCCCGGACCCGGACCCCCCCGTTTCGAACCAGTTTCGGTTTTTGGCTCATAACTTGAGCCTCGGACCTCCGAATGACGAACCGTTTGCGGAAACGCGATCCTTGGATCGAGACGGTCGTTTTGGTATATCGCACTCAAGGATTCGGTTTACTTTGAGTTCGGCCGGGTTGGTTCGTTCACGAAACCAACCGGGCCTTCGGAGCGGAAACGCTCATATCTTGAGCTACGGACGTCCGATTGACGCGCCGTCAGTCGCGTTGTGTTCCTCTTAGTGAGACGGATCTTTTGGCATACTCCGCCCGAGGTTTGGACGCAGGTGGAGTACGGTCGGGTTGGTTTTGCCTTAAAAACCAACCGGGCCCCGGAGACGAAAATGCCTATAACTCTCAGACCGGGCGTCCGATCGACGCGCCGTCTGTTGCGTTGAGTTCCTGTTGACGATACGGAACTTTTGGATACATCAACTCTGGTCTTTGTGACAGTTGATGTATCAGCCTCTCGGCTCGTGGAGCGGACCCTCCGTACGAGCTTGCTGTGTGCGGGAACCCTAGTGCTGGCTGCGACTGTTCTACTGCTACGACTGCTACTGTGACTGCGACGACGACAGTATAGAGATCCTGTGTGGATTTGACGACGACAGTACAGAGATCCTGTGTGGATTGGACGACGACAGTACAGAGATCCTGTGTGGATTCGACGACGACGACTACAGCACTCAGCGATCCTACGTGGATCAGTGCTACAGGTTCTGTGTGAGCCCGATCCTGTGTGGGTCCTTGCGCTCAGCGGTTCTGTGTGAGCCAGCGCCTACAGGTTCTGTGTGAGCCCGATCCTGTGTGGGTCTTCTGCGGGGGTTAGTTACCTATCGATCCTTCGTGGGTCCGACGACTTAGATGGATCAGTGATCATCTTTATCGTCCTTGAAGAAGTATACCTGTGTGAGCTGAATCCTGTTGTTTTCCTGTGTGGATTGTGTTGTGCAATCCTGTGTGGATTATATTTTGCTTTCCTATGTGGAATACGTATACTTTCCTGCGTGGACTGAGTTGTACTTGGGCTCGGAGGTTGGAGTGTATTTTTTTTAATTGATGACTTAGGTATATGTATGGGCATATACCTAAGCTGTGTCAGTTGTTACTTCGTGTTTGTACTTTTCTTCGTGGTTTATCCTTTGTGGATTTGAGAGACCATCAGGGGTCTCAGGGTCCCTACTGAGTAGCTTATACTCACCCCTGCACGGGCTTCGCCCGCACTACGTTGTGTTGGTTGCAGACGACGGACAGCGTTGACCTTAGCTGAGGCTTGCACAGCGGGACGGTACCCGGAGGTGGACCACTGGGCGGGACGTGCACGGAGCAGACGGCGGGACCCGTGGAGCAGAGGAGCTATCTGTACCCACCCTTCAGGTGGGATTTCCGGTGGGCAGCTCGGAGTAGCGGCCTTTACTTACAGTTGCTGTTTTTCCCTTTTTGAGTTGTACTTTACTTTCAGTTTGGGTTTGTATTCTGGCCCATTTACCTTTCCGCACTTTCAGTCGTACTCTGTTTGCTTAGTGTTTACTTTCCGCTTGTTTACTCTGTGGTGTGTGTTTACTTTTCAAAGGCAATGCCTTCCCTTTTTACCGGGATTTATGCCTTGGTGCTAGTCGCCAGCCCCTGGCCTATGGAAGGCGGGCTTGGGGTAGTCACGGCACGGACCCCGAGGGCGGGTCGTGACACCACAACCCTAGATCTACACCCAAAAGTTGTAGATATAGAAAACAGGGGGATAGAAAGATGTAGATCTAGAGGTAAACTCAAAGGAACCAAGATTAGAGACTTACCTGAGAAGAACCAGCTTCGACCCACAAAGAAACCCCTTCGATTTTCCTCCAATACAAGTGGAGGAGCACCTTCAACCTTTGAGAACCCAAAAACCCGAGAGAGGCTCGACTGGGAGAGAGTTTGGAGAAGAAATGAGGAATGTAGAGCGGCCTCGGGATTTAAACCCAAATTTTAAGTGGTCGCACGGTTTGGCAAATTGTGCGCCAACTGTGCGGATGCCACTGTCTCTCCCAGGGATTTCATACGGCCTGCCCGCAAAGATTAAAAAAATGTGTGATGATCATGTAGAGCCAATTATCTCCTAAAAGAACTTTGCACAGTTTTCCCCCATGGTTTGACAAACTATGTGCCTCCTATGTAGAGCCCACCGTTAAGGGTGCATGGTTTCCTGGATTGTCTGCACGGTTTGAACAAACCATGCGCCAACCGTGCACCCCTGCACATCCACTACAACATTAAAAGTTTTCTTCCCAAAATTCCACTTTTTCTCAACAACGAACAGAAAAGGGAAACATAACTGAAATGAAGGTCTGAGTACTTACAAACTTCCCCCCCTTAAATAAATTATTCCATGAATTTACCTAGCACCACACAGAAGAAGAAACCTCGAACAGCTCTGACCACTGAGCTTGTATATCAGCCTCCATCCCCCAAGTCTAATCATGTACTTTCCCGTGCCGCCATAGCACTCATACCAGAGGAATAGACCGGCCACAGAGAACCTTTGAACTACGATAAAAAATCCAGATATGATGTTCCATGAATGATGCATCATCTCGAGCTCAACCTCCTCATGTTGAAAGACGTGAGATGGGTCTGAAAAATAACGTCGAAGCTGAGAGATGTGGTAGATGTCGTGCATAGCCCAGTACCTTTGAGGTAACTACAACAGATAGGAAACTGGAACAACTATCTCTAACACCAAAAATGGCCCGACATACCTTGGCAAAAGCCCACCCTATCTCTTAATCCACTTGTGTCTGAACCTCACTCTGACACACTAAAAAACTTGATCCCTGACCTCGAACTCCAGAGGTCATCTCGGCTGATTAGCATAAGACTTCTGATGAGACTGTCTAGCAGCCATCCTCTACTTAATCAAATCTATATGCTCTGTGATCTCCTAAACAAGACGTGGTCACAGCAAAGCTTCCTCTTCTGTCTCCAGCCAACATAAGGGTGATTAGCATGGACTACCGTACAAAGCCTCATATGGTGCCATCTGAATAGTTTCTTGAAAAAAATAATTGTAGAAACACTCCACAAGAGGTGTATTCTTCTCCCAAGAACCTCCAAAGTCCAGAATGCAACCCTTGAGCATATCCTCAAGCACCGGAATCGTATGCTCAGACTGGCCATCTGTTTGGGGATGGTATGTTGTACCCAAAAGTACCTGTGTACCCAAAGCCTTCTAAATCCCCCGCCAAACCTAAGAAGTAAAACACACATCTCTGTATGAAACAATGGATTGTTGAACTCCATGTAGATGTACAATCTCCCTGATGTAAAACCGTCCCAACTGATCAACACTGAAGGTCTACATGATCTGCAAGAAGTGAGAAACCTTCGTAAGAAAGTCGATTACAACACAAAAAGAATCATTACCTCGGGGAGACCTCGGTAACACTATCATAAAATCCATCGCTACGTCATTACACTTCCACTCAGTAATGGGTATCTACTATAAAAGACCTATTGGTTGCTCATGTTCCCCTTTCACCGGCTGAAAAATGTAACACCTCATGAAAAAACCAGCAACATCCCAATTCATACCGGGCCACCCATATTGATGGTTTAGAACACGATACATCTTAGGGATTCCAAGATGAACTGCCCAAACTGAGGAACGAAAGTCCCGCATCAGCTCCTCAAGTATGTGTGGTGGCACCCATACACGTCCCTAGAAACACAAGATCTCATCCTCACCTACTATCCATCTAGGAATAGGGTCATCTCCTGACATTCTTTACCATATGACTAGGCCTTAAGAATCTAATAGATGCATCATTCGCACCTGATGAAGAAGTGTAGAGGTAACAGATATAGAAGATAGAATAGTCTGTCCTTGTCTGTCGTGCAGATCCAAATGCATATCAGAGAACAGAGATATAAGCTACCACTCACCACTGGCCTCCTGAACTGCCTATATCTGAGTCCACATGCTCAACGCATCTACCACATCATTTTCTTTTTCCTGGGGTATAAGAACGATTGAAATAATAGGACTCTAGGTACTGAACCCATCTGGCTGTCTCAAATTCAAATCATGTTGAGTGATGATGAACATGAGATTTTTGTTTTCGGTGAAAACCATAAAATGCACTCCCAGAAGATAAAATCTCTAACATCATTTCTCATGGACAACAACTACCAACTCGATATCATGCGTCGGGTAATTCCCCTCATGTGGCCTCAATTGCCAAGACCCATACACAACTACTCGATCACCCTACATAAAAAATTCTCCCAGCCCAATACCTAATGAATCACAGTAAACTGTATAGATCATTCCTCACTCCGAAACCATTAGGACTGGTGCTGATTTCAACCTTCCCTTCTAATCTTGAAATGATGTCTCACACTCTTTTGACCAAACGAACTTGAAACCCTTCTTAGTCTAACCTCTCAAAGGCGCTGCTAAGTGGTATAAGTCCTGTATAAATAACATGTAGTAACCAGCCATTCCCAAGAATCATTGTATCTCAAACACGTTCTTATGCTTCTCCCAGGAAACTACTGCTCTCACCTTCTTCGAGTCTACAACAACTCATGCATCTAAGATAATATGACCCAGGAAGTGAATCTGGTACATCCAAAAGTGGCACTTTTAGAGCAAAGCATATATCTAATGCTCTCTCAGTGTACTCAATACGATCTCAAGATGGTTGTCATGGTTGTATCGAGTGTGAGAGTACACCATGATATCTTCCATAAAGACTGCCACAAAATGATCCATATAAGGGTGGAACACATGATTCATCAGGGCCATGAAAACTGCTGGCGCATTCGTTACTCCAAACAGCATGACCAAAGTACTCATATAGACCATACCTACTCCTAAAGGCTGTAATCGGTATGTCCGATGGTCTAACGTGCAACTGATGATATCCGAATCTCAAGTCAATCTTCGAGAACACTCGTGCTACTCCAAGCTGATCAAAAATATCATTAATCCTCAGAAAGGGATTTCGGTTCTTCGCCGTCAATTGGTTCAACTTCCAATAATCCACACACAGTCTAAGAGTATCGTCTACCTTCATCGTAAAAAGTTCAAGCAAACCCCAAGGAGAAGTATTGGGTCAGTTAAAACCCTTTTCCTTAAAATCCTATAACTACTTTTTGAGCTCCTATAGCTCAGGTGTCCCCATCATATAAGGAGGAATGGACACTTGTTCCGCTCCTAGAACGAGATCAATAGAAAATTCTACATCACACTCCAGAGGAAAAACTGAAGAGACATCTGGAAAGAAATCCCTGAAACGATCCACCACTATTGGAAAGTCTAACGATGAAGTCCCCTGGTTATCCAGATATACACTATCAATCTGAGTTGTAACTCATCCAAACCCATGATGCTCTAGACCCGCTCTGCTCTCTTGGACATCCCACTCTCACTTATAAACAAAATAGCCCCCCCCCCCCCATGGTGATCTAAAACTCACCCTATGATAATAACAATCAATGACTGCCTGGAAGGGAATTAGATAGTCCATTCCAAGAATGACATCATATCATGTCATCTCTAAGATATATAGGTACCATAAAAAGTGACACACTTAATCCTCAAGAGGTAACTCTCTACACTGACGTACACTAACCGTTCTAGTCCCCAATGGTGTGCCTAGAGTCATGGTATTTGTAGTGGAAAGGATACATATCCTAAGGATCTCCACAACAGCAACAGAGATAAAGCTATAGGAATCCCCTCAATCAAAAATATCAAAAGATAAAACCGAGGCTACTATGATCGTACCTCAAATTGTAGTGTGTTCGGGATCCTTCTCCTGCTTGGTCTAATCCATCGCAAAAATATGGCCTTCTCCACGGGCCTATGACCCTACCTAACCACTCTGAGCTGATCTACCCTGCTGCCTCTTGAAGAATGGTGACTGACCACCCCAGCCTCGACCTCCACCTCGGCCCGAATGACCAGAAGAACTCCAGTTCCCAGACTGGTGAGAGACTAGTGGAGCTGCTCCTGAACGAGGAGTCATGGAAGAACCTACGTCACCACCTGTTGGTGAGAAAACCTGACAGAATCTCTGAAGGTGACCCATATTTCCGCAAGATCGGCACTCCACCAGGTCTCTCTGGCTCTGCGGCCTCATATGCACAGCCCTTCCACACTGTAGCATACCACATGGATACTTGAAGATGTGTCTTGCTGCCTCTTATCCCCACACGAAGACTCCCTTCTGCACTTCCTACTATCAGTAGGTGAAGCACTAACTCTGGAAGCAGAACCACCCTGGCTCTCATCTCCAGAATCTCTCAGATTCCGCTCTGCAATCAGTGCTTGGTTGACAATGAAAGCGATGGAAGTCATCCTGAAGATATTCAACTATGATCAGATCTCCCGTTTGAGACCATCCTCAAACTTCCTTGCCATGAAAAACCCATCTCCGCCTTGGAGGGATGTTAAATTCTGAAGCTCGGTGAAAAAAGAGGAATGCCCCATGATAGAAAGAGTACCATGCTCTAGGATCATGAAATCCCGAGCTCGGTCAGACCCCAGGGTCTTCGGGTAGAACTAATCGTAGAAAATACACTTAAACTCTTCCCAATCCATATTCTAATGGTGTCTTGCCTGAGAGATGACATCCCCCACCTCTTGGTGGAGTCTTGGAGCATATAGGTCTCAAGTTTCACCCTCTTATCTAGTGGTTCCTAGAGATGCTCAAATATCTTCAGCGTGTCTTCGAGCCACGAATCTGCAGCAGGAGGTCCTCCATCCCTTAAAAAGCTAGGAGGATTCTGCTGCTGGAAACCCCACATCAAATCGGCCATTTATGGGGCAGGAGGCTGCGCTCCCTGGAAGGTCTGCATCATCCTAAGAAAACCCTCCCTAAAATATGCATCAGCACTGTAACGACCCGAAATTTTGAATAAATATTGTTTCCTAATTTCAAGTGTTATTTTATTTTATTTTTATACTCAACAAAAATGTTTTATTTGATAAACATGATTATAATTAAAATGAGACCAGTGGGTTTTGACTGTTATATGACCATCGGTCAATAGGACCACTGTGAACAAAATTATTTGATTACTGTCTCTAAATATAAGTAATCTTGGTTAATTATTATAAAAACAAGATTCGATGGCCTCACCTAGTAGTCTGGGACCAATCGAAGCCCATCTAACAGAATTTGGGAAGGAGGCAGCACCATTGGGCTTTGCTCTGGACCAAACCCAAGCCGAACTTCATCATGTGAAGCTAGAACGGAATCACCTTCGTGAGAAGTTCAAACTGATAGAAATTACTACTCGGGAAATGTTGACCGAGCCGCCCCAAGATTCTATCACCCTAGCACACCTTACTCTTAGGTCCTATGCTGGTTTTATAAGGGGATATGTAACAAGACCGTAACTACCTTGTGTAATCCTTTGTTTTAAATAAAAATTGAGATTTCTTCTTATGATGATGTTTATGAATTTTTAAATGACCGGATAAATATAGTATGCATATTTTTGATGAATTTTAGAAAAAGGATATTTTAAAAATGTTTATGTAAACTTTAAATAATTAAAAATGTGTAATGATTTTCAAAAAATGGTCTTCTAAAATTATGTTCGGTACGAATGTTGGAGTCTAATAAGATCAAATAGATTTATGATGAATAGTAAATTATGAATAGTGATTTTATGATTAGGATAAGTAATATGACCAAATGGATTAGTAATCTCACTTAAAGAATGTTTTAAAATAATCTAGGCACCTTGATTAAGTAATGTGATTCAATAAAATGGTTAAATAACGATTTCATAAATTATTATTCATGTATTAGTTTTTTTAGGTGAATAGTGTTTTTTAATTAAAAAATTAAATTAAAAATATTTAGAAAATTATTTTTATAAAATGGATTTCATTTTTGAACTCAAAGCACCGATATTATGTTATGGTAATTTTTGGGGTTTTTTCTGAAAAAATGAATTTTCTGTGAATAGTGTATTTATTTAAAAATAAATTTAAAAATATCTAGAAACTTATTTTTATAAAATGAAGCTCTGTTTTGAAATCAGAGCATTGGTAGTTGGTTAGTGTGAAATTTTGGGATTTTTCTGGTAATGTTGAATTTCAGTGAATAGTAAAAATGCTGTTTTAGGGTTTTGGTATGTTTAATGGCATAATAGCTGTGTCATGATGATGTCATGAGATATTTTAAGGATTTGCCGGCCAAGGGTGACGAATTATTTTACTGGGGGACCCATGTGGCCTAACTTAATGGGAAATATCAAGGGAGAGCACATGGGTTTGAGAAAAGCACATGTGAGGTGTCCCTTGGCCATTAATGCCTTGTCCACTCACTTTCCCTATAAATACCAAGCCCTCCTCTCATCCATTAAACTCCCAACTCTTACCCAACTAAGTTATGGTCTCTTTACCTCCAAGGAGTCCTCCCAAGGTTCCCCCAAGCCCTCAAGGTCCCCACCGTTAAGGTTTAAGAGTCACATTTTAAGGTAAGGGATCTGACCCCTCTCTTTCTTTTCAAGTGATCTCTTTTATGTCATTCCTTTTATGCTCCATGTTATTATGTTGGAGGATGTTATTTTATACTGCTCTTAATTCCATTTTTATGTTCATATAATGATAGATCCCCTCTTACTCTCATTATTTCGTTTTATGAAGTTTTAAGTGGCGCCGTTAGGCTGCCGAAATTTTTGTAACGGATTCTTTCTCCCTTCTCATTTTTCAAGATCTATTTTCATGTAAAGTATTTCATGTTCCTTTTTATTATGTTGAGGTATGACCTCTAAATTTTTCATACTGATCTTTTATGATCATATGATAAGAGACCCCATTTGATCTTTTCAATTCCGTATTTTGAGGTTTTAAGTGGCGTCGTTAGGCGGCCGAATTTTTAAGTGGTCCTTCACCATTCTCATTTTGAATTTCTACTTTCATGTCAATTATTTCAAGTTCCTTTTTTTTATGTTGGGGTATGATCTCTAAATTTATCATACGGATATTTTATGGTCATATGATTAGAGACCCCATTTGATCTCTTCAATTCAGTATTTTGATGTTTTAAGTGGCGCCGTTAGGCTGCCGAATTTTTAAGTAGTCCTTCACCATTCCCATTTTGAAGTTCAACTTTCATGTCAATTATTTCAAGTTCCTTTTTGTTATGTTGGTGTATTATCTCTATATTTATCATTATGATATTTTATGACCATATGATTAGAGACCCCATTTGATCTCTTCAATTCAGTATTTTGATGTTTTATGTGGCGCCGTTAGGCTGCCGAATTTTTAAGTGGTTCTCCACCCTTCTCATTTTGAAGTTCTACTTTCATGTAAATTCTATCAAGTTCCTTTCTATTATGTTGGGGTATGATCTCTATATCAATAATACTAGAATATTATGTTCATATGATTAGAGACCCTATTTGACCTTGTCAATTCAATTTTGTTGATGTTTAAGTGACGCTGTTAGGCTGCCGAATTCTCAAAAGAGAAATCCTATTTTGTTCTTCCTTTAATATTCTTCATTTCATATGGTATATTTTAAAATTTCATTACCATGTTCTTAAATCCCTTATATTTTCCCCCACATATGTTTTATGGTTCATTTATGAATGTTTGACCCATGTCCCCTCTCTTCTCAATGTTTTCTAAAACCCCGAAACATAGCCATTATGCTACAGAATTTTCATCTCAAAGTGCCTCCCTCTCTTTTCTCATAATTATTTTATGTTATAAAGTGAATAATCAAAGCTCTAATTTCTACAGAGTTATTCACATATATATCAAAATTTTCTATTTTAAATTCTGGGATTTACATACATGAAACCCTATTTCTCTTTCTGTGGGTTTAAAGTAACATAAAGGTCATGTCGTTAAAGCAGTTTTTAAAACGTTATGATTATGAAATGAAACCCATTTCTTTTATGCTATATGGGTTGTTTATGAAATGATTGATGATGATATATATGTGGCTCACATGATAATAAATACATGTCAAGGGTGCGCCCAGATAGCGCTACAATGCATTGGGTAATGGCTTAATCTCTAGAGATGACTTTTTAGACTGATACCTTGGTGAATAACCTTTGTAATTTTTAATGACACCTTGGAGATGGACCTTGGTGAAACGAAATTATTGTCAATATTAAATGTTTCAGCCACATCTTCATGTTATGAAAATTGTTATTTTTATTATGATGTATCTCATGATTACTTTCTCATGCCTTAAAGTTCTTTTCATGTCCTTATTAAAGTATCTCAAGTTCACATGTAAAATGTTCTTCTTGTTTCCCTTACTGGGCCTTCTGCTCACCCTTTATTTTGATGTATGTCCCCAGGATATGAGATGTAGTAATGAACCTAGGATGAACATAAGTAGAAGCCTTTCAAGTGTTTAAGAAAATTTTTTTATGTTGTTTTCATGTATTATGTTCCTTGTTTCCAAGACACTAAACCTTAAATATCCTCAGTTCCGTGTAAGGAAATGAATGTTTATGTTATAAAAAGACGGGATGCTATAGTTGTCATCAAAGGATGGTTTAGTTATTTGTGGAAATTAGGATATGAAAAATTTAGGAAGAACCCTAAAGAAAAGTTTAAATATAGGAAATATTCCTGGTATTTTGGTGAGTATTGAGTAAGGGGTTTCCAAGAAAATACATCCATGTCTGGGTACGAGCAGGTAGAGGTGGCTCTGGCACAGATGTACATAGGGGTAAAACCAGAAATCACCACTTTGGGCTAGACTCGAATAGGAACTGGTACACGACAACAGGCCTTTCTGCACTCTTGGTTACGACACTCCCGGGGGATATGCTTTGGTAAATTCATAAGCTTAGTATGAACCATTGTTAAAGGAACAAAGATTCACATAAGAATATATGATCATGGATAACCTAGGTTGGAACCTAGGGGATCACAAGTTAGGGTATACTTTTCTTCTACAAGTTATCCTTATATGATTTAAGATCCTTTTCATGATTGTTGGTTAAGTATTTAAGCCTCTAATTTTAATTTCTCCTCTTAGTTAATGGTGGGAGATGGAAGAACACGTCCCAATAACCAATGTGATAGGAAATGCAACGATTTCCATATTAATATAAAAGAGATGATTAGGGGATTAAAAGATGATTATTATTTTGGAAGACATTAATTAATTTGGGGAACCATATTTGATCGAGGTAAATAGATTACTACATTATTTTCATTGAAGAGTAAAGTTGACTTATATTTTAAAGAATTGATGAATTTAAGGTGGACTTATAGTAATTTAGGTTACTTATGGAAATGATTAACCTATCTTGGGTAAAATATGTCTAGGTTAGCTACTTTTTTTATAAGATTCTAGGAGTGGTTGATGTTGTTTGGAGATGAACAATGAAGTTTATTTTGGAAGACTGTGTTATCAAATCCTTCTTGTATTTGGGTTTCAATATTAGTTTGGTTTAATTTGAGGAATCTTAATGACCGTTATTTATGGAATGTTCAATGATGAACTATGGGTAGTACCAGGGAACTTTGAATATTTAAAGGTAGTTTCTATTCCTATGGGATTCTTTCTTTTTGAAGAGTTGTTTTACCTTACCCTTTCTGTTTTTTAGATAATGTTTAAAGATAGAAGAAATAGATAGTTGATCTTTAGTGGATTATCTGATTCTCTAGAAGATGATTCTTGTGTTTTGATGAGACCAAGTAGTTTTGAATGCTCATCGTTTGGGGAAAAGATTAGTTTTGGTAGAAACTTATTAAAGTATGAAACTCTACATGAAGGTAGATATATTTCCTTATGTTTTTGTTTTATGTTGTAAATGAATTCCTCAAAGTTATGAAAAGTAACGTAAAACAAAAACGTTGTTGGTTTACATTTCCTACTAGGTAATCAAAGACCGATTAAACACATCATAATTTTGGGATTTTCTGGTGGTTAACTTCCTCCTAATCATGTTTTCTATCACTCTCCTTTAGAACGCGACCCTTTTTTTCTCCTCCATGTCCATGTTTCCTACATGGAATCCAAGTATGAGTAAATCTGGGTGGCCTTTGTACTTCCTTTTTGTTCTTTTAAAGTAATTGTGTTACTGACTATTTTTCCGATGTGGGACATTCAACTAAATTTCAAAACCCAATTTTAAAAATTGCGAGGACGCAATTTCTTAACGGGGGAAGATTGTAATGGCCCGAAATTTTGAATAAATCTTGTTTCCTAATTTCATGTGTTGTTTTATTTTATTTTTATAATCAACAAAAATGTTTTATTTGATAAACATGATTATAATTAAAATGAGACTAGTGGGCATTGACTGTTATATGACCATCAGTCAATATGACCATGGTGAACAAAATGTTTTGATTATTGTCTATAAATACAAGTAATCTTGGTTAATTATTATAGAAAGAAGATTCGATGGCCTCACCTAGTAGTCTTGGACCGATCAAAGCCCTTCTAACAGAACATTGAAGGAGGTAGCACCATTGGGTTTTGCTCTGGACCAACCCCAAGCCGAACTTCATAATGTGAAGCTAGAACGGAATCGCCTTCGTGAGAAGTTCAAACTGATAGAAATTACTACTCGGACAATGTTGACCGAACCGCCCCAAGATTCTATCACCCTAGCACACCGTACTCTTAGGTCCTATGCTGGTATTATAAGGGGATATGTAACAAGACCGTAACCGCCTTGTGTAATCCTTTGTTTTAAATAAAAATTGGGATTTCTTCTTATGATGATGTTTATTAATTTTCAAATGACCGGATAAATATGGTATGCATATTTTTGATGAATTTTAGAAAAAGAATATTTTAAAAATGTTTATGTAAACCTTTAATAATTAAAAATGTGTAATGATGTTCAAAAAATGGTCTTCTACAATTATGTTCAGTACGAAATTTGGAGTCTAATAAGATCAACTTGATTTTTGATGAATAGTAAATTATAAATATTGATTTTATGATTAGGATTAGTAATATGACCAAATGTATTAGTAATCTCACTTAATTAAAGTTTTCAAATAATCTAGGAACCTTGATTAAATAATGTGATTCAATAAAATGGTTAAATAACGATTTCATAAATTATTATTCATGTATACGTTTTTTCGAGTGAATAGTGTTTTTTAATTAAAAAATTAAATTAAAAATATTTAGAAAATTATTTTTGTAAAATGGATTTTAGTTTTGAACTCAGAGCACCGATATTATGTTATGGTAATTTTTGGGGTTTTTTCTGAAAAAATTAATTTTTGGTGAATAGTGTATATATTTAAAAATAAATGTAAAAATATTTATAAATTATTTTAATATAATGGATTTCATTTTTGAAATTAGAGCATTGATATTTGGTTAGTGTGAATTTTTGGGATTTTTCTGAGAAAGTTGAATTTTCAGTGAATAGTAAAAATGCAGTTTTAGGGTTACGGTATGTTTAATGACATCATAGCTGTGTCATGATGATTTCATGAGATATTTTAAGGATTGGCCGGCCATGGGTGATGAATTATTGTATTTGGGGCCCCATGTGGCCTAACTTAATGGGAAATATCAAGGGAGAGCACATGGGTTTGAGAAAAGCACATGTGAGGTGTCCCTTGGCCATTAATGCCTTGTCCCCTCACTTTCCCTATAAATACCAAGCCCTCCTATCATCCATTCGACTCCCCACTCTTCCCCAACGAATTTATGGTCTCTTTATCTCCCAAGGAGTCCTCCCAAGGTGCCCCCAAGCCCTCAAGGTCCCAACCTTTGAGTTTTAAGAGTTACATTTAAAGGTAAGGGATCCGACCCCTCTCTTTCTTTTAAAGTGATCTCTTTTATGTCATTACTTTTATGCTCCATGTTCTTATGTTGGAGGATGTTATTTTATACTCATATTATGGCCCTTTTTATGTTCATATAATGAGAGATCCCCTCTTACTCTCATTATTTCGTTTTATGATGTTTTAAGTGGCGCCGTTGGGCTGCCGAAATTTTTGTAACAGATTCTTTCTCCCTTCTCATTTTTCAAGATCTATTTTCATGTAAAGTATTTAATGTTCCTTTTAATTATGTTGGGGTATGATATCTAAATTTATCATACTGATATTTTATGATCATATTATGAGAGACCCCATTTGATCTATTCAATTTCGTATTTTGAAGTTTGAAGTGGCGCCGTTAGGCTGCCAAATTTTTAAGTGGTCCTTCACCATTCTCATTTTGAAGTTCTACTTTCATGTCAATTCTTTCAAGTTCCTTTTTTTATGTTGGGGTATTATCTCTAAATTTTTCATACTTATAGTTTATGATCATATGATTAGAGACCCCATTTGATCTCTTCAATTCATTATTTTGATGTTTTAAGTGGCGCTGTTAGGCTGCCGTATTTTTAAGTGGTCCTTCACCATTCTCATTTTGAAGTTCTACTTTCATGTCAATTATTTCAAGTTCCTTTTTGTTATGTTGGTTTATTATCTCTATATATATAATTATTATCTTTTATTACCATATTATGAGAGACCCCATTTGATCTCTTCAATTCAGTATTTTGAAGTTTTAAGTGGCGCCATTAGGCTGCTGAATTTTTAAGTGGTTTTTCACCCTTCTCATTTTGAAGTTCTACTTTCATGTCAATTATTTCAAGTTCCTTTCTATTATGTTGGGATATTATCTCTATATCTATCATACTAGACTATTATGTTCATATAATGAGAGACCTTATTTGACCTTGTCAACTCAATTTTGTTGAAGTTTAAGTGACGCTGTTAGGCTGCCGAATTCTCACAAGAGAAATCCTATTTTTTTCTTCATTTCATGTTCTTCATTTCATATGGTATATTTTAAAATTTCATTACCATGGTCTTAAATCCCTTATATTTTGTCCCACTACTGTTTTATGGGTCATTTATGAATGTTTGACCCATGTCCCCTCTCTTCTCAATGTTTTTTAAAACCCCGAAACATAGCCGTTATGCTGCAGAATTTTCATCCCAAAGTGCCTCTCTCTCTTTTCTCAAAATTATTTTATGTTATAAAGTGAATACTCAAAGATATTATTTATACAGGTGTATTCACATATATATCAAAATTTTCTATTTTAAATTCTGGGATTTACATACATGAAACCCTCTTTCCCTTTCCGTGGGTTTAAAGTAACATAAAGATCTTGTCTTTAAAGAAGTTTTTAAAACGTTATGATTATGAAATGAAACCCATTTCTTTTATGCTATATGGGTTTTTATGAAATGATTGATGATGATATATGTGGCTCACATGACAATAAATACATTTCAAGGGTGCGCCCAGATAGCGCTCCAATGCATTGGGTAAAGGCTTAATCTCTAGAGATGACTTTTTAGACTGATACCTTGGTGAATAACCTTGGTAATTTTTAATGACACCTTGGGGATGGACCTTGGTGAAACGAAATGATTGTAAATATTAAATGTTTCAGCCACATATTCAAGTTATGAAAAATGTTATTTTTTTACGATGTATCTCATGATTACTTTCTCATGCCTTAATGTTCTTTTCATGTCATTATTAAAGTATCTCAAGTTCACATGTAAAATGTTCCTCTTATTTCCATTACTGGGCCTTCTGCTCACCCTTTCTTTTGATGTATGTCCCCAGGTTATGAGATGCAGTAATGAACCTAGGATGATCTTAAGGATAATCCTTTCAAGTGTTTAAGAAGAATGTTTTATGTTGTTTTCATGTATTATGTTCCTTTTTTCCAAGACACTAAACCTTAAAGATCCTCAGTTCCGTGTAATGAAATGAAAGCTTATGTTATAAAACGACGGGATGCTATAAGTACCTGGGTCAGGTATAACTACTGGTGCCAAGAATGGAACAATAGGAGGATCTTCTAGGAGTCCCTGATTAGCTATATCCAGTTTCTAATCACTACCTCATGGCTGGCGTACAACCAGAGGACGTCTCAGAGGCATGACTTTGCAAGGTCATACACACACCTCATATCAAGATTACCTTTAACTAAAACATAGGAGTACACGAAATGTAATTAAGAAAGACTGTTTCTTCTTGAGAGAAGAACACATGATGCAAAGTCCAAACTACATGGAGTGTATTCAGGGTTTTTCCTAATAGTAATCCACAAAAATACTTAAGAACCCAGAGAATACTAAAACGAGCATTGAAAGTTCCAAATTCCGATCCTTGAGGGCCCATAATCCGCATGAATAAAATCTTGGCATCTTACACAAGTTATAACAAGGAAAAAAAGCAATGATCCACCAAATTCCTATCCATGAGGGACCATAACACCTCAAGAACCAAGTTTTGGTGTCCATATAAGCAAATCACTATACAAAAAAAGTCCCTATCAAACAGCAGGAACTCCACCAAAGCATCTACCACAACAGCATGCAATCTCTAATGCATCCTTGATGGAATGGAAAGAATGCATGGCATGTGATTTCTAAAAAGTTACTATATGAAGTATGATATAGAATACCCTCATCTCATCGGGTGACAACCAAAATAGAACCACAATAACAACAACATTAACATCACAAGGCATGTGAATCACCCAATAGTGAAAAAAAATAAACTGTAAAATTTCAAACCAGTAAAATTGCAATAAACGAGGTAGTATGGAATTTCCTTGTACACGGTTTAGCTACTCCCGGGAATATTTCATTACCAAGTACCTATTCCAGCATATCCCTTGATATAGGCTCCAAATAGAATGTTAAGTGAAAAGAACCCTCTAATACAACTTTGTAACGTCCCAGTTCCGAAAGCCACCTAGAGGCTCCCCGTACCCGGTTGGTCACATGGCCTCAAGCGCATTTCCCCGAACACCACGGGCTGATTACTGGTAGCAAGGACCTTGGGTGTGATAGTGGGGAAACTATTCCCTCATTCAAAGAGTACACATCGGAAGTAACAACACATGAAATAGTGAAAGCATTAAATATCCAACAACAATAAATAGTGGAAAACTAAACAGTAAACAACTGGAGCACCCATATATAAAAATTAAATGATGCATGATACATATAGGTCTAGTAAAGCAGCCAAAAAAGTCCCAATGATGAATACAGTATGAAAGAAAAGTATAAAATAAATGTTATCATATAACACCTTAGAAACACAAGCCGTACGATTCTCGCTCAAATTTACCCAAGAGATGAAGGTAGAACGGTCCTTGTAGTCTAGTTTGGGTTGTCGAATCCAAAGAGACCTAAGAAGTAACCTATAGACATGCACATTCTATGGATTGTTTTCAGCTATGAAGTGTCCAACTTGGATTTATTTTAGATGAGTATATAGGATATCTAAAAGATTAAGTGAATTCAATTTAAAAGAATGAGTTGATCCTAGGTTATCGCCCGGGGTGGATTGGACGTATTTCCTTTTCATAGATGTCTATTTCTTATATTTGAGATGGGTTCATTTAAGAAGATAAAACAACATCATAACTTACTGGTTTAATGCCTACACCCTTTAATACTAATCAAATATACATGTGAAGGATCAATGTTTTGAGCACTTCAAGGTAAAGGTTCGTATTAGCACTTGAAGTGTGTGGCCTTAAATTCAACAAGGATGATGGAGTTTAAAAATCATCAAATAAAAATATCAATTAAAGAAGTTATTATAAATTAATGGGGTGATAAATAAAATCCAATACATCCCCTTTCTACTCCCTTGGATCAACCCATAAGTGGGTTATCCCTCCATTGATCCCATGGTTTCAATGGAAGCGGAAAGTAGACTCATGAGGGAGGAAATGGAGAAGTAAGAAAACAAAAAAATTGATCACTCTATCGTTGTGTGAATAATTTCACAAGGTTTGGTGTGAATAAATTCACACCTTTATCCAACGGTATCAAAGTTATATGAATAACAATAGTATAAGAGAAGAAGAAGAACTTTTATTAAGAAACTAAAGTGAATTTAACAACTTACATGTGAAAGACAAATTTGAGACAACAAAATTGCAGCATAACATTACAATTGAACAAAGCACCCAAGATTCTAATCTACTCAACCACCACTTCCTTAAAAAGGCATTTTGGAAGCCTTGGGTCGAGCCTCAAATAGTACAAAGCATCCCACTTTATTATGGTAGGCCTAGAGAGGTGGAAAGCTTGTGGAACTTAGACTTTTCCACATTTTACCCGAGGTGGCAGCCAGCTTTCATCCACCGAACAAAAGCTCTTTGATGGCCTTCTAGATGGAAGATTCAGAGTGGGACATAGAAGAATTAAATGGATCCCCAGATTTCGTCCAACAGCCTATAAATTTGGGCCCATGTGGTGGTGTATATTCGGAGATATGATCATATTAGTGGGATGTTATTCTGGGACGTAGAATCTGGCCCAGAATTTTATTTCTAACTTGAGATGCCTAAATAGACACCATGGAGTCCGAATTAGCATTGGATCCTGAAGCTTGATTTGTTACTATACATTTCTTCTTGCATCCCACGAATGTTGGGATTTATTGTGCCTATATGTTGGGCCCCACATTCAAATTAGTGGGCTGGTGTCAAATCTGTCATCTCTAAAATTGATTCCTTTCATCACAAAATATTCCCATCTTCTTCCATGAATTCTCCATTGATCCCTGAATGAACGATATTCATATTAAAGTGTAGATAAATTTACAAAAATATCAAATTAAAATATTTATAATCAGATGAATCATTGGGTACTTTAAATTATGTTAAAAAATATACCACATAATAGTGCATTTTAAGAAGGTATTACAATCATAATGTGAAATGATGTTCAAAGTGTAAAATGCAATAAAATGGTTTTTATGAATAATAAAGAACATGAATATTATATATATTAAAAATTAATATTAGCCTCATTTATTGGCTAATCACACCCCAAAATTGAGTTTTTCTAGTCCCGAGAAAAATATATCTCAACAATATGAAATTCGAATTCCCTTTTCCAAAAACATTTTAATACACAATGATCACCAGAAACCATTATACCAAACAATCATGAAACCCATAAAAATATTTTAATTAAAGATAGTTTCATAAGAAGATCCCAATCCCAAGCCCATTCCTTTGTTCAAATTCATTGTCATATTTCATCCAATATCAATTAAGTATGAGGATGTGTTGTGCATCACGATAGACATGGGGGTTCATTTTTATTCAAGGGGGGAATGATGGAAGCGCTAGGTGGTATCACATTTCAATATTAAGACGAGTATTCATTTTTATATTGTATTATTTTTTTTGTTCTTGTTTTTGTTTTTGTTTTTGCAATTTTGCCATGGTAATTGAGGTTGCACTCAAAGGAGTCAACCCATGTAGTGAGACTTTGCCGATGACTCCCAGGCTCAAAGACCTTGGGGCACCAAGTGAAGCCCACATACTCGGGCATCATCTCGAGTTAACTCAGTCAAAAAAAATTCATATTACAAAAAATAGAGATAAAATTACTAACTCTGGGTCAGACAACTATGGAGTCATGATCCCCAAGTGCCGAAAGCCACGCATTAGGTCATTTCATTGCTCTACGCGCAAAAAATATTTTTTTAATTTTTTTTAAATACTCATTTTAAACTAAAATGATCACAAAACCTATGATATTTATTTGGGGGACCCCTTGAACAAAACTAATACCCCACTATCCAAAGGACGTGCATTGTGATCTTATTTTTTAGTTGGATGAAAATATAAATGATGAAATATCACATTGGACACCCACACTTTCGAAAATCTAAGCTCATGAAATTATACAAGGATTAAAATCAGAATCAAGGCATGCTAAATTATTTGATATTCAGTTTCAAAGTGTGTAATGTGTATTACCATGTTCAAAGATAAAAGAATTTTTCCTTCCATTTACACTTTTTTTTTTCAAATCAATCATTTTTTTTACACGAAATCATTTTTTATTTTATCTCCCCCAACATAAAATAACACTGTCACCAGAGATTAAAGAAAAGAAAATTTATAATGGGGTAGAGGTAGAGAATGAAAGCTCAAAAAGGAAATTGAAAATGAAGAACATGGAATGAAGTCACCTGGTGGTTAAAGTTTGAAGTTCATGCTGCTTCCTTTCAATCCGTTGATATCCATGTCACTTGCAGAGTTCCCTAGTAGAAAAAGGAAAAACAAAACAAACAAAACAAATATATATATATATATATATATATATATATATATATTTATATAATAAATGATGTAAAATATAACTATATATATATATATATATAAATTATAGAATAAGGAAGCACAAGAAGCCGTAGATCAGTGGTATGTGCGCGCCCCTGTCTCCCTTTGGTCCCGGGTTCGAATCCCCACGGCCTCACCGGTTGTGATCGGGTTTTCCCCACAACCTACGATGTGGAATTTTTTTATTATTATATTTTTTTTATTTTTTTTCATTTTTATTTTTTAACCTACAAATACATAAAAATAAAGTAAATTAAACTGATGATACATTGTCTTCTTTTTAAATTTTTGGGTAAGGTAATACTCATGGATCACACCATGTGACATGGATGAATATAGAACTCCTCATTCGTACCCATCCATACTCATTATAGAATAATAGGTCAAAAGATTATTATTTTTATTTCTAAATACCAAAATGTCCCATTAATCCTATTTAAAATACAATATTTATTAAAACAACGAAATTATTGGAAACATGAAAACCATGGGTTGCCTCTCATGCAGCACTTTGTTTAACGTAGTTAGCCTGACATGGACCCTCAATCTATCAATTGTTTTCTGTTTCTTAGGTTGGATCAGTTAACTCAACCTCTTATTCCTGTTTATTGAATGATTCAATGAATTTTTTTAACCTTTTACCATTTACGTTGATGATGTAACCAATTGTGGGATCTTGAATCGCTACTGCCCCATGGGGGTACACATGATGCACTATGAAAGGTCTAGACCATCATGACCTTAACTTTCCCATGTGTAAATTATGTTTTGAACTATATAAGAGCACAAGTTTTCCAAGTTCAAAATGTTTGAACTTGGTATTCCTAGATTGGTAGGCTTGAACTCTAGCTTTATTGATCCTTCTATTTTAATAAGCCTCCATCTTTAGTTCCTCCAGTTCATTGAGATCTAATTTCCTTTTTGTTCCGGACAATGAGAGGTCATAATACATTTTATTAATTTCCCAAAAGGCCTTATGCTCAATTTCAAAAGGTAAATGGCATGCTTTTCCATAAACCATCCTATATGGTGACATTCCTAGGATGGTTTAGAATGTTTTATGATATGCCCAAATAGTATACAAGAGTTTCTCAGACCAATCTTTCCTAAAAGGATTGACAGTTTTCTCAAGAATTTTTTTTGATTTCACGATTGGGTAACTCAGCTTGACCATTGGTCTGTGGGTGGTAAGTAGTAGACACTTTGTGGGAAATTCCATATTTTTTCATGAGTGATGAGAATGGACGATTGCAAAAATGAGTTCCACGATCACTTATGATATCCCTAGGAATTCCAAATCTAGACAAGATGTTTTCTTTTAGTAATGTAATCACAGATTGATGATCATTGGATTTTGTGGGAATGGCCTCAACCCATTTTGAGACATAATCAATAGCTAATAGAATGTAGAGGTATCCCCTAGAGTTTAGGAAAGGACCCATGAAATCAATTCCACAATAGTCAATTATTTCAACCACTAAGATGGGAGTGAGTGGCATTTGACTCCTTTTTGTGATGGACCCTAATTGTTGACACCTAGGACAAATTTGAAAAAATGTGTAGGAGTCACATGAAAGGGTGGGACAGAAGAGACCACATTGAAGAATCTTAGCAGATGTTTTCTTATAGGAAAAGTGACCTCCACATGACTCACTATGATAGAATTTAAGGATGGACTCTTATTCAGATTCTGGAACACACCTCCTAATGTCTTGGTCAGGGCAGAATTTATAGAGGTATGGATCATCAAACACATAGTGTCTAACATCAGAAAGAAATTTCCTTCGAGCTTGAGTACCTGAGAATTTTGGAATGACTCCTATAACTAAGAAATGGGCTATGTCAGCATATCAAGGGAAGTCACTCACAGAGTATAAATGTTCATTAGGAAATGAATCACACACAGAAAGGTGATTTGAGTTGTCTTTTAATTCTATAATATAGAGGTGATCAGCTACAACATTTTCAACTCCTTTTTTATCCTTGATTTTGAGGTCAAATTCTTGTAAGAGAAGGACCCACCTAATTAGTCTAGCCTTAGCATCTTGTTTTTGAAAGAGGTATTTTAGTGCAGAATGGTCAGTGAACACAGTGGTGGGGGATCCTAAGAGGTAGGACCTAAACTTCTCAAAGGAAAACACAATAGCAAGTAACTCCTTTTCAGTGGTGGTGTAGTTGATTTGGGCATCATTTAATGATTTCCTTACATAAGCAATGACATAAGTATTTTTATCACAATGTTTTCCTAACACAGCTCCTACAGAAAAGTCACTAGCATCACACATAAGTTCAAAATAAAGCTTCCAATTTGGAGATTTCATAATGGGAGGAGAGGTGAGAGAGGATTTGAGGGTTGAGAATGAACCCTCACAGATTTATGTCCAAAACAAATGGAGAATCCTTTACAAGGAGAGCACAAAGGGGACGTGATATTGAACTAAAGTCTGTGATGAATCTTCTATAGAAACCAGCTTGTCCTAAGAAAGAGCTCACTTCCTTGACGGTTTTGGGTGATGGAAGGTGACTAATGATTTCATCCTTTTCTTTATCAACATCAATCTCCCTACTCGAGACCAGATGTCTTAGAACAAGTCCATCTTTAACCATGAAATGACATTTTTCCTAGTTTAGGACTATATTATTTTCTTCACATCTTGACAAGATGCTTTCCACATTCTGCAGATATCCCTCAAATGTATCCCCAAACACAGAGAAGTCATCCATGAAGTCCTCTAGAAAATCCCCTACCATGTCTGAGAAGATTAACGTCACACACCTCTAGAAGGTTCCAGGGGAATTGCATAACCCGAAAGGCATGCGTTTGAAAGCAAAGGTTCTGAATGGACATGTGAATGTAGTATTCCCATGATCCTCTAGGGAGACCTCAATTTGATTGCACCATGAGTACCCATCTATGAAATAGTAGAAGGAATGACCTTCCAGTCTCTCATGTACTTTGTCAATGAATGGTAAGAAGAAATATTCCTTCTTGGTGAATGAGTTTAGCTTCCTATAGTCTATGCAGACCTTCCATCAACTACTCACCCTTGTTGGAATAATCTCTCCATCCTCATTGGTTATCACTGTGATTCTGACCTTTTTTTGAACCACTTGGACTGGGCTCACCCACTCACTCATAGCTATGGGATATATGATACCCTCTTTTAGCAATTTCAGGAGTTCTTTTCATACTACCTCCATGAGATTGGGATTGATTCACAATTGAGGTTGACGATATGGCTTTGAATCAGATTCCAGAACAATCCTATGAGTCCCGATAAGTGGGCTAGTCCTAGGAATATCAGAAATGTCCTAACCAATGGATTTCTTTTGCTTCCTAAGGACATCTAGAATCATCCTTTCCTGATTGGCTTTAATAGAAGAAGAAATGACAATAGGATGTGTTTGATTGTCCCCTAGGAAGGAATAATTTAGTGTAGAGGGAAGTTCCTTCAATTCAAGATCAGGTTGGTTTAGAATTTAAAAAAAAATATTGGGACATTGGATCATGTTCAATTTCCTATTTTAGAGTTTTAGATAGGATTGATTCCCCACATGTAGAAGTTTCAGCTACTAGAATGGCTTGATCAGATTTATTGAAGGAATTCATATTGGTCTCCATGAAAGTGGTTTCGTGAAAGGTTTCGCTGATTATTGGACCTAAGAATTCATCATAATAGAAATTTGAAAATGATTCAAGACAAGGAGATAATCTTCCTTCATATTAATAATGGAAATCAATCTCATCCTGACTTAAACATTCATCAAATATTCATTGATGTTCTATGGATTCATTATCAATGCTTCCTATCATTTTTACTTCATGAATGTCATCATCATCCCCTATTTGTGAGATTGAATTATAGATGTTCAAGTCTAGACTCATGTTCCCAAAGGAGATGGTCATGTTCCCATTTTGGACTCGGATAATAGAGTTGATTGTTGCAAGGAAAGGACGACCAAGGATGATTAGGGTTTGTTCCTTATTTACTAAGTTTGGATGGTTGTCAAGGACAATCAAATCAGCAGGGTAGATGAAGTTATCAACCATTACCAAAAAATCCTTCAAAATCCCCTTTGGAACCCTAATGCTACGATCAGCAAGTTGAAGTGTGACAGATGTGGGTTGGAGTTCTTCTATGCCTAACTGGCCGTACACAACATATGGGATGAGATTGACACTAGCACCTATATCACACAAGGCCTTGACAACTTTGATCTCTCCTAGTTCAACATTGATGTAAGGGCATCACAGGTCTTTCATCATAGGAGGAATGGTCCCTTGAATGGTGGTACTCACAATAACAGCCAAAAGGTCTTGGTTTTTATGTGAAAATTTTCTTTTAAAAGTGCACAAGTCCTTCAGGTACTTTGAGTAGGCATGTATGGTTTGGATGGAATCGATAAGGGGTATTTTTAACTTTACTTGTGAAAATATTTCCCTCAATGTTTCACTCAATTCAGGCTGGGTTTTCCTGCTCATGCGTTGAGGAAATGGTGTAGGTTGTGGGGTTGTTTGTTGAAGAGTTGTTTCTTTGACAATGTTATCATGTTTTTCAATTTGATCATTTGGTTCATTTGAATTTTCATCCAAGTTTGAATCTTTAGGTGGGTTCTGAATTAGTTGTTCAGGTTTCTCAATTGATTTCCAACTTTATAAAATAGTAACAACCTTTAGTTGTTCATGAGTTGTTTGAGCATAACTTGACTCTACCCTTAAAGTTATGGATGGAACCGCCTGAGTAGGCATGGGTGCCTTTCCAGTTTTGATGGTTTTAAGTTCTTGTTTTAGGTAAGAGACTTATTGAGTTCCTCATATCCATTTGTTTTCACAGTTGTTCTAGTAGGCTTTGTGGAACAGTTTGGGCTGGTTCTTGAGAAGATTGGTTTATCCCGAGGGGATATTTTGGAAGTGGTATGGTTTGTTGAAAATGGACCGGTGGCTGTTGGAATTTTATAGGTTGGGTTTGGGACTTGTTATGGGATTGGTAGTTCTGATGGGTAGAAGGATTTTGTTATTGTGGTTGGCTAGGTTGTTGTTTACCTTTGCTGCGGAAGCCTAGGTGGTCGTTATACCCTGGGTTGATGGTGTTTTGGTATTGAGGCTTTTGAAAGTTCAAAGAATTTACTTCTACTGGGGGTCCTCCTAAGAGAACATCCTTGATGGATGGAATGGTTGGGCAGTTGTCTGTCTTATGGTCATCTTTGTCACAAATTGTGCAAACAGGGACAACAGTTTGGATTTTATGGACTTTCCTAAGGTCTATATCTTCAACCTTCCTAGAGAGTGCTGTGAGTTTAGCCCTAAGTCTTTCCTCTTCTCTAACTGTATGAATTAAAATAGTTCATTGTGGCTTTTTAGAATAAGGTGATGTTCCCCATGTTTGGTTTTGTTCAGAACAACTTTCAAGATACTCGTAAGTATCATTTGGGGCTTTGTTTTTATGGGTTCCATTACACATCATGTTAATGAATTATTTATTCCATAGACCCAACCCTTCATAGAAAATTCTCACTTGTTCATGTATAGAAAAAACATGGCGTGGAACCATGTTTAGAGTGTCTTTGAACCTCTCCCATGTTTCATAGAATGACTCTCAATATTTTTTAAAAAAAATTAGGATACTCTTTTTAAGTGAAATTGTTTTGAGGTGGGGAATGTATTTTTTTGTAGAATTCTCTTTTTAGTTGGTCCCAAGAAATGATGGATGATGGTATCAAATTGTTTATCCAATTTTTATCTCGATCCTTTAATGAAAAACGAAATATCCTCATCTTAGCTGATTCTAGTTAATGTGGGGGACACATGGTTTCTACAATTTCATTGATCTCCTTAATGTGCATGTATGGCATCTCAGACTCCATTCCATGGAATGTGGGAAGTTGGTTTAGGACATGGGGTTTAAAGATGTAGTTGGGATCTGTTAGGGAATTTTGTCTAATACATGAGGGGGCATTGGTCCAGGAAGGTGTGAGGTAGTCATTCATGGTTTGATCCATCGCATTCCCCAAGTTTGTGGCTGCCTCATTTGGGTTTCCTTTTTGGTTCCCACCCGGGATTATTAGTTGGTTTCTTTGAAGACCTTCCATTGAAATTGGATCAATTTTGGACTCTATAGTATTAGTAAGACTAGGTTATAATGGAATTAGTGGCCTTGGTGTACTTGACTCCCCAACCCCAGGACTATCCACCCTAAATAGACAGTTTTATTGATCGCAGGTGTAGGCGGACATGCGCCAAAAGAAAAAAAATGAGAAAGGGACAAGATAAGAGAATTTAGATGAGAAAAGAAGAAATGGGGGAGAATAGAATGTGTGTTTATATGACTTACTTGGGTCCCCGGAAATGTCTCCAAAATTTGGTTTCACCCAAATTTACCCAAGAGATGAAGATAGAACTGTCCTTGTAGTCAAGCTTGGGTTGTCGAATCCACAGAGACCTGCGAAGTAACCTATAGAGACGCACATTCTATGGACTGTTTTTGGCTATGAAGTGTCAAAATTGGATTGATTTTAGATGAGTTTAGAATATATCTAATATATTTAAGTGAATTCAATTTAAAATAATGAGTTGATCCTAGGTTATCGCTTGGGGTGGATTGGACGTATTTCCTTTTCAAAGATTTCAATTTCTTATATTTGAGATGGGTTAATTTAAGGAGATAAAACAACATCATTACATACTTGTTTAATTCCTACACCCTTTAATACTAATCACTTATACACTTGAAGGATCAATGTTTTGATCACTTCAAGGTAAAGGTTCGTATTAGCACTTGAAGTGTGAGGCCTTAAATTCAACAAGGATGGTGGAGTTTAAAAATCATCAAATAAAAATCTCAATTAAAGAAGTTATTATACATTAATGGGGTGATAAATAACATCCAATACAGTCCCTTTCTACTTCCTTGGATCAACCCATAAGTGGGTTATCCCTCCATTGATCTCATGGTTTCAATGGAAGCAGAAAGTAGACTCATGAGGGAGGAAATGGAGAAGTAAGAAAAAAACAAAAATAAAATTATCACCCCACCATTGTGTGAATAATTTCACAAGGTTTGCTGTGAAAAAATTCACCCCTTGATACAAAGGTATCAGAGTGATATGAATAACAAAATAATAATAGAATAATAACTTTTATTAATAAACTAAATTTAATTGAACAACTTATATGTGAATGACAAATTTGAGATAATAAAATTGCAGCATAACATTACAATTAAACAAAGCACCCAGGATTCTCAACTCCTCCACCAACACTGCCTTAAATAGAAATTTTGGAAGCCTTGGGTAGAGTCTACAACATTACAAAGCATCCCACTTGATTATGGTAGGCCTAGGGTGGTGGAAAGCATGTGGAACATAGACTTATCCACATTTTACCCGATGTGTTAGCCAACTTTCATCCACCAAACAGACACGCTTTGATGGCCTTCTATATGGAAGAATCAGAGTGGGACATAGCAGAATAAAATGGATCCCCGGATTTCTCCTAACCGGCTGTAAAACTTGGCCCCATTTGGAGTTGTATATTAGGAGATATGATCATATTAGTGGGATGTGTTTCTGGGCCGTAGAATCTGGCCCAGAAATTTATTTCTAACTTTGGCCGCCTAAATGGACACCATGGAGGCCAAATTAGCATTGTATCTTGAAGTGGGATTTGTTACTATACATGTATTCTATCATCCCACGAAATTTGGGATTCATTGAGCCTGTAAGTTGGGCCCCACATTCGAATCAGTGGGCTAGTGTCAAATATGTCTTCTCTAAAACTGCTTCCTTTCATCACAAAATATCCCCATCTTCTTCCATGAATTCTCCATTGATCCCTAAATGAACCATCTTCATATTGAAGTGTAGATAAATTTCCAAAAATATCAACTTAAAATATTTATAATCCGATGAATCATTTGGTACTTTAAATGATGTTAAAAATATACCACATAATAGTGCATTTTAAAAAGGTATTACAATCATAATGTGATATGATGTTCAAAGTGTAAAATGCAATAAAATTGTGTTTATGAATAATAAAGAACATGAATATTATATATATTAAAAATTAATATTAGCCTCATTTAGTGGCTAATCACCGTATCTTGGTCTCATGTTCTCCAGCTCCATAGAAAGTCAAGTACCTGAAATAGAAGGGCGCTTTCCCTTATCTATAACTACAACAACATAATCTGTTTGAACCCAAAAGCATGACCCAAATAGGGTGTGAGACAAAATACCAATAGAAAACCACCAAAAGATCTGTGCCTAACTGTCAGTTAGTATATGTCAGGTAAAGTATCGTAAACAGTAAACATTAAGCAGTAAAGAGGATAATCCATAGCAGTAAACAATACACAGTTTCTAGCATTTAATTTACAAAAAAGTAAGTTTCCACTCAAGCAATAGGAAAAAACATGTATCCTATGTGTATTTCCCACAGCCTAACCCTTATGGTTCAACCTACATGTACATCAATCCTCTGGGAGGCACACACAGTCTCAACCCTCTGGTTCAGCTAAGAATAGACTCTTTGGGGAAGCACTCACCTTCAATTACCCCTATAGTTACGTATCATACCAAAGGTGCTCTAGGGAAGCACTCAACTTAAATTCCTTATGTGGCCCACATCAAGAAACTACAGACACTCTGGGGAGGTACTCAATGCCAATCCCCCATGTGGTCTCGATTCGTATAATTATAAATAAACTCTGGAGAAGCCCTCAACGTCAATTATTCCTATGGTCTATAAATTAGGTTCTCACGACCCTGTGTAAGTCAATCATGTGTAGTAGCACGTAACGGAAAAGGTAAAACTTATGAACTACATGTGTAGCATTATACAACACAATAGTTCAGGAGATCACAACACACCACCCTATAACACTAGGAATTGGAGAAATGGATATAGCCTAATAGGCAAGGCTAGACCAAATTTTCATAAACATACATGCATGGGAAAGACATTCAAAGCATAGCAATTTAACCCTAATCACATAAAAATATCCTCCACTTAAGAATACAAGAAAAGTAGGAAAGCAATAGGGGTAAAATGGTAAAATTACACAACACCACATTCAAGGGTATTGTGTAAAATTGCACATAATATTCAAATACTTTCTATAGAAATGAAAAAACCACCTACCTTTAGGGTTCCGGTGAAAATGATCTGATAGATATTCCACCTCCTCAAAACTGGTGAACACACCACCAGAAATGGTCTATACCTCCTTCCCTAACATCTAAAATCCTTGAAATCAACACCCTAGGCAACCAAAACCCTAGATCTACACACAATGGGTGTAGATCTTGAAAACTGCGGGGTAACAAGATGTAGATCTAGAGGGAAACTCAAAATAACCACGAGGAGAGACTTACCCGAGTAGAACTGGCTTCAATACACCAAAAACCCCTTAGAGTTTCCTACAAAACGAGTGGGGGATCACCTTAAACCTATGAGAACCCAAAAACGCTAGTGAGGCTCGAGTGAGAGAGAGTATGGATAAGAAATGAGGAATCCTGACCATCCCTAGGCTTAAAACCCTGATTTTATGTGGCTGCACGGTTTCCCCGCATGGTTTCCCTACACGGTTTGGAAAACTGTGCACCAACCATGCAGTTTCCAATGTCTCTCCTATGGAATTCGCACGACTTTCCTGCATGGATTGACAAACCATCCGCCACCCGTGTGGAGCCCACTATCTTCTCCGGGAACATCGCACAGTTTTCCCGCATGGTTTAAAAAACAGTGCACCTCCCGTGTGGGGCCCAATATCAAGGGTGCACATTTTCCTGGGCTGGACACATGGTTTGAACAACCCTGTGCCAACTGTGCGCCCCTGTACAGCCTCTAAAACTTTAAAATGTTTCTTCCCATAATTCCCGTTTTTCACAACAACGAACAGAAAATAGAAACATACCTAAAAAGAATGTACAGATTCTTACAATTAATTTTGTAAATATAAGTGTTTTTAAAATATTTAATGGTATTAATTATCAATTATGTAAGATTTTTATTTTACACTACCTTATGTTACCCATATTTCATGTTATATTTGTTACAATGTTAGGATTTTCACTAATTTCAAAATGAAAAGTTATTTTTTCCCTGATAAGATGAAATTTGAAGTGGATTGAAAGTCATAAAATTTTATTTTTATGTCTCTATCCAAAATGGTATACACAATGAAAATAGGTATCAAACAACTTTTAAGATTTTAAAAGAATTAATAAACAACTTTGAAAGAAATATCAATGATATAGAATAAAAATTATATGGTTAGAGGAGAATATTAGGAGATCTCAAAATAACTGATAATGAGAACATTATTTATAATCATATAAAGTCCAATGAGATTGTGATTTATACAAAACATTTTTGTGTGATATAAGATGATTTAACTATTTTTTTTAAAAATAATGAGGAATTTTTTCTATTAGTTTGTTCTAAAATTACGAACCTTTGAATATTGAGATTATTTGACTGTAGATGGGTTTTATAATATAATCATACCTTATAAAATAATAAATGATATGTCATTAATAAATAAGTAATAAAATATGAGAGGTTCCTTTGAATAATTCCAAATGAATAGTGCTAAATATAAAGAATGTATCGAAACAAGTTATTATGATGATGTAGAAGATGAGGAAGATGTTAGCAAGATTGTTTTTATTCAATGAATGAAACCATGAAAGGGAAATTAAAATGGAATGGGAAAGATTCCAATAATGATATAAAACTATTATTGAAATTTAAAAGTTTATATAATTTCCAAAAAAAGAATTCTAAATAATATGATTTTAAAGACGAGGGTTTTAAACCCATGAAACAGGATTATTAAAAAGAGAGAAAAAATTAATCTTCCATTAAAAGGGTTCTATAATACAATTAGAGGATAAATCAAAAAATATGTTATCATGATTATAAACTATTCAAAACCACTATAAGTGTTGATGTGAAAGAAATGATAAATGTTTCGAAGAAACAGAGTGGTTAGATAGAAATAAATCTATATAAAATCATAAAACTCAAGAAAGAAATTATATAACTCTGAAATATATGAAAATTTACCAATTAAAATGAAGATATCATACATAAATTAGCATTTATTTTATTGAGAGAGAGAAATAAAATATAGAAGGATGAGGAACATAAGATGGTAATTGATCTTAAATAAATGTTGATAGGAAAAGAGGAACTGTAACACACCAAGATTTTGTGAAATTAATATTTATAAGAAATTTTTTTCATTGATATCTTTCATTATACAAACTAGCATGTTCTTATAAACTACGTTATACAATTGAAATATTAGTATTAAAAAAGAGACTTATCTCATAGATACAAGATTATAATTTATTTACAAGAATGGATGGTTTAGAAAGATTTTATGGTTTAAACATGTGTATACCAAATTAATTGGCTATAAATTGATTACAAATTAGAATTAATATCATTCCACAATTAATGATATATTTTTATAAAATATAGTTTTTCTATGATAAATGTATTTTTATCTTAATAAATTATATTATTCACTATTTTTGAATAATTTTAATTATATATATATTTTATATTGAATCTAATATATTTTATCATTAATCTTATATTTTTTCTAGGAATAGTATATTCACTTATTAATAAATATATTTTTTCCAATTTTAGAACTTATATTTTAAAAAAAATATCATCTTTAAATAAAAATTTTCAAAATTAGAATAGGTTGATTTAATTATAATTTTATAAATAGATAATGTTTTTAATGAATAGCGAATCAAAATATATTTTTAATGAAAATTACTTCATTTAAAGAATATATAATTTTCCATTCTATTTTAAAAATGTTAAAAATGTTTTATTAGTTCAATTATATTAGACATAATCAAATTTTGTTCATTATAATAAATAATATGATAAATTATTAAAAATCATGTTTTAAAAATATGATAACATTTTCTATGTAAAACCTGTTTTTCGTAGAATTTTTATGTTTTATTTAAAATTAAATTATTTATTTTAGTTTATTGTAATTGAGAAAATGTTATAAATGTTTTGAATTATAAATATCTTTATTATATAATATGTTCAAAATAATTTATATTCCAATAAAATAGTAAACCATAAAAATAAATTTATTTCGTTCAGGTGGAAAATGTGTTTTCTATATTCAAAATTTCTTTGTTAAAACATATTTTCCACTTAGATATAATCATTATTTAACAAATTGATTTAAATATTTGGAATTACTAGGCCAAAATTATATAATCTGTTTCATTTCATTTTTAGTATTAATGGATAAATTACATAGGTAAATATAATGAGAATAATTACTAAGGTGAAAAATAAAATAGTAATAGTGACTAATCATAGAGGCTATGGTAATAACTTGATTAAAACACATGCCTTGCTTTTTATTGGAGGTATTGTTTAATAATATCATCCCTATAAATTTTTATTACTTAGTTTTTGATTCACATGGATTAAGAGTGGTTTCCCATAACTTAATTGTTTATGTTATCTCTTCCAAACATCCATTACCACATTAAAGAGATGTCAATCTTCCCACAAGACCACCCCTAGTGTATTTAATAAGAAATCCAAAGGTGGGTTTTCTAAGCGATGTAAATTATCTTAACAATGATATTTCTTTTTAACTTATTTGATTATAACATTCATTAATGTTATAATAATTCCAATATAATAGCATCAATATCTAAGATATACATATATGTTATTATGTTAATTGAATAACATATATCCATAACCATTTGCATTAAATGGAAATCAAAACTATTAATTGTGTGTATAATGTACAAAATCCCAACAAACGATCATATAATTTTTCCCATCACAATGTATCATTGGTGGGTGTAATGATGTATTATTGTATATATAATATATTTAGGACATAATTATATGTATAGAATTATAATATCACATCTACCTTCATAAATTGTACGTTTTTTTGGAAACAAATAACTTCACTAGTACAAACGTTTGTACAACCACCATCACGAATTGATGTTATATGACATTAATTTTATATTGACATAGATTTTAGTAAGGGGAGATTTATGGAATTTATATGAGATATATGAAATAAATATTATTATATAAATGTGATATATTAGTTATAGTTTTTTTTCACCCATCTGGAAAATGAAAACAATATTCATGCGTACATATGACCTACCTTCTCCAAGAATGATGTAATTTAATTTTATGGGTACATTTTTTCTATTAATATAAGTAAATATATAATAAAAATGTATGATACTTATATCATTTGTAGAATAAAATATATGACATAACCATTATCAATGTAAAATGATATAAGATACCAAATCAAAACAAACATAAAAACAATGTAGTGATTAACTGAAACAAAATTTTAAAAAGGCAATGTTAATAAAAAGGTAATAAATGGTGATAATTAATTCATATACAGAATAATATACATGATTATGGATATTTAATATATTTATAATAGACCTGTATTTGTTATACAATATGTTTGAAAATGTATAAAGTGACTTTACACCAAAGGTAATGAATTGTTTTCCTTTCTTTTATTTATGGGAGACATATACTTTATTCACCACTCATTTCATTTTTGTGAAGTATATTCCAACCATTTTATATCTGGTATAAATAATATACTTATTTTAATTATATACAATTTTACATTTTATGTTATTTTTTAATAATTATTTTTTTAAAAACATGATTAAAGTGTTAATGGATTTTCACTGACTATTGTTTCTATGAGAATCATTGCATATTCAACATTTTTTATTTTCTGTGGTTAATATGATACCTATAAATGTATTATGTAATTATTCTCATGTTGATTATCGGATATATATATATCCATCAATGTTTCAATCTTTCTTGGGTCTTATCATTAAAATTATACAAAATGTTAAAGGTTATATGTCACAAACTCATTGTTTGTCATGGATGTTGGTAATTATTATTCCATTGATGAAATATTGTGATATATTTATCAATAAACTCTTATTTTTCTTCTAATATGGTCATTACTAGACCATACACGTTTCTTTTCATTATTCGTTCTTTATTTCCTTATGAGAAAAAACTAATTTTTAAATAAAAATCAACTACATTTCTATATTCTATCGAACATACTTCCTCTTACTTGTCTATATTTTCAAAAAATGTCTTAAATAATATTTCTAAAATATTAAAAATATTTTTTAATGTAATTTAAATACATGTATTAATTTTTTAAAAATATTTTTATGTGAATATTATTGTCTTTTTTGAAAAAAGGCTCTTATGACTATTTTATGAAAATGTGAAAAGAATATTTATTTTAACTTTTACAACATTTACTATATTTTCCAAAATCATGGGAACTCAATGATTTAAATAATATATTATTAGTATAAATTTAATTTTCATAGAAATTTATTTCATTATTATGTGTGAAATTTTTTTATTTAAAAGAAATTATTTCCAAAGTTAGTGGTTACAATCCTTATTTAATGTTCCAAGTGATCATTAAAAATAATTTTCCATGTATGAAGACATAATTTAATGTAATATAATCTCTAATAATGATATGATCTAATAAAACCATCTATATTATTTATCTGATAATTTATTTTTATGATTAAAATATTTTTACGAACCCGATTTCTTTTCCAATTGTTATATTATGATAAAAGGTTAATAAATTCTATTTATATTTTATATGTTTTGACATGATGAAGGAATTATGATATTTTGGAAAATAATTATCGATTATTTTAGGGTTGATACCTATATATCCCACAATTCATTAGGAAATTAATAATGTTATATGATAATAATGGGTTCATGGTATGTCATACTAAAACCAAAAACGTATGGTGCATGGTAATTTATCCTATGTCGGAAAAAATAGGTTACATATAAAGTTATCCCTAGACCAAAAATAGGGTATATGAGAGGTTTTAATTTTAATAAATGTGGGTACATGGGAGTGTATCTCATGACCTAAGTATGAAAACAAGGGTTTATCCCAATCATAGTCGTTATTAATGTCATAGTGGGTGGTATTGATATAAGAGATTTTATAATTTTTTCTATGGTACAAATATAAATCATCATTGAATGTTATACACTCATTTATTATGTTATTTTATTACATTATGATTCATGTATTATAAAATTACACGGCTTATACTATTAGTCATTTTTATAAAAAATGATATCCTTGGTATGGTATTAAAATATTACACTCAATTTCTCATACCCTAATGCTTTTGTAATGTTGATATCTCCTTTGATTAACCTTACTGAGAATCTGAGAACATTCATTATTATATTTCATTTCCCAAGGTTATGATGAATTTAATTAAGAATGTTATGTCTAAGAGTGCTGTTACTTATGAATTATTTAGTGCAAGATGATGTAGTTCACATATAAACTTGATTTTTATGTATCTAAGTTTCCAATGGCCCTTGACCAATATAATTAATGAATTTATTGTTATGTATTGTAATTTATATTAATTTAATGATTTAATATATATTTATGAATGGTGTGTGTAAATATAGGAAGAGATATTTCAGACATAATCCATTTATCCTATAAATTATAATAAGTCAAATAATATTAGAGAATGTTTCTGAAATGAAATTGAGGTTTCATGAGTGTCTTTTAAAGATGGATAAAATTAATTTTTTAATAATATTCTAAGATATAGTCATAATAAATTTCATAATATATTTTCTACTAATGAATTTCTATTTCATAAAAAACAAACAAAATATATGTGGATGAAATGGAAAACTGTGATTAATTCTTCCATATCAAATGAGAGATAAAAAATCCAAAATTATAAATGTAAATAATTTTTGTCTCGATATTTAGTTAATATTCCTAAAAATAAAAATTTGTGATGTTAATATTTTTTTAAAGATGAAACTAGTTGGTTCACAAAGTTAATATATTATATTATGTTTACTTATACATTATCAATTTAATTTTAGAGGGAAGTAACATAAAAAATAATAAAATAAGTTGACCCTACTGAGATACTATTTGAAAAAGTAAAGAAATATAATGATTCTAGGAAAGGGATGATAATTTTTTGGTTAGGATAATTAGTTTTGGATAAAAACTATAGAAGTTAGATATCACTACTAGTACCGAAGAAAGAATGTGAGCCCAAATTAAAATATTGATTTACATGAGAATTCATCTATAGGTGGTTAATTCAATATCCTAGAAAATTTGTGTAATATGTAGGGGTAGTTCATGAATGGAATGACACACCGCATGACAATTAAACCATCTCAACAAGATTTAATGAGAAGGATAATGTTAGGATAGTATAATGATGTTTTAATGATCTCTAAGGTGAATAATATTATCTCACATATGACTAAATATCATTGGAATATGATGATAAAATAACATATTGAAATTCATAACATAAAAAAGAGACATGAAGGGTTATTCACATACTAATTTATGAAATAAATTTTTTTGTTTGTAGAGAGGAATATCCCATCAAAAATTTTATCACTAATGGAAAATAAAACCATACATAATATATTATTTATTTGTTTATATTCCTATAAATGTAGTGAATTAAAGGATAATTTTAATTCCTATATAATTGGATAATATGATAAAGATACTCATTATGGAAAATTATCACAACCATGATAAAGATGTTTGTGGATCCCTTCGGACATGTGACATGGTGTAAACATATCATAAAAAAATTGTTCCATGGAAATATATAAATTTAATAAAGTATTTCCAAATATGATATTATGTATTACAAAATAAAATTTCATTTTTTAATTTTTATTTCATTAATATGATTTATAAATGTGGATTTTTGGTTGATTAATGATTAATAAACATTCAGAGTTTTAGTATTATTAACATTATCTATTTGATTGATTTAATGAGTTGAGTTAATGCTAAAAAATATTTAATATATATATATTAATAAAATACCATTAGAGGAGTATTTTAGAATAGTATCACATGCATGATTTTCTCTAGATAAAATTAAAAACCATGAATTTGAAATATTATTTCATAAAATTGGTTTTCCACAAATAATAAATGTTATCTGACTAAGTTCAAAATGTAATGAAAATAATGTCGGGTCATTCTTACCTCATTTTTAACAAGTTTCTACTAAAATTTTAAAGCGAGATAAAAAGAATCTACAATAAAATTCATCTAAAAAGAAGATATTCCCCAAATTTTGGTTGTATTTCTTGTAAATTAGTTTGAAAATATACGAGATAATATTAATATAATAAATTTTTGGGTGGTATAGAAAAAAATACGAATATGAATATTTTTTTGTCAATGGGGATGAATTTGTTCTGTAAATAAGGTTTCTTATTGTTGAAGTAGATGTCATTATATAATGAGAAATTAGAAGTTGAGAATGAAAATTGAAATTCAATGTGAAAAGGTAAAGGAGTTTGATGATTTATCACATTTTTCTTAACTGTACAGATTAAATATAATGACACATTTTATTTTGTGTTTTTTTTATTCCTTAATTTAATTCTGATACATGTTTTGATGCATGAATAATCATTTCATTTATGTTTTCATAGAAAATATTGATGTTATGGTTAAGTTGCAATGACTTAAAATGTAAAACTAAATTTTATTATTATGTAACAATCCAATGACGTTTTCCTTGTAAAAATTATTCAATAAATATATTTAGATGAAATTTTGAGTATATTTCAGATTCATTGATGTGGGTGAGACAACCTCCTAAATGATTTGATTTTTTTAGAGATATTTGGGTGATTTATGGATTATGTATATATTTTTTTGGATTCACATATGACTTTGGATGGATTCATATGACATTGAGTAATGATTATGACTCCTTGGAACTGATTGTAAGAGATTGGTTATATGAATTCATAGGCATTAATTCATGATTTTTCTATATTATATGACCTTAGTGGTGTGTGTACCACCATTATATTTTAATCTGTATATCTTTGTCTAGTCATATGACTTTTAAAATCCAAATAAAATATTTGAAAAGGCTTGCGGCAATTAGACGACACGAATGAAATTATTCATTGTTGATTTGATGTTTTTTCCTTGTATGAACTAACAAAGTGTGTGACCTTTAATTTCTAATGAAACAAAAATATCAGTGTAATAATTTGAATAAATTAGGAAAAAAATTATATTAGATTAGAGAATAACATAGATGATGTTATTTCAATGTTATTTTTAGCGTAAAATATTATGACAAATACAATGATCATAATCTAAGATGAAAATTTGGGAAAACCATCCAAAGAACAAGATATATGTTGAAATGAGATTCATGGTAAATTAAATGGAATAATTTTATAAAAACAAGATGTTATTATTTTGGAGATTTTATATATGGTTAATGACAATGGAATGTATGGAGATTAAAAAGAAGAAATGAATCCCAAGTCATTTGGGATTTAAATTAGTATCCACTCTATGTTAAAAAGTTATTAAATGAGAAGATAAAATCAGGAATAAATTTATTGAATTAAAAACATGATATCTCTAAAGATAATAGATATTAAAAAAGTTTTTGAAGTTCAATTTTGGATTCAATTATTCATGATATTATTTTTTTAAATATATATGTTCATTTTTGAAGAAGGAATCTAAGTTAATATTATGAAACCCTAGAGAAACTGAGTTTTATAATTTAAAATAATATATATCATAATACATTAGTAGTATTAAAAATTGTAGGGGGAGATAAAAGCGAATGAAATTAAATAAAAATAAGGATTTTTGTGCCTTAGAATTTGATGTGCTAAAGAGAACCATATTATGTGAGTAACTAAAAACCAGATAATTTCAGATAAAGATGTCATTGATATGAAAATTATCTAAAAACATGATGTATGATATGTAGTATACTCCATTAATATGATCTATTCAAATAATTACATCTAAATCAGTTGACACTATATAAATATCGAGAAAATGAGATAATTTTTTATTTTTAGAAATATTTAAAGTTGGTTGTGTGAACCTAAAGTCCATATTCTATAACTTATGATATATATATATTTATTTTAGTCTAACATTATTATACTGTGATCATCCATTTTGTTACCACATTGGCATATAATGTTGAATCAATTAATGGGGTGACTAACATATCATAAAAATTAGTTGGATTTTCATGGTTTACATTTTAAAACCAATGTTTCATTCATTATCTAAATAAAAATTCACACAAGGTGAATCTCTGAAATTATATTGTGTTAACATGCACATTAACAAGTCCAATAGGATTATTTCAGTTGAAAAATTATAATATAGGATAATGAATTCAATTGTATGTAATGTTTAAAATTCTTTAAAAAGATCACTAGAAAATTTATTCATGAAAAATTCATTTTAACATTAAAATCAAATGTTTAAAATAAAAAAAAGCCAAAAAATAAGGAAAAATTATCATTTTATATAAATGTTTATATTTTTAAATAAAGCATCATATTAATGGTTGTTCATCATTGTAGGATGTTTATTTCATGTCCGGTAAGATATAAATAAGATTTAATTTATATTTTTGTAAATGCTAAAAGTACCTTATTTGGAAAACAAAAAAAAGATTAATTATAAACCATTTTTGTGACTTGTAAATCATAGTTTATAATATCTTCCAAAAATAAATGGATAATGTTAAAAATAATCTATAGAACATTTCAAATGAAAATATACACATGGAAGGAATATATTCTTGACTAGGGCGAAAGATAAATTTTTTTATCATTTAAAATGTTAATTCCATATCCTGAGTACATTAAGAGAGGAAAATGAGAAAAATTATTGATTGGAATAAAAATAATAAAATGAAATAATTTTTTTTATATAGAAATTGAAAATAATTTCACCCATGTTGGAAAAAAACTAGAAAATCTTGAATAATTATAATGTTATTAAATAAATCCTTACTGCAAGTTCAAATTCCATTATATTTGTTAAGACCAAAGTATAATAAATATAAATTTATTATACATTAATTCATGAAACATACTAAAATATATCATAACATACATGATTTATTTATAACATATTATCATTAATCTATAAATAAATCTTTTTTAAACCCGTTGTTCTCAATGATAATTGATTCATTTTTTATGTTTGATTTGGTTAGGTTGTTTGGGTCCATGTACTTTTATCATGGTTCTATTATTTACATAATTTTATATTTATATAAATATAATTTATATTTATCATATGTATATATATATATATTCATATACAATTGTTATTTTGAGAAATATTATTTACACCATTCCTGGTGATGACAAACCATACATACAAAGAATATTATTTTAACATTACGATGAATGTCATGATAAAATTAAATGATAAAAAAAATAAAATAATATTTTTTTATATATTATATATCATATATATTTATTTAATTTATTCCTATTTATGTCCATGTAAATCAAAAATGAAATTTAAATTTCTTCTCTTTATAGTGGTGGTAGTCTATAAGTTCACATGAGTTATGATATAATTTTCAATTTTGGGGGAAAAATGGTTGATAATGTTTACTTCAATATTAATATACCATATAAATATATTTTGTATACATAATTTAATATTTTATTAGAGGAGATAAAACAAGAAGTAAAAAAATTTATTAGTTGATTAGATTGTGTATTAATTGAATGAACTCTCTTAGATAATTTATTAATGATCATGGGGTAGGCCTAAATTGATGAAAAGTTTCTCTAGAGCATGAATATAGATGCTGGTGAGGGATTTTTGTAGTTTTTCGTTAATCTAGATGGTTAATTTTGGTTTAAATAATAGAAGTAATTGGATCCCTTTAATAAGGAATGGGAAAGAAACACATGGATTACAATAGAAGATTAATATATTACTTAGTAACTCTTAGTAAATATTAATCAAAATGGAAAAATATTTAATGAAAAATTAGATATGGTTGATATATAATCATTTAGTGGAATTTATTATAGTTTTTGTTCTATGTTAAACCATATACTTGATTTTAACCCCTTTAGTTACGTAATTTTAATCTTGTCAAAGGAAATGAATTTTTAATATAAAGGGGTTATATTTTTTACTTAATGGGTAAAAATTGGAACATAAATTACAATGTAATTACATTTTTAACCAAAAATATTTTTTATTTTCATCTTTTGATATTTTTATGAATTTTAACAAAATTACGAAATATTTTTTTTCATAAATTACTTTTATTTTTATTTAATGAACTATTCATGTAATTTGAATTTGAAAATAAAATTACTAAAATTGAATTCATATAAAACCTTTCATGCATCACTAATATAATATTTTATGTATATAATTCATATATAACATTAATTCATTTAATTTTTATTACTTTTAATTTTATTAAAATCCTTTATTTTATTTATCAATTAATCGATTTAATAATGTATTAGTGGTGTGTAATAATTTAGGTCAATTACATAATCACTAAAAAATAAAAATAGACTAAAATGATAAAAAAGTAATGTTTCTTTAATAAAAATATTTATAATATAAATAATCCCCTTTTATCAATAAATAAATTTTAATAAATATATAATTTAAGAGAGTGTAATTTTGTGTTGATTCATTCCTTAATTTAATATAAATGTCAAAACCAAAATAAAATAGGACAAAATGGATATATATTTTATAGATTAATTTAAATAGATGAACTCAATCAATAAAATTAGTTTAATTTGGTGTTGATGGTGATTTTTTGAACGTATCACTTGGTTTTAACGATATATTAAACAATTTTCCCTCACTGAGGGGTCAAACACTGACCAAGGTTATTATTAAAAATAATCAGAAATAATTGGGTCATATTTCACAAATCATTTCATTCTTATTCTAAACATTGAATAAATTTTTCATAATTTTGTTCAAATAATTATGAAAAATTAAATTTAAAATAATTTCCCAAAACAAGTGAAAACTACTTGTTAGAAAAAATATTTATTCATATAATTTGATTTATTCTTATACCAGTAATAGTAAAAAAACTAGATGAATGATAAAAAAACTTATTTAATATAAAATATATATATTTCTTGAAAATAATTCATTAATAGTGATTATTATAATTTATTATTTTAAAAACACATTAAATGCATAAAAATTGTTTTCATAGTAAATAAACAATTTTATTACTTTCAAATGATTCTATTTTTATTTAAAATCATCTGATATAAATTAAATTTATTTTATATATGTGTAAACCATTAATTTTAAATAATTTTATTAGTCATATTCATACACATGAATTTAATTTCTATGTTATAATGGTATATTTTTATTGTATATTTAGACTCGGGATTACATGTATTACAAGACATCACTGAAATAAAATTTATTTGCTCTAAAATATATAATTAAATCCTATAGTGTTACATTAAACCACCCCTAGAATTAATTTTTTCCCTCAAAATACCATCTATATGGAAACAAAATGAGGATATCTCACTTTCATGACATCCTTTGGCTCCCAAGAAGCCTTATTAGATTGACGATTCTTTAAAAACACAATAAAAATGTGAGTGGTAATATTTTTTAGATAATTATCTCTATGATCCAAAATATCCATTGGGTGTTCATTTCTAAAGAGATTTTACCCTAATGGTATGACCTCTAATTTCAATTCATGTGAAGGATCATATGTATACACCCTATAGAATGATACAAGGAATATGTCAGGAATTTTAGAGTGACTTAGTAGAAATGCCCAATGAAAAACAACTATCCAGATATAATCTAGAATATTTTAGGTGAAATTATAACTATGGATCATGTTTAACTACATTCAAAATAAAATTACATTTTATATAGATATTTTTTTCTAAATGTATTCTCACCAACATCAAACTCTAGATATTATTGATGATTTTCAGCCTAACTTATTTTCAACTCTGAGCTACCCTTATGTGTTGTTAAATATATTAATCTATCTATTTCATTTCAACATCAACATAAGGGCTTTATATGTTTCGTTTAAAAAAATTATTCCTACATGTTAGATTTCTACACTTCATTTCATATAGTGCTTCAGGAAGGGCTATATTAATACTCAACTGAAACCTATTAGTATAAGAAATTTCCTTAAAAGGAAGGTGTTTATCCCAACCAAATTTAATTTAATAGAGAAATAGCTTAACATGCCTTTTATATTTTTAATGGTTAACTAATAATTACCATCTATATGAAGATGATAATTAGTTCAAATATATTTTGATATATCTATATGATACTGAATAAATAAGAATTTTTTTACGTAAACCACATGTCCTAGTAAGAGAATATATATGTTGGAACTCCATGAACACTTACTAGTTCATTTAATTTATATTCAGGGAATATTATTAGGATTAAAATAATATATGATAGTTATGAAGTATGTTGGTTTCATAAGGTAAAAACTATAACCCAAACACTACTATAGAATTTTATTCTTTCTTGGGAGCCAAATGAATAAATAAATGGTAATTTTTTCTTATCTCTATTCGACTATGATAAATGGATGTTACATCCCATTATACATTAATCACACATCATTTTATTTCTAAAATACCTCACACCTAAATATATACTTGGAAACTTCAGTTTTCATATTATCTCAAAAGAAATACTCTTTCAAATATCTATACATATTCATACAACCTAGATTAATATAAAATGTTGGAATATGAGCTTAAAAAAAATCATTTTCAACTATGTTATTTGTAAGAAAAATATTTATATATCCAACTATATCATTCAATCATGATCATGGTACACCACATCAACAATCCTCACTTTCGTATATATATCCAAATATCTCATGCCCACATTCATAACTCTATCATTGATTGATGGTTGACATTCATCTGAGAATGATAAGTTATCTCCCCTTTAATTAGAATAAAAATAAAAATCTTCTATAAATATATAAATATTGGATATCATTTAATACACATCATTTAAAAACATGAATTATATTTTTGACATAAATCATCTACCACTTTGATTTGATTATAGTGATGGAAAATTATTCATTAAAAATATTCCTTAATAAACAAAAATCATATTATTAGGTTCATATTAAACTATTTTAATCAAAATATATGAATCATGCTTTTATTAAAATTATATATATCGTACCCCTGAACATATAAATAATTCCTATATATCAGAAATGAAAAAAATAACCATTTCCAAATCCAAATCATGAGAAGGGTAATATTATCCTGACTAATTAAATTAAGAGAGGTGTATGCTATCACCATGCCATTCTATTGGAGGAAACATCCCAATCCCTTCATTGATCTATCAATATAGATTAGAATCCCATCTCTAGAGCTACATGGTGTAATAAGAAATGTGTGGAACAACTTTATCCTGAGATCACTGAGACTCTAAAAGTATTCTTATATATATTATAACATAAACCAATTCTAATTAAACATGATGAGGGGATTAGATATTCCATAGAAATTTATCACAATGCATTGGTTGTATCTCTTACACAGTGACATTTTTAATATAATTTTTTCGAATTAATTTAATCTTTTTCATATTTTTCCTTTCAATTAATACTGAATATCATATTTATTATATATAAATGAACTATGTTTGACATGTATTATATACCGAACCATTTTAATCTTGTACCACACACAACACAATGATTATATTTCGGTATACACAATACTATATTTGGAATGTACTATACAAAATACTGAGTCCCATCGATAGTATGTGTTTAATACAAGGTCGAATTATTCCAAACCAAAATATATTATTAATATTTTTATTAAAATATTATTATAGGTTCCACCATATCATTTTCATGGAATTTATGAATAATAGTAACTATATTTTGAAAATAAGATTTACATATGTATATAAAAGGAATCCTTTGGTTATTAATTAGTATAAGTGAATGAGTGATTTATTTTAAAATAATGGAATTACTTTACTATGAATATTTTTTTTCCTGGTATGAACACAATTTTTTCTCTATAAATTAAAAAAACACTATTCATTGATATTTTTATATATTATTTTTTCATTAAAATATCTTTACACTACTCCAATATATTTTATAGGTATAACATAAGAATTAATCCAATTTTATGAGTAAATAGATGTATTTTTGAAAAATTTATTTTTTAAACCTTTTAATTGAATAGCCATTTTAGATATTATTTTTGATAGTAGAATAATTTTTATTTTCAATATTAACTTTTATTTTGAATGTATAATATAAAAATTTATATTTTTTAAAATTTTGGTATTTTTCTGAGAGGTTTCGTTTTTGATGAATAGGGAAGAACACTGAGTTTTTATTCAAAATATATACTTCATCTAATATATTTTTAAGGATAAACTATATTTGTTATTTTTTAATGTCTAGTTACATAAATTTCATTGAAATTAATCCAATTTATGTCTTTTTAAAAAAATTTACATATCAATTTGTTATAAAATTTTAGAAAGCTTTTGATTATTTTCCGTTAAAAACATGCATTAAAATTCCTCATGCAGGATTAATTTTAAAATAAATAATTCCTCTTATAAGATTGGAATTTGTAAAATTTTATTCCATAATTCTAGTCAAATTAATTTATATTTTCTAATTATTTTAAATTATTATTTGACCAAATATATTATTAAATGTAATTAAAATTAATTACAAATATTTAAAGGAACATTATCTTAACTAGGGAGTTATATATTATCTATGTAGACATAATTACATATAAACATTCCCAAAATCCATTTTATGTTTATATTTGAACCATATACTTGCATAGATAAAATTTGGTACATTATAAGAGCAACATTACAAGGGAAAAAGATGTGTGTAATACCCTTTTAATAAATATATAGAATGTCACTCCGCCACTATAAAAAGGTTGTCACCCCTCTCCCTTACTCACACCACTAAATACAAGTTTTTCACACAAAATTAACTCAAATTATATCCCAAAATACCTAAATTCAACCTAGAAGTTTAACTTATGGACCACATCCTTACTTTGAATACATTTATTGCAAACCAGGAGGAGTTAAACAAAGAAGAGGAAACATCCTTCTTTAATATCCGTTCTTTTATTATTTTTATAACCACATAAAAAATTATTATTCCATTATTATATGCTAAAATATTTATATTAAATATTTAGAGGTTTTTTATTCTATTTTTTTGACCTACACCTACACACACATCCTCATAATGGGTAACAAACTTAATATTACTTTGTATGGTGAACTATCACCTCAGGAAATGATGTTATTAATTCATCTATTAACACATCTCATGGTTTGTAAGTATGATGGAAACTATGTTTTAAAAAGATATATATGATATATATGATTTATTTATACTTCTATAATTATCAGGTAAAACATACATTTATGCTTTCTATTTTGTGTAACGTTATTTTGGAAAGTGTGGACTACCGCATCCTCCAAGCAAAGGAATTCATTAAAAATTTACATGGAATATATTAAGAATGAGTTCAGTAAATTTATATGATATATATGAGATAATAATGAAAATGAAATTGATATATTTACAATTAATTTTTTTAATATGACCATAAAACAAAAGAAGTGTTCATATATACGTACGACATACAATCTTCTTGAACATTGTATTTCATATAATATTTCTATCTTTTATTGATTACTATAAATATTTATATGATGAATATATATGATATAGAAATCATGTTTTACATTTTTGAAATAAAATTATCATGATCTATGTAAGATGATCATGAATATCCAATACAAACATTTTTTATAAACAAAGCTGTTATTACCCAAAACATTACATTAACATGGAATTTTTACTAAATAGTTAATATATAGTATTAAGAGAAAAATACATGTTATTTTTTAATAGTATGGTTATTTTTTTATTCGTAAAAAAAATACATTTATAATATTGTAGGTTTTAATATGTACAATGATATTCAAGACTTACGGTAAGGGAATTTCATCTAAAATTTTATTTCAGTGAGATATACACCATATTCACCACTCACATATTATTTTAGGAGTATATAATTCTAAAAGAAATTTTATGTAATTAATTTATTTTATTTTATTATAATAAATTACTTTAATTATTTCATTCTTTCATGGGAATAGTGATTCAATTATTTTTCAAGTAGTAAGGGTTTTCTCTTCGCACTGTTATTTTCCTCAACACCGAAGCCATGTTCACCTTATATTTTCTATATGTGGTGTGTATAAAAAAAAATATATTCTATAATTGTTGTAATTAAATTTAAATTTATTTAAATATCTATTTTATGTTATATCTTTATTGTGGTCTATTTTATAAAAACATAACAAATATGTATTGTAATTTTGACTCAAAATTCCTTCTTTGTGAATGATGTTATGGTATGAACCTATATTATTTTACGAGGTTGATATAAAACCATTTTATATTTTATATCACAAACCTATTTCTTTTCAAGATATTTTATTCTTCATTTAATTTCATTTCTTTCATTTGGAGTATGATTAAAATTTACCAAGTAGTATGTTTTCATAAAACAATCTCATCATTTGTTGAGATTTTTTATGATTAAACATCCATTAATTAAATATTATGATCCATATCTCAATATTTATAATTAAACCTACTTTACTATGGTCAATTTTTATGTATTCATGTATTTGTACTATTTTCCCACAATTTTTTTATAATATGGTTATTCAAGGGTTTCTAATAAATTCTGAATTTACCTTTCTCTTTAGTTGAAAATATCTGCCATCATAAAACCATGTTTAATAATAAAATTAAAGCATAATTTATATGGTTTGAAGTTATTTTAACAGAAAAGTATTCAGAAAATTTTTCAATTCTTTAATTATTTGTTATCGATGAAAATTGTTTTCAAAATGTTTTCAAATATTAATTTATATGTTTTTATGTTTATTATTAGAAGAACAGTTTTCAAAAGATTATATGTTTTAAAAATTATATTCAATGAATAAAGGGTAATTTCCAAATAAAATAATTATTAGAAAAACTTTTGAAATTATTTTTCATCTAATAGTATATCTATTTTTATTATTCATTCATTTCATGGAAAGTGATCCCATGGGTCAATTCATATTATTTTATTTAACGGAGTATGTTTTATATATTTTTGTTTATGAAACCAATTTCACTTTCACAAGATATATGTTTATGAACCTTGTTTTTATTTCATGGGATGTATTATTTTTACACCCACCTAATTTCAGGGTTTATTCATTGATGAAATTATCACAAAACCTTTATATTTTCCATAGTTTATGATTTGATTACATGTTTAGGATATCAATATAATTACATGGGTTATGATATGTCTATTTTTTATTTCGTGGCACATATATGTATCATTTCATTATGGGATGGGGGACCTATATCTCAATCCAATGAATTGTGTAATTATAAATGGTAAATGAGATCAAAGGATACTAGGGTTGAAGAAAAATACTAGAAACAAAAAGGTCATGGGTTGTAGGACATGCCTGAAAATAAGAAGGTATGAAGGATATATCCCAAGAATTGAATTATGAGGGTACATGAGTTATAACCAATGTATAAAAAATATATTCTACTATTTTTTATCCCACGACCATAGTTGGTCCATAAGTTATTATCCCAATCCTAATATGTTAGGATGGTATGGGTAGGTAACCTTGAAATAATATTTTCTATACTAATACCTGTGCCACAAAATCAATGTCTTACTCCCATGTTATGATTTAATATATTATTATCATGATCCCCTTATGATTCATGAATTATTATATTCTAATCATTATATAATGATTAATTTTTATCATCTTTTATCTTCAGGGTATGAGCTTATATTGTTATGAAAATGTTCTCATACCGTAATGCTCATGGTTATGTTTACATATCGCACTTTTAACCCTTATTGAGCATCTATTCCCAAAAATTTGTATTTTTCTTTACCCAATAATGAAGATATGTATTATGTATGATATTTATAAGAAGTTTTCTTGTCTTGGAAAATCTATAGGATAATAATGTATATCACCTATGTACCAATATTAATATTTCCATGATTCCAAATACACTAAAAAAATAAAATGTTTGGACATATATTTGGGTAATTTATTAATTATTTTACAAAAAAATGATGAATAATTATTTGATGAAAAGTACAGGTCTCTATAGTTGGTATCAGATTAATTTCTTTTACTTATAAAAACAATGATGAGAAAACCACAGTGGAAACTCTAAGTACATGTCTAGCAATAAGTATATGGATAAGAAAATGTATTCGTAATTGTCGATGAATTTGTTAATGGATAGAGAGAGTGTTTTACAAGAAGTACCTTGATATATGAATATTAAAATTGTATGTTCTTCTAAAACAGATGTACCTAGGTGTAATAACTCTAAGAAATTGTGTCGGTACTAACTCAATCATAACCTTGTACATGACAAGAAGTCTTACTTTGCACTTTATTTGTAACTCCCAGCAGATATGAATTAGAAATTAAAAAAAATCATGAACAATCATTAAGGATTTAAAAATAATTTACCAAAGTATAACCATGGAAAAACATTGGGTTTCATAGATTAAGAAGGTTCTATAATTTTAACATCCCCTATGTTGTTTTTGATTATTATGTGGTTCCTCACTATGAAAACAGTAACATCCGTGTATAGTGTACTCGTTTAAAAAAAATAGATTTTTCCAATTTTTCCATATAGAAATAAAACTGATGCACCACATTCGTCAACCATTTGATCATTTAATCCATGTAAGTCTTAAAATATTCTTCAATATTCCTTGGAAGTCAATTTTAAGGGGTTTTGGGTGGGAAAAAATCAATATTCATGATGTTAGTGAATCCATTCTTTGCTCCATCATTCTTCATGGGATTTATTCCTTTCTTCATGTGGTTATAAATTAATATAATCTAGGGTTTCATCCCTTCTGATTAATATTTTGTTTCTTGGTTAAATATTATGGGTCATGGTTTTTTTAATTAATTGTGGGGTGGTTGTGTTGTGGTTGATGTTTTTCCCAATTATTTGGGGTTTTTGATATTAAAGGTAGGTTTTTTCCATGTGTAAAAATTATTTGAGGAATTTTCCTAGATCTATTGGCCTATTTATAATGTTTTTAATCCATTGTGTGTGGTTCAAAAACGATTTATTGTATAAATGATTATGTGATTAATTTTAAAGAATTATTTTTGAATAAAAAATTATGGTTTTGGATGTTAAATCGTTGTTGTATCATTTGGGGTCATTTTACGATTCATATAATTAGATTATTAATATATTCTAAGGCTTCCATTTCTGTTTTTGTTTGGTATTTGTATTCATTGGGCATTCAAGAGGGTTTTTGGATGGATTTTATGTGCAAATCCTTATTATATTTCTTGAAATTATTTTATTAAAATTTAAAATGGATGATTGAAATAAATAAATGGTTTAAAACATGGTTGGGTGATGTTTCAAGTGTTTATGTTTAGAAATGTTATTTTTATGTTCATATGGTATTTTATAAAATATGTAACTATTTTGATCACAATGAGAGAAGCATAGTTATCTAGGTGCGACAACTTGGACTAGTATTCTAATGATCCGGTGGTGAATTTATCCATTTTTAACATATAATGATTTGTGATGACAACACTAACATGAATATGATGACTATTTGTGACCACTAGGTTATTGGGGTCTCTCATTCTAGTGGAATATGCATGACAATAGTATTGGTAATGGTTACTTTTAGAATGAGATATTTTGTAACTAGGGCCCCACAACTAGCTAGTGAATAGGGGTGTTCCAATGATTGGTGTTCATTGATTATATGGAAGATACGATCGACATATGGTTTTTTTATGGTAATTTCAGAAGAATGTTCATCTTCCTTATAATTTTTTTGTATTTAAATTTCCCTTCTTGAAAACAATTTTCATTTAATGATTCATCTCTTAGAAATTTTTACTAGCATTTCCTTTTTAAGAAAACATGAAATATTTTTTGTCTTAAAATTTTTATCACATAGAATATTTTTGGGTGGAATATTATTAGGCTTAGGCTTACACCCTACTTAAACCATTGGGTGTAAGTAGATGTGTTAATGTTTGACATTGGTAAGGGAAAGGTCCTTAGATATGGAGGTTCATGTTGTTAGATTGCTTCGAAGGTGTAGTGTTGTGGAGAAAGAATGGGGAGATGCTCCCTTTTCATGTGGTTGTTTTTTGAATAAGACATGTTGATACCCTGTAGCTGTGGAACATATGTGTTTCAATTAAAACTATTTAATTCAAATATAAATTTTTATTAAGACTCATTTGGTGAAAATTGGTCTGAATTTTTTATTCTTTTTTATGTTCATAAACTCAGTTATATCATTCCAAAACATTTGTTAAAGATTCCCGAGCAATTGTTCCAATTTATGGGGATATATAACACCCTTCTCACCTTTCCATGAACTTGGTTGGGGTCTGGTTTTGTCGATGACTAGATCATGTTCATGACCAAATTGTATAAGAGAATGGTTATGATTTTTGGGTAATATTATTTTGGACGAATCTAGTTAGATAGGATCTAGGCCTATCGGGGCTTGGAGTGCTGGATATGAGTAGGGTTCCTGGCCCTCACTGCTCGTGATAGACCACAAGTCACCAATGCATTTTCGGATATTTTGACTTCTCTTACATGTGGGATGTACAAGCTACTGACCACATGTATACATTGGTTCTGGGAGAAGTAGCTGTTTGTTTTATTATTTTAATGAGTTTGATTTATTTATATTAAATTTAATTAACAAACATTTTTATAATTAATATAATAAGGTTTTCAATTGTGACTTTTGACTTTTTGTAGCAACATGACTACGTGGAAATCTCTCATGGAATCCTGTCAAGAAGACAAAGATCATTCTCCCACACCGCATGATCATAAGTTGGTAGAAGAAGTGGTTTATGTTGTCTCAGATATGGGATAGGGATTGGGACTTTATCATTATAATTTTATAGAATATGAACCTAGTCTTAGTAATGAAAAAGACCAGATGTTTATGAATAATAAGCCTCATACTTTCCAAGATAGCAGGGATCATCTACTATAAGAGTTATGATTCAGATGATTGAATGCATGATCGGGTTCCTTAACACACCTGAGGAGATCAGCATGAAATGTTCCTCATTTATGCTATAATGTTTGTGTTGTAGGTATTGGTATTTAGCGGATCAATCAAGGAAGCATGGGATGATGATATAGAAGGAATTAAAGTCTATCATCAATGACCAGTACTATCTTAAAGTATTTGCTTATGAAATATCATGTGAGTATGTGGATCTCATCAAGGGGGACTAGTCATTGATGAAGTAATCCAACTACATTATTAAGATAGTCCGATATGCCTTCGATATAGTATCTAATGAACAGATGAAGCTACATAGATTTGAAATGGAATTACGCCCAATGATTTATTCTTAGGTATTTATATTTAGGTTGATGACAAATGGAGAGGTGTTTTATTAGTCTTATATGGTGAATATTCACTACATGGGGAATTTTAGTTTTTCTGGGACAACAATAGTGATGTCTGTCAGCAGTTTATCAGAGGATAAAATGAAGCCGGATGAGAAGGGAAAGAAGGGAGTGGTAGTTCAAGCCATTCTTCAAGTAAGTTTCCATTTGTGTATTTGGATGCAATTTCCATTATGTGCCACTAATGTAAGACCCCAGGGCATACATGACCCTTATGCACGTCTTCCTCAATGGATTGTTTTCATTAGGGAGCTATGTGGAACTTGTAGAAATTATTCAATGTGACATGTCCCATTCATAGTTGAACATGATCTGTGTCTTCTAGGGGAGTGTTAGTTCTATCAGATATGTCTATAATAGAAACATATTGGTTTTTTGGTAATGGCAGTATGCCCAGATTATCTCTTGGGAAGAGGAAATTCAGGGTAGAGTGATAGGCATGTGGAAAATATCAAGAATAGACTAGGAATTATCATGTTGTAGACCAGAACATAGTTTGATCAGATAAAGGGAATTTGATATTTCTAGGTACCATTTTTATTGCATCGTCTATAGCTGTTGTTCCCTTTGATACAAGTACATTAATTTCGTTTAACTATACATGTCTTGTGAGTCGGTTGAATATTCCAAATGACTTTTTTCCATTTGTGATGGTGTTCATGATGTCGTTGGGTATGAATAAGAAGCAATGTCTTAGGTGCATGTCATGTTCACATTCCATGTCATGGTTTTAGATGAAATGTGATTTCCTAGTCTTCGATATAGAGATATTATATGTAATCATGTACATATATTAACTATTTGACATTCAATCACATATTTATTTCTATAGGCAGTGGGTGAGCTTCATGGAACCTGATGTGTGTCCTCTAGTATTCCATGGGGAATGGGTTCCCCGGTCAGGTCGTGCGGGATATCAAATCCGAGAATTTGGAAACCATATATTCCTGTTATTATATTTCATTCCAAAGGATGATGGACATTCACTTTAGGGTTTATTACCTCATGTAGTGGATGAGTTATCATAAGAAATTTCTAGATGATTGTTCAGGATTTCCATAGGAGCAGGATGTTGAGTTCTCGATTGATTTGGCATCCAAAACACAGCTTATATATTTTCCCCTGTATCATATAGTCCCACTGAGTTGGGGGAATAACGAATACAATGGGATTATTTCTAATCCAAAGGATTGATACTCCCTATAATCTCTCCATGGGCCACTTCTATTCTTTTCGTGAAGAAGTTGGATGGGTCCCTATGGTTGTGCATTGACTACGTGAAGATGAATATGATAACCATCAAGAACAAATATCATTTTTCCATAATAGATAACATGTTCTATCAGTTGAAGGGGGAAAGTTGTTTTCCAAGATATAATTTCTTTTAGGTTACTACCATGTCAGGGTGAGAGTGGCAGATATCCCGTAGACATCTTTCCAAAGATGGTATGATCACATCGAGTATTCGGTCACAAGCTTCATATTGACCAATGATCTAGTGATTTTTATGGAGCTCATGAATAGCTTGTTCCACTAGTATCTCAACTCTTTATTCAGTGTATTCTTGGAAGAAATACTAGTTTACTCTAGATATGAGGAATAACATAAAAACCATTTTCTAATCATTTTTGGGAACTCTGTGAGATCCACATCTATATGGAATTTTGTCCATGTTCGCATCATAGACCAGAGAGGTAATGTTTCTATCCCATATCATGTCATAGTAGAGGGTTTCAGTGTACCTTGATAAGATCATTATAGTTATATCATTGGAGGACTAGGAGAATGTGTTCAAGATCCTGCGTTTCCACATCCTGAAAGGTTACTACGAGGAGTTTGTTGGGTACCTATCTACGGTTTCTTTTCCCATGGCCATACTCAGCTAGATAGGGGTGAATATTGAATGAACCCTATAATGCTAGGAATCCTTCAAGTATTTGAAGCATAGGATGACTACAACCACAGTTTTGTTCTCTTTAGAATCTATAAATGGCTATGTGGTGTACTCTGAGGCTACAAGTATGGGTCTCAGGTGTGATATTATGAAGGATGATCACATGTTGGCCTATACCTCCTTCCATCTCTGACCACATGAAAATAATTACCACCCATGACATGGAGTTATCAAAGTTGACTCATGATTTGAAAACATGGGGTCACTACCACCTTGGAGAGAAGTTTTTGGTCTACTATGATCTTGAGACATTAGATAGATCTTCACACAAAAGGTTCTTAATCTAAGGAAGAGTCATTTGATCGAGTATTAGCAGGGATTAGACATTTATATCATATATACCCAAGGCATGGTTATTTTGGTGGCTGATGCCTTCAGTAGAAATGTTATAGTGTTGGCTTTGAGGAAGTCTATAAATGTGTGGACTCTGACTAGACTCTTTTCTCATATTCACTTGGTGAACAAGGTGAATAGTGTAGGTGAGTTCTTGGAGAGCGTCCAGTTGAATTCTTCTCATTTAGAGTTGGTTAAATGGGAGCAGTCTAGTGATGAGTTATGTCAGTGGTCTATGTTGTCTTTCAACAGGTAAAAAGTCTACGGATTGGTGTTTAGCTCTCGAGGTCATATTGTGATTCAATGGTCGTTCAATGGTTCTGTTGTCTCTATGGATGTTGGTGATGTAGGATAGCCACCAATCTCAGTGGGAAATTCATCATGGAGCTACGAAAATGTATTTTGATGTCTGTTAGTAGTTCAGTTGGTAAGGTATGAGATGATACATAGATGAAAATATTTCAAGATGCTATACATGTCACCAGTTAAAATCAAATCATCAATAGCCCTATGGTTTTCTTTTTCTACTATAAATTACTACATGGAAGTGTGATGAAGTCCCCATGGAATTCATTATTGAATTACATCATGCACCTTGGTGTTGGAACACTCTATAGGTAGTGATTAATTGTCTGAAAAATTCATCCCACTTCCTTCTATCAAAGATACACCTAATGTGGATGAGTTAGGATGATTTAATATTAAAAATGTGGTAAGGCATCATGGTGTGACATCAATAGTTGTCATAAATTGAGGATATCATTTTACCTCATGGTTTTAGTAAGGCCTCCAATTGGATTTGGGGTTTCATATTAAAATAATCATGGCATTTAATCCTTAAATGGATAGGTAGAGAGAGCAGGGAATTCCAATTCTGGAGGACATACATCGTTCATGTGCTGTGGATTTAAAATAATCATGGTATAAGGATTTGGTATTATTTGAGTTATCTTATAATAATAGATATAAATCCTTTAATCAAATGTCTCCTTTTTAGTTGATCTATGATTGGCATTGTCGGTGCCCTCTATCTTGTGTTGAGGTAAGTGAGACAACTCTATTGGGGTTGAGCCTTGTGCAAGAGACATCTATGAAGGTCAAGCTAATTATGAAGCAATTATTGACAGCTCAAAGTCAAAAAAAATATTATGTAGATCAGAGGTATAAGTATCTTGATATCTTTATGGGTGATTGGGTATTCTTTAAGGTGTCCCCTCCTTTGGCCCATCAATATTTTGTGAAGTAGGGAATTTTGACGCCAAGGTGGATTTGTATTTTTGAGATCATTGAGGGGTTTTCATGGTGGAATAAAGGTTTTATCATTGTTCTCATTTTACATCAATTCACTATGTATTCTGGTTCTCCAAAAGTAGAAGTTAAATCATGACCTATCTAATTTGCTGGATTGGGAAGAGTTTGAGATGGAGCCAAATTTATAAATTTTTTAATGGCCAGAACAAATAGTATATTCTCGAGTGAAGGTGCATAGGGGAAAGTCTAATCCATTGGTCTAGATCCATTGGCAGCATGAGAAAGTCGTTCACGAGGCATGGGAGTGGAAGTTGCGGGTGGAACACGAATACCCATTCTAGTATTGGGACCAAGAATCAGTATAATTTTAAGGGATGAATGTTTTCATGGTGTGGATAATTCTCATATCTATTCCATTATTTTTTTGGTAAATCTATTTTCTATTATTTTCCATCCTTTCCCCTAATGTTTAATCTAGGCTCCCACCTCAATTTTGAATGAAAATGGTGTTTTTGTTTGGCTGAAATACGCGTCACTGTTTACTAAACCATGCGTTTAAACCATGCACAATGTCTTGGTGTTAAAAATGGGATTTGACCATTTTATCCCATCTAGAAATAAACCTAATGCGCCCATTTCTTCTCCAATTCTACCATTCCATCCATTCAAGTCTTCAATGCTCCCTCAGGCTACATTGAATCCCATTTTTGAAGGGGTTACGATTGGGGAACATCAAGATTCTTTATGTTAATGAATTATTTTTTTGTTACTTTCTTCTCCTTAGAGTGTCTTCCCTCCATCATATGGTTCTAAATTTCTTGAAACTCTGGTTTTGACCTTAGGGTTTAATATGATGTTTCTTTATGCTATCTTCCTGGTTAAGGATCAGTTTCGTTGACTTTTGGAGTGGTTTATGTTTCAAACCAAAATTTGGGATTTTTGATATTAAAGGTAGGTGGTTAAATGTGTAGTCATTCATTGATGAATTTATATTATTTTATTTACATATATATAATGATTCTCATCCATTTTAGGTGGTGTGAAAACCATATTTGGTATCATTTATTTTTTTAATAATTTTGAAGTAGAAATTTTGATTAATTAAATAGTATTTTCCAAGTGATATAAATGTTGAATAATTTTAGGTCAATTTTTTATTCTTATAATTGGTTTATTAAATTATGTTATGGATGTCATTTCTTTTTTGGTATGGTTTTGGTGTGCATTGGGCATTAAATGTTATTATATAATAGATTTTATGTTCAAATCCATGTTATACGTTTTGAAATTGTTTTATGTAAATTAAATTGGTTTATTGAAATACATAAAGTTTTGAAACATGGTTTGGCTCTATTGGGTGTGTATTTGATTTATAAATATAATTTTTATGGGAAAATGATATTTTGTCACATGTTGAATGTTTTTGAGAAAAAATATGGATTCCTGATTTCCAGATTGTCAAACTAGGATTATAATTCTAGTGATCTGGTAGTTGATTCATCCCTATTTCAGAAAGAAATATTTATGGTGAAAGCACTAACTAAGAAATAAAGATGTTCAAGGACAACTAAGCCATTCAGGTCTCCAATTCTATTGGATTTTGTAGAGTATGTTTATTGGTTATGCTTACTTTTACACTGAGATACAACGTAAATAGAGCCCCACAACTAGATAGGGCCTTCGGGTGTTCTTGTAACCTATGCTAATTGATTATATTGAACATACCATTGGAATATAGTGAGTTTGGGTGGTAATTTTAGTATCATGTGTGTTTTATTTAAAATTGTTCATTCCTTAATGTATCCCTCTTGAAAACTATTTTCATTCAAATTTTCATCTCATAGAAATTATTACTATCATTTTATGTTGATGAAAATTATCATGCTTTTAGACTTTAAATTATTATCACAAGGAATTTTTTTGGGTGGAATACAATATGGATTAGGCACACACACTATATAAATTTATGTTTGTAAGTATACATGGTATTGTTTGACACAGGTAATGAAAATTTCCTTGGAGATGGTGGTTAGTGTTGTTATAATCCTTCCATGGAGTGGAGTTTTGGAGAAGGCTTGACAGAGCTTCCCCCTTATCATGTGGTGGTTTTTATGTCTTACGTGATGACCTTTGTAGTTATGATTCTCTTGGAGTTTTTTATAACTATGCATTTCAATTGAGAATTTTTGTTAAGACATGTTTGGTTAAAATTTATATGTTTCTATTTATTTTCAATCAGTGGTTGTTTTATGTTTAAAAACACATTGAAATAATTCCCAAACCATAAATTATGATTTCTGAGAACGAGTTCTTGCATGTGGGGTTACGGAACACCCTTCAGGACAAGCCATGGACTTGGTGAAGTGCCAGTTTGGTCAATGGCCAAGATTTGTTCATGAAATAAACCAATTTAATACTATATGATTTTTGGTTATATTTAATATTTGGAACCCAATGGAATATATTTAATGGTGATTGTGATTGAAAATGAAATTATTGTTCAATAGAAAATCTTAATACTATGGGAGATTTAATGAAAATTGTCACTGCTATGCTCACCAAATTTCTCATGATTTGAATCATGCTGAAATTCCAAATGAAGAAAAGAGGTAACAATATTTGATTGATCCTTCCATGAGGTAATGTCCACATTTTTTCTATAGTTCATCTTATCAACTTTTTTCTAAACATTGGATCAATACCATTGAACTTATATTATTTTTTCTCCTATGTTTAGAACATTATAATGTCATTATTTCTATTTATATTTTTGATGGAGAAGCAGACTGGTGGTGAAATATAATAACGAATATGAGGAATTAAGATGAAATGTATCTATAGATTGTGATGTTTTCAAAAAAATATTCATTAATAAGTAATTTTCTAAAATTCTTCATACGAAGAAGGAAAATGAGTTTGTTTACAAGAATAAAATGGATGATAAAGTCCTCAGTACCTACAGGGATAATTTCAGAAGTCCTACAAGGTATGATTTTAGAGTTATAATCCAACCTTATATTAAGGTTTATATGTTCTTTAGAGTCTTAAATACATATATCGGAGGGGTTTGTTTTATAACATTCTTTAGTAGTAATGATGAGATTTTACGTTGTGAAATAAAATTTGAAATGGAGGTTGGAGTTATGTATCAATATCATGGTTTTCACTTGAAGAGGAATATATAGTTGAAAAGACAATCTAAAAACAATAGAGATAATTAGATGATCCTTCCTTTATGATTTAACTGTGGAATGAAGCATGAATGGAATTTTCCTAATGGGACCAGTAAATGTTTTGATTTTATAATGTAAGGAATTTGAGAGGCTGAAAGCCTAGGTGGGTGTAAAAACATATATAATCAAAAGAATAACAATACATCTACAAAGAATGATCTCCCAACACTTCTGTGGTTCAATTGGATGGAGTTTGGTTATTTTCCCAAAAATAATCCTAACCAATGTTTAATAATGGTAATAATAATGAAAAACCTCTAAAAATGAAAAAGGGAAAGCATATGCAATCAAAATATATGAAATTATCCTTGATAATTGAGGAACTCCACTATATGTAAATTCTAAGCGGATTTTATAAAAAAAGATATATGAAAATCATGTTTTTCATCCATCAGTGTAACATGATATGATTTTAATAATTGATTATCACTCACTACATTAATTTTGGACTAATTGAATCAAATTTATTTTCTTTATTAACAAGGATTAACACAAGCTTCCAATAAAAAATAATTTTATGATAATATTCTATTTAATATATTAAGGGTTAATTTCCTTTTTAAAGAATTTATGCTTTCAATAAGGATTTTTTGGAATTCATTCTCTTACAATGTTTCAAGAAAAAAAAGACAATGAAATTCACATATTCAGTATGTAACAACAAATAGGTACACTATGACATATATGTGATCAATGATGGGTTATTTTTGAGAAATTTCGTGACCTTATTTCAAAATATTTGGATTATCATTATTCATAGGGGTTATATGGTAACCATTTCATGGAATAGTTTATGTTATACATTAGTTGATTTTTTAGATATTCTGTTGTAATATATTTATATAACAATTTATGCATAATCGATAACTTCTATAATCCTTTTTTTGGATTCAATCTAACAATATATGGAATGACTTATCCTTCAACATCTTTATTTGTTAGTTCTTCAAGAACGAAATGTTCAATATAATGTTTTTTGAGAAGAAGTGTAAATTTTTCATGGAACTAAAAAGGGATATTTTTTTATGAAATCATGTAAGTATACCAACTCATATATATTATTGAACATTTGGAAATGGATATTGAAATAAAATGATGTCCAGTTATTATAATTTTGATGATATCAATGATTATTTTCAACCCACATTGTCTTATGGCTTTATGATTTTTTACATTATCCTAATCATTTTATTTATTTCTCTCCACCACGAATTGATGGTTTTATTTTCCTTCCATGTCTATAATTTCACATCCCACCCATGTTCTCAATTGTGGGATATTATTTATGAGTTACACAAGGAATCCATTATTGCCTGACATTACCTTTTTAAAGAAAGTATTCCTAATCATTTTTTCTATGTCAGATTCCAAGAAATAAAATTTGATGTCTAAAGCCTATAATAATTGTGTAATCTTTTAGGGGGAAAATTTATTTTTAATGGTGAATAATTTAACACCCTGATATTTTGGGAAATATGTTTTTTCAAATTATTTCATTCTTTTTGATATTTTTAATTTCATACATCACTAAATAATGTTTTTCTTATATATAAAATTACTATTATTGGATTTTATTATAAAAAATAATTATATAATCATTAAACACAAAAAAAAACATAGATTAGACTAAGATGCATGAAAAACTATGCTTGTCAAATACTACACACAATACTGACTGTGTCTAATAGATTTCGTTACAACCAAGGTTGATTTATTTTTATGAAAAATATATTATTAATAATTTTATTAAAATATTGTTATAGATACCACCTAATTATTTGAATGATAATTATGAATAATATAATATAAAAATTGAAAATTTGATTTTAACATGTATATAAAATGAATCATTTTATTATCAAATATTAGATGTTAATGAATAAATTATTTGAAAATAAAGAAATTACTTCTCTAAGAAAGCTATTTATTTCTAGGTAAAAACACAATTGTATCTCAAAATAAAAAAAAATATTGATGATGTTTGTTAATATATAATACATTCCCACAAATATTTTCACACTCATCCTATATATTTTTTACACATAAGATAAGAATATATTTTATTTTATGGGGAAAAATATATTTTTCAAAAAGGTAATTGTAAGGACATTTAATGGGGATATATTTTTAAATATAACTTTTTACTCCTTTATAATTTATATTTCAAAAAATAAACATCATTTTTGAAAATATAATATCAAAATTTACTTTGAGTATATTTTTTGTATCTTCAAAAGTATTATTGTATTTATGGTTACTGAAGAAAAATGACTTTCAATTTAATTTTTTTTCATATAATTAAATTATTCCATTATAATGTGAATTTCTATGTTTTAATGATTACTAATTTTAATAATGTAACAATAAAAACTATTTAGGTAATTATATTCAATTCCACATTGAAATAGGATATAAAAATATAGAAAAATTTTGGATATTTTTTATATTAAAAATCATCATTTTCATCCCGCCTATGAGAATAAGTTTAAATTAATTTCATCCACACTAGTTAGTCAAATTTTGAAAAATGGATTAAATATTTGTAATAAATAGAATTTATAATGTCAAATTATTTTTTGACAAAAATAATTAGAAAATTTAATTAAAATTTATTACAATGTTTAATATGAAAATGTACTTAACAATGGACTAAATTATAATCTTAAGGGCCCATATAACCATGAATATTAAAGAAACACATTTTATGATTATATTTATACCCTATAATCCCATTGAAAAAGTTAGAAACAATATTGGAGCCTATTAAATTAAGAAAAAAATGATTGGATTCCCATTTAAAAAATATACATGATCATCACTCCTTCTCTACTATAAAAATTCACTCACATCTAAAATTTATTAAGAAATATCAAGCCATTTTGATAGCCAAAAATCATCTAAAATAAGATTCCAAAATTCCTACCATAATAATTGTAGCATTCCATTGGGATTAAATCCACCTAAAGAATCCATTTGGTGCAAACCAAAAATAGTTTACCAAAGAATAGGTAACATCATTCCTCATGATCCGTTGTTTTATATACATTCCATCCCACTAAAATATCCTTATTATATAAATATATAACAAAATAAGTATCCTAAATATTAAAATATTATTTTCTTCAATGGTTTATTCCTACACTTATACTAACATCTTTCTAATGGGTAACCAATATATTATTCTTGTGTACGGTGATCTAACGCCTCCCAAAGCAATGTTGTTCAATTTTTTCTTGTAAAACCTCTCATGGCTGGGAATTATTATTGAAACTCTATTTTTATAATATATATACAATATTTATGATTTATTTTTTATTATATAATTATAATATAAAAAACATCATCGTAATTTATTTTTTGTGTTCCTTTATTTTGGGAAATGTGTACTACAGCATCCTCAAATGGATGTGATTCGTTCGAAATATACATTGAATGTATTATGGATATAGTTGTTAAAAATATATGATATATATGAAATAAAAATTTTACTCCAATGAATATATATATATATATATATATATATATATATGTATACATATGTTTCATTTACTTTATTTATTTCATTATGACAATAAAATTAAAAGGTTATATATGTGTATGTACGGTCTATCGTCTCTACAAACGATGTATTTTGATTAATATTTATTTCATTTATAAATTAATAACAAAATTTATATACTGATTTTATATGATATATAAACCATTTTTTAAATTCTATAAATAACTATATCATGATGTAATTATGAGGATCGATAATATCAAGTCAAAACATATATGAAAAACAAATCAATTATTTCACAAAAAATTACATTAAATTGGAATTATTAATAAATGAATAATATAATGTAAAAAATTTAATAATATATGGTTTTTGATTTAAGAATATGGTTTTGGGGTTAAATCACAATATACTGGTATTTATTATACATGATTTTTTAATATGTACATGGAAAGTTATGATTTCATGTAAAAGAATTTCATGAAACTTATTATTTCCAATAGATATGTGTCATATTCAAAAATTTCTTATTTGTCTGGTGTATATATTTCTATATGAAATATTATATAATTAATTTCATTTATTCAATGATACTTAAAGATTTAAATTATTTTATTCTCTCTTTGGGATCAAAATTCTATAGTACCTTAAGTAGAAATATTTTTTCTTCTCACTTTTATTTTTCAGAAATCACAAGCCTTGTTCACATCCTTTATATTATTTTATGGTGTGTATAAAACCCATGGATGTATTTTATGATTATTAAAATAAACTTTATTGGTGTTTACATATCCATTATTTTATCATTCATTCATGGTGTTTAGTATTCCAATTCTACCAAATCAGTAATGTAATTTTTTCTCAATTTTCTTTCTTTGAGACACATTCCATGTTATGAACCTATATTGTTTTATGTGTTATATATAATTCATTTTTAAATGTTATTACATGAACATACATCTTCTCATGATATTTAATAATTCATTAAATTTACTATGATTATTTGGATTGTATAATTTAGTGTTTCCAGGTGGTAAATGTTTATTGAAAAATTCTCATCATTTTTCAAGAATTATTATTATTATGCATCCATTGTTGAAATATTATAATGCATATGTCAAGGAAAATCATGATATTTTTTATTTTACAGTTTTTAAGATATCTTTATATATCAGTACAATTTCATATTCTGTGGTACATTAATTATTATGGATGTTTGTTTATGAAAGTTTCACTTTTACAGTATCCTGTGATGGAAAACTCTGTTCTTTCAAAACCAAGGTTTCTAGAAATGTATTCTAGAATCAATTATATCTTTTAGATATTATTTTAACATTAAATGTTTCTAATATTTTTTATCAAAATAAATTTATATTTTTTCAAAGATAATGTTTTCCAAAAGTTATTCAAATTTTCATTAATATGATTTCATGCTTATTCTCACAAAAAATAAAAAGGATTTATGTATTAAAAGAATTATAAAATATGAAATAATAATTTAACCAAGATATGATTTTTAAAATGTTATTTTGAAATTATTTAACATGTATGATATCTTCCATTGGTTTTACTCATTCTTTTCTTTTAAAATGATCCAAATGCTACATTCAAATTCATTTTATGAAGTGTGTTTGTTTTTTTGTAATGACTTTTTTGAATTATTTTTCTATTTCATGGGTCATATATTTATCAAACTCATTTTTTTTCACAAGTTTTAGGTTTATGACACCCACATCCTTTCAGGGGTTATGATTTTATTAAATTAATATGAAAACTATCATTTTTTAATATGTTACAATATGATTACATTTTCAGATACACAATTCATTTCATGGGTTATAATAATATTTTATATAATCTTGTGGCCCATGTATGTATTATTTCATTATGATATGGTCATCAACTATATCTCTCAAAAATTATTTTGGTAATAATAAATGTTATATTAGTTTAATGGGTATATGGGTTGTATTCCATGCCTGAATGGAAGAAGGTACATGGGTTGTATTTAATGCATTAAAATAATTAGGTGCATGGGTTGGAGGGAAATAAAATCAGTAAGAGAGATCATGGGTTTCATTTCAACACTAAATATAATAGGATATATTGGTTGTTAACCAAAGATGGAATAAAGGCCATGGGTGATTAACCTAACCATTATATGTTTCAAAGGCATGGGTACGATTCATTAACATATGATTTTATATGTTTATACGTATTCCACATATTCAATTTCATAATCCAATATAATGATTTTATGAATTATTCTATTGATCCAATTACGATACATTTATTATGAACTACTAATATTCTTTCCATTATTCATGTTTATAATATTTGATATATATGGTATGATCCTCTAATATTATGAAAACATTCTCACACCACTATACTCTTGTTTATTCTTATATAAATTCCTTTTTATCATTATTGAGAATATATGCTCACCTTTTTTTCTGTTTCCTTTCAAGGTTATGAAAATATGTATTATGCATGTTATTTCTAAAATTTCACCCCTTAGATTCACCCCTGGATACTTTTGTTCTAAATATCCTTGATGGTTGTGGATTGAGTTGAGTAGTGTCCATATACTTATAAGTATAGTAATACACCTGGATGGATTATCCCATACCCTTGAATTCATGATACTTAGGGCCTTTTTCTCAACACTTGAAAATTATAATTTCCTTTTAAAAAATGCAGAATTATGAATCCTTCCAAAATTATCTCATTTTTCAAAATTCCACATTTTTATTCCCATTACACATTTTTTGAAAACATGTTCTCTTCGTCTCTTACCCTTCTTCATTTCCAAAATACATGTACAATTAATTATCTATCTTGATTGAACATGATATTATATTTTTATACGATGAGAATTGTTTTGATACAATTTCCCTTTGAAGGGTTGGTTTATGGTCACAAAAAAATGGTCAATATTTATCTTTGGGTTATGTATTTGGTTCATAACATTCCAATATATCCTTTTAATTTTTTTATCATACATGGATTCATTTTCCCCTTCATTTTTAATTATTCGACAAAATAATATCTCTATATTGTATCATTGTTATGGGATAAAATATTATTCTGTAAAATGTACCTTAAAATGTATCCATTATATTGTTTCTATTTCTTCCCCATCAATAGTTTTTGAATTAATTCCCACCATTTATCTGCATCACTCGTGAGATTATAAATTTCAATCAAAACCATATCCATTACATTAAATCCCATATGTGAGAAATATATTTTTCTATTTAACATATCCAATTCCCAAGTAAATAATGATTTCTGGTTCTACTAAATAATGAATGTTTTTTAACAACAAATGGTTTAACATTGTTAACCTACAATATTAATCTTCATTTTCACTATAAAAACAAGGTTATTGAAAATAAAACTATTAAAATACCCTAATATAAATATAATTTTTTCTATTAAAGCTCCTGCTCCAATACCAGCTTCAATATCTAGCCAAAGCGGGAACCCCCATATAGATTATGTCAATTAATACATTTTCCATTTCTTTATGTATGATCAATTTCTAAAAAAAAATTTACAGTAGATTAGGACATAACATCAAGAATTATAAAATATAAGTTTGAAACAACTGAAACACATTCCATAATTGAAATTGATTTTTAAATTAATATTATAATAATTAACAAGGTATCTTTTGAAATATTCTCAAATCATAAAAATATTCTAATTTCATTAATAATATATTGTTACCAAAATTTATTAAAAATTAAATATCACTAATGAGTGTCAATGTAGGTGTGTAACTAGTGAACAATCAAAACACACTTTAATTATGGTCAAGATATACTTGGCCATTATCATATATTGATTTTACCACTAGATCCATCTATTCAAAATCCACACCCACCTTCAGTTTCCATATATGATAATATTTCATTGAAAACCACATAATCTCCAACATACCCAAATTATACGATGTTTCCTTAAAATTAGAATAAACATCTAACTAATTAATATGTATATTTTCCATAGTATGTATTTTCATAAATATAGTGTAGGATTGGGAAAATAATATAGATACTCAATTACAATAGGGTGTGAATTTTATATTAAAAAACAGTTTTTTTACTTTATGGAAAAAAATGTTTAACAAAGTTAGACAAGCTAAATTCCCAAGACCTATTTTAGTTCTATTTGAAAAATTTCTTAGGTTCTAGAAATATGGTTCTAGAAGTGAAGCATAAGGAAAGTTTACAAGGAATTGATTCTACCTTAATGAGTATAGAATATTACATGAAATAGTATACAGAACTCAAAGAATGTATAAGAATGTTATACTTTTTTTCTTTATCAAAACACATCGAAAATAAGCATGAAACAAAACAAGTAACAAATATTAAATAATTTAACCAAAACAGCAAGGTATCCAAAAATCATGGATAAAGGTCCCTTGATTTATATGTTAAATAATGTTTGTCTTACCCACTCCAGGGTAATCCCTCATTTGGGTTATCAGAATCTGTCTTGATATCCTTACAAGCCCTCTATATTTAGGGTTGTTGGCACCTCTGTCTTCATATCCCCTAATGTTCCATAACTATAAGGTAGTCAACACCTATGAATTTCTATCCATGGAATCACTCAATTGTACTCAATAAAAATTAGAGTCGCATGAAGAATGTCGAACAAGGTGTTCAATACACACAAGGCGTAAAAGTATCTCTCTCTAGAAATCACATCAGAAGCATTCAATCACTAGAGTGATAACAGATATTTCACAATCATGATATCATTCGAATGTGCTCCAATTTATAGGATCATCTGCAACTGTTTACTACCTCCTCCAATAGTCATATTTTATTTGAATCATGGAGGGACGTTTTCATGCGTCACTCAAATGATGGTTATCTAGAAATAGATTGTACTAAATTATTTCATAACAAGTGTATGGAAAATGATGTTACTTAAAAAATATATATTTTTCAGATTATTAGAAAAAATAGAATGAATCTAACCAAATAACCATTCAGAGTCTATAATACCAGGATATTCATAACAGAAAATTAAGAATCTAAATTCACTATATTTCAGAGTATGGATTTTACGAAATTTGGAATCTGAATTCTGAGGAATTATGAGTCAGAAATCTATGGAACTCAATGTCTAAATTTTAAGGCATTTAGAGTCTAAATTCTGATTAATTTAGAGTCTCAATTATGATGAATTCAGAGTCTAATTTCTTAGAAATTCAGCAACTCAATTATGTAGAATTCAGAGTCTGAATTTCTGAGAATTGGGAGTCTGAATTTCAGAGAATTTGGAGTCTGAATATTTGAGAATTCATAGTATGAATTTCAGAGAGTTTAGAATCTGAATTTCATAGAATCTTGAATATGAATTTCAGAGAATTTAGACTCATAATTTCATGGAATTTTGAATCTGAATTTTAGAGAATTTTGGAATTTGAATTTTAGTGAATTAGGATTCTGAATTTCAGAGAATTTATAATCAGAAAAAAGAACAATATATATCCAAGGAATTATAAGATTCTATGGTTTTAGATGTGAAAATGATTTTTAGACGTAGGAAAAAAATAGTTACATTTAGAGAGATTATCAAATGAATAAAGAAAACAAAGAGAATGATAAAAATTTCCTTAGTGAAGGTAAATTTTCCATATGAAAATAATCCAGAGGGAACAAATTTCATAATGATAAAGTGTTTGTGATTTATAAAACAAAGGGGAATGGGAAAGTCAAAAATAAACCTTATTGACACAACCATGTCCCTCTTTTTGGAAAGCACAAATATCCTTATGAAAAAGAATATGACAACATAGAAATTTTTTTAAAAGATAAATGTATCTCCCTTTAGAAATGAATGATGGTGAATATGACTAACTCCCCCTTAGGTTTTAAAATCCCGAAGAATTGTATTCTGGACTTCCTTAATGAGATTTTTCATTTTCTTGCATAATTAAATTTTATTTGAGAATATTCCCCTTTGATAGACCTCCCCTTACATTGGGAATTCTCTTCTTTACATAAAATTCATTTTTTATCATTACATTCAACCCATTTGTTATTTTCAAAAAGTAATTAAGAGAATGGAAAAAATATGTTAATTGAAATATTAGTACCATACCACAAAACACATAATGAAAAACAAAAAATTTCACTATGAATGGAATCATATGTTCAAGAAAGATAATAAAACAAAATATCATAGTTGAGGAAAAAATTCATCCCTCATTTTGCATCAGCATAAGCTTCTTGGCATTGGTATTCAACATTTTATGCTCCATATGATCCTCTTCAAAACTTTTGAGCAGTTTATCCAAATATTCATATATTTTCTTCAGAGCATTGATATTTTTTTCAGGAGCCTTAATAATTTATTCATGAGTCACCAAAAGTTCCTCTTGCTTATTGAACATTTCTTTCAACTCGATTATTAGTTCTCTTTCCCTTTTCAGATTAAAAGAAACTGAATTATGTTTTACTTTCATATCCTTTTCTTCCGGATTTTGAGGAATTTGTTCCAGATTGTGCTTCTCATTAAAATATGAGGTATGATCATTGATTTTGACATCTTCGATATCAATATTATCCTTCACATTATCTTGAATGTCATCAAATACTATCAGCTCTCCAATTGTCTTCTGGGACCATTTAGTGATTTCCATGGACAACCTCATGTAAGAATCATACCCAATGTAGAGGGATTTAGAATTGGCCTCAATCCCAATTAATTAGTCAATATTCCTTTAAACATAATCCAATTTATGATTAAATGAATGATGAATCATCTAACATCTCGAATCAATAGGTGGAAACTGGGGAATTTTATCAACCAATTTCTTTTAGGATTGAACTACAAAATCATGAATTACTGAGGTTGATTCTAAATCTAATTCTCTTGTTTTTGATGACTCTCTTTGTATCTCAATAGCACTTATTTTTGAAGATCCACCATCATCTACCTTAGCCACAATGACTTTATTGGGTGTATTATCTGACACATTTTTTACTTTATCAACTCTCAGAATGATCTCAATATCATTTGGTGATTAATGTTATGTATCTGATAAATGGTATATCTTATCTATCTCAACCTTTTCATTTTCAGAATCTTCCACCTGGTACTATTTTTGAACTAATTCACAGTTTTTACTCTCTTCTTATGATGTATTTTTTACATATTACTTACCCTCTTATTCATTCCTAGGGAAGCATTTTGGGAAGATTCAGCATGGTATGTCTGGATCGATAATTTCTTAGAAGGACTCTCCTTTTCAAGAAAATTTTGCAACTTGTCTTATCATACCATCACATCCTTCCACATATTCTACTTCCACATCCTCTTCCTACATAATATCTTCCTCTTTATCAGGTTATAGAATGAAAATTTTAAATCTCGGAGTCACTGGAAGTGATTCTTCCTGAATGGATTTTGGTACCTGAAGATCTCATAAACTTTCCCATTATCTTTGAGAAGATCTTGAAATATTTCAGTGTCAATTATCTTATTCTTTTGATTCTTTTGTTTTGATTTCTTCTGATATTCCTCAGAATCCTTAATAATAAAGACTTCTTCCTTAGTAGGGTCCAAAAAAAGCTATGATCTCTTTCCTTTATCTTCTTTTTATCTTTGCTCCACTTGGAAACAACTTCTTCTAGATAGGTCTTTTTCTTCATAGATTTTGGTAGTGTTGATTGATTTTATGGAACTATATGAGTTTTTTCTATGAATTATGTTTCTTTTTTCTTTCTCATTCATTGTTCATTCTTGGAATTCTCAAATACATCTAGATTCATCGATAATTCTTCTATTTCACTTTCAAACAAATCATAATATTCCCTAGACAAGCTATTAAAACCAACCATCATCCTTCTGAACATATCATTACTCAACAACATAACCTTGAAATTCCTTGGCATAGAACGACCTAGAATTTGGAACAATTCTGTAAAAAGGGATCTGATTTGTGAGGGAATAGCTAGATAGATAAATATTTTTGATTTGATAGTTACATTCTTAATATTCAATGTTGTAAAGAAGACATATTTCTTCATATTAATCTTCTTGAGGTTCACCTAAAATTCTAGAATGTAGATATCACTTTTCTTCAAGGAAAACTGATTACATTTTCTAAGAATAATAAATCCATGAACCCATAACTCTTGAATTAGAAACTTTGTATAGATATCAATAATATTCATTTTATTAACCCATGAAATACTAAGGAACTCTATGGAATTATCCTTATCAAAACATCCAAATAAATCTGGTAGCATGCGGGTGCATAAATCAGCTTCACCCTCATAAAGAATTGCAATTATGTTGGATACCATACTATAGGAAATATAATAAGTCTTCCTATTAGTATTAAAAGAAAACTTAGCTAACCCTCCTTTATTAAATAGACATATTCTATCATAAAATTCTACCAAAAATTCTGGATAAACTGGATACTATGCCATTGGTTTGGATATAAACAGACTCTCCCAACCATTCAATATGATATTTATTGAAATAAGAGATTAATACTTAGAAAAAAAACATAGGATCTACTAACCTTTTTTATAGATATTCCATTCAAAATTTCCCTTAAGTGATGATATTTTCTTCTAAGGGAATTCTTCTAAAGTCATTTTGAAATGAGTAATCCAGAAAATTCTGAATGTCCCTTAAGTTGAGTGAGAGAGCATTGGTATTCAAGAGCTTGAAAACCAATGTGGGGAAACCATTAGAGAGGACATTATATAGGCATTGAGGTGAGAATTCATATCCTTATATTGTTTCAATAGTTGAATCATGCTTGAAAGGATTTGATGGTTGAGAAGAAATATGAAGATGGAATTCGGATATGTTCCTATTTTACGAGGTTTTAAATAAAAAATTTGGATTTATAGAGAGTGAATCTGAATCATTTTCTTAATGTAAGATTATAAAACCAACAAAAACGATACAAAATACTATGTAAGGAAGCATAACTTTTAGGTTGTGAGGAATATTGTCAGTAATGAGGTAAATTCTTATTAAAAACCATTAGATTCCAGAAAATTTTCTTAAATAATGAAAATTTGTTATTTCAATAAATTTCATAACGGAAAATTTTAGATTCTAGAAAATATTGAATTATGGGGAAAAAAGTTTGATTTCAAAAAATATTAATTATTCAAAATTTTTATTATAAAAATTTTATTTATGAAATATTTTGATTATCAAAAATTTAATTTTCAATCATTTTAAATTAAAAAAAATTATTTATGATAAATATTAATCACAAAAAATTAAAATACCAAAAATATTGTAATTGAATAATGTAATAATGAAAAATTTTGATTACAAAAAATTTAATTACGAAAAATTTTGATTATGAAAAATTTATTTATGAAATATTTTGATTAAAAAAATTTAATTACGAAATTTTTTGATTAATAATAAAATGTACTCCCTGTATGAAAAAGAGTTCCTTGATTTAAATCGGTAGGTTTTAACCAAACGTTAATAAGGAAGATTACTATATGGGGTTTCAACTGTAGAATTATAACTCCTTTTTGTTTGTAATCCCTAAAAATGGGATGCATGATATCTATATGTTTTCACAAGTGTGATGTGCATGGTTTTTTAATATAGATATGGAACTAGTGTTATTACACATTATTTGTGTTTTGGTAAAATTCATGTCATAGACTCTGGGTGTGTGTTGCATCCACAACAGTTGATCAGAACAACCTCACACTACAACATATTCAGCTTCAGCAGTGGAAAGTGCTACTGAGTGTTGATTTTTTCATGACCTAGAAACTAATAAATCACCTACGAAATGAAAATTTCTGATATAACTTTCCTAACCACTTTACAACCACAAATATCATCATCTGAAATTTTTTTATAACAAAATCATTTCCAAAAGTATACAAGTGTCCTAAAATCATGGTTCCCTTCAAATAGAACTTTTTACTACTTTTAAATATGATTTATTATGATTTTATTGAGATCTTTCACATATGCATACTAAAGTCATTATGTTTGGATAACTAGATATCATGTATACTAATCATCATATCATACCTCTAAATGATGTCTGATCTATGGTTTTACAAGCTTCATTATGTTCAAAATAATTTTAGTTACCCATGGGAGTACATATAATTTCAGTGTTTTCATGACCATACTTTTTAATAATATCATTAATATACTTATATTGAGATATATATGTTCCTTTTGGTTTTGAGAAATTTGAAAACCTAGGAAAAATTTTAACTCACCCATCATTATCATTTCAAACTCAGACTTCATAAGATTCACTAACGAATCTGTTAAGGATTGATAGGTTTAACCAAATATAATGTCATCAACTTAAATTTGAACAATCAAAACATTTTTATTATATTTAATTATTAAAATATAGGATAAACATTTCCCTCAACATAATTATTATGAAGCAAAAATATTGTATGTATATCTTATATGGTCTAAGTGATTGTTTAAGTCTACATAAATATTTGGTAAGTTTGTAGACTTGTTTAAGATGTTTTTTGTCTTCAAAACTAGGAGGTTGTTCATCATAAACTTCCTCTTGAACATATCTATTATGGGAAGAACATTTTACATCCATTTGAAAATGTATGAAATTAAAGAATACAGAAAAGGCAAGTAAAATATGAATAGATTCAATTCTAGCTACTAGAGTATAGGTTTCATTATGGTCTATTAATTCTATTGATTACAACCGTTTTCAACTAATCTAGCTTTATTTCTTACAATGACTCCATTTTCATCACACTTATTTCTGATTGCCCATTTAACTCCAATAGCATATGTTTCCTTAGGTCTTTCAACCAAGGTCCAGGTAACACCCCGAGATTTTATGAAAAATAACCTTTTTAATTTCATTGATGTCTTTTGTTGTAAACTACACCAAAAAGATCTTGCACTAAATTCAACCCTGACTTGGATTATAGTACACGCAATCGTGACCTTCCACAATTGCGTGTGTTGTACACAATACCGAGTTTCACTAAACAACGATATGTTATTAAAATATTATATAAACTAGTCGTTATGAATAGTAATACCCACTTTTTGAAATTTTATTAATTTTATATTTCAAATCGGACTTTATTTTTGGATTCGGAATATTGAAATTATCCTATGGTGAATTTTTTGTATTTTTCTGAAAACTATCAATTTTTTATGAATAGTGAAATCATTGGGTTACTATTTAAATACCGACTTTTAATTTACATAATTATTTATTTTATTTAAATTTATTTTATGTCAAAATTGATACATAATACCTATATATGTTCAATGTAATTAATTGGAGTCATTTTATAATAATTTTACATATATAAAAATTTTATTGAACTTTTCACTGTCTTTTACCCACCTCCTAGGAGAATTTGGAAATTCATATAAAACATAATTTTACCACTTATGTGAGTGGAATTTCAAAAATCCAAGAGACACAGTTAATTTCAAGGGCTAAAATGTGGTTCGATGAGATGAAAATGATTTTTGTTGAATAGTAAGTTTTTGCTTTTATTTACCACAGATAAAAATAAATAGGGTAATTAAGGGTAAAAATGATATTATTATTACCCTAAAACATGTCCTAATTCTATTGTATAAGTGTAATTCGACCAAAAACAACCTTAGGAATAAAATATGACCATTTAGGTCCACTTGGATTAGATTAGGACATTTATTATTAATCTATTATAAGAAGGTTTAAAATAGTTAAAATCAAAGTTTAAAAAATAATCAATTTTAATATAGGGTTATACATAAGATAAATTAGACTATAAATATTAATTATAAATAAAAAATGATTTAATACCTAATGGTATTTTATTTATAATTTTTAGACATTGAATAAGTTATGTTATTTAATGCACAATAGTGTTGCAGTAATTACCTAAATAATGAAATATTAAAATAATTGATATTATAAATACACAAATAAATGTAATTTGAGACTTCTTATGAATTACTCTAACTTTATTGGTTAATATGACATGTCATTATTGACTTAATTAAGTATATTCTAACTAATAATGATGTTACTATTTTCACAAAAACCAATTACCAAATAATGTCTAAATTGACATAAAATTGTTTTAAAACAAATATTTTATTATTAATTGTTATTATATTCCTAAAAATCTATGGTTCGGCCAAGATACTTATATCATGTTAGGTGTATCATTATGGGACCTCTTGGAGGTCGATTGGATGTATATGGTATTTTTATTAACTATATAATACAAAAATACAAAGTGACATGGTAAATGTCAATCTAATTAACTAAGAGTTAAAAATAAAAGATAAGGTTAATATAATGACCCAAACCTGTCTAAAATCTATTGTTTGAGATTATTTCAACCCATACCTTCCTTAGCTTCTAAATAAATAAATTTGGAGCTATTAAAAACCGAATATGACTTTATTATAAAATAATATTTTATGTTTTTTCAAAGGTGCCCCTCTCCTCCCTTATAAAAAGGGAACCCCTTCCCTCTTCTCTTCACACCATTTTGATCCTTGTAGCTCAGCCACCCCTGACCATTTCACTTCTCCACTTCACTAGAAACATTTTGGAGGTTCTGGTCTTCTCAAGAGACCAACTCTACTTCCTTAAGAGCAAGCTTAAAGGAGGAGCGTCGAAGAAGAGGTAATCTCTTCTAACGATTCTTTCAAGCTTCATTCTTTTTGAAATTCTTCTTATTTAGTTGTTTCATTATAAAGTAATAACATAAGTATCTCTAATATACTGATATGTTATTATAAATATGAAACTACCCTATTTCACCTTCTATCCATCCTACGGAAAACAAAATCAATGCGCGTGCGTAGGTACGGAATACCGTCTCTACGCTATGGTGTAATCTGTTTTCCACCACCACCTTACTTGAATGGGTATAATGGTGTAAAGAATAACTATATATAATTATTATATCATCATACTGATTCTAATATATTATATCATCCCTTCTAATTCTATTCAATAAATATGGGAATGATATCATCGCTCGTGCATACGTACGGATTACCGTCTCCTCGACGCGATGAGATTCATTTTTCATGTTAAAAATTCAAGAATGATTATAAAGTATATATAATAATGAAATCATGATATATATGACATAATAATTCTACTAAATTTATGTATATATATATATATGTAGGTCATCTACTTAATTCAACAATGAAACAAAAAAAACAGTGTTCATGCGTACGTACGGCCTACCGTCTCAATGAACGGTTTATTTCATTTCATTTATCTATCTATTATATATATATGTACTTAATATATATATTATATATAAATAATGATTTAAATTATGTATGTAAGTAAATCAATATATAAGTAATAATATTGTCAAGAACAACAAGTCCAATCACGTACGATAAATAAAACGATTTTATCCAAAATGCTCCTTTAACATTGAATTTACAAAAGAACGTGTAATATAAAGTCATAAGTGAATCGTATATGATATCATAACAACGAATATGATTCTTTAATAAGTCAATGACATTATATAATCATTATAAAAGAGTTTCGGATACATATGAAGCATATCCGACCTAAGGTAAGGGATAACTATTCCAATCTCTCTCTTATCTGAGATTGTTTATTTGTAAGATTTTACTGGAGGTTTTGTTATCATCCCTGCCCCTATTTTTTAAATATGTTTTCATGTATAATTAATGGAATTTTACCCATTTTTTAATTTTACCACATGTTATGGAATGAATCTTACTTTTGTTTACCACACGAGGAACTTTTTGACTTTTCTGACAAAAGTACGAGAAGAATGTTATTTTTAACTTATACGGCGTGAATGGATTTTATGGTTTCATAATGACTCATTTTAATGAAGCTTAGTCTACATGATTTTATGATTATTTTAAACAAAATAAATTTATTTTAAAATTTCATGGAATTTTTTGAAAAGAAAATTATTTTGAAGAAGAGAGGATATTTTCTTCAAAAATTCATTTCAAATGTTTTATAAAAACCATTTTCCATCTAAGATAATATTATTTCATATGTCTATGTTACAAGTTTAATGTCTCTATGATTTACATGGTTTCACTTTTCTTATGATGAAATGATATCCATTTTGTTTTGTATGGGTTATGTTATGATGGGATGAAGTTTATGAAACCCATTTTCTACTTTGGGTAATGATGAATGATTTATGTTCATGTTGTGGAACAAGTAAGAATGAATTCATTATGAGATGGGTGGGACCTATATCTCCTTCCAATGCATTGGGTAATGATTTATATCTCTTGAGATAGATATGGCTAGAATGGTATGTTAATCTGGTTCAGTGATACAGGACTGGAACGAGGAGTGAACTTAATTAAGAAAGGGACTTTTTCCACTAAGATGGTCTTGGCAGCAATGCCTTGGCTACTATGGAAATCATAAAAAGTTCTGAATGGTTTCCAAAATTTCATGATTTATTCCCATGCTATTTTATCAAGATTGATGTTCCTTTATGATATATGCCATACGTACTTATAAGATTCATGTCCTTGCTCAAGATTTTGATGTTTAGATTTTATGTTCAAGCTTTTGCATTCAAATGTTTATGGATTGATTTATGTTCTCTAGGCATACCCTTACTGAGCATTTGAACTCACCCTTTTTATGTTTTCTTTTCCCCATGATATAAAGAAAGGTTTTAAGTAAGAAAACAAAATGGGATGTTATTTATGGGAGAAGTTGAGGATATTTCACCACGATTAGAAGATTAAATTCCATGTTTCCAAAGACACTAAACTATTACGGTCATTGTGTGTATGTGTTTGTTATGTATTAAGTATTTCGATAAATTAATTTAATGTCTATGTACGTCAAGATTTTTGTCTCTATAGTTGGTATCAAAGGAAAGGTTTAGTTAACCTTTTGGATACTAGGATGCAAAAACATTAGTGATATCCTTTGATATATTTCAAAGGTATGTCTAAGGATTTCATTAAGGTTTAGTATAACTATAGGTTACAATCCTAGAATTATTTTGACGATCATGAATAACCTAGGGTGAACCTAAGGTGTCTTGGATTAAATAAATTTTGATAAGTTAGACATCCCATCAGTGACTTTTTATGATTATGTGGTTCCTCATTATTTTAAATGTTTCTTACACTACGGTTTCTGGTCGTAGTAAAGGGAGGGAACAAGAAGAAATCTAGTTAACATTGATTCTAATGGAAAAATTGGTGACTATGATCAATGAAATTATGTAACGCCTAGAGAGGAAGATAATGTGATTATGTTGAATCAGTCATCTTGATATATGATTAACAAGGTGAACTTTAGTTGTATTCCTAAGTCATCAAATAAGAAGAAGATGGGATTTTATGCATGTTCGCATGGTGAGGATCATAGAGAAAGTAAGATTGATATTTCTAAATAAGGGAAGAAGAACCTTGAGGAATACCTCAAATGGATGGGAAGATGTTATATATGTGGAGAAAAGGGTCATAGAGTGATAGACTATTATGGAGTCCAATGTCTTCTCTGCGGAGAACATGGGCATTACCCAACTCAATGCCCGGACCTAATAAGTTACTTCTAAATCGATGAAGGACCTATTCCAAGCGAGTCATTGAAGAGGATGGATTGAAGGGATTATGTATTGTAATTCAATAATAATGTTGTTGAGTTACTTTTATAGTATATTTAAATATCTCTGTATTTTTCCATTGTGGTTTTCTATAAGAATATGGTACTGGTAACCATGAAAAGTGATTCAAACATTTTGGAGAGAATATGATATGCACATAATGAAGGGATAAGGTGAAAATAAATTGTTTGATAGCATTCATGACCTCATGATTGATATAAGGACTATGTGATATCATGGTTTGAGTATATAGAATTTTTGGGATTTTGTTATGTGGAAAGAGTTAACTTTTGATAGCACTCATGTTTTCACTAAGGTTCTATGGTAATTCATGTTTCAAAATAATACATGATTAAGGTATTCACATGTTTGGAATGTGATCAATAAGATATATCGTATGATATATGGGGGAAAATGATGGTATTCACGTGATTGTTATGTGACCTTTCAAGTAATCATTTCCTTTATACTATGATCTTGGACCGAAGTATTTTGGATATGCCTAAAGATTGGAATGAATTAAGTTAGACATAATATAGTATTGTTTATGGCTAGAACTCTTTTTGATATTATTGCTGGAATTTTATAATAATGTAGTTTTAGAAAAAGGGACAACCTACAAGACGGGCAACAACCCATCGCGTCTGACAAGGATGTGGGAATCAATCCCACAACCGAAGTGGCACAAACCATTATCGCCAACATTTTTCCTATAAGAAGTCCCTGGTTAGTAGAAACTAGTTTTATTTTATTAAACAGGATGATAGATGAAGTATAAGTCCATTTTGGCACCATATCCGATTAATCTCACCATGTATGGACTTATGTATATATCTTCTGCTACCTTATGTTTGAGATAGATGGAATGAACTATCATTCAATCGCATTATCTGCTAACACTTCACGGAAGAAAAATTCATCTTCATATCTTTAAGAGATGAAGTGGAAATTGTTCAACTCACAAACTACAGTAAGCTTGTATCAAAATCAAGTAAGTATTTCTTCTAATTCAAAATTTTCAACTTTTGGGAAATGATATTGAAAACCAAAAATTTTGTCTTAGTGCTCCTCTATCTGATGAATCAAATGGTACCTTATATCATCACAAATTTATGGCTTTGTGATTATTGGATTTTTCATTGCCATGTTCTCTGCCACTCTCCATCAGAACTTTATGGTTAGATTTCTCTTCCATATCCATATTTTCACCTATGTTTTCCTATGTTGAAACCCAGTGATTAGTTAATTTGGGTAACCGTTATGATTCATAATTTATTTTTTAAAGATAAGAATTGGTACTCCTTTTTAATATGTGGGTTTCTATTAAAGAAACTTTTGAGTGAAAAAACATTTATAACCCCGATGAATTTCGAAGGCGAAATTCATTTTAAGGGGGATAGAATGTAACACCCTGAGATTTTATGAAAAATATTATTTTTAATTTAATTGATGTCTTGTGTTGTACGCTACACCAAAAGGAGATTGCACTACATACAACCCTGACATGGCTTACATTACACACAATCACGACCTTCCATGATAGCGTGTGTTTTACGCAATACCGAGTTTCACTAAACAACGATATGTTATTAAAATATTATATAAACTAGTCGTTATGAATAGTAATACCCACTTTTTGAAATTTTATAAATTTTATTTTGCAAAAAAAAATTTATTTTTGGATTCGGAATAATGAAATTAGACTATGGTGAATTTTTTTTATTTTTCTGAAAACATTCAATTTTTGATGAGTAGTGAAAACATAGGGTTACTATTTAAAAACAGACACTTATTTAAATAATTATTTATATTATTTAAATTTATCTTAGGTCAAAATTTATACATAATACTAATATAAGTTCAATGTAATTAATTGGTGTCATTTTATAATAATTTTAGATATATAAAAATTTTATTGAACTTTTCACCATCTTTTACCCACCTTCTAGGAGAATTTGCAAATTCACATTAAACATAATTTTACTGCTTCTGTGAGTGGAATTTCAAAAATTCGAGAGACACGGTTAATATCAAGGACTAAAATGTGGTTTAATGAGATGAAAATAATATTTGTTGAATTGTAACATTTTACTTTTATTACCACGGTTAAAAGTAAATATGGTAATTAAGGGTAAAAATGATATTATTATTACCCTAACACATGTCCTAATTATATTGGATAAGTGTAATTCGACCGAAAAACCCTTAAGAATAAAATATGGCCATTTAGGTCCAATTAGAGATGACTAGCACATTTATTATTAATTTATTTAAAGAAGGGTTAAAATAGTTAAAATCAAAGTTTAATAACTAAATCATTTTTAATATAGGGTTATACATAAGTTTAATTAGACTATAAATATTTATTAGAAATATAAAAATATGTCCTACGTAATGGTATATTATTTATGATTTTTAGACATTGAATAATTTATGTTATTTATGACACAATGGTGATGCAATAATTACCTAAATAATGAAATATTAAAATATTTGATATTATAAATACCCAAATAAATTAAATTTTAGAATTTTTATGAATTAAACTTATTGTATAGGTTACTATGACATGTTAGTATTGATTTAATTAACTTATATAGAACTAATCATGCTGTTATGATTTTCACAAAAATCAATTACCAAATATTGTCTAAATTGACATAAAATAGTTTTTTTAAAAACATATTATATTATTAATTGTTATTATATTCCTAAAAATCTATCCATATGCCATGATACTTATATCATGATATGTGTATCATTAATGGACCACTTGGGGGTCTCTTGGATGTATATGGTATGTTTATTAACTACATAATATAAAAATACAAAGTGACATAGTAAATGTCAATCTAGTTAACTAAGAGTTAAAACTAAAAGATAAGGTCAATCTAATGACCCAAACCTATCTAAAATCTATTTTTTAGTGTATTTAGACCCATCCCCAAGTTATATTAGAAATAAATCAATTTGTAGCTATTAAAAAATGAATATGAATCTATTATAAAATAATATTTTATGTTTTTCAAAAGGTGCCCCTCTCCTCCCTTATAAAAAGGGAACCCCTTCCCTCTTCTCTTCACACCCTTTTGAGCCATGAATCTCAGAAAAACCCTACCCATTTATCTTATCCACTTCCCTAGAAACATTATGGAGGTTCTGGTCTTCTCAAAATACCAACTCTACTTCCTTAATAGGAATCTTAAAGGAGGAGGGTCGAAGAAGAGGTAATTTGTTCTAACGATTCATTCAAATTTCATCCTTCTTCAACATCTTGTAATTTAGTTGTTTCATTATAAAGTAATAACATCAGTATATATAATTTAATGATATGTTATTATAAATATTAATCAACCCTATGTCACCTTCTATCCATCCTACGGAAAATGAAATCACCATGCGTGCGTACGTACGGAATACCATCTCCACACCGTGGTGTAATATGTTTTTCCACCACCACCTTACTTGGATGGGTATAATGGTGTAAAGAATAACAATATTTTATTATTATGACATCATAATGATTCTATGGTATTATATCATCCCCAATAATTCAATTCAATAAATATGGAAATTATATCAACGCTCATGCATGCGTACGGATTACCGTCTCCACGACGCGATGAGATTCATTTTCCATGATAACAATTCAAGAATGATTTAAAGTATATAAAATAAGTAATAATGAAAAATATGACTTAATAATTATAGTGGATTTATTTATATATATATATGTATTTCATCTACTTAATTCAATAAGGAAACAAAAAAATAGCGTTCATGCGTACGTACGGCCTACCGTCTCCATGAACGGGGTATTTCATTTCATTTATCTATCTATTATATATATATGTAATGAATATATATATGATATATAAATTATTATTTATATTCTAGAAGATAGTAAATCACAATATAAGTAATAATAATATCAAGAAAAGAAAGTCCAAACACGTACGATAAATAAAATGATTTTACCCAAAATGCTGCTTTAACATGGAATTTACAAAAGAACGGGTAATATAAAGTCATAAGTGAACCATATATGATATCATAATAATGAATATGATTCTGTAATAAGTCAATGAAATTATTTAAATCATTATACAGGAGGTTCAGATATGTATGAAGCATATCTGACCTAAGCTAAGGGATAACTATTCCAATCCCGCTCTTATCCGAGATTGTTTATTCATAAGTATTTACTAGGGTTTTTGTTATCATCCAAGTCCATGATTTCTAAAAATGATTTCATGTATTTTTAATGGCCTTTTTACCCATTTTTGAATTTTACCTCATGTTATTAAAGGAATATTACATTTTTTACCATAAGAATAACTTTTTGACTTTTCTGAAAAATCTACGAGAAGAATGTTATTTTTAACTTATACGGTGTGAACAGATTTTTAACATTTCATAACGCCTCATTTTCATGAAGCATACTCTACAATATTTTATGACTATTTTCAACAAAATAATTTTATTTTAAATGTTCATGGCATTTTGTGAAAATAAAATGATTTTGAAGAAGAACGGATATTTTCCTTATGAATTCATTTCAAATGTTTTATCAAAACCATTTTCCATCTTTGATGAAATTATTTAATATTTGAATGTTTAATGTTTAATGTCTATAGGATTTACATGGTTTAAATTTTCTTATGATGAAATGATATCCATTTTGTTTTGTATGGATTATGTTATGATGGGATGATGTTTTTGAAACCCATTTTATACATTGGGTAATGATGAATGATTTATGTTCATGTTGTGGAACACGTAAGAATGATTTAATTATGAGATGGGTGGGACCTATATCTACCTCCAATGAATTGGGTAATGATTTGTATCTCACGAGATAGACATGGATGGAATGGTAATTTAATTCGGTTAAGTGATATAGGGCTGGAATGAAGAGTGAACTCGATTCAGAAAGGGACTTTGTCCACTAAGATGGTCTTGGAAGCAATGCCTTGGCTACTATGGAAATCAAAACAAGTGTTAGATGGTTGCCACAATTAAATGATTTATTCCCATGATATTTTGTCAAGATTAATATTCCTTTATGATATATACCTTACGTACCTCCATGATTTATGTCCTTGCTCAAAATTTTGTTGTTTAGATATTATGTTCAAGCTTTTGCATTAAAATGTTTATGGATTGTTCTATATTCTATATGCTTACCCTTACTGAGCATTTGAGCACACCCTTTTTATGTTTCCTTTTCCACATGATATAAAGAAAGGTTTTAGGTATGAAAACAAAAGGGGAATATCTTTATGGGTGAAGTTGAAGATCGTTCACCATGATTAGAAGATTAAATTCTGAGTTTCCAAAGACCCTAAAATATTACAATCCTTGTGTTTCTGTGTTTGTTATGTATTATCTATTCCGCTAAAGTAATGTAATGTCCATGTACATCATGATTTGGGGCTCTAAAGTCTAGAAATTGATTCTTTTGAATTCATTTAGCTCATCTTGAATGGATTTTATCTGTAACAACCTGAATCTTCTTTTCAGGTATGTTTTCTTCCTTATGGTCATTTTTGAGAAAAATGGGAATTTCTGGAAATTTCTAATATACACGCCCTATAGTTAATGAGTACACGACATGTACTAGGTCATAATAGGAGGTTGGGTGTTTGTCGTGTGATGGACACACACATTTCCATGTGGGGGTGACATGGAGGCCGTCTAATGTTGAGTATCGAAATTGAAAGTACATGTTGTGTACCTCAAAAGTACACACCGTGCATTTGGTTTATTTTCATTAAACGTTCCAGGGTCACGTCTAATCTCTAGAAACACCTTCTTCTCGAACTAGATCATCCGAGAGCTCCTGTAAGACCACGATCTTCCTCTAATCCCCTAAACAGGCATCTGATCTCCGATTCGACTGATGTCGATTGTGTAGAGATCGCCTCTGTAAGATCTCTATTCTTCTTGAGCATCATTTCCCAATTCCTACTCCATCTCATGTTATCCTCTATTAAAACATTTAGACATTTTTGTAGATCATTGACATTATAAGGATATTCAAGCACTGAGACTCAAGTATATTGATCTTCCAATGCTGAGGTAGGTGGTTTGTGCCATTCTGTTGAAAGTCTTTGAGTTATATGGTCAATATAGCCAGTACCCATGAATGGGGTATGGCACGTTCACTACTTCAAAACTATTGTTTTCTTGCTATGCTTTCATGCTTGAGTAGAGGGTAATAGAATGTGAATAGGGTCAATTGATTTGTTTGTCAGTGTTTTCCCATGCAAGATTTCCGGTTTTTACCGTTGGGTCTAGTTATCCTATTAGGCTGCTATTTACCTTCGATTCCTATTATATTAGGATGATTTGTTTGTATCCTTAGAGGTTGTTATGTTATAGACTACTTTCCATATAGTTCTTGAGTTTTACTTTGGATTATATGCATTGTTATATCTTCTTGACTAACACAAGGCTGTGTGAACCTGGTGTAGTAGACTATAGGGAGAATGGACTTAAGTGCTTCTCCAGAGTGTATATTTTAATTATGATTTGAGACCATAGGGGGAATTGACGTAAGTGATTCCACAGAGTGTATATAGTTCCTTGATGTGGGCCACATAGGGAATGTAACATACGTGCTTCCCTAGAGCGACTTTAGTTTCCGATATGACACAATATGAAGAATTGATAGCAAGTTCTTACTCAGAGAGTCTTTTCTTAAGCGGAACCATAGTGGTTAAACTGAGTGTACTACCCATAGGGTTTCTTGTGTTGCTAGGTAAGACTAAATGGGATAGGCTATGAGTACATCCCAGTGGGTTACCTTTTTTTGTTTAGTTGTTTTCTTGTTATGCTAGGTAGGACAAGAGAGGATAGGTTGTGAGTACTTCCGAGAGGGTTACCTATTTGTGATTATCTATTTTGATTATCTATTGCTTGATATTTGAAACTTAATGCATTGAAACTGTGGATTTTTACTGCTGAGTACTTCCTTGTTTACTGCTTTCTGTAGTTATTACCAGACATATATTCACTAGATGTTAGGCACCGATCTTGTGGTGGTTGCCTACTTTGATTTAGTCTCACACCCTGTTTGGGCCATGCTTTTGGGCCCAAACATATTATATTATTGAAGGTATCGATAAGGGAAAGCGCCTTTCAACTTCGGGTACATAATTTTCTTTAGTTCTAGAGAGCATGGGACAAATCAATGGCTTGAGAAGATGAGGATTTGTTTACATGATTTCTTGGTAACTTTGGTTTAGTATTGTTGAATTCCAGCATTGTTCTTTGTTTGGATTCTTTCCTAGACATATGTGTCATGAATCATTCACATATATATGTGTGTGCTTCAGTTTATTATTTTCAGTCTTCTGCTGTTTAATTTTGTATCGATTAGTCCTGCTTCTGATATTTCTATTTCTTTTACTCCCATGGTGTTACTCTGCTAATGGGGGAATAGTTTCCCCACTATCTCACCCATGGGACTCGCTTCTAGTCGATAGCCTCTGGCATTCGGGAAAATGCGCTTGGGGTCATGTGACCAACTGGGTACGGGGCACGTCTGGGTGGCTTTCGGTACCAGAACGCTAAAAAGTGGTATCAGAGGTCTTCTTTTCTCTTGAATTACTGTTTGGATCATATATTCAGGGATAGGATGGAATAGGTACTTGGTAATAAGCTGCGGCTTAGAGTAGCTAACCCGTATACAGGGAAACGCCAATCAACCTTGTTATTGTAATTTTTATGGATTTGCAATTATTACAGTTTATTTGATTTCACATTGTGTGATTTGCGTGTTTCTTATTGTTATTGTGGATGTTATTGAGGTTCTATTTCTATTGAAACCCGATGAGATGAGGGTATAGAATCTCATGCATCATATAGGAACTTTCTAGGGATCATATGTCATGCATTCTTACCATGCCATATAGGGTGCATCGACGATAGCATGTTTTTGTGATAGGTGACATGCTAGATATGCATGTTTTTGTAATATATTCCTTGATAAATATACTTGCTATTTGATAGGGTATTTCTCTTTTGTAAGGATTTGTTTGGATGAATGCTAAAATTTGATTTTTTTAGTTGTTATAAGCCCTCATTAATCAGAATTTGTTGGATTTTTGACGTGTTTATCTGGTTATGACATATATAAGATTCCCTGATTTGATTCGTAGGGAGTATAGTCCCTCACGGATCATAATTTGGTACTTTAAGGTTTGTTCTTGTATTTTCTGGGTTACAGAGTGTTTCATGAGGTTTACTCTACAGAAAACCCAAAATACATGGGGTGCACTGTGAACTACACGCCATGTGTTCTTCTATTTGGGAAGAAACAAATTTTCTTAAGTACACGTTGTGTACTATAAGTACTCACCATGTAGTCTCTAACAGTGTCTAAGAATGTGTGGGTGGGGACATGAGGTTTGTAGTCTTCTGTAAGACACACTTTGTAGAAGATGTACATGACGCGTCGTAGAACCTTGTAACTGGTTGTGTCACTAACTACACGGCTCTGCATAATCTTCTCAGTTCACTTCGTGTTCGTCTAGAACATTCCGTGTTGTGTAGCCCATTTACTGGACTGTGTAACTAACAACATTTGTCAGTGAGGTTCATCTAGCACACACCTTTTCTGGCACTAACACACCTTGTAGTCTCGTTCTATGTAAAATAGTGTGGCTTAGCCATGTAGAAGGAGTCGGGTAGGGGAAGAGGATTCAAGTACACATCGTTTGTTAGGTGAACACGTCGTGTGTATGGGGAGTTTCATGACCATTTCTAGTAGGAGTACATGGCCATGTGAATGGATTAAGGGAACATGGCATGTAGGGGTTAAACACACCATGTAGTCATGTTTTAAAAAACATGAATGAATTTCTTCTCTGGTTCCCTTCTTACGCATTCTATTTTTAGTCCTTGATAATATTGATCTAAGGTGTGTGTTTGAACTTGAAGAGTCATGACACCGAGACATCCTCTAGTTATACACCAGTTACACACTACAAGAAAACTGCCGTTTAGCGGCGGTTTTTTCGTGGCGCTTTTAAAAACCGCCGCTAAACGCGTTTCGGGTCGCCATTTCGCGGCGGGTTTTAAACAACCATGAAATTCCATAATTGTTTTTTATTTTAGTTTATTTTATTTTTTTAATTTATTTTTTTCGAGCATTAGCGATGGTTTTTTTAGAAACTGCCGCGAAATAGCAGCGGTATCGGTAAAACCACCGTGAAATGAATGGAAAAAATAAAAAAACATGAATGTAACAGCCCAAGATTTTATGAAAAACATTCTTTTTAATTTTATTAATTTCTTGTGTTCTACGCTACACCAAAAGGAGCTTGCACAACATGCACCCTTGACTTGCCTTGCATTACACACAATCACGACCTTCCTCGATAGCGTGTGTAGTACGCAATACCGAGTTTTACTAAACAACGATAAGTTATTAAAATGTTATTATAACTAGCCGTTATGAATATTAATAACCACTTTTTGAAATTTTGTAAAATGGACTTTATTTTTGGATTCTTAATATCGAAATTAGCTTAGGGTGAAATTTTGGTACTTTTCAGATAACTTTCATTTTCTGATGAATAGTGAAAATTACTAAATTTTAATTAAAAACAACTTTTTTAATCGAAATAATTAATAGTGATAAATTATTAATTTGAGTGGTTTTAATGTATATTTAGAATATATTTTTACAATTCAATACAATGTTGGTCATTGTATGTAATTTCACATTTACACCAGACATAAACAAGTGTTAATCTTTTGATAGTTATTATCTCTTAAAATCACGTTATTTGTTGTGACAGCAGAAATTAATTATAAAATTAATTAATGCAAATTATATGTTGGGAATTTTGTAAAATAGAAATCATTTTTGAATTCAGAATATCAATTATAGCTTGGGGTGAAATTTTGGCATTTTTCTGAAAAACTTCAATTTTTGATGAATAGTGAAACTACTAAGTGGTAGTTAAAAAAATTAATTTTTTCATAAATCTTAATTCTACCGCTTCTGTGAATGGAATTTCAAAAATTTGAGAGACACGGTTGATGTCATTAAGTAAAATGTGGTTCAATGAGATGAAAATAATTTTTGGTGAATAGTAACTTTTTACTTTTATTTACCACGGTTAAAAGTAAATAGGATAATTAAGGGTAGAAATGATTTTAATATTACCCTAAAACATGTCCTAATCCTATTGGACAAGTGTATCTCGACCAAAAACAACCTTAAGTGTAATCTATTATCATTTAGGCCCACTTGGATTAGATTAGTACATTTATTATTATTTAATTCAAAGAAGAGTTAAAAGAGTTAAAATCAATGTTTATTTACTAAAACATTTTTAATATAGGGTTATACATAATATAATTTCGACTATAAATATTCATTAGAAAGATAAAACGATTTCCTACATAATTGTATTTTATTAGTAATTTTTATACTTTATATAATTTAATTTATTTATGACACAACGATGATGCAGTAATTACCTTTTTAAGAAAATATTAACATAATTGATGTTATAAATGCCCAAATAAATGTAATTTGAGACTTTTTATGACTTAAACTAATTTTATAGGTTAATATGACATGTTATTGTTTATTTAAGTAACTTTTTTCGAACGTATCATTATATTATGAATTTCATAAAAATCATGTACCAAATAGTGTCAAAATTGACATAAATTAGTTTTTTAAAAAAATATTATATTATCAATTGTTATTTAATTCATAAAAATCTAAGGATCGGCCAAATGACTTATATAAGGATATATATATATTAATAATAAACAACTTGGGGTTCGTTTGGCTTGTTATGGTAAGTTTATTAACCATATAGTGTAAGAAAACAAAAAGACACGGTAAAAGTTAAATTATTTAACTTAGAGTTAAATCTAATTGATAGGGTTAAAATAATAACCTAAACTTGTCTAAATCCTATTGTATGAGAGTCTTTAGACGCATCCCTACCTTAGCCTCGAAATAAATCAATTTGGAGCTATTTAAAACCGAACTTGACTTTATAATAAAATAATATTTTAAGTTATTTCAAAGGTGCCCCTCTCCTCCCTTATAAAAGGGCACCTCCTCCCTCTCCTCCTCACACCAATTTGAGAATTAAATCTCGTCAAAACCCTGCCAAAATCTCTTCTCCACTTCCCTAGTTTCATCCTAGAGGTCCTGGCCTTCTTAAAAGACCAATTTTAGTGCCCTAAAAGGAGGTCTCAAAGAAGCACTTCAAAGAAGAGGTAATATCCATTACCGATCCTTTCCAGTTTCTTTCTTCTTCAACTTCTTCTTCCTTAGTTGTTTCATTATGAAGTAATAACCTCAGTATCATTAATATACTGATATGTTATTATAAGTATGAAACAACCCTATTTAACCATCTATCCATCCTACGGAAAATGAAATCACCGCGCGTGCATACGTACGGAATACCGTCTCCACGCTGTGGTGTAAGCTATTTTCAGCCACCACCTTAATAGGATGGTTATAATGGTGTAATGAGTTACTATATATGATTATTATAAAGTTATATTGATACTGAAATATTATACATACACTTCAACACAATTCCACGACCATGGGAACGATATCTTCGCTCGTGCGTACGTACGGACTACCGTCTCCACGACGCGATGAGATTTATTCTCAATGATTAACCATTCATGAATGATTATAAATTATATATAATGAATAATAATGGAATAAATGACATGGTAAATCTACTGGATTTATGTATATATATATATGTATATGTCATCTACTTACTTCCATTCAAGACAATAAGAAAAGGAAAGCAGCGTTCATGCATACGTACGGACTACCATCTCCATGAACGGTGTGTTTCCATTCATTTATCTATCTATTATATATATATATATACTAAATATATATGATATATAAATCATACTTTATATTCTTGAAGTAATTAAATCATGATATAAGTAATAATAATGTCAAGAACAACAAGTCCAAACACCTACGATAATTGAGACGATTTTACCCAAAACGCTACTTTAACATGAATTTACAAAAGAACGGGTAATATAAAGTCATAAGTGGACCATATATGATATAATCACAATGAATATGATTCTAGAATAAGTCAATAACATGATTTATGTCATTATACAGGAGGTTCAGACACGTACAAAGCATGTCAGACCTAAGGTAAGGGAAAATATCACAATCTCATTTTTATCCGAGATTGTTTATACATTGAAATTTACTCGGGTGTATTTTATCATCCACATCAATGTTTCCTCAATATGTAAAATTATTTCCATCCACCTAAAATTGTTTAAATCCTATTTTACCCTTTGGTGAGTTTTTAGTAAAAGATATGAAAGGAATCTTTTGTCGTTTTTCGTACAAAGTACTTTTTGACTTTTCCGACAAAAGTACGATGACTGTTTTGTTAACTTATATGGCATGAATGGATTTTTAAAACATTATTTCCATGAAGCTTCCTTTACAAGTTTTCAAGTTTATTTTTAATCAACCTCTTTTAGTTTAAATTCGTATGACATGTTAAGTAAGGAAAAATGTTTTTGAAGTAGAAAGGATATTTTCCTCAAAAATGGAGTTCAAGTGTTTTATCAAAATTATTTTCCATCTAAGATAATAAAGGGTTCTGTTTTTATCCCTATTATTACATTGATTTGATCATGTTGTGATGGAATTATTTTTATTAATTCTTTTATCTTATATGAATTCATTTATGATGTCATGATGTTTAAGATTCCCATTTTTATTACATGGGTTATGCAATGATGTATGATTTATGATTTTGTTGCACACATAAGAATGGTATCATTATGAGATGGGTGGGACCTATATCTCCCTCCAATGAATTGGGTAAAGATTTTATATCTCATGAGATAGACATGGCTGGAATGGTAGGTTATACCGCTTCAGTGAAGCAGGACTGAAACGAGGGTGACTCGGTTCAGAAAGGGACTTTGTCCACTAAGATAGTCTTGGCAATGAGTCTTGACTAATAAGAAATTATTCTCTACGATTATGTGTGTATGCCACAAAGTTTCATGTTTTATGTTATGATTATTGGGATTACATTTCACTTCTATAATTTATCCCATATTGTGATATTATGAGCTCTTTTGCAGGTTAAGATTTCCAAAAGCTATGTTCTTATGTATATGATGTGATTGATATTTCTTTTGTTTACCCTTACTGATCATTTGAGCTCACCCTTTTATGTTTTCATTTCCACAGGACATAAAGAAAGATTTTAGGTATAAAAAAGGATGATCTTTATGGGAGATGTTGAAGATCTTTCACCATGATTAGAAGATTATATTCCGAGTTTCCAAAGACACTAAACTATTACGGTCCTTGTGCGTGTGTTTTGTTATGTACTATGTATTCCACAAAATTAATGTAATGTCCATGTTTGTCAGGCTTCGGGTCTCTACTGTTGGTATCAGAGGAACGGTTTAGTCAACCTTTGGAAACTAGGATGTGAGAATGTTAGTGAGATCCCTTGAGATATTTCTAAGGTATGTATAGGGATGTCTCTAAGGATAAGTATACGTATAGGATATAGTCCTAGAACTACAGTAACGATCACAGAATTTAACCTAAGATGTTAGATATTAAGGGTACTCCCCCTTTACTATTTTGTTTTCCCTAGCATGATTTTTTCCTCTCATATGATTCTTTTTGGGTTTTAGTTAATGGAGGGAACCAGAAGGAATTCGGTTGACATTGAATCCAGTGGACAAATTGGTGACTATGAGAAAAAAAAATTGTGTAATTCCTAGAGAGAAAGATCTTGTGATTACGCCAAATTAGTCATCGCGATATATGATTAACAAGGTGAAATTTAGTGGTATGCCTAATTCATTAAAGAAGAGGAAGATAAACTATTAGGCATGTTCGCATGTTGAGGAGCATAAAGAAAGGAAGATTGAGATTTCTAAAGAAGGGAAGAAGAACCTTGAGGAATACCTCAAATGGAGGGACCGATGTTATCTGTGTGGAGAAAAGGGTCATAGAGTGACACACTGTTATGGAGTTCAATGTCTTATTTGTCGGGAACATGGGCATTACCCAACTCAATGTCCTGACCTAAAAAGTTACTTCTAAATCAAGGAAGGACTTATTCTAGGACAATCATTGAAGTGGATGGACTGAAGTGTTTATGTATTGGTATTCATGAATAATGTTGTTGAGGTACTTTTATGGTGTATTCAAATTGGTCTATTGTGGTTTTCAATAATTTTAAGGTACCAGTAACCATGAAAAGTGATTCAAATATTTTGGAAAGTAGATGATATGTGCATAATGAAGGGATAAGGAGAAAATGAAATGTTTGACAGTATTGATGAGCTCATGATTGATACAAGGAATAAGTGATATCATGGTTTGAGTATATAGAATTTTGAGGATTTTGGTATGTGGAAAGTGTTAACTTTTAACTACATTCAAGTTTTCACTATGGTTCAATGGGTATTCAAGAGAATACATGATTAAGGCCTTTGAAGGTTTGGAATGTGACCAACAAGACATATCTTATTATATATTGGGATCAAAGATGGTATTAAATATCTGGACTGCAGTATTATGGATAAGCCTAAAGACTAGAATGGATTATGTTGGACATAAATTAGTATTATTTAAGGATAGAAGTTCTTTTTTTATATTATTTATGGGATGTTATAGTAATGTAGTTTTAGAAAAAGGACAACCTTCAGGACGGGCGACAACCCATCGCGTCGGGCAAGGCTGTGGGAATCGAACCCACAACCGAAGTGCGACTGGACTTTATCGCTTACCACTGGCCTATAGGAAGTCCATGTTTAGTAGAAAATAGTTTTATTAAGCAGTATGATATATTAAGTATAAGTCCATTTTAAGAACCATTTATGATTAATCTCACTATAGATGGACTTATGTATTTTTTGATAACTTTTCTATCCTTTTGTTTGAGATAGATGGAATGACCCATCATTCTATCACATGATCTGCTAACACATCACGAATGACAAATTCAACTTCATTTCTTTAAGAGATTAATTGGAAATTGTCCAAAGAACGACAAACAGTGAGACTATACCAAAATCACGAAAGTATTTCTTCTAATTCCAATTTCATCAACTATAGGGAAATGATCTTGAAAACCAAAAATGTTGTCCTAGTGCTCTTATAACTAATGAATCAGATGATACCTTAGATTGGCACAAATTTATGGCTTTGTGATTGCTGGCTTTTCAATAGCCATGTTCTCTACCACTCGCCCTCAGAACATGATGGTTAGATTTCTCTTCCATATCCATATTTTCACCTATGTGGAAACCCAGTGATTAGTATATTTGGGTAATCGTTACATTTCATACTTTAGTATTTAAAGCCATGTTTTGGTATTCCTTTTTACGATGTGGGTTTCTATTAAAGAAACTTTTGAGTAGTAAACCATTTATAACCCCGACGAATTTCGAGGGCGAAATTCATTTTAAGGGGGGTAGAATGTAACATCCCAAGATTTTATGAAAAATATTCTTTTTAATTTAATTAATATCTTTTGTTGTACGCTACACCAAAATGAGCTTGCACAACACGCATCCTTGACTTGCCTTGAATTACACGCAATCACGACCTTCCTCGATAGCGTGTGTAGTACACAATACCGAGTTTCACTAAACAACGATATGTTATTAAAATGTTATTATAACTAGCCATTATGAATATTAATAACCACTTTTTGAAATTTTGTAAAATGGACTTTATTTTTGGATTCGTAATATTGAAATTAGCTTAGGGTGAAATTTTGGTACTTTTCGGATAACTTTCATTTTCGGATGAATAGTGAAAATTACTAAATTTTAATTAAAAACAACTTTTTTAATCGAAATAATTAATAGTGATAAATTATTAATTTGAGTGTTTTTAATGTATATTTAGAATATATTTTTACAATTCAATACAATGTTGGTCATTGGATGTAATTTCACATTTACACCAGACATAAACAAGTGTTAATCTTTTGATAGTTATTATCTCTTAAAAACATGTTATTTGTTGTGACAGCGGAAATTAATTATAAAATTAATTAATGCAACTTATATGTTGGGAATTTCGTAAAATAGAAATCATTTTTGAATTCAGAATATCAATTATAGCTTAGAGTGAAATTTTGGCATTTTTCTGAAAAACTTCAATTTTCGATGAATAGTGAAACTACTATGTGGTAGTTAAAAAAAATTAATTTTTTAATAAATCTTAATTTTACCGCTTCTGTGAATAGAATTTCCAAAATCCGAGAGACACGGTTGATGTCAGTAAGTAAAATGTGGTTCAATGAGATGAAAATAATTTTTGGTGAATAGTAACTTTTTACTTTTATTTACCACGGTGAAAAGTAAATTGGGTAAGGGTAAAAATGATATTAATATTACCCTAAAAAATGTCCTAATACTATTGGACAAGTGTATCTCGACAAAAAACAACCTTAAGTGTAAAATATTATCATTTAGGCCCACTTGGACTAGATTAGGACATTTATTATTATTTAATTCAAAGAAGAGTTAAAAGTGTTAAAATCAATGTTTATTTACTAAATCATTTTTAATATATGGTTATACATAATATAATTTCGACTATAAATATTCATTAGAAAACTAAAAAGATTTACTACATAATGGTATTTTATTTGTAATTTTTATACTCAAATTAATTTAATTTATTTATGACACAACGATGATGCAGTAATTACCTTTTTAAGAAAATATTTACATAATTGATGTTATAAATGCCCAAATAAATGTAATTTGAGACTTTTTATGACTTACACTAATTTTCTAGGTTAATATGACATGTTATTGTTGATTTAAGTAACTTGGTTCGAACTGATAATTCTTTTATGAATTTCATAAAAATCATGTACCAAATAGTGTTAAAATTGACATAAATTAGTTTTTAAAACAAATATTATATTATCATTTGTTATTTAATTCCTAAAAATCTATGGTTCAGACAAATGACTTATATAAGGATATATATATTAATAATAAACAACTTGGGGTTCTTTTGTCTTGTTATGGTATGTTTATTAACCATATAGTGTAAGAAAACAAAAAGACACGGTAAATGTTAAATTATTTAACTTAAAGTTAAATCTAATTGATAAGGTTAAAATAATAACCTAAACTTGTATAAATCCTATTGGATGAGAGGATTTCGACCCATCCCCACCTTATCCTCGAAATAAATCAATTTTAAGCTATTTAAAACCGAACTTGACTTTATAATAAAATAATATTTTTAGTTATTCCAAAGGTGCCCCTCTCCTCCCTTATAAAAGGGCACCTCCTCCCTCTCCTCCTCACACCAATTTGAGCATTCAAGCTCATCCAAACCCTGCCAAAATCTCTTTTCCACTTCTCTAGTATCATCCTAGAAATTCTGGTCTTCTTAAAAGACCAATTGTAGTGCCCAAAAAGGAGGTCTCAAAGAAGCACTTCAAAGAAGAAGTAATATCCATTACCGATCCTTTCCAATTTCTTTCTACTTCAACTTCTTCTTCTTTAGTTGTTTCATTATGAAGTAATAACATCAGTATCATTCATATACTGATATGTTATTATAAGTATGAAACAACCCTATTTAACCATCTATCCATCCTATGGAAAATGAAATCACCCCGCGTGCGTACGTACAGAATACCGTCTCCATGCCGTGGTGTAAGTTATTTTCTGCCACCACATTTATAGGATGGGTATAATGGTGTAATGAGTAACTATATATGATTATTAGAAAGTGATATTGATACTGAAATAGTATACAAACACTTCAACACAATTCCACGACCATGGGAACGATATCATCGCTCGTGCGTACGTACGGACTACCGTCTCCACGACGCAATGAGATTCATTCTCAATGATTAACCATTCATGAATGATTATAAAGTATATATAATGAATAATAATGGAATATATGACATGGTAAATCTACTGGATTTATGTATATATATATATGTCATCTACTTACTTTCATTCAAGACAATAAGAAAAGGAAAGCAGCGTTCATGCGTACGTACGGACTACCGTCTCCATGAACGGTGTGTTTCCTTTCATTTATCTATCTATTATATATATATATATACTAAATATATATGATATATAAATCATAATTTATATTCTGGAAGTAAGTAAATCATGATATAAGTAATAATAATGTCAAGAACAATAAGTCCAAACACCTACGATAAATGAGAGGATTTTACCCAAAACGCTACTTTAACATGAATTTACAAAGGAATGGGTAATATAAAGTCATAAGTGGACCATATATGATATAATAACAATGAATATGATTCTATAATAAGTCAATAACATGATTTAAATCATTATACAGGAGTTTAGGACACGTACAAATCAAGTTGGACCTAAGGTAATGGAAAATATCACAATCTCATTTTTATCCGAGATTGTTTATACTTTGAAATTTAATGGGGTGTATTTTATCATCCACATCAATGTTTCCTCAATATGTAATATTATTTCCATCCACCTACAATTGTTTAAATCCTATTTTACCCTTCGGTGAGTTTTTAGTAAAAGATATGAAAGGAATCTTTTGTCGTTTTTCGTACAAAGTACTTTTTGACTTTTCCGACAAAAGTACGAAGAATGTTTTTTTAACTTATACGACATGAATGGATTTTTGAAACATTATTTCCAAGAAGCTTCCTTTACAAGTTTTCAAGTTTATTTTTAATCAACCTCTTTTAGTTTAAAGTCGTATGACATGTTAATAAAGGAAAAATGTTTTTGAAGTAGAAATGATATTTTCCTCAAGAATGGAGTTCAAGTGTTTTATCAAAACTATTTTCCATATAAGATAATAAAGGGTTCTGTTTTTATCCCTATTGTTACATTGATTTGATCATGTTGTGATGGAATTATTTTTATGAATTCCTTTATCTTATATGAATTGATTTATGATGTCATGATGTTTAAGATTCCTATTTTTATAACATGGGTTATGCAATGATGTATGATTTATGATTTTGTGGCACACATAAGAATGGTATCATTATGAGATGGGTGGGACCTATATCTCCCTCCAATGCATTGGGTAAAGATTTTATATCTCATGAGATAGATATGGCTGGAATGGTAGGTTATACCGGTTCAGTGAAACAGGACTGAAACGAGGGTGACTCGGTTCAGAAAGGGACTTTGTCCACTAAGATAGTCTTGGAAATGAGTCTTGACTAATAAGAAATGATTCTCTATGATTTTGTGTGTATTCCACAAAGTTTCATGTTTTATGTTATGATTATTGGGATTTCATTTCACATCTATGATTTATCCCATGTTATGATATTATGAGCTCTTTTGCAGGTTAAGATTTCCAAAAGATATGTTCTTATGTATATGATGTGATTGATATTTCTTTTGTTTTCCCTTACTGAGCATTTGAGGTCACCCTTTTATGTTTTCTTTTCCCCAGGATATAAAGAAAGGTTTTAGGTATAAAAAAAAGGAAGATCTTTATGGGAGATGTTGAAGATAATTCACCATGATTAGAAGATAAAATTTCGAGTTTCCAAAGAAACTAAACTATCACGGTCCTTGTGTGTGTGTTTTGTTATGTACTAACTATTTCACAAAAGTAATGTAATGTTCATGTACGTCAGGCTTCGGGTCTCTACAATGAGAAACCCCGAAAATCAGTAAACCGACCAAAACTTTTGATCCGGGCATCTGTTGGAGCACCAGGACTAATTAAATCGAAGCTAATGATGAGATCTAGAGGCACATATATTCAAAATAGTGAGGCAGTCTAAGGTGAGGAAGATATTAGTGTTATAAGAAAGTTGAAAAAAGTTCTCCAACTTCAAACGACCATATCTTTTGCTTCGGGTGTCCGTTTGGGCTCTACCACATATCAAATCAAAGCCAACGAAGAGTTATATGCACAAATTCAATAGAAGAATGCTTCTTTTGTGTTTCTTGACCCCAAAAACCCCTCTAAAGGCCTCCAAATCCCTGTTTCTGTCACCGGTGTCCCATCGAACTTGTCTTCAAACGGACCTAACATTCGATCAGTGTGTCAGTTCGGACTCCTCCACCTGGCAGATCATAGATCATTCCATGAGCTTCAGTTTGACTGGTCGCGGAGCCAACATGCACTCCTAGATCATATGTTATGGACTTTTTAGTGGGTATCAGGTTTGTTATGTTTTTCGATGCCTCGTTTCTGGCACCTGTTCCCCGTCAGTTTTTTTTAAATGGTCGTAACATTTGATCTGCTTGTCCATTCGGACTCTTTCACATTTCAGGTCGAAGATCATTTCAGGATCTTTGATTTGACAGGTTGCAGATCTAAAACAGAATCTCAGATCATAAGTTATCTATGTTTATGTGAGTCCAATGTTTTTGACTCTTTATGACCGTTTTGACGGGTTTTAACGGTTGCTCCATTTATTTCTATTTCATTGGGTTTCCATGACTTGTTATCTTTATCAATGGTTTTTTGTGGGTTATTATGGTGATTATGTTGAATTATTAATGGGTTTTCCAGAGTTGTCATGAGTTTTCATGCGTTCTCATTCTTTCTAATGCCTTATTCATCATATGCTTCTCCATCTGTTTTCATGCGTTTTCATGATTTTTCATCCCTTATCATGACTTTTTATACTTTTTCATGTGTTTCCTTGATTATTTATTATTTAATATGTATTATTTATAATATACTTTAATTTATTTATTATCTATTATTTCTAACTAGTTATTTATTATTTATTATTTATTATTTATATTTATTTATTATTTATTATTTATATTTATTTATTATTTATTATTTATATTTATTTATTATTTATATTTACTTATTATCTATTATTTAGTATTACTAACAATAAAATATTATTATTATTATTAATATTCATTACTGGTTATTTATTATTTATTATTTATTATTTTGTATTTATTATTTTGTATTTATTATTTTTATTTTCTATTTATATTCATTATTTATTCATTATTTATTTATTATTTATTTAATATTTAATATTTAATATTTATATTTATTTAATATTTATATTTATTTAATATTTATATTTATATATAATTTATTATTTAAATTTATTTATTATTTATTATATATTATTATTAATTATTAATTATTAATTATTAATTATTTATATTTATTTATATTTATTTATTATTTATTATTTATATTTATTTATTAATAATTATTTATTATTTAGTTATTATTTATCATTTATATTTACTTATTATTTATTATTTATTATTAATTATTAAATATTTATTATTACTAATAATAAAATATTATTATTAATAAAAATATTTGTTTCTGGATATTTATTATTTATTATTTATTATTTTTATTTATTATTTATATTTAGTATTTAGTATTTATTATTTATTATTTATTATTTATTATTTATTATTTATTATTTATTATTTATTATTTATTATATATTATATATTATATATTATTTATTATTTATATTTATTTATTTATTATTATATATTATTTATTATTTATTAGTTATATTTGTTATTTATATTTATTATTTATTGATTATTTATTATTATTTATATTTATATTTATTTATTATTTATATTTATTTATTATTTATTATTTATATTTATTATTTATATTTATTATTTATATTTATTGTTTATTGTTTATATTTTTTACTTATTATTTATATTTATTTATTATTTTGGATTTATTATTTATATTTACTTATTATTTGTTATTTATATTTATTTATTATTTATTATTTATTATTTATTATTTATATTTATTTATTATTTATTATTTATTATTTATATTTATTTATTATTTATTATTTATATTTATCTATTATTTATTAATTATTATTTACTATTTATTATTTATTATTTATATTTAGTTATTATTTATTATTTATATTTATTTATTATTTATTATTTATATTTCTTTATTATTTATTATTTATTATTTATTATTTATTTATCATTTATTATTTATTATTTATTATTTATTATTTATTATTTATTATTTATAATTTATAATTTATATCTATTATCTATTATTTATTTATTATTTATTATTTATTATTTGTTATTTATTATTTATTATTTATTATTTATATGTATTATTTATTTATTATTTATTATTTATTATTTATTATTTATTATTTATTATTTATTAATTATTAATTATTATTTATTATTTATATCTATTATTTATTTACTATTTATTATTTGTTATTAATTATATTTATTTATTATATATTATATATTATATATTATTTATATTTATTTATATTTATTATTTATTATTTATTATTTATTATTTATTATTTATTATTTATTATTTATTATTTATTATTTATTATTTATTATTTATTATTTATATTTATCAATTATTTATATTAATTTATTATTTATTATTTATATTTATTTATTTTTTATTTTTTATTTTTCATTTATCATTTATCATTATTTATTATTTATTATTTATTATTTATTATTTATTATTATTGAGTTTATATCTATTATTTATGTATTATTTGTTTTTTCAATAAATATATATAAGTATATTAAATTCTGTTTATTAACCACATGACGAGCTTGCTGGAGTGGTAAAGTCTATGGAAAATGTGCAAGAGGTTAGGGGTTAAAATCTCATCAAACACAGTATTTCATTATATTGCATGGGGCATGTGCATGAGATGTGCATGCATGGATAAATAAAGTAAATATAATAATACGAAATAAACAAAATAAACAAAATAAATAAATAAATAAATAAATAAATATATTAATTAAAAAATAAATAAATTAAAAAATATTAAAAAAATTAAAAAAAATTAAAAAATTTTAAAAAACTGCCACTAAATCATTTAGAGGCGGTTTAAACTACCGCTAAAAAACAGCCACGAAACGTTCTGCGACAGTTTTAAAAACCGTCGTGAATAGTTTCCTGACGCACGATTTCGCGGCGGGTTTTCAAAACCACCGCCAATCTATTTAGTGGCGGTTTAAATCATCGCGAAACGAAAAAAAACCACTGCTAAATCATGATTTTACCATTGTGAAAGGGTAGTGATCAGACACTGGATAAGGCTGAATAGGGACTATGTGTAGATCCTACGGTTGTGATAGTCTTGGCACCATCCATTATTCCAGACGCAGGTGCTGATGCAAAGTTCAGGGAAGGCTTTATGAGGATAATGAAGAACTTTCAGGGAGCACCGCCCCCTACCCCATAGATCGATGATTTGAATCAGGTCTTTCAGTAGTAGTATCCTCCTATAGTCTCAGTGGATGGAGGACCCCAGACTGTGGATTCAAGGCTAGAATCCATGCTAATGATCTTTGAGCATCTTGAGACACCTTCAGAGAGGAGGGTTATTCTCGCTATATATATGCTTCGGGACTCCGCCAAGTGGGGGTAGGATGTGATCTCACAGGCGGGACACCAGTGGGTCATGGCCTGGAATGAGTTTCAGGGCATCTTCTTTGACTACATCTATCCAGAGACCTTGAGGGCTGATTGAGCCTTACAGATTATCATTCTGGAGTAGGGTTCTCATTCAGTTATGGAGTATTCCTCTCACTTTACTGAGCTGCAACATTTCATGCCTATTCTAAAAGGAGACAAGTTATTCCTGGAAAGGAAGTTCATGGATGTTATGAGGCATGACATCCGATCACAGGTGAACATCTTCCGGTTGACATCTAACTCTTCTACAGTCAACCAGGCACATATCACTGAGCGCAATCTGAGGGAATCAGGTGTTGTGAGCCCACGAGGCTCGGCATCTAGAGTTATTATTCCTCTTACTGACAGAAGGACGCGCCATAGGGAGTCTACGTGCATAGATCCAAGGATGCGATATACTTATTCTGGTAGTCAGGTGGTGTGCTACTAGAGTAGGATGAGCATGCATACATGGCCATGCTGCCCGAGAGACCTAGTGGAGTGCCGATCCTACGGCATGATGGGTCATCTTCAGTACCTCAATCAGATCTTCTCTCTAGCAGCTGGTGACATGGGTTCTTCTATTACTCCTCCTTCATGAGATGCACCACCAGTTTCTCACCAGTCTGGGAACTGGAGTTCTTACGACCGTTCATGCCGAGGTGGAGGTCGGGGCCATGGATTCTAGTTGGCCAGTTTTTAGAAACAACATGGTGGATCAGCTGAGGGTGGAAAAATAGGGTCATAGGGACGCGGTGCAGGTCAAAATTTTGTAGTGGAGTAGACCCAATAGGAGTAGGTTTCCAAACCCTCTACAGTGCGAGGTACGATCTTAATTGCCTCAGTTTTAGCTTCTTCACTTTTTTGATACAGGGGCTTCCCATAGCTTTATATCTGTTACTGTTGTGGAGAGCCTTGGGCTCTACATCTTTTCTTCTACTTATATCATGACACTAGACACTCCATTGGGGACTAGAACGGTCATTGTATGTCAGTTCAAGGAGTTCCCTCTAGAGTTTGGTGGGTGTCACTTTTTATGGGACCACTATGTCCTTGAGATGATAGGTTATGATTTCATTCCCAGAATGGACTGGCTAGATCCATTCCAGGAAATCGTCGATTGTTATCGCCGCAAGGTGAGTTTCCTATCACTAGAGGATGGATCTTTTCTACATAAGGGAGAATGGGATGTCTAGGTAAGCAGAGCGAGACCCAAGTATCATGGGTTTTGATGAGTTACAACCCAAATTTCTAGACTATATCTGGTTGACAAGGGGTTTCCCTAGATGGACTTTCCTCTATTAGTGGATCGTTTTAGATATGTCTTTCTAGAAGACTTTTATGTTTTTCTTTTGGAGCTTGAGGTATACTTTTCTATTTTTCTTGTGCCAGCAGCGGCACCCGTGTCCATTCCTCCTCATAGGATAGCTACACTAGAGTTACATGAGCTCAAGAAGAAATTGGAGGTGTTGTAGGAAAAGGGATTCATCCGACCCAGTACATCTCCTTGGAGTTTTCACGTACTTTTTGCGAAGAAGGCAGGTGGTACCCTCAGGCTTTGTGTGGATTATCGGAAGTTGAACCAGTTGATGGTCAAGAACTAATATCCATTACCAAGCATTGATGGTCTCTATTATTAGCTTCGAGGAGCTTGGGTGATTTGGAAGATTGACTTGAGGTCTGGTTACCATCATTAGCACGTTGGACCATCAGATATACCTCTTATAGCCTTTTGGAGCAGGTATGGTCTATACGAGTATATGGATATATCGTTCAGTATCACGAACACGCCTACAGATTTCATGGAACTGATGAACCAAATGTTCCATCCATACTTGGATTCCATCATGGTGGTTTTCGTGGAAGATATCATGGTGTACAATCACACTCGACACGACCATGCCAAACAACTTTATATCGTTTTGAGTACACTCAGAGAGCATCAGTTATATGCTATGCTCTCAAAATGAAACTTTTGGATGGATCAAATTCACTTCTAGGGTTATGTTATCTTTAAGACAGGAGTTTCAGTAGAACCAAAAAAAGTGAGAGCAGTAGTTTCCTGGGAGCAGCTGAAGAACTTTTTTGACGTATGTAGTATTCTAGGAATGGATGGATTCAACATCCGCTTCATTCAAGACTTTTCATGCTTAGCAGCACCATTGACATGTCTTACTATGAATGGTGTAAGGTTCTTTGGTTAGATACTTGTGAGTAAGAATTTTAGAAGGTGAATGAAAGGTTTACTTAAGAACCAATACTAGTGCTTCCAGATCCGAGAAAGATATATATTTTTTACTGTGAAGCTTCAGGTATCGGGCTGGGTGTTTTGCTTATGAATGGAGAAGGAGTCGTTGTGTATGGGTCTCGACAGTTACAGCCCCATTAGAAGAATTACCTGAGGCACAATCTGAAGTTGGCTTCAGTTGTTCATGCCCCACACTTTTGGAGACAATACGTTCTGGGAGATAATTTTTTGGTTTTAGTCAACCAAAATAGTCTCAATTACATCTTCACTCAGCATGATTTGAATTTTAGACAGTGAAGGTGGTTTTATTACCTTCAGTCGTTTGACTATGCGAATTCTTATAAGCATTGGAAAGGGAATGCAGTGGCTGATTCATTGAGAAGAAGGACATAGATACAGGTTGTTCAAGAGGTTAGTAGTGAGTGGCATCTTATGGATCTGTTCTCTAATATGCTTTTGGATGTGACTGAAAGATAAGGGCATATGTTTCTTTCTTCTGTAGCTGTTTCCTATATCCTTCTTGATCGAGTGCGAATGATGCAGTGACCAGACTCAGAATTCCTAGTCCTACGGGAGAGTGTGTGTGGAGAGGACCCTTTTCCTAGATTTACCATAGTCTAGGATGCAATCATGCATTTCCAGGGGCGCATATGGGTGCAAGTAGGCTTACACGAGGAGCTGATGCGGGACTTTCATTCCTTAGTTTGGGTAGTTCATCCTGGTGTCACCAAGATGTATCGTGATATACAATGTCAGTATTGATGGCCAGGTATGAAGAGATAAGTATCTAGTTTCTTCATGATGTGTTCCACCTGTCAACAGGTGAAGGAGGAGCATCAGCCACTAGTAGGTCTTTTACAACAATTACCCACTCTTGAGTGGAAGTAGAATGATGTGGAGATTTATTTCATGATAGGTTTACTGAGGTCACCTCGAGAGAATGATGCAGTTTGGGTTGTCATTGATAGACTCACAATGGATGCTAACTTCTGGCTGATCAAGGAGAACATCAATGTCGATTAGCTGGGATTGTTTACATCCGTGAGATTGTGTTCTTACATGTAGGTCCACACTTCATTGTTTTAGACAGATATTCCTATTTTACTTCTCGGGTCTGGTAAGGGCTTTATAAGGCTTTGGATACACTTGTACTTTTGAGTACAGGTTACCACCCCCAAACAGATGGCCAGTCCGAGCTTATGATATAGTTGCTTAAGGATATGCTTTTTGCATGTATTTTGGATGTTGGAGGTTCTTCTGAGAATCACATACTTCTTGTGTAGTTTTCCTACAATAATAGTATTCAAGAAACTATTCAGAGGGAAACTTATGAGGATTTGTATGGTAGGCCATGCTGATCACCCTTATATTGGCTGGAGGCAGGAGAGGCTAAATTGCTAGGACATCATCATGTTCAGGAAACCTGTGAGAAGATAGATTTGATTTGGAAGAGGATGCCAACTGCACAGTTTCGAAAAAAGTCTAATTTTGATCAATGGAGATGACCTCTAGTTCGAGGTTGGGGATCAGGTTTTTCTATTTGTCACACCGAGGTTGGGAAACAACATGATTAGGAGACATGGTATGATTTCATGGAGGTATGTCAAGCCGTTTGAGGTGTTGGAGAGAGTAGGGCCAGTTTCCTATCAGTTTCAGTTACCTCATAGGTACCTAGTAATGCAAGGATTTTTCCATGTTTCTCAACATCGACATTACTTCTTAGACCTGTCTCATGTTTTTCAACATGAGTAGTTTGAGTTAGAGATGAACACCTAATTCGAGGAGCATCCTATCTTGATTATTGATCGAAGTATGACGGTTCTATGTTGTTATTATGTCTCTCTGGTATGAGTGTTATAACATCATGGGTGAGTACAAGACTAGACTTGGGAGAGGGAGGCTGATTTACGAGCAATGTGGCTGGACCTATTCAAGGTTTCTTCTTCTAGGTCGCCTTACTAGGGAAATTCGGGGATGAATATATCTAGGGGGGTGTTTGTAAGAACCTGAATCTTCTTTTCAGGTATGTTTTCTTCATTCGGTTCATTATTGAAAAAATGGGAATTTCTAGAAATTTTTGAAGTATATGTCGTGTACATTATGAGTACACGACGTGTATTGGGTCGCCGCAGGAGGCCGTGTGATGGCCACACACACAGACATGTGGGGGTGACCTAGAGGATGCCTATAGCGGAGTACCGAAATGGATAGTACATGTTGTGTACTTCCAAAGTACATGCCATGTATTTTTTTCATTAAACGTACCAAGGTCGCGTCTAATAATGAGAAACACCTTTTTATCCTCCTAGTTCTGCCGAGAGCTCCCGTACGACCACGATCTTTCTCCAAGCCCCCGACCGAGCATCAAATCTCCGATTAGACCACTGTCCATTGCGTTGGGATCACCTCGGTAAGCTCTCACTTTGGATTGATCTTCGTTTCCCAATTCCTCATCCTTGTCAAGTAATCCTCTATTGATTGTTTTAGACGTTTTTGTAAATATTTGGCATTATATGGTGAATAAACCCCTGATAATCATGTATATTGATCTTCCAATGCCAAGGTATGTGGTTTTTGAATTTTTCATGAAATTCATTGAGTTATATATGCAAAATTTACAATACCCATTAATGGGTTATTGCACATACACTGTTTCGGAACTATTGTTTTCCTCCTATGCTTGTATCCTTTAGTAGAGGCTAATTGAATGTGAATAGGGTCAATTGATATGCTTTGGAAGTGTTTTCCCAAGCATGATTTCATATTTTGACAGTTGGGTCTAGTTTGCCTATTAGGCTATTGTTTACCTTCCATGCCTTGTATAGTAGGGTGGGGTGTGTGTATACTTACGTGCTGTTATGTTGTAGACTTCTAGCCAAGTAGTTATTGAGGTTTAAATTGGACAATACACATTACTATATCTAGTTGACTTACCTAGGGCTGTGAGACTAGGTGTAGTAGACCATAAAGAGAATGGACGTAAGGGCTTCTCTAGAGTGTTTGTTTTACATACGATGCGAGACCATATGGTAAATTGACATAAGTGCTTCCTCAGAGTGTATGTAGTTATTTGATGTGAAACATAGAGGTAATGTGATGTAAGTGCTTCCCTAGAGCACCTTTATTTACCGATACGAGATTATAGGAGGAATTGACGGCAAGTGCTTCTTCAAAGAGTCAATGCGTAAGCTGAACCAGAGGGGTTATACCGAGTGTACTACCATGTGGGTTGCTTGTGTATCTAGTTAGGACCATAGGGGGTAGGTTATTAGTACTTACTAGAGGGTTACCTTTTGTGTTTAGATACTTTCTTGTGATGCTAGGCAGGACAAGAGGGGATAGGCTGTGAGTACTTCCTAGAGGGTTACCTGTCTGTGATTACCTATTTTGATTAGCTGTTTCTTGATATATGAAACTGAATGCATTGAAACTGTGGATTATTACTGCAAATTAATTCCTTGTTTACTGCTTTCTGTACTTTTTACCTGCCATATATTCACTGACTGTTATCCATATATCTTGTGGTGGTTGCCTACTGGGATTTTTCTTTACACCCTGTTTGGGCTATGATTTTGGGCCCAAACAGATTATATTGTTATAGGTATACATATGGGAAAGCACCCTTCTACTTCAGGTACTTGATTTACTATGGAGCTGGAAAGTAAGGGACCAATCTATGGATTGCGATTCTAAGGAGTTGTTTACTTTATTTCTTTTGGACATCAGTTTAGTACTATTGTATTCTATCATTGTGATTTTTTTCTACATTCCTATACATATGTGTCATGCATCATTCATATATATATCTGTGCTCCAGTTTATTATTTTTAGTTTTCCGTTTACTTTTTTTATGGATTAGTCCTTCTTCCTTAATTGCTATTTGTCTTACAACCACTGTGTTACTTGGACAATGAGGGCATAGTTTCCACACTATCACACCCAAGTCCATCACTGTTAGTCGATAGCCTTTTGCGTTTAGGTAAATTCTCTTGAGGCCATGTGACCAACTGGGTTCGGGGGGCCTTTGGGTAGTTTCTGGAACTGGTACATTACATTATCCAATAATCATCACCTAAAGATTCATAAGTGAATTTTTGTTCTAACTGAGAAAGGAATGGAAGATGTTCCACTTAATTTAATAAAGAAATTCTAGTCTTTCTTGGTTGATTTACATCACAAATTATACTATCACTAGAGCGATTCTTAAAAAACAACTGATTTGGGGTAGGTGATTGAGAAATATTTTCTTTAACATTATCTTTATCAGAAATATCTTGTACCAAGGGATAAAAATTAGTTTCTGAGAAGACACATGATGATGTAGGTTGGGGTTGTTTAAAAATAAAAGGATTAGTTTCATCAAAATTAACTTGTACCATTTCTTCAATTTTACTAGTATTTGTATTAAAAACACTATAAGACATAAGAAGTTTCGTAGTATCCTAGGAAAATTCCTTCATTAGACTTTTCTGTGAATTTATGTAAATTATCTATAGTATTCAAAATTAATACAATGCAACTAAATACCATGGATTAAAAAAGTCTAGGTTTTCTACCATTACACAATTCATTGGGGTTTTATTTAGAAAAGGTCTAATCAAAACATGATTTATAGAATAGAAGGAATTATATACAGATTCATCCCAAAACTTCTTAGGAATAGAATATTCACTTATCATGGTTCTAGTAATATTTTCAAGAATTTGATTTATTCTTTCAACAAAAAAATTCTTTTGAGGAGTTCATGGAGCTGAAATGTAATGAGTAATTCCTTTTTACTACAGAAAGATTGAAAATCAGGAATTTGAAATTCTCCTCAATGATCACTATGAATAGTTATCAAAGGAAGGTTTGTATCATTTTTAGCATGGCCTCCAAAAAAAATTTAAATGTGAAAACGCTTCATACATCATTTCTAGAAAATAAACCCACGTTAATCTAGTGTAATAATCAACTAAGATAAATACGTAATATTTACCTCTAATACATCTAGTTAGTGTTGGACCAAAAAGATCCATATACACTAACAATAATGAATCAGAAGTTGATACTTCACGGATCAATTTAAATCTATATTTATGTTTTTTTCTATATTGAAAAGGATCAAAAACTTTTGAAGAATCAATTATAAGCTCTATTAGATCCTTAACAACTCTATTCATGAAGATTTTTCATATGTTCCTAAGGTTAAAATGTCCTAAACTTTTACGCCAAATCCAAGATTTATCTTCCATTACACTAAGGTAAGGTATAGCTTGGCTCCTAAGGTCTTCTATGTTTTTCATATATAATTTCTCTTGCCAGTGGGAAGAAATAATAAACTCTTCCTTGGAATTGTGTACTAAGCATTTATCATTTCTAAAATTCACAAGGTAACCTTAATCACATAATTGAGTTATGCTAATGAGGTTATTCGTAAGACCCTTAAAACATTAAAAATTTTAAATTAATGTTTTTCCAGGAAAAAGAATGTCAACTATACCAACAATTTCTTCTTGAGCTTTACCTCTAATAGTTTCTTTTCCTCCTTTCGTTCTAATAATATTTTCAATGATGTTTTTTCTACCAGTTAGATGTCAGGAACATCCACTATCCATGTACCATGTATTTATATTGGTATTTTCATTTTTCCCCAGAAAATAAAAGAGATTGATTTTTAGAATCCAAACTTTCTTTGATCTATAAATTTCAGAAAGTATGTTATTAGAAATCCACATTTTTGTAGAAAAAAGGCTTTATGAAAACCTAAATATTGGGTTTTATTAAAAGAATTTTTTTTCCTAATCTCCACCAAACTCACATTTAGTACATAATGGATCACATTGAAGAATAAAATAGTTATAACTAAAAACTAATTTATAATAGGCATAACCAAAAAAATAATGATTCCCTAAAGGAAAATTTGAGAATACATCTTGTCAAAATTTTCCTTACCTACGGTAAAATGTGAAATAAAATTTATTAAGGAAAATATTTCTGACATTAGTTTCATCACCAAGTTCTTATCTTCAAAAATAATAGTTTTAGAACTAGAGTTTTCCACTAAACATTTTTCTTATTAATTATATTTTCAAATCCCTAAAAATTTTATCCTTATTTGAATTAACTAACTCATTGTTTTTTGAAATACTTTCTGTATTCAATGTTATTTATCAAGATCTCTAGAAATATCTAATAGTACTTTAATTAAAATATATATTCTAGAAATTTCTTTATAAATCATTTTATTGAGTTTAGAATTTTCATTCTCAAGATGTTTAACAAACCTATATACTTCTTAAAATGAAGGTATGGACTTATTTTAATCATAAGAGGAATCTTGTTCTGAGAAATCATAATATTTTTATCATTAGTATAATTTTTTTAAAGACTCATTGGTGAGAGATTCATCATTGTGCACCTTATCTATTATATAACAATTTTCAATTGGAATTATTGCTTGTTAAATGAGATTCATCTGAACAGATGATTCAAAATCTAAAGATTAATATGATGAGTCAACGCTAATGGCTATCCATATATCATTAGCTTTCAAGACCTTATTAGCTTTATAATTATAATAATTCTTTATATTCATCTCATTATTTTTTCCTACCTATCATTTTCTTATGCATAGGAAAATTCGGCCTTATATTCCCGACTCTTTTGCATTCATAGCAAGTGACTTCCAAGTCTTTCTTGTCCTTTCATTCATTCTTCTTATATCTATACTAAATGTCTTTTTTTCCAACTATATTGTTCATCCATTGAGCAAGATTAACTATCTCATTCCTAGAATGTTCAATTTCACTAGATTGAGATAAAATAGTAACATTCTTTGACTTGGATCTTGTAACCCATTCATGAGTCTTAGATTTAGTAGTAATAAAAGCTACAGTTCCATTTCCATTATTCTTCTTATTCATATCAGAAGCTCTATTCATTCTGGTTTCATGTTGAAAAATATTTCCAAAAACCTCATCAAGAGTAATTTGAGATACTTTCTTATTCTCATCCATAACTATCCTCTTAGATTATAACTCACTAGGAATATTATCAATAATCTTATCTATAAGAGCCTCATCATCAAGACCTATTTTCTCCTACAGATTTTAAATTATTGACAATAGTCACAAATATTTGTTTCTCTTTCAAAACAGGTTCTCCATAGGGTAATAAAAATCCATGATATTCAACCCAGAGCATAGCTCTTCAAGTTTTTATAAAATTTGATGTACCAAAATGTGTAACATAAAGTTTCTTCTAGATACATTCATTATCTTTACAAGATGAAATTACACTGTACATATTCCTAGTCATAGAAAACAACAATGTATTGTGTACCTTGTAATTTAGTTGATACTCTAGATTTTCTTAGTTGGTGAAGGTTTTTAATTCCTTGTAAATAATTTTGTAACCCCATTAAGCTTTGAAAAATTGATTACTCAAGTGTTAATAACAAAAGGCCTCATTCTATCTCTCTAATAATAATAATCATAATCATAAAAAATTAGTGGTCTTGTAGGATTTAAATTGTCAATCAAACCGAAATTCATTCCTTACATTCTACAAGATTTTTTTTTTCAAAAAAAAACATGTTAATAGAATAGGTTTATAAACAGATATAAAATTTCACTAAGAAAATAATAATCATTAAAAGTTAAGCAGGAAAATTAAAAACAAATAAAAATTTGATCATGAAAACTTATATGTGAATATATGTATTTTAGAGACCTCCTTGGATACTAATTGTAGGGTGGAAATATTAATACTGATTCAAAATTACAAGAGGGGTGAAGTGTGCTTTTAAAAACATTCATTTTTTACTATAAGGGAAACTATGTTTAAAAAATCTAAAAAAGGAAAATTCACAAGACCTATTTTAGTTCTATTAAACAAACATTCAATGTTCTAAAAATATGGTTCCGAAAATGAATCTTATGGAATGTTTACAAGGAAAGGATTCTACCTTAAAGCGGAAAGTGTCTTTATTATCTGAGTATTAAATAGTAAATTAAATTTAAAGAATGTTATACATCCTTTCTTTATCAAAATGAAGTGAAAATATACACGAAAAAAACAAGAAACAAGAATTATATCTTTTGACACAAAGATTATTTTATCCCAAAACGTTGGATAAAGGTCACTCAATTTATACATTCAAGAAAGTATGTCTTACCCACACCATGGTATGCCCTTTATAGGAATTTTGGAATCTGTCTTCCTATCCCTACAAGCCCTCGATCATTAAGGTAGTCGACACATTTGTTTCTTATCCCCAAAAGACCTCTAACTTTATGGTATTCAACACCTCTGTCTTCATATCGCTAGAAGACCTCAATTTAACTCAGCAACAATTGGAGTTTCATGAAGAATGTTGAACAAGGTGTTCATTATGCACAAGGCATGATAGTCTCTCTCCCAAGATATCACTTCATCTGCCTGAAATATCAAGAGTGGAAATATGTAATTCTTGACCTTGAGCTTGCTCAAATGAAGTCATATTTATAGGAACCTCTCTAATGGTCGTCTCCCTCTTCCAATGGACACATTTTTCTTGAATCTTTGAGGTACCTATACAAATGTCACTCTAAAAACGTTTTTTAGAAACAGATGGTACGACCTTGTTTCATAACAAGTGTATGGAAAATTCTATTACATAAACAAATATACTTTTCAGAGTCTATGGATAAATAGAATTCAGAGCCTATCCAAATAATCATTCAGAGTCTATTATGAAAGGATATTCAGAAAAATTAATTCTAATTCAGAATTCTATAGATTTCAGAGTCTGAATTTTAAGGAATTCAGAATCTGAATTCTAATGAATTCAGAGATGAAATTCTATAGAATTCAGATTCTAAAATCTATGTAATTAAACGTATGAATTCTGAGGATTTTGGAATTATAATTCTGAGGAATTCAATGTCTTAATTTTAGGGAAATTGGAGCTTGTATTTTAGAGAATTCAGAGTGTAAAATATGAGTAATTTAGAGTATGAATTTTAGAGAATTCAGAGTCACAATTTTCAAGAATTCAGAGTCTGAATTTCAGAGAACTTGGAATCTTAATTTCATAGAATTTGGAGTCTGAATTTCTGAGAATTTCGAATCTGAATATCAGAAAATTATGAATTTTAATTTCAACGAATTCAAGGTATGAATTTTAGAAAATTCGGAATCGAAAAACATAACACTATATATCAAAAGAATTATAAAATTCCAATGTTTCATATTTGAACCCTATTTTTAGACGTAATAATTAAATGAGTTATATTTAGAGAGATTATGAAATTAAAAAAGAAAACTAGGATAAGGATAAAAATTTCCATAGAGAAGGTCAATTTTCTTTATCAAAATAATCCTTACAGAAAACATTTTCCTTTATGATAAAGTTATTGTGATTTTAAACACATATAGAAATGGAAGATTCATAAAGAACCCTTATTGACTCAACATCAAGTTCCCAATGATTCTGATGAACTTCCTATAATAATAATTGTGAATAAATTTTACCCAATATCATGGATATTGTGTTCACATTATTTTGATGGAAGTAGTTATAAGTGATCTCAACCTAAATTACCAAATAGTTTAGTCACCATAAAAAATAAGATACATTAATATACTAGGAATTACAAATAAAATAAATAAATTATTTTATAGTTTTTTTGAGAACATCATTACCCCCCAGAATATCATTTCATATCATTCATAATTCAATTATTGGAGGCCTGGGTAATGAAAAAATAATAAATAGTTTATCTTAGATGCTCAGTATGTGAATAGATACAATGAAATCTACAATAGAATATATAAACCATGAATAATATATAAGAAATAAACGATGACCAAATAATTCCATAATAAAATTACATGATGTTGAAAATTATCCATTAATATAATAACTTTTCAAATAATCATAGGGACATCAATAAATGATTTCATAATGTAGTAATGATAATATTAGAAAAATTAGTCATACCATCGATGCCTTTGTGTCAAGACATATAAAAATGGTATGTCATTTTTCATATCCCCAACCTATTTTTTAATTTTCCATCGAATACATCACAGAGTTATATAATTCTTCACGTCACCTACTAATCAATATTTCTAATTCATTAATAATATTAATGAACAATATAACTCATTCAGTATGCCTTGATAATAAAAAACACTCTTACTTGGAAGAACAATATGGAAAATTTTGAATATTTTTTTTAAATTAATAATCATTAACCATATTGTGATGGACCAGACCTCTCCAGTCCATTAATTTGTGAAAATGCGCTCTTAGAGGTGTTCTGGGAGGTTAAAGTGACTTGGGGTGTGTTTGGGTGGACTTTTAAGGGAAACTAAAGGGCTAACGCTTTTGCACGGGAGGAACACGGTTTGTCTAAACCATGCAGCCAAACCGTGTGAGTTTGGTGTTGGAGGCAGTGGATAATTCATGGTTAGTGCACAGTTTGTCTAACCGTGCATCCTAACCGTGCGAGGAGTGTTTGACTAGGCAGTAGAAACTGCACCGTTAGCGAACGGTTTGTCTAACCATGGGAGCAAACCATGCATGCACTTAAATTTAGATCATAAAGTTGTGGATCTCAATTGTTTCGCCTCTAACTTGCTCGTTTAATCCCCTAAGCGGCCACAACTCGGTATTACCCTTCTTTGAAGGTAAGAGAACCTCTCCCAATCTTTTTGGAGGTGATCCAAAGGCTTCTCTTGGATAATAAAAGATGGTTTCTTGAGGTATGTGATCGTTATGGTTTGGTTTCATAGATCTACGTAGATCTACTCATCATCTTCACTCGGTTTCTTAGATCTATGCTTTTTATGGGCAGATCTAAGTGTATGTATGACAAACATGATGATCTTTGGTCTTGATCTTTCTAGTAGGAGAGATCTAAGGTGGGGTTTTGGAGAATCGACCCGAGATTCTTGAGCGTTCTTTGACCATTGTGGTTTCGTCAAAAACCATCGAGGTAGGGGATTCGTTGCTTCCCTTTCTTTTACATGAAACCATAATGTTAGCTTGTTTTATCCCACTGGATGAAAATGGAATTGATATAATAAATATTTTGAACTAGATAATGAAGTAGTATCGATCGTATGTTATTGCCTCTTATTTTCTAGATAGTGTGATATCTGTGCTTGGTTTCCCTAGCTATTGTTCTTGATGGAAATCCATAAAGAACGTAAATTGGGATTAACTGATTATTAGTTTTCCAAAGATAAAGAGGTATGAAAATGAATCTGGTTCTTTTAGTAATTTGATATTAATCAAATTGGCGTAGTAAGCATATTTAATCATTTGTGATAGCTTACTGGTTAGGTTCCCAATTTTGGAACCAACAGATTATAAATTTGTTAATACAAGATGGTTTAATGATTTGATTGTTTGATAGTTCCTTGAAGGGTTCTCAGTTAATATCTAGATTGTTAAAGGTCCAAGAGCCCAATTGATGTGATGTTTTCATTCCAACAACATGTGTTGTGATGTGATCCTTGATGGTTATTGTGATATGTGGGGGCATAGAGGCCTTTTGGATGTGGTAGCGGATGACGCCTAGAGTGGAAAGATGTATCAGTTTAGGCATGTGGGTGTCGAGTAGGACACCAGGGATAATGGAATGGGTTGGATGTGATTGTTTGATGCTTTCTGTTTCTTTTGGTTGATTGTCTACTTTACTTTTCCCCACTACTCAAGGCAGCTGGTCTTACTGACCCTTCTTCCGAAAGAGGTGAAGACGTGTGGGGTATGCCAAATGCTTTCTGTGTTTAGCTTCCCCAGGGAGGATGTGTCTATGCTCTTGCTGTATCTGGCCAAGACACGATAGGGAGTGCATCTACTCACCGTGTTGAGCCCCTTGTGTTAGTAGCATAGAATGATTCTCTAGAATTCTTGGGAATATGGGAAAGTGTTTTTTTAATAAATCTTTGTTTAAATTGGGGTAACCCATGGGGTTGGTGTTTTCTAAAACATAATGATGAGGCTATAATTTTAAAGGGACAATGGACTTTGGGTGTGATGAAAATGAAAAGAAATGTGGAATTGTTCATGGTTAATTAATGCTTAATGAATTAATTAACATAAATTGGTACTAATAAAATGGGAATGATGTAATCTAATAAAGTTCCTTAAATGGTTGTGTGCTTATAGGATACATAGTCGTAGAAGTGGTAGCCTGGAATCCGAGAGACGTTAGCTGTAGTGTATCTAAGAACAGGTTATGCCCATAGTGTGGTTGTGAGTCATATTATATTTTGTAATTTTGTGTTTTTATATGCTACTCCACCCTGTCAGTAAAGGAAACAGACACCTTAGAGATTCTGAGCACTGGGGGGTGTTTTCTCCAACAATCTGGGGGGAGGATGAATAGCTGACAACCCTATTTGGCCCCGCTCGCTTCTCTTGGTAGGTACTTGTACCACTAGTCTAAGCGATTAGTTTTCCCCATATATGTTTGTAGATGGCTGTAATGGCTGGTGGTTATTCACAGTCAGATATTTTGGATATAGTATCCTATGGACTACTATAGGTGTAACGTGTATAGGCTGTGATGGCTTGAGGAACCTTACTCTGTGTATGGGCTGTAATGGCTGGAGGTATAATACTTGACGTATGATACATAGTATGCAAGCTGTGGTGGCTCCCGGAAACTACCTTGTTACTTTTTGTCATGAGTATGGTGTGGTACTTTTCCCAGGTGTCTCCAGGCAAGACATTGAGGTGCACGAGGTGCAGATTGTGGTGCTTCGCCCAGGTGTCTGCAGGCAATCCTTTTTGGAGAGAGATGATCATGACGTGCGACTTTTGGGCAAAGCAGAAAACCAGTGGGGAAGTAGTAGCGAGGTACCCTTTATATTCTTTATTATATGCTATACTCTTGTTTGTTTTACTTGGTTAGAGTAGTCATGGTGAGGTTGAGAACTAAGTATACCTATTTAAGTGATGAGTTAGTTCCACTTGTTGTTCATTGTGCTTTACCATTCTTTCATTACCTTTGCATGAGAGGCTTCGGGGAGGATCCTATTGAGTATACTGTTATACTCAACCTATGTATATAAAAACTATTTTTCAGGTCACTAAGAGCAGGATGGTGATCTGGCTGGTTACTACTAGCTTAGGGTTGGAGGAGCTATTTGGGCTTGTGGTTACTGCTATTTTTAGATTCTTTTGGGTACTTTCAGTTTATCCCCTTTTAGTTGTTGTACTTTTTTCATGACATTCCATTTGTGAACATGGGTTACATTTATATTTCCAGTTATAAGTTGGAGTTGATTGGTGTCTATCTTATCTCTCTCTTCCACATGTGTTCCCTTAGAGGGTAATGCCTCCCATTTGTGTGTTACTATACCCTCGGTGCTAGTCGCCAACCCGGGTCCTACTAAAGGCAGGACTCAGTGGTCATTATCTCCTTTCTCACATTGCCGGCCTAGGAGGGGTACACTTTGTGGGGAGGGTGTCATGATAGAGTGGTATCAGAGGTCTGGTTGAGGGATTGGATGGAGCATGGAGTTAGGCACAAGTGAGGTTGCGTTGGTTGGTAGGTAAATAGTGTCATTCATGTTTACCAAGAGAGGTAAACATTGGAGACCAGCAGAGACATAGGCGTTTAGGTCCCCCTATGATCTTTGGTACAGACCATTATGTTTACAATGGCTACTGAAAAGGTGATACTAGTTGTGGGGTGGAGACCTAGGAAATGATCATGCATCATTATTATTTGTGGCTATGTTTGAATGGGTAGACCTTTGGATATGTTAACCTAAAATGAATAAAAACAATTAATTAATTAATGTTGAGTCTTCCATATTCCAGGTTGAGGAGCTCTAACGGTTTTTTATTTTACAGTTATGGATCTAGGTCAATGTCCTCGTAAGGTTTTCACAGAAAATGTCCAACAGGTTGTTCCAGTAGATCACCATAGGTTAGTGGTTGATAATGAAGACACATGGAGGAAGACACTCCGAGAGTTTCAGGGTCAGAGTCTGCAGAAGTATTAGGGCTCCATTTCAGATGCAGTCATGAAAGACTGGTTGGAGTAGGTTGAGATAGGCTTCAGTTCGATCCATGCTCGGATGGAACAATGGGTGTTCATAGCTATGACGATGCTGCACAGAGAAGTGAGGAAGTGTTGGTTCTTGTTCCTCAGGGATCATGAGGATTCAACGATCTCTTGGGAGGTGTTCCGTGACAAGTTTAGAGTCATGTTCCTTTCTTCAACTATGAAGGTGCCCAGTCGCCAGGAGCCTCTTACCATCCGACAGGGGTTCTCTCTTGTTCGAGAGTTTTGAATCCATTTCATAAAACTTTTATGATATGATTCAGACCAGTTACCAGATGAGGAGGCTAGGGAGAGGCATTTAAAGGAGGCTTTTCTTCCATAGATCCAGCTCCAGGTCACCCCATTTATGCTGAAGATATATCTTAAGGTGTTGGTGAGTACAAAGGTTGTCAAGAGGACTTTGTACAGGACCGGAAAATCATGAGAGGGGGATAATCATGATCCCTCACGATGCAAGGATGTGGTTTGGGGTTCATGGTTTTCAGGGAAGAAGAGTATCCATTCAGCTGGGGGTAAGTCCAAGCCCTTCACATCTCGTTTTTCTAGAGGCTGCAACTCTCAGGCCTATGAAAAGGTATCAGGTGCTTGTTTTTATTATGGTAGTCGTGGCCATCAGCAACAAGAGTGACCATCCTGTCAGAAGGTCATCGTGCACCGGGCGCTAACTCCAGGATCCTCTATTGAGGCTATTCCAGCCGAGGTAGTAGAAGCCATTTGCACCATCTTTAGATCAGCAGAGGGTAGATGGGGCAGCCATAGGACAACCCCATGATTCTCCCCTTCCTCAGAGAGCAGAGCGCATCCGTGTTGGTGGTTGTCATCAGGGTGAGAGAGGCCATAGAGGATGTCATGGCCAGCTTCATGCTCTAGCGTTGTCAGCACTAGACGAGCCATATGTCATTCGAGGTACCCTTTGAATGTTTTCTACATTGGTGTATGCCTTGTTTTATTCAGGAGAGACACACTCCTTCAAATCACCTACCCTTGTCCATGCATTGGGACTTGAGGTAGAGAGGCTTCTAGTGCACTTGGTGTTGACTATGCTAGCTGGAGGACGAGCTGATATATTGGAAATATGTAGAGACTGTGAGCATGTGTTTGGGAATCACCGTTTTTTGGGAGATTTCCTATGTTTACGAATACAACTATATGATGTCATCCTCAACAAAGATTGGTTTTATTTGGTGCAGGCTATCATGGATTGATTTATGAAGAAGGTCGTTTTCTTTGGTGCTAATGGAGAACAAGTGGTGTTCGGTGGCGAGTGAGATCCTCGAATGGGTCATAGGCATGTCACATCCTTATCATCCATGGTGGATGAGATAATTTTGAGTTCTGTAGAGGTTCATTAGTTTGGGTTTCCTAGGGTCATAGAGGAGTACCCTGATGTCTTTCCAGAAGTGGTTGTAGCATTACCCCCTTGATGAGAGATCGAGTTTGGGATCGAGCTACACCCATGAGCATCTCCTATTTCTATGTCTCCATATAGGATGTCCGCTTCTGAGTAACGAGAGCTACGTATACAGCTTGATGTATGTTACAGTGAAGTTTTGGTTGGCCAAGTGTGGCACCATGGGGTGCACCATTTTTGTTCGTGAAAAATGAAGATGATAGTTTGTAGTTGTGTGTCAATTATAGTCTCTTAAACAAAGTTAAAATAAAGATTCACTATCCTCTTCTGTGGATTGATTACTTATTTGATCAACTAAAGGGTTCAAGTTGGTTCTCAAAGATTGACTTTTAGTCATGAAATCATCAGATGCATGTGAAGGATGAGGATATTTCGAAGACTTCTTTTTGTTATCATCATGGGAATTATGAGTTCGTTTTATTGGCGTTTGGCGTAAATAATTTTCCAGTTGTGTTCATGGTATTGATGAATGATATGCTCTATGAGTTCCTAGACATGTTTGTGGTAGTTTTCATCGACGACATCCTTGTGTACTCCATATCTGAAGAGGAGCATGCACAACATCTACAAGCCGTTTGGGGAGTTCTTCATCGACATCAGCTGTTTGAGAAGTTATCAAAGTGTGAGTTTTGGAGTCAAGAAGTCTGTTTGATGGGGGCATGTTGTGTCCCTATAGAGAGTTGTTGTGGACCATCGAAGATAGAAGAAGTTGTGTCTTGGGTATCCACCAAGACTGTTTCAGTGGTGCAGAGTTTCCTTGGTCTCGCAAGCTATTATATGAGGTTCATAGCCAATTTCTCTCGAGTTGCAACTCCTCTGACAGCATTGACCAGAAATGATCAAGCATTATATGGACTGATCAGCGTTAGGCGGATTTCGAGTATCTAAAGGAGAAGTTAGTATGTTCTCTTGTCCTTTGTCTTCTAGTTAAGGGAGTTCAGTTTGATGTATTCTGTGATGCTTCAAATCTGGGTTTAGGTTGTGTTCTCCTGCAGTAGAGGTCAGCTTTTCCTTATGGGTCTCAACAGTTATGTCCCCATGAACACAACTATGCCACCCATGATCTTGAGTCGGCAACCATGGTGTTTGCTATGATATTGTGGATACGTTACCTCATCGGTGAGCTCTTGTGGTTTTCATCAATCGTTAGTGTTTGGTGTATGTTCTCTCCCATCGTGACATGAACATACGACAGCATCGGTGGATGGAGATCTTATAGGAATAAAACATAGAAATATCATATACACCTGGAAAACGGAATGTTGTAGCTGATGAGCTGATCCGAAAGTCGCGTATTGATGTTGTGCGTGAATCAAGAGATTCTTGGAGAGTAATGGAAGAACAGTCAATATTACATCTTGATTTGGGAGAAGTTGGGGTTAGAGGTTGTCTTTTTCAGATGACGGTATAGAAATCCCTGAGGCAGAAGGTAGAAGAATCCCAATTGGGGGATCTAGGGGTGGATGTCTGGAGAGACCGAGTTGTTTGTGGTGAGGCCCCTTTATGGTTGGTCTGAGGATGAACAACACAGAGTGTTGTATCATTGGAGGATTTTTGTTCCTTTTATGATGCGTGATATGGTCCTCATAGAGTTCCATAGTTCATCTTTAGCGGTACATCCTGGTGTGACAAAGATGTACCGATCTGTGAGGAGTCTGTTTTGGTGGCCAGGGATAAAGCATGCGGTTGTGGAGTTTGTGTCACGATGTATAGTCTGCTAGAAGGTGAAGCATGAACACCATGTTCCAGGTGGTCTTCTCCAGCCATTAAATATTTCCCAGTTGAAGTGGAAGGACATCTTAATTGACATAGTTATTGGTTTACCTTGAGATCTGGGAGGACATGATGCTATTTGGGTGGGAGTGGATCATTTAACAAAATCTTCCCACTTTATAGCAGTCATGGAGTCAAGATAAGTGGATGTTTTATTGAGGGAGTATCTAGAGGAGGTGGTGAGACTTCATGGAGTCCCTAGGACAATAATTTCTGATCGAGATCCTTGTTTTACCTCCATTGTATGAAGCGGTCTCCAATAAGATTTCAGATCTCAACTATACCTTAGCACAAGTTTTCATCATCAAACGGATGGTCAAAAAGAGTGAACCATCCAAACTCTTAAAGACATGTTACACTCTTGTGTTCTGGATTTTGGAGGCTCATGGATAAGGCACTTACCCTTGGATGAGTTCTCTTACAATAATATTTTTCACTCCACCATCGGCATGGCACCGTTTGAAGCCTTGTATGGCTGGCCTTTCCATTCTCCGTTGTTCTAGATGGGGGTATAAGATTCATCAATTCTTGGACCAGAACTAGTGAACAATATAACAGAGATCGTTCAGGTGATTCGTGAGAGGATGAAGACAACACAGGATCGTCAGAAAGCATATTCCGATCAATGAATGAGACCCTTAGAGTTAATGTTGGGGATCATGTGTTTCTGAAGGTGACTCCCCGTCATGGGCAGTGAAGGTTTGGGCGTGGAAGTAAGCCTTTTCCCCAGTTTTTTTATCCTTTTGAGTTGTTAGATTGTATTGGAGTTGTGGCGTATCGAGTAGCAATTCCCCATTAGATGAGTCATATACATGAGGTTTTCGATGTATCATAGCTCCATCGTTATCTTCATGACGACTCTCACATCATCGACTGGGGATAGATCGATGTTGATGATGATGCATACATTGAGGAGCTACCTATGGAGATTGAAGACTGCAAGGAGAAGGTGTTGTGTGGTCATTATATTCCTTTAGTTCACGTCTTGTGGCGACATGGTGGCATGGAGGAGAGTACATGAGAACATGAGTCACATATACATGGTCAGTACCCAGAGTTGTTTGATGATTAACTATTTTCATGTATCTTTTTAGATGATTTGGTTATGAAACTTTCATGTTTATGAGATGGCTCCCTTTGTTTCTTTTGTGGCTTGATCTCTTTTGAGATGTATCTCGAGGGCAGATTGTTCAGACCATGTTTCATTTTTTACTTTAGGTGGGTTTTGGATTATCGTGGATGAGAATGTTATGAGAGGTATCTGATGTAATGGACCAGAGCTCTCCATTCCATTACTTTGTGAAAATGCAGTGTTAGTGGAGTTCTTGGAGGTTAAGGTGACTTGAGGTGTGTTTGGGTGGACTTTTAAGGGAAACTAAAGGGCTATATCTTTCACACGGGAGGTGCACGGTTTTTCTAAACCATGCATCCAAACCCTGCGAGGTTGGTGTTGGAAGTAGTGGCTAACGCAAGGTTAGCCCATAGTTTGTCTAACCATGCGGCCTAAACGAGTGAGGATTGTTTGATGAGGCATTAGCGACTGCATGGTTAGCGCACGGTTTGTCTAACCATGTGAGAAAACTGTGCGGGCGCATGTATTCAGATTATAAAATTGTGGATCTCAAATGTTTCACCTCTTACTTGATTGTTTAAGCCCCTAAGCGGCCATAACTCGGGATTACACTTCCTCAGAGGTAAGAGAACCTCTCCCAGGTGTTTTGGAGGCGATCCGAAGGATTCTCTTTTTGAATTGAAGCCAGTTTCATGAGGTATGGGATTGTTCTTATTTGGTTTCTTAGATCTACTTAGATCTACTCCTCCATTTCTCTCTGTTTCTTAGATCTATGACCGTTATGGGTAGATCTATGTGTGTGGATGTCAAATATGATGAGCTTTGGTCTCGATCTTCCTAGGAGTAGAGATCTAAGGTGGGGTTTTGGAGAATCTACATGGGATTATTGAGCGTTCTTCGACCATTGTGCATTCGTCAAAAACCTTTGAGGTAGACGATTTGTTGCTTCTCTTTCTTTTACGTGAAAATGTAATGTTAGCATGATTTATCCCAATCGATGACAATGGAATTGACATAATTAATATTTTTAACCGGATAAAGAAATTGTATCGATCGTATGCTACTGCCTCTTATTTACTAGGTAGTGTAATATCTGTGTTTTCTTTGCTTAGTTGTTGTTCTTGATGGAAATCAACAAAGAATATAAACCAGGATTAATTTATAATTGTTTAGCCAAAGATAAAGAGGCATGAAAATGAATCTGGTTCTTGTTGTAATTTTATGTAAATCAAATTGGTGTAATAAGAATTTTTAGAAATTTGTGATAGCTTACTGGTTTGGTTCCTGATTTTGGAACCAACATATTATAAATATATTAATTCAAGATGGGTTAAATATTTGATTTTTTGATAATTCTATGAAGGGTTATGAGTTACCATCCTGATTGTTAATGTTCCAAGAGCCCAATTGATGTGATGTTTTCATTCCTGCTTCTTGTGCATTGATGTGATCCTGGATGGTTTTTGTGATATATGGGGGCATATAGGACTTTTGGTTGTGGAAGGGGATGGCGCCTATAGTGATGAGATGCATTGGTTTATGCATGTGGGTGTCAGGGAGGACACCAAGGATAATGGAATGGGTTGGATGTGATTGTTGGATGCTTTCAGTTACTTTTAGTTGATTATCTACTTTAATTTCCCCACTTCTAGAGGTAGCTGATCTTTCTTACCCTTCTTCAAAAAGAGGCAAAGACGCGTGGGGTACGCCACGTGCATTCTATGTTTAGAATCTCCAGGGAGGATGGGTCTATGCTCTGGCTATAGGCGGCCAAGACTCGACGGGTAGTACATCTACTCACCTTGTTGAGGCCCTTGTGTTAGTAGCATAGAATGATTTTCTTGAATTCCTAGGAATATGAGAAAGAGTTTTTGTAATAAATGTTTGATTAAATGGTGTTAAACCCTGGGCTTGGTTTTCTTTAAAACATAATGACGGTGCTAAAATTTTTAAGGGACAATGGACTTTGGGTGTGATACTAATGAAACGTAATTTGAAATTGTTCATGGTTAATTAATGTTAAATGAATTAATTAATATAATGTGAAACTGATAAAAATGGAATTATGTAATCTAATAATGTTCCTTAAATGGTTGTGTGCTTATAGGATATGTTGTCTTAGAAGTGGCAGCCCGGAATCCGAGTGACGTTAGCTGCAGTGTGTCTAAGACTAGGTTATGCCCATAGCGTGGTTGTGAGTCATAGTATATTTTTTACTTTTAGTGTTTATATATTCTACACCACACTGTCATTAAGGGAAACTGACACCCTGGGGATTCTGAGCCATGGGGAGGTTTTTTACCCAACATTACGGTGGGAGGATGAATGACTGACTACCCCCTTTGGCCCCACTCTCTTCTCTTGGTAGATACTTGGGATGTTATGAACAATGGTTGGTTTTTCCCATATATGTGTGTAGAGGGCAGTAATGCCGTGTGGTTGTTCACACATATATATTATGGATATTGTATCCTATGGACTTCTATAGGGGTAACCTATATAGTTTGTGACGACTTGAGGATCCTTACTCAGTTTATGGGCTGTAATGGCTTAAGGTATAATACCCGATGTATGACACACATTATGCGAGCTGTGGTGGCTCCCAGAAACTACATAGTTACATTTGGCTATCAGTATGTTGTGTTGCTGCACCCAGGTGTCTGCGGGAAATACTTTGTGGTGCACGAGGTTCAGATTGTGGTTCTTCACCCAGGTGTCTGCGGGCAAGCCTTTTTGGAGATAGATGCTCAGGACGTGTGACCTTGGGGAAAATCGGCAAACTAGTTGGGAAGTAGTAGCGAGGGACCCATGATATTCTTTATTATATGCTACATTCTTGTATGTGTTACTTTGTGAGAGTATCCATGGTGAGGTTGGGAACTTAGTATACCTATTATGTGACAATTTAGTTTCACTTATTGTTCACTGTGCTTTACCATGATTTCATTACCTTTTCACGAGAGGCTTCAGGGAGGATCCTACTAAGTATACTGTTATACTCACCCTACATATATACAAACTGATTTTCTGTTCACTTAGAGCAGGCTGGAGATTAGGATGGTTACTACTAGCTTGTGGTTGGAGGAGCTATTCGGGCTTGTGGTTGCTGCTGTTTTTACTTTCTTTAGGGTACCTGCAGTTTTTCCCCTTTTAGCTGTAGTACATTTTCATGACATTCCATTTGTGCCCTTTGGTTTCTTTTATATTTCTAGTTCTGAGTTATAGTTGATTGGTGTCTATCATATCTCTCCCTTCCACATTTGTTCTCTTAGAGGTTAATGCCTCCAATTTGTGTGTTATTATACCCTCGGTTCTAGTCTCCAACCCGGGGCCTAATGGAGGCAGGACTCAGGGGGTCATTATCTCCCTTCTCACATTGCCAGCCTAGGAGGGGTGCACTTTGTGGGGATGGGGTCGTGACACATATAGATAATAAGATGGTTCATATTATTAGAGTATATCCTTAGTAAGTCGTACTATTAATTAAAAGATGTTGACATATAGGAAAATACTTTCAAAAAATATTTGTAAAATTTCTTAGGTAAATTTTTTTAACACATTAAAATCACTTATTAAAAAAAAATATACCAAATATATAATCAAAAAAATTATTGTAATGGATAAATTGAAACATTTAAATTAATCTTCAATGAATCAGGAGATCATGAATGTAGAAAATTTCATTAAATACAATCACATTAATAAAAACATCCAATAACATTTTTAATAAACGTCGAAAGTACCATATTTAGAAAATGGATAGATATTATTTTTGGATAACATTTTGAAAAGAAAAAATTAGTAAAAACCTATTTAATAAATCATTGGATAATATTAATATCATTCTTAAAAAAATTAGGAAAATATGGCATGGAAGTAATTGATTCCAACAGAGTAGATAAATAATGTCGGATTTCCATTAAAATGTTATTTTTATATCCTGACGATATAGATAGTGGAAAATGAAATAAAAAAATTAATTATTATAAATAAGTATTGGAGAAATTATTTAGGGTTTCTTATAGAATGGTCATGTAATTTCTCTAGTGGAGCCCTGAAAATAAACAATCCTAAATATTAATGATATTGTAAAACAAATCCTCACCTCACGTGTGATATTATTAATAAGTTTTTGAAACTCTATTATAATAAAAAAATATTTATTAAAATTATATTAAATAATAATGATAATCTATATAATACCATATATAATTCACCTTTAAAATTATATCATCTATTTATTAAAAATTCATTCTTAAAATCATGGTTCTGGGTGATAACTTCTTTATTTTACATGAATGTTTTTGTTCAGTTGTTTTAGTCATTTTATTGTGACCATGGTTCCATTAAGTATATAATGATAATCATTATCTAAATATCATATATGTTAAATAAATAAATAAATAAATAAATATTATCATACCTAAAATGCAGAGATAGAAATTTTTATTAATTCATTCATGAAGAAAAGAGGCAATAGTCCACATGTATGAATGAGTAGTGTTACAATTTGTTATTCGATAAAAATGATTATTGATAATATTGAATTATTAATCATAAAAACATTATGTGATATTAATGAAACCAACTTTATTATGATATTATAAATACAAACAATTTAAAGGAGGTAACAGAAGAAATAAAAAAAAGATTAGTTAAGGTGATTACTTGTTTCTTAAAATAACTCCTTTATATCTACTCTAAAATAACATAGAGTTGGTATGTTGGGAATACCATCACCACCAAAATGTGTATAAGGATGTTATAGAATGATTTTGGAAGGTTTATTTCATGGTAGATATTTAAATGTCGTGTAATAAAATGAAAGAATGGGGACCCTTTAATATTGATGGAAAAAGAAGTAGTTGGAATTATAAAAATTATTAAAATATTACTATTTAATTATAAATAAAAATGATTCAAAATTTATAATTATTAAAATAGAAAGTGGAGATTTTCAAAATAACAAAATCCAATGAAATTTAGTTTTATTTTAGAACCATTTTAAATATTACAGTCTGGTCTAACCCAACAGTTAACAAACAATAATATTAACCCTCGTATTAACTTTTAAATATTAGATGGTTTAATTTTACATATAAGGTAATAGTTGGATCCCAAATGAACATGGTAGAAATTATATACCACTTATATTCATTTTTTTCCACCTTCAACATAATTATTTTTTTTAAAATAAATTAATAAATTAAATTAACCAAAAATTACTATTAATAAAATTTTAATAACAATTTACATAAGTTCACATTAAAACAACATCAATAAAATTGAATTTGAATAAAAAACCCTAGAAAAACTGTAATAATTTATTTTTATCTAAAAAATTCACTAAACATAATAATTTAACCAAATTGTATTACTTTTAATAATTTTAAATTCAAATCAAATTTTTTTATATTAATTATAATTATAGTATATAGACCTTATTAATGAATTTTAATTAATTTTTTTATCACTAAAATTTAAAAATAAATTAATATTGTAAAAAATTAATTTATCTATTAAATAAAAAATTTATAAATAATATATCATGTTTTTCCATTATTTAAACATTTTGGAGATATTAAATTTAATAGAGTAACATTTTGTATTTAATATTCCATAAAATAATTATAGTAATCACAGTCACATAAAAATAGTACTAAGTGGCCATATATTTGAGTCGTGTATGTACATGGATGAACTCAAGTGATAAAGTACTATAATCGTTATTGTTGGTTTTGTTGAGTCAATAGTTATATTTATGAAATTTTCATTTATTTTCTTGAAGTCCCAATAACTTTGTAATATAAATGGTTACTATATTTTGGTGAGTAATGTTATTTTAGAATATTTATTAAGAGAACATAATTTTTTAAGGTATTTTGAATTATTTCTAAATAATTCATGAATATAAACCAATAATTTTCATTATAATTACCATAATTAGTATGGATCTGATAGACAACGTATTCAATTTTTTATGATTGAAGTTAAGTATTTTAATATTAACTGACGATGTGTTTATAATTGAACTAATAAAAAATGAAAAAATTAATATCCAAACATATAATTATTATCATAGTGAAATATTTATTGAAGTCCATTAGACTAACAATGATTAAATAGTAAATTTGAAAAACTTATTTCTAATGTAATGAATTTTTTCCACTATAAAGGTCTAAATGAAATGATGTTGGATAATCAGTTACAAACGAGCCATTGAAGTTACATGTGACCAAGTCATTGAAAAAAAACTCAGATAAATATGACCGTTCAGTGGAAATATGACCATTATGAATGTTTTTTATAGATACCAAGTCATTCAAAGAGTTTTAAAAGTTGTTTATCCAAATTATTTTCAAATTCTAATCTGTTTAAAATAATTATAGATTTAAAAGCATGAATGATTTGTTATTAGTCCTTAGTAATTTATACTATGTCATTTCTTTTTAATGGACTCTTGTCTGTTTGATTCATTAAGTATACTTTTTCATTGTAGTTGTGCATATGATTTGTGATAATGAATGAGGGTTTGTATGGTTAGCAGGATAAAGAATATGATCTTTTGAACTAGGGATTGTGGGGATAGAATGATAGAGCTGATCCATCAGATAATTTGAATCATGTTATATTTATATATAATGATTCATGTCGTCGTATAATGTTATTTCATTACTAAATAAAGTCATACATTCTTGTATGTATAAACTCAAGGATTCTTTTAGCCATGGTTTGTGGATACAATACTCTTAAGGTTAAAATAGAACACTTTTTTTTAAATAGTTTTAATTCATTCTTAATGTTGATGTTATTGTACTACATGTCACTTAAAAGTTTTAATTCATTTGGTTTATGTTTGAAATTATTTTATAATAAAATATATAAATACTGTAAAAATTAATCAGTTAATAAAATATTTTTTGGACAAAAACATTTTACATTGATAAATTAAAATCCTATTTATTATGATTATTTTAATCTGATACAATCAAATCAATTATGATGACTTTTGATATACTATGATTTTATCAAAATCACTCTAATTTCGATACGTTGATAATAAAAATGATGTCCATGTCGGAATATAATGTTTTTACAAAAGTTGGGTTGGGAATTTTTTTAGTTTATTTTGTTTAAACTAATGTTATTTAATCTAAAAATCACCCCATTATGTAATTGACTGATCAAGAACATATTCAAATGAGTAATAAACTCAGGGGGGATATAAAGATTATTGTTTAATTTTGAATACAAATTACCGAGAATAAATTTGACTATATTTTTTACAAACTAATAATTAATTTTATCTTTTCGGTTTGTGCTTTCCAAGAAGGGGGATATTGTTGAGTTAAACATTATTCTTATGGATTTCCATTTCCTTTTATTTTGGAAATTACAAACACTTCCTAAATTACATGATTCCTTACTTTGCCTAAGCAAAGTGCTTTTAGAATTTTTTTAGTAAACCTAATCTTTTCTCAAACATAGAATTATTTCTATAGTATTAATGAATATAAAACATCATTTTAATTTTTATTATCGTAATTATTTTGTATTTGATGTAAATTAGATTGACCATTATAAGATCATATTTATGAATTTTTTCCATTATGGAAAATTTCATTAAAATCAAACTGACGATAGAACCGATAAAAATTGTATCCACACTCATAGTGATTATTGAAATGACATTTTAAAGAATTTATATCAGACTAGATAAGTTAAAATTTTGATTATAGAAAACTATTTTCTAATATAAGAAAAATATTTTACATTATAATGGTGTAAATTAACAAGACATTATGAAATAATTAACAAAATATCAATTGAAATCACAAGTGTCAAATTTTATGCAATAATATCTAATAAATATAACCATTGGGAAGAAATATGATAGTTGGTAAAGTCTCTTGTAAATAGGCAGTCATTCAAAGAAATTGATTTTCTTCTAATCAGTTTAATTGTCAAATTTATCCTTTTTCTAGAGCTCTAAAAATTACATATCATGAATGATATTTTCATAGTGTTGTTCTAATTATTTTATAGTTTTTTTCATATTGATTTAAAATTTACACATTGTCTTATTAGGATTACTTTTTCATTGTTATTTTTCATCTAAATTTGGATTATGATCATAGTCTGCATGGATAGAAAGAAATAGAATTCAATCTTCTGATTGAGGGCATAAGGGGATTTTAAGACAGATCTAATCCATCAAAACATTGGCTACCAAAGAATAGGAAGAAAAACAATACGATCATCATATAAAGGTTTTTTCTTACTATGGAAATATGTACATTCTTGTATATATAAAACAAGGGGTACATTTAGAAAAAATTTGCAGATACCATACTCTTATGTTTAGAATAGATATAATTTTTTAAAATATTTTTAATTAATTCATACAATATTATTATTCTATTACATTTTTCTTAAATGTCTAAATTTTAGATGTTTTTGTTTGTAATTTTTAATTAAAATTAATCAGTATGACACACACATTAATCTGTTAATTGAATATTTGGTGAATTCGTTTAGTTTACTTTGATATATTGTATTTTTATTTGGTGTTGATTGTTTTTCTCTGATATAGTTGAATACATATTTATAATTATCTATATAATCTAATTTTATTAAAATAAATATTATTATTATACATTGTTAATTGTACTGAGGGACAATTTTGAATCCTGTATGTTTACTAAAACTTGTTTGTAAAATTGTTTATTTTAATTTTTTTTATTTTTTTTATTAAAACCAAAATTCACCCCATCCCTCCAGTAATTAATCCATCAAGAACATATGCTTTCTATCCAAATATCAATATATCTCATATTGATTTTGAAGTTGATTTTGAGACCTTATCTGAAAAACTAATCCCTATTTGTCCATTATACCCTTATTGAGGAGAAAATTATTTACTAACGTTATTATTCATAATGAAAAGGAGTCCTAATAAATACTTTTTTTCTTCATGATTCCAAATATGGAATTTATTTTTCATGGTTTAATTTATATAAGATTCACAAATTATTTTTAAAATAATCAGGTGAAATGTGATTCAACCCACTATTTATTAATATACATTTTTAATCATAATACAAGATTTAATTATATACCATGATTCTAATATATATTAAAAAATGTTTAAACACTTTATTAAATATATAATATATAATTTTTAATAAAAATATTCCCCTTGTTTGATCAAAATAATTTATTAATATAAAAACAAGCTATCAACATATAAACAATTCTTTAAGAAAAAATGTCTTTTTTGCATTCAAATGAATTAATTTTTTTTAGTCAATTGATAACAATGAGTTTATTTCAAACATATGTAAACAGTATGTTTTCTTTAATTAATTATTTTTATTCATACCCAAAATTTTATAGATAATTTATAATGGTATATTATATTATAGTTCATTTAGAAATCTGGTTTAGTCTATCACAATATATTGATGGAATTAAACTACTTTGAAGAGAAATCTGTCATAAAATCATGGTTTGTTACATTTACCCACTCCCACTATATCATTAGTAAATCCAATATATGGTATCATAGTTTTTTTGTGACAGAATATTTTAAAAACATTATAATGATAGTGAGATTAAATAAATATTTTATTTGTATATATTATTCATTTTTAATTTCATATTTAAAAAAATAACTAGTATTAAATATATATGATTTATTTTTTAAGTGATTTAATGAATTATTAAGGAAAGATAAAATCGAAATATTTTATTAATAGAATACATGAATAATTTTCCACATAGTTAATTAATTCGATCATTTTACTGGGAATGTAAATAGTCGACTATTTTTATGAAATAAATGACCTGTAATTTTGTGGTAAGGCTAAATGAATTAACTATTTGAATATTTTTTATGATTGATATTTTTTTTATTAGTTTTCACTTTATTATCAATAATCAATTTTTGAAAACCAACCCTTGATGTCCCTAACATGTAAAACTAGCTATATATAATATTCAACCTTAGATACCCATCACCCAGGTGTACCCTCCATTATGACCTATCACCCACAGCTATAGACCGTAGTGAATCATTTGTCATGGGCACCAACCTATGTGACATATCTCTCGGGATAGTTTATTACCTAACCATCCACAAACCATCAACATTTACCTCAGTATTCTACTTGATATTGATATTATTGTGGCCTCCCCCATTGCCACGAAATTATCAGGATTGGTGTACTTAATTTATGAAATAAGCATTTCATAAATGGATTTTTATTCTAAATATATAATTGTTTCATGTAATGTAATATAATACTATATAATTCATAATAACCACATGAAAAAACAATTAAAATTATTATAAAAAAAATAACCTTACATTTATAGCAATAAAATGACCTGAATAATTGAATGGATTGTTATTTGACAAAAAATAATACCAGATAATTAGAAAATAAAAAATTGGATCTACATGATCTACTCAAATAATCACACTCACGAGAAACAATGTCGAAATGAATTTGAATGTTAGAAAATCAATGTGCATTTGAAAATGAAAATAAATAACCTTGAAATAAATATAAGAAAATAAATAATGAATTATTTATAATATATTTATATAGATTAGGGAACCCTTATAAATAATAGAAATATTACTATTTGAATGGTAATTTGACCATTAGAATAACTACCAATCCATTATAATTGAAATATGACAATTTAGAATAGTAACGTGACCATTTGAATTGTATCCTCACCATTGGAAATGTAAAATAATATTATGGTATCATAAAAAAATAAAAAATATAAAATTTAAATAATCAAAAAATTAAATTATTGTATTAAAAATTATAAAATAAGTGTTTTAAATTTTGTAAAACAAATACGTTTTATTAGAATATTATAAAATATACGATGATTTAAAATAAATTTTATTATCATTATATTTGTTTATAACTTATTATTTTGTTATACTATAATGATAACATAATATTATGAGAACGTAATAAATATTTTAAATGGTAGTAAAGATGATCGCAATATTAAAATTGTTATTTTCCCAATAAATCGAAATTTTAATTAAAAATTAGTGTTTTTTAATTAGGAAATAATATTTAAAAAATAGATTTCATTCGTGGAATCTAAAATTTTACCAATGGTTAGGGTTATTTTTAAATAATATTTTCTAAAAAAAAATTACAACTGGTCAGTAGGGAACACAATAAAATAAATTATTTAATATTACAAGATAAATACATGATTTTTGAGAAATGAATGATGTAATAGCCTATTCACTTTACCATGTATTCAAAATTTATAGTGTATTATCTAATAATACAATTTCATTGAAAATATTAGGCCAGAATCGAAAACTAATTAATATAATATTCAAAAACACTGCTCCCACCTTATAATTACAAAACCACACAATCCCTTCACCTCCCACAGCCTCGAAGCATTAAAAATTTATACTCACACATATTCTAAACATTCATGTGTTTTGGGTCACACCAAAATATCATTTCAAGGATCATTCATAGATATTCTACGAGGAGGTGACCGGATGAAGCGATACAAATATCTACTAACCCGTTTTAATTTTTTTATTCCTAAATTACAACCACAATATAATTATATTTTATTATTATTATCAAAAATCCCTTTTAATCCCTACTATCACTCATATCAATAAAATGCGTTTTTTACAATATGGTTTGTTTACTTAATCCATGAAAAACAAACTTTTTGTCCACCATCACCTTCAATGTTGGTATTAAAATAAATTTTTTCGTAAAATAATTGTATAATAACTATATTATAAAATATATCTCATTATAGAATTAATGTTTTTTCATAATATAAATTAAAATGAAACACATTCTAGAAGGTCTATAGGAACGCCTGAATGATGTTATAATGCAATATTAATGTTTTACTCAATTCCTTGTCTCTATTTCCAATGAAATGTTCATAATTTTGATTATTATAAATATTGGAATTCCATGAATCCAATTTATTCCCCCTCTTCATGTTTTATCAATGTTTTATAGGAAAAATAATAATTATCAACAAGTGACCCGACCTTGGTCCAATGAAATGATCGCTTCTGAAATAAGAGAATAGATCTATATATCATATAAAAATGTATAAAACTAAACTTAATAAAATTATAATATATATATATTTCTTAATTATTAAATTAATTGATATAATATAATTAGTGTTTATATTAACTATGAGAATAAAATGATTCTTTTATAAATTTCAAGGGATCTTTCTTAACTACCCTTTTTCATGGGGGCTTTTGATTTCTCTATCACACTTCATTACTACTTTTAATGTTATGAAAAAAACAATTAGAATATATATGTATATTACATATATACCAAGATTATTTTCCCATCATTTTATGGGTTAATTTATTCTATAATATATATTATCAAATAAAACTGATTTCATTTCATGAATAATGTTTTGTTTTATTCAATAATATTACTTTACTTTTGTGTAACATATAATATTATACATTATATTATTGGTATACTGAGATATAAATCAATTTGATGGGGTAATTATTTTTTCATGATATTTTTTACGGTATAATGGAGAAATCTTAATCCATTATTTGAGTTCGTCAACTATTTGACATCTTATTTATAGTTAGCATTGACTAATGTTTATATCATGTTGTAATTTGATTCCTCATTAACATGTTTCATGATTTTCTGATACCATGATATTTATGGTATTATACATTCTAATTATTCTTGATACTTCTTATTTTTTATACCATGATGAGCTTTTTGAGCCATGTGATATGCTTCTATATCATGTTTATTACCTTGCCCGGCTTTATAGATCACTCATTTCATTTCTTTAGTCCCAATGATGTCCAATGTAGTTTTAGAACATCAATGGTATTTATGATGTTATTATATAGAATAAAATAACCATTAATTATTTTAGTTTCACCCTGATGTTTAGTTGACCTGGTCTTTTTATTACACTAAGCCTCATATTATTTGGGTAATAATTAGAGGATATTTTTATTTAAAATCATGTAATAATATGTTTAAAAGGATTCAAATTCAATAGTTGGCATCCGAAGGTGGTCTATTTATTTTTGGGTACTAGGAAAAATGTATTATTTTTTATACCAGAGGGTTATATGTTATTATAATATAATTTACTAGAATATTGATGATGTATTGAGAGAGTGGTTTCTAAGAAATTACATCTCTAGATAAATTATGCAATAGATTGAGGATCAAGTATTGTTTTACCTAAGAATTATAACCCCAATATGGTGCATGGGTCATTCACTCAATCTTGACATATTTAATGAAAATATTTTCTTGATAAAATCCTTGTTTGACACTCTTGGTGAATATGATTCAGAAATTACCAAGTATGTTATGAACCACTTTGAATGGTTTGAGTAAATTATTATAATTGAAAATATAATATGGGAAGTACCATGGGTAACATAGATTGAAAACCATGATACTTTTTAGTTGGTATTTACATTATAGTTATAATTAATTACTTATATGTTCACAATTTAACAATTTTATGAATTTTATTTTGATAGTGGTTATCTTGTATTTCCTATATTTTTGTTAATGTTTGTACATAAGAGGAACCACACTAACAACTAACATCATAAAAAATGTGAAGAATTCCATAATGACATGACTAACCATATAAGATAAGGAATTAGGAAATTTATGTAAGTAATATATCAAATTACTAATGATATGAATAATTACTTGTATCATGCGGAACTCCCTCATCATATGATAGATCCCAAGATGGTAGGGTCATTTATGTAAAAAGGAATCCCACCTTAAATGCATACTCTAATACCCTTATCAGGGAACAATGGATTTACTCGATGGAGTAGAAATTATATATCCTCCAATTATTAAAAAAATATAATGATTTCATTGATGTTTATCTTCTTGTATGGGAATCTCATCTATGGTCAACACTGATCAATAATATAGACTCAAGTGGGGATATTGATAAAATTGAAAGGAGAAGGATTAATGAAAATATTTTTCAGTAAATAAATTCCAACAAATCAACATCATAAAATGGAATGGAAGTTCTAGATACTATCAAATGAAGATTGGGATTCTATTGGGGCATATGAGGAAAACATTATAAGGTTTTCATGATACACCTCAAGATTCATTATCAATACCACCATTAATGTGGATTACTTATTTATTGGGGTAATGAATAGTCTAAAAGAAGATTTATAAATTCATTTATTATAAATTAATGATGTATTCCCTATTGTGGACATATTTTTCAGATGGATATTTGTGACTCTTAGTCGTCTCATGGGATTAAATAGAGAAATATTAAGATGACTTATTTTTTCAAGATGAAAAATAAATTAATATCATGGAAGAATGAAAACTTAACTGCCCACTTGTCAAAAGTGTAGTTTGAAACATCCCTATACAATTCGAATGGGAAATGGGATATGATTCAACTTTTGAAAATATGGGTTTTAGGATAATCAATTCTGAATGGAAATAAAGATTAATGTTCACATAGTAGATAAAAAGGAGACCCATATAAAAACACATCATGTGGTGTAGTTTCTCATCTTCACGGAACATTGGTAATATGTAATATAATCTCATAAGAAATGGTTTACTGGTGGCAGTCAATTAGAACAACCTCAAAGGACTTGAGAGAAACTAAGTTCATATGTTATCACTTCTAATGAGGTGGACCCCACAATAATGTGGTGATATATACTCTAGTTATTCACTCAATAATTGAGATAATTATTTTTTATTCTTGTGACACATATTTATTCATATATTTAATATTTAGTATAAGTATTCAAACACAACCTCATAACATGGGTGTTGAGATATAAATGAGAATAGAAAATAATGATTTTTTTATTATGTATATAAGCCTTTCCTGGTAATTTTTTGACCGAACCTACTAAAACAATAATGTATTACTTCTATTTGTAAAGTGTGATGATATATTTGGAAGGGATTGGATGTATTATATGAATCCAACATCAATGTTTATGGGAAATATATCACTATCCACACATTCAATCATCATTATATTTTATTAAAGTGTAAGGAGGAGGAGGAATCTCCCTTGGAATTTTTATCTCCAGTGGGGATATTATTTTATTATGGGTTAGCATATCTCTCTGAAATTATTGAGATAAATTATATAATCCTAATTCACGATATTTTGAATTTGAGGGACAATAAAAAATAATTTCATGAATGGTATATTAGTATTCTTCCATGCTGAGATATTTCTTTATAAAATTTCATTATACCAAGCTAACAAAAAATTTCAAATAAATCTCAATGAATTGAAAATGTTGAGATGAAATAACTAATGAATTATTTATATGAGAATCTAGATAATGGATTAATATTACTAGATTAATCACCATTGTGTGTGCCATTCCACTTTGGCAAGAATAAGGATTCGGAAATGTGCCACTATATTAATTATAATGAACTCAAAAAAATAATGAATTTTAAAAAGTATCCCCTTAAAAATATATATTTCTTATTAAATCATTTATTTTAGGACCATTATTTATACATGAAAGGAGTTCGGCCTGAATATCACTAACTAAAGGTGAATATTTAAGATATTACAACGACTACCTTTTGAATGTTGTATGGACATAATAAGTTCATAATTATTCACTTAAAATTCACTTATTCTCCCCAAATAATTATTTTCATAATGAATATTGATTTTAAATATGACATGAACACATTTGTGGTTGTCTTTATAAATGATATTTTGATATACTCCAAAATAATGTAGGTTTATGAAAAGAATTTGAGAAATGTGACAAAGAAATTTATAATGGGGAGTCTATTTGAAATTTATAGAATCAATTTGTTTGGTATGGTATATTTATCATTTTGGGTCATTTTATCACTAAAAATGTGATAACAATGAAATATTAAGGAAAAAAATTAAATTATGGAGTGGGATAAACAAACTTCTTTAAATGTGATCCTTAGTTTTGTTATATTATAGCGGTATTACATATGATTCTTTTAGAAAGAATTCTCGATTTTCAAAATATAAAACCATGATGACAAAGATGGGAGTTATATTTTTCTAGACTGTTAAATGTTAACTATGCATAATGGAATTAAAAAAGGGGATTATAAAAATGTGATTCATCATTCGTCACTCAAATTGTGAAATTATAGTAGTATATATTGTTACTTTCAAGAAGGTATTTGGTAGTCAACTTACATAGAATGATAATATGGTTTCCTGCACCACAAGGATATTGAATATGTAGGGATAGAACAATCCAATGAATCACATATAAGTGGCTATTATGATCTCCTTGTGGATGAAATTAAGGAATTATCTTTATATAAAGAAGTATGAAATTTATATGTATGATAACATCCACAAATAAATAACAACACATAAGATACTTAATATAGAAAAATATGGTAAGATATGAATAAGGAATATGAATAATTAATATAATATAATTCTAGGAAAGTAGATAGTGTGGAAGATTCCTTATTTAGTGAGTATCATTCAACATTATCAATTATGAGAATTGAGAAATAACATATATTCCATAACATGAAAATGATTGATTGGTATCATGATTGAAAGAACAACATCATTATTTTCTCAAATTATTTCTCAACCATACCTTCCATAAAATATAAAGGATTCTCAATGTGATTTTGTGGAAATTTAGAAGTTTATGGAAGCTATAAAAAAAGGAAAATCCTTGGAGGTAATTTTTTTAAGAAGAATGATTTTAAATATTTGGACCACCACTACGTGTGCAATAAAAAACCAAATATAAAGAAGTATATTTTGAAATATGAACATAACTGAGATTATCTATCCAATCCTAGAGCACAAAGATGTATCATGATATCTGATAGTACTTTTGGTGATAAAATAATATGAATGTGATCGTGAAATTTAAATAAAAATTCCCTATTTGTTAGTATGTTAGTGAGGAAATGAAAATGTAAAACGGGATAATACAAGCGTTGACCATTCATATATGTAAATATGAAAATTTTTCCATATAATTTATCACCAGTCATCTAAATTAGTCAAGAAGAAATAATGATATGTGGTTTTGGTGGATCTTATTAAAAAATTACTCATCTCATTTCAATTTGAGAGTAATTTCAACTCAATAAAAATTAATGTATGTATATCATAAAAGTGATGAGGATGTGTGAAACATTACTATAAATAGTATCTGATCACGATTTAAGATTTACCAAAATGTTCTGGAAATGTCTCCAACATCTTTTAAACTTAATTTTGAGCATCAATATAGCTTATCACCCCCAAACAGATGGACAATATGAGGGGAATATCTATAAAACTTATGATATGTTTAAGGAATAATTGATAGATATAAAAATAATATGGAATCAACATATTCATATGATTTAGTTCTCATAAAATATTACATTTCACTAAAGAATCCAAATGGATCTATATGTAATAGTTTTTGGGAAGAGATGTAGAACAATTATTTTTTATGATCGAGATGGAGAACAAAATCTCATAGGGAATAAAATGGCCATGGGATTGGTAAAAATAGATATATCTATTAATGTCATAGATACATCTACTCTGATATTTTTGATCAGGTTGGTGTTATGGCATAAAAACAAGGCCCTCCCGACAACCCACTCTCATGTACACAATGTATTCAAATTATCCCTCTTTAAAAGGTACATTCCTGATCCCTCACAAGTACTAAATTTATAGGTGGTACAACTAGATAACGATTTCTCAAATAAGGAGAACCCAATGATAATCACTGACCATAGAGATAATGTTATTCAGCATAAGAAAACTCTCCTAGTAATAATAAAATGGGGAAACAATATGTATGAGGTTGCAACATTGGAACTGGAGGAATCCAAGAAGTAGATGAACTACCAACTATTTTAAAATTAGTAATTAAAACAAATTTTTGGAAAAAAATTCTTATGGTTGGAAGAATATAACAACCCATGATTTAATTAATTGAATTTAACTTTTGAATATATATTTGTGATATATTTTTTAATATAATATCATTCAATATACAAGAACAACATGTTATAACTAAACATATTTTGTTAAAATATGATCAATATTAAATCTAAATAATATAATTTTTCCATAATAATATAATGTACTATAATATGAAATAAAATATAAAATAAAATAACTATAATATGAAACAGTTGATATTCTTTATCCATAATAATAACGACACTCATGAGCAACATAATTGAAATGAAGTTTAATGTTTCCAATATTATATAATCATTAAAAATGATTACATATAACATCAATATAATAAAATGTGAATAATGAATTAATAAAACATAAGGTAGTTATAGATAATATGTAACCCATATAACTCTTACAAATTTTACCTTTAGGTTGGACATCATACTGTTAGTATAGTAACCTTACTATTGGAATAGTAATATGTCCCATAGCAATAATAAATTGACCATTAGAATAGAAAAATAATCAAATTATTTGTAAAATAAAAACTAGTTATTATGTAAAATTAAAATAAAGATTATTTATTTCATGATACAAATAAATAGATGTTAATTTTTTTTAAAATATGTTTTAATAATTTTTTTCAAAAAATATGTTTTATTTTAATTTCATAAAAGTTATAATTTTTTAAAATAATGTTTATTTTCATAAAATTAGATGATAACATTATTTTAAGTTTCAATATATTTATATTATTATGTTAGGATACCTTACAAAATTTAATGATGTTTTAAAAAATTGTTTAATGAATTAAAATTTGAAAATTTCAAATAAATAATGATTTTATTTTAAAATTAAATTCCCCATATTTTGAATTTTTTTAAAAACAAAATATTTCATATTTATAATCTAATTTCTTTTATTAAAAAATATTTTTATTTGTTTTTATTTTTCTAAAATTTTTAAATTTTTTTCAATAGTGATATATGGTAAAATACAGTATTTAACTATATAATCTAAATACATTATTTTTTTGAGTCATAGATGTTGTATGAACCCATTATATTGAAATTACATGAAACATTTTATATATATATCAACAATAATTAAAATTATTGGTATTCATGATCCAAAATACAAAACAAAAGGATATAATATTCTAAAACGCACCACTCCCCTAGTAAATACCACCACAAAGTACCCATTCTCCTCACACATTCTAAGCCATGAAGGTTAAAATATTTCTACCCAATACTATTACCAATCATTAAACCATATCATATTGATACTAGTATCATCCCAAAACCATTCCAGTGAGCTTTAATAGATAACCTATGAATTAGTGACCAAAGAAATATGAAACAATCATGATCGACCTCTTTAAAATTTATTATTTGTCTACTATTCCCATATGATCAACATTAACATAAAAGTATAAAAAATATCCAAAATATACTTATATTTAATTATTTTGTCAGAATATCCATCTTAAACACACCATTATTTCAAATTATAAATGAATTCATTGTTTACAAAATTCTTGGTTCATCGGAGGCATGAACAATGCACTTCGTTTTTTCACAACCACCATCAACGATTGTCATATTATAATCATTCTTATTGAAAATTATTATTATTATTGTATTAAAACTTATACAAATTTTTTTGATGAATATATTACTATAATATTAATTATAATGAATCTAGATTGGGACAATCAGAAAACTTTCATAAATTGAATAATCTAGTTAGATTTATATTATTAATATATTATTTGTACATATGTCGGAACACATATAGATAAATTTGAACAATTAAATTTCCAAAATTTCATTATCCCCATTTAATTTCACTACTTGAGTTTTAGTCTCATTTGAAAATTAACATCAATAATTATCCTCAATTGATCAATCCTTTGTAATATAAAATGAATGTTCCTTAAAAAACAAAGTTAAACCTTATAACTTATAAAAATAGTTATCAATGAAAATAATTAAATTTTAATAAATACATTATACATGTTTAAGATTATTAATTAATTAATAAATAAATATACTTTTAATATTCAAGACTTTAATGGGAAGCGTGGAATGTTTTCATAACATTACGTAAGTGGTTTCTCTAAAGAACACATTCTCTTAGGGTTATGTACTTTCTACATCGATCTATATTATTCTATCTTTTTAATGTTATGGAATGATTCGAATTAAGTCTATATTTTTATCACATATATATAGCTTATTCTGCCTTTTATCTTTTCATATAGTCTATAATTTAAATTCTCAAATGCAACCCCTTCCATTGTATGAGTAATTTTTATGTTTATTCCATTAGAATGATTTACTTTTGTGTAAAAAATAAGTATGTACATGTTATTATGGTTTCCATAAATAAAGATCTATTGAATTGGGTAATTTCTTGTCTCATGATATGCAATGTATGGTATTATCAATTAATCCAAATCCATTATGGGACTATGTCCACCATGTGATATGATAATTGTAGTTATCCTTGACTCATGAATATTTTATTTTATATATTTCTTGCACATTATAATATTTTCATGATATTATGATAGAATGTTATTTATGTCATGATACCATGTGATTATTCACGAGGCATATGTTTTTTATATCACATTATTCATTTTTAATAACATGTTATGATTTATATCATGATTATTCACATACTAGGCTTTATAGCTCACCCCATTCTATTAAGTATTTCATAGGTTATCCTATGATGTTTAAGGATCTCAGTGATATATAGGATCTCATTATGGAAAATAAAAAAATTTATTATTAATTTTAATTTCATATAGACATATTATGAACATATTATTCCAAATACATCAGTAATCATGATATTTTGGTCGTAATTACTTGATATGTATATTAAAAATAATCTGATAGTATATATAAAGGGATTGGGTCACTATATATAGTGGACCAGTATGACCCTTTTGATTATTTATTATATTTATATTGTATAACCCCCACATTACCTCCCTAACTAATTTGACCCTCATGATTCTTGAAATTAGGCATCCACATGGGAATGGGGATAGTAATACTAGTGGCAGTTGCTAGATTATTTCAGGTTTTGGGTAGTCTTTCTTGCATCAGACATACTTCTTAATATGTGAAGTGAATCCAAAGCATACAATCCACCAATTTTATAATAAATGGATGAGTAATCCCAAAAATTTTGTTTATAGACATATTAAAATTTTATAATGAGAACACATCTTTGATTATACCCCTATTTTTATTTCCAAAGAACCCCCCATATCTCATAACTATTCCATTAGTGGATAAGGAACTGATTCCTGCAACTCATTCCTCTTGGAATTAAACCCTAGTATTTTTTTAAACACATCATATCCCTTCATCCATATATACCCCTTCTCTCAAAAATCAACATATGATGAATAGAATTATTTTATAGGCTTCTGGTGTAGGTACATGTCCCATCCAAACCTAATTATGCTAAGTGATTGAAGTTATATTACTCCTTTATTCCCACAATGAGCATGATGGAAATTAGATTAGGAATACTAGTTGAACATGAAATCAACATAATTAATATAACTTCATATTAGACTTAATACTAGGTATTATACTAAAAATTGATAATCTCTTCACAATGGTCTCTATTATTTATGTTACACTCCTTCAAAGTGGCACATTCATAATGAAATGATCAATGTATATCCTTCATAGGTGTAATCCTTAAACTATGTGATATTTGATTATTATTTTGATGATATATTTTAAATTAATACCTAGGGTTCAAACCAGACATCATATACCTCTTATCAATATCCAAGACCCAAATTACCATTAAGATTTACAAAAAATACTCATTTGTGCATAAATCCCACAGAATCCCTTGGTAGGAAATTTTTAAAAAAAATCAAATTACACAATGTTAAATTGGATGGATCACACCTATAAACATTACCATAAAAGGAATGAAATTTCTCTTTATGTTCAACAAAACAATGTGGGTTATGGTTATTTTTCGAAGGACACATAAGATGAACTATCATGGGCCAGGTCTAAAAAATGAACTAACCACCACCATCATGAATGAAATAAAACTCGAGAGGGGAAAATTTTATGGATATAAAATAATGTTATATAAAACATGGAATCCCAAAGTAATACCAAAAACAATATTGGGAGCCTTTGATACTTATATATGGTTTTATTTATAGATAATATTAAATAAATATTTAATTCCAATGTTGACTCATGCTAATAATTGACTAGTAATATAATTTTTAACTATTACCCTATTATAATTTTTAATGGATTCAAAATCATCATCTAAATTTTCAAGAGTGTTTCATATTATGAAATAATTACCCAAAATAAGTTTTCATGATCCCAACCTTTCATCATGTAATCTAATGATAGTTTCTAAGTGGAATTGATAAGATTCCCTAATAAACACTAAAATTTAGTGATTAGGTTCATGGATGGTAAATGATGTAGGATCCATTGGGTTTATCTATTTTTAGAAATATTCACCTGTGGAAACCATCCAAATAATTCTAGTAACACTCAATAAGAAACTAAAACCCCCATCAAGATAGAAAAAATGAGCTATATGTGAAATATTGTCAAATCACACTTTACTCCAATAACAATGATTTTGGACCTATAAATTCAATGAAGTGGAAAATAAAATGGTCAAATCGATGTGAATAAATTATCCAATATATGTGTATTACCTAAAAAATGACTATATGTTTCCATTCCATAAGAAAGAATTGAAAACTAGACATTATTTTTCCATAAAAAATGATAGAGTCAGCCACATGTAAGGCCGTTTTCTATAGTATATTATATAATGAAAAAATAAGACCAATTTTGAACCTTTAAATAAATTATCATGGAATGTATAGTTATGAATTAATATTTATTTGGTTTCTTATATTTATATTTTTTTAATACATCATGCATACACCATACCCATCATCAATAAAAATAGTTTAATAACAATCATGATGAACTAATTCTTTTGCAGTTATATGTTTCACATCATCATCGAGTGACATGCCACCATCTCCCACCCATATCCTTCAAATTTAATTGCAATGAGAACTAATAATAAAGCACCATATTAATGGTGATATCCAAAAAATATAGGTTTCATGTGAATCCATTTGTGATATAAATCCCTAAAATCATATTCCTAATGTTTAGTGGTGGATATGATGAAAATTGAATTAAATTCCATTTCAAACCATTTTGGGTACTTCTCCTTGAAATACAATAGTTGGATACTATATTATCTTAGGCAGGTGGACCCAATATGTCTATATTGGCATCAGTAGAGAACCTATTTGACCCCAAATAGATCATACTAATAATTATCACCACCTACACAATGGAAAATCTAGCCCACTGCCCGTTGAGACTACAATAATGTTTGTCTTGAATGATGCCTCTTAGACCAATGCATATAATAATTACAATCATGGAAAACGAATTACAACAACTAAGGGTAGTGATACATCCCTACTTCCATCAAATAAGCACACAAATAAACAATGGAGATAACATAAGACATGGAACACATTTTATCCAACAAAAAAACATTCTAGCACATTATGAAATCCCCCAAATACAATTTTTTGCATACGCTGGTAACAAAAATGATGTTGTGGCACATTAACTGCCCACACAAAAAAAAATTATATTTTGATGGGGAATTGAGGAAAAAATAAGGAACACCTCCATTCTCTTGCTATTGAATGGACACACATTTCAGTTAATTTTGCAGAATCCCTTCATCACATCCTTATAATAATAGAGGTTAGGAATTTTTTCCCTAAACACATTATCATTATCCCCAACATATCATTAAGGTAGAAGAATTTCTGGGGGATGGAAAACATTGCCGATCCACTTGTAGAGTAGCTAAAAAACACACTTCAATGGATACTCTATAGGTTGCGCAAATTTGTACCCTATCTATGAGAGGTTTCAACATTATCCCATGATAAATGAATAATAGGTGAATGAAAACATTCTTGTTCCATATGGATATTAACATTCTATTCAAATCATCACTTCAGGGTAGTCATACGTTCCAATGAAAACAAAAAAAATCACCATTTCACAAAAACATCTTTATTTTCACCCATCCAAGCTGTAGAATACAAATGTTGATTTTAAAAACATGACTCTCGAGTCACCAAACATATTACATCTATTAACATGTATCATTCAGGTTTATCTAAATTATATATATTGGAACATTTCCTAGATCTACTCAATATTACTTTTATTGAGGCCCTCATAATTTAATCAATGGCATGACAATATCTAATTTACTCATTAGCACACTAATGAAGATAAAATTGATATTATTAAGGTAATCCTGAAATTTTTTTATTGAAAATGATGGGTATTTTATATAGATCATATAACATAAATTAATACTTTGTGGAAATACGGAGATCATTCATGAGAACTCTTCTCATGAAGGGAACTGCGGATGGACCCCCCACTATCAGAAGATCAACTAGTGAGAAGGACACCCCTTAAGAGGCTTTAACTTCTTCTAAGTAAATATTATATCATAATATAATAATATTCATTACATAACATAATGATCCATTCCATAATAATTATGTTCTAGTACCTTTGGAAACAAGATAACATAACCAAATGGTTCGTAGGTGGGCTATGTCCTCTTCCACCATGTTCATCATTACTAACATCCTTATTATTCATATCTTATATAATATCATTCATTATAACATGGAAAGGGTAAATAGATGAAATAAGGCACTTAGATTGTTATTAAGTGAAAACAAGGGAGATATCAACATATCATTAAAATAAGGGTATGCGAACATGATAATTACATTTGAAAACCATACCATTTATAACATATATCATAAACATAAATTGTGGACTAAATTATGGTTGCTCACAAGACTTTAATAATGAATGAATCAATAAAAATATGTCTTCATATCATAACATTGGGATAATACATATATTTAATGAAAACATATAAGCATTGAAAACCATAAGTCCATTATACCAACCATGAAATTCATAACATGTTCGGGTCGGTCTAACCACCATTGAACCAACATTGGTAATGGGAAATCATCATAAATGCCCTCTTTTTTATTTTGATAACCTATTATGTACCCACTAATCTCATATAACATTGATCATTACCCAATCATATGGAGGGAGATATATGACCCACCCATCACATGGTGAAAATATACACATTGGTTCCATAGTATCATAAAAACTTCATCATATTAGAACCTAAGATACAAAATGGGCTTTATAAATGATTTTATCAATACAAAACAAATTAAATATAAATTGGTGTTATGATCATGTTGTCATGATAAACATAAACAACCACTAAATTGAAAATTGATGGGATAATTATATACTTTCACTAAAAATAATTGATTAAAATCAATAGGTGTCATCTTAGATGGAAAATGATTTTTGAGGAAAAATAACATGAGTCGTTACATGAGGAAAATAAAAATTATCTGAAAATTACATTTAAAAAAATATAAATTCATAAAGTATTGCATAAATAATTTGAATTTAAAATAAGATTTAAATAATTTAAAGGAAAATTTAAATTTCATTTAAAAAATATCAAGATAAAAGTATCATATCAATTTGGGAAAACATTTTTTGAAATATGAAATTTTTTTTAAATTATTTTATTTGAAAATAATGGTTAAATGTTAAATTGGATGTTTTAAATCCAAGTGTGGTCATTATGGAAGAAAGTTCTATTCAAGTTAAATAACATATTCCTTTCACATTCTCAGTAAATTCCAAATATGTATTATTTTTAAAATGACCATAATATTATGTTATAATTTTTTATTAAAATTAATTGAAGGGTAAAAATGAATTTAAGAAATCGTTATGTAACATTAAAACAGTTCTTGAAAAATATTTAGAATAGTTGTATATGAAAGAACAAAGGATTTCTGGTATAATGAGATAAATAATGTCTGTTATCTAATAGATTTTTTGAAAGACGAGTACATAAATAGAGGAAAATTATTGAAAATATATTATCAATACATAACCAAAAGATAATAATTTTAACTAGTTTCCTAATATATGGATCATAATACATCTTCATTGAATGCATAATAATAAAACTCATGATGAACAATGAGATCATAACATCAAACCCTTACTGCTTTTGTAACTTTTGAATTATAGACCAATTTGTGAATAACATAACACTAAAAAATAAATTTATTTTATAGATGTATATTAATCTCTTATCTTTTAAAAGTGGATTTAGACAAACCATATAGTAAAATATTGGTGCATGGAATTACATATGTCCCAACGAAGTAAAATTGATACAAAAATCATAAACTTAAGTATCAAACACTTTTTACAAATTCAAACCAGCAATATAATTAATATAAGTTTATTGAATGTCTATTAAATAAAAATAATTATATATATCATGTAACACCCCAACTCCAGAAGCCCGGAGGCATTGCATTATTACATAACATTTTCATGATACAAGGAATCATGTCCAAAAAGACAGATCAGTTTAGTAGCGTTGTAAGTAATAGATATACGAATAAGAATAACATTACATCATGAAATAAAATAAGAACATTATATCTCCTTTGAACACTCTTATATCCATTAGCCTATTCCAACTGGCTAATTGTAATACACATCATTGCATCCTTGGAAAAATAAAACATAAAAAAGGGGTTATCCCAGATGCTCAGTAAGGATAACAATATAGTAGAAACTGTCATAAATACGAACAAACATTTTAGGAAATATATAAGACTATAACATAGGCATTTTAGACTTAAACTTCAACATAATAATGTAAAGATAAGTCAAATAATTCCATTTACTTATTCACATGGATTATGCTCACCCATTTCTTAGGTTTTATTTGTCCGAGGATGCAAAGAAGTATATTACGATTAACCTGCATGAATAGACTAAGGGATATAAGAGTGTTCAAAGGGGACATAATGTCATTTTTTTATTTCATGTTGTAATGTAAAACTTTTGAATGTATCTAGTACTTCCAAGGCTACTAAACTGATTTGTATTTCAGGACATGATTCCTTGTATCCTGCCAATGATATGTAATAATTAACTAGCTCCAAAATTCTAAAGTTAGGGCATTACATATCATACAATATTTTATTCTCTTAGGTCCAGTTATTTTCCTTTCAAAAAATTACTTGTTAAAATCACATTTTGAGAAATACATGTTTTTTATGTATTTATTTGACATTTTTGGTCCTCTTATACTTTTAATTGTTAAATCATTATTAGATTCTTATCCATGATATAAAAATCGTATATATTACTCATGACCTGACCCAATTGGGTATTACTCGTGGAAACCCCAAGATCACCTCCAATAGTGTAGGTGCTAGGGAAAAGTGCCGAGTAGTCATAACCCACATGTTTGTGGCACTAGCCTAATGTAGCTTTACACTCACACACATCTCCAATCACAGAAAAAGATGAAATGTTAGACAACTGAAATAATGCATGCATAATTATATGATCCCAATCATATTATGATAGGGAATGTACTGTGAACAAGAAATGGAATAAACCAAACCAAAACTGAAATGTGTCCAAACTACTTCTAGGGAAAGGACTAAGTCAAATGTACACCATGGTATGTCATGCTCCAACTATGCTCCACCTGCTTCATCTCATAATAGGAAACCATCAAAACGACCACCATATGCACAAGACACAATGTGTGTGAGAGAAGACCATGCAGTTGTGAGTATAACAATATTTTTTAAGACACCCTAAAAACACTAACAAGAAGCACAATGTATAGTGAGGTTAATACAAGATAAAAAATCTATGTATTATATAAAAAATAGAACCCTAATATAATTAGGAAAGTCACCATGCAATCGGGCAGTCATACACAACTGCCAACCGTATTATTCTTCATGAAGAAATGATCATTCCAGGAGATCCCACTCCACAATCCATGCTATCATCTAAGATTCTTGACGAATATTTATAGATCGTTTGGGAACCTCCCAAAGACACATCATTGGTCTAAAAATATTATGATGCACAAAAAGTGTGTCATTCCTACAACCTCTAGGGGACACCATAAACCAATTCTTGATCGACCCACAATGTAGGGGATTCCATGCCAGGGACACCAAAAACCCTACCAATACAGCCTACCAGATAGATCATTGACAGTCTACATATGGGAGGTCTCTCGGATTACACTAACTCCAACTAGTGATGATAGAGGATCTCTCTCTAGTGTCATAAAGGGATACCATAACTCTATCTGATATTCGACATCTATAATGGATTAATTTTATGTAATGAGAATGTAATGTCTCATTGTACCCTTATTGAAAGGACCAAGGGAACACACTCTACCTATACTAGTCCAATATCGGAAAACTAAAATCCCCGTGCACTCTTAATGTGGGAACACAAGGTGTCCTAGGGGGTATCCGACATGTTCATATTTTCCTAGTGTTTCCCATGTGGAATAGAATCATAATAAATATACTCCCCATATACATAGTGTGTAGAGACACACAGTTTCGTGGACATTTCAACAAGCTGGGTATGTGTGTTGAATCCATGTCTGAGTACCGGTCTATGTATGTCAAATAGGTTCCATGTAGAAGTACATGACATGTCTGTGCTAGTGTAACCTATCCATTGACCGTGTTATTCCGAAGTACATGCTGATTCAACCAAAATTGGATCACCACCATGTGACATGGGTCGTATTCTATGTGATCCCTATCATTATCTTGATACCCTAGCTGCTACTAAAAAGGAACCACATGTTGTGTAATATAGAGTTACACAAAATTTCGATCTGGATTTTAAAAATCTGGGGTTCCTCCTCAATTCTTCCTCACACATCTCATACATGTGTATATCCACCCGAAATATCTTCAAATAAATCAGATCTACATTAGAGGAGCCTTGTAGTAGATAGATTATCTGAATCTGGCCTCAAAACACAACTGGAATCTTTTCACCAATGTTTGTTCTCCACATCCCACCATAGAAGGGTGTAGAACCCTATATTTATTCACATTCATCCCTGTTATTCCTATATCAACCTTCAATACACTATTAGTAACCACCATCACATTTTGTATTCACAGTTTTGATCTGTTTTACTGAATAATAGTTGATCAATGATCCTGAACAAGGTATTTTTAGATCCATTGGAAAAGGTATTACCGATGATTACTGTATGATGAAATTTGTGGAGACATCTAGAAACTAGAAAAGAGAGGAAAAAACATCATCTACTGTTCTGTTGTCCTTGATTATTTATCATATAAATGTTGAACCTAGTGGGATAATCAACAAACCTAAAACATTAATATCAAATAGAAATATACATACAATGATCTTGGTAAGCCTTGTTTTTTGGATTGATATATGTTCATAGAGGATTATGAATGTGTTTAAATCCACCATACAACACATCTTACCTTGAGTTAGAGTGATCATTGATTTAGAATGAAGTTGTGTTGCGTTCTTTGGTGAGATACTTTGATCCAACCTCACACTGATCATCGATATTGGATCTGAAAATCCATTCTCATAGACATCAACCAATGGAGTCTCCACCAAATGAACCAATGGAGCTCATCAATTTCAATGGATAATAAGGATAAATAGATGAATTTCCCATAAACATGTATTTAAATAGAAATATAGGTCATTCCATTAAAATAATTTTAGATTAAATTATTTTACTCCGTTTATCATTGTGAAAACTTGTTAAAAAATGACCCACGCCGACTAATGTTAAGTCACATCTAGGGTAAAAACACAATTATTAACTAAACGGTACCCTCAGATTTATGATCCTGATATCTGTTTAATTTTTATTATACCTTTCTAGTAAAAGAACACAAACAATATATTTAATATAATTAATATATTTTGAACATTTATTCTAGCCAGATCAGGCATCATAATCACATTCCGTCATAATGAAACATCTTGAACACAATTCAAATAATATTTAAAAATAATACCAAAAAATATGAGAAATTTCATTCTCCCCATATTCATGCTTTAAATCCCCAAAAATACAAAACAAGGTCAATAGAAATAGATGTGGGTACTGAGTACGAACTTGAGACTCCCGCTCCCATGTTCTCTCCTAATAGTTCCCATGTTTCCACTAATCAAGCAAAAAAGTTATCAAAATACTATAATGAATATTCTCATACTAATTCTTGATCTCTACTAGGTACTCAGAAAAGGTAACTCCATCCTTGATATCCTGCTCCTCCTAGTCGATAACGTGCAAAGGTTCATGCATGTACCACCTCAGCTATGTCATGTGGACGAAGTCATATACCGAGTCTGGCCTCAGAGTTAGAGTTAGAATTCCTACACCTCACCTAATATATGATGTATCTAGAAACTGAAAATGAGCCTCAATAATATATTTATACCTCTCCCAAATCCCTATTATCCACATCGAGGTGAAACCCACATGATTACTTGGTCTCACCTTTGAACATCGAATCCCTCCATTCCTGTCAGCATAGGCCTTCTGACAGCTCTACATAGTCATCATCTACTATGATATGATATGAAACTTTTTGTAGCAGCTCACTCCAACTCCATTTCCATAATTATTGACCGACCTAGGTCATTCTAGAAAAGTGGTGACCTACAGGGTCACCCATACAAATCCTTGAATGGTTCCATACTGATGGTGGAATAGTAGATGTTGTTGTACACCAACTCTACCAATAGTAGGTGATCCTTCCAACTACGTCCAAGGACTACAATTTAATCCCATATCATTTCCTCAAGAACCTGAATGTTTTTATCTTTCTAGACATCATTTTTTGGGGGAAACATTGTGCTCATGTGTAACTAGGTCCCAAACAGCTCTTGTAAACTATACCAAAATTGAGTTGTAAATAGAGAATAATGTTTAGAATCAATCGTCAATAGAACATCATGGAGTGGAACTATCTCTTAAACGTTGATCCACCCCAAATTCTCTAATAAACACTATTTTAATGTTATTATGACGTTTTTGACCACGGTGAGTAATTCAGAGATCACATAGATGGAATCATGTCTGCGGGACGTACCTGGTATGCTCATCATGAATTCTATATATAACCCATCACACATACATTAAAGATCCTCAATGGGTTGTGAATACACTATGGGAACTTGGTTCTCAGCCATCACATATTTTCAACTAAGGAATCCAGAGAAAAACTCTATATCTATTTTCTCTTCAGTAGCCACCAAAACTGACGTCGGAGGTCATCGTAAATCTTTTCCACACCAGGATGCACTACAAATGAATATTTATGAAAATAAACCAAAACCTACTCTCATAATGTCACTGGAACCACCATGAATCCTTTTAAAATATATTTGAGCTCTACACCATTAGAATATACATCAGGATCCATCCCTATGGATATCGGAGCACGTAGGGTATCACAGTTGGCATCCCCTTGTTATGCCTCTAAGACTCTCTATAGAAATTGATGGGTAACAATCAATAACTTGAGGTAATATAATACATATCCATTCATAAAGGATAAGTATTGTTAGAATATCTTCCCCAACACCTTGTTTATAAATTCTGAACTAGATCACATACTAAATCATCATCTAAAACATTCCCCTTTCTAAGAGTATAGACAATATTAAAGTTATAGTCCTATAGGAACTCTAGGAATCCCCTATATCTCATCTTATAACCCTTTAGAGAAGATATACATGATAAAATTGAATTAAAATTACTCTTTGAATCTCATTCCCAATAGTTAGTTTCGGCACAACATCAATGAGAAAACAACCACTGTCAACTCTTGTTCATGGGATGTGTATTTCTTATCATGTTGTCTCAACTATACTGAACCTTCACCAATTACTACTATCCTATGCATTATAAAACTACCATGTATTTTCCATGGTGCATAAAAGAACACTAAATACACGAATCCTTCCTCCAATAACCTTAATATGGGAGCTCTCATCAACATCTACCTTAGATCATGAATGAATTGCTGGAACATTTCTGTCCACCTAAAAATATTCCCTTTCATAGTCAAGGCTATCAAGGGTGATTCCACTTTGGAGAACTCTAGAAAAATTCTATGATATCACCCATATAGTCCACAGAAACATTGTTCCATAGTAACACTCTTTTATAGCACACAATCAAGCACTACCTGAACCTTCGCGGGATAAACAACAAACTACTACCTCTATGATGAAGTATCCCTTAAAAAGGACTTTATGAATATAATACTGACACATTGAGATCATAAAAATATATTCTTTCTCATGGATTGTTTCCAAGAGAATCGTCAAGTTTCTCTCATGCCCCTCCTTGGAAAACGAATACACAAGGATTGCATCGATCAAGAATACCACGAAATGTTTTATTAAAGGATGGAAGATCTAGATTATGAGACCCCTGAACACTTCCCAGGTGTTCATCCTGCCAAACTGCATCCTCACGTTCTCATAGTGACCATAAAAAAATCATAATTCTATAATCATTATATCATCTCCACGTACTCACATCTAGTGATAACCTAATATATGGACAATCATCAAGAACCACAAAACCGACTTTATCTGATTAATGAGGTCATCAATCATCAATTAGTGGATAATTTTTATCAATAGTCACTTGATTGAATTTTTTTTAATCAAAGTATTTCTTAAACCTCTATTACTACTTATTGAAAAAAACAGGGGCATCCCATGTTGAAACAGTGTGTCTCAGGAATCCCTGTATCTAAAAGTTCTCCATCTACACCATCAGCACTCAAAGAATTGTGGGATACCACTGATATGTAGTTGTAGTTATCAATTCCATCCCAATGATTAGATTAATGCATAATTCTATCTTTTTGGGCGGAGGTAAAACTATATTATCTTTGGGGGAGACATCTTCAAACTCTCCCACTACAATAGGAAAATTCGAACTCAAAACATCCCATACAATGAGGTTCAGGCATTAAAATCAATGAGTATTTGACTCCACCCTCTTATGTGGTAGTACATATTATGATACCTGGGTTTCATTTTTGTCGAAAAAGGAAAACATTATTCCATCCCTATGAAAACACCACACCCTTCACCTAAAATCGTCAATATGAGCATGAACTATGTATAACAAGTCCATAAAAATAATTATATCATAATTCCTCGGTACTACTTCAAAGAGATCCCAATCAGATATATCACCAATAAGTGGAAGGTCACACATTCATCAATAGTGTGTGATTATTGATTCCCCTCCATTAAGAGTATCCAAGTGTAAGGTTTGAGTCAATAGTTCGACTGGAATCAATGAGTCTCGAATGAGATTCATTGAAAAAAGAATGAATACCACCTATGTCTATCAATACTAATAATATGGTGGAAATGAAAAATATATAACCTAATATCATCCTTGTAGCCTAGGGTCATAGGATTTCATAGAATGTGGCTTGCCTCATTCCTACCCTCTAGATCTCTAATTCGAGGGCGGACAACCTGGGGGTTTTTCCGGTAATAGGTCAAACCTTCGACCACCCAATGTTGCTCTGCGGGGCCGCTGCCACATCTTCTACCATGTAGACCATCCTAATACTACCTTTGTCTCTATTATTGTGGTTTATCAACTACCTCTTAATTATTTGAACAATGGGTTGAGAAATATCATGAGATATGACCTTAAACGTCACAAGATAAACAATTCTTAACCCTTGTCTACTAATTTTACCCACCCTGAGAGCCCGACCCCACTGAATTTGATTCCTGTGATCATTTCTTGAATCACTTAACCTATATAGATCACAATGACTACCATAACAAACCTTATAATGAGGTCATAGCAACTAGGTTCCCACTAATAGATCCCATTACTAATTTATGCTCTACTATAAAACTTTCTACCAACAGGGCTTGTTCATTTACCCTAGTATTAGTGGAAATGCTGAGAGATAACACTAATGCCCTGATGTACCAGTGCAATCCCCTACTCCAGGGTATAACCCCAAAAGACCTGGTATCATTCCATATACAAGTAGTGATGTGACATATCATTAATCTTTTCTAAATACACATCCATAGTCAAATATTCATACAATAGTTACAGAATATTGTTTATGTGTACCAATCGCAACGTGGCTGGATTAAACTATTCTTTTAGAAGATAGTCAAGGTTTGTCCATGAGAGAGGTAACTTGTTAGGTGAATGAGTAACCATGATCCACTATTTCATTAGAGAGTCCAAAATAAGACTCACTATGAGAACATCTATTTATACTGAATATGTCCTCACAAGGTGTAAAACACGAGTGATTTCTTAAAACTAGTCCCCAACCACCAGGGGATATGGCACTCCTCTAAACATGGGAGATCACAGCCTCTGAAACTCTTCTAATGTATATAGACACGTTTGAATCATCATATGGTAGTTCTAGTGCAAGATTCAACTCAATGGGTTGTGGTATAGCTTTCAAACCACCCATATCTGCTATCTCTAGTACAATCCCTTCAACTGATGCCTCATCACTAGGAGGATCATCCTCGTGATCACACAGTGGAATCCTGGATGGATATCTATGTGAAGGCATCCTGAAATAAAGAAAGATGTACCTTGTTAAAAAGAGTATATATGGGGATAAGACTCAGGAAGTAAATGGAAAACACAACCCTTTATATATGATACATGTTGATTATTTCCCCTACAACTAGTTTTCTTATGTTTTGAGTCAAATAGTAGGTGATTAGACTCTCGGTGTATGGATACACCAACTGGATCTCCAACACTAGAGTCCATGGCCTGGATGTCGAACTTCATACCCATAAAACTATTTCCCCATACCAATACCATAATCACAGGCCATAAGGTAGAAATGAGTTATTTATTTGATACCACTCTTTCCCGACCCGACACACCAGGGTCTAACCCATGACTTCCCCAACCCCAACTCAAATAGGTTAGGAGATGGCGACCAGTGTCGAGTCGGAATATCCCATAAATTGGAGTCATTATCATAAATAAAATACACACACACACAAACACAATATAGCAACCCTAGCCTTTTATACATAACATAATAATATTGTAAGCATAATAATACATCAGAATACAAGACAATGATCGTGATGTCTAGTGTCTTGGAAGACAACGTAAATAATACATAAATTGGGTGACTTGAAAACATTATTCAATCTTTATAAAGAGGTCCTAACTTTAGTTGATCCCTTAAATCTACATAGGGTACCCTGTGGATCAGATGAACGAATGGATGAGCTAAAATCCTGGTATGTGAATATACATAAGAATTAGGTTATAGAACAATGGTTATAGATCATGGAATAATGATATAATATGGCATATAAAATCATAATATAAAAATGTGGGATCATATAATCATGAATTCATAGTAATGTGGAAGAAACAAAAACAATGACTTTAGAACGAGTCAATGATTTTTGCACATAACGTTTCACAAGACTAAACATTACCTAATGAAATGGAGATCTATCTAGGTGAACTAATCTTTACATTTTCATTAATATATTTACCACAAATAATATCATACATAAAAAATCTCAAACATAAGAGAACCCATGGAATGAAATGGGTATCATAACCATGTTATAAAACATAACAAATGGGTGTATCATAAAAGTGTCCGCGTAAAAAAAGAATTAGAACATGCATGGACATTCATATGGTAAAATAGGAATACATAATGGTAGGTGATTTATAAAATTAGTGAGAACATGTTAAATGTGATTTTAATAATTTTTGTAATTAAAGCATTGTAGTGTGGTTTTAAGGAAAACACTAACAAGAATGTAAAATAGAAAAAGGGAATAATATTTTGTATAAACAAAAAGTGATTGAAGATGGTTTTAATAATAAAAAACATTTTTTTATAAAACACTGTGGCTTAAAACATATCATGGAGTTCACTTTTATATGGGTACGTATTATGGAAGTTCCCATAAAACATATTTTCTTATCCGGATGTTTTGAAGAAGGAATCAATTAAAAAGCTGCATAACCCATAATGAGAATGATAAAGGACTAGATAAATTCGTTTAGAAAATATAAATATAATTTATATGAGTTTAATAATTATAATAGATAAATTTATTTGGTTTGAATGAAATACAGAGAAACCATATGGAATAAAGGAGGTATCGGTAGAATATCTTTCGTAATATCGGCATGGTTTCAAGAGTATTTAGGAGGGATTAATGAGAGAAAAATGGGTTTTTCATCTTTTATAAATCATTAGGGAAGTATGGGTATTGTGTGAAATTATAACCCATCATCTTTAATTACACATTATAGGACATAACATAGAGGATATTCTTGAATAAATTCTAGAAAGAGAGGATCCATTACCTTAAGTATGATGGTGCCCTTTGCTAGTTATTAATAAGCAGAATAATAAAATTATGTTCATTAATTAATAATTATAGAACCTCCACAATATTTTATTGGTTTAGTATAATATTATTATTTTCATCCTTGTCCTTTTTGATTAGTTAAGAGGATCAATTTCATTGTTTTGGAGCATTTTCTTCTTTCGTTTTAATGATCGGTTTACGTATATTTAGGGTTTGATAAACATTTATGATGAAAGTGGTTGTCTATAAATTAAGTTATACAACAATAGCTAACATCCAGAATAATACATGGTTATAAAATTAATTTCATTATTTTCAGTGATGATGAATAATTATATAAAACATTAATGATTAACAGTGGGATTAATTTAGTTATTTTGCTTATAATAATCTAGTTTTTTATAATATTTTTACATCATGTTTAAAAAATGATTCCTCAAGAAACATAAGATAAAATACATATTTAATAGTTTGGTAAAACCATAAATGTGTTATCCTGACCCTAATTGAATATGGTAATAGAAATTGATAAACCATCGTCATTGAATTTGATAAATTGAGACATCTCAGACGGTGTATTCGTTTCATTCGTATAAAAGAAGTCGATAGGAAAGAAGATAATTAATTCTCAAATTAGCATAACAACATTACAATACATGTATGATACTACAGTTTTCATGCCATTTTGATTAGTATATAATAGTAATGAAAAGAGAACAAAATAACATTGAAATAAAATAAATGAAATGAAATGAGGAATTTACCTCTTGATTTAATCTTCCTTAAGAGCCTTCAAAGGGGCTAGGATTTGATATTTTTGTGAGGAAAGGGGATCATGGATTATGAGGAGGATCTTTGGGAGAGATTTGAGATTAATTTATGGAAGGAACAAGGCTTGAGAAGAGTGAAGAGAATAGGGATGTGTGGGTGGTTTTTATAGAGAAGGGGGGTTTCTTAATATTTTAATCATTAATAAATTATTATTCCACAAGACATTCAATACAAATGATTCATGAGGCCAAAATAGTAAAATGTGACTGTGAGTTAAAACCAAGGGTTCTTACATCACTATAAAATCATCCATGACTCAGTAATTAATGTATTTACCTTATTTTGTTAATTACCATATTTCACTATTCATAAAAAATTCAAGTATTTCAGTATAATGACAAAAATTCACCCTAACCATTTTTTGATGTATGGAATCCAAAAATTGAATCCATTTATGAAAAAAAAACTTTTTAAATATTACTAATTTATCTTTTAATTAAAAATTTAATTTACTTGTAAAGTACATATTTAAAACTACAACTTATTTTATAATGCTTTACAAAATTACATAAGGAATTATAATATTATTTTACAACTCGAAGGCTTAAAATTATTAATTTATGAACACTAATAAGGAATGTAAATATTTTTTTCAATTAATTTTGTAATTTTTATTAATAATTTATTACTTACAAAAATACCAATACTTTTACTATAGTTATATTATCAATTATAAGTTGCCAAAAAAATTATACAATCATGGATAAGGTCATATTCCTTAGTATGACTTAATATTCAAAAGGGTCATATTTATATTCACACGGGTTAGTTAATATTCATAAGCATAGGTTACTATTCCCCAAAAATTATCTTTGTTTCATTAGACTCCAAACATCTTACTAATCACAACCTTGTATGTTAGATGTTCGAAATTCAAATCAAAGAGGTGAAAATATTATGATTAAAGGTCATTAAGTACTTATAAGATCATTGTGTTATCTTTTCCATTAATTATATTAAATAATTATAATAATAAATTTTTTATTTAAAAAAATTGGGTCATTAAATTTTTCCCCTCTAATGAAATTCAACCATCGAAATTTCAATTAAATTATATGTCATAAACATTTCCATGTAGTTTTCATTCATTTCCTCCTCTAGTTCCTATGTAGCTTCTTCTTAATTATGGATATGCCACAGTACTATTAGAAGGTTATTTTTCTTGTTACACAGAACTTTAACTCTACAATCCAAGATCAATACTGGATACTCCTCATAATAAAGTTCATTCTCCAATAGTATCACCTCTAAAGAGAGTACATGTGAAGGATCTGGTGTGTACTTCCTTAGGAGGTATACATGAAAGTCATCATGTCATTTAGACATGGTTGTCAGAAGATCCAGTAGATAGGCGACAACCCCAACATGATCATGAATATCTAATGGGCTGATGTACCTGATACCTATATTTACATTCATCACAAATCTCACAACCATATTCCATGGGGATATTCCTAGAAATACCATGTCTTTAACATTGAACTCATGGCCTTGTCCATGATTGTATGTATAACTCTCACATCAACATTGACCTACCTAGATGTGCTTCTAAGTGGTTCTCACCTTCTCCTCTACTTATTAGACCATTTCATGTCCTAAGAACTTATGCTCAATTGCTTTATCCCAGCATGCTGATGTTCTTAACCTTTTCACATAACGGGCTTTATATGGTGCCATTTGGATGCTCGAGTGAAAACTATTGTTGTTGGAGAATTCAAATAGTAGAATATGTTGGTCCCATCACCCATTGATGTTCATAGAACATGGTCTCAACATATCTTCTACTGTAGAAATATTTCTCTCATATTGGTTATCAGTTGGAGGATGATAGGCTGTAATGAAGTTCAGTTTAGTTGTAACATCCTGGGTAAATAAAGATATAATACATTCTCTTTTTATTAATATTTTTTGAATTAAATATTAATTTTACTTTAAAAGGGTTTCTATGTTTGATGGGGTACCCGATACGCAACAACGGGTTTCTTCGAAATCTTACATTGCACACTAATAACACAATATTATTATTTTAAATGGTAGTTAACTCATAACTATAGTATTGGTGAGAATGAACATAACTAACTACAATATGATTATACATATTTGTTAAATAAAAGATAGAGGCTTAAAATGTGAAGGAATATAATTTTAAAAATAATTTACTTTGAAAGGTTGATATACCGCCTTTTAATGGAGAACCCAATTTAAATCTAGTTTTGATCACTTTTATATTTTATATATTACAAAATAAAATTCTTCTTTATATTTGTGACATCAAAATATACATTGAGTCATTTTTTGGAATTTTCCTAGCAAAGATCAATTTTTTTATGAATTGTGAAAAATACTGTATTTTTATTCAGATGTGTCTTTTAATATAATTTATTTAAATGGATATATTGTATTTTTAATTGATATAAAAGTTTAATTATTATATATTTTTACTGATTAATCTAATTTTGGTGATTCGAATTAATTTTACTTTGAAAATGGACATAAACAAGTGTCGATCTTTTGATATTTATTGTTTCTTAAAAACACGCTATTTGTTTTGACAAGAGAAATTAATTTTTAATTAATTAATGAAACTTCTATGTTCTTGATTTGGTAAAATATACAACATTTTTGAATTCGGAATATCAAATATAGGTTATGCTTAATTTTTGGATGTTTTCTAAAAAACATCAATTTTTGATGAATAGTGAAACCACTAAGTAGTAGTTAAAAAATGACTTTTTCATTTAAATGAAATTTTACTTCTTAGTGGATTAAATTTAAAAAATCTAACAAACATGGTTGTTATTATTAATTAAAATTTGGTTCAATAAGATTAAAATAATTTTTGGTTTATAGTAACTTTTGACATTTAGTTACCGCATTTAGAGGTAAATAGGACAATTCAAGGTAAAAAGAATATTATAATATTAAAAAATTACCTTAACACTTGTCTTAACCTTATTGGATGAGTCATTTACGACCATTTCCATCTTTGGGTTGATTTTGGTACCCTATGGAGCCACATGGAAGTGATAATGATAGTTTTCATTAATTAACTTAGAGTAATGATTAAAATGACACAAACAAATATCTTTTAGTAAATAAATTTTTACATGGGGTTATATAAGATATATTTTCGACTATAAATATTCATTTTAAAGACAAAAATATTTCCTACATCATGGTATTTTTTTTAAATTTTAGACATCGAATAAATCAAATTATTAATGACACAATAAGGATGCTGTATTTACTTCATTAATATAATATTTAAATAAATAAGAATATAAATTTTAAAAAAATATCCAAAACAAGTCAAATTCTAATTTAAAGATTTTATTTCGACAATGAGTCATGTTTTATTAGATTTTAATTAGTTTTGGACCTTTTGAAACCGAATATCATTATATAATAAAATAATATTTTCCCACATTCCTAAAGGGTCCCACCTCCCCCTAATAAAAATCCCTCACTTATTACTCATTCCTCACACCTCTCAAGCCCCTTTTATCATCCAAACCCTTACCAAATAAGCTCTCAAGAACCCTATACTCCTCCTAGAATCCTTAAATTAGGAAAAATGAACTTCATCATGTCCCTTTCATTCAATCCAAAGGGAGTTACCCAAATTAATGTTAACGATTCCACTTAACTTCTTTTCTTTAATTTTATTTCTACAACCCCTAAAATATTATTATTCATTAATTTCATAACAAAAAAAGTATCCTAAATATACTAGGATGATTTTATGAGAAGTATTTGAACTATACTAAAACACACCTCCATCTAATGGGTGAATAATATAATATTTACGTGAATGGAAAACTAACGCCTCACGAAACGATGATTGTTCGATTATCTCCTACCACCTCTCATGGTGGCCATTAAGATGACACTATATTTATATATGATATATATTATGTTTATGTTTTCATTATTCTTCTATATTTTTCTTTTATATGATACCTTTATGGTTTCCATTATGCATGAACGCGATAATTGCATTTGAGGAAGTGCGGACTACCGCCCCCTCAAACTGATATGACTCGTCAATGACATATGTGGGAAGTATAAAAGATAGTGTTAATGATATTATATATGATATTATACTGGAATTATAATATAATTATGTATTATTATGTTTTAATTCCAGTAAATTACGAAATAGAATGGAATGTTGTGTTCATGCGTATGTACGGCTTACCGTTTCCATGGACGGTACAATTCCTTTGTTATCTCCAAAATATTATGTACTATTATAAATTAATTTATATAATGAGAATATATGATGTATATGATATCTAAATCATGAATATCATTATGTAGATAATGGAATATTTACCACATGGACAACTTGTAATTACATGGTGTTCATTTGGGACGCAGGTACCAAATATCGACCAAACAACCATTGTTAAATTAAAGGATTCCATAATGTTTATAACAAGGTAATAAGTGATATAAAATGAATAATAAACATTAAAAAGGATCTTATGCAAGTATAAATTAACTTTAGATTATTATTCATGCTATTGAATAATGAACAGGTCACGTCGGACATGATTTGAGGGACTTCATCTCAATATCCTTTCATTGAAGTGTATTTTGTTTTAATACACGACATTCTTCTATACACTGTATAAACACCATTTGATTTTCATTCCATTAAATGGGAATATTTTACTATTAAGTGTTTTACTAAATGAAAAAATGGAATGTTTATTTTAACGTAAGAGGTGACAACGACCTTTCTACCACCGGTAGAATTATTTGATCTTTGGCTTACCTAATGAGACATGATGTTTTTAAATTGAAAATAAATACCATATACTCTTTTATGTATTTTGGTGTTGAAAATGGTTTTTATAATGGGTTTTTATGTTAATATATTTAATTGATATATTTTGAAGGAAATGTGGAAATGTTTTGTTTACTGTATATTTGTTGTATGTGTTATGTTTTATAATGGAACATGCACATTTGATGGGTGGTTACGTGGTAAACCAAATGACATGTGGTGTCGTGATAAAACAGGATGGGTGGTTACGTTATATCATCAAATTCATCGGGTATGGATGTTGGCCATATGGCTCTTCTATTTACTGATATGTGTGGAAGTTGACTATATGGATATTCCAATTAACAATGTTTATCACCCATGTTACATTTATATGTTATGTGTTCTTTATATGGGTTTTATGGAAATCTTTTTGTTAAAAAAGTGTATGAAATGATATTTTATTCAGTTAAGAGTATTTACTACATCATAAAGGTGAAATATATTACTTATAATAAATTATTCATTGTTTACATGCTGTTTTGAAAAACTACCAGTTTTCCTTCATTGTGTATCCCAAACTACGCTTTTTTATGCACATCCAACGATTTTGGAATGTTTTTCACAGGATATAAAGTGTAAAATGGTCACCGATGCCATAAAGAAAAATTTATGCTATCTAAAACATGGAACTAGACATGAAAATTTTTTCAAGAGTTTTTATTTTATAAAAAAATGGACACTGGGTATAATTTTCTACATGTATTATTCAAATCTTCATCTATATATTATAGACTAATTATCTAGAACTCTAAACCTGAAAAGGTCCTCAATGTGAATTATTCATTTACTCCAACATTATGTAAATTCTTAAGGTTGGGTCCTTACAATTGTTATCAATGGTCAGTTTAGACAACATTATGAGTTATAATATAGTTAAATTAATATCCATAAATTATTTTAAGCTTATGTTATGATTGAAATGATATAGCATTTACGGATTACCATCTTACTTTGGATAAGATATTTCTATATTCAGAATGGTTTTACGTAGTGGAAACATGACATCTATGTTTGGAAGACATCAGGAAGAATAAAACCTTCCAAATAGACATCAAGAGATTGTTGGAATTGGAACTGAAAAATTTGTTAAAGTAATGGAACAATTGACTCATTATATAAATTATGGTGGTATCTATGTACAAGATACTCTAGATCAACCACAGTGAAACATGTCAGTAGTGGAGAATTTCATAAGGCAACATCCCCCATATTTGAAAGGATCATCTAAACCTGTGCTAGCAGATGGGTGGATTAAAGCACTGGAGGAAATTTTCGATGTCATGGGTTGTTCAGAACATCAAATGGTTTGTCTCACTATTTACTGTTTTTAAGGTGAAATTGATCAGTGGTGGTCGATGGTAAAAAATATTTGAGATAGTGAGGAGATTGATGCTCTTGTTTGGGATAAATTCAAAGGTATGTTCCTTGAGAAATATTTTCCTATATTGGTTTGACTTAGGATGGAAAACAATTCATGGAATTGAGGTAAGAGGATGTCTTAGTGGCTGTTTACGAAATAAAGTTCACTCGAATGGCAAGTTATGCTCCATATTTCCTCTGAGATCTTGATAGTAAGATAAAATGATTTTACTCAAGACTGAAGTTGCAATTTCAAATGACATTAGCCTATTGTGGGTTCAAAAGTTATGAAAAACATTTTTGATGTGCGAAGAAGGTGGAAAGGTAGTTTATCGGTGATCATGTGTTTTTTGAAAAACAAAAGAATAAGAGGTCCAGTTGGCAGACAAAGGGAAAGAATTCATCAAAAAATCTTGGAGGTAAGATAACTAAATATCCATCTTCTGAGAAGTGTGGTAAAAAAAATCCTAGATAATGTTTATCAAAGTCTGGGAAGTGCTTCTAGTGTGGTATTTCTGGTCATATTGGACGTAAATGTAAGGAATATGATCTTGAAGGCAATGAAAATATAGGGGTAAGATGTTTTAAGTGAAATTAAATGGGTCATTATGCAAATGAGTGTCCAACAAAGAACTCAACTGATGGAAAGAAACCAGAATACTAGACGAAAGGGGTAGTGAAATCCTTTGAATCTACTTTAGGAGATGTTGGGGAATCAAATAAATTAGTATCATGTAAATTGTTTGTTTGTTCAGATTATGTGAATGTGTTACTTGATTGAGGGTCTATAAATTCATTCATTTCTGAGAAGTTTTCGAGTAAATTTGGAATTCCATCTCAAGATATGAATCCTAAAGATATGGTAAAAACTCCTGGTGGAAATGTTGAGATATACAAAAATTATAAGAACCTTAATGTCCATGTATGCAGAAAGAATCTACCTGCAAACCATATTTTTTTCCTCTATTAGAGTTTGATGTTATTTTGGGAATGGATTGGCTGTCTATTTACCATGCTATGATTGAATGCAAGGATAAATAGGTTTATTTTCAGAAATTTTTCTGTTTGTATAAAACAATGAACCCTTACTTTTAAAAACATATCAGGAAGATGAGAAACTAGTAAATGATGGAAATGAATGTTACCATGCAAAAATTGTTGAAGACAAAGTAGCTTTTCAAATAAATGATGTGCCAGTGATAAATGACTATCTTGATGATTTACTGATGAGTTTCCTGGTATTACACATGATCTGGAAGTTGAATTTATTGTTGACTTAGTTACTAATTCAATTCCAATTTCAAAACCCCCTTATCGAATAGCTCAAATTGACCATTTATAGTTAATGAAACAATTTCTAGAGTTATTATATAAAGGTTTTATTCGACCTTTCACATCACCAAGTGGTGTTCCTATCTATTTTGTTAAAAATAAGGTTGGTTCAATGAGACATTGCATTAATTAGAGAGCATTGAATAACATCACTGTTAAGAATATGTATCATTTGCTTCATATCGATTATTTGTTTGATCAGATCCAGGGAGCTCAGTATTTTTCGAATATTGATTTGAGTTCGTGGTACTATCAGTTGAATGTAAAGGAAGCAGGCATATTGAAGACAAAATTTCGTACATGATATGGCCGTCATGAATTTGTAGTTATGCCTTTCGGATTACCAACACAATTACTGTATTTAGGGATCTTATAAATATAATTTTCCATGAGTTCATGGCTATGATTGTGGTTGTCTTCACTGATGATATTATGGTTTATTCCTAACGTAAATAGGAATATTAAATCCATTTAATGGTTGACTTTCAATCCTTAAAAGTAAAGAAACTCTTTGGTAAATTCAGCATGTGCGAGTTTGGTTATAGAAATTGTCATTCATTGGTCACATTGTTTCAAAAGATGGCATATCTATTGATCCTACTAAAACAATGGTTTTTTAATAATGGCCAATACCCACAAATATAACTAAGATCCGTAGTTTTCTTGGTTTATCAAGTTATTACTGGAGGTTTTTGGAGAAGTTTTCATGGTTATCTAGTCAAATGACTATGTTAACTCAAAATGGTGTTATGTTCATTTGGACAATAGAATGTGATGATTATTTTCACAAATTGAAAATAAGATTGATGAATGCCCTAGTTTTGTAACTTCTTTCCAGAAATGGTGAGTTTTTTATTTACAGTGATGCTTCTCTAAAAGGACTTGGACGTGTCCTATTACATAATGATCAGGTAACTGCTTACGCTTTACGTCAGTTGAAACCATAGGAGTTAAATTACCGTACACATGATTTGGAATTAATTGATATTTTTTGATTTAAATCATTGGAGGCATCATTTTTATGGATTAAAATGTTAAATATATACTGAACACCAAATTTTTAAGTATACATTCACTCAAAAAGACTTGAACATGAGATAGATGAGATCATTGGAATAAATCAAGGGTTTTGATTGCACGATTCATTACCATTCAGAAAAGGAAAATAAAGTGGATAATGCTTTCAGTTGAAAAATTAATGCTTCATTAACCATTATATGTTTGGAAAGTGATACTTTGGTTTTTGATTTGAAGAACATCGACATAGAAGTTGTTGGTGTAGGAAATTATTCTATTTTCCTTCAGTTGTCAGTGAAATCAACTTTATCAGGATGAATAAAGAAAGAAAATAAAGAAGACATTGAGTTGTAGAAGTAGGTAGGGTTGGTTTTGGAGGGTAAGTTTCTTGATTTTAACATTGATAATGATTCTGTTTTGAGGATTGGAAAAAACATTATGTGTGCCATGTGATTCACAGTTGATGAATGAGTTGTTATGTGAAACTCATAGTTCACCATTTTCAGTTCATCCTGGAAGTACAAAGATGTGCAGAGATCATTGGAAGTATTACTAGTGGGATGGAATGAAAAGAGATATTGCTGATTTTACCGTGATGTGTTTATGTTGTCAGCAGTTTAATGTAGAGCGACATTTACCACAAGAGATGCTTCAGTCTTTACCAGTGACATAGTAGAAATGGGAAAATATATCAATGGACTTTGTTATGGGAATACCAAATAAATCTCAATGTAATAATCTAATCTCGGTTATTGTTGATCGGTTGACTAAATCTGCTCATTTCCTTCCTATTCGAGATACTTTGTCTCTAGATCAACTTTCTCTATGTTATGTTAAAGAGATAGTGAGGTTGCATGGAGTTTCCCTCCCCATTTTACCTGATCATGATCTTGGGTTTAATTTTAACATTTTCAACGGCCTTCAAAAGTCATTGGGTACTGAATTATATTTTAGTATAGATTTTTATCCGCAATCATATGGATTGTCAGAACGAAAAAATAAGACCCTAGAGGATATTCTACGTGCTTTTTCATTGGATTACTAGGGATTTTGGGACATATATCTTTCTTTGGTTGGGTTTTCTTATAATAATATTATTCATTCCAGTATATAGATGGCTCCATTTGAGGTATTATATGGAAAGCGTTGTCGAACTCCAGTATTTTGGGATGAAGTTGGTGAATGGAAGCTAATGGGACCAGAATTGGTAGAAGAGATGGTAGAAAATGTTCTGTTGATTCAGAAGAACATGAGATTAGCTTAGAGTAGATAGAAAAGTTATACAGATAACCTGAGGAAGGATCTTTCTTTTGAGGTCGGTGATCATGTCTTTCTCAAGGTTTCTCCATGGTAAAGTGTCATACGTTTTGGTAATAAAGTAACGTTGAGTCTGAGGTTCATTGGACCTAATGAAATCATGGAGAAAGTTGGATCAGTTGTGTACAGAGAGGCTTTACCTCCATGTTTATCCCAGGTACACAATGTTTTACTTGTTTCAATGTTGAGAAAATATATGCCATATCCATCTCATGTTTTGAGTCCAGAGGTAGTTTAGTTGGAAGAGAATCTATCGTATGAGGAACAAGCATTCCAGATTATTGACCATAGAGAACAAGTGTTGCAGAATAAGGTCATTCACCAACCAAATGTTTTGGGGAAACCCCATATAGTAGAAGAGACAATGTAGGAATATGAAAATTTTATGAGGGATAAATACCCCCACTTATTTGATAAGTGAATAAAATTATGAGGATTCAACTTCAAATAGGGGGGAGGATATAACAGCCTGGGTAAATAAAGAAATAATACATTTTATTTTTTATTAATATTTTGTGTAATAAATATTAATTTTACATTAAAGGGTTTGCTATGAACGATGGCGTACCAAATACGCAACACAAAGTTTCATTGAAATCCTAAGTTGCACACTAACAATATAATATTATTATTATAAATGTTCATTAAATCCTAGCCATTGTATTGGTAGGAATGAAGAAAAATAACTACAATATGATTATATATGTTTGTTAAAAAATTTTTGAGGGATAAAATGTGAATGAATGTAATTTTAATCATAATTTACATTAAAAGGTCGATTTACCACATTTTAATGGAGAACCCTCTTTAAATTTAGTTTTGGTAACTTTTATATGTTTTAATTAACAAAATAAAATTCTTCTTTAGATTTGGGACATCAAAATTTACTTTTGGTAAATTTTTGGTATTTTTCTGGTAATGTTCATTTTTTTAGAATAGTGAAAAATACTATATTTTTATTCAAAAGTGCCTTTTAATATTATATATTTATATGGTTATATTATATTTTTAATTGGTTTTAAAGAGTATATATTTTATATTTTTTAAAATTAATCCAATTTTGGTCAATCGAAGTAATTTCACTTGGAAATTTGACATAAACAAGTGTCAGTATTTTGAAAGTCATTGTTTCATCAAAACACGCTATTTGTTTTGACAACGGGAATTAATTTTAAATTTATTAATGATTCTTCTATGTTTTGAATTTGGTAAAATAGACATCATTTTTTAATTCGGAATATCAAATATATATTAGGTTGAATTTTTGGATGTTTTCCATAAAACATCAATTTTTGTTGAATAGTGAAACTACTAAGTAGTAGTTCAAAACTAACATTTTCATTTTAATAAAATTTTACCGCTTCTGTGGATGAAATTTCGAAAATCCAACATACATGGTTTTTATTATTAAGTAAAATTTGGTTCAATAAGATGAAAATAATTTTTGGTGAATAGTAACTTTTGACTTTTATTTTCAGTGGTTAAAGGTAAATAAGTATTTTAAGGTAAAAAAATGTTATAATAATACAAAGTTACCTTAAAACTTATTATAACCTTATTGGTTGAGTCATTTAAAACCAAAATCATTTTTTGGATGATTTTGGGACCCCATGGAGCCACTTGGGAGTGATAATGACAATTTAGATTAATTAACTAAAAGTAATGATAAAAATGGCACAAAGAAATATCTTTTAATAAATAAATTTTTACATGGGGTTATATAAGATATTTATTAGAATATAAATATTAATTATAATTATAAAAATATTTAATAAATCATTGTATTTTATTTATAATTTTTAGACATCAAATAAATTAAATTATTTATGACACAATAATGATGCAGTATTTACCTCATTAATAACTGATTTAAATATGTAAGATTATAAATATAACAAAATATCCTAAACATGTAAAATTATTATTGGATTACTTTATTTCGAAAATTAGTCATCTTATCTTTGAATTTAATTTGTTTTGTACCTTTAAAAACTGAATATCATTATATAATAAAATAATATTTTCGCACTTTCTTAAAAAGCCCCTCCCCCTTATAAAAATCCCTCACTTCTTACTCATTCCCCACACCCCTCAAGCCCCTTGGATAGTCCAAATACTAACCAAATAATCTCTAAATATCCCTCTACTCCTCTTGGATGCCTTAACATTGGCAGAAGGCACTTCAAGAAGTCCTTTTGGTTCAAACCAAAGGGAGTTACCCAAATTAAAGGTAACAATTCCTATTAAATTATTTTCTTTTATTTTACTTCTCCAAACCCTAAAATCTTAGTATTACTATAATTTATAATAACACCAGTATCCTCAATAAACTGGGATTTTTTTATGAGAATTATTCAAACTATACCTACACTCATCTCCATCTAATAGGTGAAGAACATAATTATTCTCAGAATGGAAAACTAACACCTCATGAAATGATGATTGTTCGATTATATCCTAATGCATCTCATGGTGGCGATTAAGATGATAATATATTTATATATGATATATATTATGTTTAGGTTTTCCTTATAATTCTGTATTTTTCTTATATCATACCTATATGAATTCCATTATGGGTTAACACAATAATTTTATTTGAGGACGTGCGGACTACCGCCCCCTCAAAGTGATATGACTTGTTAATGCCATATGTGGGATGTATAAAGGATTGTTTTAATGATATTATATATTATATTATAATGTAATTTTAATATAACTATCTATCATTATGTTTTAATTCCATTAAACTATAAAATAGAAATGATAGTAGCATTCATGCGTACGTACAACTTACCATCTCCATGAACGGTGCATTTCATTTATTATCTCCAAAATGTTATGGAGTGTTATAAATACATATATATACTGTATATATATGATATATATGATATCTAAATCATGAATATAATTCTGGTGATAATGGATTATTGACCACATGGACAACTTGTAATTATATGGTGTTCATTTGTGACTCAAGTACCAAATATCGACAAAAAAAAAACCATTATTAACTTAAATGATTACATAATGTATATAACATGGTAATAAGTGTTATAAAAGGAATAATAAACTTTAATAAGTTTCTTAATAAATTTTAAATTATATTTAGTTTATTATTCATGAGATTGAAGAACAAACAGGTCAAGTCAGACATGAGGTAAGAGACTTCATCTCAATCTTCTTTCATTGAGGCGTATTTTGTTTTAATACATGAAATTTTTTATACGCTATATAAACACCATTGACATTTCAATCCATTAAAAGGGATTATTTTTCTATGAATAATTTTTCTAAATGACAAAAAGTAATGTTTCTTTTAACGTAAGCGGTGACAATAACCTTTCTGTCGCTGCAAGTATTATTTGATCTTTGGCTTCCTTAACGAGCTCTAATGTTTTTAAAAGTAAAATAAATACCGTATAATATTTTATATATTTTGGTATTTAAAATGGTTTTTATAATTTATTTTTTATATCAATATATTTAAGTGATATATTGTGACGGAAATATGGAAATTTTTTCTTTCCTTTATATTTCATGTATGTGTTTTTATTTTATAATTGTACTTAGACATTTGACGAGTGGTTACACAATAATCCAAATGATAGGTGTTGCCATGATAAACCAGTATATGTGGTTTCATTATAACCTCCAATTCATTGGGTATATAAGTCATCCATATTTCTATTCCATTTAGTGATATATGTGGAAGTCGACCATATGGTTATTCCACTTAAGAATGTTTATGTCCTAAGTTACCTTTATATGTTATGTGTTATTTATTTGGGTTTTATGGTAATCTCTTGGTTAAAACATGGTATTAAATGATCTTTTATTTAGTGAAGAGTATTTACTACTTGAAAATTATTAAATTTATTACTTATGATAAAGTATTCATGGTTTACATGTTTTTTAAAAAACTAACAGTTTTCCTTATTTGGGTATGCCTTACTGAGATTTATATGCTCATCCCATGTTTTTGGAATGTTTTTCATAGGACATAAAGTGGAATAGGGTCAATGATTGGATCATGGAAAAGTCATGATGCATAAAACATAGAACTAGACATGACTCCTTTTTTCAAGAGTTTTTATTTTAATAAAAAAATGGACACAGAATAGAATTTTATACATTTATTATTAAACTCATCATGTAAATGTTATGGCATAATTCTATAAAACTCTAAACCTAAAATTATCCTCAATGTGTATTATTCTTCTAATTTAATATTATGTAAATGTTAAAGGTCGGGTCCTTATATTAGTTCTTAGACAATGTTGGAGACTCTTCCCAAACTTCTTGGTCTATCTCATATCCCTATCAGATAAAATAGACAGCGGTCCTCCATGAAGAATTACCAATTCATTTATATATATCCTTGCATGTTGATCCAATTTGAATTCCTCTTGAATATTGATAAAGTGAGAAATCTTTGTAAGAAGATCCATAATGAACCATATATAATTGTTTGCTCCGGATGTCCTTGGATGTCCAGTGATGAATTCCCTGGTGGTATTCTCACACATCCATGATAGTATGGACAATGGTTTCATCATCTACATAGAATTTTTTCTTTCAAACTCCAATTCTTGATATACTAGGAACATTGATGTATACTCATAAATATCCTTCTTAATATTATTCCACCAAAAGTTCCCTTGGAGATCTCGATTCATATTTGTGTTCCCTTGGTTAATGGAGAAGGAGGAGCTTTGTTATTAATTCAAAAGGCCATTCCTTATCTATGGATTAGATGGTACACATAGTCGTGTTACAAAACATACAAATCCTTCTTCATCAATCTTGAACTCATAGGATTTCCCTTTTATAATGACATCCACCCTTTTCTGAATTTCCAAATATTTTTATTTAGAATCCCTTGTTTTCTCCATTATGGATGGTTGAGAGAACATTTAAGAATGTATTGATGATGTTCCACCCTTAATTATCCCCATGTCTATCCTCTAAAAATCTAAGAATATTTGAGACTTTTTAGTTCTAATCATTGAAAGAGATATAGGAACCTTTTTATTTAGAGTATATGCCTTCTTATTTTCCTTATTGGGATAGTAGTAGATTGAGTAGTCATAATCCTTGATGAGATCTGTCCATGTTCGCTAGTACATATTAAGCTATTTTTATGTGTATATATATTTGAGACTCTTTTCATCATTATATATATCACTATTATCACCATAGAGATAATTCCACCATAATTTTAACATATGGATCACAACAACCAAACCAAGACCATACATATAACATTTTTGCTCATGGATTTTCACCTTCCATGAGGCTTAGGATAATAGTTTTATTATTCACATTAGCACATAGCCTATTTCTATCTTTGAAACATCACTTTACACCATAATTCGTTCTCTATATATGAGGAGTTTTTCTACTAGTGAAGAGATAAGCCTCTTTTTCATGTCCTTAAAACAGTATTCACATTCTTGAGTTGAGGCAATAATTATTCCCTTCCAAGTCAGCTTAGACATTGGCTTTGAAAATCAGGAAAATTTCTTCAAAATCAAAGATAATACCCAAATAGACCCATAAAGCTATAGATATTCATTACCGATGTTGGGTTATGAAATTCTTCAATTTCCTTATTATTTGAAGGGTCCAAATATATCCATTTTTTTACATGACCTATGAATGATACTTTATCTATCAAGAACTCACATGTACATTACTTTTCATATATTTTATCACTTCACATCGTCTTTAGAACAATATTCAAATACTCCTCATGTTCCTCCTTTCTTTTGGAGTATATCACTATATCATCAATAAATAATACATAAAATTTTTCAAGGTAATATATAAAGATAGTATTCATTAAATATGTGAAAATTATTGTAGCATTTGAGAGTCCGAAGGGAATCACTATGAACTCAAAGATTCCATATCTTGTTTGAAAGATAGTCTTGGGAATATCTTCCTTCCTCACCATAAAATGGAGATTTCCTGAATGAAGGCCCACCTTTGAGGAATTGATAGCCCCACGAAGCTGATCAAACATGTCATTTATCCATGGTAGGGGTTACTTTTTTATTTTAATGATTTTATTTGTCTCATGAAAATCAATGAAGAGGTTTATTGTTCTATCCTTATTCCTAACAATGAAGATTGGAGTACCCCAAAGTGAAGCACTTGGTCATATAAAACCCCTTTCTAGATTCTTCTATAACTTATTCTTCTTCTATTCTATATCTACGGTGTCTATTCTATGTGGTTTCATTTATATATTAATAGATCTAGGAATAAGTTCATTTGAGAACTTAACCTCTAAATCAGGAGAAAGACCAAGAAACCGCTCAGGGAATACATTAGTGGAATCACTAATGATGGGCATGTTTTCAAGCACGATTCCCCCCTTTGTCTTAGTCATTTTAGATTGACATGATTGCTTATATATAAATAATATCCACACTTGAGACAGTGATCCTAAAGGAGATTCGACTTCCTCCTTACACTTGTATTGAATTAGAGGATACTTCAGGCTGTGAGGAGTGATATACCTTTCCCAAACATCGATGTGGTATTTATAAGATGATATCAAATCTACGTCCTAGATATGATCAAACTCCACTAAGGGATGTATGATGAGATCTACTAGGAGGTTAAATCCCCAAACATTAGCCGGTGAGGGGTTATAAACCTTGGAAAGAATAATTTCTCCATTCCCTATTCTCACAGTTAACATATCCTCCAAATTTTCTGGCGGTTTTCAAATAGTTATACTAAATATTACTTATATAAAAGACTGTGTAGAACAAGAATAAATTAGTATGTCCATGATTCATGAATTAATTACTAGTGATCCTGTCACCACATCATTTTCTGACTCCACCTTAGTAGTAGTGATAGAATAATCCCTTCATTGTTTCCTTTGAGGTTATTGTTGATTTCCTCTTACAACCATTGCCATAGAGATATTGTTCACATAATGCTAATTCTTATTGTAGTTGTAACATTTCAGAAAAGGCTCATCATTCATCTGAACCTTTCTTTCTTATTCCACACTAGTGGGATTTCATATATCCCCTTGGTAGTTATTAGCTAGATTTCCCAACCATTCACATTTTAAGAAATTCCTGGTGCCCAAAAGGCAGTTCCCAAGATGATTCTTCCCATAATTATTACATGTGGGATGATTGGGTTTCTATCTATCATGGAATTTATTTTCCGAACCACCTACATTGGATTCCATTTTCATCTTTTTTTCCGTTTGTCCCATTATACCATTGAGAGTCTCTAATTTACATTTCAACCATAAGGGTACAACATAAAATCTCTTCATATTTTTTGAAATCTTGATATTCCCACTCTTTTCATTTACTTCTCTTTAGTTTGATAAAGAAGAAATCCATCTTGCTTTCTATTTTCATGAAAAATCCAGGGGCATACCTCGAAATCCTTTTAAATATTTCTTTATACTCCCCGATTGACTCATAATGCTTCTTCAAGAGTCCTTGGAACTCTCAATAAATCTTAAGATGGAGGGTTATAGATAAATATTTATTGGAAATATTCTATTTAATTACTCCCTAGCCATGGAATCAATTTTATCCAGTGGATTTTCAACAATGATTATTGTCCACCACTGATCAGCTTCCCCGTCAAAATAGTAGACCACCAGTACACTATTCTCTTCTTCTAAGAACTAGAGGATAGATAATTTAGAGACCCAAACATGATGTACATGCCCATTAAATATATTTTGTGGAATTATTAATACATTACACAAATAGTCATCCAAAGACTGTATTAGTTTATTTTCTTCGGAAACACACACTATAATATTCTAATCATGGTGAAATATCTTTAACATCTCCCATAATGATAGTCCCATTTTGTTTTCATACATAAAATCTTTCTTTATAAACTTGGGAAAACATAAGATTAGTGAGATAAAATTCTTAGTAAGAGTTAACATAAATAACATAAAACAAACCATAAATATATTAATGTAAAAAAATGAACATAATATATTAAAATAAAACTCAGGAGTAATGAAATAAATCTTGGAAGTACATAAGGAATAGATCATAAAGGAAAATTAACCATGATAAAATATAATTGGCTTAAAACATGGAATTGTGGAAAACAATTAAGCACATAATATTATTTCCATATTAGCCAAGGAATTGCTTCCAAGACCATCATAGTGGAAAAAGTCTATTATATAACAAGGTTTACATTCTATTCAATCCAAGTATTACTAAACCGGTTTTACTAGTCATTCCATCCTCGTATAACTGAACTGGATGTACATTCCATTCGAGTCATGTAGATCTCATGAGTTATAAATATTTTCCAAATGAATTGGTGGTAGATATAGGTTCCACCCTTCTCATAATTAAATCATTATTTTATGTTCCATAATAACATAAATCATTCATCATAGCATATCCCATGAAATGAAATGGGTTTCTTAAATATCATTCCTTCAAAATATATAGAAAAATGGATTTAATAAAAATAAATCTATCATAAACACAATAAAATAAAATTAATAATATTGACAGAAATATAACCCTATGTCATATGAGATGGAAAAATAATTTTGATAAAAACATGAACTTACATCTTGAGGAATGTATCTTTTCTTCTTAAAAAATTGTTATATTTTATCAAAATGTCATTAAATTTAAAAAAAAATTTATTTGAAAATAGAATTATAAACATGTAGAGGATGATTCATTGAAATAAAACATTATTAAGATATAAAAACTTTGTCATTCTGTATAAGTTAAAAAACATTCTCTTCATACTTTTTCCGGAAAAGTCAAAAGTTCCATGTATGGTAAAAAAGATTCATTTCATACAACGTAGTAAAAGAAAAAAATGGTAAAAATAATCTAAATGTACATAGAATAATAGGAAAAAATTTATGAAAAAAATTAATATACATGTACATTGATGATAATTATATCCCTAGTAAATACGTACGAATAAACAATCTCTCATAAAAACAGGATTGCCAAAGTTATCTCTTTCCATTGGACTGATTTCTTCAGTCTGTTTTAGAAACTCTTGTATAGTGGGTCTAAACAAAGCAATAACTTGTAATAGAACCATAATAATATTTATGATATCATATATTATTTACTTATGAATTTAAATTACCTGTTCATTTGTTAATTCCATGTTAAAGCAGTGTTTTGGGTAATAATCGTTTTATTTATCGTACATGTTTAGATATGTTATTTGTGATATTATTAAATAGATCACTATTTAAATACTTCCAAAATGTAAAACATCATTTAGATATCATATATATTATGTATATAAATAAATATGTAACAAATAGATAAATTAAATGGAATACACTATTCATGGAGACGGTAGTTCGTACGTACGCATTAATGTTGTTTTTGATTCCTTATTGAATTGAATGGAAGTAAGTAAATGATATATATATACACATAAATAAAGTATCATTATTACATAATATATTTCATTATAATTTATTATATAATTTTTATAATCATTTTTAAATAGTTAACATGAAGAATGAATCTCATCGCATTATGGAGACAGTAAACTGTACATACGAACGAGCGGAGATATCATTCCAATAATTGTTGAATGGTATCGATGAGGATGGTGTATAATATCTCAGAATTAATATCATGTTATAATAATAATATATATTTATTATTTCAACCATTATACCCATCCACGTATGGTGATGTGAAAAACATATTACATCTAGATTTGGGGATAGTAAACAGTATGTACACACACGCGGTGATTTTGTTTTTCGAAGAATGGATAGAAGGTGAAATAGGGTTGATTCATATTTATAATAACATATTAGTGTATGAGTGATAATAATCTAATTATATTATAATGAAATAGATAATGAGGAGTAAGTAGAAGAAGAAATAAATTAGAAAGAATCAGTAGAAAAAATTTCCTCTTCCTTGACGTACATCCTATAGATTTCCTCATGGGGAACTATAGTTATTATTTCAATAAGACAGGACCCCCTATAATTTATCTAAAGAAGATTATAAGATAAATGGAATGGTTTTGGTTGATCTTGAAGGCTCAAAATGGAGTGAAGAGGAGAGGTATGTGGTTCCCTTTTATAAGAGAGGACAAGGGAAATTTACAAAAGTCTCCAAATATTAATTAATTATAAATTAAATTTTTCATAAAAACAGTCCAAAAATTATTTAAATAGAATATAATATGATTTTGGTTCGTCAACCCATCATCCAATAATTTGTATACATGTTTTTAATAATTATTTATGCTTATCGTTTTGGTTTAATCCTTATTATACCCTTTTAATCTTAATGTGATATCATGTTACGTACACATTGTGGGATAATGTAATTACCATATCATTTCAAACGACACAAAAAACTAATTTATGACTTATTTGGACTTATATAGACCATTTTTTAAATCATTACTTTTTTAATTTAATATTATTTAATAATTGTTTTTCTGTTTTAAGTAATTAAATATGTCAATTTTGGACATTATTCATACAAGACTTTTTTAAAAATTTATAACAAAATGATTCCTTCAATACACTAATATTAACATATCCCTTATATTCAAATATCATCCATAAAATTCTTGAATAGCATCAAAATTTAAAAATTAAATTTATTTTAATATTTATATATTCATTTATTTGAATCTTTCATTAATGAGGTAATCACTACATTTTAATTGTTTCATAAATAAATATATTTATATAATGCCTAAAAATTATAAATAAAATTACATGATGTAGGAAATATTTTTATATTTCCAATGACTATTTATATACATATATATTATTTATATAACCCCATTTTAAAATTGATTTAGTAAAAGATATATTTTTAGGTTATAATTGTCATTAAATTAAATTTATTATTATAAAATTTCATTTTCACATATTATTAAATGAATGGGGTCCCAAAATCAACCCAAGGATATCCATTGTAATAAATATCTCATACAATTGGATTAGGACATGTGTTAGAGTAGTTTAGTATTATTATGAAATTATTTTTACCTTTATTTACCATATTAAACATTAAACTATAGTAAATAATATATTAATTGAAGTTACTATTATTAATATCCATAAATAAAGGGTAACTATTTACAAAATTGTATCCTTCTCATTCCAAATGTGGAATCCATTTTTCCAAATTCAAAATAAAAGATTTTATGAAATAAATTTAAAATTAATTCTTGTTGTCAAAACCATAAAGCGGGTTTCTAATTATTAATAACTATCAAAATATTGACATGTGTTTATGTCCAATTTAAAATATAAATTACTTAAAATGATCAAAATAAGATTAAATGATAAAAAAATAATCCAATTATTCTTTAAAACCAATTACAAAGATAATATAACTATATAAATAAGGCAGTTTTGAAATAAAATGTTGCATTTTACATTATCCATTAAAATATGAATATTATCAGAAAAATAAAAAATATACCACAAAAGTAAATTTTTATGTCCTTATTAAAAATAATTATTTTATATTTCCAAATTTAACTAATAAAAGTGTCAAAATTAGATTTAAAATGTGTGTGTTATCAAAAGGATTTAAAACACCATTTTTTGAAAAACAATTCTATTATTAAAAAAAGATTTTGTTCTCATATAATGTTATAGAAAATGTGTATGATTAAAGAAAATGTTATATAAAATTAAAAATGTGGTTAATAATATTCATAATAGCTATTTTATATCCCATTAAATGATAATATTTTAATAATATATCATTCTTAAGTGAATCTACATATTGCTTACAATGCAAGCTATTGAGGAAGGTTGTTCTTGAATATAAATTAAGCCAAGTCTATGTTGCGTGTAGTGAAATATTCATTTGGTGTAATATATTACATTATAAAAACATTGATCATTTATGCATAGATCAAAATCTATACTCAATGTTGTGTGAAATGGAATCTATCAAAAGAATGTGAAATTGTAGGTAACACAAGCCTAGAATAGTGTTATATATACAACAAGATAATAATGCGTTGCAGACAGTGAAAGCTAATCATAGTGTAGTGTAAAAAACTTGAAGTCAAATATTTTAAAAATAATCCATCACATAAAATCTTTGGATATTACATTCTACACCCCTTAAAATGAATTTTCCCTCAAAATTTGTTAGGGTTATTAATGGTTATCTACATGAATGTTTCATTCATAGAAACCCACATTGTAAAGAGGAATGATAAAACATAATTTTAAAAAATTAATGCTAGAAACACAACTGTTACCCATATTAACTCATCACTTGTAACGCCCTGACCCTAGTTACCTAGAGTCGGTGCACAATTACATAACATTGGCATGATCACAAAGGATAATGTCTTGAAACACCGATTAAATTAGTAGCCTTGGAAACACTAGATACATTCATAAGTCTTACATTACATTATAAAGTGAAAAACTATAACAACATAGTCTCCATAGTCCACACTCATATCCCCTCAGACTATCCCTACATGTCAGTCAGAAAATGCTTCTTAACATCTTGTAAAAAATAATACTTAGAAAGGGGTGAGCTCTGATGCTTAGTAAGGATAACAATATAGAGGAAACTTTCATAAATAATCATAAACATTTATGGAAATGTATAACTAAAACAAAAGCATTTTAAACTTGAACTTCATCATAATATGGAAAAAATAAAATAAAATAATGCCATTTACTTATTCATATGGATATTATACTAGTTTAATAATCACATGAAATATCAATAACCACTTTCATAATGATGGAATGCATAATGAAATACTATAAAAAAAACATAATCAAGGCCTTGTGCCATGAATACAAATAATATTTTGTCAAGGAAATATGTCAAGACACTACTTTGTCTCATGAGACCAACTGATGCATCGAGTAGATATAGCGGGCTCCACCCGTTACATACTAAGTCCAATGCATTCCTCATATGAAAATGTTTAAACATAACATAAACATTCGTATTAAAACTCGTATACGAAAAGTTAATAATTTACCAATAAACCATGAATGGTATAAAAATAACACATCCACAGTCAAACATATCAACAAAACTTTAATACTATATGGAAGATTTGTATCATAATAAATCAACATCAAAAAAGGTTAAAATCCATTAATGAATTTTGACATAGATTAAAATGATTTGTAAAACTTTTTGAGAGAAATATCACTTTCTCATTAAAAAATTTAAAAGTTACACTATTTAGAAATAAATACATTTAAATAGATGTTGAATCAAAGGGTCCCATACCACTTTGAAACTTTTGAAAGTAATTAACATTTTAAAACATTTATGTCCATTTAAATAAATCCTTAAAACCTTGGACATTAATGATAATGGTTTAGAAGAATAAATCATTATAAAATATAAAATTATGTTTGAGTAAAAAGTCCCTTAAATGAATCCCTTTCAAAACTATTTTATGAAAAATGTACATGGATAATAAATATGTCCCAGTATATAATTATGTAAAAACAACCTCGGATAAAAAAAATTGTGTAATTAACCCTTGCCTCATTCTAATCAATCGAGTCGTATGAACAATATTCAATAAAAACCAAATGAATCACAAAATATCATGAATATAAAAAAGAATCATGATAATATATATCAATTTCTATTACACAGTACACCACATTTAATAAATAAGTGGTGAACAATAGAAATCTCACGGAATTAAAAGCGAGATAAGAAACCCCTTACCCTGTGTCCGAACTGACCTGTTCATTCTTTAATATCCTGAATAATAAACTAAAGTAAATTTATACATTCTTAAGAACATTTTTAAAGTTTATTATTCCTTTTACATTACTTATTACCATTTTATAAACATTATCTAATCATTTATGTTAATAATGTTCGTTTTGTCAATATTTGGCACCTAAGTCAAAAATGAGCACCTTATAGTTACAAGTTGTCCATATGGTCAAAAGTTCATTATATCTAGAATTATTTTAATTATTTAGATGTTATATATATCATATATATCCAGTATATACATGTATTTATAACAGTACAGATCATTTTGGGGTAAGAAATGAAATGCACCGTTCATGGAGATGGTAGGCCATACGTACGCATGAACGCTACTTTAATTTCTATGTATTATTTTAATGGACATAAAAATTAATTATATAATGGAATGTTATAATTCCAGTATAATATAATATATGATATCATTAACTCCATCCATTATACAGCCAACATATGGTATTAACAAGTCATATCACATTGAGGGGGCGGTAGTCCGCACTTCCTCAAATGAGATTATAATGTTTACCCATAATGGGAACCATTAAGTTATGCCATAAAAGGAAATTACAGAAGAATTAAGAAAACATAAACATAATTTATATCCTATATAAATATAGTTCCATCATAATGGCCACTGTGAGAGGTGGTTGGAGGTAATTGAGCAATCATCGTTTCATGAGGCGTTAGTTTTCCATCAATAGATATATTATGTTCTTCACCCATTAGATGAAGGTGTGTGTAAGTGTAATTTGAATCCTTCTAATAAAAAAATCCTAGTATATTTTTTATAGTGGTTTTGTTATAAAATAAATGAATAAAAAGAGTTTAGTGGTTGGAGAAGTAAAATAAAAGCAAAGAAGTTAAGAGAAATTCTTACCTTTAATTTGGGTAACTTCTATTGGTTTGAACCAAAAGGACTTCTTAAAGTGCCTTATGCCTATGGAAAGGCTTCTATGAGGAGGAGAGAGATGTAGGGAGATTAATTTGGCATAGTTTCGATGAGCCTAAAGGATTTAGAGATTTGAGGAATGGGTTAAAAGTGGTATCCTTTTATAAGGTGGAGGAGGGTCTCTTTTGGAATGTTTGAAAATAGTATTTTATTATTTAATGATATTCAGTTTCTAAAGGTCAAAAAATCATTAAGGATGAATATAAGATGTCTCATGGTCGAAATAAATTCATCCAATATGAATTGGACATGTTTTTGATATTATTTTAATATTTATAATCTAATTTATTTAAATCATCTGTTAATGAGGTACATACTTCATTATTATTGTGTCATAAATAATTTAATTTATTCAATGTATAAAAATTTTATAAAAATACCATGATTTATTAAATATTATTATCTTTTAAATGAATGTTTATAGTCAAAATTATTACTTATATAACTCCATATAAAAATAAATTACTAAAAGGTTATTGTTAATGTCAATTTTAGCTTTACATTAAATTAATTAATCTAGAGTGTCATGATCAATAATAAGTGGCTCCATGGGGTCCCAAAATTGACCCAAAGATGAAAATGGTTGATCATAACTCATCCAATAATCGTAGGACATGTGTTAAGATAATTCTTAATTATTACAATATTCTTTTTTCCTTGAATTACCATATTTACTTTTAACTGCGGTAAATAAAAGTCAAAAGTTACTATTCCCCAGATATTATTTTTATCATATTGAACCACATTTTAATACTTGATATTAAACGTGTATCTCAGATTTTTGAAATTCAACTCCCAGAAGCGGTTAAAATAAGATTTATGTGAATTTGAAAATCCTCCTAGGAGATGGGTAAAATACGGTGAAAAGATCAATAAAATTTTTATTTATCCAAAATTGTCATAAACTACCTCCAATGAATTAAATTGAACTTATATAGGTATTATGTATCTATTTTTACCTAAATTTAATTTAAACAAAATAAATAATTATTTAAATAAAAATTTGGTTTTAAACTATAACTCAATGTTTTTACAAATCATCAAAAATTAAAAGTTTCTAGAAAAATACCAAAAATTCACCCTAATCTAATTTCGATATTCTGAAATAAAAAATAAAGTCTATTTTACCATATTAAAAACATAAAACTTTCATTTATTAATTTAAAATTAATTTCCGTTTTCAAAACCAAAAGGCATATTTTTTAGAAACAATATCTATCAAAAGATCGACACTTGTTTATGTCCAACTTCAAAGTGAGATTACATACAATGACCAACATTGGATTAAATGGTAAAAATATATTCTATTTATACATCCAAACAATTAAAATGTATAATTTAACACTATAAATTATTTTGATTAAAAAAGTTGTTTTTAAATAAAATATAGTATTTTTCACAATTCTCCAAAATATGAATGTTATCATAAAAATACCAAAACTAAAAAAATATTTATCTACCGATTCTAAAGAAGAAGTTAATTTTTCAAATATAATATATAAAAGTGTCAAATATTGGATTTAAAAATGATTCTCCCTTAAAAGTTTGTAAAATTTCATTTTCTGAAAAATACTTCCTTTATCTAGAAAATTGAATTTTTATTACATTATGTATCAAAATATGGATTCTAAAATTATAAATATTATATAAAGATTAAAATTTAGTTAATACTATTCAGAAACTCTTTTGAACGTCTATTTTGGTAAGTCATGGTGCACTTGAACTCGGTGTTGCGTGTAGTGCAAGTTGTTGAATTACATTGAATAAATAATGAACTATGAAGTCTTGGGGTGTTACATTATTCCCTCCTTCAATAAATTTTGTCCTCTCAATTTGATTTTTTTTTTCTAAAATAGAAGGTTGAAAATATAAAATACTTTTATGAAAAAACCCACATCAGAAATTGGGTTAATAAAATTTTTTCTTAATAAGAGGAATTGGGGAATGAAAAAGTCACGACAAAATTATGATCTCATTTAGGAGAAAATTGGCAGAAATTAGAGACACATAATTGGAGGAAAAACACAAATATTTATATGGAGTGATTTAGGTCATCAGTCACAAACAATTATATAATTGCGGGTCTTAAAGCCATCAATCTATGTTGATTTAAAATATCATCGGTTCAACAAAACATAAGGTATTAGGATGACAAATTTTTAGTTTTAAGATCCCTTACATAATGTTTAAGAATTAATTTCTTCATATAACAAGAGATAAAAAATAAATATATTTATATATATATACTTGATAGGTAGAGTTCCATCCTGTAACTAATTTCTACCATAAACTCATCATTCACTCTAAACGATAATAGAACTTAAAAAAATATTCTATTTATCCTATTTGTATAGGGTTCAACAAAATATGAATTTATAATTTCTCTTATCAGACCCTTTAAAAAAAGAAAATACATTAATCAATCCAGGGACTTCACGCAATCCAGTTGTAGGTGATAAATCCCAATAGCACTACGGTTGTGGGTTCGATTCCCGCACCTTTGTCTGACGCGACGGGTTGTCACACGGTCTGTATGTTGTTCTTTTTATAAAAATCCAAAAATAAACTTAACAATATTATCGAATTTCAATGTTAATCCATACCAACCTTTAGAATTATCCAAAATACATCTTTCAAAACTCATATTCCAAAATTTATAAGGATGGTAAACACAATGAAGATCCTTTTTGCCACGTAATAATATGTGAACACTTTCATCATGTAATCTTTTAAAACACTGCGACATCCTGAATTACCATAAAACCTTATTGATTACATTCATTCTCCCTTATTCCTTACAGAATACTGGATATACTCCTTTGATCCTAAAATGTTGTAAACTCCAACAAAGAAGGAATACAAAAATCATTAATCAGTTTCATGGTAGTCAATAATATCCAATATAATTTATCAAAATTAACCATCTCTTATCCTAAAATAAATACCAAATTATTAGGACCATATTAAGGATTACATTTCCTTCAACCATGTATTTTTACAAAAAGTGAAGCTTTATATTATGTCAATTTCCATAGAACCATAAAATCTCAAATCCTCAATAAAATAATACTGCAGTACTGTCCTTATTTATCTCCATAATTCATATAACCAGTATAGTATAGATACAACACTCAAATGAATTCATTCAATAATAACAACATAAGAACATTAGTCATTCCTCCTCATCAATGGTAGTATCATAACATAAATATTATCCAATAGAATTATTTGGGGCATACTGTGTTGATTTGAACATTACATCGCATAGTATCCTAACTCATTACAGATGAAGCATTGTACATTTGATACCTTTTTCTTACCCTTGCAGTCCCGTACATGGTTTCCTTTTCTCCACACTTTTAACAAAGTCCCATTCCCTTCATGAATGTTCAAGGGTGTTTTTCCCACAATTATCACATATAGGAACATTCTTATTTTCCCTCTTGCTGTTATCCATATTTCTCTCTTCCATACTTTTCTTCTCTTGCTTCCCTTCAATTCCATAGGAATTAGAGAATAAATTACTTATCTTATTAACACATTATATTATTTATTAATATGTTGTGAATATATGGGAGACTATTTCATTTCAAAATTTTGTCTTAATACCGTGAAAGATATGATCCTTCTTACTCTTTGGATCATACATATTGCTGGAGTTCACATTCCTTCTACTGGCCACCATTTCTATACAATGGCATACACTAGGTCATTTTATGAATTGTAATTAATAATTCAAAACTTGTAAAATTCTTAATGTAGATTGGACTATTTATGGATATAATCCATAATCATAAAATTATTTTCATTGAATAAGTATATAATCATAAACCCTTCATAATGGTTAGTAAAAAAATGAGAATTATCTAAAGCGTATCCCCTAAGAGTGTCATAACGAAGAGTGCAGCAATGCCCGTTGTCGTGCACCAGTTCCCGTTCGAGTCTAGATCTAAGCGGTGTTTTCGAGTTTTACCCCTAGGTACATTTGTACCAAAGCCACCTCTACCTGCTTTTATCCAGACATGGATTTATTCCTCATAAAACTCACAAATTCACTACAATACCCAAATTCTAAGAAGTTCTTCTATACTAATCCTCAAAGTCCATCATAGGTTTTTGTGCTCTAATTAGAGTTTTTCTAAATTTAGCTTACTACGTTTGTACTAAACTTTTTCTAATACCAACTATAAACCCCTGACCCTAGTTACCTAGAGTTGGTGCATTGTTACACAACATTGGCATGATCACAAAGGATCAAGTCTCGAAAGACCGATTAGTTTAGTAGCCTTAGAAACACTAGATAAATTCATAAGTATTACATTACATGATAAAGTGAAAAACTAAAACAACATAGTCTCTATAGTCCACACTCATATCCCCTCATACCACCCCTGCATTTCAGTCTTTAAATACTTCTTCACATCCTGGAAAAAATAAAACATTGAAATTGGTGATCTTAGAAGCCCAGTAAGGATAACAATATAGCAGAAACTTTCATAAATAAGAAAAAACCTTTAAGGCAATATATAACTAAAACAAAATCCTTTTAAACTTGAACTTCTGCATAATATGAAAAAAATAGAATAATTCCATTTTCATATTCACATGGATATTATACTAGTTGAACAATCACATTCAATATCAATAACCACTTTCATAATGATGGAATGCATAATTTCTGACTATCATAACCACATAGTCAAGGCCTTGTGCTAAGAATAGAAATAATATTTTTTCAAGGCCTTGTGTCAAGATAGTAGTTTGTAACATGAGACCTATCGATGCATTGGGGAGCTATAGTGGGATCCACCCATCACTTACTATGTCCAATGTATTCCTCATATGAAAAGGTTTAAACATAACATAAACATTCGTATTAAAACTCATATACGAAATGTCAATACTTTACCCAAAAACCATGAATGGTATAAAAATAACACATCCATAGTCAAAAATATCACAAAACCTTCAATACAATATGGAAGATTTTTATCACAATAAATCAACTTCAAACAAGTTTGAAATCCATTAAAGGATTTTAACCTAGGTGAAAATGATTAGTAAAACTCTTTGAGAGAAATATCAATTTGTCATGAAAACATTTAAAAGTCAGATAATTTAGAAAGGAAGACATTTAAATAATTTTTTTAATCATAGTGTCCCATACCACATTGAATCCTTTGAATGTAATTAACATTTTAAAACATTCATGTCCATTTAAATATATCCTTAAAACCATGGACATTAATGAGAATGGTTTAGAAAAATAAATCTTTAAAACATTTAAAATGATGTTTTAGTAAAAAGTCACTTAAAATAATCCATTTGAAAACTATTTTATGAAACATGTACATGGATAATAAATATGTCCCAGTAGATACTTATGTAAAAACAACATTGGATAATAAAGATATTGGGAAATTAACCCTTACCTCGTTGTAATCAATCGAGTCATATGAACAATAGTAAATAACAACCAAATGAATCACATAATATCAAGATTATAAAAAGAATAATTATCATATATATCAAGTGGCGGTACAAAATACACCACATGCAATAAATAAGTGGTGAACAATGGAAATCTCACTGAATTAAAAGTTAGATAAGAAACCCCTTACCATGTGTCCTACTTCACCCGTTCATTATTTAATATCATGAATAATAAACTAAAGTTAATTTATAATTTATTAAGAACCATTTTAAAGTTTATTATTTCTTTTATATCACTTATTACCATGTTTTAAACATTATGTAATCATTTTTGTTAACAACGTTCGTTTTGTCGATATTTGGCACTTAAGTAAAAAATTAACACCTTATAGTTACAAGTTGTTCATATGGTAAAACGTTCATTACATCTAGAATGATATTAATGATTTATATATCATTTATATCATATATATCCAGTATATACATGTATTTGTAATAGTAAATATCATTTTGGGGTAAGAAATGAAATACACCGTTCATGGAGACGGTAGGCCGTACACACACATGAACACTTATTTCATTTCTATTTCCTATTTTAATGGAATTAAAACATAATGATATACAGGTATATTATAATTCCAGTATTATATCATATATTATATCATTAAATCCATCTTTTATACATCCCACATATGGTATTAACGAGTCATATCACTTTGAGGGGGTGGTATTCCGCACTTCCTCAAAAGAAATTATTGTTTTTACCCATAATGGAAACCATTAAGGTATGCTATAAAAGAAAATTAAAAAAGCGTGAAAAAAACATAAAAATAATATATATAATATATAAATACAGTTCCATCATAATGGCCACCATGAGAGGCGACTAGAGGTAATTGAACAATCATCGTTTCATGAGGCGTTAGTTTTCCATCCACAGAAACATTATGTTCTTCACCCATTAGATGAAGGTGTGTGTAAGTGTAATTATAATAATTTCCATAAAAAGATCATGGTATATTGAGGATAATTTTTTGTTATAAAATAAAGGAATAAAAAGAGTTTAGGGGTTGGACATGTAAAATAAAAGAAAATAAGTTAAGAGAAAATGTTTCCTATAATTTGGGTAACTTCCTTTCGTTTGAACCAAAAGGACTTCTTGAAGTTCCTTATACCTAAGGTTAGGCTTCTAAGAGTATGAGAGAGATGTTGGTAGCTTAATGTGGAAATTTTTTGATGACTCTAAAGGCCAGAGTGGTTTTAGGAATTGGTTTTAAGTGGTCTCCTTTTATAAGGGGGAGGAGGGCCTCTTCAGGAAAGTGTGAAAATATTATTTTATTATATAATGATATTCGGTTTATAAACAATGAAAAATAATTAGGGTTGAAGATAAGATTAATCATGGTAGAAATAAAATTATCCAATTAGTATTGGACATATTTTGGATATTATATTAATATTTATAATCTACTTTATTTAAATCATTTATTAATGAGGTAAATACTGCATTATTATTGTGTCATAAATAATTTAATTTATTGAATTTTTAAAAAATAAAAAAAACCATGATGTAGGAAGAATTTTTATCTTTTAAATGGATACATATAGTCAAAATTATTAATTATATAACACCATATAAAAATTAATTACTAAAATGTTTTTGTTTCTGTCAATTTTTCATTTACATTATATTAATTAATCTGAAGTGTCATTATCATTAATAAGTGGCTCCATGGTGTCCCAAAATCGACCAAAATATGCCCATGGTCGACCATTACTCATCCAATAAGGTTAGGCCATGTTTTAATAAAATTTTGAATTATTAAAATAATATTTTTTCCTTAAATTACCCTATTTACCTTAAACCGCGGAAAATAAAAGTCAAAAGTTACTATTTTCCAAAAAATTATTTTTATCTTATTGAACCACATTTTACTCCATTATATTAACTGTGTCTCTTGGATTTTCAAAATTCAACTCATACAAGCGGTAAAATTATGTTTTATGTGAATTAGCAAATTCTCCTATGAGATTGGTAAAATACGGTGTAAAGTTCAATAAATTTTATATATATATAAAATTATTATAAACATACTCCAATGAATTACATTGAACATATATAGGTATTATGTATCTATTTTGACCTAAAATAAATTTAAATAAAATAATTTATTAATAAAATAAAAATTCAGTTATAAACTATAACTCAGTGTTTTTCACTATTCATAAAAAATTGAATGTTTTCAGAAAAATACCAAAAATTCACCCCAAGCTAATTTTGATATTCCGAATTCCAAAAGGAAGTATATTTTACCAAATTAAAAACATAGTTGTTTAATTTATTAATTAAAAATTAATTCCCATTGTCAAAACCAAAAGGCTTATTTTTAAGAAACAATATCTATCAAAAGACTGACACTTGTTTATGTCCAACTTGAAAGTGAAATTACTTAAAAGGACCAGCATTGGATTAAATGGTAAAAATATAATCTATTTATACTTCCAAACCATTAAAATGTATAATATAACAATATAAATTATTTTGATTAAAAATGTTGTTTTTAATTAAAGTTTGGTATTTTTCACTATTCACCAAAATATGAAATTTATCAGAAAAATACCAAAAATTTATAATAAGTTAATATTTATCTCCTGATTCTAAAGAGGAAGATTATTTTGTCACATTTAATATATAAATGTCTCCAATATTGAATTTAAAATTGTTTCTCCATCAAAAGGCGGTAAAATTTCATTTTCTGAAAAATAATACCTTTATCAAAAAAATTGAATTTGTTCTTACATTATGTCTCATAATATAGATTCTAAAATTATAAGGATTATATAAAGTTTAAAATTTAGTAAATACTATTCATAACCGCTTTTGAAAAGCTAGTTTGGTAAGTCGTGGTGCACTTGAACTTGGTGTTGCGTGTAGTGAATGTTATTGAATTACTTTGAAAAATAACGTACTATGAAGACTTTGGGTGTTACATCACTAGGTTTCCACATAGAAGAACATTCGTGGGAACTGAAAACATGGATACTGAATAGAAATCTAGCCATCATTTTTTGATGGGTATTGAAAGAGAATAATGTTTTGAGAATGTTAACTACCATAATGAAATAAATCTATGTTGATTTAATGGACCATATTATTCATCATATAAGAATGTAAGAAAATAACATTTTGGGTTTCAATATCAATTTCATAATGTTAAATAATTTTTAATGAGAAAGAATACATACTTGATTTCGGTACAATGTCACCATTGTTAGTGCCTTGAACAATTTCCATGTCATCTCTTATTAAAATAAATGCAGTTGAATTTGTCATTATTGAAGTTTTTATGGATCATGAGATAAAATGATAGGTTATTTAATCTATCTCAAATAAAAGGTTAGGATATGTAATAAAATATTTATAAGGCTTTCTATAGTGGGATAATAAAAACTTCAACAAGTATATAACTTATTGTATCCATAAATGGTTAACATTACAATCCTTTAAAAAATTGAAAATAAAAATATTTAGAAAGAGGTGAACAAAATTAACTTAAATTTTCCTCCCATATCTCATAAGGTAGTTCTAGGTTGTCACATTCAAAAATTATGAATACCTTAATCATGTATTACCCTGAAACATTAATTATCATAGATCCGTAGTGAAAACATGAATTCTGTTAAAAGTTAATTCTTTTCACATACCAAAATCACAAAAAAATATATACTCAAAGCATGATAATACATTTTCCTTTTATTAGTCATGAGGTTATTAATAATATCAAACATCTCTTTATCAGTTTATCCCTTCATTATGCACATATCATATGCTTTCCAAAAACATTTGAATCACTTTTCATGGTTACTGGAACCATATTCATATGGAAAACCACAATGGACCTGTCTGTAGTTATTCCAATATTAAAAAATTAAAATAATTGAGAATAAACAACACTATTTTGGAATCCCAATACAAAAAACAATTAACAATTCAACCACTTTGTTGAAATACTCAACATCACCAATAGTGATCGCATGTATGGTTATATCAAAAGTAGATAAAACATTCAATGTAAATAAAAAACAATAGAGGATCTAGATATACTCAAAACAGACACCATGCCATCAGGAGGTAATACATAACTACAATCCAAAATATTCTTCTCGAAGTAAGGCTTGTTTCAAGAGATCCCACATCACGAGCCATGTTATCATTAGTGACACTCGACAAAGTTTTCTATCTCATTTTTTTCTAAAAAATATAACACATTAGTATAAGAAGACTATGATACCTATATTGCGGTTACACCCAAAACAACCTTGGGACACCAAGAACACTATCTAGATTAACCTATCACTTAGGGGGTTGTGTGCCAAATATTTCACAAACCATACCAATACGAACTATTAGATGATGGATTGATTCCCTCCTCAGGTAGGTCATGCTGATTCCATATAATCAATCTAGGGATGATAGAGGATCATACTCTAGTCTTATAGAGGGACACCGAATCTTTATTTAAGACTTTACCTCTAGTGGGGATCATAATATAGTGATTTGGATGTAATATCACATTATATCCTCTAGTAAAGGGCCAATGATACACATTAAACATATAATTTACAAATCTATGAAAAATAAGAGCATCAAGAACTCTTTATAAGATTTTACCAAGTGTCAAATAGTTTACATGATATATATAACTACCTCCAGTCTTTCCCATGTGGTGGATCCTCACACGACATGTAGTATCTATATACATGGTGTGTAGAATGAGAAAATTGTGTGTAGAGACACATAGTTTCCTATATGTGTCTCCTAACTGTGTCTGTGTATAGAAGTCTTGTCCATGTACCGGTCTATGTACAGAAAGCCATGTGTGTGGGGGATTACATGGAACATCCTTTCCATATACCCCAACCTGTATCATTGTACATCCAATGTACATGTTGAGTCAACTGAAAGTGGGTCACACACCATGTGAGAGGAGTCACACACCACGTGATCATTAAGTTCATCCTGAAACCTTGACCTATACTATAGGGGACCCACAAAGCTTTTAACCATGAGTTAATTTTCATGTTGTTCTATATTATCTAGATCTAGATTTAATCTTTCATTCATCCTCACACACCACTATCGACTATATTTTCACCTGAAATCTCTATATATATCTCATAACTCTATAGATTGAGCCTTTCCATCAGTAGCTCGTCAGAATGTTATGTAGAAATTAACAGATAATCTCCCCTTTGACATATATCCATCATGAACTACTCTTGTAGGGTGTACACCCCCAAGATATTTTCTTTTTCTTCACTGATCTACCCATCATCAACATCAATCATTGATCTAAAACCAAAATCATGTTCCATACCCAAGGGTTCGATACGTTTTGCTGAAGAAAAATGTTCAATGATTCCAAACCACATATTTTTTAAAACATTGGGAAAGGGATTACAAAAAACCATCATTTGATGAAATTTGAGGAGAAATCCATAAACCATAAAATTGTGAAGTGAACCTCATTAATTGGTTGGTTGTCCTATATTCATTATCATATAAAGTATGACATAAGAGGGATAATTAATGAATAATGAACCACTCAATAAAATAGAAATATTCCAACGATATGTGGATTGATCCTTGTTTTTTGAATTAAACCACATTCATCAATGATTATGTATACGATGATGCCCTTAAAAAACATCATACCTTGAGTTGGATCATTCATTGAAAAAGAATTATGTTGCGTCACATTTTTTGCATGATCCTTTGATCATGTCTTGAACTGATTGTTGATCTATGAATTTAAAATCACTCATCATCGTCATCCGTCATCGAGGTCTCCACCAACTCTCTAATTGAACTCTTCAAATTAATTGGGTTTTGAAGTAGACTTAGAGATTTTTCAACAAGATTGTATTTAAATAAGAAACAAGGTCACAACATCAAAATAAATTTCTATTAAATTATTTTATTCCACTTATACACACAAAACGCTTTCATAGAAGTCCCATGTTGACTAATACTAATTTTTACCTTGGGTAAAACCACAATTTTAAACTCAACATACCCACCTAGTTCTAATTTAGGCACCTTTTTAAGATTTATTCCACTTTTTTAGTAAAAATGAATTCCCATGATATATGATATAATTAATATATTTCAACCATTTATATTGATCTCACTAGCCCTCATAAAAACACACCACCTCAACATCTGGTCTCGAAAATAATCTATATAATTTTCAAAACAAATAAATGGAAATTACAAGATGATACAATATTAATTATATATGAATTTATAGTGATCCATAAAATGTATAGATAATAAATTAAATACACCATTCATAGATACGGGATGTCATATGTATGTATGAACAATGACTCCATTTGATTTATGGATCAAATAAAAGATAGTTGAGAAATAAATTGACATTCTAGAATAATTTTAATTACACACATATAACATATATTCAATAAATGTACCCCACTTACCTTTTTAGAAAAGTACTTATGAAGGAGGAATCATATTGCTTTCATATGGCATTAATCATCCATAAAAAAAAGGCTATCATATCTATCACAGAATGGAATCACAGAAGGTATGTGAGATATAGTTATCAAAAGTGTATAATTATGTTACAAATATTAAAATCCATATTCGGTGGGTTTACTAATAATGATATTTCCATTAATAAGTTTATATGAAAGTTGGAGTGATATTATTTTAGTTATTCTAGGAAGAAAATAATTTTTCATGTTTGAAGAGGGGAGGTGAGGGTGGCCTTTTATATGTGGGAGAGTGGAAACACATGGATTTTTTGGAAAGAATAACTTGTTTCCATGTTTTTGACATAGAAAAATGCTTGAAGGTGGTCAATTATAGATTATTTTAGGATAAAACTTATATATACTTCTTTTTAATGGGTATTGAAATATATATTAGTTAATTTTACACATTATCTTATTAATTTTACCCCTAATAAACATGTTTTATCAATAACCATGATATTTAATTTTTACCGTTTTTGCTATTAATTTAGAACAAATATAATGATTTTATTATTTTAAAATATAAATTATTACGATTCCAATTATAGATTAAAATTTTACAAATTAAAATAACTGGAAAAAATTAAATTTAAATTAAAAAGAAAGACGTGATGAGAAAGGAGTTCTCCAAAGACAAAATGTATTACAGTTTATGAATTTTTTATTTAAAATAAATTGTGAAATTATATCAAATAACATAAATTGTATTATCAAAAATATAATTGACCTAATTATAAATTAAAAACATTTATGAAAAACATATGTTCATTCCTTCTTAAAATGAATAGGTTATTTTGGATAAAATCTTATATCATTCACCATTCACTGAGAAATATGCCTTTTTAGAAAAACTTTCAATATTTACCCTAAGAATATTTTGAAATGTATATTTTAAAACTGATGTATATTTTTTGAATGAAAGTAATTAATTTTTTACAAAATTTATTTTATTATTATTCAACAAAAATCTTATTTTTTTTTGAGAAAATAAAATTTTAGAAACATATAATTACTTTAACAAAGGTTGTATACATTTTTATCATTCTATTTTATTAATATAAAAACATTTTTCATACAATTTAATATTATATTAATATTATTCATGATGTCAATTTTAATGGCTATGTAACAACCATCATTTTTAAATTACAATTATAATAGTTTTTATGGTTTTTTGAAAATATATGTTTCTTTTAATGCAAGAAATATATTAAATTAATTTTATTTGAAACAAATATTTCATATAATTTTACCGTGTTAATTTCTACAACCCTTAAAATAAATTATTCCCTATTTCTTATTTGGTAAAGAAATAAAAAGATATATTTTTCTCATTATATCCTAATTTTCATCCATATCTTCTTCAAGATGGTGGTTTCACTAAATAATATTTTCCAGGTGACAGGTATGGTTTTGTAGAAATTTTTCCAGACAACCCAGAATCTCCACATGTTGATCCTTATAAGAATGATCATGATCCAATGTTAGGACCATTGAGTTATGTATTTTTGAAAGATCAGTTATGTACATCCTCATGAGATATACATGGAACACAACATGAGCCTATGGGAGGTTCATATGATGTTCCAAGAGATAATATATGATGCTGATACAATCAATATTTCATTATGGAATGATATACCTATATATTATAATTACCATGTTTAGGAATATCATTACCTTTTTTCGGGAGGAAATTCATATAAAACATTAATAGTTTTGTCAAATTATATATAATTTCAACGATTATCATTATACCCTTTATAACATCTTTTTAATTCCATAATGTTCTAATGAAAGGAACTAAAATTCTCAGCAATTTATTTGGACTGTTTTGGTCCAAATATCTTAATTTCACTTAGTTCATCCAAATTCATTGGAGTTATATGAATCATTACATATAGGGATTAATAAGGATCTATTTGAATGTTCGAGTGAATGGTATATTTGTAATAAAATTATACTATTGGATAGGGTTAACCCCAAACACTAGTGAAATACATAGAACAATAACTGATCATCTACTATAGGGATTTATTTTTTCCCTCAAACAAACTATCTATCTATAAATGATATACATTTTCTAAAGATCAGTTATGTATCAAGATCATACTAAGGAATTTTCCAAAACATTGTGGTAAAACACAATTCCTTATCAAATAAAATGGATTGTGGTACTCTATAAAACACTAAAACTTCTTTAATGTATAACCTGGAAAGCTAATGAACTGAAAAGACTTATTTTATTGAGATAAATTTTTCTGAATTTCTAAACTGATTGACTGTGAACTCAATAATAGTACACCCTCTATAATTTATTGGTAGATCAAATTCTAAATCAATGTTGATGTTTTCCCATTTCCATTATAGTATAGGTAAAGGCTTGAATATCCTCTTAGGATTTAGAGTCATGACCTTAACTTTTTAACATACTAAGCAAAGAAATACAAATATTTTTATATCTCCCTTCATTACATCCCAATAGAGATACACATTAATTTACTTTTACATATTCATAAATCTAGAATGATTAGAGAATAAAAAATATGTTCTTACTCTAACAAATAATTCATCAATTATTGTATGGATTTAATACATATAAGGTTCTTGAACACTACCATTCCGTCACAATGATGGAAAAACTCATGAATTTTTTTTACATTATTATAATGTTCTATATATTCCATATATAAATATTTAATCATCACATTTATAGATGGATGAATTTACATTTCAAGAAGATTATATTTCTCCCATTCTATTTGGGATTCCATATTAATCCTATAAAAATATAGTAATATTGGATATTTTAACCACATCATGGATATGATAGAATGATCCTTTTTACTCAAAGCATCAAAAACCTTGTTTTCCATCACACAAGGGAAATGTTTTTTAGAGTCCTAAATATTTAATTATTTCAAATAAAATTTTATGATTCATGTTCAACTCATTATGTGGGAATATAATAAATAAATTTTTTTCATTTGTATATATATTACAAATTTCACTATAAATATAACTCCCCCAAATCATTAATTAAAAAACAAAATATCTCACTCAAAATCATTATTTGAGAAGTTTCTATCAATAAATAATAATTTTTATTAAGAATAAGTTATAACCATGTAATTTTTAATAATAACACATCTCAAACCCATATTTTATGCATCACTAAATATTAAAAACACTTCACCACTTCATTGTAAAGTATGTATAGATGTTCTGAATAATATTCTCCTCAAATCATTGAAATTTCCATCAAAATTATATCCCCAATGGAATTATTGACTCTATCATGTAAAATTGTGCAGTGCATTATGTAGTTAGGGAATATTATCCTCATATCCTTGATAATATTAAAAAAACCTTGATAATTTTTTATTTCAGTCACAATGGTTATTTTGGGATAATATTCACTAACTTCAATCATTGTTCTGTTTACATACATACAACCTTTATAAATTATATTATGAATAAATGAATATTTTTATTTCCAAAATTCACAAATTTGGAATTTTTATTATATTTTCTATTTCATTCAGTACATTAGTATAATAATCAAATGATATTCATAATCTATCTTGATCTTTGATTAAATATGAAGGATTTTTATAAATTGATCCTCAAAATGATCAATGTAATATCTAAATACTATATAAATTAATACCTTGAAAATAATGGGGGAATTAGTAAGAATAAATAGAATTATTATATACTCTTTCTATCAATAACATGTGAAGAATGTTGTATTGGGTACACCCTATTACTTGACCCTCAATTAATAATATCCAAGAAGAAGTATAATCATAGGAAAGTAGTGAGATCTACATAGTTGATCCAACCAAGAATCAAAGTGGGGTATATTTCACTTATTCATGATCATGAACTTGTTTTTCTCGTGATAATCAATTTAGAGTTTGATTGATATATATTTTATTTTATAAAAATGTTTAGGTTCACCCCATGTTCAAATAGTTGGATAAATTTATCATATATTAGGACTCACCCAGAGTAACTTCTTTAATTCTTATAAGTAAATTATGAAAATTCTATTGGCAGTCTGGGAATTTTTTTTAGCACATAATATAAGACCTAATGATTAATAAACTAAACAATTTGATGGAAACTATGAAAATATGATTAAACAAAATCCAAAAATCAATTTTTATTTGAATATCTTCATTACAGATTTTCATCCCAACCATATGAGATTAACTCAACATTTAAATGAGAATTGAATCCCATTAAATGTATTTTTATTAATTTGTATGTTCATATTTATCATCTCACTAATATAAAATCATAGGGTAGTTTGGAATATCAAACTTGAATTCCCTTCATCATAATTTATGTGCAATTTATGTTTATAAAACCAATACACACATATGATTACATCAAATTCTACCATTAGAATAATAAAAATATTAGTAGGTATAACATTCCCAAAATCATCAATCTGAGAGGAATCATATACTTGTTATACGATCATCATTAAATTTAGGAATCTCAATGTTAATTAAAAAACTAATAATTGATGTAGATGTTTGATATTTTTATAATATTATTTAGATAAAATGATTGGGTAAATCAAAATTCAAACAATTATTTATTAATTATTGTATATATACCTTTCAGTAAATATTTATTAGACACCTCGTCTGAAATTTTCATCGCTTAAAATTTTTATTTCTCCTATGGATTAAAAGGATTCATACATTGATAATTTGCATAGACCGTCATATTTTTACATTAGTTATCATAATGCATGAACTCCTTGAATTTCCAAAACTGATGTGATGGAGGTTTATTCAAAATAGATTTCAATTTACTAGTATCATAATTAAAACTATTCCCTTAACATCAGAATTCCTCCACTCCATGACAATATTATCCACACATAAAACATTCATTGGTCCTCATAATATAATTTCTTCTATATGTAATTCCACACATCAATCACGAATGAAATATTTTTTTCTCTATTACTTTTAGAGTTTCCCTTCATTTCAATAATTCATTTCTTATAAAACCTTATGACTGATTGGTCACTCTAATTTCCATTTCGACATTTGATAACACATCCAAATATTTATTCATGTTTAAATAATACCAGCATAGATAAATCCCTTTGAATAATTGGTATTAATCCAATGATGAACAAATAAACTATATTTTATGGTTGGATGTTAATACCATAATCCTAACGTGTAAGTCCAATAAAATTTACATCATAGGTACCAAATAATTCATCATCCTTCTTTTTTGGACAATGAATTACTTCCCCATTTTTGTATTAAGGTACATGTGAATTACATATTAAAAACAGTATCTTATACTAGTCCCACTCTTTGGATTCAATTTCATCTTTTTATTTTGTATACTTAATATGATTTCTCCATTGTTCTTATTCACCATCCAGATAATAGATGGCCAAATTTTTTTTTTCATTCATCAAAAACAAAATTATATAAAAAATATTTTCTATGGTTCTAATCCATTTCCATTAATGAATTGGACTAGTATAGAAACTAATATAATTAGGTTATTTCCACATGAAATATTGAATATAATTTTCGTCCTTTTTTTCATATTGATAATCTTAGAGTGATTTATAGCCTTCAAATGTTGTGTGATAATAGAAGCATGATTTTTCATTCATTCTCCAAAAACATTTTGTTTCTCAAGAAAACAATCATATAATTTTCAATTTTATTTAGCATTATCATGGTTCCTTGGGCTTTAGATATTGATTAAAACCAAAAAATAACAGAGATAGAAAAAATAATCATGGCGAGGAAACCACATAATCATGAAAAAACATTTATTGGATTCTAAATCAAGAAACATTATTTTACATATAAGACAAATTATATTAAAACTATTTCATTTATGGTAATAACATATTTAAATCCTTCAGGATTGTTTATAAAGACTTTTTGAATTTCAAAATAATAACCACTAGGGTTGTCTATCCAGGGGTGGAACAGGGACCATTTCTATGCACCCGGTGGCGATCAAACCCATATAATTGTTTCCTTTTGGTGTTTTTACCACATAGTTCATCTGTGATATAAAATAATACACCTCTATTATCGGGACATGTATTTCACAAAAACCACTATCTTTATCCTTGGAAAAAATTCAACAAAATTTTCCAATACTTAGAGTTATCATTGTGGTTCTCACTAAATATTTCTAATACTTATTTTCAAAGTATTAGTGACATCATTCTATGATACCAAATGTAGAGTCCTAAACATATCTAACATAATTTAGAAATTTTAATATATGAATACTCATTTGAAGACATAAATATCCATAGTAGAATTTATTTATATTAGTGTAATTGGAAAAATGAAAACAAAAACAGTTGGTTCATATGTGATATACAAAATCTCCCATAAAATTCATCATATATAACACCCATATTGGGAATTTAATACACAATAACTTTCATTGTATATTAAAAAAGGAAACATAAGAAAGGGTGAGATCATATGGGTAGAAAGGGTAAACAAGGGGGATATCATCCTATCATGATAATAATTGAATGAGAACATGTTAATGACTTTTTAATACCATACCAAACATATATTGGATCATAAACATGATTAATTTCATAAATCATTCAAGTTCATTAAAAAAGAAAAATATATCTATAAAATAATATAGTTAATGAGAAAATAACATTTTCATAGGATATAGAGTATTCAAAAACACATAATAATAGAAAAACTTGTGTCAGTGCTGCCCACCAATACATTCATAACCTGTTTGTATTGGGTTAACACCTCATGTACCTACATTAATATTGGGGTAATGATTGATATACCACCCATTCATACATGGGATAATTTCTCATATACCCTCTAAGCTCATATATCATTAATAATTATTCAATTACTTATATGGATATATAGAACCCACCCTTAACATGATTAAAATCATATATATGCTTTTCCCAAGATTATTTACCATTCATCATATCAAAACCAATGAAAATAGATTGTTTTCATAAAACATTTTATCATAGAATAACCCATGAAAATGGAAAGTGTTTTATAAATATATTGTATTCATAATAAAAATCATGCATAGAATGAATAATGAATGTATCATTGGATTTTATTCCTATTTAAAATTTATTGACATTAAAGAATTTCTTATTTGATAAAAATTAATTTTTAAAGGAAATCACATAGAATATTTCTTGAGGAATAAAATTAATGGTAAATAATATTTAAAACTTTAAATTCATTATATATTATATAAATATTCATCATTGAATTTAATCATGAATTTATATAATGTTATCTGTAAAAAAAATTAAAAATTTCTTGAGGAAATTATCATTTCCAATTTGATTTTTTTAAACAGAAAATATTTTCAAAATCATTTTTTTGAAAATAATAATTAAAATAAATAAAAGATGATTAAAAATGTGTTTTGTTCAAGATGGTGGGAATTGATGTACATAATTAAAAAAATATTCCTTTCTAATTTTCAATAAAAGAAAAAAGATACTTGTTTTGATAATGCGAAAAAAAGTTAGTTGAAAAAGTAATATCAAAATTAAAAAATGGTCAAATTTATATTAAACAGCCAAATGGGTGTATTAAAACATTTCAATAATTTTTAGAAAACATTTTTATGGAATAAAAAATGGATTTTCAGTCGATGAGAGTAATAAATTCAAGTTATTTAAAAAATTTATTTTGGAATCATGAATACATAAAGGGAGGAAATTAAGTGAAACATATATTCTCATTAAATTACTATAAATGAATTGCTTTCATGAGTTTATTGACATCCATATCCTAATATTTAATTATTAAAATCCTAATCATTAATAATTGTGGTGAAAAATTAGATCATAACATCAAACTAGTACCACTTTGGTATCATATAAAGTGTAAGAACAATTAAAGAAAAACAACAAAAGAAACATAAAATATAAATAACAAAATTTGATTCATGATGTAACATGAAAATTTATATTAATACACACCTACTAATATAATATAGGTTCATACTATAACTTATGTCCCAAATGGGACAAATTGAGACAAAAATACCTTACCATGAGTATCAACTTCCTTCATACCGATTCAAAACTAATATGTATTAAATATAATTTTATTATAAATATATTAAAGAACAATAATTATATAAATTCAACCCAATATTAATTTGTGTGACCTTTTATTACCAATTTATTAACAATTCAATATTAAAATAACGTTTTATAAAATCAATTCATAATTTTTCATCTATGTTTTGAAATTTAATTTTTTGTCCTATAAGATTGATCATTGTTACGTTTTATCGTGATTATTAGACATGATATAAAATAAAAATATAATCATTATAAAAAAATAATTTAATGTATAAAATTTATTAATATAAAATCTTATACACCATTCATAGAGGTGGTAGGTTGTACCTATGGATGAAAATTGTTTCTATTTTCTTAATAGATGAAATAAAAGAAAGGAAAATAATGTTTTATATTTATTGAAATATTTTTATTTCATATATATAACATATATGAATTAAATTTACCCCAATTACCATCCATTAATATAATTTGTGAAAAATGAATCACATCACTTCGTGAAGAAGGTATTATGCTGTACACACAAACAATGTTATCGCAACCCCCAAAGAATGGAATTTAATAAGGTTTATGTGATATCAAAATTCTCTAATTATAAATTATGTTAAAAAATAATATATATTCAATTAATATATTATCATTACCATCCACATAAAATATAAAGGAAAAATGCATCACATCAGTTCAGAAGTCAGTAGTTCGTCGTACACACGAGTGCCGTTATTGTTTTCCCACAGGATAGAAAGTAAGAAGATAGGCGTGTTTCAATAATTACATTTTTTAAATTATATAATAAATATTTTATATAAACACAAAGAAATTAAATATTTTAATACATGTGGGTCAACATGGTAAATGAATAATATTGGTTCATGATGATATAGTCCAAAATACAAACAACTAATAGTTTGTATCCCATTGGTGGGAATTGTAATTGGATATAGGTTATACAGTAAACATAATGACATTAACAGTTTATCATAGATATATTTTTTTTAAAATAAGAATGTTTTAAAATTATTTTAATGTGGTGGATGAATAAATTAAGAAAACAACATTTTAAGATTCCTAAATCTTCTTTGGAGAACCACTGTATGTTTACACCAACAATCTTCATATGTGGGATTCATAATTGAAATATGGAATCAAGAAAATAAATAAGGTTTTAGGTAATATATTTTGGTACCTATTGGATTAGAAAATGGATTTGGATGTATAAATTTTGGAGGATATGGGGTGGCCTTGAATAAGTTGGGAGAGGATATACATTAAATCTTTGAAAATAATAATGTTTTCTCACATTTTTCACATTCCCAAAAGAATAAAATATGAGATTATTTAATAATAGAGGTATTGAGGTCTAAATATATCCATAAAATTCATTTTTACATGTTTATATGTTATTTTTCTTTTATATTATTAGATTAAACCCTGGTAAAAAAAATTTATCTTTTACCTTAGTAATTAGTTTTTTATAATTTATATAATGAATTTTGAAGAAAAAAATTATTTAAAATTTTCATAAAATATACAATGTTATTATTACAAATATAGAATCCATTTACACAAATTCAATTCAAAAAATGGTGAACCTTTTATTAGAAATTAAACATAGATATGTAATGGGAAATCACTTTTCATTAGGGAAAATAATCAAATTATTAAAATGTTTTTCTAGAAAAAATCTATATGAAATTGTTTGAAATGACCCAAAATTATATAATAAAAATAAAATTAACTAAACTATTCTTTTAAAATCGTTTAAAAACAAATATAACCATTTACTTTTATAAAATAAAACTGCCCTTGCTAATAAAAACCAATATATTTAAATATTCATAAAAAAATAATCTTATAAAAAATTAATAAAAACTCTCAGTAACATAGTTTGAAATTTAGTTTTAAAAAATATATTTTATTTGTTGAAATACATTTTAAAATGTTTTTTAATTTAAATTTTAATTTTTTTCAACATAAATAATAAAAAAAATTAGAAAATAATATTCTAAATGATTATAATGAATTTATAAAAAATTGAGTAATTTTTTATCAATTTGAATTCTCTATATTGAAAAATTTATTTAATGTTTAAAATTTTTTATTCCTATTTAGTTCATAATGTTTAATTTCTAGGTAAAAATGGTCATGATAAAATAAATATTCATAGTTTTTTTGGTTCATTAAGACATGGTGTTGAGTGTAATACCGGATTATGAAGAAATTTAATGCATTCCAAATAATTATTTTGTAAAATCTCATTGGGTTACACTCACCTTTACCATTGCCTAACCTAAAATTATCCCATATAGTAGATGTTGTTGGTATCCTCTCTATGGTAAAATGTCGATCCATTTTGGTAGTCCCCTATGATGGTATTCTCCATGATTCCCCCCATAGTGATATTTCATTATGAAAAGAAATTCATCCCTCTGATGAATTTACTATGATAAATCCCTCATATCACGTGAAAAATGAGAGGAAAATTACATTCAATACTAATTCCTTATATTTGATAAGAGAAAATCCTTATCTACTAAAAGACAACTCAAGGGAATGGTAATTTTTTAAAAATATCATGGGACTACATAAAATCCACCACCAATGAGATGATTCATATCATTACAAATTTCTATAAAAAAAGTAGCTAAATTCCCACATAGGCTTGTGAAATTGAAGTACTATAACTAATAATATGAATAAAAAACATTGGTTACAAGGAAACACATAGAAAAAGATAATACACAAGTCATATTTTACCCTATATCCACATTTAGTATTGTAATCTGAAATCATTAACAGAAGATTGGATGCCCCATATTCATTTTAATATATTGATGAATATTCCTAATTAAATAGTGAAATAGAATCCATATGAACGAAATGTGAATAATTTTATGGAAATTAAATAATATTACTGAATGATTGACTAGATTCCCATTTCACCTATATGACCCCTAAAATTTTGAATGTGGTGAGAAAATATTATATTTGCAAGCCTTGATGCTTTTCAAAATATAACTTGATTGATAACTAAAGCTTCATCCGAGGTACATATGAAAGGATTGAGTGAATATGGTATGTATCATTTAAACTCACTCCCCAACTAGTAAATCACTCACATTCTGGTATCATGTGATGTAATTTCATCAGTCGAAACCATAAAATAAATATCTAAAAAATATATATTATGCTCAATAGGGATCATCCATGAAATAATCATAAAAATATTATTATTAATGTTTAATATCTATCATAACAATTTTTCAGTAATCATCTGATAATATTGAGATATAATTTAATTTTAAAATGGATAAAACATGGAGTGTAACTATTTCTTATGATAGAAATTAGTTTATACTCAAATCATGATTTCCACCTAGATTTTGTCCATAAAATTATTCGCATGATTTTGGGGGGGAATGATGGCCACAAAAGTAGCAGTTATGGAGAAACCCCTAACCATATTACTATGGGGGTTTTTAACTATTTATTTACCCACATGGACATGAAATCTATTATGGGTTCGAATAATGGATGTAAGGGATCATGTTCATACCTAGGCCATATATTTGGTGTATTTTTACCTTAACATCCAGTGCACCTATGGATTTTGGTCTTTTCTCAATTTGGAGAGGAATCACAAGATGAACCTATATAGTTAAATTTACCATGTGACACATCATTATCCTAGAGAGAATATGAAATACGGTTTTATATAAACTATATGTACATTTAATTTAGAATGAAGATATAGAAGATCCCAAGAAGGGAATAATTAATCTTCATAAGGGGCGTAATGCATATTAATCCATCATGAGAGTAAAATATCTTCAAGACAATTGAATATTTATCTACATAAAATATAAGGTAAATCAATACACATATCCTTCTGATGGTTTTAGAACACAAAAAATAGAATATACTCTACTTAATGTCATCATAACAATCCTTGAAAATCACTAGTGTAGAAAACGTTTTTAACGTCACTATTGTTTACGTCGGTTATATATAACTGACGAAAAAAATGTGGAGAGTAGATTTTTGACATCGGTTATTTTAATAACTGACGTTACAAATCATGCCTGTTCGGTTTTTACGTCAGTTATCCTATAACCGACGTAAAAAACCAATGCGCAAGGGGTTTTTTACGTCGGTTATTTGGAAAATGACGTAAAATACCCGATATCTACGCGTTTTTTATGTCGGTTATCAAATAACTGACGTAAAGAACCAAAGGGCGGGGTTTTTTACATCAGTTATTTGATATCAGACATAAAAAACGAGATGCCTACGGGTTTTTTACATTTATTATTTTATAACCGACGTAAAAAATGCGTAGATATCAGGTTTTTTACGTCGGTTTCCAACTAACCGACGTAAACCCCCCCCCCCCCCCCCCCCCCGCATTGGATTCTTATGTCGGTTATCTTAAAACCGACATAAAAAACGAGATATCTTTGTGTTTTTTACGTTGGTTATAAAATAACTGACTTAAAAACCCCGTAGATATCTCTCTTTTGACGTCGCTTATAACATAACCGATGTAAAAAACCAAATCTTGGGAGCTTTTTTAAGTCGTTTTTAAAATAACCGACGTTATAAATTTAAAAAATATTTTATAACGTCAGTTATATAATAACTGAAGTTATAAAACTTTTAAATAAATTAAAGCCCCGTGGACTGTCATTTACGATTTTTCGATTGACAGTCTGCCGACTCATCTCTCTCATGCGGTAAACCCTAATCGGCTCGTCGATCCACCTGCGTTAAACTCATTTTGGTTTCATTGTTTATGTTCTTCACTCCTCTTGGATTTATCATCTCAACTTGCAACATTCAAGTAAGCCTTCCATGAATTTATTTCATTCGTTTTTTTTTTCACGGATATTCTATAATTATGTTTTGTGATTTTTGTACATTTAAGGTAAACAAGATGTAGTGGTTTCCAAGTATGCACCTCATTTCTATTTTGATAAGATGGTGATGAGATAATCTAAGATACATATGATTCACTGATGGAAGTGATACAATTTCAGATGGTGTAGGATGATTTATGGGCGGGGTGAGACCATGACATTAACATTGGGGTGTGAGAGGAAAACTAGTGGAGAAGTGGTATCCAAGAAACATAATTTTAATATATATATATATATATAATTTTTTATACGAAAAGGTTTATATATTTGAATTAATTTGTGAGTGATCCACAGTGAGTATATGAAACTATTTTTCGTTGTTTAGGTGATGATTTAGATTCCTTTTTTCATAGGGCTTTAGTGTGCTTCCTCAACATTTTCATGAGACGTTTTAGGGAGGATCGTACTATGTATACATGTTATAACCACCATACATAAATATAAACAATTTTTTTGGTTTTTAAAAGCAATTTGTAGTTTTTTATAGATGTTAGTAGCATGGAAGTGTTGTGGAGTAGCGCATTGGGGTGTGATAGGGAAACTAGTGGAGAAGTGGTATCCGAGAACCTTAATTTTAATATATATATATATATATAATTTTTTTATACCAAAAGGTTTATTTATATGAATTATTTTGTGAGTGATCCATGGTGAGTATATTAAACTATTTTTCCTTTTTTCGGTGATGATTTAGATTTCTTTTTTCATATGGCTTTAGTGTGCTTCCTCAACATTTTCATGAGATGTTTTAGGGAGGATCTTACTATGTATACATGTTATGCCCACCAAACATAAATATAAAAAAAAATTTGGTTTTTAAAATTATTTTGTAGTTTTTTATAGATGTTAGTATCATTGAAGTGTTGTGGAGTAGCTTTCATGAGTATATAGAGTTTATTGTATCTTCCTAGTTTTACATTTAGTACTAATAATCTTCTTTTTGGTTTATGTACAACAATACAAGTATGAATTCATTCATAATTATCTAAATTTATTCATTTCGAACTGAGGAGGGTTACTTTTGGTGGGAGCAGATCCTAAATGATATGGTATGAATTCATTCCATCATAACCATAAATAATATATAGTTGTGTTTTATTTATCATATACATCAACTTATACTCTTCTTTTTCATCACAAACCCTTTGAGAATAAAAAACCAAACTAAGGGCTTTGGTATCCACATTGCCTTTTGATATAGAATATGGGACATCAAAATCAAATGATTGAACATATTCCTCCCAAAAACACTTCCATTGATTTTTATAATTGTGTGAAAATATTTACCAAATGGATTTAGGGTCTAAAGAAACCATTAATAACATGTTAAATAGGTAGTTTATCTAATATATTAAAACATCAAAACCACAATCAATATTAAACTATGTAGGCGTCATGGTTTTCTTTGATTCAATGAAATTTAAAACTATTATATCTAACTATATTTTGTTTTCAAAATAATATTCAAGCATATTTTTTTAAATACTTATAGATTTGTTTTATATTTTAAATTGTTTTACATTCAAATTATTATTTTTTTCATATAAACATATATTTGTATTATCTTAAATATATATATTTTTTGTTTATATTTGTTATAGGTAATAAGGAGTCAAAGTTGTATTACGGCACATCGAATGAGCAATGAATTTGAGGAAGGTGTTGATGCCTTTTTGGAATTTGCAAAACAAAATGTTCCAAGTAGTGAAATTTTTTTCTGTCCATGCCTGAAATGTTTGAATATAAAGAAGTTGAAAAGTAGAGAGATAAAAGATAATCTGATTTGTCATGGTTGTAATCTGAGTTACAACCCTTGGGTTTGGCATGGTGAAACTGGACCGAATGTCACTGATGATGATGATTCGCAAGATGGTAACTCCGATGGAATTGAAGAAATGATTCACGATATTGTAGCAGAACAAATTGAGATAGAACAGACAGTTGTGCTAATATATGGTGATGCTGAAAAACCATTATATCCTGGTTGTACAGATTTTATAGTTTTTTCGGCGGTGTTAAGATTGATTAACATGAAGGAGATGGAAGGATGGAGTGACATAAGTTTTACAGAGCTGCTACAATTGATGAAAAACATTCTTCCAAAAGATAACGATCTTCCAGATTCACATTACAAAGCTAAGAAAATATTATGCACGATGGGATTGGGATACAAGAAAATACATGCCTGTCTGAATGACTGCATTATATATAGGAAGGAATATAAATTTCTATCAGAGTGTCCTAAATGTGGGACATCACGGTATAAGGTGAAAGAAAAATCACAGGCTGATGTAGAGATTACAAAGCTCCCTTCAATGGTATTTTGGTATCTTCCTATAATTAATCGTTTCAAGCGTTTATTTGCTAATTCACATGATGAAAAAAGGTTAACATGGCATACAGAAGAGTGGGTATGTGATGGAAAAATACGTCATCCAGATGATTGTCCACAATGGAAGAAAATTGATGGGCAGTATTCTACATTTGGAAATTAAATTAGAAATCTCAGACTAGGGTTGTGCACAGATGGAATGAATCCATACCGAACACTCAGTAGCACACATAGTTCATGGCCTGTTTTATTGGTAATTTACAACCTCTCTCCTGAAGTTTGTATGAAGCGCAAATATATCATGTTGAGTATAATAATCTCTAGTCTAAAGCAACCCGGTGATGATATTGATGTTTACATGTCACCATTGATTGATGATTTGAAACCGTTATGGGCTGATGGTATTAGGGTGTATGATTCTAATAAAATGGAATATTTTCAATTGCATGCAGTGCTTCTGTTCACTATAAATGACTTCCCAGTGTATGGAAATTTTTCTGGATACAGTGTTAATGGGCATAAAGCATGTCCAATTTTCAAACAACAGATGTCATATTGTCAATTTCATCATGGGAGGAAAACAATATACATGGTTCATCGAAATGTTTTGCCTATGGAACACCCTTATAGAAGACTAAAAAAGGAATTCAGTGGCTCACAAGAATTTGATACTACTCCAAAACCTTTATCCCATGATCTTTATTTTGAGAGGGTGAAAAACCTTGACGTGACATTGGGAAAGATGCAAAAATCTGGTAATGATAGACATATTTGGAAGAAAAGGTCAATTTTTTTTGAGCTACCATATTGTAGGTATCATGAAGTTAAACATAATATTGATGTCATGCACGTGGAGAAGAATATCTGTGATTCTTTGATTGGAAAATTGTTAGATATTAAAGGAAAGACTAAAGATGGGTTGATTGCAAGATTAGACTTACTATCAATGGGAATACGTTTGGAGTTAGATCCCACTCCTAAAGGAAGACGAACATTTCTTCCCCCGGCTTGTCATACATTACCGAAGAGGGAGAAAATTAGCTTCTTTCACTGTCTTCATGATACCAAAGTGCCTCAAGGTTATTCTTCTAATGTAAAAAAATTTTCTCATTGAAGGACATGAAGTTGATAGGTATGAAATCACATGATTTTCACGTTATGATGCAATAAATTCTACCAGTTGCATTGCATGGAATATTGCCCATTCATGTCAGAAAGACTATATTGAAGTTGTGTTATTTTTTTAATTCAATTTGTAACAAGGCGATTGATGTGAATGCTTTGAACATTTTGGAAAAGGCTGCAATTTTTATACTTTGTCAATTGGAAATGTATTTTCCTCCATCTTTTTTTGATATAATGGTGCATTTATTGATTTATCTAGTTCGAGAAATAATGCTTTGTGGACCTGTATATCTTCGTTGGATGTATCCTTTTGAAAGGTATATGAAAATATTAAAGGGGTAAGTTAAAAATCTATATCGACCTGAAGCCTCCATTATTGAAAAGTATATTTTTGAGGAGGTAGTAGAGTTTTGTACGAGCTACTTGGCTGTGGCGCAACACATAGGTTTGCCTCCATCTCGCTATGAATGAGTTAATAATGAGGGAAAGGGGATTCGTGGCTTGAAAGTCAAATCATTGTCAGCTGAACAGATGAAGAAGTTAGAATCATACATCTTAAATAACATAGCTGATTCTCAACCGTATATCACATTGCATATTAATGAGTTGAAACAATGTCATCCAAAGAAGAAAGAAATGTCGATTTTGAATGAGCACAACAAAACTTTTTTTGTCATGGATTAAAAGGACTTTTCTTGGTAGATCAGACGTATCAGAGACATTAAAATTGATAGTGGGTGGTCAATGTTTAAATGTGATAACATGGTCCGGTTATGACATTAATAGTTATACATTTCATAAAAAAGCTCAGGAAAAAAGATGTGCAGTTCAGAATAGTGGTGTATTGGTGTCTGTAGAAGTAATGCATTTTTCAAGTGCTAAGGAAAAAAACCCAATTTCTGCATCAATTGCATATTATGGAGTGATTGAAGACATATGGGAGGTTGATTACTTTAAAATTAAAGTTCCCGTTTTTAACTATAAATGGTTTAACGGTAACAACAGTTTCAGACACAATGAATTTGGAATGACACTTGTTAATATGAATAGATTGGAAGACACAACTGATTCTTTTATAATGGCAACACATGCAAAAAAAATTTCTATGTAGTACATCAATCAGATATGCACTGGGCTGTTGTTTTACAAGGGAAAAAACAATATGTTGGTGAGGATGAACTTAATGAATATTCTGATTTATGTGAGATACCTACTTCCATGGAAATATTAGCAGAACATAATGATGATCATGTTGAAGACATAGTTTCTGCCATATGGAACGATCACGACGAAGGAATTTGGGAAAACAATCCATTTGTACATTCCTAAAATTATAGGTAACATATATTTATTTCTTGTTTACATTTATTTTTTCTATAAATGTTAGATATTGTAAGTTTTTTCTTTATTAAAACATGTTTTAAAATAAAATAAGTATATGTTTTTGTTTTTTTAAGTTTGTTTCGTTTACTTTATCATGTTTATAAACATTACATGAATTTTAAAATGCTTATTTTTGTTCACTGAAAATTACTTTACAATGTTTACAATGTTCACCAGGTTTACCATTTTTACCATTTTTACCATCTTTACCATCTTTACCATCTTTGCCATCTTTACCATTGTTTAACATGCTTGCCATATTACCAATGTTTACTATTATGTAACTTAGTACACTTTTCTATTTTCTGATTACAGTTGTATTAAAATATTTGAATTTGTATATTTGTGAACTGACGTTTGTTTTTTTGATTTGAAGGACAATGACAGATCATTCAGATGATCAACCACATGATTCTAGAGAGGAGCATATTGCTGGTCATATCTCTGGGGATGAACATTCACATGCTCCTATTATGACAAAGAGTTCAAAGGTTGGTAAACATGGCTGAACACGTTTACCAAAATTATCACTTGCCCGTACACAGGATCAGAGGATAGACGTTGAGTTTGATGATGATGATATTCTTAGAGGTCCGAATGGAAAAAATTTTACGAGTTTTGTTGCAACTCAGGCTAAGACCAAAGTAAACATTATGTATGATGATTGGAGAGGTGTGTATAAAGCGATTATCTCTCAGTTGTGGGAGACGATTTTGGTAAGATATTTTGTCATTGTTTTACCATTCTTTTAATGTTTCTAGTATATATAATATGTTTAACCTCTTCTTTATCAGATGAAATTTGATATTCCCGACACTGGAGGAGTCAGGAAGAAATTATTATCATTGGCTGCCAGGAGATGGAGGGATTTCAAATCAGCCCTCTCATCAGATTTCATTTATGGTCATAGCAGTCATGACAATCCATGTTGTATATATCCTTTTATAGATGAAGACACATGGAGATAGTTTTTTGAAAGTAGTAAAAAAAGAGTCATTTCTGGTAAGGGAAATGTAAACTTTTATAAACTTTCTTATATAAATGATTTTATTAATGTTTAGTTAATGATTTCTTATTCTTAAATTACAGCAAACAAGGAAAGCTCATTAGGATATCCAATATAAAAATGTATACCCTCATAGTTTATCTCGGGGAGGGTATGCATTATTGGAAGAACAAATGAGGTGGATCCTCCATCACCTCCATCTAGACATGAAAAATGGAAGAGATCTCAGAAGGGAAAAAGGGCAATATCTTTCGGAAGAATCGAGAATCGTAGCTGAGAGGATTGTAAGATATCTATTTAATTTATTTAAGTTAAATTTTTTCTTCATATAAGTTTCAATCATTAAAGAGATGTTCAATTAATTAATACAGGACTCTCTTGAGGAGCAGAGTTCAGAGGGGACATTTACAGCTACTCGGAGGGAAGATATTTTATTTGCAGCATTGGGAAGGCCCGAACATCCTGGTCATGTAAGAGGATATCCGGCAGGTGTATCGGTAAGAAAAGTGTTGGCACGTTCTTCAACTTATAACATTGTGGGGGTTTATAAAAAAATAGAATCCTTGGAGGCTGAAGTTTATAATATTAATGCGACGATGTAGGAAAAGATTAGAGAGTCAGTGTAGTCTATGTTTGCAGAAATGCAAAGACAATCTCAGACTGCAGCTCCCACTCCTCCACCTCCCCCTGAAGACCCCATTATTTATCCTCCACCTCCGCCAGTAACTCCCACTCCCCCACCTCAGCCTTCGGACCCTATTTTTTATTATATGCTTCCGCCGCAGCTTCCTACATATTGCGAGTTTTATGTTGATGATTCTCAACATCATATAGCAATATACTGGTTGGTATAATGTATAAGAGATATAGTTTATCATCAACAATTAGAGGTAGAGAATCAGAGGGTCGCTGTACATGATATTATAGATAGATCAGCTAGGGTACCAATACCTACAGATGAGGTGGCTACAGTTGGACAGAGTATCAGCCATTTTTTAGTTTGGCCATCCAGACTTCTTCGACTCATTACCATAGAGGTATGAATGTTATATCTTTTATTTTATTTATTTATTAAAGATGTTTTATCATTTGAAAACTACTATATTTTTTGAATTTTTTTCACAGGAATACATCAAAGGTAAGGAAATACTGTATAGAAAACATTATAGACAACAGGCTATGACATCAGATATAGATTCCAGTGGTCTTGACAGATTGTCAAGATATTCACATTTTTTGTTGGGTTTTTATGAGTTTCTAATGGAATCTCATGTTTGTGGATGTTAAATAAGTGTGGGGATTACAAAAACTGATATCATGGATCTTGTTACTAGAGATAAGTTGGGCATCAACGTGGTGGAAATTTTTTCCATGTAAGTCTTAACACATTTTCCCTACGTTATATTTATTAAAAATGTATACTTATGTATGTTTTGTATTAGGAATAATTATAAAATTTGTGAGAGGAATAAGCTGACAGAAGTATAAGGATTCATGGACCCGCAATTGATTTCCCCTGAAGCATGTGCATTGAATGAGGAATAAAGAATGGTTTATATTGCTGAAATATTTGAAAAGAATAGAATCACACAATGTTGGATGATGCCTTTTTGTGAGAGGTATGAAACACATTTCACTCAAAGATTTAATTATATTTTAACATAAAAAACCACTAACATTAAATTTCCTTTTATTAGTGATCATTGGATGTTTGGGGTTTTTTTTCCCAACGGAGAAAGCTCTTTATTGGATATACTCTGTTCATGGTGATGTGCAGTAAATTTTTATGAATATATTGGAAAAGTAAGTTTCAATTTCTCAATAGTTTTATATATTGTAATGAATTTTAAATTTACCCCATTTTTATTATTTTCTAACCATGCATGGGCCTACTTTTGAAAAAACACAAAGAAAAGAAATGAAATGATCAAATATGTAAAAATAATAACAACAAGTCATGAACAACAAGTCTTCATCGAATGCGGATATTATATGTTAATATTTATGAATGAAATAATAACAACTGGGAAAGTTGTGAATTTTGACCAGGTACGATTTCCTCTTAAACGTTGCCATAATATTTCAACTTCATTTATTCATTATACATGTTAACTATCTTCATTTTCATTTGTTTCTTTTTGATGACCCTCAACCCTATACTACTGAAGACATCAAACACATATAAGTGGAGTGGTCAAATTATTTTACAGGTTTGATTGAATTTTAGTTGTTTGTAATGTAAAATGTAATTTTGAATATTGTCGTTTAAATTGTGTATTTGGTAGTTGTTTAGGTTGGATTTTGTTTTTTTGAAGTTGACAGTGTATGTTTTGAATGTTATATAAGTGAAAGTTTAATTTTGCTCTACTTCTTGTTTTGGTCTACCATTGATGGTTTTTCTGGTATGGATTTGGGTATGTGGGGGAGGGGTTCCAAGGGTGTGGGGGTGTGTTCAGTGGGGTTGGGGGGTGTCCAGCGGTCTGGGAGGGCTGTCCGGTGGGGTGGGGGGATAGTCCAAGGGGGTGGAAGGGATATCCAGGTGTGTGGGATGTCGGTCTAGGGGTGTGGGAGTGTTGTCCATGGGTGGGGGGGGGGGGTTCTAGGGGTGTTTGGGGCTGTCCAGGGGTGTGGTGGGGGCTGTCAAGAGGGGTGAGGGGGTTCTGTTCAGGCGGGTGGGGGGTTGTCGAGGGGTGTTTGGGGGTGTCCGAGGGTCGGGGGGAAGTCCAGGAGTGTGGCGGGGGATTTAATGGGGTGGGGGAGGGTTTTCCAAGGGGTATACATGAAGGTGGGAGCTCCAATGGGGTGGGGGAGGGCTGTCCAGGGGGTATACATGAGGGTGAGGTCTCCAACGGAGTGGGGGAGAGCTATCCATGGGTTATAAATGAGGGTGGGGGCTGTCTAGGGGGTATGTTTTATATGTTATCAATGTACGTGCTTAATTTTGATCTACTTCTATTTTTGTGGTACGATTTCTTGATTTCTTTTCTGGTTGATTCTGGTGGATAGAATATGACTGCATTCTGTTTAAAATAAAATTGGGTTTATCACGTCGGTTATTAAATAACCAACCTGATAAAATGCCTAGAAAATAGTTTATCACGTCGGTTATTTAATAAACGACGTGATAAAAGGCCTGGAGAATGGTTTATCACAACAGTTATTTAATAACCGACGTGATAAAAGGCCTGGAGAATGGTTTATCACGTCGGTTATTAAATAACCGACGTGATAAAAGGCCTGGAAAATGGTTTATCACGTCGGTTATTAAATAACCGACGTGATAAATGTCATGGAGAATGGTTTATCACGTCAGTTATTTAATAACCGACGTGATAGAAGGCCTGGAAAATGGTTTATCATGTTGGTTATTGAATAACAAACGTGATAAAAGGCCTGGACAACGGTTTATCACAGTGGTTATTCAATAACTAACGTCATAAACCCCCCTCCATGGGTTTTTCAAGTCGGTTTTATAAGAACCGACATGATAAACCACACTCACCCCGGTTTATCACGTCGGTTCTATATAAGCTGACGTGATAAACCCCCCTCACCCCTTTTTATCACGCCGGTTCCTAAAAAACCGACGTGATTAACCCCCATCCCCCCGGTTTATCATCCTTTTCTCACGTCAGGTTTTTAATAACTGACATGATAAACCATTTTCCAGGCCTTTTATCACGTCGGTTGTTAAATAACCGACGTGATAAACCCTTCCCATTTTCTTTATCACGTCGGTTCTAAAATAACCGACGTGATAAGCATCTCGATTTTATGTTTTTGACATCGGTTTTTAAATAACCGACGGCAAAAAACTTATTTATAATGTCGCACGTATTAACGTCGGCTAGAAACTGACGTAAAAATGAAAAATAACTGTCGTAAAAAACTTTTTCTACACTAGTGAATTAAAAATTCATAAATCTTGTATAGGGGAATAAGGGAAGGATATTTATGTTTAAATTTTCTTCTACAATGATGTAACAAAATATGTTGTGCAAACCAAAAATCAAATTAGAACTAAATATTTTGGATCTTGATCAAATTTATTTCTACCATCTCCATTAAGGTATTCAAAATATGAAAACTATAACTGTGTGGTTATATCCCACCCATTACATGAACAAATCGAACACCCTATGATTATAGAATGATTTAATCTATAAGTTGTTGAATGGAAATAGTAAGAGTGAATCAATTCTGAGTTTTATATGGGTAAATATTCAAACATGATATGTTCTCAATGAATAACCTCACAATATTCATTCAATAGATCTCCCTCAATAGGATGAACCTATCATATGAGGAGAACAGAACCATGTCATCCTACCAATGTGGGATATATAAAATCAATTTATTTATATCGAATGGTGGAAGAATTTTTGGAGTTCCCTCTATTATGAAATATTTCATGAGAAATTCTTGTGAACCCTTATAGCCTAGACCATAATGGATATCATTAACTAATTTAGGAAAGCCTAACACGTTAGAATTCACCACTCAGTACCCCTATTAATTTGTTACCCAAACTGGTTTTTTCGTCGGAGTGGAATCTCAAGAGGGGGGTGAATTGAGTTCTTTAAATAAATTTCAGGTAAATACATTATAATAAACATCCCCTAATATTGAAACAGCCCAGTTAACTAAGATAGAAGTGATATAAATGTTTATTTAGTCAACAGGTTTCTCAAAGGGTAATTATTACTTAGTTGAATTAGTGTAAACCACATCTTCTACTTTCAAAATAGGTTTACTTAATTAGACACAAACACACACTAACTAGAACTAACTATCATATTTAATATAAAAACATCATTCTGTCTTTGAAATAATTAGAAATGAAAAAAAAAGAAAAACAATGTAAAATAATATATAGTACACTGAAAAGTTAAACAAGAGGTTCTGCCTCATGCTAAGACATTCAACTCTACACATAGGGATCACCTATCATTATGTAATTTATATAAATAATAATCATGATACAAAGATTGTATGAAGAATTATAATAGTTTTCACAAACTTCCCAGGGCTCGCACCCTCTACCACAATTCTTCGTGGAAAAACAAGAATCACATACCACACATGGTCTCTTCCATAGTTATATACTCGAAACAGGGTGTAAGTGGGGATTGATGTGTGAATTTTCATCATCCTTCAGTTCAAGCACATGAGACAGTGTGTGTAAAAAATAAACACACACTTCATAGAAATCTAAAATAAAAGAACACAATATAGAAAATATTATAATATTGAGTTTAGAAAGTTATATGTGTTTACAGTTTAGCTCTTGACTCCTTGGAGTTTAGAATTTTGTTGTTTGAGTCTTTATTTGAATGTGGTCCTCCAAAAAGAGTGTCATAACTCTAGGGTGTAACTTCCATGTAAAGAGGGGTTCTTCTTCTTATGTTGATAGAGAGTTGATGATGCACAAAAGGCAGATGTGAGTTGGTCTAAAATAACCTTCTTGATGCTTTTTGCGTTCACAATGTTAGTACTGAATGATTCTTATTTGATATATCGAGTAATCTATTTCTTATTCATTCCATTATCAACACCTCTTGGTAGGCTACTCTTTTCATCTTCGGTATTATCTTTTATATTTGAGGTCCGACATTAGGAATAAGTAAACCACGTTCAGTTCTCCTCGTACCTCATACTATCCCCAGATACAGCCTCATGATATGTCTTCAATCAACATTAATTAATATAAAGCATTAAATTTTCTAATTATGACTGTTAAAATGATATTATGAATTTGGGAAAGTATGGAGAAGAATAGTGAGCATTGGTAGACAAGTAATGGTTTCCTTCCGGGGTATCCTTCTCAACGATAGCCTTCAGTATTAACCTTCTCAATAGTAGACTTTAGTGGTAACGTTCTATCAATAGCCTTTATCAGTAACCTTCTATCGTTGAACATTCATCGATGATGTTTCATTAGTGACCATCGATAGTTACCATTCATTAGTGGCCTTTCATTGGTGAACTTTTATCAGTGACCTTTATATCCGTGACCATTCATCGGTGAAATTAATTGGTGACTGTTCTTTCAGAAACTGTCATCGATGAGCTTCATCTAATACCTTTTTATACATAGAGATTTTTTCCACTGTAAGATTAATCAAGAGAGGGGTGAGATTAAAGTTACAAAGTTATTTCTTGATATAAATTAAGAATATCAAGGAAACATGATTATTCTATAGTAGAAATATGATTATCACATAAATGAAACTTGATTATTCTATAATAAATACATGATTATCACATAAATGAAACATGATTTGGGATTATCAAGATAGGCGAGTCCAAAAATCACCCCCATTTTGATTATCCCAAATAATGTCAATGAAAAGTTAGATTCATGTATTATTGAATTAGGGTTAAGCACATTTTCTCATATCTTCAAAGGTGTGTATAATTAAAATTTAATCATGTTGATTGTGGAAAATATATATAGGGTATATATGAAAATACTCCCATCATCCTAAAAGAAAAAATTTATATGCAAGGACTCCAGTCAACATATTACTTTAAACATCACACCGTTTGGAATTAAAAAAAATTATGAAAGTAAAAAAGAGAAAAAAAGGATTTTATTATGAATGAATTAGGAGTAAAATATAAAAAAGGAGTACAGAGATACCTATCATATAAGACATACCACATTCAATCCACATCATATATATAAGGGAGCTTTGTCTATGGAGGTTGAAGAGTCAGATCCAGAAGATCTAGGGATATGCATGGGTATGGGAGTGATCAGGGTAGTATGAGAAGCTATAGAAGAATCATTAGACTGATAGTGAGTATATCTAGAAGGAATAACATGGGTCAAGATTCTAATGGCCTATGTAGGAGTGATCAATGAGGAAGCACTAGTAGTGCCTGGAGAAGCCAAAGATGAATGTAATGCTGGAGGAAAAATAATGGGAGTGCAGTCCACGTAGAATAAGGGTAAAGGAAGATTTCTAAAATCCATAATAATGATTTCTCCCATTTCTATAGCAGAGATAAAATCAGCCATTTTTTCCATTAATTTCTCTATGCCATGAGTTAATTCTTGAAGCCTACTAACTTGATCATTAAAAGCCTGAGTGACTGGTGGATTCCTTAAGTTTTCCAATAGTATCTTAAATTGATAATTCATCTGATTCTTAGTGTACAAATTTTATAAATTGAAATCATCACATTCTTTGATGTCATTATAATCATGATAATATTACCTTAGATAATCTCCCACAAGCTTATGAATTTATCTGGTAGTGGAATTTAACCGAATCATAAACGGAGAGTTCGAGGTACTGGCTCTAGGGAACTTGTCCAATTCTTCTCTAACAATAGTTCTAAAAGAATCTAGATCAATAAGAGGAGAGGATAAAGTGGAATTAGATTTACAAAGAGGTTCTATAGTGATAGCCACTGTCTCATTAAAATAATTGTTTAGACCACTGATCAACCTCTTCACATCATCATCATGTCTACGCACATGTGACTCCATAGACTCCTTAAAGATGGAAAACATAGTGACCATATGTTGAACCACACTTTTGACAAACTTAAGGTATCTGTCCACTTGTAACCTTGAAGCCATATAGAATTCAAAACTAGAAAAAAGATTATTTCACAGATTTCATAGACTCTACCATGGTTCTAACCTGATTTTGACATTCTTTCACATCATGTAGCAAAGATTAATTAGAGGTATAAATCAACCTTTCTAAAGAAGATGCCACTACTTCTTGATTGATAACCACTGTTCTATCTATCTAAAAAAGTCTCTCCTCAAAGTGTCTATTAAAATATGATTTCAATGATTCTAAATCATCTTTATTCACATAGTACAGAGTTAAATGAACTAATAGATATAGAATAGTAGTTTTTGAAACAGAAGGAATTAATGGTCTTCTATTTGGCATTTCATCATCAAAGTCTCCATAGTCAAAACCCAAGACCACAAATCCAGAGTCTTCTAACAAGTCTTCTATTCTAGTAGCAACTAAAATTAAAACTGTGGAAATAGGTTCCTCCCCCTCACATGGAGTGTTCTCCTAATCAATTAGATAAATTTCTGTTATACCTCTTTGATCAACTTCATCAACCAGAAATTCCATTGCCAGATCTTCAACAGAATCATCAACTACTGCCATTGCAATTACTGCTTCAACAAAATCCGCAACTACTTAATCCAAAATTTCTACCATTTGTGTATATACTATTATTGGACTAAGACTTAGACATTCCACATCTCCTTTATCAGGAGCTGTCTCAAAATAATAATGAATAGATTTAGTTTCATCGTCCTCCTCTAAGGTCTCTATAATGTCTTTTTAGACATTTTAATCTTCTTCTTCTTCACTGGTTTCATTATCATCATTTTCCCCTAGGACAATCTCTCTTATATGAAATATATTTGGTGGGATAGGCCCACCAACAGATATAGTTTTGGAACAAGGACAAGAGGGAAGGTCATGATCACTCCTGTGATCAATAGGAGAATCCTCTCTTTCTTGTAGTATATCAGCCTCCTCTTATTCAAATGATTATTATAGCTCTACTTCATTGGGATTTAGGGCTAGATCTCTCTTACTATAAGGAATTGTAGGATTGGCGACAGGGTTGGATTCTTCATTCATCTTAGAATCATCATTCTCCCATCTTCTTTTCCAAGGGTTCTAGTAGATATTCATAAACATGCAGATCATCGTGGTAATGCAGAAGTTTTCCCTTACAACAACTATTTCCTCCTTAATCCCAGCAACTTCTTTTACATTCAACATCATGGATATAATTATATCATGAAACAAAGCATTGAAATTGGAACTAGGATTTTTCATATCCTCTAATTGAATCATCAACATCCTAGAACGATTTTTCTTCTGTCCATGCATCAATCAATACAAAATAAACATGTCCTGATACATCATGGTAGCAATGTACCATCTCCTGGGAGTAAAAAAATGATGAACAATCATAAATAGAAACTTGTCTTCTCCCTCCATTTCAGTAGAAATCACTTTATTAGAGATCCCATTCCCTTTTAGTTCAGCCAAAACGTCTTCGTAATTGAAGAATTAACTACTGGGAGGTACCCCTCATATGTAGTAATGATAAATCCTTTAATGCGGGACTCTAAAATAGTCATCCCATTAAACAGAGGAGAACCTCACACTTACTTCATTTACCTTTTAAGACTTCCAGTTCTCATCCTAAAACTGCTCAAATTTCATAGATTCATAAAATTCCTCCACTAGCTTTTGGTAATAAGGTCCATTGTTATTTGCAAAGCATTCTACCCAATACCATGCTTCAAGTTCTTTAAACACTACATACATTCTTGATAGCAGGATTTCAGAACATAATTACTTTCTACCACTATTTCCCTCTTTGAAAAATGAGGATTGAGCAGCATTACCACTAAGTTTCTTCCACTACTAGACCCAGCTCGAGGTCTCTATGGATTTGGTGCATCTTCTTCATCACTGACCATCATTATCATTAATATTTCCATGCGATCTGATTTGATTTTATGGTTATATTAGATGGATAGGTTCTATGGTTATGGAGAAAGTGGTTCAGGAGAGGATTGAAGTGGATTGAAATGTGGTTTTTTTCTTTATTTTTATCATTTAGGGATAAAAAAATCAAGTAATAGAAATAAGTAATAATACAAATGATTCAGATTCTAGAAGAAAAATGCAAAGTATTGGAAATGGTCGACTACCGGTAAGGTGCCAACTGTGTGGTCTAATAGTGTGGTCTGAATGGTGATATCCAATGGTGAGGCCTAAAGGCGAGGCCTGAACTGCGGGGTCTAATTGTGAGGTCTAATGGTGAGGTTTGAATAGTGAGGTCAAATGTTGAGGTCTAATGGTGAGGTATGAATGGAGAGGTATAATAAGTGAGTTCTAATGCTGAGGTATGAATGGTGAGGTCTAATTCATGAGGTTCAATGGTGAGGTTCCTAACGGTGTGGTCCAACGGTTAGGTTCTTAATAGTGAGGTCCAAAGAATGAGCTTCCTAACAATAAGGTCCAAATGGTGTGGTTCATAAGGATGTGGTCCAAAGTTAATTGTTTATCATACCTAACTCGGGTTTGATGAAATTTAACCTCTTAAAACTCAATGGCTTTTTGAATATATCATCCAATTTGTGTTCGGTGCCAATGAATTTAAGAGTGATATCACCTCTTTGATAATGATCTCTCAAGAAGTGATGTATAACATCAATGTACTTTGCCCTAGCATGAGATACAAGATTTTTAGAGAGGCTAATATCAATTGTTTTATATCAGTTTATCAGGACAAGTTTGAATTGTTATCTATAGTCTAGTATAGTGTGTTTCATCCACAGAATTTGACCATGACAACTACCATCAGCTATATATTCAGCTCTGTAAGTGGATATTGTGACATAATTCTGTATCTTACTACACCATGATACTAGTGACTTTCCCAAAATGTGAAATGTTCCACATGATCTATATCTATATAACATGCAACCAATAAATACAGAAATGGAAAAACTTATTAAATCGGAGGATTGTCCTCTTGGATAAAATAGTACTATGTTTTTAGTTATCTTGAGACATTTAAAAATCCTTTTGACATTAGTTAAATGTTACTTTTTGGTATTGGCAGGAAAATGAGCACACATGCATACACTGAACATAATATGCAGTCTTCTAGCAGAATGATATAGCAGACTCCCAATAATACCTCTGTATTTGCTTTGATCTTATGATTTACCAGTTTCACCTCTATCCCTCTTACAAGCAGTACTCATTGGTGTATCACTACTTTTATTACTATCCAAACCAAAATATTTCAAAAGATCATTTGTATATTTACATTGATTTAAAACAATAACATTTTTATTTTTAAAAATTTATAATCAAAGGAAAAAATTAAGTTCCCCCATTAAATTCGTTTCAAATTCTTCTTGCATCATTTTTGAAATTGAATTACATAAATCATTTTTGGTGGATCTAAAAATAATGTAATTTTCCTAAATATGTACGATTAGAAAATTTTTAGAAATCCATTTAATAAAAAGAGTTAGATCACCTATTCCTTTAGTAAAATCTTTTCAAATAATAAAAGAATGAATTCAATCATACTAATCTCTTGGAGTTTGTTTTAGACCATATAGTGTTTTAGAAAGTATATAGACATTTTTTAAACAATGGGGACTTGAAAAACTAAGGGGTTGTTCAATGAATACATACTCAACTATGTCCCCATATAGAAATTCACTTCTGACATGCATTAGATAATGTTTTAAATTCATATGAGTTGCATAAGAATGTAGTATCCTAATGGATTCTAGACTAGCTATAGGGGAAAAGGTTTCCTCATAGACTATTCCTTCTTCTTGAATACATCCTTGTACAAATAGTCTATCCTTGTTTCTAACTATGATACTAGATTAATAAAAATTATTTATAAATACCCATTTAGTGCCTATGGTCAAAGTGTCTTTAGGTCTTCCTACTAATTCCCAAACATTGTTTCTTCGAAACTGATTTAATTCTTCTTACATAGCTATCACCCAAACATCTCCACTCATATCATCATTGATATTTTAAGGATCAATCTGTGAATGAAAAGCTTGATGTTCATCCTAGATTCACAGAGAAGATCTATTTTGTGTTCCTCTATTTTGATCACCTAATAAAGCATCTAAAAGATGATTCTTGAGAGTTCTAATACCACTATAGAGACTTGAACTAGACTCCTCATGGTTGTCTTATGAAATATTATAGAATTTTTTTTTTCACTAAGGGTGCGTTGTATTTATCCTTAAGGTCCATAGTTTACATTTCTTTCTCAAGATGTTCATTGGAGGTTTTGGGTTCATGTGGATCAGTCTCATCATATTTGACATGAACTTATTCTTACACACATTTGGTTCTCTTATTGTATACTCTAAAATATTTACTATATATTGAGTAACCTATGAAAATTCATCCATCACTCTTAAAAGAAAACTTTTCAACATTATACATAGTGTTCAAGATAAAGACTTTAAATCCAAAAAATCGAAAGTAATTAACATTAGGATTCCTATTATTCTAGACCTCATAAGGGGTATTCATATGAATGGGTCTAATGAAGACTCTATTGATGATGTAACAAGATGTATTTACAGCCTCAACCCAAAAATAGAAAAGAAGATTATACTCATATAGCATAGTTCGAGAATTCTCTTGATGTTTCATATTTCTTCTTTCAACAAATCCATTTTTTTGAGATGCTCTCGGAGCAGAGAAATTGTGATTATATCCATTTTGTGAGAAATAAGATTAAACCTCTTGATTTTTATACTCCATGCCATGATAACTTCTCATCGTCTTAATTCTAAGTCCACTAATATTTTCCACACACTTGGAATATTTAATGAATTAGAAACATATTTCACTTTTGGAAGCTAGAAAGTATATCAAAGTATATCAAGAAAATTAATCTATAAGAACATAATCATAGTTCTTCCCGTTTAAACCTGAAATTCTAGATGATCTAAACAAATCCATGTGAACCAACTCGTGTTGTTGAGAAGTTGAATCTTATTTCTTTGGTTTGAAAGAAACATTGTGTTGTTTTCCTTTTTGATAATGATTACAAACATTGTCATGTTAGAATTACAATTTAGGTAAGTCTCTAACTAAACCATTCATACTTAGTTTTCCAATTGATAGCACATTTCATTGTCCTAATGTTATGTGAAATAACCATTATTCTTAATGAATGGAATTTAAACAATAACTGTTTTTCGTAGCTAAATAATTTAAATCAACAACATATACATTTTCATTTCATTGAGCAGTAAATATTAAATCATTTTATGAATTTAAAACATTGAATGCATAATTTTCAAATGTGACAATGAAACCATTATCAAACAACTGAGAGATACTAAGTATGTTGTATTATAACCTAACAATGAAAAGTTATTTTGAAATTAATATAGTGTTAGGTTACCAATCTGATATGAGCTGATGATCTTCCCCTTAAAATTATCTCCAAATGGGATATTTCCACCACCAACTTTAATTAGGAACATGAAGCCTGAATTGTCTCCTTTCATATGTCTTAATCATCTACATTCCATGACCAATAGTGTTTTATAGGACCTTATTAATTAAATTTCCTAAATATAGATTATGTGTAAGGTAACATTGGTACACTGATTTTCGTGGGTCCATAGAGATTAAGAAATAATTCATTTGGAACCAATACATTACTCATAGGTTTCCTATAATCAACAAATATATTTTGATACATGAATAAATTTTTTGGTCATTTAGATTATTGGTTTCCAAAAAATGGTCTAGAACGTGATATTGTAGTAAACTGTCCATATTTTGGAACAAATTTATTTTTAAAAATCTTTCTCTGTCATGGTTGATATCCTAGAAACATTGTATATTATTGAAAAATTTGTTTCCCTAGAAACTAATTAAAGGTATCTCTATCTGTAGTAAACTTCTCAACAACCCTTTTTAATTTTTCATTTGATAATTTAAGTTTAGTGTTTTATTTTAACAGCTGAGCACATTTTTCTCTCTCAATATCTAAATCAGAAATATAATTAGTATTTAAAGAATGAATTCTTTTCAAAAAATTAATATTAATTCTTGAGTGCATTAACTATGTCCTAAATCATTCCACAATATGCATATGGTTCATACATAGTTATATTCCCATCATTATATGATTCAAATTCATTCCTAGAATAATAAGCATTTGGTATAGGAGAAATCGGTTATTACGTTAATGTTTCTATCATGAAACACATGATTGCATGTTTTTTTTCAATATCAGAAGTGTCAGATCCACAAGAGCTATCTTATAAAGCACTCCAAGTATCTTTCATACCCTTTTAATATCCCTTTCCCTTTTCTTCATATTTCTTTTTAAATTTCAGCTTGGACAAATCATCCTTCACATGCCCTTTTTGATTACATTCATAGTAGACAATCTCATTTGTGTTGTCATTCAATTTTCTGTTCTTTTTACACTGTCCTTTACTATCATACCTTCTTTTATGGTTATATTTCCATAAGAACATATTCTTATGGTAGAACATCTTGAATCTACTATCAAGATGATCCATCTCCTCATCACTACCAAAAGATGAATCCTCACTAGTGGTAGTGTTTACATTAGCTTGAACTTTTTATTTATCTTTTCTCTTTGAGGTGGAAGTCTTGAATGCTACAGATTTCTATTTTGGTTCTTCATCTTCTTCTTCATTTACCTTCAGCACTTCTTTGTATATAGTATGATTTTCAAGTAGTTCCTTCACTAGTAGTTTTCCTATGTCACATGATTCATGGATAAAAATTGAAGTTTGTATCTAATTGTCAAGTAAGCATCGAAGCAAAATCATAATTTGATCCTTGTTGTGCACTGGTTTTCCAAGATGACTAATGGTATTTAATATTTCAATGAACCTGAGATTCAATTTAGATATAATTTCATTATGCTTCCATTTAAAATTATCATATTTAATAATATAAGTATTTAATCTTATTTTGTTAACATTGGTTGTTCCCTCATGATAAATAGCAAAAAGTATCCTAAATTTTATAAGTATTTTTACAAGAATTTATTCTATTGAATTCAACAGCACATATAGAATAATACAGTGCATTCATTTGTTTATAGTAATTGTTATTTGTAGCTTTAGTCAACTAAGACCATGAGTCCCTAGTAGTAACATGCAAGCATGTTGTTCTTCTATTTTGTACCAGATTTCAGGACCCATTATCTTTAGATACATTTTCATTTATAATTTCCACTTAGAAATGTTATTACCAATTAAAGAATGGTGTCTTATTAGTAGCAGAACCCTCAAATCTGTTATCCATTGTTAATTAAAATTTAAAGAACTGCAAATTTAGATATGATAGAAATTTTATGATCTTTAAGATACAACATAAATTATAGTTGAAAATACATTGAACACATACAAATAAAAATTGGTTCCTCTGATACCAAATGTTGGTCGGAGTGGAATCTCCAGAGGGGGGTGAATTGAGTTCCTACTAAAAAATTATATTAAAATTTTTATGATAATGATCCCCCAATATTGAAATATCCTTGTTAATTAAGGTAGTAGAGATTTAAATGTTTAGTTGGTCAGTCGGTTTCTCAAAGGGTGATAAGTCCTAAGTTGAATCAGTTTAAAACACTTCTTCAACATTTTAAACAGGTTTACCGAATTAAACACATACACACAATAACCAAAACTAACTCTTAGAGTTAATATAAAAATAGCCTTCTGAATTTGAAATAATGGGCACTAGAATATAGAAAAAAAGAGTATAACAATAGATAGTACATAGAAAAGTTAAACATGTGGTTCAGTCTCAAGACAAGACTTAATCATCTGCACATGGTTATAACCTTCCACCAAGTAGTTTATATAAATAACAAACTTGATACAATTCCTGTATCAAGAATTACTACAGTTTTCACAAACTGTCCATCCCCCTACCACAATTATTCTTGGAAAAAAGAAACAATACTGACCACACACAGTCTCTTCCAAAGTTATATGTGGGAAAAAAGGTGTATGTGAAGTTTCATGTGAGGATCTTTTGAATCCTCCAGTTCAAGAACAAGAGATAGTGTTTGTAACAAACAAACTAAAAATTCTCAGAAATGTAAAATAAAATAACACAATAAATAAAATATTATAGGATTGAGTTTATAAATATCTTTGGGTTTTCAGTTCATCTCTTTACTCCTTGGAGTGAAGAATTTTGCAGTTAGAATCTTTTTCTGGATGTTTTACTTCAAACAGAGTGTCGCAACTCCATAGTTTAGCTTCCAAGTATAGAGGGGTTCTACTTCTTATATTGAAATAGAGTTGATGAAGCATAAAAGGCAGCCATGAGTTTGTCTCAAATGATCTTTGTGATGCTCTTTGGGTTCCCAATGTACGTTTTTAATGGTTCATCTTTGATCATGCACGCAATCTCCTTCTTATGCATTCCTCTATATTCACTTCTTGGCATGCTACTCTTTTCTTCCTAGGTCTTCCCATTTATATTAGAGGTCTAACAATAGTAATAAGTAAACTACATGCGGTCCCCCTCGTACTATGTACTATCCACAGATACAGTCTCTTGATATGTCTACAATCAACATTAATTACTGTTAGAAGCATTAGATTGACCAAATATGACTGTTAGAATAATCTTATGAATTTAAAAAAATTAAAGAGTATAAGATTGAGCATCGGTAGACTATTAACGGTATCCTTCAGCGGTAGCCTTCTCAACGGTAGCCTTCAGTGGTAACCTTGTCAATGGTAGCTTTCAGTGGAATCCTTCTATCGGTATGCATCAGAGGTAACCTTCTATAGGTGACCTTTCATCGGTTACATTTCATCGGTCGCCATTCTTCGGGTGACCTTCATTAGCGACCTTTCATCAGTGACCATTCATTAGTGACCTTTCATCAGTGACCTTTCTATCGGTGACCTTTTATCGGTGACCATCATTGGTGACCATTCAATTTGTGACCATCATCAGTGACCATCATCGGTGACCATCATCGGTGACCTTCATCGGTGAACTTTCTATACATTGATAATTTTTCACTTAAGCTTAACCAAGAGAGCGGTGAGATTAAATATGCAATGTTATCACTAGATATAAACTAATAATATTAATGAAAAATGATTATTCTATAATAGAAACATTATTATCACATAAATAAAACCTGATTATTTTATAATAGAAACATTATTATCACATAAATGAAAAATCATTTGGGATTATCAAAACATGTGAGTCCAACATGGGGGTTCTAATATAACTAATTGAAAATGTTGGTGTAAGGACACACCTACTAGAGGCCATTGAATAGTGAATTGAGTGAATTTCATGATAAAGAATGACTTTCACTGTGTGGGTTCATGTAACTCTTCCCTCACAAAATTTTAGTAATCCTACTTCCCAAAAATAAAATAAATGGGGGATATGAAGTGACACATGAATTATTCATATCAATGTGTGGTCCTGTGATGTGTACAAATGAGCATTAGGAAGAATCCAAAGATCATATGTTTTGAAAATAATATTGAGGGGATAGATTTCTTCAAGAATACCTATTTTTGTCTAGATCAATCATAGTATGGGAAGATGAAAACCCATAATACAATCAATAATTTATCTCTACAATGATAAATAAAAAAATCATTGATCTCAAAAATTAAAAATAACATGAGAGTTATAGTGTCTCAAACATCATCACCAGGTGAAAGGGTTTATTCAACTCATTGAAAATGAAAATCTTGATCTGTAAGTTATAAATTCATTGTATAGAGAACCAAATTTATGGTCTATAAACACCACTAACTCTTTCGATTTATCTCATAATATTTTGTGATAATTCTATTATTTTAAAAATATTAAAAGAATCTAATCCAAAAATAAAAACATTTTATAATCCATATATGACACCCTATTTGAAAATAAATGAAGTGTTTGAATATTAAAATAATATAATTAAGAAAAACCTGACAACATATATAGAATGTAGATACAAAATAATCAAATTGAACATCCTCCAAAAAGGAAATGGTAAAAAAATACATTCCTAATATGATGGGTGAAAATAAAAGAAGAACTCGCTAATTGATGATTAAAATAATAACGTTTTCCCATCTTGATATGAATTGATCACCATATACTTTATTGATTCCATGTAAAATGATTTAATAATATTACAATATCTTAATAAGCATAATCATGTTGGAATTAGTGATAACCCAAAATAGTTCCCCTTTGTCCAAACATTAGGAGACACAATAAGAGAATAATGGTTTTTAAAGTCATTATAGAGAAAGATGGATGATTGAGAAAAATTATAATTGGTTATTCAATGAACACCTTTGTAATGGGTTTATAAAATTACAGAAGAAGTAAGTGGAAGTTTATATGTCACAATTATCAGTATAGAGAAGCCTGTTAACACAATGAATAGAAATAAAATAAAACAATCTCATGTATTCATTAAGAAACAACTAAAATAGTCTTTAGTATATCCAGTTACCCATAATATAGTGAAATTTACTTCATTTGAACCAAATCATTCCAGAATTAGGAATTCTAAATGATAGCATAACTAGAATGATATAAATGATTTATAAGTATCTCAATCCTTACTAATGGAAAACCCTATCCCATCCTCTTCATATTTAATCCCAAAATAACTGGTACTAAAGACACCACCCCTCTAAACCAAATACTAATTATATGAGGAGTTATCATTCAGGTATATTATTGTTATTCATTAAGAAAAATCATTTGTGAGGATTCATGTTTTTCCAGATATATTTAATGAAATTAATTAAAAAAAATTCAAGTCCTAGTGTTGAGACGATCTGTGATTCTGAGTCTAGGTGTGCTTACAATGGTCAGTTGAAAAATGTCATGTTTTTTATCATCCGCATGAGTGGTTTTCTTGAAAAGGTGGAATAACAGTTAAAATATTTCATAGATCAAAAATATGGGGGCACCGTTGAGCTCAGAGTATTGGGTTTACCTGGGGCGCGTCCTATGTTTAGTCGGCATGGGTCTACTGTGGAAAACCATGAAAAGGGCGTAAGGATATAATAAAATAATTAAAGAAAATAATTTTATTGTTTAAATTATTATAAATCATGAAAGGTCATTCATATTGTGAAATTGAGACCATCGTTGACTTCGTAATGGGGTGTTTTCCTTTGGTGGGACCTAACCCGGACCAGCCCTAGTTGAGGGTGGAAGTTGTTTTTTAGACATTAACGACATTAAAATATTTTAATAAACAAATTATTTGGACATAAAATGTTTAAATAGTGACATTTTATAATTTTGATAAACCTCATTAGAACTCCGGGGTTATTAAAATAACCAAGTTGTTTCCTTGAGGAAAGGAGGAGGAGGCTCTCCCTTTAGCAATGACAAATCAGTTGTCAGGATTCGATCAAGCGAGAGAGAATTGACGAAGACTATGAGAAGAGGGATCTCCGTGATGAAGATACATCAACATACATCTACAAGAAATCAAAACATGAGGTGGGGTGTTGTGTTTTGATTCTCCTTTCCACTATTATTTTAATTCTTCAAAAAACAGGGACCAATCCACAAATAGATTGGCCCACAGATCAGTCGTTGTGGTGTTAGGGGTATAACCTACTTGTAAAGATTTTGGGTGATTAATAATGTGATTACCGCTGGTTTTGTTTTTTCTTTTCTAATAAAAACATACATTGATCGACATGAACATCGACAGTGGTCCATTCCAATTTGTTGATTCATGATTTTCTTCCACAATTCATCATTATTCATGGGAATTCTTAATTTTGACCACAATATGGCCATTTTTTGATGATTTATTGATGAAAACTAGATCTTTGGTGAAACAATCCAATATTTCAAATTCAAGATGGACATGGAACAATAGACGTTCGATGATGAAGGTTTTGAACTTATTGAAGGGGTTCTTGAGATATCATCACTTGAATGAATTTTCACCAGGAAGAATAGTGGAATGTATAAAAGACCATAGAAATGAAGTTGGTTACCTGGTCATCATAGAACAACTTGCAGATTGAGAATCGGAGCATTTGAGCCATCTTGGTGGCCTACAGAATGGGCTGTCAGTGCACTAGCTCTAGCGACAGATGTCGGTGATGTTCAGCAGTGGCACACGACGATGAATGCATACCAGTGCAGTGGAGAATGGCCGCCCTTTGTAGTGTTCAACTGTTTTCAATGTGTTGGTGCCTCATTGACCGGCGAGAGGCAACTGAGCCACGTCTGAGATCTCTAGTCTGTGTGAGATGACCCTGATGGTCAAGGGGCAGTTGTCCCCTATGCTCTTGGTGACACGACATGCATCCCGACCATGTAATGGAAAATTAACACACAAGATGTGGGATGGGGGGGGCTAGGGGGATGGATGACATAGCCCAATGGGACATTCCGGCAGAGGACCGTGTTATGCCCAGTGGCCCAAGTAGTGTCTGTCCGACTAGGTTAGACCAAACCTGAACTTGACCTACACTTTTTAATAATATCCCATAACTCTCAACCCATGTGTCGATTAAAAGAGATGTTTTCATCATCAAGACACTTGGGACGAGGTGGTACTTTTGAGATACCCTATGTGTGTTTCCAAGGATGTTGTCATACATCCATTTTGGATCATGAAGTATGTGATCCCACTACGAGCGTGCTGTTGTTAGAATCCTGCATCTAGTATTGAATTAGAAGCTATGTGATTACTTAGGCTGTGAGTATTACCTAGACTATGTGTATAATCTAGAATATTTTTCTTACCTAGACCGTGTGTGTTATCTGGACTTAGTGTCTTACCATGATTGAGTCGGTACTCCCCAATCCCACTAGGGTGCAGGCCCTCTACTCTTTGAAGACACTCTGTGTGTTACCAACACTTCCTGCATTACCTACAATCTGTTTGTTACCTATACTCTATGTGTCACCGACACTCTATATGTTACTACATGAGGGTACTGTGGAATCTTACATAAATCATGTTTATATACCATTGGCCTATACATGGCTATTATATGTAGATTTCTTTATCATTGCGAGACTAGATGTCTTAGGGAACATTGTGAAGTATCGATATGAGATGTTCTCTCAGATAATTTTGAAAGGATTTTTCTTCTTGAATAAATTCAAGTAGCTCGAGGTGAAAGATCTCCAAGAATTGAGCATGCTATGAGTGAAACCACAAGGCTATTAGTGGATGAGACATTGAGTCTTGGAAATACTATACAAGTATAACTAGATGATATTTTCATATGTTTTGTTGAAATATACCTATGTTGAGATGGATATTACTTCTTAGTTGTGTTTCCTTTATTGTATTTTACATAGTGTTTTGGGGTTCCGTACTATGTATTGTTTTACTCTCCCCTACGTGGGCTTTGGTTGCATGTGTCGTATCTTGTGAAGATGGTTGATGGTTTGACAGAGTCATTGGTGGACCGAGGACATGTGGTTCTTAGAGTGACATGATAGATGATGTGTGCTTATGTGTAATCAGATAGTTGTTTCTCTACCAACCCATCTTGTAGGGTTTTCTATCGAGGAGTTCCAGAGAGTTTCCTTTTACAATCCTCATATTGGGCTTGTATGCTGACATCATTTACCATCAGTTTTCTTCTCGCGTATGTTGTCTTTTTTACATAGTATTGGTAATTATTTTTTTCAATTTCTAGAATTTGTGTCTTTGAGATGTGTTCATGTGTACTGTTACATAGGCTATTGTCTTTTATTTATTGGGGATATACATACTAGCCACTAATCACTAGCTCCACCCCTATGAGAAGCGGAATTTGGGTAGTCACGACACGAGACCTAGGGGATGGCTTGAGACTGAGTGGTATCAAAGGAGGTCAGTAATAACTTCAGAATCTAGATTCCTATGAGTTCGGTTTGGGGAAATAGTTTTTAGTGTTTTGATGTCATCTTTTAAGCCAAGGTATCTAGTGTTGGTGTGGTGGTTGAAGTATCCCTACACCGAGACCCTGAATTCTAGTTTCTACACGGTACCTAGAAAAACTAGTTGAAAGAAAAAAAAATAGTGAATACATCAATTAGGAATGGATTGAATTTTCCATTTCCTTCATGAGTCATCTCAAAAGTTATACTCTATTGATCATGTTAAATCTAGTTTTTTTCTAGATTCGTCCACATATATAGTCACCAAGGATTCCACCATGTGATCCTGAGGATGATCTATAGGGTGGATAGATAAGGGTACATGGGATTGTTCCATAGATTGAACGCCTCAGTGGTGTATCAGATATAAAACAACATATACAGTAGAACATGGTACATGTGTACTAGATGATGTGATGTGTATGATGAGTGAACTTCACACAATTCAGTGACAGAGACCCCTCATGTTCGGAGGTGAGCCCAAATCAAAGTGGCTGAGGACAATCCTGAGGTGGTGATTGAGTTTTCTGTCCAGTTAAGACATCGTCAGATCAGATGGTAGTCTTATCCATGATTTGTTTATGTGGCTCAGTTGGGCGATGGTGGGTATTAGATTACCAGAACTTATGATGAGGTTACTATTCCATTGTATGATTTTGAGATCCTTTCTCAGATAAGGGGATCTAACTATAAAATCTATGGGTTATGCATGGCCAAGATCTTCTACAACATCGGAAGGACAACATGTCAATAGCTGAGTATTCATATAGACATACCAACAATTCCCAGTACATGATGAATATGATACAGCCAGTGATTTTGGTATCAGACCTCCATGTGATGTGTGTTTAGGTAAATCCATGCCAGCATAATTCCTATAGGCATTCCTACTTGTGCCAGGATGACATAGAAAACCATTATGGTTGAATTTTCTTTGGATGATTGGATATGACCAGTGGATGTCATTAGTGGGAAAGTAGGAGGAGCGATATTAGGAGTAAAATATGAAATCTATTTCAAAGACATGGATGTGAGAAACATTTCAATAGAAGGTACCATGATAATGGAAATATATATAAGGTCTCATCAGATGGGATCAGTTGGCCTAGAGAGAGGTAATGCTTTTTATGAGACATCAGGTAACATCTCTCTAGAGATTATCCAACCTATCATGTTGCAGATTGGAAAATGGTGGGTGGGATATTAATTCAAAAAAATGACAAGAACATATGGATATATAGGGATGTGTACATGGAAGTGGAGTTAGGAGTGGAGTAGGAGGTGGTATAAATTTCGACATGATAAAACCACTACTACCAGGGGGTCAACACCATCATCAGGGAGCTGGAGGACATGGGAATGTGATGCTACATTTGGTAAAGGAATATGACCCAAGTGTTCCATGAATTATCCCTGGTATAGTCTGGGTCTATTCTGATCTACCATGTTTATAGACACATGAGTTAATCATTCTTATTTGTGATTGATCTGGTCTTGGACCCATTGTTTCTCGGTAAACAATTTTCTTGACCCTTACATATATAGATACCTATGAGAGGAGACTCAATAATCACACTTATGCTGATAGAGTTATCTCACTCATGAGGTGATAGTTTTGGTTGGAACCTCTTGGTGATATTCTAAAGGTGTTTAGACATCATTCTTGGTTTGGATTGGTAATCAAAATTCCATCCTCGGATTGATTGTTTTATGTAAAAAGTGTGTATCATGTCTACCACGATGGAATGGGGTATTCCTTGTTCTGTGAAAAATGAAACAGAGGAAACATGAGAATGACTAATACAAAAGTGGAGAAAATTATCACACATGAGCCAACTAGCCTTACTCTCAGGGTAGTGGATGTTATGATTTTTTATTCCCAATAGTAGTGGTGGAGTGTGAGGAATTCTTTCATGAATATATTCTTTGTATTAATCCCCATAGCATGATAGAATTTTTTATTTTTGTACAATCCACGATTGAATCAATTTTAGCATCTATATATCAGATGTCTTTTGTATAGCTTTATTAGATGAGGGTACATGTGGATGACTTGTAAATAAAAAACTGAGTTAGACCTGGTGTTCGAGTTTAGATGTGGAATATAGGAACATTAATGAAGTGAACATAAAGAATGAGTATCCACCCAGACTGTTAATAAACACATTAATCAGTTGAAAAGGGAATCCTTTAAAGTGTACGGAAACGTTCCGGTAGGATTTTAAGTAGTTAAGAATGTTTTTGACAAGAACCATGATATTGAGCTTTGTAGAGGGTCGAGTCATGTTTGTAGTGTTCTACAATGAATCTGGGAACAAACATGGTTTTGTCCTGATATAGTGGAAAACTGTTATTCCTTATGGATCATGTTAGTTGAGACCACATGAGACTAACATTGAGATCCACGATATTGAGTTGGCAACAGTAGTCCTCACATTGAATATTTGGTGACACTACCAAATTTTTGAGAGTTTCATTGTCTACTCAGATAAAAAAAGTCTCAAATATGACTACTCTTAGAAAGTCTGAGGCTTGAGATAGGGTTTATTCCTTGAGTTCTTCTAGATCATTGACTTAGAGTTTTTATATACTCTTTGGGAAGAGGCTTGTGGAAACAAATTCTCTTAGTAGGAGTTCATGTTCCTTATTTATGAATGAGGCAACATAATAGTTATCATCGTTACAGTTTTCATTCATAGATAGATATAATGTATCTTACCTCTAATTAGTGATTGTTACTCATTCACTCTTAAATTGAGTCAGGGAGGCATGAATCAATGATACCAATAGTGAGAATTTATGAGATCAATTGCTCATTGAGAATTCCCCTAATGGATATTCTTATGGTGGGGAACATGTGTTTTCTTTTAGGGGATTCTCAGTAGTAGTATTGTATTGCTTGATTTGAGAGATGCATCGGTACATGCATGTGCATTTCATGGATGACATCGGGGGTGATGGAGTGGGTTAAAGCTGGGATTACCAAATGATATAAAAGATGATATATTGTTAAAATAAGTTTCTTTGTTTGACAACTCAACGTTATGATCTCCTGTTATTGGAAGGGGTTTCTCTTTTCATCCTTTGGGTTCCAGGATGAGAGTGATAAAGGATACTACTGGAATTTGTGATGGGTTTATCACATTCATATAATGGAATTGATACCATCTCAGTGATCATTGAAAAAATAACTAAGTTATCCACTTCAATGTTGTTCGGGAGTAGATATTGGTAGAGTTCTTGGGTTACCTCTATGTGCATAAGATAGCTCCAATCCATGGAATCCCATAGATGATAGATTATTATTGGGATGATCTCTTTGAATCCTGGTTTTCGTTCACAAGGATCGGTAGGAGAAGACACTCTGGGGGATGTCGATTCCCTTAGTTCATTCTTGGTGGAAGAATGAGAATCTCTGGAAGAGAACATGCGAGTGGGGGGGCTCAGGTTCATGCTCATACACTTGTTTTTCTGGGTATCCATTGTTTATATTTCCTATACATAAACCCATAATTTGGGGATAATTTAATGAATAGGATTTTCTTGGTTTTATTTTAAGAATTTTACTGGGAATGTATTGAGGCCAGGCCCTAAGACAATATGTGATTCGGAAGCCCAGTGTGCCAGGAATGGTTCATTGAAAAATGTTACATTTTTAATAATGTCAGTGGGATGTTTTAAAATAAAATAAAATAACTCTTAATGGAGTTTATGGATCATAAATATATGGGAATCTTTGATCTCTGAGCAGTGACATTACCTGGGAAGTGACCTATGTTTAGTCGCCATGTGTCAGTAGTTGAAAAACATGAAAAGGGCGTAACCATCAATAAATTTATTAAATAAAGTTATATAATTTTTCAAATCCTTATAACTTAGGAATGGTAACTCAAATTTAAAATTGGAGTTTACATTGAGTTTTTAATGGAGTGTGTTCTTTAGGTGGGGATTAACGTCGACCAGCACGGGTTGAGGGTCGATGACAGTTTTTGGATGCAAATTTCAGTAAAATATATTTCAAAAATATTTTATTTTTATGTTATGTATTGAAAAAATGGGGTTTTCTTAAAACAACCTATGAAATCCAGGTCTATCATCATAACCCTGGAATTTCCCTGAGGTTAGGAGGATGAGGCTCTCTCACCAGTGATGAAATATTGGATGTTGGGATTCGATCAAGAGACAACGAATCGATGAATACCTAAAGAACAAGGATTTTTTTGCCAACGAGACTTCAATATTAGTCAAATTGAAATCCAAGATTGAGGAAGGGTGTTGTGTTTTGATTCTCTTTTACCCAATTCTTGACATTCTGTGACGAACACAGACCAATCCACAAATAGAATGTCCCAAGAATCAGTCATTGTTGTGGGATGGGTTTATAGATTTTTCCATGGATCTGTAAATTTTTTCTTTTTTCATTTATAATTGCAGAGAAACCTGATTGACCCAATCATTGATCAAGGCCCATTCCCATTTTTTATTTAGGGTTTTCCTATATATATATTTGTTCTTCATGGGCGTTATTTATTTTTCCCGCGACTCGACACTTTGCGATCGATCGATCGTTCCACACTCGATCTTGGGAACCCTGATCCATTATCACTAATCTGAGATGGACACAACAAAATGAAATTGTGGTGATGATGGTAGTGAAATGATTTATGTGGTGTATGAGATATCTTAACTCATATGACATCGCACTAGGATAGATCATGTCATGGATTCATGCCCCCAACAGTGAAGGTGGCGACTCGAGTATCATTGAACAACTTGAAGATCAAGAATCAGAGAACTAGAGAATAGTTGGTGGCCCCCAAAATGGACCACTAGTACACTTGATCTAGAGAGTGGTACCGGAGGTGGCTGGTGGTGGAATGCAATGGTGGCCACGTGCTAGTGTAGTGTTGAATGGCCACCCAGGTCGGGGGACATGAGATCCCGTGGAGGAGAATGACCTCCTGTGGGAGCTGGTAGTAGATGATGAAGGGTTAGAAAGACTGGGTGCTCCACCATGTTCCCCCAAGGAGGTGACTGCATTGACCAGCTGCACACGACCAATCTGCATGCCGGCTGGCTAATACAAGTTAGCATATTGAGTTGAATGATGGGCAAAACGCCGTATGCTCACGGTGATATAGAACATGGTCGAGCCTTGTGCTGGAGATGTTGGCACACACAATGTGGGTTTGACTGGGAGAACATGGTCGTGGTCTAGCAGCCCAATTGGTCCAACAGTAGGCCGGTATGGAGGTTGTCCAGTTCGGAAGAATGGGACAGACCAATCCAGGGCAGGCAAGGCCCATTAGGTCAGGCCTGACTCAGACCCGACTATCCCCTTTTTGAATTATAATCCCATAACTCTCAATCTATGTGTCCGTATGATGATATATTGGCAGTATTGAGACCCTCAAGACGAGGTTTTTATTTTGAGATCATCTAGGTGAGTTTCTGTGGTTGTTTCTGTATGAGCTTTTGTGGATTGAGGAGTATGTGCTACGAGAATGAGTGTACTAAGGATATAATCTTGTGGCTAGCTACGACCTCGAAGTTGTGTGATTACCTACACTATGTGTCTTACCAAGACTATTTATTTTACCTAGAATTTGTGCTTTACCTTGACATTGTGTCTTATCTAAAGCTGTTTTATTATCCTGAGTAAGTCGATACTCTCCTATCCCACAAGAGTGTGGGTCCTCTAATCATTGAATACACTCAGGGTGTTAATAACACTCCACGTGTTACCTACACACAGTGTGTTTCCTACACACCATGCATTACCAGGGCTAGGAATTTTACTACTTTTGGGGTCTCTTTATTCTTATGAAAATATTGTTTACATACCATAGACCTTTAATTGGCTGGGATATTGAGACTCATTATCTTAGAGAGATCGTATGTCTTAAGGAAAATCATAAAGTATCAAGACCAGATGTTCTGTTAGGTAATTTTTGTTGGATTTTCTTATATGAATTCTTTTAGATACATCGAGGATTAATAAGTACCAGAATGGAGCATGCTACGAGTAGAACTATATGGCTGTAAATGGATGTGACCGGAGTCTTGGAAATCCTTTTGGAGTATACCTAGATATTCTTGTAATATGTGTTGTTGACAAAAACCTGTGATGAGATGATTGTTTTTTCTAAGTGTAGTTTCTTTTTTGGTCTTTTAATTTGCGTTTCAGGGTTCCCTACATATTATTGTATTACACATCCATGAACGGGGTTTTCCCACATTTGTTGTGTCTTCTCAAGACGATTGATGATTTGATAAAGTCTTTGGTGGACCAGGGCTTGGTCGTTCTTACTATGAAAAAATAGGTGAGGTATTATTATGCAGCTTTAGAAAGCTATTTCTATACCTATAATTTAGTTAGGGTATTCTATTAAGGAGTACTAGTGACATAGATTTTACTTTCCCATCGTTGGTCTTGTATTCTTGCCCAATTTTATTTTTGTTTTGTTTTGGAATATCCTGTTTTTTAACACAGTGTTTCCAATTTCTTGCATATGTAGCCTAGAGATGTGTGTGTGTGTACTGTTACATAGGAAAATGTCTCACATTTGTTTGGGATGGGGCCACTTGGCTCTAGTCTCCCACCCTTTGCCTATGAGAGGCAGGATTGGGGTAGTCACATGATAGGCCCTTGGGTATAGGTCATGACATCATTATCTAATAATGAATATTCTAATGAAACCATGTTCTATATAGCTAAATGGGAAAAGATAGAATGATTCAATAAAATCCAAGGGAATATGGGAATACTCCATCATGGCTCAGCCAAATATCATGAAAACTTTCACGATAAAGCTCTATATACGATAGTTTCCCATAGGGATGTGCTTCAACTAGCCCAATATTGAGATGGTGGATCCCAAAAATATTTTATGGGTTATCCAAAAATATGCGTTTTGGATGTCAAGATGATGTGGGTTCAACCATAAGATTATACCAGTGGGGTGGGTTTACCATGTCGACCCATTACTTAAAAAAAGTTTTCCTTCAACTCCTAATCAAGTGGCTGACTCATATAGCCAAAACACTTCCACCCCCAAAGATCATTACAAAGAGTAAACTCAACTATATAATTTAAGGAACAAACCTTTGGAAAAAAATATGAAATCCTAATGAATGTAGCTATTTTTCCATCCAAACTCTTGATCAAAGGTGTAGAGACATGAAAAATGTTAAATAGTGACACAAAATACAAATTTATGTATCTAAACAAATGAAAACATTTAAATTTGAGGAGATTTCATTGATAATAGCTTAGTAATAAACCTCATTCCGATCTATACACTTCATTGGTAGGGTTAAAATGAATCCAATTTTTATATATATTATTTAACACTTCGTGATTATGATTAATGTGAGAAAAAACTTATAGGATGAATCAATATATGACACGAAATTTGACAAAAAATAAATTCCTCTTAATTAATTGTTTTTTGATGGGATATTGATTTTAATTAATTTTCAGAGAGATGCAGGTTTCGTCAGCATGATGTAATTCACTCTAAATATTAATGTTTCAATGATCATGTTTATGGAAAAATTGGGAAATTTCACGGTGATAGATCTCTATTCCAAAACATTGAGAATAAAATCATACAAGGTTATATGAGAGAGATATATTGCAACCAATGTTTGATAACATCACTTAGGTTATTGATGAAAAATTATTTGAAATGTCCATGAAAAACCTATTTAAAGACATTAGAGATGAATATCAATTTCTGATCAATAATATAGAAGAAATGAATTTGGATATGGTTATGTATTCACCATGTTCACCTGATATGAGTCAAATCAACCAAACTTAATAACATGGAACCAGTGTATTATATCAAAAATAATGGATGTAACCCCTGTGAAAATTTGTGCATTTATTCCATAGAGTCTTTTGAGAACCTTGTGTCATTTGATGAATTAGACGAGACACTCATATCCCCAATAGGGTGGGATAAATCTCTTAGGCCATCTTAAAAAGTAAGGTTTGTTGGTGCCTCTTATGCCCATTAAGAAATTAACAACGATGTAAAAGGATATTCCACTCATGGTCTCAACAATTATTTCTTTACCATAGAATATATAATATAATTTCGATAGACCTCCTTGAAATATAGAAGGATTAGAAATGACCTAAACATAACATATTATATATCTCTAGATGCTTCTACATAAGTAATTTTTCTTAAGACTCATATTGATAAAGAATAAGAAGGAGGTCCCGGAGGATCACATTCATCATTTGGAGTGGTTTCCACCTCCACAAATTGATGATGTATAATAAATAATATTTTCTAATGAAGAGGATCCCCAAACAACAATGATCAACATAACATTATATTTTGAGGAATAATATATATATTCATATTTTATAAAGTAGCCCAAATAGGGTATATTTTGGAAGTATATATAAATTCTAGGACTCAATAAAAATATAGAAACCCCTAATGTGGTTTTTAAAAAGGATCATTAACAACATATGTTGGAAAAAAGAATAATGAATTTTAGTCACAAAACAACAGTTGAATCAATGTATAATAATATTATGAAGGAAAAATTATTTTATTGGATCGGTACCCAAATGAATCCCCAAAATCACCATGATTAAAAGGACGAATGATCCGATCAAGGATTTTATATAGTACATAGGTCCCAAATTACATTTTATAAAAACTACTTCTTGATCCCAATTAAAAAACTTCAAATTTATGAAACTACTGGCTATAAGTCCATTTTTATTATAAATGGGTAATTGAGATATATAAATATAAAGATGGAAATTATTGATAATAAATCCATTAAAATAAGGTCAACGAAAGAAAAATATTTTTCCAATGTGATTAGTTATTTTTGAAAAATAATTACATGATATATCAATGTTCCATGACCCATATTTTTAAACCCTTATTGGGTATGGATATTTGATGTTGCATTGAAAATATCTTTGTCAAATCACATCAATGTTATGATCATATTAATGATACAAAAATAGTTTTCACCATGTGAAGACAACATATAGAAAAGATAATCAACTGGAAATATGATTTTTGTGGTACATCAATAATGTTACTCAGCTTGATAATCCACTATCATGGAATTTATGTCGATCATGGAAAAACCATGTTTGTCCTAGAAATTTAAGCTCAAAAAAAACCTCAATGTGTTGAAAGGAATTTTGGGAAACCTTTTTTACATCATATTATTTGTAGTGAATCTCAAAAAAATGTGTTAATCATTCACAAAACTGATGAATAATGGATCCACCTACTAGTTCACTAATGATTGTCAAGAATATTTTAAAAATCTAACAAATATAATTTTAGTAAACTACAAAAAATGTTCCGCATCGAATAAAATCCACTAATGTTTTATTTGATATCCTCATATTCATCACTATACATGTTTCTAGTATTGAATTATGAAACATGGAGTGACAATTGTATTTATTAACATATTGAAACCACGATTACCACAGAGACTGCGCATTTAGAAATAGTTAATGATTTCCTTGTATTTAATTTCATAGTCAAATAATTGATGTTGTGTCTACTGTAAGAACCCTCATTTGTACTGAATGAGAATTTGGGAAGGATTATTATTTTTCAACTACCAAATGGATTTAATGTTGAGAATATATTCAAAAAAGAATTATGATATTTGGAACACCTCTATGTGATTTTGTAGAAATAGAACGAGGACTGAAATGTTACTCATGTTTTGATGTGATCAATAGGGGATACAGGTGATGTTATTTGATCTTTATACAATGTTAACCATGGTGTGATGTTTGTGATCACTTTTTACTATAAATCAAATGAAATTAAAATGTTAAATGATCCTGGAGTTCTGTTTTTTAAGTGAAATATTATCTCAAATTGTTTATATTTGAGGGAAAATACATTTACATTTTAGGAAAAACAAAATCAAGGTTTTCCAAGTATATTGAGAAACCTTCATAGATTGTGCATGGTTTGGAATAAAATGTGTCCAAACCATGTGTTATATTTTTTTTGGGAAAGTGGGATAATAGGATTAGTGAAAAATCTTCACAATAGTTTGGATAAAAATATTAACTCATTAAATTAGGAATATTTAAAAAAATCCATACTATTTTAAAATGATATGCCCTTCTTTCTCCATCCTCCTCCATCAGAGGGATTGTGTTTTGTACCAATTCTATACTATTTACAATCTTCTTAAATAGAAGGTTATGAGAATCTTGAAGTATTTATGTTATGTTTAACCCTTTGTTGGTCTTATCTCATTTATCCATTTATGCTTACAAAATTTTGGCTTCCCTAGAATAGGGATTTTTCTCTAATTCCAGTAGATAATAGTGGAATCACTCAATTATAAATCGGATTTTGATATTAATAGTAAGGGGATTTATTGAAATTATTTCTAGACACCTTATTTTTATGTTGAGTTATGTCACTAAAGTTTTTTTTGGAAAATGAATTATGCTTGTTTAAAATGAAATTAATAATTTTTCTGATGTATCATTTTATTTATTTCTCTAGATTCAATGATAGGGGTATGCGATGAGTATGGAGAGTGGCTAAACATAATTCTTATTAAAAAATAAAGGACTCTGAATTTTTTTTGAATTATTCCAATTTAAATAAATTGGATGAGATAATTATAATTGTGGATATTAATTATTAAATAGTAATTTGATTATAAATTACTATTTTGGGTGTCTTGGTTCTGACACAGAGCCTCATGCATCTTATACATGTTTTATAAATCATTAATGATCCCTCACAACTATTTTTGGCCCTCCACAATAAATTTGGAACTCCTTATTATGTTTGGTACTCTTTTATATATGACCCTTATGTAACATTCATATGTGTATGTGTTATTTTATGTGATTGGTTTGCAACTATGACTATGAGGGGAAACAATGTAAAATAATTACCACATTAAATTTATTAAATAAGATTAATTAAATAAATTTTGATCTATTAAATGAATCAAGGGACCTAACATACGTGTAGAGAAACATTACTAGAGACTACATAGCCCCATGGGAAGTAGATAAATTCAATGGAAGTTGTTATATTTTACCATTTGTAAATTGGTTATCTTATATTGAAATAGGTAATTATAGGGATATCATTATTATGAATGGGAGACATACCTATGAATCACAGACATAACTAAATTCATAACATCATTGAATAATGTGATTCATTAATTAAGTAGTGCTATAATTAGGGGGTTTTTTCAATAAACATATATGAACATCCTAATTTCATTAAGGACTTCTAGGGCTAGATGTGTTAGTGGGTAAATCCTTTAGGTGATATACCTCTTTGAGATGGAACCTTCTGTAATCTATGACATATAGGGGATCCTTAGTGGTGTTCCCTAATAATATAAATATCCTAATGAGGTAGAATTGGGAAAAATTAGTTTTGAGAATCGATATCCCCCAAAATAAGTTATTAAATAGTATAACCACTATGTCATGCAACATAATAAGAAGGGTAGTGGCATTAAACCAACTGTTGGTTGTTATAATAAGTTTGAATTCACATATCCAATAAATAATAATTTCCAAGACATAGTTAATTATAAAAAGGTTGGTAGAGCTCGAGGGTAGTGTCACACTCTACTTATTTTACAGTCAACTACCACATACACGTAGGATTCAGCCTTACCTTCATATTTCGTTGGATGCTGGGTATTTTTGAATCTAATCTGATACAAATTGGTAGGTGATATGTTGTCATAAATCATATGACCATTTATACATGTGTATCAATATATATGAAATAATATGTATATAACTTGTTTGATTCCCAAAATATTTGGATCCACCTATTAATTAATGAATATAATTAATTTAATAAATTATAATGTTTAAAAGAAAATCAGTAATATTTTATAAAGACAATTATTCTGTGTGAATTTAAGATCTAATATTTGATAATACTATTACATGAATTCCTCATATGTCTAGGACTCCTCCGTATAATGTCTTTGATACCTAGGGAGCTCAGAATCCAATATTCAATGTTTTATTTATGGGAATTCATATTTTATGGGATTCCTACAAATACATGTAAAATATGTTGTTTATGTGGGTATAATGGAAACCCCTCCTTGTTAGTGTATCACAAAGGATTTATAGAATGATAAGATACAAATAATTGCATAGTTTATCAGATGGAAAAATATTCCCTAAGTACCCTATATTTCGTGAAATGCTTGAGTTTAATGACGATTGCCTCGATTGATCATAGGATTCTCCTAGGGAATGAGTGGATGAACCTTGGTTGAATTTCCCACATCTATATAGGGAATGGATATTGAGAAAATGATTTTTGACTCCCTGTTAGCATCTAAGATCATGACAATATTCCTTAAATATTGCATAAGAGACATCCCATTATGAATCCCTTCTAGTTTCGGAAGACTTCATTTCCCATGGGCCAATTCCTTGGAATCTGATATGTGAATTGAATATAGAATGTCGATAGGTTTTCTAGGATCCATTGGTTACTCATAGATTTAGTGGTTTTCCATAGATTCCTAGAATCCTACTAAATTTTCTATTTATGTGAATTATATTGGATAATTATAATTTTAACTTATATTTAGTGGAGTTTATTACAGGTGTTTTGGAGGATAAGACATGTATCCCACTTTGGTGATGAAGCTTACTAAAAGACATCACATGAATTTTATAATGAACATATCATTGGACTAGTCTAGAAAATAACAAATATGTATGAATTTATTTATTTATTTTAATATTTGTAATTAAATTTTATTTTAATTTTTTAGTGATGTTTTTCCCATACCCATAGAATCCATTTAATGGAAATGAATGAGGTTGTGTTGGTGGGTCATTAATTAAATTAATACTCAAACCCTACTCAAGAATATATTTCACTAGGGTTCCTGAGAAGATGTTTACTTGGATATGCAGACATGTCTAGGATAGGGCCCAAGATTTCATGATTTAGTTGGAGTACATGGACAACTATATAAGATTTTGGAAGATTTTAGCTACAAATGTCTGAGAGACATCATAATATTTTATTTACTGGGGTATGTATATATAAATTTCTCAGTTGGAGTTCAATTTTATGTATAGACTTGTTGTATTTCCCTTGATTTAATTTCAATTATTATATAGTATCATTCACATCTACAGTGTAATCATTATTTTTATTCTTAGATATGTATTGTATTTTTATATTTCCTAATCATTTTTAACAATGATATATATGAATAATCTTCCAATTGAATAACCATATACAAATATTTTTCTTCAACTCTTTCTATAAAATGGGGAGGCATAGATGAGGTCACATAAAGAACACAAAGAGGTTCCTATTTATAGTGAACTAGAGAATTTAAATTTCAAATATTTAAAATGGAAGCTAAATTCCAATTATCCAACTCAATATTATTTTCTAGAAATGATATTTAGGAATGTGCTAGAGAATATGATTAAAATCTAACTTTTGGCTGAAAAATTCTTATTCCAAAAATAAATATAGATTACCATGAGTATAGAATTTATTTCCTTGGAATGAGATATTTCAGTTGTTTATGATATTCTCTCTGATTTATGTGCTTTTATTTTGTATTTTATGATTTATTTTTAGTATTTGGAGTTTGAACCACATGCTAGAGGAAAGTACATATATTTTGACTATTAACCTATATAGAAAAGTGGACTGTCATGCATCATTTTATGTATGTCGGATTCACAAGTTGTTTCCATACAAGTGTGTATATTCACTTATGTTTAAACCTCACTAATTTAATGTATTTACAACTTCTCATACATTATTTTCCCATATATTTACATGATATAATTTTACTCAACATGAAAAACATGTGTCTATATAATATTTTGATGATAGGTCATGTGGATATACGTTGAGATGCTCAATGATGATGATGATGATGATGCATTCTTAATGCATAAAATTTTTAGTGACCTTAGAGGGTTGGGTTAAGCATAAGTTTCTTTAATAATTAGAACCCCATATAGATTATTTTTAATTAGGTTTTTTATTTAATATGATACTAATTACCTTCATATTAATTTCCCCCATTTCTTGGGATTTAATTCCATTTAACTGGATGATCTATGTATGTTTTTACTTCATATAAGAAATATAGGGGTATGTAGATTGTTAAGGGTGGAGATGACTAAGAGATGCGATCATTTAGGGGAGTATTATATAATGATAATTGGATAGGGTTGGCTAACTGGTTGTGGGTAGTGGTTAGTTCATGATATGGTCATATGTTAGACCCTGTTTGTGGAATTTTTTAAGAATTTTACAGTTTAAGCTTTTTTATATGGGTGAATATATGACACCTTATGACCTGTGGTCATTTATGGGACCTAGACTTTTATAAATTTTCGCTAACTTAGATACATGGACATGAGCTCAAACTAGTAGGGATATGTGGGAGACCTATAGGCCCATAGTTTATTATCAAAACCTATTTGGTGGTTGTTTGTATTTTGTACGGTTAACTTATAATGCTGCTGGCCTGATTATTAGGATTTTTATGGGACTGGGTTGCGGTTTCTCATACAAGAAGAAATTGTTACACATAGGATTGTACATAGTGTTTGAACAATATAGGATGAATCTATTTTGTTCCAAGGAACCATGATGGGCATTTAGGAATTAATAAAAGCCATGAGTTGTAATAATATTTAGGTTCATCACCCTATTGTAGTGGGTTTACTGGTGGTAGTGTGGTTAGAGCATGGATAGACACACGTGACTAAAATAGAGTCTCTTAGAGGTAAAGCATATGGATGAGGTTGAAAAGAAATAGACTGGGGACTGGGGACTATCATGATTTATATTTATATGAAGTGATTTGACCAATAATGACATTAGTGAGAAGAATGTTTTTAGAGGGGACATCCTAGGGAACCTATTGAATATCAAAGATGATGTGGCATAGATGATTAATAGAATGTACATTGCATCATGTGATTCATATGAGTGGTGTTTGGATGTTGTAATTGGTTATTTCCATGAGTAGAATGATTATTGATGTACTTGGAAGATACACTTGCTGATATAGTAACCTAATTTTTCATATGGAATAAAGGAAGAACCCCTTTAATGAGGGATATTCTGGAAATGTATTAGGTGTTATGGAATGGTCAACATAATTTTGGAAAATAACATACATTATTAGGGAAGCATACTTATAGGGTTAGATAGTAGGTGAGTATGGAATGGGAAAAGTGACACATACATTTTGACATGAACTGATAAGTAATTTTTCACAAGTAATGCTATAAGATATATCATGTAGTCGAATGTAAATCATTAGATTTTCTAACGAGATTTCTATAAAAAGGATAAGAAATTTTTGGTGTTGCGGGTTGGTAATTAGGTATGACTATGTTGGGATATATCAGTGGTTATGTCTAGTTCTAGGCAGGGCATGGTTCATGGTGAACAATAGAATATTGTGGTATTTTTATTATATGAATTCCTTTAAAATGGGTAGTGGTATGTTAGTCATGGATAACATGAACCTCATGATAGGGGCCATGGGTGGGTGATCAGTCATTGTATGATTATTTTGGAATTCTGATTCAACATTTTAATTGGAACTCGATTATGTTGGATTCCTCAATGAAGGATAGCTATAGTTGTAGATATATTTTTAGGTGGATTTTTTGTATGTAATATGAGAAAAAAAATGGTTCGAGTTGAATCATGGGGGGGGGGGTTAGATCAGTGTGACTACATCGCTTCTGTTGTAACTCAGATAAATAAAAGGGATAATTATTTCTTATCCCAAGGAATTTCATTTAATGATAAAATGTGGACATTAGTAATCATTGTTACACTAACATGGGATTCCAATGTGGATAATGGAATCAAGATATATGTTTTCTTATGCATCGGCAGCAGGAAATGTGTATTTTAAATTGTATTTTTTTGGATGTGGGTTAGCTTATGTTATCGCTTGTAATGAGATATGTTTTGTGAGAAAACACATTGAGAATTTCCTTTGGGATATGGAAATGTAAATTTAGTATTTTTTTAGATAATTTCATGGGATGGTATATATGTTCCTCCTGGGAATGGATAATTAGGTATGTCTTTTTTTACATTAAGCTATGAAATAATAAGAAGTTCAAGTATTTGGATGGGGTTTATCTCATTTTCATGGGTATGGTATTTGGGAAATAATATATGGTAATTATTTTGATTCTAGAGGCTTGTTTTAATAGGTATTTGGATGATGGTGGTGTATTGGTTCATAATTAGCCTTCTTGAAATTTTTCCTATAGTAGGGAGGTCGATAGGATTATTGGTGAATGTGAAAATGACATTTCATGATATTAGGATATACGTTCTCAGAAAAAAAAAATCATCATAGTTATTTTGTGCTAGTTATTAGTGTTTTTCCTTGATTTAGAGGCCAAAGAAGCCTAATTTGATGGTCGAATATTATAATCACATTATGTGTTATAAGTAAGAATACAATCATTTCAGTGGAATTTATTGATTAAGGAAATGATTTATGTATGAGTAATTAAGCATCTTTGGAGGGACATGTATTTCTTTTTTGAGGTTTTGATATCCCATATACATATGAATTGAAAATTTCATAAGGCTGATAACATTTCAATTACTAGACAAGTCATATTTTGATATATGATTTAAAATTCAATTATAAGAGTTTGACACCTAAATGTGATGTTTTTAGACATGGAATATGGATTAGGAAATTCCTTGGTTGTTCAAATGGTAATTATTGGATGTGAATGATTATTTAGTAGTTTCATTGAAATGTTGCATTGGAAAACTATTTGGGAACCTAGTTATTGGTAAATTGTGCAACACCATTATGCTCAATGAACATTCCATTCCTCATGTAAATAAATTTTTTAGCTTGAATGGTTGGAACAATATAGAGGAATAACTGTATGAAATTAGAATGGAAACATTTATTCGGTTTTAAAAGATACATATGTGGTTTCACAGTTGGTTCATTGTTTGGTAAAGTGTTCACCCAAACCATTTGAGGTGTTTTGTTTCAGATAGTGGAGGTTCATGATTTGGCCAAGAGTTTGTCCATTCCATGTCATTCATTAAGGGAGAAAAAATTACTATTTTTGCAAAAAAATATTTTATTGGGGTATCTCGATATTTTTCCCCTCTTCCACCCTCAAGCAAGAAATGATATCTCCACCTTCAATCCCGTATTTAGGATCCATTAAGGGGGAGTATTCTGAATATTCTCTTGGAAATTAATTGTATGAATAACCCTCTATTAGTATCCGGTCATATCTTCCATTGTATTAACCTTATGGGTTTTGTTCTAATTCTAAAAGATCATGATGGAATCTATTGAAAATGATTGGGATTTCTCGATACCCAAAAATAGGACATCCTAAATTGTCATTAATGGTTCAACATGTGTTGTTATATTAAGTTGTGTCCTTATAGGTAATTTATAAATATTTTAAACATAAATTAAATTAATTTATTTATTGTGTTGATATATTGTGTTAGGTATATTTCACAACTATTTTAGGGGGTATGGTGTAGGTTTTTGGTGAGATGTTCTTCATGATTGCAACATGATATGATTTTTTATTGAGAATTTAATCATTATTTGTATTAAAATAAAATATATTATTCTATTAAAATTTCTTCAAATTAATTAATTAATAACTTTATGAAACTAAATTTGAGTTTCTTAAATAAATCAACGTCCTTAACCTGTTAATAATGAAAAGTAAAATGGTCCAACTCGATCTGTTTTGGACCAACTAAATTACATCCCCATCATAGGTTATGAATTTTCATTAAATAATTATCTTATAATAAAATGGTTAATAAAAGTTATCCTTGAAGAAGGAATGGGTGAAATTTATATGAAAACATAACCTTGGATAATTCATGACCACCTTTAAGAGGGTTGTGATTTTGAAATTGTATGTCTAGCCTTGAGGGTCATTCATGAACTAAAGACCAACAATAAAATTTCATTAAAAACAAAATTGTCTTGATCTATTAGTGTGTATGTCCTAGGGGTGTTCTGCCATATAGATATGTACCTTGACAGAGATCTATGAATTAGAGGGGACCCTGAGTAAGATACACTGATCCTAATAAAACCCTTGTGAGTGAGCATTGGGAACATGTAGTGATTAAAAATTGTATCGCACATAATATATGAATTAATAAGTGAATCCACTGAGGCCAGTGATAAAACTAGTTGGGTTTTGGAATTTATAAAACCCTCTTAGTTCATGTTAGATAATAATCTAGTTATTAGTTATAATTTAATAGAGTAGTATCAGTTTATTGTAAATGTTATGTTTGTAATTGATGGATTTTTTCCCTCAAATAATTTTATGGATTGTTTACATGGATACCTAGAACACAACCGTACCTATCTATTTACTTTGAATTCGGTTCTGTCCAAAATAAAAATATGAAATTGTGTTATACTATATTTTGTAAAAAATAATACATATTTATATTTAGTTATGTGTCTACATTTATTATACCATAAAAATAAATAACTAGTAGTATTTTCAAAATAGTAGGATCCAAATCTGAAAAAATTAAGATGATCAATTTATAAAAATTAAATATTAATAGTAAAAGTAATTTTCACCCATAATTACATTGATAATTGGTGAGTTTAGGATCCATAATTCGATGCAAAAACTAATAGAACTCATGGTGTCCTTGGTATTCTTTTAATTAACCTCTTGGATGCTTGGCTATTTCAAGATCCAAAATCAAATATTACCACAAATACAATTCCTAGTGTTTTATTGTATTCTGCACTAGGTTGGAAAATAGAGGATGTATCTAAGTGTGTAATTTAATATCCATATAGTTAGAATACCACCGAGGATGTCCGGAATAATAGGATATAATTAATTAAAAAGGATCCCAGTTCCCAAGCTTCCCCTAAGAACTATATTTTTTGTGAAATATTTGAGGGATTTGATGATAAACTTGATTGCTTTCTCATATATACATTTATTTCATTGGATACACCATGATTTCATTACATGAACGTGTCTGAGAATTGTACATAGTGCTAATGATATATGATAATGAGTTATCATATCATACTGAGAGAGTACTTTTTAGAACACCTATCGATGGGTGTTGAAAAAGAATTTTTTTAATTTTTCTTAATGCATCATAGTAGCTAACCAGGGTCGTCTAAGTTGAGGAGGATCACAATTATATAATTGAATATAAAATTCACCTAAGAATTGATATTTTTGATGTTTACATTATTTTATGAAATATATTATCTTTTTGAATTTTGATATTGACGGTAAAGGGTATTTGATAATATAAAAACATTCAATGAAAGAATGTGATTAAAAAACTATGAAGAAGGAATTTTTTTCTTTATTTATGGGTACTATAAATTTTGTTATTGTTTTTTATATATAGTTTTAAATTTTAATTATGAACACTCAAACATAAAAAATAATATTTTTAATAGTGACTACAAAATCATGAATTCCTATAGAAAACTAAATTGGAGTACCCAATGTAATCACGGTGGATGGTACACCTCAATAACTAAGGTGACACATAACATGATTTGACTCCATCATATGTCATTTAAATCCCCAAAAAGATTGACTTTATCAAATTATTTAATTATGATTGGTTGTAGAATGGTAAAATATTTTAAAAAAAGTGGAGAAGGGAGTTAGAGTTCTTTGTCATGGTATACAGTCACCACACCCATGCACATCTCTCTTTCCCACCATAATAATATATAAAACACAATAATTTAAGTTCATAAGTTAGGAAATAACACCTACCTTTCACATACCCAGCATTCGTTTATCTAATTATTATTGAGGGAAAAAGATCATAGTGGTGAAAATGGGAACAAGAGAAGTGAATAAAAAATAGGGGAACATATAGAAAAAATTAATATAAAATAAATGAAAAGAGAAAATTAATTTCAAATAAAATATAAATACATAAGAATAAATGAAATCTACAGAAGAAGATGAATAAAATAAAATAAAATTACAATTAATGAAAAAACAAAAGAAAACATAAAATTTTAAAATAATAATAATAATATTTATAATTATAATAAAATGGTGCATCCTATGGGTTAAAACAAACATTCATTGATTAATCTTATAAATAAATAAATAATAAAAAAATAAAAAATACAAAAAATATAGAAGAAATAAAACTAGAAATAACATAGAGAAAAATATAAGTAGAAAAAATAGATGGATATTGGCCTCCCTCTATTGTATGAACTCACTTTGTGGTAGTTTAAAGATCTCCCATTATATTTTTAAGGAGTGGTTTGGGATATATATAACACTAATAGGGGCATGAATTAGTGTTTGGGTTTTTTAAATCCCATTACTTATTTGAACATTCAGGATCACAATTCTCTTATTCTATTATCCTGATCCTAAAAAAGATTATTATATTATTTAGGAAAAGAACATAATAATATTACAAGATTCACTAATCAATAAGAGTAGCTAGTCCTTGGAATGGTATGTAAATAATCATGACCACAAAACCACTAGAAAAAATCTTTTGTATGTGGTAACAACGAGTCAGATATACCCTTACACTCATATAGAAAGTTAAAAAAATCACATAGCATCTGTTTTAAAAATGTATGTTGGAAATTTATACATCCTCCCCAGAGAGACTTATCATTGTTAATGGTTTTTAACAATAATGAATTCTTCCAACTATTGAGACCATTTGGATGCCACAATACTTCTTTGATCTTCTGCTCTTAACTTGTTACATTATTAGCAGTATGAATGTAAGTCTTTGTACCTCATCCCAGTATGAAACTTAAATATCCACAATCTTCTTCTTCTATTATTTATAATAATAGCAATGTGTTTTGGACTAAAAAATTTGGAAATTTCATTGAAATATTTATTATTCAACTGATATCAATTTGGTCACAAAATATTCTTCACATATTTTCACATTCTACTTCATTTCTAAAAATACACCATTGAGATATCTTCTACTTCTTCATACTAGAATCACAAAATTACTTTTTGATTATTAAATCAATTAGTATCATCCTATCTAAGCATCAATATAGTTAATATTCCCTAAAAATCAATCGTTAAGATGGGATAATGAATTCTTTATAGAAACAATGTGGGGTATTATTCCCATGAAATGGTTCATTGAACCATTATTTGAGTGACCTCATATCATCTTATTCACAAATAATGATAGGGGTGTAAAAAAATATTACATGTAAACTATATTTATCCTTTTAAAAAAGTCATATCTCTTCCTCAAACTACCTTTCTCCAGGATGTATATTTTGTTAGACTACCATTTTCTTCCATGTATGAAATTTCCTTCTACAAAACATTTTTTCTCTCAGGTACTTTTAATGTTATATAGATTTTCATTACTTATATGGTCTTATACTACTTCCGCATACTTCCCAATATTACATTGACTATCTCTTATTTTTTAGATAGTTGATGCCTCACAGACCGCCCATGTTATGTGGTCCCTCTTTATTCTGCGAACAACCTTCGTTAAGATGGTAATATTAATTTACAAGACTAAATCTATTCCATGGTCATTTTTTTAATTCATTGGCTCCCCAAGAAAAAAATACTTCCATATAAATCATCCTCATTCAGTAAATATTTACTCCCCAAACGATATTCCTTCATGGAATTAATCCATGATAACTCTTTTGGACATACCTGAATTCTTCAATAAGTGATGATATTCTATAATGTAGTTCGGTCCAACTTAATGATGAGAATACGGACTTTAATATAGGAAAATAATACTCAAAATATTATTAGTTTAATTTATTATAAACATCGATGTAGGATAGCCTTCATCGAAGAATTGGTTTCTCCAACGAAAATTTTTTATTCAAGGCTTGTATAACAGCTTTATTTCCTAACAGTGGTAAATGACTTCCCAAAATGAATCACTATCTCTAAACAAAAAAAAGGCCTTAAACATGATCATAAAACCACACATGAACTTTTATCATTTTACGAACCATTTTTTCTTACGTGGACTACATATCACACTTCCTGGTCCATATAGTGTTGTTATACAAAATCTTTCAATTTCTAAATTTTTTTCAATTCCACATAAAACCCTTTAGGTCCAAAAAAATATAATTTTTGGTCTGAGAACCACATACTCATTGACTAAATTACTTTATTTTCCAGAAAACATACTCTCAATATTGAGGCTCAATTATTTGGAAAAATTAGAAAATAGAGTCACCTTAAAATCTTGTTCTGCAACACCTACCATATTGATTTTCGGTAATATAATTTAATCACGAACCATATCTATTATGATTATTAACCCTTATTTAATCATCTTCATAATAATCAGATTTACCACGGAAATTGTTGTACCTTCCTTATCTTCTAGTAACATCATTATTTTTTTCTATCAAAAAAAATATGATTGGGAACACCATTACTCCCCATTTCCTTCATAAGGATTTAATCATAAGTTCTCCCCACATCATATGATATTTATGAAATACAAATATATATTTGATCTTAATATTTAACTGGGAGAATTATTCAGCCATTCCATCCAATAGAAACTAATGAATCCATATCAATTATCCATGCATCACCTTTAAATTAAAAGACTTCATAGACATTTCTTGAATTATTTGGACATGAGAACATTATCCATGCTCCATTAATATTATAAATAATTAATTATATTGAGAAAAATGATATATTCATATCTCCTCAATAACTATTGACAATAAATTATAATAATTTGACACTAAATACAATCCATACACAAATTTTTCTCTTTAATAGATAGGGAAGTGCTTTATCATGTTTTAAAATGACCCCTAAGATCCCTCTTCCCAAATAAATCTATGAGACCTATGCATGTGATGTTTAATAGACTAGAATATTTTATGTGTTTCTTCCATTGATGTGTGGAATGTTTTTATACTATAAATTAAAATAATTTTGAGGTATTCCAATGTGCTGTAGAATGGTATTATTCATGGGTTCGATGTAGCAGTATTGAAGACAATGACATTATTCATTGAACCCCTATTCCTTCATAGTATCCATAGTGAGTGGGTCCTCTTTAAAATGGCATATGTGGTGATCATCGTTATTTCAACCAATGATCCATGGTGAATAGGGTAGTTGGATGAAGACGATGAGCATGGGCCCAAGCATCATAGTGGGGAAAATAGTGGTGTCAGATGAGGTAGAGTAATGGAGAGATGCATTAATTGTGAAATAATGTGGTGATGAAATTCTAAATAAATATAATTTTTTTAATTTAGTGTTCCAATGGTGTTTTAGTTAAATGTAAAAAGTAGTAAAAATAATGATTTCCCCCATCTGTATTACACATGGTCATGATGATTGTTTGTAAATCAATGCATGTGACCACCATCTTATATTTTTACCACTAGAATGAGATCATGTATACACAATCACATAGAGACATTAGTTCGAGACACAAATCATAGACCACATGTTGTTCGGCCCAGACTATCAATACAGTGCCCCTCATGGGATATGCTCTCTCCCCGACCCATGCGACAACACTTGTGGCCAAATTAGCCATCTGACCCCTTTATGGGGTTGTATATATGGTTTGGGTCTTCAATTGATGACATGCTGTGGAATGAATTATATTATATCCTGATAAATATTCAAAACTCTTCATTCATATTTTTAATCCAGAAAATCAATTCAAACAAACGTATCAATGTTCTAAATTCATTAATTATTAAACATTTGAATGAAAATTAATACATATTTTTAAAATTCATCTTTTAAATAATTCATTGTACTTTGTGAGAATATAAATTAAAATCTATTAAGAATAAATATAAATGTTTAAAATTTATCATAAAAATATTAGTGTGTTAAATACCCCTATACATAATATATGATTTCCCGATAGCATAAAATCTTAACATTTGTAATCATAGGTCACCAACGTCACCATTATTCAAATCTCAAAAAAATTATCTATTTTAAAAAAATCAAAAACCAAATGAAATATTAGTTTTATTTCACAATTTTCAAGAAAATATTCAACTCATGTATTTTATTCCTACCCTATTAAAATGATGAAAATTCTCCATTCATGAATTTTAGCTCCATAATTCATTATTATTAAACATTCCAATTAGTGATATATTATTCTTGATTATTTTATACTATAAGTCATGATTTTAATGGAAGCCTAATTATTCTCATAATAAGAGCATGTGTTTCATATCTTTAGGATTGAAAATGAACTACCTTCACTACATTGTAATGAAAACATTTTCATATAATCACGAGATATTTTAAATAATGGTTTTAATGACTATAAAAGTTATGTTTGGTAAGAAATATTGTTTCAAAAATAAAATCTCAAGGAGGAGGGTTATATCTGATATAATGTTAATGATATTAAAAATTAAATTTCATTTAAATTATTCTCATCAGTGTATAAAAAAAATCTTCCTCCAAACTCAATGTAATTTTATTGTTAAAATAAATAATAATTAATGATTCACATAGTGAAATATGTCCCTTAATTTCTTAAAAATTATTTTTTTTTAATTTTATATAATTTTCATCTTAAAATGCATCTCAAATCCACAACCTACCCACATATGGTGAAAATAATATTCCATGTGATGCTAATTTTTAAATTCCTAAGTCACAACACACATTTTATTTTTTCATTCACATTTCATTAACATAATTTTATATCATGAAGGGAAAAATATAAATCATAATGAATGGATAAATAAACATATCCCAATTTCCAAGATATCAAACCCATACTATCCTCTTATAATATGGATCATCCAATTTAGCAAGACCACTATCATCCCCACACATTAACATTAGAATATCTAGAAAATACTAAAATGTGTGTAAGAATAGATAAAATTAGATTCAAACATGGAACATTCCTAAAAAGTGAATTCATTGTCTGTATGGGCTGATATAGATTTATGAATTTGGTGGTATGAAGTACAATAGATTATAAATAAATATACATAACCCAATTTAAATGAATTATTGTACAATAATTATTTGGCAAGTCCAGAACAATGTTATTTCAGGTGACATGTCCCAGTATCATTGAAAAAACATGCTCAAGAATGAATAAGAAGTGATTGGTCTATAAATCATCTCTAGAATGAAAATATGATATTAGATAATCTCTCAGGTAATGAATTATCATAATAATAAATTAACTCACATAAATTTCATATATTAAAGTAGTGAAATTGGTAAGGAAATTTCATTTACATAAATCAATTAATTCCCTCAAATCATGAGTAATCTTTTTTATATCAATTATTAACTTTAATCATTCAATTACCCATTTTAGTCATTCAATATCATTATCATTAAAATTAAAAAAATGGAATTATTGTATTCCTAATAAATTGATTTCTTCTAGATTATATGTGCATAAATTCTAATATGTGACTGAAAGTTATAGTTTTTAACCATAATTATCAATCTCAGAAAATGGAATAGAGTTTTAATGGTAAATATAAATGGAAATTTTCTTTTGATTTGATTGTTTTGTTCCAACTCATTTAAGTTGTTCTTAAAGGATATCTTCTATAATCAACATCTTATAAAAATAAATCATTCAATTAAAACATAAGGGTCATTCCATTAAATATTGAAAAATGTTTATGGGAGTGGGGCTAAATGCTAAACAAATAAAATTTAAATATTAATTATTGGAATTAAAATAAGTATTAGAATCATGAAAATACATCACGTGGGACATTAAAATTTACTACCTCTTTAAGGAAAGTTCCATCTATTATCCATGATTAGTTTTGGGTGGTGAATTTAGATTGGAACCACCACATGTGGTTTTTCCTGATATGAATTTCTTTATTATTGGGAGAAATAACCCCTGGATATAGTATAAAAAATCCCCCCTCCCCTTTTCAATTATGGATAGCATGTATGGAAGAGGTTTTCTGAATTAAAGATCATCATCATTCATGGTTTATACTTTTAAATCCTCTAAATGATTTTTCAATTCTAGGTCAATGTAGGTAGAATGAATTAAATGATTAAGGGGAATGAAAACAGGTAATATCACTTGAAAAAAAAATTATCCCTATCAATTTCAGAATAATGTGTGTTGTTATCCTTACACTTGACCACTTTTAATTATCAATGTTATTCCTCAAAATCATGTACATAAAAATAAGGGACTTCATTGAGTCCCGTAACAGATGCTATTGTTGTTTCTTCATCTTCCATAATTATAGAATAATATTTGAAAAAATTGGAAAATTCCATTTAGTTAGGTGTGATACACACATAAAAATTAATTAAATAATGAATTAAATGGTTTATGAAATGGTTAAATCCATGATTTGGGTTTTCTTCAATCATTACATCAGTGGAATGGGACTCTTAAAAGTGAGTCACAGTAGATATAGGTATGTATTCGTGATTATAAAACATTGATTAAAAATAATAAACTCCATTTTTAACATCCTCAATGGGTATAATGACATGAAATGGTGCTATCTTATAAAATTTTTAGGCACCCAGGATACCATATTTTACCTCACATTTCTTCCGTATGATGTTCATGTCAATTTGATCTCTCATATGTTCCTATTCCATCATGGCCTTATCAAGTTCATTTCATGGTTCTGGGTTCCCCATCAATGAATGAAAAAATTCAAGTTCTATTCCAATTTTACTCTCTAGTAGTTCTATGTATTTTTAATGTTCATCCACCTATACCTTATAATATCTTGTCTTTATTGCATTTTTTTTTGAAATCTATGAGTAGTTGTTCAATGAATTTGATAAATAATAATTTAAAAAAAATCAGTAAAAGATTTCGTTATGGTATTTCAAAATAAATAATAAGAAATATCTATAATTTCAAAATAAAACAGGTAAACAATGATTTATTACCTCCTCATAAATGATTCCATTTTCGACTGAATTCCCATCAAAGTGTGTGGATAATGAAATTTTCAATTTTTTCATAATGCACCATAGTTTCTAACCATGGTTATATCACTTGAGGAGCTTCAATGTTTTCTAGATGATTTATTTAATAAACAAAGTTTTTTTTGTGGTTTTTATTATTTTATGAAAACTCATAATTTTTCCATTTGTGATTTTTAAAATATGTGAAATTATAGAATACAATAACATGAAATGAAATTATTTGATTAAAAAATAAATAAATTCTCTATTATTGATTGGTTTATGGGTTCTATAATTCTTATTATTTTTGTTTAAATTTAGGATGATAGTTTAATTATTAAATATTATACTTAAACTACAATAATTTTATTTAGAGATTATGTAATATTGAATTCATTTGGAAAACTAATTTCGACCTTCTTATATAATCAAGGATGAGAGAAATATCAATAGATAATGTGAAACCTTTAAGGATAAGACCCCCTTATTTGTTTTCCCATTCCATAACCTTAATATCATCATCATAATAATGTATAATGTTCAGTAAATAGGAGGGAAACGATTTCCAAAAAAGAATAATATCAAGTTTTACTTATTTGTGGTGGAAAATTTCTTAAACCATGCACATCACACGTTATCCCCAGCAATATAAATAAAACATATGAATTTTTTGTAGAATTTAGTAACCTCCACAAACCTCTATTAATAAAAGACTCCAGCTAGCCCCTCATTATCAATGGTAATATGATTATAGTAAGAATGTCAAAAAGTTAAGCGAATACAAGTAAAAGGAATAAGAGATAGAAAAAATAAAATAAAATAGTAGATGATATAAAATAAAAACCTAAATTAAAATATTATAAATGAAATATAATATAGAATTAGATAATAAGATTAATAAAATCCAATAAAACTGAAAAAATTGAAGGAAAATAAAATAAAACACATAATGATGAAATGATATTAGTAAGACAACTAAATTGATGAAACACTTGGGTTAAAAAAAATATTCATGGATTAATTTTAAGATGAATTAAATTGAATTAAAATATAAGATAGTATGATTAATTAATAAATAATATTAAAAATAATGGATAAAACAACATAAATGAAGTAGTAGTATCTTTGGAAATAGCCTCCCTCTTGTTTTTGAACTCCCATGGGGTAGTTAAAATCACTCAAATTATATGTGTGTAAGAACATCTAAATATTATCAATATATCTCAGAGATCTCCCTTAATAAAAACAATATTGAGACCTGGTGATGTGAGTTTTGAAACACCAGATGATTTTGCATGATTAATCTATTAAATAGAGGACTGGTTTTTTTTTCATAGATTCAAATGATTTTATGGGATTCATAAATGAATTGTAATGCTTATATGCATGGGATTTTCATTGATGTGGCGATGGCAGTGGAATTCTTCACCGAGACATACTACCATAACCTTGGCCGAAGGGTTTCTGGACTCATTGAAATGGACCAAGTATTTATCCTCTACAGTTCTAGTTGTGTTCCATAGAAAACGAGGGATGTTGAAATAATGGGTGAGATAAACCCAATGAATTCTTGTTATAGAGAGGGAAACATATGGTGATAAAGAATATAAGAGGGGGGAAATATATATCATTGAAATATATATGTGGGAGAGTTGTGAAGATAAGAAGGACTATGAAATTTTAGTTAAATGTGTATAGTAACAAAAGTAAGGCCATCCCAAATCAGTTTAGCAACTTGTAAAAATTATTTTTCTAATCATGTCATGTGACCAGTATCTTAGACAGCTATAGTAGGGAAGGTTTCATGCATAAATACTCAAACACTAACATTGAATGGATCCAAATATCTTGGCCCATGTTATATTCAGACCAATCAATGTATATAATTCCTCCAAAATGATGTTGACCATCTTCTTCTCATACAAGCTCTCTTATGGCCATCATACCCAACATCCTCCTTCATGTGGATAGCCATGTGTCTGCATGTGTTTAGTTTATGGTCTTTTAGGGATTTTATAATATTTTTATCTATATATTAATAAAAAAATTTATCATATTATAAAACATAACCCTTTACTCATACCAACAACATGAAGATAAAAATTCATCAGTTATTATCCATTAAAAGAAATATTAATTATTAAATTATAAATTCCCACTTTTGAAAAAATTATTTTATTTTTATTTTATTTTAAGTAAATATACTTTGAAAATCCATAAAAAATATTTACATTTTCATAAAAAATATCAGTGTGTGGGTATTCCATATATATTTCCTCATTGCAATCCCCTTAGGCAACCTTTACAGTTTTCATTATCATTATTTCATTGGGATGAGAAAATAGAAATCCAAAATCAGACTTCAATATGGATAATTGAGACATCATCTGTGTTCCATAAGTTACTGATGAATTGATTAGTATTCCAAGGACACCTTGGATCATCCCTAATGTCTAAGATATATAATTTCTATAAAATTCATGGAACACTACCACATATTTAGTGGATTTGAGTATTTTTGTTCCCTCAGGTAGTACATGTACATATTTATTGTGATGTCATGTAATCCATGATATCATTGTCTTTAGACAATGTAGTTATGGTTCGACCAGTGTTTCCATTGGGACCTATTTATAACACTTGTTATTTATTTCATTTAATGAAGTTAAATATCATTATTATTATTCAGAAGAGTAGTGAACTTATATAGAAATAGTTTTATTATTTTTATACATGGGACATCATTGGTGGTGACCATGTGTGTCTAGTACTGACAGCCTACTCGGGAATCTATTTCAGTAGGTTTACTAAGTAGATGTTCACTTGGTTGTATGTATTTGTTTAAGACGATGCATAAGATGAAAAGATCGGACGAGATGGACTAAATGAGTTAATAGAGAATTTCATCAGTTATTTTATGGTTACATGAAGCCAATTATTTATTTTATATTCTATATTCTTAAATTTTTACATAATAGTCCATGTGGGTCATTTTTTGTATATCTGGAATGGATTTTTTGACCTTCCTGGAATTTAATTTTTTATTTTGTACTGTAAACATTTTGTATTTTATCTTTATGATTTATTCCCTATTATGGATGGTATTTAGTAATTATATTTATATTTTTCAAAATGATATAAGGGTACAATTCCAACATAGAACCACATTATACCATCACTATTTGTTGGTCTTCTCTTTCATATGTGGTTTCAAGCCTATGGTCATGCAGTTAATCTTATATAATTATTATTCATAGTGAACATGGGTGGGGATTTGACACTTAGATAACTTTTTTGTTACCAGGTTATATCATATTTACCTGTTCAAATATATCCTCAACAATCCATTAGTGACAGGATGATGGTCATCAGGTGAGGTCATATTATAGTAGTTTAACCCAGTTTTATACTAAAAAGGAAATAAATGTTTATGAATCATATTATTTTAAGGAATTACAACCTTATATAAAAAATGCACCATTATGAAATGAATTTTAATATTATTGAGTATTCTTTGTTAGACATTGTCCCGATACATGGGATAATTTACCTCGATAGTGCTTCCCAAACCCAAAAATTAACGGAATAGAAGACCCAATAGTTAATAAAGAAAATTTAAGAATAAATTTCATCTCTCTATCAAAGGATGGATTTAAATATTTATTATTTTTAATGGAATGTTTATCCCATAATGAAGAAAAATATATGGCCCTTATTGTAAGAAATTATTTTTTATAAATAATTTTCCCCTCTTGAATGTTAACAGAGATTTAGATGTACACAGTTAGAGGACCAAGAGAGAGAATGGAATTAAAAAAAGAAAATATTATTACCTTTCCTATAATGTATGAGTATTGATTGTGTAATTTCACATAGTGTGATCACTAAACCACATCCCCTATTCACAGATTTCCCAGGTTGGTTTATGGGTGCTTGCAGCTATATCCCTGAAAGATCTATAACATGATTAAATAATAATTATCATTTCTCATCATAGTTTTGTGAACCCATTCATTGGGAACAACATGGAACTGATTAAAAATACAAATTAAAAGCATAAAGAAGAATATTTTGTGATTATATTGATATACTTTATTTATGTGACCTCCAAATCAGGATTCTTAAATTAGATGGTGCTAGAAAAGAATAAGTTAACGATCGGTTGATAACATTTCAATTTATTATTTCATGAAATCACTGAATGTTATATAAAAACAATTCTTTGAAAGAGTTATATTGAGATTCATTTATTAATGTAAAACTCTCTTTGACATGAGGGAACACCAAATAGGTGTATAAGGTTCTTGTTAGTCAATGAATTTGATTACAAATCAAATTAGGAGGATTGTTTAATTTTTTCTGACAATGAATGAGGATTTCATGTAGTTCAATAAGTTATACCATCATTTTGTGATACATCCAAAATTCTTTCATATACCCCATTATTGTTACAAATATATAAATATTCCTTGTAGTTTACCATCTTGAGAATATATATATAATGAGGTTATATCCCCCAAAAATAAGCTGATAGTTCATGTAAATCCTTAAATCAATAGAATTATTATTAATATAGGTTGAGTTTATATCCATAATTGATTTTTAAATGAATTCTATCATTATTTTTATAAATTCAATCATTATTAGCAAAATTTGGTGTCCCTTATACTTTACTTATAGATAGTGTCAAAAACTTATACTCTCCTGATCAAAAAAATCCATATTAGAAATATTGTATTTTTTCTAACCAATCATCACTATAACATACATAAGCGTATTGATGGATATATTATTATTTTTAAATGTTATTCATCATACTCCTGATGATGGTGAAAAAATACATAAAATAATTTATGGGAGATTTTCATCATATTTTGTCTGCATATTTCCCAAAAACCATTAAGGATATAGACGAGGTAATGTATTCATGTATATACAATGAAACATTAGTTCTACCCATTTATGCAAAATGATATTCACTCTGAATTTGATTTTTCTTACATTTCATTACCAGAAAATGAATCTCATAATAGATTTTATGAGTTATATTTTTTCGATGAGAAACTGTTTTTCAAAATAAAACACATGGATTTTCCCCAAAATGGAGTAATACGACCAATGAAAAATAATTATTAACTTTATTTATTATTCCCGATATAATTGGTTTTATCTCTTAAAAAAATTAATCACATTCATGAAACCATAACCCAAGAACCAGTATTGGATGAAACTAATGTCAGACACATTTTCTACTCTCGTGGATCCTTTTCTTTGGTTACAATTGATAACAATCTTATAATTCCTCCAACCAATTATATGTTTCTTAGGAACTGAATATAATAATTTACATTAAACAAAAATATCTCAAAATGTATCTATTAATCTTTGTGGAAAATGTCTTAGAAATGGGATGTTAAAATATATGATATCCTATTTTTGGATACATGATGTTAAAATTCCTATTTCTTGTCATAGTCTCAAAACATAAAACTGGATGAGAATGTACTCAATGAATAATGTTAAAATCCATGTCCATCATCATTAATATATGATGTAAATATATATGGTCTCAATATTCTAAGCTTCATGACCTTTAATTTACTAGAAAACTCTTGATGGTATGCATTTTTACATTATAGAATGCATATCCAAAAATTATTACATGAAGAATTATGACCAAAATCCTTTCCACCAAATAATAAAAAACATGAAAATGGTAATACCAAATGAAGTTAAATATCATGTTTTTGATCCCTACACCATGAATTTAAACTAAAAAGTGGAATTCCATAAAAAAGATAAACTATTTAGGACACACCATTTATTATTACCCATCTCCCCTCTCTTGGAGGGATAAATACATGTAGAAGTATTTGGCACAAAATTCATATGTTCTAGAAACCATTTTTTCCCCTCAAGCTATGTATAAATAAGATATGTGTACAAAAAAAATTATTTTCAAGAACTACATATGGATTTATGCTCATTTAGATGAGATACATTGTGAAACTATTATTTCACATTTTTGTTATAGCCAAAAAATTAAAAAAAATCCCCCTACTTTTTATGAGAATGATACGCATAAGAGATTAGAAGAAAAATAGTCCCAATCAATTATGTAAGAAAATAATAAATTATCCCATCTCATACATACAGGTAATATCTATATAGGGGACTATTACTTTCAAAACGTTCTTATTTCAGGGTTCTCATTATGATGAGATACAGTGATATTAATAAATTTTCTTTCCAAGGCTGTGATGAGAAATTCAGAAAATTTCCTCCACTGCAAATTAGATGAGATCAATGTATGGTGTTACTTTTGGAGGACTATGTGTGGATTGATTCTCATTCTGAGGATATATATATTGTTTCATGGATGCCTTATTGTAGGACCAAACATAATCCAATGAAAATTCTCCTTTCCTTGTATATGAGAATGATCTATGGAAGAAAATCCTTATGAGATCTATATAGAGATTAATACCAACCTATTACTAATATCACACTCTACCATGTTTATAATAGATAATGTCTATATTATTCCAATATTATTTCCAAACATAATATTTTTATAGACCACATGTCATGTCTTGATAATATAAAATCATTGAAATCCTTCCTAGGTTATTGTTCACATTTTAACGAACATCCGATGGAATCTTCTGTTAGAATGATCCTATCTAAGCCCCAACATGGTTCTACATATATATCCCCCAATGTGGCCGATGAACCATATTAATTTGTTTATCAGGTTTAATATTCTATTATATTAATAATAAATGATATTATCTCATTGTAATTTTCCATTCTAACATAGTATATGATCTTTCATTATGTACCCATCCCATATACAAGTTATATTTGAGAGCACCAACATATCATTTAAAATTTCTCTCCCATGTTCTAGATAAGTTTTAAATAATTTTTAACCTATAAAAAATAATTATGTTTATTACTATAATTTCATTGGTCTACTCATAATGACTGAAAATCGTTATCACACCTCAATGAGGTTGGTTCTAAATTAATTCCATACACATTGAATATATGTTCCAGAAAAACTGATGAAATTTCAAATGGGTATGAAATATTACTAAACATTAATATTATTTGGGAATAAAATTAATATATTAGGTGTTTAATTTAAAATGAACCTATTGTTTGAGAAAATTTTCTCAACTTGGATTCCCTCAATATTAACTTCAGAAATCTTCTTTGTTTTATATTTCACAGTGAAACTGATGAACGAGATTGATTTAAATGAATGTACCCTTATGAGTTTTGATAATAAAGTGAAACTTTTCCTATTTTCCTTTCATGTAACCCACATATGATGTTCTTTTCACAGAATAATGGTCTACCCAGACCCCATGTGCTACCACTAGACTAAGTGTTATAATATATGTCATAGTCCAACCATTACCCATTAACTGAGTAGACATTAATTTTCCTCCATTAGTAATTGTTATTATAATATCACATAACTCAACTATCAATAATCTCGAAGATTTATTGGTTATGATTTAACATTCAATAAACATAACTATTCATGTATATTCCACATCATTAATATTAAACACTATTTTTTCATACTAATTTTTTGATGAAAAAAAACGTCTTAATGATATAAGTACATAAACATTAGAAACCCTTGGACAATTTTAAATTAATATAAACTATTAAAACCGATGGTAAAATCTATAGAACTATAAAATAAATCAATATTGGTCTAAAATAAATGACTATAAAATTACTAAGGAAATAAAAATAAAGCTTCCCATAATAAATTGATAAAAATAATGTTCTAGAAAATGTTTTGGTCTCTATATACTAAACTAGTGCCTTTATTGGTAAAGGAAAAATGATCCCATGAAATTGAATATTTGGAAAACTTGTTATGATGAAAAGCCTAAAATGGAATCCTAATAAGAATTTATGAATTTCCCACTTAGTATACATTTTATTAGAGGTAGTAAATTTTTTTGAAATGATTGAAAAGTGATAAATCTCCTTTGAACCACTATAACACACCATCAATAGTCAATATATGAAAAATTGGTCACTTAATATAGGAAAAAGATAGTGTATCCCCAAATTCATGGAATATTATTTTTCACAATTCCATAATTTGTTTTTAAACTATTTTATAAGATATTATATATTCAAATGGGAAAACTCTTGGGATATATTGATGGAATATTGACCCTACTTATGGTTCCAATTCAAACAGAGGAGGAGATGATTTTTAAATGAGTATTCAGGAATTAGGACCAAATTCATTATTCTAATTTCATTGGTTTAATGATTTGGGATTTCATTATATTACTTTTCAAAGAAACAAAAATTTTTGGTACAATGATCAGATATGATACATGGTATAGATAATTGGGGATAAATTAAATATCCATTTAAATATGAAATTAAGGAGGGATACATCAATAGGTTGGAGTAAATTCCCATTAAAACGCATATTGAAAATCATAATCTACATAATCTTAAAGATCACCCATGTATTGTTGCTCTTTCGAGATGATGCTATGAAATTCATCTAGCTTTATGGTCTTAATATATTCAATGAGGGGATGGATATCTACCTCAATAACATCTTTATTATTATTGAGCTTGGAATTTTCCCCATTTGTCTCACAGAATCACCCAAGAGCATTAATAATTTTTTTGGAGTGTCATTATTAATGAATTCTAGTCATTAGAAATTGATAATTTTCTTTATTCCAAAGCCATTTAATGGGAATCCTATTAATGTACTGTAAACAGAAGCATATAAGATTATTCATGTAGTAATAAATCATAAAGGAATTTCTCAACTACAACACCACCCATCATAGCATGAATACCATACTTTAAAATATCATAGAGATTTTTATAAAATAATCTCTAGATACATAGAATAATGACAACCCATTTGACCTGATATATATGTTAATATGGCTCATCTCAAGTGGTGTTAGAGATAATATTCCATATAACCTCCCTTTAAAGACAACGGATGGTCTGATAATAATTATGTGTTTCCTATAATGGATTAGAGAGACTATGTAACACTTGAATATTATACAAATTGAGGTTACACAGATATACCAGTGTTCCCTGTTAAGGGGTCATGGGGATAAGAATTTGAGCTTCCATAGTGGTTATCTCTATTTATGATAGTATTTATATATAAAAAATTTCAAAAATATATACGATATCATTAATTCTTGATTTGAGGATATATATATAAAATCTTTTTTCTTTGTATCCACATTGGACTTTTCATTGTTTTTCACCCTAAAAGATAAAACTGCCTCAACATGTCCTCCAAAAGCTATCCATTTCCATTGGTGGTAGGGGAATCAACCATCAACATTGCATTAATTTATAGAACCCCACATAGCACTATAATCATCCACCATAATATTTTTTCAAATCAAACACTAATTTACCTCTGTAAAGGGTATCCCATGGATAGAGTAATGGAAATCCTCTAATAGGGGAATGAAAACTGTTAGAGATTCATTGATGGAATCTATCGATTATAACTCCATATGACACACAATAGATTTTTTGATTTGGTGATGGTATTAATGGATTCCCTGAGGCCATGCATGGTCTGCAAGGTCATTGAATTCATAAGAGACACTGTCAATTTCTATTCCATTGTGAAATTCCTTTTTCCTCTAAACATGGGACCTTCTATACTAGAGTATCCTACATTTAATGTGAAACTATTATGATGAAAGTAATTTTAGCTTCACTTGTGATAGGTATACTAGCTTCCCCAATGATTTTTAGATATCTCTATTGTTATAAACTGTAACACCACATGATTTCATAGTATGTTAATTCTTCAATGTAATTCAATAACATTCACTACATGAAACACTAAGTTCAAGAGCACCATGAATTACCAAACAAGCCGTTCAAAAGAGGTTATGAAAATTATTAACTAAATTTTGAACATTATATAATCTTTATAATTTTAGAATCCATATTACGAGTTTCTTAGACATAATGAAAAACAAATTCTTTTTTTTTCAGGTAAAAGAAGTATTTTAAAAAAACGTAATTTTACATCCTTTTAATGAAGAACCCTTTTTAAATCCTGTAATAGAAACATTTATATATTCCATTTGACAAAATAATATTCTTTATTTATAATTGGGACATAAGAATTTAGTTTCAATCAATTTTTGTTGTTTTTCAGATAACTTTCATATTTTCGTGAATAGTGAAAAATACTATATTTTAACTGAAAACAGCTTTTTTAATCAAAATAATTTGTAGTGTTAAATTATAAATATTAATTATTTTTAAGTATAAATAGATTATATTTTTACCATTTAATCCAATTTTATTAATTGAAATGAATTTCACTTTGAAATTGAACATAAACAAGTACCAATCTTTTGATAGTCATTATTTCTTAAAAACAGGCATTTTGGTTTTGACAATGTGAATTTATTTTAAATTAATAAATGAAAATTTCATGTTTTTAATTTGGTTAAATAGAATTAATTTTTGAATTCAGAATATCGAAATTATCATAGGGTGAAATTTAGGTATTTTTCTGAAAACATTCTATTTTTGATAAATAGTGAAAAACAATGAGTTATTGTTTAAAACTACATTTTAATTTAAATATTTATTTGGTTTATTTAATTTTTTTTAATTCAAATAGATACATAATTCCTATATAAGTTCAATGTAATTCAATAAAGTCTGTTTATAATAATTTTCGATATATTTAAATTTTATTGAACTTTTTACCGTCCTTTACCCACCTCCTAGGAGCATTTGAAAATTTACATAAAACATAATTTTAACACTTTTGTGAGTTGAATTTAAAAAATCTGAGAGAAATTGTTAATATAAATAGAAAAAATGTGGCTTAATAAGATGAAAATAATTTTTGGTGAATAATAACAATTTACTTTTATTTACAATGGTTATAAGTAAGTTGGGTAATTAGGGGTAAAAATGGTATTTTTATTACCCTAACACTTTTACTAATTCTATTGGATAAGATTAATTAGACCAAGAACAATATTAGGAATAAAATATGATCCTTTAGGTCCACATGGATTAGATTAGGACATTTATTATTATTTAATTCAAAGAAGTGTTAAAAGTGTTAAATTGAAAGTTTATTAACTAAACCATTTTTAATATATAGATAAACAGAAGATAAATTAAAATATAAATAGTAATTGGAAATCTGAAATTATTTCCTAAAAAATTGTATTTTATTTATATTTTTTGGACATTAAATAATTAAATTAATTTATGACACAATGATGATGCAATAATTACCTTATTATTGAAAGATTAAAATAATTAATATTATAAATATCCAAATAAAAGTAATTTGAGACTTTTTTAGGAAATCAACTAATTTTATAGGTTAATATGACATATTAGGGTTGGTTATATGATTTTTGTTTGAAACAATAATGATATAATGAATTTAGAAAAAACAAAATACCAAATAATGTCAAAATTGACATAAAAGAGTCTTTAAAACAAATATTATATTATTAATTGATATTATTTTCCAAAAAATCTAAGGTTCAGCAAAACGTATTAAATAATATTATATATTTCATTAATGAACCACTTGAGGTTCGCTTGGTAGTTTATTGTATGTTCATTAACCATGTAATATAAAAATACAAAGAGACATGGTAAATGTCAAACTATTTAACTAATAGTTAAATCTAAATGATAAAGTTAATATAGTGACACAAACCTATCTAAAACCTATTGGTTGAGTGGTTTACAACCCATCCCAACCTTATCAATTAAATAATTCATTTTGGAGCCATTGGAACCCGAAAATAATTTTATTATAAAATAATATTTCTGGCTTTTCCTAAGGTGCCCCTCACCCCTCTTATAAAAGAAAAATCCCCCTTCCCTAAAATTCACACCTTCAAAGCCTTTTGTCTCTACCAATATCTACCCAAAACCCAATAAACGTTTCTCCCTTAATCCTAGAGTCATTCAATTAGTCATAAATCCATCCTAAAGAGCCCTTTTGGTCAAATAAAATGGAAGAACCCGAAGAAGAGGTAAATATTTTATCACCTCTTTCATGTTTTTTAATTCTTCCACTTCCAATTTCTTTGTTGTTTCCATTGTAAAATAATAACATCAATATATTTTATATAATATGATGTTATTATAAATAGGGTGCAGCCATATTCATTTTTCTATCCATCCACTGAATGATATGGCACAATATGTGCGTATGTACGGCTGACCGTCTCCATATCGTGGTGTATTTGTTATTCAATACATTATTATTTCGATTGTATAATAATGATGTGTAATTGATCTAAATAATAAATTTAACATGATATTTATTCTATATATATTATATAACATCCAATTATATATTAATTTAATATCATAATAATGATATTGTCGATTGGGAGTACATAGGGATTACCGTCTCCACGAACGCGATGAGATCAATCCCCATTGTAACCCATTTAAGACTAAAATTCATTAGATGATTAAAAATATTGTGTGAAGAATTAATATGATTCTGAATATGAATAATATACAACCTATAGATAACAAACATTTATTACATAAGAAAGCATATAAAGTAAAATGATTCAATTAACACCCGAAAAGACAATAATACAGTGATATTATTTACAAAGAAATGTTAAAAGATAATAAATGATATCATATTAATGTATATTATTCTAGTAAAATTTAATAACAATTATTTCTTCATTATACATGAGTTTTACCTACCCTAAACCAAGGAAAAGTAGAAGTTATTGGTTAATTTCAAAATCTCTTTATTTTCCAAGGTTTTTTTATGTAAGCATCTACTGGGACATATTTATTATCCATGTCCATGTTTCATAAAAGAGTTTTCAAAGGGATTATTTTGAGGGAATGTTTTCTAAAACATCATTTTAAATGTTATAAATATTTATTTTTCTAAATAGTTTTCATTTATGTCCATGTTTTCAAAATGGGTTTTAAGGATTTATTTATATGGACATGAATGTTTTTAAAATGTTAATTCCTTTGAAAAGTTTTAAAGTGGTATGTGACAATTTGTTAAAAAAAATTAGTTAAATGTCTTCCTTTTTAAATTTTGTGACTTTTTAATGTTTTCAAGAAAAAGAGATATTTCTCTCAGAGAGTTTTACAAATAATTTTCATCTATGTCAACATCCTTTGATGGATTTTAAACTTGTTTGAAGTTGATTTATTACGATACAAATCTTCCATAATGTATTGAATGTCTTGTGATATGTTTGAATTTTTATGTGTTATTTTTATTCCATTCATTGTTTAATTGAAAAATTATTGACATTTCATATAACAGTTTAAATACTAATGTTTATGTTATGTTTAAAACATTTCATATGAGGAATTAATTGGACTTAGAAAGTGATGGGTGGAGCCTGCTGTAGCTCCTCGATGCATTGTTAGGTCTCATGAGACAAACTAGTGTCTTAGAACAAGGCCTTGACAAAATATTATTTGTAGTCATGGCCCAAGGCCATGACATTATGGTTATGAATGTCTGGAATTATGCATTTCATCCTTATGAAAGTGATTATTGATATTTCATGTGATTATTAAACTAGTAGAATATCCATGTGAATAAGTAAATGGAATTATATGTTTCTATCTTTTCCATATTATGTTGAAATCAAGTTTAAAAGGCTTTTGTTTTAGTCTTATACATTTGTCTTAAATGTTTATTCTTATTTATGAAAGTTTCTTCTACACTGCTAACATTACTGATCATCTTAGATCACCTTTTATATGTTTTATTTTTCCTAAAATACAAAGACATATATTATGACTAACCTGCATGGATAGTCTATGGGATCTAAGTGTTGTCTATGAAAACAATTTTGTTGTAGTTTTCCATTTTACAATGTAATGTAAACCTGATGAATTTATCTAGTACTTCCAAGGATACTAAACTAATCGGTCTTCCAAGACATTATATTTTTCGATCATACCAATGGTACATAATAATGCATTGACTTTGGGCTTCTGGGGTTGGGTTGTTATAGTTGGTATCTGAGGAAGTTTAGTAAAATCCTTGGAAACTAGATTTAGGTGATATCTGATTAGATCACATGGCCCTATGATAAAAATTGAGGATTGGCATAGACGAACCTCCTAAAATATTGGTATTGTAGATATTTTTTACGTTTTCCATGAAATACATTCTGTCTAGATACGAACAGGAAGAGGTGGCTCTGGAACAGATGTACTTAGGGGTAAAACCCGAAAACACTGCTTTAAGCTAGACTTGAAAATTAACTGGTTCATGAAAATGGGCCATGCTGTACTCTTGGTTACGACACTCCTATGGGATATGCTTAGGGTAAATCTCATTTTATTTACAACCCATTATGAACGGTTTATAAGTATATATTTTCTAAAGGAAAACATTTTTTATGATGATAGATTATATCCATAAACTATTAAATTTACATTATGTATTTTACAAGTTTGGAATTATTCAATGCAATTCATAAAATGTCATAGTGTATGAAATTGTATAGAAATGATGCCCAGTGGAAGGAATGTGAACTCTAGCAATACATTAGACCTGAAGAGTAAGAAGGATCATATAATTCTTGGTATTATGCCATCATTTAGAAGAGAAATAGTCTCCCATGTATTCTCAACATATGAAGAAATATTATCATGTGTTAATAAGATATGTAAATAATTCTCTAAGTCCTATGGATTTGATGGGATATAAGAGAAGAAAATGATGGAGGAGATAAATATGGATAAAGGGAAGAGTGAAAAGAAGGATTTTCCCATATGTGATAAATGTGGAAAGAATCACCTTGGTAAATGCATGAAGGGAATGAGAGTTTGTTATATGTGTGGAGAAAAAGGACACCAAGTACATGATTTTAAAGGTAAGAAAAAAGTTTCAAATGTACAATGCTTCATCGGCCAGGAGTTGAGACACTACACAAAAAATGTCCAAATCATCCTAGTATACCCCAAATTATACTATTGAATAGTAATAATGTAATGATACAACTGAAGATTAAGATGAATGATTATATTTCATACGTTGTTATTAAAGTATTGTGTCATTTCAGTATTGTATTAATGATGTACATGTTATAATAATTATACATTATATAAGGATTGTACTACAGTACTATTTATTTAAGGGCTTGATATTTTGTGGAACCAAGAAAAGTTACTCAATAGCAGGTAAATTTTTTGGAAAATATATTGTTGAGAGAAAGATAAACCATAATATGGTTCTAATACTGAGGTAGATATTTTGGAATAATACATGATTGATTTGGATAAATTATATAGGATATTCTTGACAACCTTGAAATGGTTAATGATTTTTATATTCCATCATAGTTGGGTATTACATCATTTTTGGATAGAAGGAGTATATCCAGTATTCAATCAATAATAAGGGAGCATGAATGTAATCAATAAGGTTTTTTTTAATTCAGGATGTTATAGTGTTTTAAAAGAATACATGATGAAGGTGTTAACATGTTATTACGTAGCAAAAAAGATCATTATTTTGTTTACATTCTTTATAAATGTTGGACTATGAGTTCGGAAATAAGTATTTGGGATAAGTTTAGTTTGAGATTATTTTTGGATTTCTATAAAAAGGACAACCCTGAGGTCAGGCGGCAACCCATCGCATCTGGCAAGTCCGCGAGACATGAACCTACAACTGAAGGGAAAAAAGGGTGTATCACCTTCCACTAACCCACGTGATGTCCTAGATTGAATAATTTAGTTTTTCTAATGGTATGTTAGATGAATTATAAATAAATATTTTTTGGAACCCTATATGAATAGGATAATTAGAATATTTTTTTAGGTTCTATTATCTTTTAGAGTGAAAAATAAGTTTGTGGTAGAAATTTGTTAAATGATGGAACTCTAATTCTCATGTATATATATATTTTTTCTCTTATTCTATGAATAAATTAATTCTTAAACAATAGGTAAGGGATCAAAAAACTAAAAATGTGTTATCCAAATACCTTACGTTTTGTTCAACCAATGATATTTTAAGTCATCATAGATTGATGGCTTTGAGGCCCTCAATTCTATAATTGTTTTTGACTAATGAAATCAATAACTCCCTATGAATATTTATATTTTTTCTCCAATTATATGTCTCTAATTTCCACCAATGTTCTCCTAATAGAGATCAAAATTTTGAGGTGACTTATTCATTCCACTTTTCCTCTTCTTAAGACTAATTTTTATTAACCCAATTTTCAGGGTGGGTTTTCCTATAAAGGTATTTTCAATTTTCAACCTTTTATTTTTGAAGAACAATTTCAAATTTTTAGGTTTCAATTTATTGAATTAGGTAAGCATGTAACACCACAAGATTTCATAGTACGTTATTTCTTCATGGTAATGCAATAAATTGCCCTACACACAACACCACGTTCAAGCGGACCACGACTTACCAAACTAGCCATTCAAAAGAGGTTATGAATAGTATTAACTAAATTTTTAACTTTATATAATCCTTATAATTTTATAATCTATATTACGAGTTTCTTAGACATAATGAAAAAAATTCATTTTTTCAGACAAAAGAAGTATTTTTTAAAAAGTGCAATGTTACCACCTATTAATAGAGAACCCTTTTTTAATCCAATAATTGAAACGTTTATATATTCAATTTGACAATATAATCTTATTTTTTTATAATTGGGAAATAATAATTTAATTTTAATAAATTTTTTGTGTTTTTCTGATAACTTTTATATTTGGGTGAATAGTGAAAAATACAATATTTTACCTGAAAAAAACTTTTTAATCAAAAAAATTTGTATCATTAAATTATAAAGACTAATGGTTTGGAAGTATAAATATATTATATTTTTACCATTTAATACAATGTTATTCATTGGAATAATTTTCACTTTGAAATTTAACACAAACAAGTATCAATCTTTTGTTAGTTATTATTTCTTAAAAACACGCTTTTTGATTTTGACAATGGGTATTAATTTTAAATTATTAAATTCAACATATATGTATTGAATTTGGTAAATTAGACATAATTTTTAAATTCATAATATCGAAATTATCTTAGGGAGAAATTTTTGTATTTTTCTAAAAAAAATAAATTTTTGATGAATAGTGAAAACAATGAGTATTTGTTTAAAACCGACATTCATTTAAATGATTATTTACTTTATTAAAATTTATTTAAGTAAAAATAGATACATAATGCCTATATTTGTTCAATTTAATTCATTGGATTCCTTTTATAATAATTTTAGATGTATAAAAATTTTATTAAACTTTTTACCGTCTTTTACCCACCTCGGAGGAGCATTTGAAAATTTACATAAAACATAATTTTACCGCTTCTGTGATTTCCATTTAGAAAATTAGCAAGACACATTTTATATCAGTAAGTAAAATGTGGTTCAATAAGAAGAAAATAATATTTGGTGAATAGTGACTTTTTTACTTTTATTTACAACGGTTAAAAAAATAGGGTCATTAAGGGTAAAAATGATATTTTTATTACCCTAACACATGTAATAATTCTATTGGATATGTATAATTTTCCCAGAAACAACCTTAGCAATAATATATGATCCTTTAGGTCCACATGGATTAGATTAGGACATTTATTATTATTTAATTCAAAGAAAAGTTAAAAGTGTTTAATTCAATGTTTAATAACAAAACCATTTTTAAGTTACTGTTACACAGAAGATAAATTCGACTATAAATATTCATTTAAAAAATAAAATGATTTCCTATATAATTTTATTTTATTTATATTTTTTAGACATTATATAATAAAGTTTATTTATGACTCAATGATGATGAAATAATTAACGTATTAATGAAAGATTAAAATAATTGATATTATAAATATCAAAATAAATGTAATTTGAGAATTTATATAAATTCCACTAATTTAGTTTAATATGAAATTTTATGGTTGTTTAGATGAACAAAATAACAAATATTGTCAAAATTGACATAAAAGAGTTTTTAAGAAAATATTATATTATTAATTGATATTCTATTCCTAAAATTCTATAGATTGGCCAATGGTCATAAAAAATATTATATATGTCATTAATGAACCACTTGAAGTTCTTTTTGAAGTTTATTGTAAGATTATTTACCGTAAAATATAAAAATAAAAAGAGACAAGGTAAATGTCATACTATTTAACTAAGAGTTAAATATAAATGATAAAGTTAATATATTGACCCAAACATACATAAAACCTATTGGATGAGTGGTTTTTGACCCATACCCACCATAGCCATTAAATAATTCATTTTTAGCAATTATAATCCGAAAATGAGTTTATTATAATATAATATTTCTTGCTTTTCTTAAGGTTCCCCTCACCCCTCTTATAAAAGGGCACCCCCCCTTCCCAAAAATTTACACCACAAAAGCCTTTTGGCTTGGTCAAACTCTACCCAAATACCCTATAAACTGTCCTAAATTCATTTTAGAGGTCTTCCTTTAGTCATAAAGCCATCCTATGGAGCCTTTTTCTTCAAATCAAAAGGAAGAACCCGAAGAAGAGGTAAATATTTCATCACCCTTTTCAAGATCATTTCTTCTTCCAATTCCTCTTTCTTTGTTGTTTCCATTATAAAATAATAACTCTAGTATATTATATAAATTGTGATGTTTTTATAAATATGTTACAACCATATTCATTATTCTATCCATCCTTTGAATTACATGTCACCATACGTGCGTACGTACGTCTTACAGTCTCCACATCGTGGTGTAATTGTTATTCAATACACAATTATTTAGATGTGTATAATAATGAAGAGTAATTAATGGAAATAATAAATATGACATGATACTTATTTTTTATATATTATATACCATCCAATTATATATTATTTTAATATCAAAATAATGATATTGCCGCTCGTGCGTACCTATGCAATACTGTCTCCACAGATGTGATAAGATTCATTCCCCATCATAATCCATTCTAGAAAAACATTCATTTTTTTGAATAATAATAATGTTTAAATACTTAATATCAATCTAAATATGAATAACATACATCCTATCCATAACAATAATTACTTACGTATCAAATCATATAAAGGAAAATGAATCATTTAACACCTGAAACGACGATAATACTATGATATTATTAACAATGAAATTTTTAATGATCATATATGATAAAATATTAATGTAAATGAATCTAGTATAATTTAATAACAATTATTTCACCATTATAATTGATGTTATCTTACCCTTGACCATGGAAAAGTACATGGTAAGAGTTAATATTACAATCCCTTTATTATATGAGGTTCTCTTTTCGTAAGTATATACTAGGACATATTTATTATCCAAGTCCATGTTTCATAAAAGAGTTTTCAAATGGATTATATTAATGGATGTTTTACTAAAAAATAATTTTAAATGTTTTAAATATTTATTATTCTAAATCATTCTCATTAATTTCCATGTTTTCAAAATGGTTTTCACGGATTTATTTATATGGACATGAATGTTTTTAAAATTTTAATTCCTTTGAAAATTTTCAAAGTGTTATGGGAAAATTTGATTCAAAAATTTCTTTAAATTTCATCCTTTTTAAATTTTGTGACTTTAAAATGATTTTATGAAAAATAGATATATCCCTCAAAGAGTTTTAGAAATCATTTTCATCTGTGTCAATATCCTTTGATTGATTTTAAACTTGTTTGAAGATGATTTATTATGATACAAATCTTCCATATTGTATTAAAGGTTTTGTGATATGTTTGACTGTGGATGTGTTATTCTTATACCATTCATGGTTTATGGATAATGTATTTATATTTCATATTTTGGTTTTAATATGAATGATTATGTTATATTTAAACCTTTTCATATGAGGAATGCATTGGAATTAGAATGTAATGGGTGGAGCCTGCTATATCTCATCGATGCATCGGTAGGTCTAATGAGACAAAGTATTGTCTTGGCACAAGGCCTTGACAAAATCTTATTTGTAGTCTGCGCACAAGGACTTTATATGTGGATATGAAAGTCTGGAATTATGCATTCCATCATTACGAAAGTGGCTATTGATATTTTGTGTGATTATTTGACTAGTAGAATAACCATGTGAATAAGTAAATGACATTATTTGATTTTATCTTTTCCATATTACGCTGAAGTTGATGATTAAAAGGATTTGGTTTCGGTCTTATACATTTCCTTAAATGTTTATAATTATTTATTAATGTTTCCTCTATATTTTTATCCTTACTGAGCATCTAGGCTCACCGCTTTGAATGTTTTATTTTTCCTATGATGCGAAGAAGTATATTATGACTAGCCTATAGGGATAGTCTATGGGATCTCAATGATGTCTATGGAAATATTATTGTGAAGTTTTCCATTTTACAATGTAGTGTAATCCTTATGAATTTATCTATTACTTATAATATAACAAAACTAATCGGTCTTTTGACACCTTATCTTTTGTGATCATGCCAATGATACGTCACAATGCATCGAATCTGGGCTTCTAGGATCGGGTTGTTACACAGACCCTATAGTTTTAAAAAACTAGTGTTTTAGTTAGATATTTATAAATAATTGTGTTTGTACTGATCAATGAGAGTCCAAAACCATGCCAGTATATTAAGGAAAAATAAAGTTGTTCAGTGTTTTGGAATTTTTAAAGATTTTAATATAGGAAAATTGAATGTGAACACCCATTTATCATTGAATAAGCACTAAATATGGGAGAACTGATGAAATGCACTAACATTCAACTTTTAATAGCATCTATTCTTTAGGATTATGATTTCCATCCTCAATTTAATTTTTATGGCCATCTTCAAAAGAGTCCCCAAAAAAATAATCTCGTAAGAGTACTTTTTCTTTCTCAAAAACCATTTTAATATCCTTATCTTCTTCTAAAAAACAAAATTATATTTTTATAACATGCTCTGTGGTGAGACATTAAAAATAATTATGAAGAGAACAACCATAATCATAGAGGATGAGCGATTCCCACTCATCAGAAATAGATTGGTTGAGTATTTATTCAATAATCCCCAACCATTATTGTTAACAAAATCTATGATATGGGAACTAATGAATATTTTGACTAAATCAGCTTATCCAACTCTTTATTTTTCTTCCGTTAATTCTTGGGGGTTTTTCATAATTAATGTATAGCGGATCCATCATATTTACAATGTAATGAATATGTATGACAGTTTTCAAGAGGGATAATAAATTTTGTTTTTTATGGAAGCCTTAATGTTCTAGATCTTGAGGGCCACTGAATATATTCCTTCCAATTAAGCTGCTATCATACATAATTGTGAAAAATAATATTCAAACATCTTTGACATAAGACACTTATCAGGACATTTATGGATAAATTGGGCTTCATGTTCTATATTTTTCATTGAAAAACATGACACAAGACTTTGATGAATATGATCATTTCTTGGTGATGAGTTATTGGAACCAAAGATGCTTTGATGACCCATTCACCTCAACCAGGTTATGATTATTAGATGATTTTTTGATAATTAGTTTTTGAAAACAAGATAGTTAATGGTTAATCAATAATGGAAATGACTAAAATCCCACTTCTGTATGATGAAAAAAAATGAGTCATCAATCCAATAAATACCAGAATAATGTTTCCATAGGATGAAGGTTTATCAAAACACTTATACTCCCTTAAGACATTATCACCATGTTTAATTATGTTTCCATAATATTTATCTTCTATCACACATTTGCTGAAGGTGATACCATCTTATATTAAATTCATTAGAATTAGTGTGAAAATAGATATGTTTCTTAATTCAGTAAAATTATAGTGTGGTCGATCTGATAAACAAATACATTATCCCTCAGGTACATCATGGATAACTATAGCTCATGTAAGTCTTTATTATAATTACTGATCATGGTAAAATGATGTGGTATATATAGATGTTATTTTAATTCTCCCTATATTTTCAATATCTTATGGTTGGATTAATGGGTAAACAAAAATTTTATGATTTTACAAATAACATTCTCAAATGATCAAAACTTATATCTTGGGATTCACATTGTACTATGAAGGCCATATGAATTATCTTGTGGCTCCATAAAACCCCATAAATATCTGTAATGGTCCTTTGATGTAGAAGGGGGTATTATCATTTTTATACATATTCAACACAGGTAGACTATCTCTAATACTAGTATAGAAAATACAACCAACTCCCCTATTTGAAGATTAGACATTATAAAAAATTTATTATTCATAAAACCGTCACTGGATTCATGTAATGGGAGGACAAACTCACTCCACCACATGGATATGAACTCAAAAAAAACATTTATCTACCATGACTTTCAAGGTCTTGTGATACCAATATTTATCATTCTCTCCCTTGATATTGCCTTGTGAATATTTCACAGGTACTCATATTTTGTGGGTGGAGGGAAAAAATGTAGGGTGATGGTAAAAAAAATTAACAATGAATTGTGAAGTAATTCCTCCAATCTTCAAAAATAATCTCATCTAGGGGAAAAGGAACTTTCTCTATCACACCATGTATTATTCTCATCAAATCCACAGATAAATAAGGTACTTTTGTAATATATTCACACAAATATCTTGGTGGAATGAAATCATTGTACATGACCCGAATTATCAGTTCTCCTGAAACATTGTTGATGTACAATAAATGTGTATTCACACATCCATGATTGGGATGGATGGTGTTTATTTTGAGGACCCCATCTACTCATAATCTCAATGATCAACCCACTATTTTTATACAGAAGTATCATAGAAACAATGACAACAACATAAATATTGGTCTGAGTAGTATGTATCCCAAACATTACACATGTTTCCCAATCCCAATAGGTACACATTCATTCATCTTTCATCCTTGGCACAAAATTGAGTTCCTACTCAACAATGAAACCATTATTCTGATCAATGGAAGAGAAACTGAGTATAGAGTGGTGGAAGTGGGTCATAGATTATATTTTGAGAATAATTTTATCTATGTATGTCTTTTTGGGGTTGAATTATTCTAGATATGAATCTGGTAACATCTAGAATAATTTTACTTTTTTTTATGTTCTTCCATTAAAAATTATTATACTCAGAGGTCTAATAGAATAGGAGAAAGTTATCTTGGAATGGGATATTTATGTCTGTCTATAGTCTTTTCCCATATGAGGGAATAAAGTCAAAAATCAAAGACTACTTATGGTGTTTCATCACAGTCATGGATATACCTAAAAGAGATCATTATAGTTGTTCAATTCACACTTTATCATCCTAACAAACCAAAATCTAGATAAAAGTATCATCACTAATAAATTTCAAAAGTTTCATTTTTTTATTCTGAATCATTATTAAAAATATCCATAATTTATCTATTTCTATTAATCGTCCATTAATAATTATAGTAATTGATATTATATCTATTATATATGACTCAATAAGATTAGTTTTTAAGATCAATTATAATAACATATTATGGAAACATAAGAAATAAGAGATTATATTGAGTAATAGTTTCATACCTTATAAATCCCATTTATCAGAGCTTCCGGTAGAGATGGAATCACATGGATTTTACCTCAACCAAGCCAATTTTTTTGATTCAACAACTGAGACCTGAGTGAATCCTTTTCTAGGGGATGCCCAACCTTATCAAGATCATCACCCAATTTATGATCACTGAACTACCATAATAAATTAACACCACTGTACCCCTATCCCTAAGGTAATATTCTAGAGTATAAGTGGTAATGTATCTTGACCCTATTAGAATAAAATTTTATATTTTTTTAGTAAAATAAAAATTTTATTTATTCACTTTTATTAATACATTATACATGATTATATAATGAGTTTGAAAAAATAGATTATAATATGAATAATTAAAATAAAATATTTTTGGGAAATATATAGTTTCAATATAAACTCAATTTTGGGTAAATTTATCATTATTTTAAATAAACATTATATTCATAAAATATTATTAAAAAAATATTTATTAAAATATAATAATAATTTAATTAAATTAATCTCAATGAAGTAATTATTACTATTAAGATGTTTTAGTGTTGTAAAGGAAACTATTTTAACGAATGTTTTTTATTTAAATGTGTAAATTATCATATTCAAAAATTAATTCATAACATATATATTATATTTGAAATCAATGCATCAAAATTATCCAATGTTGAGATTTCTGAAATTGTCTAATATAATTTATTATTTAGGAAAAAATTATATACGGTATAAATATTTTACCTAAATTATAACATCATGATATCTCAAAAGTGATGTAATAAAAACTATAAAGGGAATCCACATAAAAATTATATTTACACATTAAAATAATTTGTTTTAATGTAAATTTATTAACTTTACAAAGTATCACCCTGTGTTTTTATGATTTTATTTTTTTATATTGATTATTTTTCTTCGAATACTTTTCTTACCCAGAAAAAAATTTAATATCACGTTGTACGCAATAATGTCCTAGCATTAATTACACATAACACTGAGTTTTAACAAAACCATGATATATTGTTAATTTAATTGTTTAAATGTGATTGGTATAAAATATTCTTCAAACATATTGATGTTGATAGTAAAATATAATTTTTAAATATAATGTATAATGGTCTTATATCGAGAAAACATACTTATAAAAAACACATAATATTTGGTGAACTCATAATATGTTTAAGAAATTATAATTTCACAAAAAATTGAGATATTTTTTAGCAATAATAAAATAAAATTTTGAAACTTTTAGAAAATTAATTTTATAATTTAAATTTCTTTTTTAAATTCAATAAGTTAAAATTATAAAAAGTTTAATTATACATATTTTTTTGAGAAGTTTCATTTTTTTAAGAATAGTAAAAAAAATTAATTTAAAATGAAATGTTCCCATTAATTTTTTTTTATATTGTAATTTTTTTTCAAGTTTCATCAGTTATTTTATAAATAATTAAATTCAATTTAGATCATTCGAATAAATTTTAATTTGAAATAGGACACCACCGTGTTTTTAAATTTTCATCATTGTTTCCTTAAAAAACTATTTTCTATTCCTCTTTGCATAATTAATTTTAAATAATATTTTACCAATTTAGTGAATTTAATTTTTAAAAATTGAATACATATTTTGAATCATAATTTATTATTACTTTTAATAATTGGAACTAATTTTTGGACCAAAGTTAATAGTGAATGTAGTGAAAATTTAGTAACATGGTTAAGATAAAGATTGGTTACCATGGTGTTAAATAGAAGATATAAGGTTGAAATAAACCTATATACCTGTATAAAAACAATTTTATTAAGATATCTAGACCCTTAAACCTATAATGGTATATAATTATCTAATTTGGACACTTTTTACATATGAAAAACATGGGATCACACAATTCATTTCAAAAATACCAAGCATGTCCTCTCACCCACTTTTAAAAGGACATCGTCACTCTTCCATTATTCACATTGAAACACCTAATTGGTTTCTAAAAACATAAACCAAATAAATTACCAACATACCACCCCTCATCCTATAAACCATATTTTGTTAATTATTTCCTCCATGGATGTCTTTTTAGGGAAAACATATGAATTATTCCTAAAGAAGAGGTATTGTTCATCTTAAAAAATTTTATTTTTTATCTTTACCCTCCCCATAAATAATATTATTATTGTTTTTATATAACAAATATTGAATATAACAAATAATAATGTTTCTTTATGTTAAATTTTCCACCTTCAACAATCTTTGCTTCTATTAAATGCACTATTAAATCCTCATTCGTATATATAGAAGACTACCACCTCTGGAATAGATGCTGTCAACATTCTAGTACCAACCTATCAAGGACAGACATAATTATGGATATTATATATATATATATATATATATTTCCAATTTATGATGTTATTTTAATTTTTTATTAATATATCACACATCACGTAGTCATTTCCATTTTTTGGAATATGATAACATCACTCTTGTGTACGGTGGACTATATCCTCACCAAGGGATAAGAATTGTTCATGTTTCACCTAAACATTAATATTGATGGGATTAATAAACAAATGTGATATATCTAACATAATAATTATTCCATAATTATAATATATCATTTACATTTCATTCTGTCTACACAAAAAGTATTTAAAAAACATTAATCCATACATATGGCCTACAATCATTATGAATGGTGCATTTCACTACTTTTCATTAAAATTTATTGATTAATAAGAATAAAAATATACTGAAAATATATTATATATATCATGGTTTTAATTATAGAGATTATGGATCCATTATAAATTTAATTTGACTGAATATTATAATTAATAAAAGAATATATGAAAAATAAAGTTGTTATTACATGAGACATATCATTAATAAAGAAATGGTAATACATGGGTTTCAAAAATTTCAAAATAAATTAATATATTTTATTCTTTAGAAGAATATGGTTTTGTAATAGATATTTTATAAAATTATGTTTATTATAAATGATGATTGAACCTATTATATTAATGTTAAAATATAATGTAATTGATTTTCCTCCCAGTTTTTATTAATACGAGACACATGTAATAGTATAAAACATTTTATTTTATGAAGATCATATTCCACCAATGAATTTATATTCTGATGATTGTACCAAAATATATTTTTGTTTATATATATATCTTTGTACCTCTATTTCATGATTTCTATGAATCAAATGTAAACAAAATCATATGAAATGTTTTTCTAATTTTTTTTCTGATATAGATTGTGTTTTAAAAATATATTAGTTCAGGAATTGTATATAAATGAAATTTGGATTTTAATTAATGAATTAATTAATAATCATGATATATTATGATTCATTTTATTTTAATCCCTCCTATGGATTATGAATCCTATATTGTAATTTGGTGATGATCTACCGATATAATCTCACCGTTTATCATGATTGTTTAAGATTATGTTTCGGATAATGATATATTATTATTAGTTTCTCATGAAATAACATTTATTTTATTATTATTTTTCTATATAACACATATTTTTTTAATTTTATATATTTTATACAATTTGTTACTTAAAACAAATAATATTTTTTATGAAATTTCAACAGCATTTTTCACTCCGTTCAAAAATTTATTTTCTTCAAAATTACGATTTATAAAAATGTTTTCAAAGAAGGATATTTATTCTCAAAATGATAAATTAAATTAATGTTTACCCTTTCTCCAGTGAAATTAAATTCTTCAAAGAAATCATTATGTTGTTTCCCAGAACAATTCTCATTGTCATTTTATCCAAAATATGAAAGGGATCCTCACTTTAATGTGTATAACATGAAAAAATGTTATTATTTCTTGAACAACCATTTCATTGAAGATTCATTTATAATATTTCAAGGTTAATTTCATATAAAAAATAATTCAGAATGGATTATTTTTAAAAAATATGTTTTCAAGGCTTAAATCTTCTTTTCCAATATAAATTATTAAAATGATCTTTGAATTTTTTTCCATCAATGAAGACATCCATTGTTATTACCTATAAATTATTAAAGATATTATTCAAATTAAATTTTTATTTTTTCATGAAATGGTTTTTGTTTTGATGGAATTATTCTTATGAAATGTGTCTCTATTCTATGGGTTTTACATTGGGGACATTATTATGAATCTATCATCTTTCCATAGGTTATTCAATGATTAAAAGATTATGAAACAGGTGCCTTTTACATAAATTATGATATGATGAAATGTGTTTGAAACCTCTTTCATTATTTAGGATATCATAAATATTTATAATCCAGTGAAACATATATGTTTGATATCATTATATAATGGTTGGGACCTATATCATCCTCCAACGAATTGGCTAATGATTTATATTTCATGACACATACATAGATGGAATTATTAGTGAATCTTGATCAGTAAAAATTTTATGGAATGGGGAGTGAACCTAGATTAGTTAGATAAGACTATAATGGGGAGTTAACCTAATTCAGTTAGATCGGTCTAGAAGGGGGAGTAAAACCAATTCAGTATAGGGCTTTGTCCATTGTGATGGTTTTGGGAGTGAATGTTGAGTAATATAGAAATGATTTTAAATTACTCCATGTACACCAAATAATCTACTTCCCAGGATAATGTTATTATCTCAGGGATCATTTAATTTTATTAAAAAATAATTAATGTCTTACGAACAACTAAAATTTATTTAATGAATCATGGTTGTGATCTTTGATATGAAAATAATTTTTTTCAAATATTATGACCAGGTACTCGTACTCTTATGTTCATGTTAATCTTATATTTATCCCTTATTTACAAATATTGTGAACCTAAGATCACCCTTTATTATGTTTCCTTTCACCATGTTATGATGAAATGTATTATTTTTGAATTTTCAAATAAGGGTTCTATTTTTGAAGAATTTATTGGGGGATAATGTAACTAACTTATGGAAAAATGTTTATGTATCCATGATTCAAAATGAATTACATTATTGATGTCCCCAAGAGACAATTTTTGTAATTTAATGAATATTGAAAAAAATTGTGTAATATATTTTTATGTTAAGAACTGGTTCATAATAATTGTTATTAGAGGATAGGATTAGATATCGTTTAGAAACTAGGATTTCAAAACCTATGTGGGTTCAAAAATGATGTGTTTATGATTTTTTCTAAGGATGAGTTAAAGTACATAAAAATGTAAGGGAATTTTGGTAAAGGATAGAGTTATTGGTATTCTAGAAACACATACCTGTCTTGACACAATAATGTGATGTGGATTTAGAACATATGTAACCACGGGTAACAACCACAAAAACACCATATAGAGGTAGAATAAATTGGTAACTATTTCACAATAATGGGCCTTATAGAACACCAATATTGACACTCATGGGGGATATACATCAAAAATTCAAAAATCTATTTATAAACAATCATAATGGATTTAAAAATATAATTACTATATATGTCCATGGATAATCTATAGGATTAAAATATTAATTAACAATTTTTCATTATATAGAAATATGATAATTTGTTTCCCAAGAGAATGTGGTTCCCGATTATGAATATATTTTCATACTCTGTGATTTTTGGTGTGATTCAATGATTGGAACCCAAAATAACCACACTAATGATAAGTATTATAGAATGTGAAAAGATTTTCCCCTATTTAATCAATATGTTAATGGATTTGGGATAAAAAAATATCATTTATGTTATCATAAAACATTCTCCTGATATGAATAATGTTTCACATCCAAATCAATTAGGGGAATACCAATTTGTTGAGTCCTTCATGAGGCTACATTCATCTTCCTTCCGTGAATCTGAAATACTTCTATTTTTTTATCAATACATCAATAAAAATACAATGATATTTTTTTCTCATGTGTTCATTACATGATAAATTCATTTTTTTCAATCTATAATGTAGAAGGTGAAGTAGTTCAATGATGGATTCTAATCCAGAATATGAGACAACTGAATGAAATAGAAAATAATAATTGAGAATGGTTTAACAATAAAATTGTCATTAAGTACATTCCTTTTACACTATATAAAATGTTAGATAAGGATTTTGATGAGATAATCGAAAAATATGATGAATCTACTGGTACCTATAAGAGTAATTTAAAATAGATATGAGGTACAAATTTGGTATTATCATTCATCATAAAAGAAAGGTTGATCGATTATTTAGTTGCTTAAAAAAATTTATCCAAATGTGGTTATCCAGAATAGCCCTCAATATCTAGGTAGATATTGATTGTTCTAAAATAAGAGTGTAAATATTTGTTGGAGTTCGATATGCATACCATGGGTTTGACAAAAATTGAAGAATTAATTCAATGGAAGATCTAAAAAGCATGGAGAAAATGAGATGTTATTTTCATTATGAAACAATGGGGGAAGATTTATGAAGAAAATTTCTATATTAGGACTAGTAAATGTTCTAATTATAGAAGGGATGGAAATAGGGAAATTGATTTATTATTTGATAGGAATAATTTATCTAATGTGGTGAATAGGGTTAATGCTACACAGAATTCAAGTCCCCTAACATAAGTGCTTCTAGTGTAATAGGGAATAGGAATTTTTCTATCCAGGGCCAAAATCTGACTATTAATGAATATGATCGATGTCAATAACCTCTTAATCCAATGTACATGGTAAAAATTCATTTGATAAGTATTTATGATTAGGGGTATGATAAAATCATGGTGAATTTTACACATACCATGGACCCTATAACTGTTAGTGTCATATTTGGCTGGAGATCTACCAATTCTTTCATATCTAATGAATTTTCATAGGGTACAAAGATTCCACCCAAATGATTTTTTGTAAATTTTTTTATAAATACTACTAATGGTATAATGTTATAGGGAATATGATTCTTGTAAATCTTGTTATTATTACTCAGGATAAATTTAATTTCTTCTTTGTGATGGATTGTATTTCGAGGAATAAATCCTATAGAAATTTTCAAGAGGTTATTTCATGATTGATATTAATGAACAACCTATAATCATATATCCATTTAAAATTACGTACAAACCATCGATAGATATTACATCCACAGGATGATCCTTAATTCTCTATCAGAAAGGGTTTGAATCTCAAGAGACTCAACCACAATTATATGACAAATTTCATGGATTTATTTGAAGTCATTCAAAAATAGTTTCATAGACTTACACAAAATAATGAATTTGTGTTCTCAACAGAACTCACACATAGATTCAAACCAATTACAATGAATCTCTATATAATGGCCCAAATTTGGTTGTAAAAATTAATGATGAATCTATATGAAAACGATTATGGGTGATTCATTAAGTAAAGTGTTCCACCATGGGTTTCACAAGTTAGTTTTTTCAAAATAAAATATGGATCAATGAGAAATATAATTGATAATGGGGATCTGAACAATATCCCAATTAATAACAAATATAAACATCCACATATTGATGAAAATTTCGATCAATTGTACAATGCTCAATACATCAAAATTCAATAAATGTATGCTAAATAAGAATATATTTGGATTACTTTTAGTTTTACAAATGAACTTATTATCTTGATGGATGTATGTAATTGAGTATTTAGATATTAAATTGATCATTTTGATATAGTATCAGTAGAAGATATTATTATCTACTCAAAGATAAATAAATAGCCTTAAGAAAATTTTAGAATTGTATTAACGACCCTAAAAAGGAGAAACTATATTAAAAACATTGAATGATTGAATTTTGGTAAAACAATTTCACATTTGGGTTATATAATATCAAGATAGAGTATAATAATATATCCCTAAAAGAAAGAGGCTATTGAATAATGGCCCATACCAACCATGGTGACAAGGATCCATTATATTCTTTGTTTACTGATATATTATTGATAGTTTTTGGATAATTTCTCATGGATATCTATTCCAATGACCATGTTTAATTTTATGTGAGTAATTTTCATTTAGAAAATAGAATATGATGAAAATTTCAAGGAAATTAGGAGAAGATTATTCAAAACAGTAGTGCTTACATTATACTATTGCGGAGAAGGGTTTTTAATCAATAGTGAGGGATCAAATAAGGGAATCAGTTACATTCTTATGAATTATGGAATTTTTATATCTTATCAATCATGACAATTGGAGGTTAATGATAAAATGTTCCAAACTCATGATTCAGTGTTTCTTAGGATAATTGTTTCATTAAATGTTGGCAGGAATTATGATTATTGGGGAAAATGTGATATATATACAGATCATAAAACATTAAATTATATATTCACACATATAGAGTTGAATATGCACTAGAGAAGATGATTAAAACTGATTTAGGATTATGACTGCTCTATTCATACCTCCGTTGGAAGGTGAAAAAGGTGGAAGATTCTTTTATTTGAAAATATCATGATTTCGTATCCATGATTAGGATTAAATGGGAGCCAATATTTATGGTTTTTTGAAGTATAGATCTAGAAATACTGATGGATAATGAAAAATCATATATTTCATAACTGATTGTTCAACAACCAATTTATGCGAATAATATTGAGTTAGAGAAAGAGGTTATAGAAAATAAGATGATGGATAGAAATGTTCTAGAGATTAATATTGAATTTGATATAATGTTAATATTTAAAAACATTGTATATATTCAATCCATACCATATGTAAAATGGTTTTTTAAGAGGATACACATAGATTTTCATTCTCTATTCATCTCGAAAATATGATTATTTATAGTTATCCTCAATAATATATATTTTTGTGTCTCATTAGAAGAGATATCACAAATATTGTATCTCAGGGATTAGGATGTTAACAAGTTAATGGTCAAAGGAAATACTCTAACAGGTTCTTGCCTCCATTAACCATACTATAATGGAAATGTTAGAATATCACCATGGAATTTTATTGGAATTTATAAAAATTATGAAGTGAATAATGAAATATGGTGTGTAGCAGATAAACATACATAGTCAAAACACATCATTACTTCTATAAAAGACTTATCTCTATAATATTTTTTTATGATATAAATTAAGGAAGTGGTAGTGGTTTATGGAGTACCACTTTAAATTTTTTCTGATCAGGATCTGAGGGTTACAATAATATTTTGGTGAATTATTTAGCAAGATATTGAAAAGGGGATGTGTTTCTTAATTGCTTGTCATCCCCAAATGGATGGTAACTTAGAAATAACAGTTCGAACTAAGGAGGATATGTTGAGATTTTTTTCATTGGATATTAAAGGTGGTAGAGATTAACACCGTTCTCTAGTTGAGTATTATTATAAAAATATATTTCACTAAAATATTCAGATGGTTCCTTATGAAGCCCAATGTTGAAGAAAAATTATACCTACAATGTTCATAATTTTGTTTGATAGTGAATGATATTGGGACCAGATATAGCTGATGCAATGGAAAAATGGATAAATCCATTCTGTAACACACCGTGTATGATTTGTGTTGGTATAAAAGTTATATAGGAAATAATCAACATGATCCATGTTTTGAATTTGGGGATAAGTTCTTTTAATGAATTTATCCATTGAATATGTTTATGACATTCAGGAAAAAGGGAAACTATTCCCTAGGTATACTGGTCCATTTGAAATTATTATGCTTATAGAGTTGGTAACCTAATAATTTTTGCTTCACCAAATCTCTCTACTGTATATGTTTTTTTTCATGTATGTCTAATATAGATGTACATACCTAGTCATTAACAAATAACAATCATAGATTTCATACCTCTAGTGCATGAAATTTCTTATAAGGAAGAACTAGTTGAGATTCTTGATCACACAATGAATGTTAAATGAAAAAAGGACACTCTTTATGTCAAATTTTTGTTTGTAAATTACAGCTTTTTGAGAAAGCTATGTGGGAATATTAGGATATAATGAGGTGGAAGTATACTCATTTTTATGCTTCAATGTGATGAATTTTGAGGGTGAATATTATTTTATGTAGGGTAGAACATCACATCATTTGTTTTTAGTAATGTAATTTTTTTGAATAAATTAAATTTCATTGATGGATTTCGTTACATGAAACCCCATGTTATGCTTTCTCTATATGAAACACTGGGTTAAATTAGGTTACATAGACCACTGAGTTTTAGGAAAACCATGATATATTAGAAATTTAGTTATTTAGAAGTTGCAATTATACTCTATCCATTATAATTAAGAAATAAAAATTATTTAAATATTTTTAAATATTAAGTAAATGTTCAATATATAATGAAAACATATTGATGTTAAAATACCTAATTTTTTAGAAAATAATTATATGCTTTAGTAATACTATTTTCAAAAAAAGTATTTTTATGACTTGTTGAGGAAAATAATTATATTAATTTTGATGATGATTTAGATAATATATAATTCATTTTTGAATTTAGAATTTCTTATTTATCTTACTGTTATTTATCTGAATCATTATACGATGATTCATTTATTGATGAATGGTAAGATATATTGACTTTCAATTAAACCCATCCATTTCATTAAATTTTTTGGAAATTTGAATTATATTTTTAAAATTTAAATTAGTTCACTTATACATCCATTTAAGCTTTGTAGGTCATTAAAATTTACTTCATATTGAAATTGGATATAAAAAACTCTAAATTTTTGATCATTTTCATCTTTTAAATCCATATTTCCCATCACAAACGTGGGATTAATTTTATATTTATTAATTCCACTATTGTTAATGGAATATTTAAATATGAATTCTTTATTTGGAATCAAAAAAATTAATATCTAATAAGGAAAAATTAATTTTTATCTATAATTAATAGTGAATATAGAAACAACTATTGGTAATAAATATTTTTGACTACACCACCTCTATGATTTTATAATAGTACATATTGTACACTTTTGACATATTAAAAATATGGTGGAACTCATTTATTTTCAAAACAACCATTCTGTATCCTCTCCCCCAATTATAAAAGGCCACACACTATTCTCAATTATTCTAACGTTAAAATATCTATGGATCAGACAATCCCAACCTAAATAACATCCCAAAATCCATCTAATAATCCTAGAAACTATAGTTTGGGGGAAAATACGTTCTATGAAAGCATTTAGTGAAAACAATTGGAGGATAACTAATGAATTGGTAACCTCCATCAACGATCACATTTATATTATTTATTCCACCACCCCTTCAATTCAGTATATGTACTGATTGTTTAAAATGTCTATATTATAAATATTATTAGATGTTTTTACATTAATATAATTACCTACAACAATAATCACCTCCATTAAATGGGTTAGGACACCATTGTGGTTGTGTTTGATGGACTACCACCCCATGAACTATTTTCATTCGTTTTATATGTTACCACATATCATGGATGGTTATAATAATATATTTATTTTCTATATATGATATATCTATATTTTTTATTTTTTTATTCTGCTTCATTACTTTTATATGACATATACCTTCATGTTATCCATTTTGGGGGAACATGATAAATTTTCTCGTGTATACAGTGGACTATCGTCTTGCAAAGTGATGTGATTAATTATTGGATTAGATTAAAGGTATTAAAGTTGGTTTTATTAATCATATGTGAAATATGTGAAATAAAAATATTTCTGGATTGATATTATATAATTTAATTTTCATTCATTAATCCCAACAATAAAATGAAACACATCATTCATAAATTTGTACGGCCCACCGTCTCCATGATCATATTTTTCATTGATTATCACTATGTTATAAGGATTAGTATTAATACTTACATATAAAAATGTATGATATTTATATAATGGTTATCCTTTTTTATTATTGAACCATTATAAATGTAATAAGTTCAAAAATATGAAAATATCAAAAAATATATGAAAAATAATGTGGTTATTACAATAAAGTAAATATTAACATCAAATTATTAATAAATTGGAAATAAAAGGTCACATTAAAATCAAATATGATATGATATACATGAATATGTAAAGATGCCGAAAAATGTTATAGGGCTGAAGGAGGTTTTGGCGCGCCAAAGCGAAGACATATTTGGAACCGGTGATCCATTCCAGGGGGCAGAAGGGCTGCATGAAAATATTTCAAGGGTGCGTGAAACAAATTTATCCCCCGTGGAAAACAGGGATATTCGAGGAAATTTCCGCGCATGCGTAGAAACATTCGCGCTAAAGACCGTGGGTGCGGAAATTTGCGTCTGGTGGTGCCAGCATAGGTAAAAAATTTCGCTTCCGACAATGGCATCAAATATTTCACGCGTACTAGTTTCCGTGTGGATCAGACGTCCCCGACCGCCTATAAATAGAAGGTTGCTCCTCCATCTTCTGACAACAGATGAATCTGAACCATCACCCCTGAATGAAATCCACCTCTTTTTCACACATAATATTTCTTCTAGGTACAGAATTTTTTGCGACATGTCTCTCAGGGGACCACCTTCGCGCGAGACCACTCGGGCTTAACCCTTAGGCAAATCCCATTGAGTCTAGTCCCCTACACTCAATCCCTTACGATTTCACACAAAAATTTCCAATTGCATGCAAAACTTATTCCTTGCACAAAATCCCTTCCAATTGTACACAAACCATATTCCTTGCGTGCAAACCCTTCCAATTGTGTGCATACCGTATTTCATGCGCACAATCCCTTCCAATAGTGTACAACCCTTTTTCCTTGCATGAAATATGTTCGAATTGGGCAGAACTCTTTTCCCTTATGTGAAATATTTTCCAATTGCATGCAAAAACGATGCCCCCTTTGCTTGCTGACCCTGTCTTTTCCACGTAAGTGTCTCAATTTCACACCGACCCGGTGTGTTCCATGCAACTATTCCATTTTCCACGTAAGCCTCCGTCCTTGTCCACACCTATTCGATGTCTCTCTTTTGGACATCATTTTCAGGTGCCTCCCACGCCCAAAACATCTACGATACACACCATTTTTCTGTACGACCTTCCAGGCTCGTATAACATAACTTTAAAGTCCCTTGGATGATACTTCTCATTGTGTTGCTTCGCCTCATGCTCTTTTGTATAGGCACACTAACAGCTACTGATTCTTTGCATATCCATGCTAACATGGACCCCCAACGGGGTCACGTCTCGACCCACCCTAGCCATGGAATTGCATGTCCCTTGTCTTCATAAAGGTTTAGATGGTGCCGGTTATGTATGTCCTAGCAGTGCAGAGTGAAACCACCTGGTCTGATCTCTAGGACGTTAAACCGCCAAGTCCAATCTTCTTCAGCAAGTGATGTCAAACTGTGAACTCACCCCATGCCATGCATGTGGGGTTCCCCATCTCAGAAATTCTCTACGCCCACTGGTCTCCATAAGAGTGAAATCATTCCTCATATGGAATGACATCCTCTTTATCGGAGTGACGTCTATCTGTAGGGAAAGGGAAATCACTCTAGTGTAAGCCCATATCATTCCTTACAAGATGTAGCACCCCCGCTTCTCCTCACTTCCCGGTTTCCAAATCCCTCTACCATTGGTCTTTATCACCACCTGGTTGTCCCTCCTAGAGTATGTTCAAATCTCCATCACATTGGACTGCGAAGCACGCGTAAGCCCCTGTTTCCTCTTTGGGTCGCTACCTACGCATCATCCCCAGTCAATTCCCACAGATGCACCTTTTGCGGTGTGATCGTCATGTCTTTGTTGTCTCTTGTTTCTCACACCGAGCATGACTCATGTTGTCTTACAGCAAGCATCGACCATGACATCCTATTCGGGCAGCCCATAGAGTATTCCCCACAACCTACCAACCTAAACTATGTGGACTTTGATCCATGAAATGAAAATGTATGTAGGAAGCCTCCTTGAGGTTCAAGCCCAACACTCATTGGTCTCAGCTCCCATCACATCGATTCACCAACAACTCGGGATTCCTCAGAATGTAAGCCCCTAAATTCCTTCATTAACAAAATACAAGTTCGTTGATCCTTGTCTTATAGATAAGGTTTGTAGGAAGCCTCCCAGAGTTTCAAGCCGAACACCTGGTCACTCTGACCCCCTTCACATTGGTTCTCCCGAACCCACATGAACTATGTTGAATTTTATCTTTTACAAGGAAAGGTACATAGGAAGCCTCTATTGGGTTCAAGAACACCATATATTAGTGCCCTAGGACCTCATTCACATTCGATTACCCCCATCCTACATGACGTTAAACTGTGGACCTCAATCAGCAGTAAGTCGTTCTTCCCTCAGTCAGTGATAAGCAGTTGCACCCAACTGAACTATGTGGAATTTGATCCTTGCCAAGGCATGGTACGTTGGAAGCCTCCCTGAGGTTCAATCCCATCACCCGGTCTCTCCGACCTCATTCATGTCGGTTTTCCCACTCCACCTAAACTATGAGGTCATTGATCACAGCCAAGCCATGGTACGTCAGAAGCCTCCACGAGGTTCAAACATCTATATAGACCCAAGGTCCTCATTTTCATCATTCCACTGACTCCCATCCAATATGAACTATGTGGGTATTATATCTATCTCATAGGAAGGGTATATAGTATTGTTCCATGAGAATAAATCCCATCCAGCAGTAAGCTATTGTGACATAAATCAGCAGTAATCCATGCTGACCAGATCTAGCAATAAGTCGTTGTGACCCTATCCAGTGGTAAGCCGTTGTGACTTAAATCAGCAGTAATCCATTTCATCCCCTATTCAGTGGAATTTATTTTGAAATCCCCTTATTTGAGACCCTCATATTTGGTCTATCCTAGTGGCATCAGAGCTACTTTGGCTGTTAACCATGCTTGAGCCCTCTACACATCAATGTGTTGTCATCCTATTTGTACGCCACAATTCAAGTCCATTTCTTGGTCGTCCATTTAAGCCTATATGGTTCGGGAAGGCCATGCCCCAAACCAAGGGTTCCACTTCCCCTAGGTCCAATACATGCATCCATTCTCATGGGCCACCACTTTAGGCATCCCTTCGCCCTACCGAACTATGTGGACTTTGATTATCTGCCACGGGGATACGTAGGAAGTATCCTCGAGACATCATCCCAACATTATCATTGTACTCATGTAGGTTCCATCCCATTCACCATACACTTCATTCAAACACTTTATCATCCATCTTCATTCATACCCGGGCCGCCACATCCCGGTGAGGTCTTGACAGCTCAGCCCACTATAACAGTGTTCCCTCCAGGGGTTTCACCATTCTGATCCTCTCTAATCATTGTTAGGATCAGTCTGATATGACTCATCTTGAAGATAATCTTGTGGAATACCGTTTGTTAAACATGGAAGCTGATGAAAACATCATATAAATGCCTACTTCATACGATTCCTCACATTTGACGCAGGATGCCTCAGGCTTCTGTGCCCTCGAGAAGCCCTATAATAAGTGGAAGAAACTCCGACGCACTAGTGTCCCATCATTCTTACATGCCAATGATATCCAGCGTTACTAATCCCCTACCCAAAGTTTTCAACCCTAACCGAACCCTTTGGAATGACCCGATAGAAGTAGTCTAATTAAACGATGTCCATGAAGATATGGAACTAGGAAGAGTTTCATGAACAATGAGTTAAATCTATAAGGGAGACCCATAATAGGTGACAAGTTTTGAGGAGGAACCGCCAAAAGGACGAACTGACACCCCATCATCCCTTTTTGGTCAAGGAGAAAACATCCCTGAACAAGGAATGTATGATGCTAGCCTTTGGAAAACTGGAATTTGGGTAAACAAAACAGCACTATCGTACCCAACAAGACTAATGTGTGCACCTCGACAAAATCCTCAGAAACATAAATAGTAAACCCAACGTGAAGGTCATATCCTCAATAGGGAGATTAGTAGAGATCGAGACATTAGAGGATTAGCATGTCACCAGATTCAGCTATCTAGTGTCATATCCCACCAAGAAAATAATGGGCCTAGTGTGAAACTCACCAGAAGGTGAGGCAGGAAAAAAGTTCTACATCCGGGTCTACAATGTTGTTATCGTGGATCCATCTTTCCTTCCATGGAAGAAATAATAGTATTGGGTGAACTGGTTGTCGATTCCCTCTTTATTTCGGCACTGATGAGTTAATCTCCCTACTTTCAGAAACATATCAGCTGCAACCAGAACTTGATCACTGCCTGAACACCGACGACAGGGCTGGGCCAGTACCAGTGCACATGTCCCGCCCGGTTCCGCCTCTCCTGTGATTGTCTTAACAGCCACGACCATGAGGCTCCCACGTCCCATCTCCCCATCCGAGGTCGTTTAGTGGAGGGTGATTATTGAGCTCGTACGCTGGTATGAGGAAGAAGTTATTATCCCAACTCATCATATGGCCCACCTATATTTAGATGCATCAGCGCCTCACCGTCAATGCCACCCCAGATGGATACATAGAGAGACACATTTCCCCACTCCAACATATAAACATTTGAGGAGCCTATCCCCAGAATGTTTGGATGAATCCTTTCCCTATGCCAATGAGATAGGGGATGTTCGGGCCAGCCCTATTAGAGTCCCCTTCCAGGGACTCCCGGAAAGGGCCCCCACCTGGCCGCATCAGCGCCACCACCAGATATTACTAGATGAGGAGCAGGTAAGCCACGTACCTACACTACTGGCTCTTGTTCGTCTGACCCGAGTCCAGCATTGGGCACAAGCTGAACAGCATGCCCACTTATGGGCATCAATGTCAGTAGCTACTGTGGCTCGAGCCACCGCTGACACATATCACAAACTCCCTATATACACTAAGAAGGGGCATTTCAATGCCCAGCCTGAATTGAGGCCTCAACCTCCCCTCGGGTAGGCTAGGTCGACTCTCTTGGTCAAAGCCATAGGAAGTGGCCGCCGAAGACTAACACGTGGCAACAACACCCAGTACAGAGGTCCTCCCCGTACCACTACCATAGAGAATGCTGATCTTCCTTGCTTCCATGCATGGCAAGGACGTCTGCCCCATGCGACCTTCAATCCAAATGAGGGTCCATCCCATAGTGGTGATGCTCTATATGGAAGTCTCTCCCATGGATATAACACCAGATATGGAGTCATTCGACCCGCCACAGACTATTGGTATGGGGATGTTGCACATCTGATTTCTCTCTAAGGTGAGGACCCTCCCCGTGTTCTCATAGCATCTGGGGAAGTTCCTCCTCTCACAAAAAAACAGAGGAGTGAGGGTCGGCTTCACTTCACCAGCACCCAGCATGAAGGTCCTACCAGTGCTCATCTTGACCAGTATGAGGAGCTTCATCGCACTGATGTCACCTGAGGAAACACCTATGAAGGTCCTTCCCATGATCCAACCAGTTCTAACAGAGGACTTACTCGATCAAGTGCAACCCGAGGAGGTCCTCCCCATGTCACCTATTATATCTATCCCGGTTCTCCTCACACCCCGGCATACTCAGGTGGAAACCCACTCCAACCAAGCACATGTTTGGCCGAAGGACCTCCTCATGTAACGAATCTACCCTGTCTTGAAGATCCATCTGGGGGTAGGAAGTTTGGTCGTCACCTCCATAAGAAGAATTATGGGAAGGTCCAGACAGAGATCAAACTGGTCTACTTCTCAGACTCTGAAGCAGAGTACGAATCCGCACAGGAACCCTCCCCTCGCTCCTCCTCTTCATGGGCGGGGTGGGAAAGACGCACATCAGCCTTGTAATCCCAGATTTGCGATGTCCATCGGATTCCCTCATCCCACCGTAGGTATATCCAAGAGGAATATTATTTGTCAACCCCATATGTTTGGGCCGTTCAGTCACCACCGTCATCACCAGAAGCACTCTCTACCTCAACTAGAGATCACATAGAGTTATTGTGGGGACCAATGGCGGGCGAGTAGCAATGTGGCCCATCGTCGGTATCCTCATCCCCTGTGCAAGGAACGGCGGCCGTCAACCCATTCTGCTGTGATGTGGTTTCTATGTTTCTAGACTCTTCAAAGGATAGCTCGAGATGTGGTGGTTTTTTGGTTGGATTACCATACTCACCACCAGCCAGCCTATCATCCCAGTGGTCTACTCCAGTACTGCTACCTATTCCTCAACCGCCTCCGGTTGGCAAGTGAAATAATGAAGGATCAGACCCTGAATCCAAGTCAAGGAGATTATAGAATATCCTCACAGCGGACCACATCCATATGATGTTTTGGCCCTAGGAAGTTCCAAATTTCCATGCCCCGAAATCCCTCACCACAGAGGAAGTTGAGGGTTTTCGTCAAACCCTCTGGGAGATGAACATTCACCTTATTCATCAGCGAGTGGTTTATCCCAGGAGCCAAGAAAATTTTGAATACATTTGTGAGCAATGTCGTTTAGTTGATTTGGCCGCACTCTCTATGGCCTAGCACACTGAGTCACTAGGTCTCTATAGGGTGCCCCAAAAGCAATGTGTTCAATGTTTCAAGGTACACTGCAAAGTTATCAATCTAGATTCCCCCCACCAGCAGATCCATGGCTAGGAGAAATATATTTCCCTCCTCTTCAGTCCTATTCGATGGAAAACCTATTTACTTAGTGACATTGAGGACAAGCCCCAGGTAGGGTCGTAGTCAAAATGGCCACCCAATCGGTAGAGAAAAATGATCTGGAGCTCCTAGATGGGAACCTCCATCTTGAAGGCGCACCAAATGTACTGGACCCCTTGGGGAGGGTTACATGTCAACAGAGGAGCCTATTGGGTCTCCATTCACCGATTGAGGGCTTAGTCCTTAGTCAAAATCTCAGTAAGGGTAAAGAGCATCTTAGAGCCTCTAAACCCTCCGACCCAGCCAGCTCAGTACAAAATTTGGAGGAAGACCCATAAAAATCCACATTGAATCATAAATATTCCGAACAGAAGAAGTTGGTCGATGACCTCATGGATGATTGGGCTGGAGAGTGATGGCCATAATATGGAAATCAAAGGCTAGCGTAGCATGGCAGGGAACAACAACCACTCGGCAAGCTGCATTCTGGTGACCCTGACCTTATTTCCCCCGAGGATAGGGTTGAAGTTGTAACCTACGGCAAGAGGGTGTGGTATGTCTAACCAATTCCTCCGGAATGACGCAACAATACAAGGGACCCGGCTCAGGTTCCCCTAGCTTCCCCAAGGGTTGTGCCAGTAGCCACTCCACGAGATGTTGGGTCTGCTTACCATGTTGAAGAACCTTCCAACGCACTCGTGGGTAGGGACCCCCATCAAGATATGGACCCCCACCCAGATGATTTAGTGGTGGCCCTCATTGAATGCCTTGAGGCATTAAATACGTGATAGGTGGTACACCCACAGGATAGAAAGTCATATCCGGCATGGGTGGATGATATGCCAGCACCCCTAGGTTTTGGAAATCACACCTTATCCCCCTTTAATGGGATGGTGGCCCCCCACAGCATCCGGCCCACTTTATTTCAAGGTGTGGGACCATGTTGGGAACCCCAATGTAGCAAGAGGTCGCCAAGATCTGGTATTTTGTACAGAAATTGGATGGGCATGCATTCATCTGGTATATCCAACTCTCCATCGGTTCAATAGCAGGATGTGAGGATCTTCGCTAGAACTTTATATACCAGTTCAACTCCACCACTCGGAAGATGAGTATCACTGACCTCTTCAACTGAAAACAGAGGCCTGATTAGTGTGTCGTAGACATTATCACCAGGGGAAAAGGGCTTACAAACTCCCTTGACATGCCATTGACTTAGGATAAATTAATGATGATGTGTGTGGGGAATGTTAAAACAGAACTGGTTCCCACTTTGATAACCCAGAACATCCATGGAGGATTCTGAGACTTCTCTGACAAGGCTCGATGCCTAGAAGAAGCCCCACAATAGGCCATCTAGGAACGTATGTTTCCCCCTGCAATTCCCATAAGGAGGGCCGTCACAGCCAATCTAGCCACAGTGGACCAAATAGAGGCCCCCGATCAATTGGAATTATTACTAATGGAGTCTCCTTATCAGCCTCCCAGAGTCCCAGCACCACATGCGTAGCCCCTAGCCCAACAACATTCACCTCAGAATCAGCAGGTGCCCCCACACAATGCGCAACTACCACCCAAGTTGGACAATCAGGCTCCCCCTCCTCGACAGGATCCTCCAGCTCCACATCAGGGCCAAGCTCCATGACCCCCATTTCTAGACAGAAGAAACCAGACACCCTCATTTAAGGAGAATCAGGTCCCCAAATATTTCATATGTGCCTTGGAATAAGGGATTGCGCATTTCCCTGAGTGCAGAAGGCTAGAAGAGTTGAGCCTCACTGATTTTAGAGACCCAAACATTGACGTACATAAAAATTACATTACTTTTGTGGAATAAATAATACATAACAAAAACCAACACTCATGTATCATAATAGTTTAGTGTCTTTGGAAACTTATAATATAATCTTCTAATCTTGGTGAAAGATCTTAAACATCTCCCATAAATATCTTCGCTTTTTTAATACCTAAAAACATTATTTATATCCTCAGAAAAAGAAAACATATAAAGGGTGAGTTCAAATTCTCAGTAATGGAAAGCATGGAGATAATAAAACAAACCATATACATTTGAACTTCAAAACATGAACATAAAGTTTACACATCAAAATCATGAGTTGTGATATAAATCTTGGAAGTACGTAAAGCATAGGTCATAAAGGAATATCAATCATGATAAAATAGCATGGGAATAAAACATTTAATTGTGTAAATACATTATTCACATGTAATGATTTCCATATTAGGAATGATATTTCTTCCAAGACCATCTTAGTGTACAAAGTCCCTTTCTAAATCGAGTTCACTCCTCATTCTAGTACTGTATCACTGAACCGGATTAACATACCTTTCCAGCCATGTCTATCTAATGAGATATAAATATTTATCCAATTAATTGGAGGTATATATAGGTCCCACCCATCCCATAATGAAATCATTCTTACTTTTTCCTCAAAATAAACATAAATCTTTCATCATAACCCAAAGAATAAAATGGGTTTCATAAACATCATCCCATCAAAATGTAATCCATATAAAACAAATGGTTATCATTTAAACATAAGAAGAATTAGAACATGTAAATAATAGATACATTATACTTGAAACACAATCATAGTAAATAATTTAATCCTATATGGAAAATAGTTTTGACAAAACAATTGAAATGAATTCTTGAGGAAAATATCCTTTCTTTTTCAAAATCATTTTATTTTCACAAAATTCTATTAAAATTTTAAAGAAAAATATTTTTCTGAAAATAATCATGAAATATTATAGACGAAGCTTCGTGAAAATTAGCCATTATGAAACCGTAAAAATCCGTTCATGCCTTATAATTTAAATAAACATTATTCTCTTACTTTTGCCGGAAAAGTCAAAAAAGTACATAGTATTGTAAACAAAAGAAACATTCCATACATACCATATAGTAAAAGACAAAAATGGGTAAAAAGGATTTTAAACATACATGAAACCATTTTTAGAGAACATGGACATGGATGATAAATTTAACCCCAGTAAATACATACGAATAAACAATCTCTGATAAAAACAAGATTGGAAAGGTTATCCCTTACCTTAGGTCTGATATGCTTCGTATGTATCCAAAACTCCTATATAATGATTTAAATAATGTCATTGAATTATTAAAGAATCATATTCATTGTTATTATATCATATATGGTTCACTTATGACTTTATATTACCCATTCATTTGTAAATTCCATGTTAAAGAAGATTTTTTATGTAAAATCGTATTTTTTATCATACGTGTTTGGACTTGCTATTGTTGATATTATTATTACATAAATCATGGTTTAATTACTTCAAAAATGTAAATCATGAATTATATATAATATATATTATCTATATATATAATAAATAGATAAATGAAATGAAATGCACCGTTCATTGAGACGGTAGTCTGTACGTAGGCATGAACGTTGTTTTCCTTTCTTTATTGACTTGAATGGAAGTAAATAGATTTAATATATATATATATACAAATAAATCATGTATCTTTATAATGTAATATATTTCATTAATATTCATTATATATATTTTATAGTCATTCTTGAATGGTTAACATAGAGAATGAATCTCATCGTGTCATGGAGACGGTAATCCGTACGCACGCATGAGTGATGATATCGTTCTCATAATTATTAAATTGAATTGGAGTGGATGATATAATATCTCAAAATAAGTATGATGTAATAATAAATATATATAGTTATTCTATACACCATTATACCAATCCAAGTAAGGTGGTGGTGGAAAAACAGATTGCACCACGGCGTGGAGACGATATTCCGTACGTATGTACGCGCGATGATTTTGTTTTCCGTAGGATGGATAGAATTTGAAATGGGGTTGTTTCATATTTATAATAACATATCAGTATATTATTAATACTGATATTATTACTTTATAATTACAATACTAAAGAATAATATGTTGAAGAAGAAAGAAAACTTGAATGAATCGATAGAAGAGATTACATCTTCTTCGACCCACCTCTTTTAAGCATCCTCTTAAGGCAGTAGAGTTTGTCTTTTGAGGAGACCAGACCTCTATAATGTTTATAGGGATGTTTATAAGGGAAATGGGTGGGTTTTGGCCGAGTGTGAAGGATCACAGTGTTGTGAAGAGGATAGGGAGGTGGATCCCTTTTATAATGGAGGAGAGGGGCACCTTTGGAAAATATTAAAATATTATTTTATAATAAAGTCATATTCGGTCTATAATAGCTCCAAATTGATTTATTTCAAAGATAATGATGGGAGGGGTTTAAATCCTCTCAAACAATAGGTTTTAGACAATTTTAGACTATTCTTTTAACATTATCATTTATATTTATCTCAAAGTTAAATAATTTAACTTTTACCGTGTCTTCTTGTTTTCTTACACCATATGGTTAATAAACATACTATAACAAGACAAAAGAACCCCAAGTGGTTCATTATTAATATATATAACCTCATCTAAGTCATTTTTTTGACCCAAATATTTTTATGCATAGAATAAAAATTAATAATATAATATTTGTTTTAAAAACTATTTTATGTCAATTTTGACACTATTTGGTAAATGATTTTTGTGAAAATCATAACATCATGATTAGTAAAAAAACGTAAATTTAATCAATACTTACATGTCATATTTACCTAAACAATTAGTGGAATTTTTATAAAGTCTCAAATTACATTTATTTGGATATTTGTAAAATCAATAATGTTAATATTTCATTAATAACGTAATTACTCCATCATCGTTGTGTTATAAATAAATTAAATTATTTAATGTCTAAATTTTTTAAATAAAATACAATTATGTAGGAAATCGTTATAACTTTTTAATTAATATTTTTAGTCAAATTTATATTATGTATAACCCTATATTAAAAATGTTTTAGTTATTAACCATGGATTTTAACTCTTTTAACTCTTCTTTAAATAAAATAATAATAAGTGTTCTAAAGTAATCCAAGTGGACCTAAAGGGTAATATTTTATAACTAAGGTTTTTTTGGTTGAATTAAACTTATCCAATAGAATTAGTAAATGTTTTAGGGTAACAATATTATTATTTTTACCCTTAATTACCCTATTAACTTTTAATCGTGGTAAATAAAAGTTCAAAGTTACTATTCACCAAAAATTATTTTTATCTTATTGAACAACATTTTACTCCTTGAAATTAACCATGTGTCTCAGATTTTCAAAATTAAACTCACAGAAGCGCTAAAATTATGTTTTATGTACAATTGCAAATCCTCCTAGGAGGTGGGTAAAAGACGGTGAAAAGTTCGATAAATTTTTTATATATCTAAAATTATAATAAAATGACTCCAATGAATTACATTGAACATATAAAAGTATTATTTATATATTTTTACCTGAAATAAATTTAAATAAAATAAATAATTATTTAAATAAAAATGTTGTTTTAAACAATAACTCAGTGTTTTCACTATTCCTCAAAAATTGAATGTTTTTAGAAAAATTCCAATATTTCACCCTAGGATAATTTCGATATTCCAAATCCAAAAATAAATTCCAGTTTGAAAGATAAAATTTATAAAATTTCAAAAAGTGGGTATTAATATTCATAACTTCTAATTTATAAAATATTTGAATAACATGTCATTGTTTAGTGAAACTCGGTATTGTGTACAACGCAAGCTATCGAGGAAGGCTACTCTTGTGTGTAATGCAAGGAAAGTCAGGGTTTCATGTAGGGAAGGATTATTTTGGTGTTGCGTATAAAATTCTCAACATATAGTTCAGTTATACATTTATCAAAATCTATACATTGTGTTGTGTAAAATTAATTTTATTCAAAAGAACATGAAATTGCGTGCATCACAAACCAAGAATAGTGTTGAGTATACTATATTCTAATACGGTGTTTCATATATCCCACACTAATCTTAATGAAGTGTACAACAAAATACATCAAATAAATTAAAATGAATAAGTCTCAAAAAATCTCGGGGTGCTACATTCTACCCACCTTAAAATGAATTGCGCCCTCAAAATTCTTCGGGGGTAATAAATGGTTTTCTTCTTGAATGTTTCTTTCATAGAAACCCACATTGTAAAAAGGAATACTAAATCATCATTTTAAAAAGGAGCTTTAGAAACAAAATGAATACCCAAAGTAAGTCATCACTGGGTTTCCACATAGGATAATATAAGTGAAAATATGGATATGGAAGAGAAATCTAACTATCATGTTCTGATAGAGAGTGGTAGAGAACATGTCTATGAAAAAGCCAACAATCACAAAGCCCTAAATTTGTGATGATCTATGGTACAATCTTATTCATCAGATATGAGGGTACTATGATAACATTTTTGGTTTTCAAGATCATTTCCCAAATGTTGAATAATTGTTGAATTAAAGGAAATACTTACTGGATTTTGGTACAATCTCAACATTGCTCATGCCTCGAAAAATTTCCACTAAATATCTTACATAAATGAAGTTGAATTTTCCTTTTGCGAAGTTCTTTCAGATCATGCGATATAATGATAGGTCATTCCATATGTCTCAAACATAAGTTAGAAAATGATATATACCTAAATCCACTTATGATGAGATTAATTGGATATGGATCCAAAATGGACGTATACATTATCTATCATCCTGCTTAATAAAATAAAACTAGTTTCTACTAACCAGGGACTTCTTGTAGCTAGTGGTAGGTGATAAAGGGATTTCTCACTTCGGTTGTGGGTTTGATTCCCGCAGCCTTGCCCGGTGCGACATGTTGTCGCCCATCCTGTAGGTTGTCCCATTTTCTAAAACTACAGTATTATAACATTCCAGAATAATATCTAAAAAAAGTTATATCCTTAAAAAATACTATCTAATGGCCAACATAATCCATTCAAATAATTATGCTTATCCAAAATACATATGTCCAATCTCATAATATAAAGAAAATGATTACTTGAAAGGTCACATAACAAGAACGTGAATACCATTATTTATACCCCATATATCATACGATATATCTTGTTTATCACAATCCAAACACGTGAATAAGTTAATCATGTATTCTCTTACAAAATTAATACCCAATTAACCTTAGTGAAAACATGAATGATGTCTAAAGTTTACTCTTTCTGCATACCAAAATACAAAAATTTCTATAAACTAAAACCATGATATAACTTTGTCCTTATATCAGTGAGGAACTCATTTAATTTTCTCTTTATCCCTTCATTATGCGCATATCATCTTATTTCCAAAAATATTTCAATCACTTTTCATGGTTACCAGTACAATATTCTTATAGGAAACCACAATGGACTAATACATAGATATTCCAATATACCATTAAAGTACCTCAACAACATTATTCATGAATTCAAATACATAGACACTTCAAATCATCCTCTTAAATGATTGTCATGGAATAATTCTTTCCTAGATTTAGATGTAACCTCTTAGGTCAGGGCATTATGTTGGGTAATTCCCTTGTTCTCCATATATAAGACACTGAACTCCGTACTAGTCTGTCACTCTATGACCCTTCTCACCACACAGATAACATCTAACCCTCCATTTTATGTATTCATCATGGTTATTCTTCCCTTCTTTATAAATCTCAATCTTCCTTTCTCTATACTCCTCACCAAGCGAACATGTATAAAATTCCATCCTCCTCTTATTTGATGAATTAGGAATACCACTAAATTTCACCTTGTTAATCATATATTGCGATGATTGATTTGGCATTATCACAATGTATTTCGTTCTAGGAATTACGAAATTTTGTTTCTCATAGTCGCCAATTTGTCCATTGGATTCAATGTTGACCCAATTCCTTCTGGTTCCCTCCATTGACTAAAACTAAAAACCACTTTATAAAATACAGTTAATATAACGTGGAACCACATAATCATAAAAAGTCACTTATGGTATGTCTAACCTATCACACATTCTTTAATCCATGGAATATTAGGATCAAACTAGGTTGTCAACATAATTCTAGGACGGTAACCTATAGTTCTACTAAATCTTAGGACATCCCTAGACGTACCTTAGAAATATCTCTAGGGATCTCACTATAGTTTATGCATCCTACTTTCCAAAGGTTAACTAAACATTTCCTCTGATAACAACTATAGAGACCCAAATATTGATGTACATGGAAATTACATTAATTTTGTGGTATATATAATAGATAAAAAAACCAACACTCAAGGATCGTAATAGTTTAGTGTCTTTGGAAACTCGTAATATAATCGTCTAATCTTGGTGAAAGATCTCCTACTTCTCTCATAAAGTTGTTTCCTTTTTTTCTTACCTAAAAACATTATTTATATCCTAGGGAAAAGAAAAAATATAAAGGGTGATCTCAAATTCTCAATAAGGGTAAGCATGGAGATAATAAAACATATCATATACATTTGAACTTCAAAACATGAACACATAGTTTTCACATCAAAATCATGAGTTGTGAAATATATCTTTGTAGTACGTAAGGCATAGGTATTAAAGGAACATAAATAATGATAAAATAGCATTGTAATAAAACATTTAACTAAAGAAAACCATTAATCACATGATATGATTTCCATAGTAGCCAAGGCATAGCTGTCAAGACCAACTTAGTGGACAATGTGTCTTTCTGAATCGAGTTCACTCCTCATTCCAGTCCTGTATCACTGAACCAGATTAACTTACCATTCCAACCATATCTATATCATGAGATATAAATCTTTATCCAATTAATTGGAGGGAGATTTAGGTCTCACCCATCACATATTGAAATCATTCTTACTTGTGCCACAAAGTAAACATAAATCATTAATGAAAACCAAAAAAGTTAAATGGGTTTCATAAACATCATCCCATAAAAACATAATCCATATAAAATAAATGAATATAATGTCATCATATGAAGAATTAAACCATGTAAATTATAGATACATTATACTTGAAACAAAATAATACTAAATAAATTCATCATAGATGGAAAATAGTTTTGACAAAACACTTGAAATGAATTATTGTGGAAAATAACCTTTCTTTTTCAATATAATTATCTTTTCACAAAATTCCATTCATTTTTAAAAGAAAAGTATTTTGTTGAAAATAATCATGAAATCTTGTATCGGAATGTACATGAAAATTAGGCATTATGAAACCGTAAAAATCCGTTCATGCCGTATAAGTTAAAAAAAATTCTTCTCGTACTTATGGAAAAAAAAGTCAAAAGGTACCTCATATTGTAAACAAAAGAAAGATTCCATACATACCATGTAGTAAAATTAAAAAATGGGTAAAAAGGAATCTAAACATACATGGAACCATTTTTAGAAAATAACGACATGGATGATAAATATAACCCTAGTAAATACTTACGAAAAAACAATCTCGGATAAAAATGAGATTGGAATGGTTATCCCTTACCTTTGGTCTGATATGCTTTGTATGTATCTGAAACTCATGTATAATGATTTAAATAATGTCATTTAATTATTAAATAACCATATTCATTGTTATGTTATCATATATGGTTCACGTATGACTTTATATTACCGGTTCTTTTGTAAATTCCATGTTAAAGCAGGGTTTTGGGTAAAATCGTTTTATTTATCGTACGTGTTTTGACTTGTTGTTATTGATATTATTATTACTTATATCATGATTTACTTAATTCCATAATTTAAATCATGATTTATATATCATATATTATATATATATATATATAATAGATAGATAAATGAAATGAAATACACCATTCATGGAGATGTTAGGTCGTACGTAAGCATAAATGATGTTTTCCTATCCTTATTGACTTGAATGGAAGTAATTGGATTTCATATATATATATATATACATAGACAAATTATCTTTATCATGTCATATATTTTATTAATATTCATTATATATACTTTATATTCATTCATTAATGGTTAACATGGAGAATGAATCTCATCGCATCGTGGAGACGGTAATCCGTACGTACGCACGAGGGATAATATAATTCTCATAATTATGGAATTAAATTGAAGTGGATAATATAATATCTCAGAATAATTATGGTGTTATAATAACTATATATAGTTATTCTTTACACCATTATACCCATCCACGTAGGGTGGTGGTGGAAAAACAGATTACACCACGGTGTGGGGATGATCTTCCATACGTACGCACGTGCGGTGATTTAATTTTCCGTAGGATGGATAGAAGGTGAAATGGGGTTGTTTAATATTTATAATAACATATCAGTATATTATTGATACTTATGTTATTACTTTATAATGAAACAACTAGAGAATAATACGTTTAATAAGAACGAAAACTTCAAAGAATCAGTAAAAGAGATTACCTCTTCTTCGACACACCTCTTTTCAGATTCCTCTTAAACAACTAGAGTTGGTATTTTGAGGATACCAGAACCTCTATAATGTTTATAGGGATGTTTGGAAGGGAAATGGGAAGGGTTTTTCCGAGCATTAATTCTCAAAGTGTTGTGATGTGGAGAGGGAGGAGGTGCCCTTTTATAAGGGGGGGAGGGTCCCCTTTGGACAAAAATAAAATATTATTTTATAATAAAGAAATATTCGGTTTATAATAGCTCAAAATTGATTTCTGTCTATGATAATGTGGGTATGGGTCAAAATCCTCTCAACCAATAGGTTTTAGACAATTTTAGGTTACTATTTTAACCATATCATTTAGATTTAACTCTAAGTTAAATAATTTAACATTTATCGTGTGTTCTTGTTTTCTTACACTATATGGTTAATAAAATTACTATTACAAGACAAAATAACCCCATATAGTTTATAATTAATATATATAACCTTATCTAAGTCAGTTGGACGAACCTTATATTTTTAGTAATAGAATAACAATTAATAATATTAGATTTTTTTAAAAACTATTTTTTGTCAACTTTGAAACTTTTTGGTAATTGATTTTTGTGAAAATTATAACAGCATGATTAGTAAAAAAAAGTTAATTGAATCAATACTAGAATGTAATATTAACCTAAAAAATTAGTATAATTTATAAAAAGTCTAAAATTACATTTATTTGGGTATTGATAACATCAATTATGTTAATATTTCATTAATAAGGGAATTATTTCATCATCATTTTGTCATAAATAAATTAAATTATTTAATTTCTAAAAATTATAAATAAAATATAATTATGTAGGAAATATTTTTATCTTTCTAATGAATATTTTTATTCTAATTTATGTTATGTATAACCCTATATTAAAAATGTTTTTGGTATTAAACCTTAATTTTAACTCTTTTAACTCTTCTTTAAATAAAATCATAATTAGTGTCCTAATATTCTCCAAGTGGACATAAAGGGTAATATTTTATTCATAAGGTTGTTTTTGGTTTAATTACACTTATCCAATAGAATTATTACATGTTTTATGGTAATAATAATATCAATTTTACCCTTAATTACCCTATTTACTTTTAACCATGGTAAAAAAAGTAAAATGTTACTATTCACCAAAAAACATTTATCTTATTGAACGACATTTTACTCATTGATATTAACCGTGTCTCTCAAATTTTCAAAATTCAACTCACAGAAGCAGTAAAATTAATTTTTCTGTACAATTGCAAATACATCTAGGAGGTGGGTAAAAGACTGTGAAAAGTTCAATAAAATTTTTATATATCTAAAATTATTATAAAATTACTCCAATGAATTTCATTGAACTTATATAATTATTTTTTATATATTTAGACCTAAAATAAATTTAAATAAAATAAATTATTATTTAAATAAAAAGTTGGTTTTAAACAATAACTCATTGTTTTCACTATTTATCAAAAATTGAATGTTTTCAGAAAAATACCAAAATTTCACCCTAGGATAATTTACATATTCCAAATCTAAAAATGAAGTCCATTTTAAAAGATAAAATTTTTAAAATTTCAAGAAGTGTGTATTAATATTCATAATGGCTAATTTATATAATATTTTAATAACATATCGTTGTTTAGTAAAGCTCGGTATTGCGTACAATGCAGGCTATCGAGGAAGGTTGCGCTTGCGTGTAACGCAAGGCAAGTCAGGGTTGCGTGCATGGAAAGATTCTTTTGGGGTTTCTTATAACATACTAAAAATATAGCTCAGTTATACATTGATCAAAATCTATACATGGTGTTGTTTAAAATTAATTTTATTCGAAAGAACATGAAATTGTGTGCATCACATGCCAATAATAGTGTTGTGTGTACTACAAGCTAATACAGTGTTGCGTATAGCGCAAGAAAATATTAGTGAAGAGTACAACAAAAGACATCAATGAAATTAAAAAGAATAATTCTCATAAAATTTCGGGGTGTTACACTGATCACCCCAACTACTACCCCTATTACCCGATCTTGGGGAACACCCTCAAACAGTGATATGGGTCCCAGAAGTATGGTGACTAGATGGATCACAAAATAGTCATTCGGGCCCATAGTTTCTTCCGTGCATGCCTGAATTGGCCAGAGCCTTCAGAAGCTGCAGCCAACACTTCTGCACTGTCGTCTTAGCCAACCACATCCTAGAAGAGCAGACACTGGCAACGCAAGGGAATGCAAAGTCCCCCGCCGATGCCATCATCATCCCACACTCTTGGAAACCTCATTCTCTCGAAGATGGTGATTCCTCTCAGAATATTCTTAGGAGTGGATGACTCTTCGAGTGATAGTCAAGGGTATGCTTCGGTTAATACAGTGGAGCTAGTGAACCCCTATATGACTCTCGACGATGTGGAGCACTATGAGGATCTCCCCAACGTCCCCAGCTAACGCCAACGCCTATGGAGCCGCGGCCATATGGGTCTTCAAAGCATGATAGTTGGAACGTCCAGCCCAGTTGTGCATGCCACTAAGATCAAACAGAAGACCCAGCTCAGAGCTCATCATGTGCAGCCTCCGCTTTTGGTGTCATGAGCCCCGCCCCCACCACCGTTTGTGCTACTGGATCAGGTAGAGCCACATCAAACATGTTACAACTAGCCACACCATGCTACAGGCTGGTCTTATTCCTTCATCCCTCATCTGATAACCACTCTACATGCATCGACTAGTGAGCAGTGGGATATTCCCAGCACAAGTCAGCTGCCAGTCCAGCATGTAGGGCCCGCCATGCCTCCTACCATAGAGTGGCCTCCTTGAAACAGAAGTTCACGACTGGTGTTAAAGTAAGACGTTCTTAAGCGTCTTTCTTGTATCCTAGAAAGGCTCTCTATAATTGAGTCCATAAACCTGTCATAAGATATGTGTGAGGCCCTCATTGAGGAATTAAGAATACCACTCTAGTTTTAGATGGATGTTGCAGCTGCAGAGGTCTTTCACGTTGAGGTGATCAAGAAAGATGAATTCCAAGCCTTTATCTAATTCAGTGGAGAAGATGAAGGCTCCCTCATACAAGGGAACATTCACCCACTATACATTTCTGGATATTTTAATGGCATGGAGGTTCATCGCTATCTTGTTGACACTGGCTCTGGGATTAACCTCATCCAGAAACGGACACTATAGAATATAGGGTTATCCGAATATGATCTAAGTCCCTCTATCCTAGGAATCCGAGGTTATGACAGGATTGAATAGACACCATTCTGTAATATCTGCTTGATGGCATAGTTTGGGGGCCTAGTTTCCAACACTGAATTTTTGGTAGCCTTGCATAACACCGCCTACAATACCTTGATGGGAAGACCATGGATCCACCTGCATGCAGTAGTTCCCTTATCATATCACCAGTGCCTCAAGTACTCCCTTAATGGTCAAGTGGGTGTGCTTCAAGGTGACACATCTCCCTTTGCTTCTTGTGATTCCCCCTATCAGGATGCCAACTACTACAAGATCTAGGAAAAGCAGATATAGACCAATGAGGTTGAACATTCCACAGCTGTGACTAGCCTGTGGATAGATCTAGATGTTTCCTACATCGTTCCAATCCTCTAATTGGAGGCCACAACCCCAGACATGGTACAATGATTCATATTGTATGAGACAAGGGGGAACACATTCCCAATTCTAAGAGATGGTGAAAAATCAACTCGAACTCTTATAAAAATCAGGCATTGGTGATCCCTGATCCACGTACTCCCATAAGGTATTCAGATTTCATCCCCATGTCAACGAAAATACATCATACATGAATTTTTTTCCAGGATGGTGTTAACCAGCTCAAGATAATTCACCACTATTAATTTGATATCATCATGTGTGGCCCCTTGGGCAGAAGGCCATATGGGATCGGTTCGACAACCTTCATCTCTATGGTTGCAGAAGCACATGAATATTATGATACGATGTCCATTGCCACTCATGCGGGTACCAGCTTCCCGTCGGGATCTTCTGACTCAGAAGTGACTCCTCCTACCGAGGATTCCCCATACACAAGTGAAGAAGAATATTTATAGGATTCCCCCATCCTTTGAACTGGGCATCTCTACGACAGTCGATGAATTGGTACAGGTGAACCCCAGTAGCGAGGAAGACCTAAAAACCTCATTGATCAGTGTCTCCATGTCCTTTGAGGAGCAACAGTAGTACATAGACTTCTTAAAACAACACCACAATGTGTTTTCCTGGAGTTATGATGGGATTCTAGGACTATATCCTCAAGTAGCTGTCTGACACCTCAGTCTCCCTAAAAATCATCACTTGTTCAAGAAGACTCCCAGAAAGATTCACCCTCTTCATGGAGCCATGTTAGAGGTGGAGTTTGATAAGATCATCAAATCCAATTACATTAAAGAGGTCCAATACCACAAATGGATAGCCTAAATTGTGCCAGTTAGGAAGAAAAATGGATAGATAAGGGTCTGTATTGACTTCTGATATCTCAACCATCAGTACTCGAAGGATGATTTTACCATTCCTGTGACATAATTGTTGATCAATTCTATGGCTGAGTTCCAAGCCCTTTCTATCTTGGATTGGTATTCTAGATATAATACGATCTGAATGGACCCTGAGGATGAGGAGTCTATAGCCTTCAGGGAACCACAACGTACATTTTGTTACTAAGTCAGGCCCTTCGGCTTAAAGAATCCAGGAGATACCTATTAGCGGGCCATGCATCTCATATTCAAGCCAATACTCAGGAAATTGGTGGAATTTTATGAGGATGACATGGTGGTCAAATCTCACCAGTGCCAAGTCCATCTCAATAATGTTAAAAAATTGTTCGGCTTCCTCCGTTCTCACCAACTTAAGATGGACCCATTGTAATGTGCCTTTAAGGTCACCTCTGGGATGTTCCTCAACATTATTGTTAGATAATTGGGTATCGGGATTGACCCTAACAAGATCAAGGCCATCATCCAGATGTCTCCCCCGAGAAACATTCCGGAACATCAGGGATTCCAAGGCCACTAGGCCTATATACGATGATTCATTGTGAATCTGGCTAGAAAGTGTAAGCCCTTTTCCTTGCACATGAAAAAAAGGCTTTTCCTATGAATGATATGAGGAGTGCCAGACCGTGTTTGTGGAAATTAAGATGTATCTACTCCTGCCTCCGGTCTTGATGCCACCCGTCTCCGGAAAACCACTGGTCCTTTCTGTGACTACCCTGGAACGATCTATTAGTTCCCTTCTCTCCCAAAAGAACAATGATGTAATGGAAAGAAGCCTCTACTAACTCATCATAATTGTACTTGATATGAATACTAGATACACCCCTATTGAGAACAAGCTTCCTTGAACACATATTCACAGTAAAGAAGTTGTGACATTACCTGCAGTAGGACGAGGTGAAGTTAGTGTCCTGAGTAGATCCGCTGAAGTACATCATGAGCCATCCCACGGTGACAGGCTTCCTAGAATGGTGGGTACTAATTCTCCAGCAGTTCAACATAAATTTTGTCCCTCAGAAGGCTATTAAGGGGCAAGCATTGGTAGATTTCCTTACTGCCCATCCAACCCACGCAAACCAGTCTATGAACCTTGATTTTCCTTATGAGGCAATCCTCTTAGGTAATTAGGCCATCTCGTGTTGGTAGATTCTTGTCGATGGTGCTTTCCAGTGTCCCATTGGTAGAATTCTCAAGGATAACAGACTCAATATAGTGGGCATGTCTATCATCTTCATTACCCCGGTGTAAGCCATTATGTCGTATTCATTCTTATTGTCAGAAGGCTGCACAAAAAATGAGACAGAGTATGAGGCTCTCATCACTGGCCTCGAGCTGGCCCTCGAGATTGATGTGCACCATTTTCATGTGAAAGTGGATTCTTTACTACTCATCAACTAGATCAACGGTGACTATGTCGTCAGAAATATTGAGCTTGTAACATTGTTGGAGAGGTCTTTCTAGCCAATGGCCCAGTTCATGTCTCAGCCAAAAGTTACTCATGTCCTTCGATCGTAGAATGGTCGAGCTGATTCCTTGACCAGCCTTGCTGAATCACATGCAGAGCTCGAGCATGATGACCGGATAATCGGGGAGGCACATCAGAGATTACTTTCTCCCGTCATTCCAAATGATGACGTATGCCTATATGTGATCCATCTTACTGCCCGGGCCTCTATGTCAGGACCCCAAAATGCAGTGGTTGACGTGACTACTGACTGTTGATCCCCCTTTGTCGAGTACCTCAAAATGGTCTACTTCGGGCATATCATGCCGAGCACGAACAAATCTGACACTGCACATTATATTTTACCCCCCCAGGATGGTCCCAACCGTGATCAGATCCTCTACAAGTGAGGTTTTGATGGTATTATCCTCTATTTCATCCAAGGAGTCATGATTTCTTAGGTCATGCAAGAGTTTCATGCCAATTCCTATAGAGCCCACCATGCTGGGCCGAAGATATCCCACCAGATCTAGATATTGGAGTTCTTCTGGCCCTCCCAAATCCATGATTGCATCGAGTTCACCATGAGATAACATGCATGCCAAATTCATGAAAACTTTATGGATCGGCCACTAGAGCCTCTCCACTCCAGCAAGTAATATTGTCCATTTTTGGTGTGGGGACTCGATGTTATGGGAACATATCCACCGAAGATAGATCACCAGTGCAGATTCATCCTGTGGGATACAGATTGCTTCTCCATGTGGGAAGAGGAAGTTCCAATCAAGGATGTTAAGGCCCATTCCATCATTGACTTTGTGAGTTTCGACATCATCTATCGATTTGGAGTTCCTCATGCCATTCTCACTGGTAACGATATAAACTTCCAAGAAGCTGAGCTGATGAATTTGTATGCTATGTACAACACTCGTTCTAACCATACCTCTTGATATCATGCGCAAGAAAATGGAAAGATCAAGGAATTCCACAAAAACAATTTTTAACATGTTTCAGAAAATGGTTGGTCAGAATACGAAGTGTTGTCCAGAAAATCTCCCCAACGCCCTATGGGATTGTCAGGCAATGAATTGTAATTCCACCCAGGTGACACCATATTCCCAATTGTACAGAATAAAGGTCATCCTACACATCGATATTTAGTTGCCTTAATTATGCACAACAGTCTATGACCAGTAGGAGCTAGAAAAGGTATCTGAAATCTGTCTGGATGAATTTGAATCATTTGATGAGAATAGGCTTCATACCCTGCACAATATGTAAAGACATCAATACAAGATATCTAGAGAATTAAACAAGAAATTTCTCCTCCTCTTCTTATTGTAGGGAAACTTGGTATTGGCCCTGAGGGAACCGATGATACCATATAAGAAACCACCCATGAGGGAACACAAATGGGAAGGACATTACATAATTTATAAGGTTTAACCCAATGGTGTGTACTCCCTAGAAAATATGGATGGTGATCATATAAATCATAAAAAATGAAAATTTCTTCAAGTAATACTTTTCTTGATCCACTTGGTCCTACATGACCCTAAACTGTTTGATCCCACATGACCCTTAACTGCCCTATCCTACATGACTTTAAACTGTAAAACGTCCCGCGTGACGTTAAACTGTATGTCATCCTCCAAGACATTAAACTAAACTCTCAAAATTATTTGTGTCTTGATTCCCTTCATCATCGGATCCGTAGGAACACTCAAACACTTCGCCTTGAGTCCATCCCCCAAACTCTCTTCTTTGACTATCCCCCCTGGGGGTATACCTCTTGGAGGATCCTTACACAGCGTAGGGAATTATTCTTTATCCGTTATCTTGTCAAGATAATGTGATTTCACCTTGTGCTCCCTCATCGTTCTTCTAGTCTCCCACTTCCTCACCGCAAGATGTTAAACTACTTGGCATTTATGAAATACGTATGACTTGATTCCCATCCTCATGGGATATGTAGGAACGCCATGACATTTTGTGTTTTGGCCTAGGCCAAATAACAGAATTCCCCCTCAGGTCGGGACACATTGTATGGTACAGGCTATCGCCCCAATTCACATGGAGCTCATCTCGATCCCTCCATATGTTCTGCTCCTCAGAGATGTCAATCAATTTCACCTCCTTTATGGATGTTAAAATTCATGGCTGCAACTAGGCTTCACCCACTCCTTTGATTGGGACTCCATCATCTTTCAAATCCAAAAGGGCCCCCAAGTAGCATGGATTTTCAGCCCAAGGGCTCTCCTACCACTTCAGGCCAACTCCCTCAAGGATGTTGAGCAAAAAAATGATACACGTCCCACATTGTGAATATAGATAACAGTTGATGCTCATTTCTTGTTCCCATTTCAGGTAACACTATAAAGTCATTGTGTTTCAAACACGGTAAGTGGATATCCTTTGTTGTTTTCACCACCACCTTAGATCACAAACATTGAGTGTGGGGGGTCATCCTCCCCACTGTAACTTCATGTTACAACTTTCTTCCAGTGATTCCAACAATTAGACCCTTATATGATATGGATAGCCGAATTCGGCTCCATGTATCTGACATCGAGCACTACTCACGTGGGATTTGGATTTGTGATGAGGCGGTAACTAAACAAGAGGTCATATGGATAGATTTGGTAGGGAGAGCCAGATTCAGGTTCTTCGACCCCTTTAGGCCCCTTGCCCATGTTCTCATGTAGGTTTGTATAGTGTGGTAAGGGGTCATGTCCTTATTCATGTTGGGTTACTCGTCGTTCCGTACACATCACTGGATGAGATACCTTACCCCTACCTTCATCCTCACAGCAAGACGTTAAACTACAAAATGGCCGAGACTTTCTATATGAGGCCTAGTATTAGGCCCCCTGGCCTTCTCGGGCCCCTGGCCCAATTTCTTATTTAGGATTGAATGGTGTTGTGTGGGATTATGTCCACATTCACATCTAGTTACTCTACATTTCATACACCACCCTCGTTAGGGTATCCTACCCCCATCACTTCCTCTTCTAGAACTATGTGTTGCTTGATTATTATCTTAATGGGATATAGTACCGCCTGAATATCTAGACATTAGGTCCATCCCCATTTCATAGAGATCTCCCTGTTATCTTGGCCCCTTGTCATGTATTCTTCCATGAGAGGGATATATGGTATGGTACGGGCTTCTGTCCTCATTCATGTCGGGTTTTTAACAACCACACCATGTACCTCTTTCTCATGAGAATTATCTATCCCCTAGTTCTATAATCATCCTTCCAAATCAGTCACATTCACGTTGAGCCCCTCAACCCTCTATGACAATTCACCAATTGGCCCATGAGTACTCTAGTCTAGATCCTGGAGTGTCGGATTATAACTAGACATGTTCTGGCCCACCATCCAGACTTCATGATCCCATTTATTAGGGATTTCTTCCCCATTCACATCTGAAGGGACACCCAAATATCATGGATGTTTGGACTAAGGGAACTCTTATCATTACGATTCAACATCCTCGAGGGTTTCAGAAAACTAGTTGATACATGTCTTGCCTTGCGAATATAGCATGCATCCAATTCTCATTTGTTTGTCCCCATTTCAGGATCACTCGATATGGATGCTGTGTTTCGAACGCGCTCAACAATTATCCTCCATTGCCACACCAACCCCTTCAGGGCTTGAATGTTGGTAACATGATTCACATTATTTTTAACCCCATAATGTCCAAATAGAATTTTGACACTCCTAGCAATATCCCTTGTTGTGCATTTGCACGTCAGGAAGACAAAAGATGCAGTAAAGGAATCATTCAGGGTTCTGCACCGATTTCTGTTTGGTGTACGAACTAGGTATTGCAAAAAACATCTTCCGCCCTTGTTTCCCACACCGAGTTTGACTCACATGGGCTTAGGGAATGAGATGAGGTTTGAACCTACATGGAAGAATTCCACCTCTCCATGGGTTGATCTCGAAGACCATAAACTAAAACCACTTTTAGAACTAAGTACACATTGATTCTTATTCTCATGGGACATGTAACAACACCAAGACATCTTGTATTTGGGTCCAGGTTGATTTCCAATAATTTAACCCTTCTGTTCTACATTTTTGGATTTAACTCTTATGGGACTACGTGGAATGGTATGAGATTATGTCATCATTCACGTCGGGTTTTCAATATCCACACCACGAATGCCACATTCTAGGAGTTAGCCCCCTTTTCCCTGTACCAAATGACATTAAAATGTATGTTGTCAGGCACGAAGTTTAAAGGAACCTTCAATAACTACATGTGGATTTATTCCCATTATCATGGGATACATAGGAACACCTGGACATATCGTCTTTGGGTCCAACTCAATTGGAAGCTAGTTTTTACAAACCCTTGTCCTATAATATTTCCTGCTCCATAAAATCATGGATTCCTCCTCGAAATTGCGCATAGTATGGTATGGACCGTCTCCTCATTCACATCATGAATGATTTATCATGCCAGGTTCATCCCCACTTGTAACTCATCTATCTTGTAAACATCTGATCCATATGACTTTAAACTATAATTCTTAGTCCCACATGACTTTAAACTATTGTGTTTATCCTATACGATGTAAAAAATGAATGATTGGTCCAATCACATGACCCGAAACTTTGACACTATCATCCTGGCCACAAGATGAAAAATGGCACAACATTGTGATGCCCTCACCTGATGGGACATCATGATTATTATCGATATCTCACCATTCCTTCCACAGAACTACCTGTGTCTTGATTTTAAGCTTCATCAGATACAGAGGAACACCCAGACACCACATCTCCGTGTCCAGCCCCAGGAACCGAAAATCTTGTTCCGTCCTCTTATTCAGCCCCTTGGCCCAAACTCTTTAAAGGAACCCTATAACCACTGTCCAACCATGAAAATGTTCCAGATGCCCCAGGATAACATTGTGAGGGAAGATTTTCCTCACCAGAGTGGTACTGTTTAGAAGAAGGAATGATCCATGATCGAACCAGTGCGCCCACCAAATGGGTTCTAACCAAGGTGGAATAACTCCAAGAGTGTTGGAATCCGTTTGGGGAAACCACCACTCCACCTTCCACGCTTTTCATGACCTTTATTTTCACCCTCTTCCTCTTTAACGTCTAAAATCCCCTAACTGTATGGATGCTTGGACTATGTCTCACCTACTATCCCAGGCCAATGTTATGGAAGAATAATTGATGACATTCTGAGTCAGGCCATTTCTATCGAACATAGTAAGCAGTTGGCCCTCATTTGACCTCTCCATTTTAGCCAAATAGAATATGGATTCTGTGTTTTGAACATGGTCAATAGTTATCCTATATTTTCACACAACCCCAATAGTGTTTCAAATATGGGGTACTATTATTCACACATTCCATTCCCTTATGTTGGGTTGATTCCAAACGCCCCTGGTGTTACCCCACTATTGCACTAGAGCACCTTGGGAAGGTGACATGTTGATTATTTTGAGGTCCTTGTCTACTAATCAGGCCTCTCACTTCTCTTGCCAGAAATCTGGATTGGTTGTTCGAACCTCGGGTTCTCGTAGCTTGGTTGGCACTCCTACATTCTAATAAAGTAATAGTGCGAGAAACTCTAGTTTCTCACACCGGGTACTACCCATGTAAGCTTATAAATAGATTTCTATTTATTTCATAATTTTGGTTGAATGAATTAAACCAAATGAACATGTAAATAAATTTATCCATACATATATCCATAATTTCACTTTAGAATAAGAGGTAGTAAGGATAAATGATTTTATGAGTTCTACCAAAATTGGACCCTTAAGGATCTACATCATGCATAGATCATTAAATAGAAAATAACTTTTTGTTTGTGGCCACCATGATTTCTTCCCACACCCTGAGAACCCTCTCTTCATCAGTGGCCAAAGAGTGCAGTGCACTTTCCCTAGCATGTGCTTGTGCCTGTTCAGTTTGATGTTCAGTCATTAGGTGACCTACTTCCACAAGATGCTCTTGGGAGTCGAGCGTTTGGGCCCTCAATTTCTCCACATGATCGGCACAGTTTGTAATGAATACCTCGTTTTCTTTTATCTATTCTTCAATGCGTCAGACCTCTTGAACCGCCTTCCAGAATGCTTCAGTACTCATTGACTCTCTCTCACATCGGGCAACATCGGAGCATCGACTGCTCTCACGAAGCTTCTTGGCCATGTAGTCACGGACTGTTAAATGAAGATGGTGAGCATCCACCCCTCCAGCACAGAGAAAGGGAAGCTTGGTGGTAAATGATCCCATCTATTTTAGACAATATATCTGAGGCTGACTAATAAAGCGCTTGATACCCTTCCACCCTTTGTGTCACGTCATATGGCTCTCTTCGACTTCCTTTGAATCAGAATCATCTAACATATCTAGATATTCAAGGAGATAGTCAAGGAAAGCAGTCAAGAGACCAGATTCAGGATTTTCTTCGAGTATTCCTCCCAAGAGGGTAGGATCTTCAACACTAGGGTGAACTTCCTCCCACTTATTGTTCTCGGTAGCTCCTTCTCCAACTTTCGGTGCCACTCCATCATTATTATCATTGATATCGACTAATATGTTCTCATTGAGTGATTGGGTCGGCTCGGTTTTGGAACTATGTCCGGAATGGGCCAACACATTCTCCATTGAATCACTCGTCGATATCATGGATTCAGCAGCCCGACGAGCCTCCAATTCTCTGATTACTGCACAATCAAGGAACACTCTGATCAACTGATCTCTCCAACAGTAAATACCAGTGTCTATGTAATGAACATACAAGAGCCCAAGGCATCAGCATCCGGTGTTCGAACTGCTATAGGATATGTCATTGTAGGGGATCCCCCATCACTTGTTAGCTCAATAATGGGCATCGTATCCCCATCTTGTTCTATTGGCACCTCCTCCCCCCTTCGGATGGAGCCTCTTCTTCGGCACCAGCATGCACCAAAGAAGAATAAAGAGATATGATTTATGGTTACAATGGAAAAAATCAAATGGGGGAGGATAGATAATGGATGAGATATTCATTGAGTAGTTATTTATGTATACATCAGAGCCAGGGATATTTCAATTATCCCGAAGGCTCCCTTGGTGGGACGACCCTTGAGACCCTCTACCTTTGAGACCCTCTTCCCCTTCACCTCTTCCTTCCACTTCTCCATCACCTTTACCTTCCACCTTCTCCTCTTCCGTCTCACTGCCCTCCAGTTCCACATTGTTGTCCTCATCATCTGGTAGCATCATGTCTATATCATGCTCCTAGAAGAGCATTATCTTCACCACGAGGGGTGGTTTCTCATGCCGACCTTGCTGGAGTGCATATGCATCCATGGCCGTCATGTACGCGTTTCGATTATGGATGTTTACACTGTCATTAAACCGGATGAGTCTAACTTCTAGTAGCTGGATTTTGTCTCATAATATCTTTTTCCAGAGGGCTTAGACATCCATCAACTATCGTTGGGTAAACAATCCAACCATAGAGTCTGGAAGATTGTATCATCAAAAGGTAGAAGCAGATTTCTTACTTTCTTTTTGGTAATTTCTCTGAATGATTTATGATCCCTCTCCCCCTAGGTGATGAAGGTGCGACCATGTCTTGCGACGTTCCCACTACTGTAGTCCCAGCCTATGTATGCCTGGTTTCCTGACTTGATTCCAACCTTTCCTCCCCAACACTGCCATTTCTGCTCTCTCACCGCCCCAGTTCTACAGTGGCTAGCTTGAGCTACCAGACTCACTTACGTAAATGTCCCTCAAGGTATGGTAAGACCAAATTTTCAGCATAATCTATCTAGAGACCTGTATCGACTCCAGTGGGATGGGGGGGGGGGAAGGTAATGACGTCACCAGTGCCATGGGAAGTGAACATCAGCCACATTTGGTGAAGAATGCATGGATGCCTCTCCACCTGTACATCAATATACACTTTAATCAGCATTCGCTTGAGGCATACAAACATCCTGGAAAATCATGACAGCATGTAGGGATCACAAAGGATCTTACCATCAATAAGGGCCACAATCACCCCCACCTCTAATGTAACACCCCGATATTTTATGAAAATTATTCTTTTTGATTTCATTGATGTATTTTTTTGTATGCCTCACCAAGATTTTCTTGTACTATAAAGAACACCGTATTAGCTTTCAGTATACGCAACCCTATTCTTGGCTCGTGTTACTCACAATTTCACGTTCGTTCTGTGGAAATTATTCTATGCAACATTAAGTATATATATTTTTTAATGTATAAATAAAATAAGTTTTGATTTTGTTATACGCAATACCAAACAGATCCTTCACTACACGCAACTCTGACATGGCTAGCATTACATGCAATCACGATCTTCAATGATAGTGTGTGTTGTACGCAATACCGAGTTTCACTAAACAACGATATGTTATTAAAATTTTTTATAAACTAGTTGTTATGATTAGTAATATCCACTTTTTGAATTTTTATAAATTTAATCTTTTAAAATGGACTTCATTTTTGGATTTGGAATATTGAAATTAGCCTAGGGTGAATTTTTTGTTATTTTTCTGAAAACTTTCAATTTTTGATGAAAACGGAAAACACTGGGTTACTATTTAAAAACTGAATTTCTTACATAAATAATTATTTATTTTATTTACCATGGTTTAAAGTAAATAGGGTAATTAAGTATAAAAATGTTATTATTATTACCCTGACGCATGTCCTAATTCTATTGGACAAGTGTAATTCCACCAAAAACAACCTTAGGAATAAAATATTATCATTTAGGTCCACTTGTATTAGATTAGGACTTTTATTATTATTTTCTTAAAAGAAGAGTTAAATGAGTTAAAATCAATTTTTAATAACTAATTTTTTTTTTAAAATAGGGTTATACATAATATAAAATCTACCATAAATATTAATTAGAAATCTAAAAATATTTCCTAAATAATTTTATTTTATTTATAATTTTTAGAAATTACATAATTTAATTTATTTATGACACAATGATGATGCATTAATTACCTCATTAATGAAATATTAACATAGTTGATATTTTAAATAACCAAATAAATGTAATTTGAGTCTTTTTATGAATTACACTAATTTTCAAGGTTAATATGACATTTTAGTATTGATATAATTAATTGTTTTTTGAACTAATCATACTGTTATGTTTTTTACAAAAATCAAGTACCAAATAGTGTCAAAATTGACCAAAAATAGTATTTAAAACAAATATTATATAATTAATTTTTATTCTATTTCTAAAAATATATATTTCAGCCAAATGACATAGATAAGGTCATATGAATTAATAATGAACCTCTTGGGGTTCGTTTGGCTTTTTATAGTATGTTTACTAAATATATAGTGTATTTATTTTAAGCAAAGACCTCTTTTAACTGGGTAGAGGGAAACCCATTAGATAGCCTGAAGGCCCAGTGGGCTTTAGCCCATTACATAGACCATAGGCCCATGTTTTTGCCCAATTTACATTTTATGAATAGTAACCCGCCTGCTACAGTACCCACACAGTACCGCCGCCGCTATAGTGCCATGCCGCCGCTATAGTACCCGTTGATGAATAGTACCACCGCTGCTCTAGTACCGCTACAGTACTGCTTCAGTAACCTGCACCCATTGGGTTTTGAACCCCAATTTTTCATGTAGGATTACGGGGTGCTTATTACTAAGCCAAACCCCAACTACATTAACCATACAGTATATGAAAATAAAAGACATGGTAAAAGTTAAATTATTTTACTTAGAGTTAAATCTAAATGATAAGGTTAAAATAGTATCTTAAACATGTCTAAAACGTATTAGTTGAGAGTATTTAGACCCATACCCATCTTAGATTATAAATAAATCAATTTGGAGCTATTAAAAACCGAATATGACTTTATTATAAAATAATATTTTTTGTTTTTCCTAAGGTGCCCCACTCCTCCCTTATAAAAAGGGAACTCGTTCCCTCTTCTATTCACACCCTTTTGAGCATTGAAGATCAGCCTAACCCTGCCCATTTCTATTCTCCACTTCTCTAGAAACCTTTTGGAGGTTATTTTCTTCTCAAAAGACCAACTCTAGTCCCTTAAGATGAAGTTTAAAGGAAGTGCGTCGAAGAAGAGGTAATCTCTTCTACCGATTCTTTCAAGTTTCTTTCTTCTTCAACTCCCTCTTATTTAGTTGTTTCATTATGAAGTAATAACATCAGTATCACTAACATAATTATATGTTATTATATATTTGAAACAACCCCATTTCACCTTCTATCCATCCTACGAAAAATGAAATCCCCGCGCGTGCGTACGTACGGAATACCGTCTCCACGCTGTGGTGGAATCTGTTTTTCCAACACCACCTTACATGGATGGGTATAATTGTGTAAAAATAACTATATATGGTTATTATAACATCATACTGATTATGATATATTATAGCATCCACTCCAATTCTATTCAATAATTATGGGAACAATATCATCGCTCGTGCGTACGTACGGATTACTGTCTCCATAAACACGATGAGATTCATTTTCCATGATTAACCATTCACGTATGATTATAAAGTATATATAATAAATAATCATGAAAGATATTACATAATAATGAAACTATATTTGTGTACATATATGTTTCAATTACTTATTTCCATTTAATTCAATAAGGAAACAAAAACAGCGTTCATGCGTACGTACGACCTACCGTCTCCATGAACGGTGTATTTCATTCCATTTATCGAACTGTCATATATATTTATATTCAGAATATATATTATATATAAAACATTTTTACATTATGGAATTAATTAAATCAATATATAATTAATAATATCAAGAACAACATGTCGAAACATGTACGGTAAATGAAACGATTTTACCCAAAACACTATTTTAACATGCAATTTACAAAAGAACAGGAAATATAAAGTCATAAGTGAACCATATATGATATCATAACAATTAATATGATTCTATAATAAGTAAATGAAAGTATTTAAATCATTATACAGGAGTTTCAGATACATACGAAGCATATCAGTCATAAGGTAAGGGATAACTATTCCAATCTCGTTTTTATCCGAGATTGTTTATTCATAAGTATTTACTGGGGTTATATTTATCATTAATTTCCCTGTTTTATAAAATGGTTTCATGTATGTTTAAAGTACTTTTTACCCATTTTTAACTTTTACCACATGTAATGGAAGGAATATTTCTATTATTTACAATACAAGGATCTTTTTGACTTTTTTTGACAAAAGTACGAGGAGAATATTTGTTTATCTTATACGGCATGAACAGATTCTTACGATATCATAACGCCTTATTTTCAAGAATCATACTCTAAAATATTTCATTAATATTTTCAACAAAATCATTTTCTTTTAAAATTTCACAACATTTTGTGAAAAGAAAATGATTTTGAAGGAGAAAGGATATTTTCCTCAATAATTCATTTCACGTGTTTTGTCAAAACTAGTTTCCATCTAAGATAACATTATTTAGTATGATTATTTTTAAAGTTTAATGTCTATATGATATACATGGTTTCATTTTTCTTATAATGAAAAGAAATCAATTTGTTTTATATGGATTATGTTATGATGGGATGATGTTTATGAAACCCATTTTATTCTTTAGGTTATGATGAATGATTTATGTTTATGTTGTGGCACACGTAAGAATGATTTCATTATGAGGTGAGTGGGACCTATATCTCCCTCCATTGAATTGGGTAAAGATTTATATCTGATGAGATAGACATGGATAGAACGACAAGTAAATCCGGTTCAGTAATACAGGGCTGGAATGGCTAGTAAACCCGGTCCAGTATGGGACTTTATCTACTAAGATGGCCTTTGCCGCAATGTCTTGGATACTATGGAAATCATATCATGTGCTTAATGTTTTTCCGCAATTAAAAGTTTTATTCCCATTCTATTTTATCATGATTAATGTTCTTTTATGATCTATGCCTTATGTACTGCAATGTTTTATGTCATTGCTCAAGATTTTGATGTTTAGATTTTATGCTCATGTTTTTACATTCAAATGTCTATATATTGTGTTATGTTCTCTATGTTTACCCTTACTGAGAATTTGATCTCACCATTTTTATGTTTTATTTTCCCCAGGATATAAAGAAATGTTTTTGGTAAAAACAAAAGGGTAAGATCTTTATGGAATATGTTGAAGATCATTCACAATGATTAGAAGATTAAGTTCCGAGTTTCTAAAGACACTAATCTATTACGGTCTTTATGTGTTGGTTTTTGTTATGTATTATGTATTCCTCAAAAGTAATGTAATGTCCATGTATGTCACGTTTTGGGTCTCTACAGTGGGTATCAAAGGAAAGGTTTAGTTATCCTTTGGAAACTAAGATGTGAAATCTTTAGTGAAATCGCTAGTGATATTTCTAATGTATGTCTAGGGATGTCACTAAGGATAAGTATATTTATAGGTTATAGTCCCAGAATTAAGGTAAAGATCATAGAATGAAACCTAAGATGTTATATATTGACGGTACTCACCTTTTATTATGTTGTTTTCCCTAACATGATTTTGGCCTCTCACGCTATTCTTTTTGGGTTTTAGAAAATGGCTGGAAACATGAAGATTCACGATAATGGAGGATATGATAAAAAATGGAATGATATTCTTCATGAGAAACCAAATGAAATTGGATCTAGAAGTCCACATATCGTTATTATGCCTAATCATAAATCTGATAATATGATCAATAATCTCATCTTTGGTAAGTTTCCTGACTCAGCTAATAAGAGAAAGATGGAGTTTCATGATGATCATAGAGGAAATAAAGTTCAATTTCCATCATGTAAATCATGCGGTAAGAGGAATCAAGAAGAATGTTTAAAAGGAACTAGAAGATGCTTTGGGTGTGGAAAAGAAGGACACAAAGCAAGTAATTGAAAAGGAAAAGGTTCAGTTAACACCATGGACAAGGATAATGGTATTGCTAAGACATCCAAAATAGTTAAATGTTTTAAATGTGGAATGTACGGGAATTATGCAAACTGATGCTCTAAGGGAAATTATCTTGAAGAGAATCAGCATGGTCGTATGGGTAGTATTTATGTTGATGATGATGAATAGACTAAAATTAAAATATGAGTTGAAATAATTGTTGAAGCTCGGTCAATGGTATAAGAAGGTGGTGGAATGATTTTATGTTTATCAAGAGTAATGTTATATCGGTAATTTAATGGTACTATGGAATAAAGAAACATCTAGGGATTATTACACTATTATTTTTCTTTGAGTACTTGAACATATACGTTGAATGGTAACGGTAACCATGAAAGGGTTTTCAGATATTTTTGGAAAGAAGATGATATACACATAATGATGGGATAATGAGAAAATGAAATGAGCTCATGACTGATATAAGGAAAAAGTTATATCCTGGTTTGAGTAAATAGAAATTTTTGTATTTTGGTATGTGGAAAGAGATAACATTTGAATGCATTCATGTTTTCACTAAGGTTCAATGGGTATTCATTTTTTCATAAGAATACATGGTTAAGGTATTCATATGTTTGTAATGTGACCAACAAGATATATCATATGATATATGGTGATAAATTATGGTATTCACATGCTCGTTAACTGACATTTCTAGAAATTATTTTCTTTATACTATGAACTTGGAATGAAGTATTTTAGATCAGCCTAATGATTGGAATGGATTATGTTGGACATAAGTTAGTATTGTTTAAGGCTAGAACTATTTGATATTATATTTAGAAGGTTATAATAGTATAGTTTTAGAAATAGGACAACCCATAGGACGAGAGACAACCTGTTGCGTCGGACAAGGATGCGGGAATTGAACGCACAACCAAAGAACGACAGGACTTTATCGCCTACCTTTGGCCTACAGGAAGTCCCAGGTTAGTAGAAACTAGTTTTAGTTTATTAAGAGGTATGATAGATGAAGTATAAGTCAATTTTAGGAAACATATAAGATTAATCTCACCATATATGGATTTATGTATACTTGATCACTTTTTCTAACCTTTTCTTTGAGACAGATGGAATGACCCATCATTCTATTACATGATCTGCTAACACATCAAGAAAGACAAATTCATCTTCATTTATTTAAGAGATGAAGTGGAAAATGTTCAAGGCTCGAGAAAAAGTATGATGGTACCGAAATAAAGTATGTATTTTTTCTAGTTCAAATTTTTCACCTTTAGGGAAATGATCTTGAATGCGAAAAATTCTGTCATAGTGTCCTCATATACGATGAATCAGATCGTAGCTTAGATCATCAATAATTTATGGCTTTGTGATTATTGGCTTTTTCATAGCCATGTTCTCTACCACTCTCCATCAGACCTTGATGGATAGATTTCTCTTCCATATCCATATTTTCACCTATGTTCTCCTATGTGGAAACCTAGTGATGAGTTACTTTGGGTATTCGTTATGCTAATAACGTTCCTTTTTAAACTGGTCATTTAGTATTCCTTTTTATGATGTCGGTTTCTATGAAATAAACTTTCAAGTAGAAATCAATTTTTAACCCTGAAGAATTTTGAGGGCGAAATTCATTTTAAGGGGGGTAGAATGTAACACCCCAAGATTTTATGAGAATTATTATTTTTAATTTCTTTGATTTATTTTTTTGTACGCATCACCAAGATTAGATTGTACTATATGCAACACCTTATTAGCTTGCAGTATACTCAACACTATTATTGGCTCGTGTTACACATAATTTCATGTTTGTTTTGTTGAAATTATTATATGCAACATTATGTATAGATTTTGTTTAAGGTATAAATGAAATATGTTTTGATTATTTTATACACAACATCATACGTATCCTTCGCTACACGAAACCCTGACATGGCTTTCTCTACACGTAATCACGACCTTCCAAGATAGTGTGTGTTGTACACAATACCGAGTTTCACAAAACAATGATATGTTATTAAAATATTATATAAACTAGCTGTTATGAATAGAAATACCAAAATTTTGAAATTTTATAAATTTAATCTTTCAAAAAGGACTTCATTTTTGGATTTGAAATATCGAAATTATCCAAGGGTGATTTTTTGGTATTTTTCTGAAAACTTTCAATTTTTGATAAATTGTGAAAAAACTGGGTTACTATTTAAAAACTGACATTTTATTTAAATAATTATTTATTATATTTAAATTCATTTAAGGTAAAAATTTATACATAATACCTATATAAGTTCAATGTTATTAATTGGAGTCATTTTATAATAATTTTAGACATATAAAAATTTTATTGAACTTTTCACCGTCTTTTACCCACCTCCTAGGAGAATTTGAAAATTTACATAAAACATAATTTTACAACTTATGTGTGTGGAATTTTGAAAATTATAGAGACAATGTTAATATCAAGGTGTAAAATGTAGTTCAATAAGGAAAAAATATGTTTTGGTGAATAGTAACTTTTTACTTTTATTTACCACGGATAAAAGTAAATAGGGTAATTTAGGGTAAAAATGATATTATTATTACCCTAACACATGGCCTAATTCTAGTGGATAACTGTAATTCGACCTAAAACAACCTTAGGAATAAAATATTATCCTTTAGGCTCACTTGGATTAGATTAGGACATTGATTATTATTTTATTTAATGAAGATTTAAAATAGTTAAAATCAATGTTTAATAACTAAAATATTTTTAATATAGGGTTATACATAAGATAAATTCGATTATAAATATTAATTAGAAATATAAAAATATTTTTTCCTACATAATGGAATTTTATTTATAATTTTTATACATTAAATAATTTAATTTATTTTTGACACAATGATGATGTAGTAATTTCCATATTAATGAAATATTATCATAATTGATATTATAAATACCAAAATAAATTTAATTTGATACTTTTTTTGAATTCCACTAATTTTAAAGGTTAATATAAAATTTTATTATTAATTTAATTAACTTTTTTAGAACTATTCATGCTGTTATGATTTAAAAAAAATTAAAGTACCAAATAGTGTCAAAATTGACATAAAATAGATTTTAAAACAAATATTATATTATTAATTGCTATTATATTCCTAAAAATCTAACGGTCATCCAAATGACATAGATATGGTTTTATATATTAATTATGAACCATTTGGGGTTCGTTATGATTTTTATAGTATGTTTGTTAATCATATAGTGTAAGAAAACAAAAAGACATCGTAAAAGGTAAATTATTTAACTTAGAGTTAAATCTAAATGATATGGTTAAAATAGTAACCTAAACTTGTGTAAAACCTATTGGTTGAGAGTCTTGATACCCATACCCATATTATATTATAAATAAATCTATTTGGAGCTATTAGAAACCGAATATGACTTCATTAGAAAATAATATTTTATGTTTTCCCTAAGGTGCCCCTCTCCTCCCTTATAAAAAGCGCATCCCTTCCCTCTTCTCTTCACACTCTTTTTAGACTTGAAGCTCGGCCAACCCCTGAAAATTTCTCTTATAAACTTCCCTAGAAACATTCTTGGTGTTTGGGTCTTCTCAAAATACCAACTCTAGTCCCTTAAGAGGAAACTTAAATGAGGTCCGTCGAAGAAGAGGTAATCTCTTCTAACGATTCCTTCAAGTTTCTTTCTTCTTCAACTCCCTCTCATTTATTTGTTTCATTATGACATAATAACATCAGTATCACTCACATAGTGATATTATATTATAAATATTAAAGAACCCCATTTCACCTTCTATCCATCATATGGGTAACGAAATCACTGCACATGCGTACGTACGGAATACCATCTCCACGATGTGGTGTATTCGGTTTTTCCAACACCACCTTACAAGGATGGGTATAATGGTGTAAATAATAACTATATATGGTTATAATATCATCATAATTATTCTGATATATTATACCCTCCACTCCAATTCTATGCAATAATTATGGGAATGATATCATCGCTCGTGCGTACGTACGGATTACCGTCTCCACGGACACGATGAGATTCATTTTCCCTAATTAACCATTCAAGTATGATTATAAAGTATATAAAATAAATAATCATGAAATATATTACATAATAATGATATTTTATTTATGTAAATATATGTTTCATTTACTCAATTCCATTTAATTCAATAAGGAAACGAAAACAACGTTCATGCATACGTACGGCCTACCGTCTCCATGAACAATGTATTTCAATCCATTTATTGATCTATCATATATTTTTATATTCTGAATATATATTATATATAAATTATGTTTTAAATTATTGGATTAATTAAATAAAAATATAAGTAATAATATCAATAAAAGCATGTCGAAACACGCACGATAAATGAAACGATTTTTCCCAAAACACTGCTTTAACATGGAATTTAAAAAAAGAACGGGAAATATAAAGTCATAAGTGAACCATATATGATATCATAACAATGAATATGATTCTGTAATAAGTCAATGACATTATTCATAACATTATACAGGAGTTTCAGATACATACGAAGCATATCAGACATATGGTAAGGGATAACTTTTACAATCTCGTTTTTTATCCGAGATTGTTTATTTGTAAGTATTTAGTGTGGTTATATATATCATTCATGTCCATGTTTTTTAAAAATGGTTTCATTTATTTTTAAAGTCATTTTTACCCATTTTTGACTTTTACCACATGTTATGGCTGGAATCATTCTGTTGTTTACAATACAAGGAACTTTTTGACTTTTATGAAAAAAGTATGAGGGGAATGTTTTTTTAACATATACGAAATGAATAGATTTTTACAGTTTCATAACGCCTTATTTTCAAAAATCATACACTAAAATATTTCATGAATATTTTCCAAATAATCCTTTTATTTTAAAATTTCATGGCATTTTTTTAATGGAAATTTATTTTGAAGAAAATAGGATATCTTCCTCAAGAATTCATTTCATGTGTTTTGTTAAGAAAATTTTCTATCTACAATGACATTATTTAGTATTATTATGTTTCAAGTATAATGTCTCTATGATTTACATGGTTTCATTTTTCATATGATTAAATGATATCCAATTGTTTAATATGGATTATATTATGATGGGATGAGGTTTTTGAAACCCATATTATTCTTTGGGTTATGATGAATTATTTATGTTTATGTTGAGGCACACGTAAGAATGATTTCATTATGAGATGGGTGGGACCTATATATCCCTCCAATGCATTAGGTAAAGATTTATATCTCATGAGATAGAATTGGCATGAACGGAAAGTAAATCCAGTTAAGTAATACAGAGCTGGAACAACAAGTAAACCTGATCTAGTAAGGGAATTTGTCCACAATGATGGTCTTGGAAGAAATGCCTTGGCTACTATGGAAATCATATCATGTGCTTAATGTCTTTCCACAATTAAAAGTTAGATTCCCATGCTATTTTATCATTATTAATCTTCTTTTATGATCTATTCCTTATGTACTACATTGTTTTATGTCATTGCTCAAGATTTTGATGTTTAGATTTTATGCTCATGTTTTTACATTCAAATGTCTATGGATTGTTTTATGTTTTCTATGTTTACCCTTACTGAGCATTTTAGCTCACCCTTTTTATGTTTTCTTTTCCCCAGGATAAAAGGAAAGGTTTTACGTAGAAAATCAAAAGGGGAAGATCATTATGGGAGATTTTGAAGATCTTTCACCCTGATTAGATGATTATGTTCTGAGTTTCCAAAGACACTAAACTATTACTGTCCTTTTGTGTTGGTTTTTGTTATATATTAAGTATTCTACAAAAGTAATTTTATTTCCATGTATGTCAAGATTTGGGTCTCTACAGTTGGTATCAAAGTAAACGTTTAGTTAACCATTAGAAACTAGGATTTGAAAAATTTAGTGAAATCCCTAGAGATATTTCTATGGTATGTCTAGGGATGTCCCTAAGGATAAGTATACGTATAGGTTATAGTCCTAGAATTACGGTAATGATCTTAGAATTAAACCTAAGATGTTAGATATCAATGGTACTCCTCCTTTATTATGTTGTTTTCCCAAACATGATTTTGGCCTCTCATGCTATTATTTTTGGGTTTTAGAAAATGGCTGGAAATAGAATGATTCACGATAATAGAGGATATGATGGACAATGGAATGACATACTTCATGAGAAAAAAAATGAAATTGGATCTGGAATTCCACATATTGTCATTATGCCTAATCAGAAATATCATAATAAGATCAATAATCTTATCTTTGGTATGTTTCCCGACTCAGCTAATAAGTGAAAGATGGAGTTTCATGATGATCATAGAGTAAAGAATGTTCAATTTATATCATTTAAATCATGTGGTAAGAGGCATCAGGAAGAATGTTTCAAAGGAACTACAAGATGCTTTGGGTGTGGAAAAGAAGGACACAAAGCCAGTAATTGTAACGAAAAAGGTTCAATTAACACCATGGACAAGGATAATGGTATTTCTAAGACATCAACAACGGTTAAATGTTTTAAATGTGGAATGTATGGGCATTTTGAAAACCAATTCTATAAGGGAATGTCCCATGAAGAGAATCAGCATGGTCGTATGGGTAGTATTTATGTTGATGATGATGAAGAGACTACAAATAATATGTGAGATGAAAGAATTTTTGAAGCTCGATCAATGGTATAAGAAGGTAGTGGAATGATTTTTTGTTTATCAAGAGTAATGTTGTATCAGTAATTTAATGGTACTATAGAATAAAGATACATCAAAGGATTATTACACTATTGTTTTTCTTTGAGTATTTGAATGTATACATTGAATGGTACCGGTAACAATGAAAGTTTATCCAGGTATTTTTGGAAAGAAGATGATATTTGCATAATGATGGGATAAAGAGAAAATGAAATGAGCTCATGACTGATATAAGGACATAGTTATATCATGGTTTGCGTATATAGAAATTTTGGTATTTTGGTATGTGGAAATAGTTTAATTTTGACAGCATTCATGTTTTCACTAAGGTTCTATGGGTATTCATTTTTTCAAGAGAATACATGATTAAGGTATTCATATGTTTGGAATTTGACCAATAGGATATATAATATGATATAAGGGGGATAAATGATGGTATTCACAAATTTATGTCTTTGTGATTATTGTCTTTTTCCTATCCATGTTCTCTACCACTCTCCATCAGTCCTTGATTGATATATTTCCCTTCCATATCCTATTTTCACTTATGTTCTCCTATGTGGAATCCCAGTGATGAGTTACTTTGCCTATTCATTATGTTTTTAACATTCCTTTTTAAACTGATGATTTAGTATTCCTTTTTACAATGTGGGTTTCTATGAAAGAAACTTTCAAGTAAAAAACCCTTTAAACCCTGATGAATTTTGAGGGAGAAATTCATTTTAAGGGTGTAGAATGTAACAACCCGAGATTTTATGAGAAATATTATTTTTAATTTATTTGATTTGTTTTTTTGTATGCTTCACCAAGATTAGATGGTACTATACACAACATCGTATTAGCTTGCAGTATACTCAACACTATTTATGGCTCATGTTATACACAATTTTAAGATCCTTTTGTGGAAATTATTCTACGCAACATTAAGTATATATTTTGTTGAATATATAAATGAAATAAGTTTTCATTATATTATATGCAACACCAAACAGATCGTTCACTACATGCAACCCTGACATGGCTTGCTTTACATTCAATCATGACCTTCCACGATAGCGTGTGTTGTATGCAATACCGAGTTTCACTGAACAACGATATGTTATTAAAATATTATATAAAAAAGATGTTATGAATATTAATACCCACTTTTTTAAATTTTATAAATTTAATATTTCAATATGGACATCATTTTTGGATTTGGAATATCGAAATTAGACTAGGGTGAATTTTTTGTATTTTTCTGGTAACATTCAATTTTTGATGAATAGTGAAAACACTCGGTTACTATTTAAAAACCGACTTTTTATTTAAATAAATATTTATTTTATTTAAATAAATTTTAGCTCAAAATTGATACATAATACCTATATATGTTCAATGTAATTCATTGGAGTAATTTTATAATAATTATATATATATAGAAATTTTATTGAACTTTTCATTGTCTTTTACCCATCTCATAAGAGAATTAGAAAATTCACATAAAACGTAATTTTACCGCTTATGTGAGTGGAATTTCAAAAATCCTGGAGACGTGGTTAATATAAAGGATTAAAGAGAGGTTCAATAAGGTAAAAATAATTTTTGGTGAATAGTAACATTTTACTTTTATTTACCACGGTTAAAAGTAAATAGGGTAATTAAGGATAAAATGATATTATTATTACTTTACACATGTCCTAATTATATTGGATAGGTTTAATTAGACCAAAACCAACCTTAGGTATAAAATATTATCATTTGGGTCCTCTTGGATTAGATTAGGACATTTAGTATTATTTTATTTAATGAAGAGTTAAAATAGTTAAAATAAATGTTTAATAACTAAAACATTTTTAATATAGTATTATACATAAGATAAATTTGACTATGAATATTAATAAGAAATATGAAAAGATTTCATACATAATGGTATTTTATTTATAATTTTTAGACATTAAATAATTTAATTTAATTTTGACTCAATGATGATGCAGTAATTACCTTATTACTAAAATATTATCTTAACTGATATTATAAATACCCAAATAAATGTAATTTGAGACTTTTTATAAATTAAACTAATTTTCAAGATTAATATGACATGTTAGTATTGACTTAATTAAATTTTTTTGAACTAATCATGCTGTTATGATATTCACAAAAATCAAGTACCAAATAGTGTCAAAATTGACATAAAATACTTTTTAAAACAAATATTATATTATTAATTGTTATTATATTCCTAAAAATCTACAGTTTGGCCAAATGACTTAGATAAGGTTATATAAATTAATAATGTACCACTTGGGGTTTGTTTATATTTTTATAGTAAATTTATTAACCATATAATGTCAGAAAATAGAAAGGCACGGTAAAGGTTAAATTATTTAACTTAGAGTTAAATCTAAATGATTAGGTTATAATAGAAACATAAACTTGTCTAAAACCTATTGGTTGAGATTCATTCGACCCATAACCACGTTATATTCAAAATAAATTAATTTTGAGCTATTAGAAACCGAATATGATTTTATAATAAAATAATATTTTAAGTGTTTCCTAAGGTGCCCCTCTCCTCCATTATAAAAAGGGAACCCATTCCCTCTTCTCTTTACACCATTTTCAGCCATGATTCTTGGACTAACACTACCCATTTATCGTCTCCACTTCCCTAGAAACATTTTGGAGGTCTTGGGCTTCTCAAAAGACCAACTCTAGTCTCTTAATAGGAAGCATAAAGGAGGTGCGTCGAAGAAGAGGTAATCTCTTCTACCGATTCTTTCATGTTTTTTTCTTCTTCAACTCTCTCTTATTTAGTAGTTTCATTATGAAGTAATTACATCAGTATCACTCACACACTGATATGTAATTATAAATATTAAACAACCCAATTTCACCTTCTATCCATCCTACGGAAAATGAAATCACCTCGCGTGCATACGTACAGAATACCGTCTCCACGCTGTGGTGTAATCTGTTTTTCCAACACCACCTTACATGGATGGGTATAATGGTGTAAATAATAACTATATATTATTGTTATAACATCATACATATTATGATATATCATACCATCCACTATAATTCTATTAAATAATTATGGGAATGAAATCATCGCTCGTGCATACGTACGGATTACCGTCTCCACGAACACGATGAGATTCATTTTCCATGATTAACCATTCAAATTGGATTATAAATTATATATAATAAATAATAATGAAAGATATTAAATAATAATTATACTCGACTTATGTACATATATGTTTGATTTACATAATTTTATTTAATTCAATAAGGAAACAAAAACAGCGTTCATGCGTACGTACGGCGTACCTTCTCCATGAACGGTGGATTTCATTCCATTTATCGATCTATCATATATATTTATATACTGAATAGATATTTTATATAAATCTTGTTTTACATTATGGAATAATTAAATCAAGAAATAAGTAAAAATATGAAGAACAAAATGTCGAAACATGTATGGTAAATGAAACGATTTTACCCAAACCACTACTTTATCATGGAATTTACAAAAGAACGGGTAATATAAAGTCATATGTGACACAAATATGATATCATAACATGAATATGATTCTATAATAAGTCAATGACATTATTTAAATAATTATACAGGAGGTTCAGATACATACGAAGCATATCAGACATAAGGTAAGGGATAACTTTTCCAATCTCGTTTTTATCTGAGATTGTTTATTCGTAATTACATACTGGGGTAATATTTATCATTCAGGTCCCTATTTTATAAAAAGGGTTTCATGTATGTTAAATGTCCATTTTACCAAATTTTCACTTTTACCACATGTTATGGAAGGAATCTTTCTTTTGTTTACAATACAAGGAACGTTTTGACTTTTCTGACAAAAGTATGAGGAGAATGTTTTTTAACATATACGGCATGAATGAATTTTTACAATTTCATTAAACCTTATTTTCAAAAATCTAACTCTACAAGATTTCATGATGATTTTCAACAAAATTCTTTACTTTTAAAATTTCATGGAATTTGGTGAAAAGAAAATGATTTTGAAGAAGAAAGGATATTTTACTCAAGAATTCATTTCAAGTGTTTTGTCAAAACTATTTTCCATCTAAGATTAAATTATTTAGTATGGTTATGTATCAGGTATAATGTCTCCATTATTTACATAGATTAATTTTTATTATGATTAAATTATATCCATTTGTTTTATATGGATTATGTTATGATGGGATGATGTTTTTGAAACCCATTTTATTCTTTGGGTTATCTTGAATGATTTATGTTTATGTTGTGTCACATGTAAGAATGATTTCATTATGAGATGGGTGGGACCTATATCTCCCTCTAATTCATTGGGTAAAGATTTATATCTCATGAGATATACATTCCTAGAACGACATGTAAATCCGGTTAAGTAATACAGGGCTGGAACGGTAAGTAAACCTGGTCGAGTAAGGAACTTTGTCCACTAAGATGGTCTTGGCAGCAATGTCTTGGCTACTATGGAAGTCATATCATGTGCTAGTTGTTTTACCCCAATTAAAAGTTTTATTCAGATGCTACTTTATCATGATTAATAATATTTTATGATCTATTCCTTATGTACTGCAATTTTTTATGTCATTTCTCAAGATTTTGATTTTTAGATTTTATGCTCATGTTTTTACATTCAAATGTCTATGGATTGTTTTATGTTCTCTATGTTTACCCTTACTGAGTATTTGATATAACCCTTTTTATGTTTTCCTCTCCCTAGGATATAATGAAAGGATTTAGGTAAGAAAACAAAAGTGGAAGATCTTTATGGGAGATGTTGAAGATCTTGCACCATGATTAGAATATTATGTTCTGAGTTTTCAAAGACACTAAACTATTACGGTCCTTGTCTGTTGGTTTTTATAATGTATTATGTATTCCAAAAATGTAATGTAATGTACATGTAGGTCATGATTGGGGTCTCTACAGTTGGTATCAAAGGAAAGGTTAAGTTAAACTTTGGTAACTAGGATGTGAAAACTTTAGTGAAATCCCTAGAGATATTTCTAAGGTATGTCTAGGGATTTCCCTATAGATAAGTATACTTATAGGTTATAGTCTTATAATTATGGTAAATATCTTAGAATTAAACCTAAGATGTTAGATATCGATGGTACTCCTCATTTATTATGTTGTTTCCCTAACATGATTTTGTCCTCTCACACTATTCATTATGGGTTTTATAAAATGGCTGGAAATAGGATGATTCACGATAATGGAGGATATGTTGGACAATGGAATGATACTATTCCTTAGAAAACAAATGAAATTTGATCTGGAAGTCCATATATCACTATTATGCCTAAACAAAAATCTCATAATATGATCAATAATCTAATCTTTGGTAAGATTCCCAACTCAGTTAATTAGGGATGTATGTAGTTTCATGAGGATCACAGAGGAAATAAAGTTCAATTTCCATCATATAAATCATGTGGTAAGACACATCAGGAAGAATGTTTTAAATGAACTGGAAGATGCTCTGGGTGTGGAAAATAAGGTCACAAATCCTATAATTTTAAATTAAAAGGTTCAGTTAACACCATGGACAAGGATAATGGTATTTCTAAGACCTCAACAATGGTTAGATGTTTTAAATGTGGAATGTACAGGCATTTTGAAAACCAATTCTCTAAGGGAAAGTCTCATGAAGAGAATCAACATGGTCGTAAGGGTAGTATTTATGTTGATGATGATGAAGAGACTACAAATGATATGTGTGATGAAAGAATTATTGAAGCGCGGTAAATTGCATAAGAAGGTAGTGGAATGATTTATTATTTATCAAGAGTAATGTTATATAGGTAATTTAATAGCACTATAGAATAAAGAAACATCTATGGATTATTACACTATTGTTTTTCTTTGAGTATTTGAAAGTATACGTTGAATGGTACAGGTAACAATGAAAGGTTATTCAGATATTTTTGGAAAGAAGATGATATGCACATAAGGAAGGGATAAAAAGAAAATGAAATGATCTCATGATTGATATAAGGACAAAGTTATATCATGGTTTGAGTATATAAAAATTTAGGGATTTTGGTATGTGGAAATAGTTAAAATTTGACTGCATTCATGTTTTCAATAAGTTTCAATGGGTATTCATTTTTTCAAGAGAATATATGATTAAGGTATTCATATGATTGGAATGTAACCAACAAGATATATCGTATGATATATGAGGGATAAATGATGGTATCAAATGCTCGGGAGATGATATTTCTAGTAATTCTTTTCATTATACTATGACCTAGGAAAAAAGTATTTTAGATAAGATGAATGATTGGAATGGATTATGTTGTACATAAGTTAGTATTTTTTAAGTCGAGAAATTTTTGATATTATGTTTGGAATGTTATAATAGTATAGTTTTAGAAAAAGGACAACCCATAGGATGAGAGAAAACTTGTTGCGTCAAACAAGGAAGCCAGAATCGAACCCACAACTGAAGTACGACAGGACTTTATCGCCTACCTCTAGCCTATAGGAAGTCCCTGATTAGTAGAAAATTGATTTATTTTATTAAGGGGTATGATAGATGAAGTTTAAGTCCATTTTAGGAACCATATATTATTAATCTCACCATATATAGACTTTTGTATATTTGATCACTTCTTCTACCCTTTTGTTTGAGACAGATGGAATGACCCATCATTCTATAACCTAATCTATTAACACTTCAAGTACGAAAAATTCAACTTCATTACTTTATGAGATGAAGTGGAAATTATTCAAGGCACGAGCAACGGTGAGATTGTACCAAAATAAAGTATGTATTTCTTCTAATTCAAATTCATCAACTTTAGGGAAAAGAACTTGAAAACCAAAAATGTTATACTAGTGTCCTCATATACGATGAATCAGATGGTACCATAGATCATCACAAATTTATCACTTTTTGATTATTGGATTTTTCATATCCTTGTTCTCTACCAACCTCCATAAAACTATGATGGATAGATTTCTCTTCCATATCCATATTTTCACCTATATTCTCTTATGTGGAAACCCAATGATGAGTTACTTTGGGTATTCATTATGTTTATAATGTTCCTATTTAAACTGATGATTTAGTAATCTTCTATATGATGTGGGTTTCTATGAAAGAAAATTTCAAGTAGAAAACCATTTATAACCCCGATGAATTTCGAGGACGAAATTCATTTTATGGGGGGTAGAATGTAACACCCCGAGATTTTATGAGAATTTTTAATTTAAATTTCTTTGATGTATTTGTTGTACGTTTCTCCACGATTATATTGTACTATACGTAACACTGTATTAGCTTTCAGTATACTCAACCCTATTCTTGGCTCGTGTTACACATATTTTCAACTTCGTTTTGTGGAAATTCTTCTACGGAACATTAAGTATAGATTTTGTTTAATGTATAAATGAAATAAGTTTTGATTATGTTATACGCAACACCAAACGAAGATTTCACTACATGAAACCCTGACTTGGCTTTCTTTACAGGCAATCACTACCTTCTATGATAGTGTGTGTTTTACGCAATACAAAGTTTCACTAAACAACGATATGTTTTTAAAATATTATATAAACTAGTAATTATGAATAGTAATACCCACTTTTTGAAATTTTATAAATTTAATCTTTCAAAATGGACTTCATTTTTGGATTCGTAATATCGAAATTATCCTCGGGTGAAGTTTTGGTATTTTTCTGAAAACATTCAATTTTTGATGAATAGTGAAAACACTAGGTTACTATTTAAAAACCGAATTTTTATTTAAATAATTATTTATTTTATTTAAATACATTTTATGTGAAAATTGATACATAATACCTATATAAGGTCAATTTAATTCATTGGGGTCATTTTATAATAATTTTAGATATATAAAAATTTTATTGAACTTTTCAACGTCTTTTACCCACCTCCTAGGAGAATTTGAAAATTTACATAAAACATAATTTTACCACTTCTGTTAGTGGAATTTCAAAAATCTTAGAGAAATGGTTAATATAATGGAATAAAATGTGGTTCAATAAGATAAAACTAATTTTTGGTGAATAGTAACTATTTTCCTTTATTTACCACGGTTAAAAGTAAATATGGTAATTAAGAGTAAAAATGATATTATTATTACCCTAACACATGTCTTAATTCTATATGATAAGTGTAATTCGACCAAAAAACTACCTTAGGAATAAAATATTATCCATTAGGTCCACTAGGATTTGATTAGGACATTTATTATTATTTTATTTAAAGAAGAGTTAAAATAGTTAAAATCCAAGTTTTATAACTAAACCATTATTAATATAGGGTTGTACATAAGTTAAATTTGACTATAAATATTCATTAGAAATGTAATACGATTTCTCCATAATGGAAATTTATTTATAATTTTTAGACATTAAATATACTAATTTATTTTTGACACAATGATGATGCAATAATTAATTTATCAATGAAATATTATCATAATTGATATTATAAATACCCAAATAAATTTAATTTGAGACCTCATATAAATTAAACTAATTTTAAAGGTTAATATTACATGTTAGTATTGAATTAATTAACGTTTTTAGAACTAATAATGTTGTTACGAGTTTTACAAAAATCAAGTACCAAATAGTGTCAAAATTGACATAAAATAGTTTTTTAAAAAATGATTATATTATTAATTATTATTCTATTACTAAAAATCTAAAGTTCGCAAAAATGACTTAGATAAGGTTATATACATTAATAATGAACCACTTGGGGTACGTTTTGATTTTTATAGTAATTTTATTAATCATATAGTGTAAAAAAAACAAAAAGACATAGTAAAAGACAAATTATTTATCTTAGAGTTAGATCTAAATGATAAGGTTAAAATATAAACCTAAATTTGTCTAAAACCTATTGGTTGAGAGGATTTCGACCCATCCCCACCTTTTCTTCGAAATAAATCAATTTTGAGCTATTAAAAATGGAATATGTCTTTATTATAAAATAATATTTTATGTTTTTCCTAAGATACCCCTCTCCTCCCTTATAAAATGGGAACCCCTTCCCTCTTTTCATCACAACCTTTTGAGCCTTAATGCTTGGCCGAACCCTGCCCATTTCTCTTCTCCACTTCCCTAGAATCATTCAAGAGGTTTTGTACTCTTAAAAAGACCATCTCTAGTCCCTTAAGAGGAAGCATAAAGGAGGTGTGTCGAAGAAGAGGTAATCTCTTATACCGATTCATTCAAGGTTCTTTCTTCTTCAACTCCATCGCCTTTAGTTGTTTCATTATGAAGTAATAACATTAGTATCACTCACATACTGATATTTTATTATAAATATTAAACAATCCAATTTCACCTTCTATCCATCCTATGGAAAACGAAATCACTGTGTGTGCAAACGTACAGAATATCGTCTCCACACTGTGGTGTAATATGTTTTTCAAACACCGCCTTACTTGGATGGGTATAATGGTGTAAATAATAACTATATATGGTTATAATATCATCATAATTATTTGGATATATTATACCCTCCACTCCAATTCTATTCAATAATTATGGGAAGGATATCATCGCTCGTGCGTACGTACGGATTACCGTCTCCATGAACACGATGAGATTCATTTTCCATGATTAACAATTCAAGTATGATTATAAATTATATATAATAAATAAGAATGACTGATATTACTTAATAATTATACTGGATTTATGTACATATATGTTTCATTTACTTAATTCCATTAATTCAATAAGGAAACAAGAACGACGTTCATGTGTATGTACGACCTACCGTCTCCATGAACAATGTATTTCATTCCTTTTATCAATCTATCTTAAATATTTATACGCTGAATATATATTATATATAAATAATTTTTTACATTATGGAATTTATTAAATCAATATATAAGTAATAATATCAAGAACAACATGTCGAAACACCTACGACAAATGAAACGATTTTACCCAAAACACTGCTTTAACATGGAATTTACAAAAGAACGGGTAATATAAAGTCATAAGTGTACCATATATGATATCATAATAATGAATATGATTCTATAATAAGTCAATGAAATTATTTAAATCATTATACATGAGGTTCAGATACATACAAAGCATATCGGACATAAGGTAAGGGATAACTTTTCCAATCGCGTTTTTATCTGAGATTTTTTATTCGTAAGTATTTACTGGGTTTATATTTATCATTCATGTCCCTGTTTTCCAAAAATGGATTCATGTATGTTTAATTTCCTTTTTAACAATTTTTTAATTTTACCACATGTTATGTGAGGAATCGTTCTTTAATTCACAATATAAGGAACTTTTTGACTTTTCCGACAATAGTACGAGGGGAATGTTTTTTATCTTATACGGCATGAATAGAATTTTACGGTTCCATAACAACTTATTTTATAGAATCATACTCTACAGTATTTCATGAATATTTTCAAAAATATCCTTTTCTTTTAAAATTTCCTGGCATTTTATGAAAAGATAATGATTTAGAAGAAGAAATGATATTTTCCTCAAGAATTCATTTCAACTGTTTTGTCAAAACTATTTTCCATCTAAGATGACATTATTTAGTATGATTAAGTTTCAAGTATATTGTCTCTATGATATAAATGGTTTCATTTTTCTTATGATGAAATGATATCCATTTGTTCTATATGGATTATGTTATGATGGGATGATGTTTATGAAAATCATTTTGTTCTTTGGGTTATGATGAATGATTTATGTTTATATTGTGGCACATGTAAGAATGATTTCATTATGAGATCGGAGGGACCTATATCTCTCTCCAATGCATTGGGTAATGATATATATCTCATGAGGTAGAAATGGCTGGAACGGAATGTAAATCCAGTTCAGAAATACTGGGCTGGAACGGTAAGTAATCCCGGTCCAGTAAGGGACTTTGTCCACTAAGATGGTCTTGACAGCAATGCCTTGCCTACTATGGAAATCATATCATGTGATTAATGTTTTCCCATAATTAAAAGTTTTATTCCCATGCTATTTTATCATCATTAATGTTATTTTATGTTCTATTCCTTATGTACTGCAATGTTTTATGTCATTTCTCAACATTTTGATGTTTAGATTTTAGGCTCATGTTTTTACATTCAAATGTCTATGGATTGTTTTATGTTCTCTATGTTTACCCTTAATGAGCATTTGATCTCACCATTTTTATCTTTTATTTTCCCCAGGATATAAAGAAAAGATTTAGGTAATAAAACCAAAGGGGATGATCTTTATGGGAGATGTTGAAGATCTTTCAGCATGATAAAGAAGATTTTGTTTCATGTTTCCAAAAAAACTAAACTATTACGGTCCCTGTGTGTTGGTTTTTGTTATATATTAAGTATTCTGCAAAAGTAATGTAATTTCCATGCACGTTAGGTTTGGGGTCTCTATATCTGATACCCTGGAAGTATTCCTTTTTCTCTAGTGATCCTTTCCCATTTTCTATTATATGGCCAATTGGGGTGGGGATGAACTAAACGTAAAGTTGGCATGATTGCTGATTCTGATCCTTACACCCTTCTCGTTGAGCGAAAATTACATGAAACTTAAAATGTTCAGTAAGGAAGGTCACATGCTATTACCTAGAGGACGAATGGAATTCAGAAAGGTATACATGCCTCAATGAGCTACGACCCATCCATGAAGGACCTGGATGGGACCAAAAAACCTCCTTGGTGACCCTCCTATCAAAATTCTCCCGAGAATGGCGTAAAAACTGGCTAACACGGGGACTCTTAGATTGAACATCTAATTGGAGGCCATGATTTCAGCCATCAACATGGTCGTTGGAAAAAATACCATCCTTCTGACCCTCACTGGTAGGAGGCACCCGCTTAGGAAGGTTGCGTGAAATCTGGCATACCGGACGGTCGGGTCCCAACTATCATCTATATAGTTTCCCCATGATTCATATTCCCCTACCTCTAGGATCATCCATTAATATCCACTTTTCCTTCTCTATACAGCAGGCAAACACCGCGTTCCTCACCACAGCCTATTGACTTCCATATCTCTTGGCAGAAACAAGATAAACTATGTTTTGTAGGAGATATGCTTCAAAATGTCCTTGAGCCCCAGCCTCTCCTTAGAGAGCTCTAACAGATGCCTTGATTGGATAGGTGTTTGTGATCGGTCTCCCGAGATGTTCCTCATCGGAAGGAACTCATCATACTGATTCCTATCTAAAGGAATACCCCCAATGCAATGAATGTACCAATGGATAATACCTACTGCCCCATAGTGAAGATGGATGGTATTGGTATCAGGTGACCATCGGGTAAACAGATTTGTACCACGCTCATGCTGACGGTAGAAATGAAACTACGACGTCCACACTACCTCAAACAATCCGAAGTGCTGCATTTCGGCCCCAAATTTATCACACATCCAGCATACCCAATACACTCAGGCCCATTCACTGGTGAACATGCATCCAAACCGCAGATCCCAATCCTGCAACCAGCCTTTAGTTTCATCAGTAACACTCTATCGGAATGTACTTGCGTAATGGGCTGGATAATCCTCTCCGACCGGGTTGCTTCCTGATATAGTCTTGGTCTTGCGATTTATGATAGAAACATCTATATGCCTGGTTTCTCTGGATAGATGGAAATTTTTAGTTATATTATATTGAGGTAGGCCATCCTCATGGGTCAGCCATGACCAAGGTGTGTCGACTTCAAATCGTGGCACATGTACCTCCTCCAAAATACTGAGGTACAATATCAGCAAGTGGTCAGAGAGTGTATACTACTTCTAGGATGGGGTCAACATGTTGAAGAGTGTATGGTTTATAGATAAGATCTTTCGGGTGTCATAAACCACATGGTTAGAAACTATCTCAGCCCTTAGAGCGGCGAACACAGCTTCTCTCTCAGCTCTAGCCCGATTAGCAGCTATTTTCTTCCAGTGAGGTCTCAAGGAGTCAGCGTGAGAATAATGATATTGTGAAAAAAATCAGTATGTGGTGTGAAAAATGAGGATTCGACACAAAAAACATAGTTAGTGGCACAAAAAACCATGGGTCTGCACATAAAACAATGGCTGAACTCGGGAAATTATGCACAACCAAAGCGGTTTTTTTGCACGAGACTGGGGAAGTTTTTCTAGAGGGAGAGCTTAGGACTTTTCATACGATAAAAAACCATATGGAATGTTGCACCCATGATGTTTATTATAAGAACACAACCTGGTTTACATGTGTGTGGGAAAAGTGATTTTCATGCCACTTCTCGGGTGTACACGTATCGACGGGTTTTGGAACGTGCTGACTCTATAAAGTTAATTATCTTGGCGTTTCCCTCAGAATTCGACCATTGCATCCCTTCGCCGATCCTATTCCGAGTGGGAGGGGGTGCATTTTTAGTCGCTAGAAATCGCTCAAGGGATTAAGGAGGTTTTGGCGCACCAATGCGAAGACATATTTGGAATCGGTGATCCATTCCAGGGGCATGGAAGGGTTGTGCGAAAACATTTCAGGGGTGCGCGAAAAAAATATCACCCACACCGAAAACAATGAGATCCGACGTATTTTTCCGTGTAGGTTCAGAATCTATCGCACCACTGACCATGGGGGTGGAAATTTGTTCGCGGGGGGGGGGGGGGGGCACCCACATTGGTAAACATTCGCACTGCCGACACCAGCCAGCCATCTTTCGCAAGGACATGTTTCCACACAGACCAGTTTCCACGCAGACCAGTTTCCATGCGGATCAGATAACCCCGAGAGCCTATAAATAGAACAGTGACCCTTCAACTTCCGATGGCAGAAGAATACAAATCATCACCCCAGAGTGAAAGCCACTTCTTTTTTATGCAAAAGATGGATTTTAGTTACGAGATTTTCGTGATAGAATGCCCAAGGGTCCGCCATTGAGTGAGACCAATCTGGCTTAACCCTTGTTTAAATCCCTTTGATTCTGGTCCCCTATGCTCAATCTCTTCTGATTGCATGAAAACTATTCCAATTGTGCACAATCACTTCCAATTGTGAGCAAACATTAATCCTTGTGCGCAATCCCTTCTAATTGTGTGAAAATCATATTCATTGCATTTAATCCCTTCCAATTGCATGCTAACCTGATTCATTATGAAAATACCTTAGAATTGTGCACAACCCTTATTCCTGGTGCGCAATCATTTCCAATTACACGCAACACTTATTCCTTGCACACAATCCTTTCTAGTTGTGCACAAAACCATGCCCCCACTTTGCACACCGACCAGTTCACTTCTGCGAAAGTGTCTCAATTGCGTGCCGACCCAACATTTTCCATGCAACTATTCCATTTTGCAAGAAAGACTCCCTCCTTATGTGAACATGTGGGATTTCTCTCTTCCGAACAACATTTTCGGGCACCTCCCATGTCCAAAACATCTGTAGCACACATTGTTTTCTTGTAAAATCCTCCTGTCTCGTACGAAGTAACATTAAAGTCCCTTGTACGATACTTCCCATTACATTGTTTCACCTCATGCTCTTTCTCATAGGCATGCTAATGGATATTTCATCTTCGCATAGCCATGCTAACATGGACCCCCAATAAGATCACCTCAAGACACTCACTAGTCATGGCAGTTCATGTCCCTTCTCCTCACTAATGTGTAGAGGGTGCCGGTTATGTAAGTTATAGGGGTGCAGAGTGAACCCACCTTATCCGAGATGGAAGACGTTAAAATTAAAAGCCCCATTATTCTCATTACATGACATTAAACTTTGACCTCGCCCTATCCCTCGCACGTAGGGTGCCCCATCTCGGACATTCACTACACCCACTAGTCTCCACAGGATGGAAATAATTTTTCACATGGAATGACATCTTCTTTATCGGAGCAATGTATATCCATGGGGAAAGGGAAACAAACCTAGTGTAAGCCCCTATCATTCCTTGCATGATACAGCACCCCTACTCCTCCTCTCATCCTGGGTGCCAAATCCCTTTAACATTTGGCTTTGTCAACACTTGGGCCTCCCTCATGGTGTAAGTCCCACAATCCTTTACCGTGGGCTGTGAACAACGTGGACTCCCCTGTTTCCTCTCTGGTCCACTACCTACACAGCAGCCTTAGTCTACTTCCCATGGACTCACCTTTCTAGATGTGATTATCAGGTCTTTGATTTCACTTGTTTCTCACACCAAGCATGACTCTCGTGGGCTTAGAGAAAGAATCAAACATTACATACTATCCGGGAAGCCTAGAGTGTAAGCCCCACAACCCACCAACCTGAACGACATTGACTTTGATCCTTACCAAGGCAAGATATATAGGAAGCCTCCCTGAGGTTCAAGACCAACTCCGATTGGTCCCAGATCCCTTAACGTCGGTTCACCAACAACTTGGACTGCATCAGAACGTAATCCCCTAAATGACCCCATTCTTGAACTACGAGTTCATTGATCCTTGTCTTCTAGATAATGTAGGTATGAAGCCCTCCTGAGGTTCAAGCCCCATACCTGGTCGCTCTGACCACCTTCATGTCGGTTTTCCCAAACCCACCTAATCTACGTGGACTTTGATCTTTTCCATGGAGAATTACGTAGGAAGCCTCTATAAGGTTCAAGACCACCGTCAATCTGGGACCCCGGTCCTCTTTTACATCAGTTCAACCCAGTCCGACATGACGTTAAACTATGGACCTCAATCAGTGGTAAGCCGTTGTTTCTCCAGTCAGCTGTAAGCTGTTGCACCCACATCAACTACGTAGACTTTGATCCTTGCAAAGGCAAGGTACATAGGAAGCCTCATTAAGGTTCAAGCCCAACGCTCGTTCACTAGGAACTCCTTCACATTGGTTTTCCCACTTCACCTGAACCACAAGGTCTTTGATCCATGCCAAGGCATGGTATGTTGGAAGCTTCAATGTGGTTCAAGCCCACCATCCATCTGGACCCCAGGTCCTCATTTGTGTTGGTCCACTGACCCCCACCCTATATGAACTACGTGGGATTGATCTATGTCTCATAAGTAGGGTATGTAGGAATCTTTCATGATGATTAGCCCATCCAGTAGTAAGATGTTGTGACCTCAATCAGTGGTAAGCCATTGTGACCCCATCTAGTTGTAATCCATTGTGACCCTATCTAGTGGAAAACAATTATGAATTCAATTAGAGATAAGATGGTGTGTCACTTATTTAGTAGAAATCATTTATAATCCCCTTTGTTGTGACCCTCAACTTTGGTATGTCCAAGTGGTTTCAGACCAACTTGTGCTGCTAACCATGCATGAGCCCCATAAACATCATCGGGTTGTCGTCCTATGTGTATGCCCCAATTCATGTCCATTTCCTGGTATTCCCTTCGATCCTATACGTTTCGGGAACATCATACCCCAACCCATAGGATCCACTTTCTTCAGGTCCAATACATGTGTCCATTCTCATGGCACACCTCCTTAGGTGTCCCTTCACCCTACCGAACATTACGAACTTTGATTCCCTACCATAGGAATATGTAGGAAGTATCCTTGAGACTAAATCCCAACATTACTGTTGTCCTCACGACGGTTTCATCCCATTCACCTCCAACATTAGTTAAACACTCCATCCATCTAGATTCTTATCGGAGCCTCCACATCCCGATGATGTCACGATAAATCACCTTCTATATCAATGATCCTTTGACTGGTTTCACCAATATGATCCACTCTAATAAGTTTTATGATCAGTCTAATCCATCTCCGCTAGACGTTAAACTTGCAGCATACCATTTTTTAATCCTAGTATGTTGAGGAAAATCTCATAGACATGCCTAGGGCATACGATTAATCACATTCGACGTGGGATGCCTCGGGCTTCCACTCCCTTGAAGAGCCCTATAATAAGGGGATGAAACCCAGACGTGCCAGTTTCTCAGTGTCCAGACACCCCAGAGATGGCCAACATGACTAATCCCTAACTGAAGGATGGGGCCTTGACCAGAACCTTTGGAATGTCACGAAAAAAGTAGTGTAATTAACTAGTTTCCATGATGATATGGCAGTAGGATGAGTTTCACGAAGAATGTCTTAATTCTGTAAGGGGGAACCAGACCTGATGACGAGTTCTGAGGAGGAATCCCCATATGGAAGATCTGAAATCCAATCTTCCAATTTTGATCAAGGAGAAAAAGTCCTTGAGCAAGGAATGTATGATTCCTTCCTTCGGAATGCGGAAAAGTAGGGGAACAAAATAGCACCGCCATACACCAACAAGATGGACACGTGCACGCCGATGAAAGCATCCGAAACATTATGTTTTGAACTAGATTTCAAAAAAACATATATTTATTATAAATGAGGTATCAACGTGTGGGACGAATTTCAATACTTAATTTATGTAAATTTTATTTCACTTTAAATTTTTTTGAGACACATGTCATATTCACCACTTATTTATTTTTTGTGGTTTTTATAATTCCCATGAATTTATATTATGATTATTATCATGAATTCTATTTCGGTTTAGATATCTAATTTAGGATCTCCCATGGGCGGGGTATACTATTCAAAAGATAATAATTTAGTAAGGGATATTTTCCAAATTGGCTTTCCATGAGATGTATATTATGTTATGTAGAAATATTCTTTTTCGACGTGTATATATATATAGGATTTTATACAGAGTATCATTAATCAATCCATACTCATGATATTTTACGTGTAATTGTATGATACTCATTCATGGGGATTATGAATCAATTTTGACAAAGTGGTAAATATTACATTTTATAATATGGTTACCTTTTAATCAAGTGAATATAGGGTGAATGTAGTGAGTAAACTGATTCATAATATGACCACTATAACTCATATTCTATGAAATAATATTGATGATTTGGATACAATGGGTTTGGAATAAGATGGACTATAGATGTATTGTGATTCTTAAGTGTGGTAATTTTTTATAACAAAATTGAATAGGAATTAAGTCATGTATCAGACCTAAGGGGACCTTTAACATAGTGACAAAGAAACTGACTCCCAGTCAGTTCCTGAGTTTGAGAAGAAACATAAAATAATGGTTGTTGGGTATAGATTGAGGAATGGAAATATAAAAAATGTTGTTTCTGTGTAATTATTCATCATCCAAATGAAAAAAACTAACCAAAAGAAAGAATGCCCCAATAATAGGAATCCCATGGTCACAAGATCTTGTGAGAAACTAATGAAATATGAGGATTAGGAAATTATGGGCTTAGTGGGGGTTCATTAATGAGGAATTATTAGGGTTCCAGCTAAAACTTGCTATGAAGAGGTTGAGGTAGCAAGGGAAAAGGACTTCGGGCCGCCCAAGGCCTTCAGGCCAGTAAGGCTTTCAGGCCACCTTAAGGACTTTGGACCACCTCAAGGCCTTTAGGAAACCTTAAGGACATTGTAGAACATGAAATAATGCTTAAAAGGACCATGCTAAATCATCAAGGACCAAGCTCTAGATGAGGATTCGGAGTAGGCACATTCACCAGAGCAGAGCTATTGGATTTGGAATAATGAGAGGGTATGGAAATTTCTATTGGGACTAACCTATGATTGCATTGGATTCCTAGGAATACATCTATAAAATGATGGAATTCTGAAATCATGATGTATATGATGGGGATGGTAAATTCCAGGTAGTTATAGTTTGGTTTATATCATCTAATTCTTATAGGTCATGTAATTTCACAAAGACTATGGTCCATGTAAGGGTTCACATCAACCGTTAAAATGGGGGATTAAAATTAATTAATCGATATATAAGTCTTATAGGAAATTTGGGTCCTAGTACACTCTTTGATATCCTTTGTGTTACAAGGGCCCTCATATATTCGTTTAATGGTGATAACATTCCTTGAGAATCATATATCCTCTGTCCAAAACTCACATTTATTATACCATTCATATAGCATGTCTATAATTGTCATCATGAGGGTTGTCTTCATGTGCTCTTCATGTTCCTCCCTTCATATCGATTATATTATAAAATCAACTATAAATTTTTCCATATATTTTAAAGGTAATATCTAAATATAACATTCATTAGGTCCATGAACATTGAGGGGTCATTAGTTTTTCCGAAAGGCATCACTATTAACTCATAATGTTCATGCCTTATTCAAAATATATTCATGGTAATATCTGTATTCCCCACATTTAATTTGTAATATCTTGAATGAAGGTCCACAATAGAGAAATAATTTCCCCTTATAGTTCATTGGAAAAGTCTTATATCCGTGGAATGGGATACCTTTATTATTATTATTTTTTGAGGACCTGATAATAAATGCATAGGTGAATCAATCCCTTATTTTGAATCATTAAGAGGACCGATGAACCCATAGTGAATAACTAGATATCATAAAACCAGTGCATATATTATCTTGTTATGTATTCTTTTGTTCCTCCAAATCAACGGTTTCTTCTTTATATGGTGTATTTGATATAGGTAGAGATCTTGGAATATAGTAATTTGATAACTCTCCCTCTTCGTTAGGGGGTAGACCAGACAATTATTTGGGGACACATCAGTGTAGTCCATTATAATGGGAATTTCATTGATCATGATCATCTTTTTTATCTCAATCATTTGAGGTAGATTTACTATCTCATATAGACATCATATCGACAATTGACATGATGATTCTATAAGAGCTTCATTCTTCTCTATACAAATGTACAAAATTTGATGATTCTTTTAGATGCGAAGAGTGATCTCCCTTTTTATATAGTTGATGTTGTTGTTGTATTAAGATAGATAATCCATGTCCAAAATATCATCAAAATCTACTGAAAAAAGTAAGACCATATATTATGTGATATTAGATGCACAAATATTAATGGGGGAGGATTTATATGCATTGGATACAATAATTTTCTTATATTTTCTTCAAGTATATAACCCAAACTCTATATTTTGATGTGGTTTTTGAATAGTTATACAAAAATTTCATGAAATAAAAGAATGTGTAAAACCAGAATAAAATATTATATTCAATATTCATGAATGAAATACCAGTGTACATTTCACCATATAATTTTTAGTCTCCACCTCTACAGTAGTGAAGTCATAAACATTCCATTGTTCCTTTAGATTTAGTGGCTTCTGATGCTGATTACCCTTGATAAATAGAGGTTTAGTACATGGGATTGCATTGTTTCCTTTATCTCTATAGTTTAAGCATTGAACTATAGGTTCTGATCTCCTTTACTGCATAACATTTTTCTCCATCCTCATGTCTTTATGACATTTATGATCTTAGTATACTACTCTCCGGCACTTAAAAAATTATTTGTCCCTCTGATGAAATTTTCATAATGTTTCTTCTAGAGAAATCACTTGTCAATGTTTTATATTTCTTTCCACCAATATGATAAAATACAACAACATGAAAATCCATCATTCAATTAATATATCTATATACAAGTGAGCATTCTACAAACTATATCTCCACATTGAGAGAACATTGTTCGAATTCGTCATTACTCTTAAAGCCTGAAATTTCTTGAGCCTTTTGAAGGAGTGGTATTAAACCACAAATTAATATACTAATTTTTATATCATTGTTGATAATAATACCCAAATCATACCATTAAAACCATTACAAAATTTCTTCATAGCCAAGGATAGATTCAACTACCTTTTTTTCTCCTCTAATAATTATCTATTCATCTTTGTAGGAAGAGTTCAATGTAAATTCTTATTTTGAAACATTATCTTAATGTCATCCCCATTCATCTCTTGATTTTTATCCATTGTATTCATGTCTTTTAAAAATAATGACCATTGATCAACATATCCTTCTTGATGACAAATAGTTAGAGTTACCTTCTTCATCTATGAGTAATGAGTCTGATTAAATATATCAATCATCGAGATGACTAACTATTCAATGACTAGTGGATAAAATTATCCACAAAACATCAGTCTTTATTACTTTATAAATGATTCAATATCCAATTTCTCACTATTAGGTTAAATAAGAAATTACAAATTGTTCTGGTTATTGCTCATAGATCAAGACAAATTAGTAAGAATCTCCATGAAATTTTGATTCCTACATCTCAATGAATGTGGGATGTCATTTAGGAAATCATTGCATTATCCCTCACATATTTTTTTGGCTTGGTTTATCATTTTCCCACCAATTTCCTAAATGAAAATGTTTGGCACAAATTAGATATAAATAATTCATGAATTTATAATTGATTCCATTGTAAAATTAAGTCTAAAGGAATATATTTTTGGAGGTCTATGTTTAAATTTTTTCTAAAAAAAATATCCTTGGGGGATTACATATATATAGTCTCTTATTAAGAGGTTTCACTAATTTTATCTAATCAAAATTCCCAAATTAAAAAAATCATTCATCGATACCATCTATAGCGACCATTCATTTTGTTACATGATAATGAAATCATTTTAAAAATGAAAAACATAAGAGTTTTACAAATTAAGGAGAAACTGGTTTCATTCCATGGAAAAATTTGACTTATACATAACTATTATGAATAAAAGATAAACACTTTTTAATTCCTTATTCTATAGTTTCTTAGTTTCCTTCTCATTATCTTTATTACAAGTACTATCCTTGGGATATACATCAATGATATAGATGAACAATAATCACAGTAAAAGGACAGATAAGAATGCGAATCAATATAATGTGGGGTAGGAATAATAATTATCATAAAAAATATGTATAGGTCATCATCATAATCATAATAGGAAGTATTTGATAAATTCAAGGATTGTGGGAATGTATAAAAATAAATCACCATGTCTTAGTGCTCAACTACAACACAAAGTTGTGAATAAAGGTAGAATCCTATTCATGCATAACATATGTGTATCATCATAACATCAACACATTAAATAAATATAGAATAATGTATTCACATATTTCACATTATCTCATGAGATACAACATATTACACAATGAATTGGAGTGCAATATAATTTCAGGTAAACTTGTCACATAATACATTTAACATAATTAGCCTTTCCAAATTCGATGTCTATCCTATGGATGGTAATAGAGTTTTATGATAATTTCATAAATTATGAATTAATTCATATACCATTTGGCTCCCAAACTACAGGAATAACATACATTTTATAACCTTCACCAATCCAGAGTGAAGATAAAACAATCTCAAGAGAAGTATAATATGTGTATTTAGAATGAAAAGTTCATCTGAAAGAATCATCGAATTAATAATAAAAATATATTGGAAGCATTTATAACCCATTAAATAAATGATAAGTAATGGTTAATTTTATTTGATGAATATTAAATTATCATCAATACTAAAAATTGGGATGAAAGATGGCTGACCCAATGAATGTAAAATGGATTCGAGAATCCTATTATCGTTTGTATGAATACATTTTCCCCTTTAAAAAACATAATAATAATATTAGATTAATTAAATAATTAATACATAAGCTCTAAAACATGTATTTTAGTTCCTGATAATTTATTATGATTATTTATAGACATTATGATGAGTTTCAGATTTTAATTTCATCATTATAGAGTGTTTGTTTTGGTAGTTTTCATGATTGGTTCAATTGAATAAGATCATGTTTGATGTGTAAAATTTAATATAATTGAGATTTTTTGTTATTAACAAACCTCTAGATATTTTAATTATATAATATATCATTTGGTTATATAGGAAAAAATGAATCATTAGATAAAAAACTAAAGATAACAAATATGAAAATTTTTATGGTTTTTTGATCATCATGAACTAGATTCATTTTATTATTTTATAAAATGTATATAATTTAGTTCCATAGAATAAAAAAGGTTATGACATAAATTTATTGAAATGATTATAATATTTTAAATATTTCTATATTTGTGCATAATTTGTTTTGGTATGACGCATTACTAATAATTAATGTTTTTTAGAGATTAATATTAATCTTATCTTTGAAATATATGTGATAAAGTCATCTGAATCACTATGTTTCAATACACAACTAAAATATTTTGAGTAATTTGGGGATATTTATTTATTTAATGATATATATTTATACTTTATTATCACTTTATTATTTTTTATATTAATGTACATTGCGATGTATATTACCTTATGCTTACCATTTATGTTGTATCTAACATATAATTATAAGAATAATATTGTTTTATACATTCTTTGATTATGTGACCTCTATATTGTATATTCTAGTTTTGTAGGAATGATAATGTTTTAATTAATAATCATCATTTGGAGAACTAGATGAGATTGTGGTGGAAATTTTTTAAACGAAAATATTAGATCTTTCTAGTAAGTATATTTTCTTATGTTATTATTTTTTATGATAAATTAATCCATAATCTATAGAAAATGTATCTTTAAAGAAATTATATCAATGAATTTCTATTCTATTTCACTACTCTTTGGTATATGGTTCTATGATTTTTATCTTTATCATGGTCATTCACTTTCTTATCAACAATGATCTGTATCATTCTCCATCATTGTATTTAAATGATTTTTTATTGGATATATTTCTGTTCCTATAAATTTTCTCTTATTTAATAACCAAGTTTGTTTAATTCCAGATGATTATAAGATTATCTTTTCAATGTTTTTTAGATGATATCTTACCAGCCTTTTTTATTTTTTGAGATTAAAAAAATGTATTTCCAATGTCAAACACCTGATAACCAAACCATGATCAAATTCCAAGGATGAAAACTTTCATTTTGGTAGAATATAATATCATATGTTACTTAAAATAAAACAATGGTTTATAGGATACAATATAAGAAAAAACAATATTAATGACTCCCAAAAGATTATTATTTAAATATTATTGGTAATACGTTGACAGTGAATTGGTTGGTATATAAAAATAGTAAACACAATTTAATATATATATAATTATCATAATCTAACTAAAATTTTAATTTTTTTGTGGGAAATAAGAACCCGATATTTATTAACTTCATTTTATTACTCAAATTTAATTTTTCATCAAATAATGTTTCATATTTCTTCCAATGAGAGAATAATATAATTAATCTATGGATATTGTTAAATTTTATTTTGATAATTAAATATCATTTTTAAATTATAATGTCAAAAATATATTAGAATTATTTTTTGGGATTTTTCTGAGAAGATATAATTATCAATGAGTATGAAAAAATGAAATTTATAGTAATATATATTTTTATTAATATCATTAACAAAGTAAAATTATATATTAAATTATTATAAAAATTTAATTCTCTATTTAGATGTATACATAATCCAATTATTGTCCTTATAAAAAATTATATACATGAATTTTTTTTAAAATCATTTTTAAAATTATAAAGTAATTATCTAAAAACTATTTTTCATCATCATTTATAGGTTTAGTTTTAAATAAATTTTCAGAAATTATATGAAATGAATCCAAAAAATGGATAGGATATTTGGAATCAGGAGGAAAAAAAATTATTATATATTTTACATTTATTTCTGTTCAATGTGTATTGTAATAATAGTAAAGAATTAACACTACAATGGAGGTAAAATATGTTAATTAAGGGTGAAAATAATTTGATATGGAATAAAAAGTAACTCTATCAGGTGATTTAATTTTATTGAATGAGTTAACCACGTCCAAGATCATGAAACTTCAAAATATTTTACATGTTTCTTCATTTTTCAAAAATGTTGAAATTTATAATATTTAATGTAATAAAAAGTGGAAAATGTGATTTATTATGGTTTATTGTCATTAATACTTTGACATATAGAAATATTGAACTTATTTTAAGTTATAAATATATTTATATGATAAATTTTTTTTTCTATTGTAATTTATTTTAATTATGAGTAAAGAAAAACAGATATTAAATACTAACACAACCCTCACACAATAATTATTTATTAATAGGAAAATAAAATAAATTATTTGGAATATATAAAAAATATACAAAAGAAAATAATTTATTCCATGAATTTATTACAAAAAAATAACTTAATAGGTATATTTTAATGGTTTATATTTTAATATTATGTTTGTCCTGTTATTTTTTATATCAAATTAAGTAAATAGTTCTAAAAATATTATTAATGATATTTTATAATAAATAATAATTTTATGTTAATTAAATATAAATTAAAATCATATTTTTAGAAAATATATTTTAATAATGATTTGAATACCAACTGTATTCCATTTATGGTTCAAATTTCCTATTTGAAGTTTCTATATTAATCCCAAAATAGTTTAAACATTATTATCATAGTAATTGTAAAGAATGGAAGATGGGTTAAATAAAGAGATAATTGCACAGACCGTCTGTAAAATTTTTAAAATATTATTAGATGATGTGTTAGGGATTAATATTAATTTTATAGTGAAATCATTATCATTTGTATCTATTTTTACATGAATAATAATTTTTATTAATTTTTTACCTTATAAAATTCCTTGAGTACCCCTCCCCTCAGTTTTGAATGGGAACCCCAATCTCCTTTTCATTAAACATTATAATCATTTTTGTTTGGAAAAAAAAACTATCCAAAAACCATAATAAAATATCTCCCCAGGAAAACTATAATTATTTTAGGAATAACATGATCTTTATAGGTATTATGTTTTATAAAAAGGGAGGTTTTTTGAATAAGAGGTATAGTTCATAATCAAGTGTTTTGGTTTTATTTCTTCTTCTAACTTTTATTTTTTTTGAAAACATTCTGAAATTAAAATTGAAATATATAAAAAATAATTTAGTGTTATTGTGTTAATTTAATAACATGTTTTAATCTCATCTTGTATAAAATGTGAAAAAAATTGTGGTTCCTTTGAATGGTTGGAAACCGCCTCACGAAATAATATAATTCATTTTTGATCACCAATTATAATGGATGGTTATATTGATGGAAATAATTATTATATATGATATTATTTAATTATATATAATTATTAAAATATAATATATTATCTATAAACGTATATTTACTTTTATTGAAAACTGATAATTTAATTTGTGTATATGTGTGAACTAACCCCACTAAATACCGATATGATTCCATTTTCATGAATACATCACATGGATGATTTGTATATGTGAATTTCAATAAATAATATTTTACTTATAATATTATTATCATTCTAGAAATATTAATCAATACCCATCTTATTTCTATAATGATCATTGAAAAATGAAAAAATTACTTAAGCAGACGTACAACCTACATTCCCTAGGATTGTTGCATAATTAATTTTTCATAACCATAATTCATGTTTTGTGTTAAAAGTATAATTGATCCACAAAAAGAATTATTTTTTCTGTATTTTTCTTTGTAATGTTATGAGATAATGACCTATTTGATCATGGTCGACACATTGAATCAATTCTAAAATTATGAGACAAAAGACCTCAAAATAACCAACATGAACATTACATATGAAGTAATTATAAATGACATCAAAATAAATGAAATAAGTGGTTTAAGGAGAAGGTATTAATATTGGAAAATGATACTAATAAATAAAATAATTTTATTTAGTTTATTATATAAATTTTAATGTAAATTCATGGATTGAATCCACTTGAGGTTAGAAATTTTATCTCATGGTCTTTTATTTGAGGCATATTTTTTTTCTTTATGAAGCCTAATTATTTTATGAGGTTTATATAATATACATTTGAAATGATATATCATTATTATTCTTATTCAAGTGATGTTTACTCTTTAATTTTATGATATTCATTGATGGGTCTTATAATTAAAAACATAGGAAAATAGAAAAAGCTTCAGGTTACCATCACATTTATTTTTATATTTTTTTTATGTTAAGGGTTCTTTGAGGGGGATCAGGCATTATTAGTTTATAAAAATAATAATTTTATTATACTCTTTTTATGAATGTTTTTTAAATGTATAATTTCGTTTTAATTGATTCTTTATTAAATTAGAATACAAAAGTTGTTCATAAGTAGTATTGAACTTATATATTCATATAAACCCAAAATATTTCCCTTGAATATCCATATTTTCTAAACTTCATTAAAAAAATATTTATGAAAATATATATTTTATTAATGAAATTTACATTATCATTTAATTTATATGAAGTGTTTTTAATGGAAATTTATTTTTCATTTTCTTAATGGGTTACTTTTTACTCCCTTTTCAAATTTTTTGAAAACAATGATTATTTTTAGCATATACAATGTGAAATTATATTATATCCATCTTTAGAAATATTTTTCAATAATATTCCTTTATAATTTCTAGTGGTTATTTTGGAATAAAATTATTATCACTATATTTTATGTGTTTTCTTATAATTTATTTTCAATAAGTTAAATGGTCTTTCACTTGATCATTGTTTTCAATGATATTTTAATGGTATTAAAATTAATCCACAAAAACAGACCCTTAATGTCACTTACACTCAACTTGGGATGTTTTTTAATGATACAATCTATATTCTTTATTCTATGGGATTATTATACTCACTTGGAACATATTTCTTTTCCATAGATGAACCATTAAAATAAAAAATAATTAATATTATTATTTTCAAATGTGAAATGTTATAAATTTTTATTCATGAATGGTATACATAAATTACTGATTAAGAAAGGTGATACTGATAAAGATTATTCAGATGGTTGAGCTCCATTATATATCATCATGAGCATGTGGCACCGATCCAATAACTATATTTATCAAAACCCCATTATAGATCTGGGTGGAAGGGATAGCCCAATATTTCTTATATAAAGTGTGATCCCCATTATAGCTATCTAATGCATTTGTTAATGTTCCTTATCATTACAAGAATTAAGGAAGGATTTAAATGGTGTGGTTTCTGTTATACATTTTACTATGATCTAGTTATTTCTATCATTAGTTTTGAAGATAATGATCCAAGATAACGACATGTTTTTTATCCTTTATAAGGGTTTTTAATAATTCCATTGATCAATATTTACATAACAAGTCTCAGGATTATTGTTTTATAAAACTATTTCATTTCTTAAATGTCATTCCATGTTTCATTATTGATGATCAATGTGTTGTTGGGTATTAATTATCTATTGTTCAAGAACATTTATTATGTCCATATATACTTATTCTAGTATTATGATCACTATTGGAGTTTAGTTAACAATTCTTATGTTTACCATTTCTGAGCATTTTGTGTCTCCCTTCATATATTTACCATTTCCAAGGATTTAAAGAAGGATTTATGAATGTAATAGCAAAAAATATTGCAATATGTGAATATTTTAGCATGTGATTATATATATATATATATTTACTCTTTTATGTATCTATGTTTTATATATAAGAGTTTATCTGAATTTTAAAAAAATATATTCCTAAATTGCCTATTGGTATGTTAGTAAAACAATATTTGGCTTTCTTGTTGTATACAGTTATGGAAAAATTGGGTAATTTTTATTTGAACCATTTCAATAAAAGTAAAGTTTATATATTTTTTCACCAGAGTCAGGTGTGTTGGTTCAAGGATATTTCATAAAAAGTAGTTAACATGTTCTAATATGGTACGCTATATACAAGATCATGGGTAGGTGAACAAGGTAAATGCTAAGGCATAATTGTTAGTTCATTTCCAATGTTATATGTCTAATTTTAAAGTATATTATTATATTAATAGAATTGATCATTACACATATGTTTTTTTCTAGGGTATTTTTATTCCCATAATTGGCACCAAATTCAGTCATCAGTAATAATTTTATGGAACAAATGAATCCTCCACTTTGGATGATATTGTTGCATGTTCCCTTAATGATAAACTTTAGTCCAATACAGGGTGGGTTCTTACGAACCATCTAACACAAATATGCATTGATATCACATTCCATGGATCATGAAAATATAGATTGAATATCCCCAATAAAGTACATTTCTCACAATATTTATTTAGATTTTCATGTTAACAATGAGACACTATAATTTTAATCTTTAGAATTTTTTTGAATCAATTAATATCAATTCTCAATATATTTTGTGAATCCAATATAGTCCAGAAACAACCCTCTAATATAAAGTATCATGCATTATATTTTGTGGAGGAGATGTCTACCACTCGAAATTAGAGAGTAAGAATGTTTTGATTGTAATCCACTATGACTATAATGATAATATAATGTAAAATTAGATTCAAAATAGTATATTCCCACACCCATTTAATGAAATATTGATATATCATTTACACATTTGAGTACTCATAAGATATTCACATTCATGAAAACTTAATTCCTTAAATTAGACCTCTACATTATACGTAATTTCATGGATCTAAATACACCTCATGAAATAAATTATATTATACATGAATTCCCCAACAATAGAGAAGAATATTATACTAGTCATCCTATAACCATGCATTTGTAAAACTATGATGATCCTATTAAATTAATGTATCCAAATATGATCAAGTGAAAATTAAATTTTATGATTCAATACTTCATTGGATAGTTTCATAATTGATTTTGTTTTTCTGTAACTACTTTCATGAATGATTCTTGGGTGGATGAATGAATGTCGAACGGGTAGACTAGGGACTAGGAATCCTACAAAGGTGTGAGTCTCCATAACCAATTATCATTATATAATTTGTTTTTAAATTCCTCCAAAAATACAATGATATTGTTCTGGAATCCATGATTAGTGAGCCTATTACTTATTCCAAAATGGTGATACATGACTATTCAACATCCACATGTATTTTTAATACTAAAAAAGAACCTAACCCATATGGAACGTCTATCCATAAACTCCTAATTCAAAATCACCTAAAACTTTACTCTTTATTTTCCATCAATATCATGTTGATACCTCCATCATGGTATTAAAAATATAGGAAAAATTAGCTTTTTTTAATTTCATCCATGTGTATAAGCCATGTAAATCATTTATATATCATTTAATTTTTGTCTAATGTCTAGGAAGATAAATTTTAAAAAAAATATGATGTAATGATTATATGGTAAATATGATATATGAATATTATGGAATTGCATTAAATATATTTGATTAATTTTAGTTTGATAGAAGTAATATTTAACATAGATATTTGTTATTTATATATATTTTTATGGTGTAAATTATAAATGGAAATCTGTAAATTGTGGAAATGTAATATTATATTTCAGAAGAATTTATATTAAACAATATTTAAATTATTCTTTTAGTCATTTTTATTGGATTATTAATGGAATTTTAAAAGTGATATTCAATTTTGGGAACATTTAAAAAATAATAGATTATAATAGTTTTTCTGATGAAATTTTATATCGATAATTTATTATGATTATATATATTTTATTTCTTATACACTCATATTTAGTTTTTCTTATGAAATGTTCATAAATTTTGGGAATCCGATTATGTTGTGGGAAGGGAAAAAATATCAACTTTGGCATGGTCCATGAAAAGTTATAACTTTGGTTGTTCCATTTTTTGGAAACTTATACTAATGTATTGGTAAAAATGTGAAATGAAGTGGAAATGAGATAAAAATTTTCTACTCAACAAATATATGGGTCCATTACATTTTATACTAAATAATAATTTGGGGTATTAAGTTAAATTGTTGTTAGTGCAATCTCATCCTGGGTTATCTCACATTGGGATTGGAGTTTTTCACATTCACTTATAATAATGTATCATAATATATTATTATACATTATTTGAGGATTATAATGGATCAAGTGGTATAATATTATAGTCACATTTAAGATATTATCTAATATAAAATATTAGACAACACTCACATATCGAGAAATGAACATAAAAGGGTGTGGTGGATAATGACACATGGTTTTAAGGGGAATTCATACATTTAATGGCTATTTATGAGGATGTAGAGCATATTTTATCCTAATATATGATAAATGATAGTGATGTGTTGAAATACTACCTTGGATCAAGAATTTGGTAAACTATAGGGTGGATCTCTATGAATTTGAAATATGTTTATTTTCACCCGAGGATCTACTTTTAAATGATCAAGGTGGGATAATTTTATATATATTTGTTGAAATTATATTCCATTGGATACATTTATTTTTGAGGGACTAGGTCAGATAAAAAATGGGAAGTGGGGATAATAATAAATCTATAACATATTCCAAAGATGGTGTAAAGAATGTCGCTAGAAACAATAGATACATGAATTACAATGATAACGAGATTTGTTTAAGTGGTCACAAAATATTGGGGTGGGAACATGTTAATGAATTGAGAAATCAAGATGTTGGAAGACTTCAAAAAATAATGTTGTGGTTATGATATCCCTTATCATTGGATGGATAGTGAACAATGACAGTCATTTCAAGTGGAAAAATTATAATCCAAAGAATAAAATTTTTACTATGTCAACGTGTGTAAAACTATAACAGGATATTAGGTAATTGACAGTGGGGGTAGAAATCATCATAAGGGTATAATGTAAAGGTTCTTGAGGGGGTAACCACACATGGGTATTATAGAGAGGTCCGTATTAATGGGTAAAAAATGAAATTTTTGATATGAATTAGTGGTAATATTATATTTTATTGATGTTATATAGTGATTTGTGTAATTGAAAGCATATTGATTAATAATATTGGAGCATATGTTCTTTGGATTAATGGATTTGAGATATTTTTTACTGAATTGTTATAATATTTATTCCATATATAGACAAATTATTGTTTTTAATTCGTATAAATAAATGATTGTTTTAATGATTAAATCAAAAATTACATTTACATTCACTCCCAAGATTGGAATGCAATAATTTTAAGAGATACAGAGATATTTGGGGGTTGTGATATTAGATATGTAGATATGAGACTTTTTAGTGGAGACTAATTGTATCATGCCTTGGTATATGTATAATTGTGATGATAAACTTTGTGGTCGTTCTTCCCACATGTTTCGTGGTATCATGTTGCATGAAATGATTTTAATATACATAATTCAAGGATTTTGGTTCAATACATTATTTATTGTATTCATATAAATGTAGTGTTTTTATTCATAAAATTATAATGACTTCCATATATGTGTTATGATACACCCAAATTTGTAGTCTCAAAATCATGGCCTATTTATGATAGTGATTGGGTGTCATATTAAAAATCATTATTTGTCTAAGTGGAATCCTTGTAATATCATGTAATGACACTAGTAAATTATGAAATGAATTAATTATATAATCATTTCGTTATTGTAATAATTTTTTCATGGATATGTGATAAGAATATATGATTTTCTCCTACTCGCACCTTGTTAATGGTGAAAATGAGTTAATGTAAAGGATTTAGTCAATAGACTACTAAAAATAAATTATTTATTATTTCATAGGTCACACCAATTTCATTGAAATAAAAAAGGAGTCACAATGGAAGGAAAATTATTATTTTTTAATAAATTTTTAAATTAGAAGATAACATACATAGGCTTATAGGTAATGATTCTAAAACATAATTAGGTTTCAATACCTGGTATATATTTTATAGCGATTAATATATAAATATATATTTATAAATCTAGGATATTAGATATCTATTTGGAATATCATATTACACTGAATGGATAGGGACTCATATTTATATGGGATTTATTGAATGGTGTAACATCCAGTCTTTTTGAGAATGATGATTAAATATTTTAATCTGTAAATTTAAGAGTATTTTATGACTATTTCTAGAATAATTTTTTAAAAACATTCTTTATTTTTATCATATTATTATTTAGAAATAAGAATATTGGTAATTTTAATTATTTTTTATTTTATTGAAAATATATGAAATTTTTTTATATATGACAATATATATATATATATATTTATATTGGATGTTATGTGATTAATTATTAATTGAGGATAATAATAATAATAGGTGATATTATTGTATATACAGTACAATGAAATGAACCCACACCCAAATAATACAACAACCATATAACACACACACCCTAGGAACACTCTAGGTAAGATCACATTCATCGCTTAAATGATTAGACTAAAATATGATTACATGCCTTCAGAAAAATATACAATATAACTTGGTTTCATCCTATGGATATTATTGGAGTAGGAATTGGAGAATATTTATTTAGTTATTTAAGAAAAGAGGAGATTTAATAGCTTTTATGAACTAGATAAATATTTTGAGTGAGATGGGTGAAAAGCACATGGATCATCACTAGTGTGTACCACATAAAGAGTCTTTCTATGAATCAATGGTCTTTAAAACATTGGGAGAATTCTTATTCAGGAGTTAGATAACATATATAATGAAGGAGTAGGGTTTGACATTGTGAATTATATGAAATGTGTCTCTCATAGGGAAAATCAAAAAATGGTGAAATGAATGAATTGTTGGAATTCAAACCCGGACTGAGTTCATGCACAATGTAAGGATAACATGGGAATATATATATATATATATATATATATATATAATGTGTGGTTTTAATATGTGTTAGGGGAATGTGGGTAGAGGTCTATGTGGGGGGTGGATATATCTTTGTATATGTAGTAGGGATATATGAATAGAAGAAAATTGGGGGGGGGTCATTGTGTGGCAAAAAAGATTAATAATTTTCAATAGTATGGGATAGTTTTTTAATGTTATGTTTTATGTTTTTTAGTTTTTTTATAAATAAAATTGTTTGAGAAGGGGGAAGTGAAAGAATTTATCATTATTACTATTCATAAATTTTAATTTTCCCTCCATCGTTCTTGATAAAAATTATTTTTCATTAACTATTTAATATCTCATTTTATAAAAATGAATTTGAAAAACCAATTATACTATAAAAATCATGGCATCCACTAAAATTCATGTGCCTCTGTTTCATTTACGTGCAATTATGTTTTGAAGTGGTTTGGTTATAAATATTATCTCTTTAAATCTATTTAATTGAAAATGATAATTTTAAATTATTTTTTAATATTGTTTAATCTTCACCATGAACTAATAATCAAAGCTAAATTTGTTTTGTTAACTATTAAAATTTTTAATAATATAATTTAATTTCTAATGCATATTTTTCAAAGATATCGAAAATTATTAAATTATGAGGGATTAATAAATTTTAAATTGAATATATTTTAATTATAAAATAATTAAATAAATCAATGTATATTCTTTAGTGTCTTTTATTTAATTTTTTAGGGTGTTATATTTAAATATTAAATGAATACTTGAAATTATAAAAATTAAAAATATAAATTAATAGAAAAATGCATGCCTTTGTATTGGTGATAATAATAAATATTTATGTGATAAAAATTATAGATTTTATTTTATTTGATGATATAATGTGTTTATTAATGTTATTTAGTGTAACAATAATAATATATAATAATATATATTTTATTTGTGGTAAATAGAATTGGTAATACATGTTGTGGATCATTGTTATGGGTGGAAAAAATATAACATGAACTAGATATTATTTGTTTTTGGAGTGAAATAGTGTTTGATTTGAAGAAAATGGTTTTGGGTGATAAATAAACATAGAACCGGTTACATAATAGAAAATTTAAATTTAAATGTGAATTGGTTTTTTAAATATTTGTTTCATTAAATGGTTCCTGTTTTTATAATTAGAAATAATGTTATGTTTTTTTTATTTAAAATTTAAAATTTAAAATTAGGGGACTAATATTTTTTTTCAATTTTATTAGTTAATTAAATTATTTTACTTTACTTAAATTTATATGTCGTTAAAATTATAATTCTAGATGTTATATTCAAAAGATATGTAGATATTTTTTAATTTAAAAAATAATTATTAACTTGATTTTTATTTTGAACATTAAATTGTTAACATTATTAATTATCTTATTGAATTTTTTTCATAAATTATTATTAATAATAACATATGAATATTTGGTATGGAGAAATAATAATTAATCTAAACTTAATTTAGAGATTTTTATTTATTAAGTTAGCTTAATTTAAAAATTCAGTTTTATTATCTTAAATTAATTACTTATTCATAATTATAATTATTTAGTATATATGTTAACTTATTATTAGTTATTATTTTATATTATGTTTTCCTTTTATTTTGTTATTATATTTTTTAAAATTATATTCTTCCTCCCCCCATTTTGGCGCACAAGGGGAGGGTTCTCCAGCTTCTTTTCTGCGATGGTGGTGCCTCACACAGTAATGTTGACCTCCACTCCTCGGTCTAGCGACACACAATAAGGGTCTCAACAAATCGGCCTTCTTACAACGACTGTGGGGTTACTTCTCTCCAAATCTTTCTACTTCCATCCTCAAGCACCGATGACTAGAGCTCGCAATGGATCAGAGAAACTGGATCTGCCTGATGCCCCAGTTCAGGTGGAGGATCAGCAGAAGGGGCGTTTTGGGTGGAGGCAAAATCGACAATAAATCTACAAAAGGATTAAGAATTATTCATTATTTGATTTTAATCAAGTCTGATTCTGTTCTGGTTTGTGATGTTATGATGGAAGAGGTGTAGGGTGGAAGCGAACCCAGAGATACCATATTTCGAGATTCGAGGAAGGTCTGGGATCTGGCAGGAACCTTTACTATGAAATTGATGTAAGAAGGCGACTGGAAGGATCAGTGAGTCGTTAAGGAAGAGGATATGTGTGAGAGGGTGAGATAGATATTAAGATGGAATTATTGAGTCATGGAAGAAAAAAAATTATTGGAGTCACCGACAGTTAAAATATATAAACATCGGTGTGTAGCACTCACCGACAGAAGAAATGATGTTATTTCGTAGCGAGAAACTGAAAGAAGAAAAATTAAAAAATGAGTTGGCGTTAGTTAAAAAAACCATCGGTGAGTAAATGAATCACTGATTGTAGAAATAAATCGGTGTCTTCAATAAAAATAATGACACATCGAAGGATAAAAATACTTAATTATTGGTGACCGACACACCAATTGAAGAAAAATAATGACTCACCGATAATTAAAATATTAAAAAGAAATCGGCCCGACGTGAAACCGATGATGATTTTGGATATCAAAGAGTCATTGAGTCACCGATTGACGAAAATAAAATAAGACAACGAAGATATGAGAGACCAAAACTGATGAAAAGGATCAGTGCATTGCAACATTGGTGTGTCGCTATTGACTGATGGTGTTTTGAAGTAATCAGTGAGTCACAAGTCACCGATAAAATAAAAAACATCGGTGTGAAAAAAGATCACTGAGGCAAATAATCGGTGTGATGCGGAATCACTGCGTCAACTCACTGATAGAACAAAATGAGATGTATCCAATAAAAATTAATTTAAAGCAAATAATAAAATAAAGATAACATGAATTAATTGAAACAAAAGTCAATATAACTAAATTTTTAGAGGCTAATTAATTAACTGTAACGAAAATCTAACTAATTTATTCAATAAACTATAAATAAAATCGACTAAATTATTTACTAAGAATATAAAAATTAATATTAATTAATAATATTTCTAAATAAACGTAGAACACCAAAAAATAAATATATACAAGCATTAAAATAAAATATTTAAAATTAATTAAAGAAATAAAAAAAGAAAGTAAGATAATTAAATGAAAAAATGAAAAATAAAATTTAAAAAACACTTTATTTAATTAATCATTAACTTAATTTCATAAATTATTTATTAAGAAAGATTGTTAAACATATTATTTGACAAAGTAACTTAATTATAATAAACCATAATTAAAGGATAAAATATTAAAATATAGTCTAAATTAATTAAAAAAACAAATAAAGAAACTAAATGATTATATATTGTTAATTTTATGTTATTAAAAGGTGAGAAGATTAATATTAATATACTAAAAATTAATTTAATGAAATTAGAATAATTAGAATGGATAAATAAAAATAATAAAAATGCATATTTAATTATAAAAAATGATTAATTTACATATGTATTGTTAAAAATACAAATATGCCATTATTTATTAAAAAGTGTTAAAATACATAATTAAATTGATAAAAATTAAATAAAAGATGTGGAAAAACTATGTAAAAATAGAGCCACATAAAATTTCCCCACACTTGAGCATTTCTTGTCCTCAAACAATCATATGATTTATTTTCTTTGAAAAATGATAATGTTTATATTATTAAGATCACATTGTAACATTTTCAGCACTCAAAAATAGAGAACATAAACTATCAGCATGTTTTTTAAAAAATTATGCTTTAAATGGTGTCTTGCCTAGAACACATACTAAAAGATTAATCAACAAATCAATGAATCATCATGTAATGAAGATTTCATGCCTCATATATGATACTACTTAATAAATCAATTCAATCCAAGATGATGTTCTAAATTCAAAATAAACATGAGGCAAAAAATCAATTGAAGTAATATCATAACCGAGGAACCTTGTACTTTGATTTTTCACCTAGGTTCCAAAAATATATATACTTTTTTGTGAATGACCATAATTAAACAACCTAAATGAATCACATATAAACCAAATGACCCCTTTTTCATTTGGCGTTCATCATTACCTTCACATTAATGAATTCATTTTTGACCATAGACACTTTATTTATTTTTTCAAAGCCATGTATCATGTGCTAAGAACTTTGAAAATAAATTATTCAAAGATTACAGATGGCTTATTATTAACAAAAATGCACATAGCATCTAGGGTCTCAGAGATTCAACGTGGGTTCCCAGATGCACAAATTACTCCAGTTTCAAATGATTTATATAGAAACCATTTACATTGAATCATTAAATCGATTAATTTTAATAAATTTATGAAAAATGAGTCACATATGATCAAAATCAAATTTCAAATTCCAAAAGTAATTATCGTAATTCTATTAAATGGGTAACCATATTACTCTCAAAATTAGACTCTAAACCAGATTTCCACTAAATCACTATGATAGGCCACTCAGCAATCATCTAGTGACATTAATTTTAGAAACTAACTATCTCTTAACTACAATTCAAGTCATTTTTCAATGGCAAGAGCCAATTGAGTAGACTGTAAACCCTAAAATTAAGAAATAATTTTTTAATTTTTTTTTATTTTTTTACAAGAAATATGAGGTGAAGTAGGAATTTAGAATTGAAGGGCTTTTAATTAAGCACAGTTTATCACCGTCAATAATTGACCCCCTCACCCACACTTAAAACCCAAATTTGTCCCCAAATTTTACTTCTCATGTGGTGAAGAAAAATTTTACAATTAAGAATCAAAACAGATTTTCAATCAAGTACATTTACGACAAGTATAAAAGGTCTAAATGAAGTTAGAAAAATTTTGTTTTCCACAATGAATAATTTAAAGAAGGTTCATTAGCAAGTATACGCATTAAAATTTATGTCCAATGACAAAGATTTTCAATATATCTCAAAAGTAGCATATAAGATGTGGCATTGCAATTAATTGGATGTATTCATTTTAACAAAGTATGATTCAAATGGGTGTTCAATATATCAGAAAGATGCATGCTAAACACCTAATATACTAATAAGTTTCAATAAAAGAAAAATAATAGCAAGCATGTACCCCCCCCCCACACTTAGTTTTGTGCACTGAATGAGTTTTAAACAATGAATTTCAGTTCACAACAACAGGCACATGCATATATTTTTTTAATAAAAACAGACTTTTGTAGTGGCAACAAACATGCAACAAATTTTTTTAAGTATGATAAAAATTTTTTAAATCCAAAACATATAGAGAAACTTTATTTATGAAAGACATGCAGAATATTTTTAATATAGTTCAAATCAAGAAAATGAATTTTCAATACACATGTAGTAGAATTTCATAAACAAGCAGAATTTTTTTAGTGAGTAGATTTTAATTAGCAAAAGTAAAAGCAGAAATAAATGCAGAAGGATTTTGTACTTTCCCTGAATAAGTTCATGTCCAAAAATGATCATGGGAATTACACTCTTTCATTGACACAAGTAGCAACATCCTGATAGAGAAAAATATATCATAGAAGCAGCTTTATATTCATTGTTTAAAAGAAACCACATAAAGACAATAAGAACCATGGGTTTCCTACCATGCAGTGCTATGTTTCGAAGTCCTCAAATATACTTTATTCAAGATCAGTTTTCTAGCACAGTGAAGTCAGCCAATCCCTTCAGCTATCCCTAAAAATAAATTTTTACACTTTCCCCATTAACCAACATGGGTTTATTCTCTTCCCCTACAATTTCTAAAGCACAATTCCTGTGAACTTTTACTATAGTAAAAGGTCCAGAAAACATGGAATTAAGCATTATAGGAATGATTTTAAGTATATAATTAAAAATAAGTACCTTATGTCTAGGTTTTAATTCCATGTTTTGAATAATAGATTAATGAAAAATTTCAGTCCTCTCTTTATAAATACTAGAATTATCATAGCTCTGTCTCCTAATCTCCTATTTTTCACTCATCTAAAGTAATATCCTCTCACTAGCACTCTTAAAATCAATATTAAGAGCCTTAACTACCCAATAATACATATGTTTCAACTCCACATGTAGATGACAAAATTTCCCAAACAACAGATTGTAAGGAGACATACCTTTGGGGGTCTTGAAAGCATTTTTATAAGCCCATAAAGCTTCATCCAATTTAAGAGACTAGTCATTCCTAGAGTTTGACATAGTTTTCTCAAGAATTTGTTTAAGTTCCCTATTTGAAATTTCCACCTATCTACTGGATTGTGGATGATAAGGAGTACTAGTTTTATGAACACAACCATATTTCTCCATCATGGCTTTAAATTTATAGTTCTTAAAATGTCTTCCATTATCAGTGATAAAGTATCTAGAGACTCTAAATCTTATAACGATGCTCTTTTTCATAAATTTTATTATAGAATTGGATTGATTGTTGGGTAGTTCCACTACCTCAACCCATTTTGACACATAGTCAACAACAACAAGTATATAATCATTCCCATAAGATGATAGAAATGGACCCATAAAATCTAAACCCCAGACATCAAAAATTTCTTTTTCTAAAATTCCTTATCACGATAACTCTTTCTTCCTACCAAAATTACCTAGCCTCTAACATCTATCACAACCAAACACAAAACTCTTAACTTCATTAAAGAGTATAGGCCAGTAGAGACCAGATTGTAAGTGTTTTTGAGTGGTTCTTTCACCACCATGGTGACCTCACCAAGGTGAAGAGTGAAAACATCCTATGATAGAAAAAATTTATTCCTTAGGTATACATATTCTAAGAATACCATCAGAATACCTCTTAAACAACAAGGGATCATCCCAAAGATAATATTTAAGCTCAGAAATGAATTTTTTATTTGGTAATTCGACATATTTTTTTGGAAAAACTCCTTTTTCAATGTAGTTCCAAAAATCTGGAAACCAGGAAGATTTTTTCATTGACACAATAAAAAGCTTCTAATCAGGTAAGGAAGAGTTTATCGGCCTAGGATCTTCAGAATATGTAAAGGGAAGCCTAAAAAGGTGGTCAACAAATAAATATTAAACACCAATTTTATCCCTAATCTATAAATCAAACTCTTGTAACAACAAAATCCATCTAATCAGGCTGGGTTTAGATTCTTTCTTAGATAGAAAATACATTAAATCAGAATGATCAGTGAAAATGATGACTTTTGAACCTAAAAATTACTATCAAAACATTTCTAAAGCAAACAAAATAGCTAACAATTCTTTTTCCATGTTTGTATAATTCTTTTGGGAATCATCTAGCAATATACTATCATAATACACTACATGTAATTTATTATATTTCCTTTTTCAAAGGAATATACCTACAACCATATCACTAGAATCACACATTATTTCAATAGGTAGTTTCCAATTAGGAGCAGTGATGATGGGTGATGTAGAGAGTTTATCTTTAAAAAGATTAAACGATTTCAAATAGTTCTTGTCAAAATTAAAAGGTAAATCCTTGACCAGAAAAGAGCACAAGGGATTAGTTATTTTAGAAAAATATTTTATGAATCTATAGTAGAAACTGGCATGCCCTACGAAACATCTAACACCCTTGAAATTTACAAGAAATGACAATTTTTGAATAACATCAATCTTAGCAGTATCAACTTCTATACCACTCATTGAAAACTTATGACCAAGAACTACTAATTTTGTAACCATGAATTGAAATTTCTCTCAATTAAGAACATTGTTTGTTTCAATGAATCTTTCTAAGAAAAACTCATGATTTCCAAGTCAAGTATCAAAAGTCTTTCCCACAATAGAGAAATCATCCATGAAAACCTCAATAATTATCTCAATCATATCTGAAAAATAGCAATCATACACCTTTGAAAGGTGGCTAGAGCTCCACACAAACCAAAGGGTATCCGCCTATAGGAAAATGTTCCAAAGGGGAATGTGAAAGTGGTCTTCTCTTAATACCCTGGAGCAGTATGTATATAGTTTTAACTAGAATACCCATCCAGAAAACCAAAAAAACATTTCCAGCAAGACTCTCTAGAATTTGATCCAAGATGGGCATTGGAAAATGGTTCTTCCTATTTGCTACATTAAGCATCCTATAATCTATACAAACTCTCCATTTTGTGGTTTTCTGATCTTGGACTTCTTCATTATTTTCATTTTTGACAACATTGAAACCTCCCTTCTTGGGGACAACCTGGATAGGGCTAACCCAAGCACTATCTGAAATGGGATAAATCATTCTAATTTCTATTAGATTAATCACTTCTTCTCTCACAACATATTTCATGTTAGGATTTAACCTTCATTGACAATATACCCTAGGCTTATTGTCAGGCTCCATAGGTATTTTGTGCATACAGAATAAGGGACTAATACCCTTGATATTATCTATTGTATAGCCTGTATAATATTTAAACTTTTCCAAAACATTCGACTATATTTCCTCTTTGTTTTCATTATGTACAACAGAAATTATTATATTCAAAGTGGATTTCTCACCCAGAAATGAATATTTAAGATGATCAGGAATGGGTTTCAGTTCAAGAATGGGTGGTTCTACACTTGAAGGAAAAATATTAGCCCTTGGTGGTCCATGTTCGTCAATATATTTCGTTTATGGAGTATTAAAAGATGAGTGATTTTCAATTTCATGTTCGAATTTAGAAGTAATAGTATTACTGTCCAAAGTGGCCAGCACACTGTCAAGACTTTCTAGATCAGATTTTAACAAAATAATCAGAGAATAATAACCTAGTTGTCTTATAAGTTATCCATCATTAACATCAAAGTTTTTAGTAAGGTTGGTTTTAACAGAAACACCCTCAAATTTATTCAAATATCCCCTTTGTTTAGAAACAGAGGATCCTACTACAGCAAAAATTGGACACTTTCCAAGTTCTGGGAAATTTTCCAGTTTTATTGTTTGAGAAGAATTTTCAATTTCTAAAATAGATTCACAATGATTTTCATCTTCACAAATTTTTTCTTCAAATAAGGATTCATTTTTAGATTGTTCAATATTTTTAGTTGATTTTTCATATTCTAAGGACTCTAGAATTGAATGTTTTTAGAACACATTGGTGCTTTATCATTTTTAAACACATTGAAATCTTCTTCTTGTTCTCTAATTTTAAAAATTAGTTGACCCTTAGAGACATCGATGACAACACCACCTGTGGCCAAGAAGGTCCTACCCATGATGATGGGAACCTCTTGATCACACTTCATATATAAGACTAGAAAGTAACTAGGAAAAAAAGTTTCCCAACCCCAACTAACGAATCATCTACCCTACCCACATGATGATTGAAATATCTATCAGTTAACAGCAGTTTGACTGGGGTGGGTTAAAGGTCACCCAACCTCAAATGATAAAACAGTCAGTATGGGAGAAGATTAATGCTGGAACCTAAATCACACAAACAGTTGAGTTGATCAGAGTTTCCTAGTGTGAAATGTATGACAAAAATACCATGTATTTTCAGTTTAGGTGGGAGTTTCTTTTTAAGTACAGCGCTGTAATCTTCATTGAGGCTATAAGATGAAAATTATTATAGATTTATTTTATTCAAAACAATTTCCTATAGAGATTTCAAATAAATGGGATTTGAATTAAATCATGTGTGAAAGAAATGTCAACCTGAAGTTTAGAAAGGAGACCAAGGAACTGAAGAAGATCAGCCTTGGTGTTACATTGAGGTTTCAGCTTCTCAGGGAAAGGGATGGGTGGGAAAACCATTTTCATGATAGTAGGAATATCCCTCAACTCTTCATCAACTTTTTATTTTCCTTTATTGTTTTTATTTTTAGATGAGGATTCAGCATGAGTTTTTGGTGACAAATTCTGATTCAAATCATTTTAAAGGAATTTCTGTGAATTTCCAGCATGTTTGCAAAGCAGATTTTTATTACCAGATTGACTCAGATTTTCATTTTGGGAAATTTATTTTTTTAGCAAAAATTTGAGTATTAATCCCACTTTTAGTGACAATATCTGTATCATTCTCTCCAGGGTTAAGTTAAGTGGTACATATAAGTCTACCTTTTTCCCTATATGAAAAATCCCTAGCAATTGACCTAGATGTTTTTCCATGTATTTCATTCTAACATTAGTTTTCATTTTTTCAGACTCATATTGATTTTGATGTTTTTTAGCTGATTCATGTATCTTTCTTCTTGAGAGTTGATTTTATTAAAAATAAGATCATTCTTAGAATACATGTGATTATCATTGTTCCTTGTACATTTTAGGACTCACCCCTCTGTTGATTTTGAAAAATTGGTATTGGTTGATTAGAGTAATAAAGGGCAGTGGATTGACTAATTAATCAGTGGTCTTTACAGGAAAGATATGGATAGTTCCTATAGACTTGGTTGTAATTATTTGAAAATGGATCTTTTTTAGGAGGCATTCGAGGACCATAGTTAACAAAGTTTGAATTCTATTATTGTTGGGCTGGAATATCAAAATTAGGACAAAAATTTCCAGTATTTCAAAAAATACCACACTGGACACACTATTCCCTTAAATATTAGTAGGTTTTTTGGCATCCTAGTTGGTCAAAAGTTTGTTTTGAATTCTGGTTCATTAAGGATGGAATTTGGTTGGTGATTTTAGAATGTTGAGATTGAGTTTCATTCATTGAACTACTGTTCCAATTAACATTTCTGTTGACACTTTTTCTTCCTGAATTTTTATGTTGTGAATTCGGTGAAATATAATTAAAGATTTGTCTATGCTCTTCATCTATTTAATCATTGTAATTACCCACAGAATCTTGATCAACTAGAGTCTATCCAGAGGAGGATAAACCTTCATAAAATGTATCCACAAGAAATAGTGATGTGAGTTGATGATGGGGAAACTACCTAGGAAGATCCCTAAATCTGTCCCAAGCCTCATGAAAATCTTCTCCATCCTATTGATAAAAACTAGTGATTATTTTCTATGTTCAACTTTTAATATTTGAGGATAAAATTTCATAATTAAAGAGTTATACACGTGATCCCAGTTTTCGAATATGTTCTCATCTAGACTCAAAAACCAATTTCTAGTATTCCCATTAAGGAAAAAGGGATAGACAGTCATTCTATGTTCATTTTCTATGAGTCCTAGATGAGGTAATTGCTTCACAGTATTATAGATGTCTTTAATGAAGGCTAGAGTTCCCTCATTAGAGAGCCCATTAAAAATAGGCAGTAGTGAATTGTGTTAGTTTTCAAGTTCATAATTTCTGACACTAGGGCTAAGTCTATTGGATGATGGATTGCATGAAACATTAAGAATTTTGAATTCCCTCATCCCAGGCTTTTAATTTTCATTGAAGAGTTCTGGTTGATTTTGGTAGTTATTAGGTGCAGGAACTCTATTATTTATCATTTCCATTTCAGATTAATACTTTTTTCATAGAGGAGTGAGATATTTATCTAATTCAATGATTAAGGGCTCTATTATAATAGCAGAGGTTCTTGTGCTCATGAAAACAATAGTAGAAAGTAGTCAAATGTATGAAAACAACAACAATTCAACAAAAAATGAAATAGCATTCTGAATAGTTTTTTATATTTGATTTTTTAAATTTTTTTATAAATGTGATTTTTTAAAATATTTTTTAGAGTAATGGACCTTGCATTCCACGGAAACGGTGATAAAAACATGACCTAAACCATCGTTGAAGTTGGCCAAGGTTTAAATTTATATTCCTACTAACTACTATATATGGGGAATGCATAGTCGAACACACATGGAATGTAAATTTGGCCACTAATCTTCTAAAAACATGGTAAACTCTACTGTTTTCAGCAGTGGAGAGTTTTTTTCTATTATTTTAGTTTTTATATATTTTTATATACAATGAAGTGACAAAATATTGAAAAATGTTAAAAACTATATTTAAAATACACACTATATTAAACATGAAATAACAGAGATTTAGAAAACTGATAAAAGGAAAATCTATTAAAATTCTCGAGGAGTAGTCTCTATTCTACGGGTATTGAAGTTGTCTCAATTCACATATTGGTTGTTTCAAAGTACCACTGTAAAGAGTATAACTTACCTCCCTCACCAGAAGTTAAGTTACACTATTCATACAATTTAAGAGTTCACCACTCAAAAATTAATCAACCATAAACTATTTTGAAAATTAATTACTAAACAAACTCACCATAAGTCTTGAAATCTTTTGAATCTATATTCTTATTGAAAAGTGTTTCCACAATCAGTATCAACAACTGACTATGAAATCTTGAGATTATGTTGTAGTGGTGCAAGTAATTGGATGAAAACGATATCGATCTCACCAATCGCTATTGAATTCTTTGAAATGATTAAGTGAAATGATAATTAAATGTAACCATTAAGACTTAAATTCATCCCTGAACTAAATGATTTATCTAGAAAACATGTATAATATCAAAACAGTAATTGAAGACATGATAACAGAGGGTAAGAATTTATAAACAAGGTAGGACAAACTCCCTAAAGATACTCTACTCCTTTTCTCCTTCAACTCTAGTAAGAGGTTCCAGAGTCGCCCTCTGAACTCCCAATGCTCCTGATGAGAGAGAATCTCTCAGATCTCCAATTGTTGCTGTAATGTCTGAATCCCATTCTCCTCCCTCCGTTTTTTGCTTCTCTACTTTAAATATCATCTGTCATCCGATGTTTGTCACCGACTATATTCCACCGACATAGTCTATTTCTTAAATGCGCACCACACACGTGTGTCTTTTTGCAATTTGCACGTCATGTTAATTTTTCCATCATAAATAACATCCACTGAGTTAGTTGTGAGAACCTAAACATATTCTCATCTCTCGAATGAACCTGGGAAAGAAAAAAAATCAACATAGTTATAACATGAAGGAAATAAATATTTAAAATTTAAAAAGATAACTTTTTAAAAAGTGTTTAAAAAAAATTAATAACTGTTTAATTATTTTAGGTAAATAAATTATATTATTAGTATACTTATAAACTGGAAACTTTATATTAGAGATTATCGTAAGATGAAATAATAATATAATAACAATATTTAATTATATATTAATTTAATTTAATTTGTTCATAAAAACTAAATTAATTATTAAAACATATGAATTTGAGAATTTAAATTAGTTATTAATTATTGAGTAATTATGTAATAAATTTATGTAAAATTATAGTTTTAAATTATAATTATTACTATTTTATTAAGTAATTAAATTAATTTACTTTACTAAAATTTATAAGTCATTAAAATTTTAGTTCTAGATGTTATATTCAAAAGTTAAGTAGATATTTTTTTATTAAAAAAATAATTATTAACTTGATTATTATTTGCATCATTAAATTGTTAACTGTATTAATTAGCTTTTTGAATTTTATTTATAAATTTGTATTAATAATAATATTGGAATATTTGGTATTGAGAAATAATAATTAATCTAATGTTAATTTAGAGGTTATTTTTAATTAATTTAGTTTAATTTATATTTTATGTTTTATTATCTTAAACTAATTACATATTAGTAATTATAATTATTTAGTATATAATTTATGTTATTATTTTTTATTATTTTAAATTAAGTTTCCCATTAATTTGTTATTATAATTTTTAACTTTATCTTTGTCCTCCCCCCATTTCGGGGGACAGGGGGAGGGTTATTCAACTTCTTCTCTATGATGGTGGTGCCACACATAGCAATTTTGACCTCCTCTCCTCAGTCTTGAAAAACACAACAGTGGTCTCAGTGAAGTGGAATTATTACCAGGATGGTGAGGTTCCCTCTCTCAAAATATGAAAGCTTTGCTCCTCATGCACCATTGGCTAGAGCTCGCAATGGATCGGAGAAACTGGATCTACATCATGCTCAGGTTTAGTTAGAGGATCACCGAAAGGGGGTTTCGGGTGGAGGTGAAATCGACACTGAATCTGCAAATGTATTCAGACAACTTCATTATTTGATTTTATTTGAGTCTGATTCGGGTCCAGTTTGTGATGTTATGATGGAAGAGTTGCAGCGTAGAAGCGAACCCAGTGATACCAGATTTAGAGATGCGAGGAAGGACTAGGATACAGCATGAACCTTTACTGTGAAATTGATGGAAGAAGGAGACCGGAAGGATCAGTGAGTCATCAAGAAAGTGGATTGGTGTAAGAGGGTGAAACATATACTAAGATGGCATCATTGAGTTATGGAAGAAAAAAGTATCAGAGTCACCGATAGTTAAAATAAATCATTATCAGTGTGTATAACTCCCTGATAGAAGAAATTATGGTAAATCGCTGTGACACACCGATATAAGAAAAATAAAAAAACGAGTCAGTGTTAGTTAAAATAAATAAAACATCAGTGATTCAATGACTCACATATAGTTGAAATAAATCTGCATCTTCAATAAAAATAATGCGACACAAAAAGATAAAAAAACAAGTATTTGTGAGTGACAAACCAAATGACGAAAAATAACAACTCACCGATAATTAAAATATTAAAAAACAATCGGCGAGATGTGAAACCGATGATGATTTAGGATATAGGTGAGACATTGACACACCAATAGATGAAAATAAAATAACATTTTTGAATATATGAGAGACTGAAAACAATAAAAAGGATCAGTGCATCGCAACATCAGTGTGTCGCAATAGACTGATGGTGTTTCACTGTAATCGGTGACTCACAACTCACCGATAAAATAAAAAATTCCAGTGTGACAAAAGATTAGTGACACAAAGAATTGGTGTAACACAGAATTAGTGTTTCAACTCACTAATAGAACAAAATGAGATGCAGCTAATAAAAATTAATTTAAAGCAAATAATTAAATAAATAAAACAGTAATTAAATAAAATAAAAGTCATAATAACTAAACTATTAAAGGATAATTAATTAACTGTAACTAAAATATAACTATGATATTCAAATAACTATAAATATATGTGAATAAATGTTTAACTAAAAATATAAAATTTACAATTAATTTATCATATGTCTAAATAAACACAGATATCCTAAAATTAAATATCTGCAATCATGAAAATAAAATAATTAAAAATAACTAAAGAAACAAAACAAGAATGTAAAATAAATAAATGAAAAAGTGAAACATAAAATTAAAAAATCATTATTTAAATAATCATTAACTTAATTTATTAACTTACATATTAAGAATTATGGTTAAAAATATTATTTAGAAAAGTAAATTTATTCTAAAGAATATTAATCAAATGATAAAATATTAAAATACAGTCTAAATTAATTAAGACACAAATAAAAAAATTAAATGATTATTAATTATTATGATAAGTTATTAAATTGTGAGAATATTAAGATTAATATACTATAAAGTAATTTAATGCAATTAGAATAACTATAATGACTAAATAAAAAGACTAAATACTCATATTTAGTTATAAAAAATGACTAATTAACTTATTTATTGTTAAAAATACAAATATGCCATTATTTATTAATAAGTATAAAAATGCATAATTAAAATGATAAAATTAAAATAAATGATGTGGAATAACTATGTAAAAATATAGCCACATCAATTTAAATGGTTTAACATGTTCTTAGGAGCTTAATATATTTTAATATATTATAAAACATATGTTGTTAAGAAAATATCTTGTGAAATAGTAAACAGTTTTAGTGTTGGGGAATAGATAGAATGAATGGTGAATTTTTATAATGATTTTTTTGAATTAAAAAAATATCTTCTATAGTTACCATATGAAACGCTATTTTTTAAAATAAATAATATTTGGTAAAATATTTTATCATTTGGGATTAAATATTGATTGTTTTTTGTTAATTTTGGGTTCTAATGAATATTTTTCCATCAAAATAATATATAAAAGAATTGACATGTGATTTATTAATAATAATGTATTCGAAATTGTATCATGGTGAATAAATAGTTAAAAATTTATAATATTTTGACATGTTTAGTTTGTAGAATTTTCATGGAAATTATCAAAATATGTGTGGTTTTTATTATTTATTGTAATAAAGTGGAAATCCAAGAACATTCTTATATGGAGGACATATATAGAATAAAATTTTGAAGGTATTATGAAAAAATAATTATAGGAAAATAAACATCTAAATATAATGTTCTTTTATATTAATATTACATGTAAAATAATTTAGAATGAATATTGATTTTTTGTATTATAAATAATAAAATCCAGTATTATTTAAAAATAATAATAGATATTGGGGAATAATCAATATTTCTATACAAATTTTATAATTAATTAATCGTTATAATTTTAATTAAAATTTATTAATAAATAAAATTTGTAATTTATCATCATCGAAACCCAATAGAAATTGACAAAACTATGAAAATGAGTGGGATAAAACATTTGGATAACTTTGAAACATGAAATAGTATCACCATATGTTAATTATCATTCCTATGAGAACATGTGGTTATGGGTTAATTAATTAACAATTTAATTATATAATTACTAAATAATTAAGTATAATTATTTCATTTTATCTCTGAACATTTATCATGAGCTGTTATTTTTTTCTGGTTATTACTTCGTTATCAGACTTCAGACATTACAAGATTTGAAGTGAAATGTTTTTATCATTTTAATGATTTTAAATTTGATTCCAAATTCCTAGATTATATTCATATGAATTATAGTGGTGATAGGAATTCAAAATATTTCATTTGAAAGAGTTCATAAAATGACAAATTACAAAAAAAGTGTACTTATCAATGGGCGGAGTAGTTGTAATGCCCTGACCCCAGTTACCCAGAGTCGGTGTATTATTGCGTAACATTGGCATGATCACAAAAGATCAATTCTTGAAAGACTGATTAGTTTAGTAGCCTTGGAAACACTAGATACATTTAAAAGTTGTACATTACATCATAAAGTAAAACAAAACTACAACAACATCTTGTCACCATAGTCCACACTTATATCCTCTTCTGACTATCCCTCCAGGTCATTCATAAAATACTTCTTCAAATCCTGGATAATATTAAAACATTGAAAGGGGTGATATCAGATGCTCAGTATGGATAACAATATTGCAGAAGCTTTCATAAATAAACATTAAAATTTAAGGCAATGTATAACGAAAAAAATCCCTTTTAAACTTGAACTTCAGCATAATATGGAAAAAATAAAATTAAATAATTCCATTTACATACTCACATGGATATTCTACTAGTCGAATACCCACATGAAATATCATTAACCACTTTCATAATGATGGAATGCAAAATGCCAGATTATCATAACCATGTAGCCAAGGCCTCGTGCCAGGACTACAAATAAGATTTTGTCAAGGCCTCATGCCAAGACACTAGTTTGTCTCATGAGACCTACCGATGCATTGAGGAGCTATAGCAGGCTCCACCCATCACTTATTAAGTCCAATGCATTCCTCATATGAACATGTTTAAACATATCATAAACCATAACAAAATCGTATCACATAAAACATGCATAAAGGAAACATAAAATTTCTACATTTCAATCACAAGATATCAATACAACACATTGATATAATAAAAGAACTTTCAAAACCATTTTCAATACCAAAATTAAAGAAAATTAAAACTTTGTATGTATTTTTCATTAAAAAAATGTTATGGCTTGTAAAGGAAGCCGAAACTCAAATAATGGTCACGGTGGCGGAGAAGTTATTGTCGCCGCATACGTACGGCAAGAAAAACATTCTTTTTTGTCATTTAGTAAAATGATTCGTACAAAAAAGATTCCTTTTGAATAAACGTAATAGTCAAAGGGGTTTATACACCGTATAAAAGAAGGTTGTGTATAAAACCAAATATGCCTCAATGAAAGGAGATTGAGACGAAGTCTTTACAAAGATTATTTTTCAAATAAAATCGGTCTATTATGTGTATTCACTATAATTACACATAAAGAAAGTACAAATACAAGATATTACATAATGATATCATGACATAATTTGAAAGTAGGAGATTAACCCAAAGAATGGAAATTTGGTTAAGAAATTCCCTTACCTCATGTCTGACTTGACTCGATCATTCTTTAACCTCCTGAATAATAAACTAGAGTTAATTTATATTTTCATAAGAATATTTTTCATGTTCATTATTTATTAATATCACTTATTACCATGTTATGAACATTTTGTAATTATTTATGTTAATAACTGTCATTTTGATGATCTTTGGTACTTGAGTCAAAAATAAACTTCTTATAATTACAAGTTGTTCATGTGGTGAAATATCTATTATATCCATAATTATATTCATTATTTAGATATGATATATATCATATATATCCAGTATAAAAATTCATTCATAATATTATGTAACATTTAGAGGTATGAAATGAAATGCACCGTTCATTGAAACGGTAAGCCGTACGTACGCATGAACGCTACATTCATTTCTATTTCGTATTTAATGGAATGAAGTTATAATTATATAAAGGTATAATATAATTCTAGTATAATATAATGTATAATACCATTTACTCTATCCTTTATACATCCCACATATGGCATTAACGATTCAAATCACTTTGAGGGGGCGGTAGTCCGCGCTTCCTAAAATGAAAATATCATGTTTACCCATAATGGAAACCATAAAAGTATGCCATAAATGAAAAATACAGAAGCATAAGTAAAACATAAAAATTTTATATATAATATATAAATATATTGAGATCATAATGTCCACCTTTGAAGGTGTTATATTATTGTTGAACAATCATCATTTCGTGAGGTATAAATTCGCCATCCACAGAAACAGTATATTCTTTAACCATTAGATGTAGGTGTGTGTAAGTGTAGCTCGAATCATTCTTATAACAAAATCCTAGTATATTGAAGATACTGGTGTTTTTACAAAAGAAAATAATAATGAGAGTTTAGTGGGTTGGAGAAGCAAAATAAAACAAAACAACATTAGGGAAGACATTACCTTAAAATCGGGTAAATATTTTTGATTTGAGCCAAAGGATTCCTTGGTAAGCATTATGCCCAAAGTGAGGCTTATAGGTGTAAGAGAGGGAAGTTGGGAGAGTATTTGCGAAGATTTTGGCCGATACAAATGGATTGTTGGTGTGACTAAGGTGGTAGTGGTGGGGGCCTTTTATAAGAGGAGAGGAGGGGAACTCTTGGAAGGATTGAAATGTTACATTATTATGAAATTCTTTTCGAATTATAAAGGTCCCAAAATGATATATTTCGAGGCTAAGGTGATAAGGGTCCGAAATATACTCATCAAATAGGTTTTTGACAAGTGTAAGTCTTATATGTTTCATTATCTTTTCACTTTATTTAAATCATTAATTAATGAGGTAATCGCTGCATTATCATGGTGTCATAAATAATTTAATTTATTTAATGTGTAAAAACTATATAAAAAATATCAAGATGTAGGAAATCATTTATCTTTCTAATTAATTTATATAGTCAAAAATAGGACTTGTATAACCCCATTTAAAAATTGTTTTAGTAAACAACATATGTTTGTGAAATTTTTATTTTAACTTTAAATAAATGTTATTTATGTCATTTTCCTACCAATGTGGCTCCATGGGGTCCCAATGTTGACCCATGTATTGCCTTGGTCGGCCATGACACATACAATAGTGGTAGGACAAGTGTAAAGGTATTTTTATATTTTTATAATATCATGTTTACCTTAAATTTCATTAATTACTTTTAATCGTGATTAATTAAACGTAAAAGTTACTATTCACCAAATAATTATTTTAATCCCATTGAACCAAATTTTACTTTCTAATGACAACCATGGATGTAGGATTTTTGAAAATCAAATAAAAGAAGTAGTAATGTTTCATTTAAATGAAAAATTAGTTTTTTAACTACCACTTAGTGGTATCACTATGCATCAAAAATTGAAGTTTTTCAGAACAATGCCAAAATTTCACCCTAAGCTATAATTGATATTCTGAATTTAAAATTGATTTCTATTTTACAAAATTCCAAACATATAAGTTGCATTAATTAATTTTATATGTAATTCCCGTTGTCACAACAAATTGCGTGTTTTTACGAAACAATATATATCAAAAGATCGACAATTGTTTATGTCCAATTTCAAAGTGAAATTAATTCTAATGACCACCATTGGATAAAATGGTAAAAACATATTCAATTTATACTTTAAAACCACTAAATAGTATAATTTATCACTATAAATTATCTTGATTAAAAATGTTGTTTTTAAGTATTTTTTACTATTCATAAAAAATTGGAAGTTCTCACAAAAATACCAAAAAATCAACATAGGCTAATTTTGATATTCCGAATCCAAAAATGAAGTCCATTTTGAAATATAAAATTTATATAATTTCAAAAAGAGGGTATTACTATTCAAAATTTCTATTTTGATTGGTCACGGTGTGTTAGAATCTCGAACTTGTGTAAAATGCAAGCTATTGCATTATTTAAAGAGAAGTGTATCACGAAATCTCGGGGTGTTACATTCTCCCCTCCTTCAATAAATTGCGTCCTCGAAATTTGAAAATTTTCTTTGAAAATAAATGGTTGAAAATAGAAAATACCTTTGTTGGATACCCACATCGGAAATAAGGATAATAAAAATATATCTTTAAAAGAAATAAAAATAAGTACAAAGGTCACCCGAGATAGCCCATACTAGGATTCTATGAAAATATGGATATGGAAGAAAAACAAACCATCAAGGTCTGATGGAGAGTTGTAGAAATTAGGATTAGGAGAAAGTTAACCACAAGAAAATCACACACTTGTGATTGGTTAAACGGTCATTGAATCCCCAGTTGGAAAAGCTAACCGGCAACGTATTTGTTTTAAGTTACCTTTTATAAATTTGAGGAATTTATTTAAGAGATTTAGTAAGAACGTAAGGGAATATACATACTTGTCATGTAGACTTTCATTCTTTAATAAATTTTTACCACAAACCCATCTTTCACTCTAAAAGGTAATAGAACTGAAAAATATTCTATTTATCCTAATTGTATAAGGTTCCAAATATTAACACATACCATTTAGATTAGGAAAACTATTTTGTAATAACCAGGGACATCCTATAGGTTAGTGGTAGGTAATAAAGTCCTGTCTCACTATGGTTGTGGGTTTGATTCTTGCACCGTTATCCAACACGATGGGTTATCCCCCATCCTGTAGGTTTTCCTTTTCCTAAACGTATAGTATTATAATATTCCAAAAAGAATAGACAGAAATGTTTTAACCTTAAACAATACTATCCAATGTTCAACTTAATTCATTCCAACCTTTATTGTTATCCCAAAATACCTCTGTCAAGACTTTTTCTAAAAGGTCGTTAAATTCCAAAATCAATTGTAACCTCAGATTCCCCAAACAAAGTAAAGTTTCTCTTATTTTCACATACTAAAAATATGATTACCTTCATCATATTAAAACCTTAATGAAATAAAAAAGTACTTCATTACAATCCTTATATTTATCACATTATTCTTATAACCAGAATATAATCCTTAAGTCCAAAAGCACCAATACATTAATTATTCCACTTCAACTGTAGTAATATCATATGATTGTCCTTGATCCCTTGGCCTTTTCTATGGTATGTTTCCCTGACGCTTAAGACATTCATTTGCATAATGCCCCTTTTCCCTACAATTGTAGCATTCAACATTGATAGCCTCTTTCTTTCCATTGCAATCACGAGCTTGGTTGCCTTTTTCTCCACATTTATAAAAAACTCCCATTCTTTTGAGGCAAGTACTGGGGTGATTATTCTTACAATTATCACATAAAAGAAAATCCTTCTTTCCATTTTCCCCTTTATCTGTCTCTTATTCCACTATTCTCTTCTTCTCTATCTTTACTTTGTTGTCATAAGACTTAGAGAATTCCTTTTCTGTCTTGATAGCACACGAGACAATATCTTCGTATGATGAGAAGGATTCTGATACTAAAGCTCGACGGAGAAATGGTTTTAACCCATCAAAGAAACGATCAATCTTGCTTCTTGGGTTACGTATATAATCTGCAACATACCTCCCTAACCTTTTAAAGTTAGCCTTATACTTTGCGACATTCTCATCCTTCTTCTACCTCAGACTCAGAAATTGCCTTTCCATATCTGCTCGATGGTCATGTGGAAAGTATTTTTCTAAGAAAATTTTCTTAAACTCCCTCCATTCCATACATGATACTTCTTCATCTTCCTTTGTGTTTTGAATCAGCGACCACCATTGATCGACATCTCCAGTGAGGCGGTATACTTCCATGACAACCTTCTCCCTTTCGCTACCCCCCAAGGCATGAAATATTTTTTTTCTAAGGAGTTTATCCATTGCTCAGATACTAATGGATTTGTACCCCCATTAAATGTTGGTGGTTGTTGCCTCATGAAGCGGTCTAAATTTGATCCTCCATGTTGTGGATCGGGGTGCTCCATAAGAGTAAGGTTATTATTTATAACCTTAGTGAGTTGCCACAGTATGGTAATAAGTTGATCAGCACCAGTTGTATATCCAGATCCACAATAATTATCTTGAACAGGAGGGCAGTCCCTACACGGAGTGCGTGAATTGATACGGTTTCCATTCCTTCCACTAGGTGCCATTTCTAAACAATGGAATAAACTAGATTAGTTTATGAATCAAAATACATAATTCCATACTTGTAAAATACTTAACATAAATTGAACTATTTATGGATATAATCCATAATCATCAAAAAAAATTCTTTGAGGAAGTATATACTCATAACCCTTCATAGTGGTTTGAAAATAAAATGAGAATTATGTTAAGCATATACCCCAGGAGTGTCCTAACCAAGAGTGCAGCAAGGCCCATTGTCATGCACCAGTTCCTGTTTGAGTCTTGCTCAAAGCGGTGTTTTCGGGTTTTACCCCTAGGTACATCTGTGCCAGAGCCTCCTCTACCTGCTCGTACCCAGACAGGGATGTATTGCTCAGAAAAATCACAAAATCTCTATAATACCAAAATTCTAGGATGTTCTTCAAAAACTAATCCTCAAAGTCTATCTTTGGGCTATGTTCTCTAATCAGTGTTTATCTAATTCTAGCTTCCAAGGTTAGTACTAAAATGTCGCGGATACCAACTGTAACGCCCCGACCCCAGTTACCCAGAGTCGGTGCATTATTGCGTAACATTGGCATGATCACAAGAGATCATGTCTCGAAATACCGATTAGTATAGTAGCCTTGGAAACACTATATACATTCACAAGTCGTACATTACATCGTAAAGTAAAACAAAACTACAACAACATCTTGTCTCTATAGTCCACACTTATATCCTCTTCTGACTATCCCTGCAGGTCATTCATAAAATACTTCTTCACATCCTGGATAATATTAATACATTGAAAGTGGTGAGCTCAGATGATCAGTAAGGATAACAATATTGCGGAAGCTTTCATAAATAAACAATAACATTTAAGTAAATGTATAACTATAAAAAAAGCCTTTTTAAACTTGAACATCAGCATAATATGGTAAAAATAAAATTATATAATGCCATTTACTTACTCAATGGATATTCTACTAGTAGAATAATCACAAGCAATATCATTAACCACTTTCATAATGATGGAATGCATAATGCCCGACTATCATAACCACGTAGCCAAGGCCTCGTGCCATGACTACAAATAAGATATTTTCAAGGCCTCGTGCCAAGACAGTAGTTTGTCTCATGAGACCTACTGATGCATCGAGGTGCTATAGCGGGCTCCACCCGTCACTTATTAAGTACAATGCATTCCTCATATGAACAGGTTTAAACATATCATAAACCATAACATAATCGTATCACATAAAACATGCATAAATGAAACATAAAATTTCCACATTTCAATCAAAAGATATCAATACAACACATTGATATAATAAAAACACTTTCAAAACCATTTTCAATTCCAAAATTAAAGAAAATTATATTTTTTTTTATTTTTCATGAAAAAAAATGTTATGGCTTGTAGAGGAAGTCGAAACTCAAATAAAGGTCACGTCGGCAGAGAAGTCATTATCGCCACATACGTACGGAAATAAAAACATTTATTTTTGTCGTTTATTAAAACTCTTTGTATAAAAATGATTCCTTTTGAATAATCGTAAAAGTCAAAGGGGTTTATACACCGTATAAAAGAAAGTTGTGTATAAAACCAAATATGCCTCAATGAAAGGAGATTGAGACGAAGTCCTTACAAAGATCATTTTTAAAATAAAATAGGTCTATTATGTGTATTCAATATCAGTACACATAAATAAATTACAAATACAAGATAATACATAATGATATCATGACATAATTTGAAAGTAGGAGATTAAACCAAAGAATGGAAATTGGGTTAAGAAATTCCCTTACCTCATGTCCGACTTGACTCGATTGTTCTTTATCCTCCTGAATAATAAACTACAGTTAATTTCTATTTTCTTAAGAATCTTTTCCATGTTCATTATTTCTTTTATATCACTTATTACCATGTTATGAACATTGTGAAATTATTTATGTTAATAAATGTCATTTTGTTGATCTTTGGTACTTGAGTCAAAAATAAACATCTTATAATTATAAGTTGTTCATGTGGTAAAATATCCATTATATCCAGAATTATATTCATGATTTAGATATCATATATATCATATATATCAAGTATATACATTCATTCATATTATTATGTAACATTTAGAGGTAAAAATGAAATGCACCATTCATGGAGACGGTAAGTCGTACGTCCGCATGAATGCTACTTTCATTTCTATTTCGTATTTAATGGAATGATGTTATAATTATATAAAGGTATAATATAATTCCAGTGTAATATAATGTATAATACCATTTACTCCATAATTTATACATCCCACATATGGCATTAACAATTCACATCACTTTGAGGGGGCAGTAGTCTGCGCTTCCTAAAATGAAAATATCATGTTTACCCATAATGGAAACCATAAAGGTATGACATAAATTAAAAATACAGAAGCATAAGTAAAACATATTAATATTATATATCATATATAAATATAGTGACATCTTAATGGACCCCTTTGAAGGTGTTATATGAGTGTTGAACAATCATCATTTCGTGAGGCAGAAATTCGCCATCCACAGAAACAGTATGTTCTTTAACCATTAGATGTAAGTGTGTGTAAGTGTAGCTCGAATCCTTCTTATAACAAAATCATAGTATATTGAAGATATTTTTTTTGTTATAAATTAAAATAATAAAGATATTTTAGGTGGTTGGAGAAGAAAAATAAAACAACACAACATTAGGGAAGACATTGCCTTAAAATCGGGTAACTCTTTTTGATTTTAGCCAATGGCTTCCTTGGTAAGAATTATGCCCAAAGTGAGGCTTATAGGTGTAATAGAGGGAAGTTGGGAGAGTATTTGGGTAGTGTTTGGCCGAGACAAATGGCTTGAAGGTGTGAGTAAGGTGGTAGTGGTGGGGGCATTTTATAAGAGGAGAGGAGGGGCACTCTTGGAACGATTGAAATGTTACTTTATTATGAAATTCTTTTCAAATTATAAAGGTCCCAAAAAGATATATTTCGAGGCTAAGGAGATAAGGGTTAGAAATATACTCATACAATTGGTTTTTGACAAGTGTAATTCTTAGATTTTACATTATCGTTTCATTTTATTTAAATCGTTAATTAATGAGGTAATCGCTGCATCATCATGGTGTCATAAATAATTTACATTATGTAATGTCTAAAAACTATAAAAAATATCATGATGTAGGAAATATTTTTATCTTTCTAATTAATATTTATTGTAAAAAATATGACTTGTATATCTTCATTTAATAATTAGTTTAGTAAAACAACTTATGTTTGTGACATTTTTATTTTAACTTTAAATAAAAGTTATTTTTGTCATTTTCCTACCAATGTGGCTCTGTGGGGTCGCCAAGTTGACCCATGGATTTTATTGGTCGGCCATGACACATCCAATATGGGTAGGACAAGTGTAAAGGTATTTTCATATTTTTATAATATCATTTTTACCTTAAATTTCACTAATTACCTTTAATCACGATTAATTAAACTTAAAAGTTACTATTCACCAAAATATTATTTTAATCCCATTGAACAAAATTTTACATCCTTTTGAGAACCATGTATGTCCGATATTTGAAAATCAAATCACAGAAGCGGTAATGTTTCATTTAAACGAAAAATCAGTTTTTTAACTACCACTTAGTGGTTTCATTATTCATCAAAAATTGAAGTTTTTCAGAACAATGCCAAAATTTCACCCTAAGCTATAATTGATATAAGGAATTCTAAATTGATGTCTATTTTACAAAATTCCAAACATATAAGTTTCATTAATTAATTTTATAAGTAATTCCCGCTGTCACAATAAATAGCGTGTTTTTACGAAACAATATATATCAAAAGATTGACAATTGTTTATATCCAATTTCAAAGTGAAATTAATTCTAATGACCACCATTGGATAAAATTGTAAAAATATATTCTAATTATACTTTATAACCACTCAATAGTATAATTTTTCACTATAAACTATTTTGATTAGAAAATTTGTTTTTAAGTATTTTTCACAATTCATAAAAAATTAGAAGTTCTCACAAAAATTCCAAAAAATCAACATACGCTAATTTCGATATTCCGAATCCAAAAATGAAGTCCATTTTGAAATATAAAATATATATAACTTCAAAAAGTGGGTATTAATATTCAAAATTTCTATTTTGATTGGTCGCGGTGTGTTAGAATCTCGAACTTGCGAAAAATGCAAGCTATTGCATTATTGAAAGAGAAGCGTATCATGGAAGCTCGGGGTGTTACAGTTGTCATAAATGAAATGAATTTCATATGAGAAGGCCTAAAAGGGGTATAACCAAATATATGTTTTAATATTGAGTTCTTTCTCAAATAATTGAATTAAACAGGAATAATGTTAAAAATGATAAATAAAATATAATGAGATAATTTATTTATAAAAAATAAAATTTATACTATTTAGGAGAAGAAAAATGTATAATAGAAATGATATATTAATTTATAATTCTTAGATAAACGGGGTGAATCCAATTATCGTATACCTTCAACACCCAATTTCACATAAATACACATACCTATGAGAAAATATATATTGGAAAATCTTATGGGAGCTTGGGTTTCAGGATATAATATGTGGGAATGAGAAATTCATAGAAATAGTTTTATCCAGGTTATAACAAAATGTTGTGCCTAAAAAATGCATAAAAAATTTCTTTTATTAAGTAATGTATGATAAATATTTTATTATATATATACATAAAAACATCATACCAATCTAATTCATATTTAATATTATATATATTAAATTTGGATGTATTGACTATGTTTATGGGTCCATTTCATCATCAACATCATGGCCAAAATTCATCAATCAAATTAGAAATGCAGAAATGATAGTCCAAATAAAAATTTGATTCCACATAATGAAAGATACTAGAAAAAATATCAGTGTACAAGTTAGAGTAATATAAATAATTTTTCTCAATGAAAAATAATTTATATTAAAGGGTTAAAAATTAAATTTTAATATAATATATATTTTCATTATCTAATCACATGTTTTCATAAATAAACACTTTTAGGAAAATTTTGGGAAATTATAAAATTTAATATTGATAAAATATTTTATAAAAAATTCTTTTATATTCACAAAAAACATTCACTTTTTCAATCCCAGACAATGTGATTTACACAAATTAAAACTGACAATAAAATTAAATGTTATAAAAAAAATTTATGATTCCTTTAAAAGTTAAACCCATTGTGTATCCTTTATGTAATAAAATTTTCTATCATTTTCTCCCTTTAAATTCACATTTTTCTTAATAAGTCATTCACCCAAGAAAAAATTTGTATCCTTCTACATTAGAAATTTTAAATCTATCTTAAGATAGTAGTATTTAATTTTAAATAGTTGTATTAATACATTAATGACGAATATTTATCATTGTTATTGGAAAATTATAATCTCTTCACACTTATAGAAAGGAAAATAAAATCAGTCAATGGACTTTAAAAGGCTGTATGATAGATTCTGGTTGGTGTTTATGTTTTTAAAAATAGTATCTAATAGGGAAACGTTTTACTCATAAAATACAATGAATTATCAATAATATTATGTTATCAATACCCCCATAACTTAATCATAAATAAAAAATATAATTAGAAAACTTCATCAAGGAACGATTAAGGAAAATGATTCTCGTTAATTACTTCATCCTTATTCTCATAATTCATATATTATATTTTCATTGAATTTTATGTATCTTTTTTAGAAAAAATTGTTGAATCAGTTGTAAATATAGTACAATGTATTATGATTTATTTAATATCCCTTATTAGGGACTAAAGTAAAAAAAATAATAGAAATGGTTGTTTTGAATAACATATCCCTTTTATATTTTGAAACTATTTGACAAAGGGATGATAAAAATGGTATTCAATGGATGATAATGAATCATTCCAAATTCAATATTTCAAATTTCCAAATTATATGGCACACACCTGTCCATTTCCCACTAACATGAAATTATTCCATAATAAACATACATTGAGACCACATTCCTCAACACTTAGACTTTAATTATTTATATAATTTTATTTTAAACAGGATAATATATGATATAATTAGGCATATAATGTAAATGAAACATATACGAAAATTCCTGATTATATTATATATTACCAAGGATGAATGTTTATGGTCAGTCTTAATGATAAATAGGGGTGTAGAAAATTTAATCAGAACAATCATGTTGAATTTATGTCAGTAACCCAAAATATTATAGAAACATTTCAACAAGTTACAATTCATAATCATATTCTGTGATTCTCTCAAGAAGTGAAGGTATTATAAATATGATGAAAATAGGTTTATAATACCTTATGGGGTTGCGGATTTTAATTTGGGTTAGTTTTAAATTTTATAGGATTTTTAAAATCCAACTTACTCTAAATAATTATTTGAAAATAAAAAATCAATAAAAATTTAATTTATCATGGATAATTTTGTTTTGTTAAAAATAAAAGAAATATCCAAAAATGGTAATGAATCATTTAAAATGATTTTGGTTATTAATTTTCAACAAAAACTACTTTTTTTGTTTCATTTTTATTTTATCATTATTTATTTTTTGTTTCCTAAAAAATATTTTCAAATCTATTATATAAAAAATATATAAGAAATGTGGTTCTATTAATGAAAATGAAGATTCACGATGATGGGTCAAAGAGTAGTTGAACGTGGATATTATAGACATAGAGTTACAAACCTACTCTTCAACTCGATTACATCAATTTTTTAAAATATATTCTTGTATTATTTTAATATTTTGAAAAATTCAAAAACTGTTTAATAAAAAAGTACACACACTACACAACTTGTTCTTTATTTCATTTCTTTAGGAAAATATAAAAACACAAAATAGAAAATGTTTTCTCCTCGTACGTGCATATAATGATACATTTTACTAGATATATAGCTCTATAATGAAATATTCTAACAAAATAAAGAAATTTTAATCATACAAAATAACATAAAATTATATGGTTAAGTGAATCCATATTTTCTCTAGTGATTATAGAGTTATCTACAATTGTAAATACCCGACTCTTTGTTAAATGTATAGATCATTAGCAGTTCTTTAAAATCACTCTTTTAAGCTTGTATAATATATATAACATCCTATGGATGGTCCGAGAAGTGTCTGGGGTTGGTTCAGAGCCTAGGAGTTTGAGAAATGGGCCTACAGGCATTGGTGCATGGCATGCGCACAGTTTGGGATAAACTGTGTGGCTGTAGACATAGGCACCTGCAGGGGCGCACGGCCCTATGGACCAGGGCTCAAAGCCACACAACTTTTGTTTGGGAGGAATTGAGGTGCGCACGATTTGGGCATGGTTTGGGTAAACCATGTGCCTAAACTGTGTGACCCTATTTTGGGTAAAAATTAGCATTTTGCACATAAATTCTTTTTAAGCCTAAATCCCTGTTTTTTCTTCTTCTAAGGGACTGAACCAATTGGAGAAGCCTCCATTGAATCCCAAACCCCTCTCTTACAAATTTCTTGGTGGATTCTTCATCTAACAACCATTCTACTATCCGTCAAAGGCGTTGGATCACCCTCGGTAAAACATACCTCATGCATCCTTCTTTCCTTGGTGAATCTTGGTATTCATTTCACTATTTTACCATAGGCTCATATGACAAATTTTCTTGTTATTGGACTGAAACTCAGATCTCATCCAACCTACTTCTAATCTGAGTTTGATATCAAGCGGTCATATGTCTATAACTCTAAGGTAGGTAGGTACATGGTTTCCATTTAGGGTTTTAGCCTTTTTTAGTTATTATCGTCGTGTCGTGGTTTGTCTTTCGCCAAAACCCTTATTTTTAATGACTGCTTCTTATCTAGATGACCCATATCATATGAGAGTGATGAATATAACCTTGTTAGGTTGTTTAGATGAGGTGTGGAATGGGAGTTGTCAACCATAGGTGATATGCCTTTAGATTTGGCCCTTTTAACCTTTGGACCTTAATGTTATATCTTGAACGAGGTTTTCCATGTTAGGAAAATGAGATGGTTTGGATAGAGGTTGGCTGGGATGAAATAGCCTGAACACTTTAATGAATTGAGATTTATGTTTTCCTTATAATGTTATTGGGAAATTCCATTCGTTGTCAATGTTATATGATATAAGATGGATTGCCTTATATATTGTGATGTGAATGGTTATTCTATACTGTGTTTCCATGCTTGTGATAACCCATGTATTGGCGGGAGGCATTCTTACCCCATGTGAGATGATCCTCTGTGTATGGATGGAACGCATTCATACCCCGTGCCAGATGAACCTTCATGTATAAATGGGAGGCATTCTTACCCCATGCCAGATAAACCTCTGTGTATGGATGATAGGAATATTACCTCATTCCAGATGAATCTCTGTGTAAGGGCGTGAGGAATTCTTACCCCGTGCCTATATATCCTTTATGGGTGGGAGGCATTCTTCCCCACGCTAGTTACCGTGCTTGTGGATGAGAGGCATTCATACATTGTGCTAGTGATGATTATTACATATGTGAGAATCATGGCTGAGAGGCATGCTTACATTGTGCCAGTGATAACCTATATCTATGTACATATACCCCTGGTGATTGTTCAGAATACCAGCCATGAGCTGAAGCAGGTAGACCCACCAGGTGTCCTTCCAGAACCTGAGAATGAGGGTTTTTTTTTCTTTACTTTACATACATGCAGTTTGATACACACTGTATATTTTTCAAACACCTATTTGGATTACACGTACACACCATTGGTGGTGTCCTACAAAGACTTTTCTCACACCCTACCCTGGGCGGCCTCCTTGGCACCCGTGTAGACATTACTGCTACAGGTACTGGTTAGTGCAAAGGACCAGCTTCATGTTGTTCATACATGTATGTTCTGTCTACAGTTCTAGAGTAGAGGACCGTTCATGGCTAGAGATGCTTGTGGACTACTTTTGTTCTATTTTTTATTACTTTATATAATGTTTGCCATCTATTTCAATTTTATCAACATTCCCTGCATCCATTTTGTATCAGACACTGCCTATGTTGCCTTTGGTATATATATGTGGTTTTTTCATACATCTGTTGTTTGGTTTGTCTGTTTCCCTTTTTCTCTTGTTTACCATTGGTAGTGCTTCCGCTATATTTTTATTATCTTGATGAAATACCGATGTGTACACTGATATGGGGGTACATTCCCCCCACTGACTTACCATTACACCCCCGCTACTAGTCGGTAGCCCCTGGACTATGGGGAGACAAGCCAGGGGTTTTGTTGAAAACTGGGCTCGAGGATCTGGTTGAGGGGCAGCTTGGTCTGGGACATCACAAAGTGGTATCAGAGGTTTCTTCCTTTCTTGATTTACTATTTGGTGACTACAGTCTTAGAGACTGGGAATGCATAAGAACATAGCCATGAGCTATGCTTGTACGTCACGAACCCATGTACGGGGTATGGGCCAAGTTTCCTATTTTATGTTGTTATTGATTCTTATATTTACTATTGATATTGTCTCACCGTTGGGTGCTTCACATGTGTTGTGATATTATTGAGATTTTCAAAATTGGAATTTCTATTTCAGGGTTCGACCCAATGAAATGAGGTTTATGCATTAGAACATGCATCACGATAGGCAGAATATGATTAGGCCATGCATCTTTCCATGGCATGTTTAAATTTTCATCGAACAATGATTTTTGTTTATTTCCATGCCTTTTTAATATGTGTGGAACTGTGCTAACCCTTCATATAGGTGGTGAATTGAAGAATCTGTTGGTTTTAGTGGGTGTCACTCTTTGGTTAATAAGGTTTATCAGCCCTTATAAATTGGAAAATGACATTCCAAATAAACCAAAAATTTTCTTTGAAGGAATTTAAAATACTTTATTAGTACAAGTAAATGAGAAATGACATACAAGTGTGTGTAATCTTTCAGTTCTTGAAGAGTATGGGCCCTTATGGGTTGGGAAATTCCATGTCACTAGATTAAGTTAAATTTGAACAGTTTCGTGTTTTACTAAGAATTCTTATGGGTGTGAATAGGTGATCATAGAGGATAGAAGGCTTAGTACATGTCATAGAATCTAGAGTTAAACATTTAATTTATTGGTTACTTCTTTTGAGACGTTTTTTTTGCATTGTAGCACTATGACTCTGAGATGTCCTTGAGTCGCGCGTGCTGAAGGTGGTGACGATCACGTTCTTGAGGTGGCGGGCCCTGAGCCACTAGTTGATCTTCCCATCAAGCCACACGTGGATCCTCTTTCTATTCCTGAGATGGGCCACGATGCCCAGTTCTGTGAGGGTTTTTTGCGTATGATGCAGAGTATGCATGGTGGAGTGCGACCTGCCCCGGGTATGGTATTGTTGACCTGTGAGATTCATTCGCAGCATCCTCTTACGTTTAAGGGATACGACAGACCACTTGCTGTGGAATCCTGGTTGGAAGCCATTCTGACCATCTTTGAGCACCTCGAGACGCCTCCAGAGTGGAGGGTGAAGCTAGAATCTTATATGCTATGTGGTTCAGCCAAGAGGTGGTGGGATGTAATCACCCAGTCGAAATAGCAGAGAGATATGATCTGGACTGATTTCTAGACCGTCTTCTATGATTATTTCTTTCCCCTGACTTTTAGGTTGATAGAATTAGGGAGTTTATGAATCTGTAGCAAGGGACCATGAATGTCATGGAATATTCATCTCGTTTCACAGAGATACAACGTTTTTTTCTTACACTAGTAGCTGATGATCTCATGGCCGCTAGGAGTTCTGATGATGGGATGTGTAACGCCATCTGGTGGAAGATAAATGTGTTCAGGTTAATGACTATTTCAGAGATTGTCAATCAGGATTTAATCACTGAGAGGAATTTGAGAGAATTGGACAGTGTGAAACAATGCGATTCAGAACCTAAGGGTTCTAGTAGATCATATTATTGGAATAAGTGGCGTTTCTAGGACTCTCATGGTGTTAGTGGTGGTCAGACACTTTTCTCAGGTGGTAATCTTATCTGTCACCAATGTGGCATGTTAGGACCATTGAGGTGGCAGTGTACGCGAAATCCTATAGAGTGCAGAGGTTTTGGTAGTTTGGGTCATCTCCACCATTTCTGTAGGACTTTTCTCCCAGGGCCTAGTGAGAAGATATATGTACTTACTCCATGATCTGGTGCTGGATCAGCATGATCATGTCAGTCAGGTGGCTGGAATACCACCAGCCGATTAGGCTGAGGCAGAAGTCGAGGCAGAGGTAATTAGGCGTATGACTCTCAGTGCCAGCAGGACGAGTCTGCTCAGGGTTTCCAGGCTATGACTCAGGGCCGTGGTACTGGCCAGTTATATGTAGTCAAGTCTATGCCGCATGAGCAGTACGCCGGACCATCTACTATACAAGGAATAATTCTAGTAGCTTCTATGTTAGTATCTGTTCTGTTTGACACATGAGCTTGTCACTTTTTATATTTGAGGTGATTATTGGAAGTTTGGGCCTCGATGTTGGGTTATATCATGGTATGATCACATTATATACCCCATTAGGCGTCCGTTCAAGGGGTGTTCATTATTGTCAAAATTGTCCCCTCTAGGTGGGTGGTTACCATTTCCTGTGGAACTTGTATGTTATGGATATGACATGTTTTGATGTAATAATCGGGATGGACTGGTTAGTTCACTATAGATCCCAGATTGACTGCTATCATCTAAGGGTGGTGTTTACATCACCAGAGGGCGACACACATATGCATAAGTGACAATGGGATCTTAGTGCTACACATGCAGGACCAGAACACCAGATATTAGGTGGTGTCACGACACATGTTGCCAGTATTTATCTCGATGAACAAGGGTTACAACCATCTGTTTATCTTCCAGCGGTAGAGAAATTCTGTGATGTCTTTCTTGATGATTCCTCTGGACTACCTCCAATGCGATTGGTAGAGTATACTATTGAGATTATACTAGGAGCAACACCATTGACCATTCCTCCTTATAGGATGACACCTAAGGAACTTATGGAGCTCAAGAGTCAACTAGAGGACCTGGAAGCTAAAGGATTTATATGTCCCAATACATATCCTTGGGGAACACCGGTGCATTTTTTCAAGAAGGATGAGGGTACCCTTCGTCTTTGCGTGGATTATCGTATGTTAAATCAGCTGACTATTTAAAATTAGTATCTTTTACCTCGAATTGACGACCTCTTCGATCAGCTCTGAGGAGAGAAGGCTTTTTCAAAGATAGATTTGAGTTCGGCCTATCACTAGGTTCCTATTTATACTTCGTACATACCTCGCACAACATTCAAGAGTAGGTATGGTCTCTATGTAAACTTAGTCATGTCGTTTGGGCTTACGAATGCACCTGCAGTGTTTATGGCTCTTATAAATCAGATTTTTCTCCCTTTCCTTCATTCTTTTTTTGTTTCATTTGTGGATGATGTCTTAGTCTATTCATGCTCGATACACAAACATTAAACCCATTTTGAGATCATTATGAATACCCTGAGAGTGCATCATCTTTATGATAAGCTCAGTAAATTCCACTTTGTGATAAATAAGGTTCTTTTTCTGGGACACATTATTTTTGAGTTTGGAGTTTCAGTTGACCCTGAGAAGTCGAGTGTTGTAATTTCTTGATAGCAGCCCAAGAACATCTTTCATATCAGGAGTTTCATGGGGCTTGCTAGGTATTATAGGTGATTCATTTATTACTTTTCACACCTAGTAGCACCGCTTATAGCTTTGACAAAAAAGGGGGTGAGATTCGATTGGTCAAATCCCAGTGATGTAGCTTTTCAAGAACTGAAGGACACACTAGCTTCAGCACCAATACTAATCTTGACGGAGCTAGGTAGAGCATATATGGTCTTTTATGTCGCGTTAGGTATCAGTCTTGGTGCATTCTTCATACAAGATCAGGGAGTCGTTGTGTATGGTTCTCGATAGATAAAGTCTCATGAACGGAATTATCTGACGCACGACCTTGAGCTCACAGTAGTTGTGCATACCTTCTGCTGTTGGATAAACTATTTGTTGGGAGATCATTATTTGGTATTCACTAACCACAAAAGAATCAAATATATCTTCACTCGGTGGGATATAAATAATAGGCAACACAGTTGGGTCGAGTACCTGCAATCCTTTAATTTCGAACTGGCCTACACTCCTAGGAAAGGAAATTCCGTAGCCGATGCGCTGAGTCCGAAAAATCAGTCACTAGTGGTTCGAGAATCTAATTTGTAGTTGAAGCTGATGGACCTATTATTGGAGATGCAAATTGAGGTTTAGGAGGGTTAGGGCCAAATAGTTATCTTAGCCATAGCGGTGACATCTACTCTTTTGGACGGGTCAGGGCAAGACAGTTATCAGATCCAGAAGGCCTTGTTCTACAAGAAAGTGTCGCTAATGAAGCCTCTACAGATTGGACCGTGGATGAGGGTGATACTTTGTTGTTCCGTGGGAATGTATGGGTCCCGAAATACATTAGAGAGGAGCTGATGAGTGATTTCCATGCCTCAACATTGGCAGTTCACCCATGCATCACCAAAATGTATAGTGATTTGTGACGACAGTACTGGTGGTCTAACATAGAGCAGGAGATAACCAGTTTTATCATGCGTTGTTCCACCTGTCTGTAGGTGAATGTGGAACATCAGTGTCCGAAAGGGCTTTTATAATTTTTTCCCATTCTAGAGTGGAAATGGGACGATGCATCTATGGACTTTGTAACCAGTTTACCCAGGTCACCTCATGGAAATGATGCAGTAAGGGTTATCATCGACCGTATGAATAAGGTCATTCATTTCATACCTGCGTGGGATACCTTCACGATTGATGACTTGTGAATACTATATGTCATGAAAATAGTGTGCCTTTATGTAGAACCTTGTTCTGTTTCCTCAGTCAGAGATCCTCATTTTCCATCTTGGTTCTGGAGGGGTTTACAGAAGGCCTTGGGTACGCATGTACTTTTGAGCATGACCTATCACCTGTAGACTAACGGAAAGACCAAGAGGACTGTACAAGTACTAGAGAATATGATATTTGTATGTATTCATGATTTTGGAGGTTCATGGGAGAAACACATTTCTCCTGTTGATTTCATTTATAACAATAGCTTCCAGGCTACCATTGATATGGATCCCTATGAAGCCTTATATGGTAGGACTTTCCTCTCACCCTTTTGTTTTCTTGAAGCAGGGGAGGAAGCTATTCTAGGACCACGTCTTTTGCAGGAGACTACAGGGAAGATACAACTTATTAGTAAGCATATGTAGATAGCTCAGTCTAGACAACAATCCTTTCCTAACAATCACCGATGGCCTCTTCAGTTCGAGGTTGGGAATCAGGTTTTCTTGAAGGTCTCACCCAGGTTGGGGAAAAGACATATACAGAAGCAGGGTAAGATTTTGCTGAGGTTCGAAGGACCCTTTGATGCGATGAAGCAGATTGGACCAACATCTTACGAGCTTTCACTTTTTTAAAGATATCAGTCCATGCAAAATGATTTTCATGTATCTTAGATACTACGATACTTTTCAGATATGACTCATGTATTTCACCCTGATGAGGTTGAATTAGATACGGATGCTTACTTCGAAGAGTATCTGATGTGAATTATTGACCGGAGTGTGAAGACACTTCGTGGCAGGTTTGTTCCTCTTGTACGAATGCTATGGTAGGACGACCAGGTACAGGATGAGACCTGGGAGTGAGAGGCTGTTATTTGTTCTCAATGGCCAGATATTTTCGTTGATGACACCTTCGTACCCTCAGAAGGACAACATGTGGATGAGTTGCTTTAAAGAGGGGAGGTTGTAATGTCCCGACTTTTTTTCAAAGGTACAGACCATTATCTTTCCTTTCAAATCTTCAGTTTAATCTTGTATAAGTTGTCTAACATCCTATGGAAGGTCCAGGAAGTGTTCGTGGTTGGTATATAGAGTCGGTATGCAATAGTGAAGTCATAGGTAGTATATAGATGAAAGTAAGTTCATAGAAGTTGTATAAAAACATCGAGGTGGTGTTCTGTGTACCATTCCTAGTATATAGTACATGATAGGAGCAAGTGTTCCACGATTTTCCAAGGAAGCATGAGAAAGATTCAAATCAATTTGAAAAATAATTTTCTGGTACATAGTAGTACTCGTGAAGGCAGACATAATCTACTTGTGAAAACCGAAAATTAATGAGAATATACCTATAGTTGATGATGCATAAATTCATAAAATGAATGGGACAACATGTCAATAAACTAATCCTCATCTACAAGTCAATAAACTATGTTTGGATTTTTTTCAATTTGTAGTGAGCAGTATAATAGGAAGGTAGTGACCCTTTCCACCGACAGTGATCCGGAGAAATAGGAATAGTTAGTGACCCATGGGACTATAGTGAGAAAACCCTAAACCTTGTATAGGTAGTATGACTAGGTATAGAAGATCTTTCCCAAACATTATATTCATTATTGGTAGTGAGACTTATCGAATATGGTACATTTTCACATTGATGTTGTATACACCATGGACATCAACTAGTTAGGGTAAACCAAATAAAAATCATTTTATCTAGTGCATGATTTCATGTCTATTCATATATTGCAATGGGCGGTAGTGAAAATTGAGTTCTTATTAGCAATGGAAAAAGATCCAAAAGGGATTATGTTTTGACCTCTTATACCCTAATTCACCCCCACTCTCATGGTATTCAACATTGTGGACCAAAAAATTAGTATCAGATCGAAAGGATAAATCTTAGTGGTTCTCTCTCAAGAAAAAGTAATGGTGGTGGTAAATCATAAATGAATTCCAAAATTTGAAAGAAATAATTTTCTACTATGGAGGAATCCAATGCAGCACTACATCCAATCAGTAAGGATAAATGTCGTCACAATCGCTATGCATGGAATATCAACTGAAATTAATATTTGTTCTTTATTAGAAGAAAAAATAATGGAATTTGATGCAGATTAAAAAGGGATCGATAATTTAGGGGAGACATATACAATGCAATTTATACAAAGGTTATGTCCTATAAAACAACACAATCATGTGAGAAAAATTCTTGAGCATGTTTGGGGGTGATATGAAAGTCTATGAATCAAAGCTGCAGGATCTGTGGAACAACTATGATGATCTCAAAATGATCCCCAATGAGACTTTTGATGCATTCATAGATAGTATAAATAATTTTTTGAATAACATGAGGGGTATTTGATAGGTTATTTAATATATAATTATTGTGAATCATATCTTGAAAAACCTTCCACCGCATTTCAATATGAATGTTTTAGTGTCGGATAATAAATACCCAAAAGAGCTGACAATCGGTAACCTATATAGTACCCAAGTATCATATGAAATGAGACATGACGACAATAATTTATTAGAAAATGAGAAGTCTACTGATGTGGCATTCATGTCCATGAAAAACCTCTCTGTAGATGATAGTCTTGAGGAGGAAAATATGGATGATGTCATTCGATTACTCTCTTCCAATCTGCAAATGGAAAAAGTGATGTTCAAAGGTAAACTTTCATATTCATACATTCGATGTAGAATGATTTGGTTTTTTAGAAAAGTATCATATGATGTTTGACAATTAAAATGAAAGAAATGATGAAATTCCCCAAAAGAAGTATTCATCAAATGAGAAATGGTGGAGAAAAACTAGGTGAAAGTTCATCAAAAATAAGAATATGTTTTTAAAAAATCATGGATGTTTAGTAGAATTTAATGGAGAAGAGTTGGAGGACTAAAAATATGATAAAATAGATTATTTAGTGGAAGTTGTTATAAATTAATTAATAAGAGAAGAAAGTGACTATGAATAAGGAGAAATTAAAGGAAGGGTTGATCTTCTGTCAGAAATAAAGGCTTCCCTTAAAGTGGTAGATATTTTGGGAGTTAAAAAAAGACAGATAATAAGGTTTTTCATGATTACAAATTCTTTATGCAGTTGTAGGTAGAAGAGAATGGTGAGCTATATGTAGAAATTCAAAATTTAAGGACATAAATGTGAGAAATCTCATAAAAGGTGGTTGAGTACAATGTCAATATTGAAGAACAGAAAATAGAAATTGATAGTTTGACTAAATCTAAAAAAATAAAATTGAATGTATCGAACAACTAGAAGAGAAATTTGTCAGTATTTGATGAAAAATTTAAGGTCGGGAGAAACCACTAACTCTCAGTTTGATATTAGAAAATGAGATCATATAAGATCCAGATAAGATGGGATTTGAGCAGAGTCATCCATCAGAATATAGGAAACAAACATTCCTGAATGAAATGGATGTTATGGGGATTGATCAAAAATAAAAAGTAGGCATGGTTCATGTAAAACCACAAGCACACACTCCATCATTGATGATTGATTTTGTTATGAAGTAGAATCAGAAGATTTAGAGAACCCATGGAACACCTACTGTTGTATCATATCCTCAATGGAACTTACCTTATATAAGATTCTATTGTTATGGTAACATGTGACACTCTCAAAATGTATTTTTCATAGAAAATAGGTATAAAAGTCAACAAGACTAACATAGGAGGTTCTATATATCTAAAAATTACCTATAATCATTTAATATAAATTTTTTCAAATATAATGGACTCAAACATATGAAAAGATATAGCACATTAATAATTCATTGGAATGTGCCGAAGAAGACATAGTTTGTTTATTAGATGAATCCAAATGTATCTTTGAGAGTGATAAAAAATGAAAATTGATTTGAGGATCTGTAGGTTGATGCTATCCCATCACAAACTAAGAAAGATCAAGATTAGAATTCCATGACTTATATAAACCCAAATACTTGTGTTAAAAAGGAAAGGTCAGAGCAGGTTGTGGTTGTAGAAATTTCATTTAAGGAATCAGATCGCATTGGTATATAGATCATTGATAATTTATTTATTTCTTATATGGAATGAAATAAGGATCTAGTGCATGGAATCAGCTATGATAAAGAAGGTATCATAACATTACTGAATGATGTGGGATTGAAAATTGTTTGTTCTAGAAAAGACATGTTCGGAGGAAAAGAGATGAGACAAGCAGATGTCTTGGTTGTTGATGATCTTAGTCACAACTTGCTTAGTGTTTGTCAACTGTGTGACTTATGTCATGCCAGACAAATTTCCATGAAATCATCTACCATCAATGAAATGGATGGTGCCATTGTGTTTCATGGAAAGCTTATAAATGGGAATCTATACATCATAAGTGGAGAAAAAGATATGATTTTTTTCTATCCAATGATGAAGAAAACGAGTAATGGTTTAAGTGTCTTGGCCACATAAACCATGGTTCCTTGGAAGATCTAGTGAAATATTATGTAGCTTGAAATCTCCCTATATTATTACATGATTGTACGCATACATGTGATGCCTGTCAATAGGGGATGATTGTTCAAATGACATATAAGCCAAAGGGGAAAATTTCTTCCAGATTTCTTGAGTTGGTGCATATTGATGTGGGGTGGTCAAATTTATTGAGGGCTATTGATGGGAAGACATATTATGCTCTTTTCATTGATGACTATAACTGAAGGGGATGAGTTTCAATAATCACCCACACATATGAAGTGTCCAGTAGAATTAAAATATATTGATGAGAATGTGAAAAGATTATAGGTCAAAAAATCCCAATGATTTGAATAGATAATGGAACAAAGTTCACAAATAGTCAAGTGTAGGATTATTTGAAGATACATGGCATAAGGAATCATGTTTCTGTAGTAATAACTCCACAATAGATTGGGGTAGTCTATAGAAGAACTCAAATTGTGAACAATATGGCTAGGAAAATGAAAATAGAGAATGTTATTGTAGAGAATTTTTGGAAAGAGGTAGTGACGACATCTATATACACATAAAATTGAGCATTATTATTCCCAGAAGAAGAGAAGACTCCATATGAACTATGGTTTGGAATGAATCAATAATTAAATTTTTTTTCTTTTCAAAATTAAGTGTATCATTCTCAATAAGGTGAAACATAAGAAGTTTAATTCTAGTGGAGATAAATTAATATTTTTCAGCTACACAAAAAAATAAAATTCTATAAATTCTTCAATAAGCGGTTAGGAAATATTGTTGAAAGTCATAATGTAACTTTAGTGGAGAATGTGGAGAATCATCAACAAATACATTATCATATTTAGGAGGATAATGAGTAAGAGATGAGAAGATTAATAGATGCCCTATCTCATATGGATGATTCAGAAGAAGACTCAGATGATGAGAATAAATCATCTTCTATTTAGAGACCAACGAGATGAGTTAAAATTGATAGGAAAAACATAATTGGTGATCAAACAACACCAGTATCTATTATGAGGATGTAGTCTCTATAATAAGATATCATATGAATCATTGTTGGAGCCTAAATACATTGATGAAGTTTCTTGAGTTGATATTTGGTTTTAGGTAATTGATGATAAGATTGACAAAATTGAGAAGAATTAGACATGGGAAATTGTTTCGAGACTAGTAAACATGAATTTCAGTGGAACAAAATGGGTTTTCCTCTAAAAAATGAATTGATATGGTGTTGTTATTCAAATCAAAGACCAACTTGTGTGAATAAGGTACTCCCAAATTGAGGGTATTCATGTTGATGATACATTTTCAGAAATTTCAAAGCTAGAGAGCATCAAATTATTCTTGGTCATAACAATGTTAAGTATGTTAAAGGTTTTTTTAGACGGATGTCAGGTCAGCATTTCTGAAGTGATTTCTTGAAGAAGATGTTTAAATTGAGAATCTAGAGAGTTTTCTCATTCGTGATGATGGTGATGGGGGTTTTATGATGAAGAAGTCTTTATATGGTTTGAAGAAGTCACCAATAGTATGGTATTTAGGGATCGATAAATTTCTAAAGAACCTCATTTTTCAGCATGGAAGAGTTGAATACAATTTTTATTTCTACAATTGAAACAGTAAAATGATGATGGTGCTATTTTATTTCAATAAAATAATCATTGGTGGAGTAGATGAATCAAAATTTATATAGTTTTCTTTGAACCTGAAAAGGGAGTTTGAAATGTTTATGATTGGTGGGATGCTATTTTCCCTTGGCTTTCTAATGACTCATGGAATGAAGGGAGCATTTATTTATTAATATAAATATGACAAGGATGTTTTGAGAATGTTCGGAATTGATATTTCCAAGGAGATGAAGACTTTGGTTGCTACCCTGATGAAATTATCCCATGAGGTTAATGGAAAGGTAGTTAACATCAAGAATAATAGGCAAGTCAATGGATGTTATCCATACTTGACCATGACATGGCCTGAAATTATATTTTCCAAAATCCAAGCCGCAAGATATCAAAGAAATTTTAAAGAGATCCACATTATAGAAATAAAACTAATAATTTGGTTTATAAAGGGAACAATGGATTTTGGGCTAATGTACAATGAATAATATCAGCCAGAGTTACTGGGATATACATATGCAGATTTCTCTAGATCAGCAGAAAATAGTCAATCAACATCCGGAGGTGCCTTTTTTTGGGGGATTGTGTTGTTTTTGGTTAACCACGAAACAACATTGAATTTAATTGAGCACCGTAGAAGCTGAATAAATTATCGCTACTCTAGATTACATGCAACTATTGGGGATGAAGAATCCACTTGAAGATATAGGAATTGAAGTGAAATCTCTAACCAGAATTAATTAGGATAATTCAACTTTTATAAGTCATAGAAATAATATAGTACATCACTCATGGAAAAATGAAAATTGTAAACAAATATCATTTTATGACGGAGATGGTGGAACAAGGGATTGTGAAGTTGGAGTATGTGCCTACAGAATGACATGTTGCAGACATTATGACAAAGGCTTTACACAAATAAGCATTTTAAAGGCATCCACTGGGTCTAGGAGTCCAGTCAACATCCCACACATTAAAAAGTGTGTATGTGGTACCCCCTCTCAATGAGGTATGTTTTTCTTTTCTCCAATGTATTGTTATGTGTTCTTACCCTATTGAAGACAATCATGATGTTCACAATAGGTAATTTGAAAAATATGGAGAAACTTTGACTATTTAGGAGGAGAAAAGACTAGGAGAATAGTTGTTAATTGGTGTAGTGAGACAGGGGGAGTTAAGCCTGAGGTGAGATTAGTTAGAGGAGATATAAAATAGGGGGTGAATTAAATATGACAATCATATAAGTGATCAATAAATTATTTTATATCATGATAGATGAGGTTCCTGGTGATCTCAGTTCATTGGTATTAGTGTATCCGTATAGCATCAGCAATTGGTTATTAGCAATTAAGTGATTCATTAATGAAAATTTCAATATTCTTTTCTTTATCACAGCGAGAATGGATCATTGGTGCTTATAGTATGTGTTGAGTAAATACTTGATCTCTATATTAATCGTGTGAAGCAAATGGTGGTTGAAGTTTGAAGAGGTATTAATGAGGTATAAAAAAGTACAACATTTTTACGACAAGAGATTTCAACAAACAAAAAGGGGGATATTGATGGGGAAAATACCTCAAGGTGTTTTCTCAGTATGTTTTGGGTGCAGTTGTATTTATTGAAAAATCCAGATGAACTCAAATGACTTTGGTTGGTGTTTTCTGAAAGCTAGTTTTTAAGATTCCACAGTTTCGTAGTGTTTACCAAATTTTTGGGCCTCAAAATTGGGAGAATGATGTTGGAAAAGGAAGGATTTATTTATTAGAGTGAAAAATGTGAGTAAGGTTAAAGACAATTTCCCATGTAAGAGAGCCACATAAAAAAATTCATAGACCACGTACTATATTCTTGGAATGGTATGCGGAGTGGTGGGAATGGTACATGGAGCTACAGCAATAGTACTTGGAGTGGCTAAAACGGTAAACCAGAGCAGATCGCAAAACCAAAGATGGTTTGTCGTGGATGTAAGTTTAGTATTTTGATAGCTTGATGATGGAAACAAAAGTTCGACCATGTATGATTAAAGGAAGTACACAAAACGCATAGGAAAAATCATTCACTGGATGGCTTGCAGTTCACACTAGATGAATGATCGGTATATAGTGAAGGGGAATTTAAAATTTGGTAAATAATATATTAGTGGATTTTGTGGGTATCTTTTACTAAATAAAATTTTCTAATACCACTGATTACAATTGAGACATAAGGTCATTAGCGAACATATTTTTGGTCTGGGATTTCAGAAAAGTCCGAAGGAGGTTTAGGTAGAAGAATTCCGCGAAACCTAAAGTGGTTCGCAAGAATGAAATTATGCTAATGGATTTATGTAATGAAATTTACCCCACATAAGACAAAATACAAGGAGGATGAAGGAATAATATGGAGGTGGTACGAAAATGATGTTCGGGAACAATGATAAGTGTGCAGAATATGTGTGCATTGTAGAAGTAGATCGCGAAGTCGATATGAAGTAGCAGCATGCAATAGAGAAGGTGGAGGTAGTCCAAGGATGAAGGGCAATTCACATCAGAAAAATTAGTGTGTGAAAGAGTGGGTTTTCTTACCAAACTCAGTACAATGTAAACGAGAGGATAAGGTGGTTCACAATTAGAAATGAAGCTTGAAAAAGACTCAAATCATTTTGCGAAAGTATTTTTTTGTACCTAGAAGTACATAATAAGGTGGAATTCATCTCTGGGTAAAAAGGACCATCAAAAGTGAATCTACCTATATTTGATGATGCATAGATTCATGATGAGGAATGAACCAACATGTCGGTAAATTGTTTTTGACCTATATGTCAATAAACTATGTTTGGATTCATTTCCAAGGGATGTGAGTGCAGGAAGGGGAAGACAGTGACTTCTTCCACTAGTAGTGAGCCAGAAAAGGTGGAATAGGGAGTGTCCATTGGGAATGTAGTGAGAAAACTATAAACCATGTAAAGGCATTGATCCTAGGCATAATAGATCTATCACAAACATTGTACTCAGGATTGGTAGTGATCCTTAGTGAATTTAGTATAATGGCACATCGCCGTTGTAGGCTCCTTGGACATAGCCTTGTTAGGGTGAACCATGAAAAAATCATTCTGTCTTGTGCATGATTTCATATGTTTTAATTTATTTCAACAGGATGTTATGAGAATTGAGTTTTGATTAAAAATGTTAAAATATCCAAAAGGGATGCTATTTTAATATGTCATACCATGATTAACCCCCCCATTAGTGTATTAAACATTGTAAACATAACAATAACCATACATAATTATTTCATTTAATTGGAATAATTTGGAATTTTATTCATTTTATTAAGAAGAGGTATATTAACCACAACACAATTGAATGCATATATAAGCTCTTTTTGTATTTCTTCATTATCCATATTCATCATTCAGAAAACATTTTTGAATAATGGACTATTTTAGTGTAAAATACTCATTATTTTTCTTAAGATTATCATTCTCCATTATCTACTCATCGATTGGAATTAAATTAGGATCATTTAGTGTTCAGGTAAAACCAAAGGGATATGAGCATATTTATAATCTATTTTCTTCCCACATATATGTGTGATACCATAAGCCTTCCACATGTATTATTTTGGTAAGAGAGTTTTGTGGAGTTTTTTTATACCTGTTCAGGGCTGGTGATCAAAATATTGTATATTTTCATGATCAAATCCCTAAAATATACACTATATATTTATATAATTCTATTAGAGAGTTATAATTTGATTTAAAATTTTATAATTTTTAACATCTAACTTTTTGTGGTGCATAACTTGTATTTATTTACATATTGATTCATGGGATTATAATCATTTATGAGGTTATTGTAAAATATATTGGAATGGTAGATGATATAATATATTTAATTGAAAATGGATAATGTGTTGGTCTCCAATTCCATTCATGATGTCTTGATGATATTTTAATCCTAGATTGTACTACGATGTAAAGGAATCATACTTATTATTGGGAGGTGCATGTTGTTGCTGTGGATATGACCATCCTAGGAACACTACTGTTCAATCATATACATCTTATAATTATGGGAATAAATCATTTGAATAATCTAGTTTTGTGTAAATTCCACCAAAATTTATAGGATTGTGAATTGAAATATTTTGAGTTAATTAAATTTTTATCACCAAAGGATACAACTCCTCCAATGTATTATCATTTAAGTTAATATCCATGGTTGAATGAAATAGCTGGTGTAATCCCCTAATATATGGTGTATCTCAAACTCCATTTTCATCAGAGTATTGTGTAATATTAATAACCAAAATTTAGTTTTATATAAATATTTTTTCTACAATACCGAACTTTCTATAACATTCACTACGTCATTAAGATAAATAAAAAATTAGGAGTATACCACTAATATGATGATGTTTCCAACTTTCACACAACATCATGAATCACTACAAGTAAACATATATTATAACCAATTATTATTTTTAATCCATATAATATTTTTATTCATAATAGTTATTCTTGATGAAAAAAATATCTTGAAGAAAATATGTTCTGAATCAACAAAACATATATCATATTGAGGTTGTAGATAATACATTATGTATTTTGTGTTTCTATAAAGTAGAATTGATAAAGTTGTTACATTTATTTATTCATTAGATACATTTTTAGTTTGATTCATTCAAAAAACACATTAAAATTGTTATGATATTCTATTTTATCCTCTCTATAGAGGGAATGAATGTTTAAGAGAATTTTAATTTTCCCAGATTTTATCTTGAATTTTGATTTTTGATTAAGATAAGAAATTCATTTGGGAAGATAACTAATATCCAATGCTCGAATGGATTTATTAGGATCATTTTGTTTAATTTTATCCATAATTATTATTTCTATGTTTAATTTACACATACATCGAATTTCAATGTTTCTAAAATAGATGAATTCCCTAATTGGGTGAAAATCGCCAGTTCCCATAGGCCCAGACTATAAAATTTGATCCACAATTTGAATCTAAATCTCAAAAAATATTTAAAAAATATCCTTGGATAATATCATTCCATAAATCAATAATAGATATAAAATAATAAAATTATACCATAACATCATGATTATATTAATTAGCGGTCAAAAAAAATAAAAGTGGAATAAATGAAAAAAATTAGGAACAAATGGAATGAAATAAAAAATAACAAAGAACAGTTTGAATAAAACAATTAATTCTTGAAACAGGGAGAAATTTAAAATAATTCATGGGTACTCTCAAGTGATGCTTGGTTTTTAGTATTTAGGTGAAAAATAGAGGTTGACTTCAAAAATTCCAACAGGGAGGAAGAATATACAAAACATTATTAAAGACAATATAAAAAATAAAATCAATTAAAATACTACAAACTATATGGATTCGTTGATGATTATATCATATAAATAATTATGTTAGAAGGATATTATTATTATTTTTCCTTATCTTCCGTTTATATAATGATATAAGATTATGTCCTTATTTGAAAAATTGGATGAAGATGAATAATTGATGTCACTTCACCAAATCAATAATTAAATAATATTTACTATTAAAACAAAAAATAATATATTTTTAATCACTTATTCTATCGTCTTCCATATTCCAAAGAAATATACATTTCCATTGAGATGATAGATATTAAACAATTGGCTAACTTCTAATCATGAAATCTTAAAACCCTACATTGATTATTGATTATAATAAATATTTTATCTAGTGGTTAATTATTGAAGAACTGTATATTATAATTTTTTATAAATTGACCGTATGAATTAGATTTCGATTACAAAAATTGATTTTTTCATTATATCAGGATTTCATTCAAAAAATATAAACATTACACAATATCTCATGAAAAGTGATTATGATTTGAATTATTTGAAATTAAAATAAAACATTATTTATATTTATATCAATTAGAATGATATTTTTAATTCACTAAATTCATTATAATAGGTGATTGTTATAAAAATCTATGATTAACATACATAGACATTATTTTATTTTTTATAATATTTTTTAAATTGTATAATGACACACCTAAACACCGAATTAGTTTAGTGACATCAGAAACATGGGATCCTAAAAACTTGTCAATAGGTGATCTAAATCATCTCTCACCGTATTCTTCAAAACTATGACCCTTCTTAGACACATCGTACACAATATATATTCATAACATGGCTAATAGAGACTTAAGAATGTGTGAGCTCATATACATATTACGGGAATGAAAAAGATATATTTAAGCATAATATTGAGCATAATGGTATTAGACCATGATCATAAAATTTGATGACCATAACCTATATATCAAAGATAATAATCATGATTCATCATATAACGAATAGATGTTCAAAATAAATGAATTATATAATAATATAATATCATTACATATGAGATCGTAACTTTATCATATGCCATGAATTACCAATGTATACATAAAAATATAAAATGAATTCCATAATAGTCAAGGATCACATCCAAGGCTATCTTAATGGAATGGGATGACATGAAAAATCATTGTATTAAATAATTACATCCTTGACAATATTAGTGGATGATGTACTGTATTGAACTGGGTTCACTCCCTTTTCTATCTATGTCTATCTCAAGAGATATAATTCATTAACCAATGTATTAGATGGACATATATTTCTCACAAATCTCATAATTAATTCATAAAAACATGTTACACATGATTTTAAAAATACATAATATACTAATACAGGAAATAAATTATTATCATATAATGGTTTTTATATCTTTACATGTGGAAATGAGATCGGCTTCATAATAATATCATATTATCATGTGTAGTGAAATGAAGTGGGATTTATAATAATATATGTCATGGAAGAGAAGTGGGTTTCATTAACATCATTCAATAAAAAAATAAGCCATTAATGGAAATAATTTTAATGGTGCCCTTTAGAAATATCACAAATAATGTTTGGGTAACACCTATAGATTTCATCATTTATGAAATATAATTATCAAGGACATATTAAAACGTTAATTAAAGAAAATCTTATTTTTCACTCAAAAAAAATTTATTTCATTAAACACATTCCAATTTTTTCTAAAATTATGTTTATACAACTTATGAGGTTTATACGAGGAAAACACTGGTCATGATTTCATAATATGAAATTCATGTTGTACAAGAAAAAATGAAAGTAAATTTTAAATTCTTAGTAAAATCAAAATGGGTATTGTTTTTGAAAATGAAAATAACATTGTTTTAAAAATATTTTTTCCATGAACATTAATATGGGTATATTTTCCAATTAAAAAATTATAAAAAAGAAATAAGAAAATTTAAATTTTTTTTAGAAAATAATGTTTTGATGGAAAACATATAACCAGCCGAATAGAGAGGTAAAGTTGGATTTTCATAAAAAAAAATTATTTATAATTTCAATTAAAAAAGAGTGGAAAATGGTACTATAAAACGAATATATAATTAAATAATAGAGTAAAATAAATTTTATGTGAATTATAGAGAAATTATTTCAATGGGAGTATAATCACAGTCAATCTTGATAAACAATAAGATTGTAGTAATAAACATTTAACAGTTTTGTAACATTGAATCATAATATCTACAAAATAATAACATTATATGAAGAATAAAATATCTTCAAAATAATTATTATTATGATATAACATGTATCATGTGAATTATATACTCCTCCTAAAAGAACATAGTTTCAGAACATAATTGTTGTCTCAAAGGAGGAAAATAAGGAAAACATTCTACTACTATATTAGTAACCTTGAATATGTAACCACATGAAAGGTAGATATTATAATTATTATATAAATACTAATAATTATAATTATAATAATAATAAAATATATCCATTTCAAATATATACCCCACATAATAGAAATTGGTATTTAGTAGGGCTTTAGTCTCTCAAAAAATAAAATTGAGAGAGAAATATCCTATCATAATTATTGAATTCCATTTTACACATTAAATCCAATTATATTAAAAATATTACTATATTATAAATATATTATAGAACCAAATTCATTTATATTATACTATATAATATTTCTTATGACCATTTTTTTGCATTAATTAAAAATACAATTTTAATGTTACGTTTCTAATAATAAGACATTTGTTTTACAATATGGTTTAATTTGTTATAGTTTTGGTCCCCTTAATTCAATCATGATATCAAATTATCCAAAATGTTATATAAGATATTAATATCATATATATTCAGAATATAAGTATTTATAATATTTTCTTATTGATATTACTTGGTAATGAAGTACACCATGAATGGAGATGGTATGTTGAATGCACACATGAACACTAATTCCATTATTTTTGTTTGATTGAAATAAGGAAATGTATATGTGATATATTAATTATAGAATAATTTTTATGCTATATATATAAAATATTTTTATTAAATTGATATTTAAAATATTCAATATAAATCCAAAATAAATTATAATGTTTCACGATGCAGTGGTCTATCGTGTACATGAATGAAATCATTGTATTCAAAAACAAATTGCCTATAATGAAGGGTTGTCTGATATAATAATTATATAATCATAATAAAATAATTAAAATCATAAATATTATATTTATAAATTCCATTTTAATTATTATTCTTGACGTTGATAGGTGGTAATACAAGATAAATGTCATCAGTTCTCATGTTGGTAGTCCACCATAAATACAAATGATGATTTTGTGACACATATAATAGACGTGTGTGAGGATATATATTATAAACAAAAAATAAAATCATGTACTTTAGTTGAACATAACTAGGTTAATATATAATTATGATATATAAATAATTAATGGAGTTAGAGTAAGAAATAAAACTAAAACATTTATTGAGATACGTTAGGTATTCTTCGATTATCTCTTTTTGGTTTTCACCAAAAGACTACCTTGGATTATTTTATACTGAATGTATGGTTTAAAAGTCTATAGAAGGAAAATTTTCAAGATATTTATATAGTTATTTTCTATGAAAAGGGGCTCGTGAGGTGTGATGATAAGGGGAGATGGGGTTATATTTTATATGGTAAGTGAGTGGAAAACCTTTTTATTTTTTAGTAGAGGAAATTACACCCACGTTTTTTCTTGGTAAATTGGTTCCAATAATGGATTTATATCTATAATATAAGTGATAAAGTGAAAATACAACCATTAATAAATTAAATATATAAAAAATACCAAACTTTACACTAAGATAATTATGATCTTATGAGTTCTAAAATAAATTTTATTTTATCAGACTAGACTTATACTTATATTGAAAATTAATTTTATTATTGTTTATAGAATGAAATAAAACCCATTTATTTTTAGAAAATAGTATTTTCCAAAATATAATGTCTTCATTGCAAATTACTTATTTAATTAATAATATGTTTTTGTTATATAAACCCATTATAAATCATATTGTTCACATAATTATAAAATTTTTAATTAATATGCTTAACAAGTATTTTAAAACTATAATGTTTAAATTATTATGATAAAAAAATGATGTTTTGTAGATACCAAATGTTATTTAAAACAAAATTTACACCTTGTGTTGGGTGTAGTGAAATCCTTTCATGGTAAAGCATATAACCGAAGACATTAGTGAAATTAGATTTATTCGAATAAGAATTAATTCTAAATTGGGGTGTTACATTCTACCCCCATTTAAATGAATTTATCCAATATATGTCATCACTATATTTCCAAAATATGAGGATACTTATACCTTAACATATCCCTATGTTCCCACGAAACATTTTATTATTTGTGATTTCACCCAAAAAATTACCATTTAAGTGGTTTTGTTTTTATAAATTATTCTATATGTTTTAGAATATCCACTCGTTGACCCTCTTATGATGTATCATGCTACCATGGTAAGAAATCTGAGTTCACTAAATGTGATGGTTTGGTTCAATTTCCAAGCTAGATGATACCATCCCAATATGATCATGAAATTAAAAGGAACCAATATACAGAGGGATTGGTTTCCCTCTTTTTAGCAATATCATAACCATATTTCAAAGATAATCTCATAAAAAACACTTATAGTTGAAATAAAATTATAGATCACATGGGTGGTTATTAGCATAAAATTTCTACTGCCTTTGAGCTTCTATGATATGTTGCTAAAAGGATCTAACCTTCTTAGCCATTTTTATTAGCAATATGAAGTCCCAAAATATTTCGTTCTCCATCTTCATTATAGTTTTATGGAGTTATACTTTTATTTATATTATGGGATTAATAAGGATTCATATCAATACATGAGTGAATTATATATTTGTATAAAAAAATTAGAAATAGTAAGTTATTGATCCAAAATATCGTTGAAGTCCAATGAAAAATTTCTCAATATATTATATAGGGTTTGAAGTTTTCTTTCAGGCAGACCAACCATATAAAGATGATAGGTAATTATAAAAATCAATTTTCTATTATGAGATTGCTGAATTTTTTTTAAATTTTAGCTAATTATAAAATCCCAACCAGATACAATGGAATGTGTTAATGCATGAATAATTAAAATATCCATAATCTATATCATAGTAAACCCATCTAGAGAGATGTATTTTCTGACATTGCTAAGGTTTTATAACCTTTTTATAGAGATTAAATTAAATCCCTATATAATTTTTAGCTTTTAATTTCATAGTGATTCTTATGACAAAATCCATGCATATTTATTCTAATTCCCACTCTAGTATGGGTAATGGTTATAACAACCCCTTATATATTTATCATTTATCCTGAAAATTTTGGTAAAACACGAACCAAGATACTTTTTTTATATCTCTATTGATTAAATTCATGAAAAATATGTCATTGAGTATATATATATATATATATATCATTTTGGCTTCTAGTTTTAATAGAGATAAATAATTATGAGTTTCCTCTAACAAGTCATTATTCAAATTTGTAACAGATGGAACACATATATGGTTCCCAAAAAATATCATTCTATCAAGATAATGGTTAAAATTAGGATCATTTATAACCATTGTTTTCATATCTATATCTTAATTCTACCTAAATCTTTACTTGGGTATATGGTTAAACCTTAAATTGGGAAAGAAATTTTATTCCCCATTCCTTTAGGATCTCTTGATCTTTTTATGCAAATCTATTAATATTGTATGTTTTGGGATCCTAATCATTGATAAGATAACATGATAATTTCGACACAAAGCATCATCCATATTTTTCTCTTTAAAAAATTTGTAATGTATTGAGGAATTAATATCTTTTATCAACTCTAACCATCTTATCTGGGTCATGTCCAATTCCTTCTATTTGAATATATACTTTAAAATTGTTATATCAATATATATGTCATAATTTCACCTATATAAGAAATTATTCTATATATTTAATTAATAAATTACAGTATCTAACTCCAAAATATGATTTCGGTAATGTTTCTCATAAATAATAATTTTTTGTTTCAATAATCGATTACCATTCCATTTTTCATAACAACACATCCTAATCCCTTCGTAAATATATCACTTTGGTTTTTATACCCTTCTCCTCAATAGTTTAATGTATGAACATTGCACAGTCTAATATTTTCTTCAATTCCTTGAAATATTTTACACATTCTTCTATCTGGAGGAACATTTCAAGGTACTATGTTTCCATGTTCAGAGGACTAAATATTAATGAGAAACTCCAAACAAATCCATGGTAATTTCTAGCCGAAAAAATGAAATATTCCAATCTCAATCACTATTGTTGTTCTAGGACAGTGGTTAATATAATCTATTATCGATAGATCTACAAATATACCCTATCTTGAAATTTTGTGATCCCAAAATGAATCCTCTTTCAGTAAAAAATCACTCATTCTAATTTTTTCATATAGTATCTCCTAGTTTAGGTTCATTAGTATAATTATCAATAAATCTTAATTATCTACCATTCTCTTTGAATAAATATTAATTTCATATATAAAGACTACAATAAAATAATCAATTTAATCTTTAATGACTCTATTCACTAAATTAATGATGATAATAAGATTATTTTATGAGAAAAATGATTCTTTAAAAATTATTAGTGCCTATACCTTATTTAAAATGTTGTCTTGGGTTTATCTACCTCAGTGAACCTCAAATTAAGATATTTGGAATGATGTTAAATCTAGTAAAACTACTGATCTCTATGTGGTTGATCGGATAAGTCACCAATATAGGGTAGTGTGTAATCATTCTTGATGGAAATGTTGTTCAGTTTCTAATAATCAATAAAAATTAACATTTATCTATCTTTCAATATGAAATAGATCAATTGGACCCCACTTGGAAAAATTTGATAAATGAATCCCTTTCAAGAGTCACCAGGAGTTTCTTCCTATAACTTAATTTGGGAAATTCTAGGTTGAGGATTTGATTTTTATTTGGAACCATGTATTAGTTTTATTGAGAACTAAACCTTGTATATTGTTTTAGAGATGATAATTATTTCAGAAATACCACATCAGAATCCCAACGAATGGGAATATAAAAAGAATTTATTCTCCACAAACATATATGAGAAAATACAATTATAAATAGAAATTATGACCCATAAAATGGATTTGATTTATATATAATAATTATATTTATCATAAATATAATATAAGATCATAAGCTTATTTGAAGGTTCAAATATGGAGTTCCATCCATTGTATTTGATTTTATCCTTATGTAATTAAATCTAATCCAAGCTTAATATTAAATAAAATTCAACAAGAGAGAGAATAACATTATTTTCATAAAGCACATTCCCATTAACTTCAACCGGAGAGGAAACATAAATTAATTATGTGCTCATCATAACATTAGGGTTTTTTATTAGTAATTAAACATCTAATCACTATGGTAACTTATTAATACCATTAGAAACATATTTAGATATAAACGAATTGGTAGATATAGATTAAATAAGACATTATAAATTATATAGTAAATTTTATGTTTACCTTTCACTATTTCATTATCATTCCCATCATTAGAAAATTTAATCGATTGAGATTTTCTTTTTTCCCTCAGATTAATTGGTTATTTATTTTGATCATCACCATTAGCCCTTTGATTTGGTCCATTTGAAAAATAATTTCCATTCTCATTGTATATAAAGAAATAATGTATGGGTGGACCATTATATCAATCTTTATCACTATTTAAATCATTAACATAATCATTACAACCACTTCGGTTGAGAAATAACAATGGTCATTATTTCCACAAATAAACATTTTCTAGTCCCCTTAAGAAACTTTCCACCTTGAATGTTTCCATATAATTGAAAAAATATAATTTTTATATTATTTTATACTTGGTTCATAAAATTATAAGGGAATTTCATTTTTACCTTCTTATCAATCACATAATACTGATGAATAACTACAAAATTTATTTCAATCTTAATGGAATACCACAAAATTTCTTCATAGCTACTAAAGTTTCTTATTGGAAACAACCATTAGATACTTGGATTTAATCCACAAGAGAACCAACCTACCTTAATATCTCGTAGGACAATAATTCATAATGTGTACATTGAATGTCTTCTAAAATTAGACTTTCAGGTACCAACAAATTAATCATCCCATTTGTTTATCTCAAATAAATCTTTCTCCGAATTTTTGGAAAAAAATGAGGAATGCAATTATTGAAAAATATGTTGTTGAAATCATCAAAATATGTGAAGTAAATTTTCATTTTTTTGATGCATGATCTTTCTTAATGTCAACCATTGTCCAACTTCAAAATCTAAATGTTAAAAAGTAATAATGATTTTATAATTTTCCTAACATTATAGAACATAAAATATATTATTTGAGGTATTAAATAATTGATAAGATAAAATTTTATTTGAATATTGACTAAAATAATATGGATGTTACCACATGAGTGTCTTAAAAAAATATTGTCCCATTAATTTATTATTTGAGAGTCCATCACAATTTATAGCTTAAGAATGATATGTGGGCATAAAAAAATGATTTCTCATTCACATTCATTTTGAATTCATTTTCAAATGAGGAAAATAATTACATTTTATATCACATTCTAAATTAACATGGTTCTTTATGGTTTCAACAATTGACTACAACAAAATATAATAGGTTAAGAGACAATTATCATAGAGTTGTTCCACATAATAATGAAAAAATACTCATACTTTTCTAAATAATGATACCATTATTTTTAATCTATGGAAGCATAAGTTTTTATAAGGCCATTCATATTTATAATCTGTTTAAATATATCCATATGGTTCATTAACGTTTGTGAATTCCGAAGGAATATCACCTAGTATTTTAAAAAATGTGTTTATAAAGAACCATTATCCTGCACCATATCCCGACCGAGCATCGATTAATAAATTTTTGGGGGGTTTTTACATATATGTAAATATTTTTCAAGGAAAAAACAACTTGTATTATCTATAATTAGATGATATTTGTTGGAATCCACTCTCTCAATTTTGTACCAAAATTTGAGTGCATTTTCATATATATTTGGACATCCTTAGTGGTATAGTTAAACATGTCCATATGGATCTCAAAATGGTTTTCACATACTATTATCAAAACCATAAACAAAAAAATTTCTCTCATTACAAATATTATAATAAATTATTAACAAACATAGAAATTACACTGTTTTTATGATTATTCATTGCATTTCACAAACATATGAGAAAATACTGAATTTTTTTTTGTGCCTTTTGAATTGTTGGTCACAAAAAACTAGTTTATATGGGAACAAAACCATCTCCCAATTGATCTTCATAACTATCAACCTTCTAACACATATCATAAATAATATATATAATCATAACCAGGGGAAAGGATAAATAAGAGAGGTTGATCTAAGATTATATTGTTTAAAAAGGAGTTATATAATAATAATCATAATAATAAAGGTAAAAGAATATGGGAATAATATTTAAATATAATACCCTAAAACACAATGATCATATTAAGGATTTATGGGATAATTATTTCTAGATCATAATACATGAATTATATTTAATCAAAGGAAATGATCAATGAGAGCATAACTTTGACACAAGACATGAATTTTTAGGATTCACATAATATTATTAAATTATTTACATAGTAGTCATGGCTTGTAGGAAATTCTATCTTAGTATTATGGTTTCACTCCTCATAACTTTTTCATAGTAAAGGATCACTCCCAAGACTATCTTAACTGAAAAATGCCAATACTGAACTGGGTTCTCTCCCCATTATAGACATATCTATCTCATGAGATATAATTCTTTACCCAATTCATTGGTTTGACATATAGGTCCCAGCCATCACATAATAAAATCATTAGCACATTTTCGAAAAGATAACAAACATTAATCATTCAATAAATGATTTACTAAAATGGGTATTATAAAAATATTATCATATCATATCTTATTGAAAATATACAGGTTTAATAATAATTTAATCGTAGAAAAACACATGATGTGAAGCCAGATTACTAAGAATATAATGTGTAGACGAGAAATTGGATACCTTAAAACCATAACATCAAAAAATAAACCAATAAATTATAAAATTTTAATGGTACCCTGGGATCATATCCCTATTAAGGAGTGATTAATTTCAATATATGTCATCTTAGATGGAAAATAATTTTTAAAGAACATTTAATACATTTATTTTTGAATGTATAAATTCCACTTAAAAAAATTAAGAAATAAAAAAAATTAAATCATTATTATTCGAAAATACTGTTTATAACATACTATGTAATCATTGAGGAAATTGTTGGTTATAATGTAGGAATATTCAGCACATGTCGTACACATAAAAACGAAGTTTCCTTAAATATTTATGTTACAATCCAAAAGGGAATTATTTTAGAAGATGAGATAAATATGAATTTAAATTTTTTAAAGGAAAAAATTAGACAGGTGTCTTTTAAATATTATAATTGATGAATAAAACATTTTTGAAATCATTTATGGGGAACTTTTTTTCAATAGAAAATAGATTTACAACCGAATAGTGAGGTGAAGATATATTTCAATAAAAACATTATCAAAATAAAGTTTATTAAAAAAGTTTAAAAATTTGGTAATATGACTTTAATATATAATAAATATCTTTAGGATATTTCTATTTAATATAATTCATGATATGTTTCAATAATGTATGCATAATCACAAACATTCCTGATAATTGATGAGATTGTTGTAATAAAATCGTACCACATTGGAAATATTGAATCAAGATCCTCATAAAAGAATAAAATTACATTAATCATAAAATGTCACAAAAAGAACCTTATTCATGATATAATATGAAAATGTGTATGTATATATACCTCATAAAATACCTGAGGATAATAGAATATTAGAATCAATGAAAGATAATTGAGATAAAATTCCCTTACCACATTGGTGAACAAGACATTGTAACCCAATGATATATATATATATATACACAAATGTATAACTAATTCCACATATTTCAAATTATAAGATTAATAAAATCCATGGAATTTATAAATATAATATAAAATAATGAGATAATGAACCTGGAATGTGTCTGACAACAGATAAAAGTGGGACATAATTCTCATATATCAAATCATGACATCAAATTTGATTGTAAAATCAAACGTATAATAAATATAAGTTTTTTATAAATCAATTACATAACCATATTCATTTATTTCATAACTTATATGATTTATTTATGATCTTTTAATACCAAATTAATAATAATTTCATGTTAACAAAATTTTTTGGGTGAAAATGCTGTATTTTCTATATATGATATATTTTTTCTATTTTTTATCACTTATTTTATTCATTATTTAATCTTATAAAGAATTATAAAACTAAAGTAAAAATCATTTTTTAGTTTTTATATATTTATTTATAATAACCTATATACACTTAAATAGGACATAAAATGCACCGTTCCGAGAGACGATAGGACGTACATATGTAAAAAAGTTGTTTCTATTTTATTGCAATATTGAAATTAAGAAAAGTATATGAGATATTAAATTATATAAAATTTTAATGTTATATATATTAATCATGTCTATTAAAATCCTCATTAATAAATTCATTTTAATTCATGAACGAATGACATCGCTTTGGGAGGTGGTTTTCCTCCAAACACATGACTGATGTCATCACATTAAAAATTTGAAAACATGATGGTCTGTATGATTTAAAAACTAAAAAATCTTAATAACATAATAAAAATCATAAATATGATATTTAAACATCATTTACATCATTAATACCAATCTTTATATATTCTTACAGAAAAATGACATTTGTTCATGAGGCGGTAGCCTCCCGTACACAGGAATAATGATTTCATAACCCATTAGATGGAATTATGTGTGGTGTTGGGTAATAAAATTTAAATAAAAAACATATATATATTTCAGAAAATATATATTTTATATAATAATTATATAAAAATAATTAATGGGCTTATAGGTTTAAATTTAAAAAACATCTTTGATAAATATTAACACTTCTTCAGGTATCTCTTTTTCCTTTTCACCAAATGACCTCGTTGGTTGGGTTTAATTCCAATATGAGGAATATAATATTAGTTTTTATAATTTTTTAAATTATTTTTATAGGTATTTTTTGATAAAATATATTTAGTGGTGGGAAGATATTGTAGGGGTGTTTCGTTTTTTAAGGGAGGTGAATGGAAAACATATAAATTGGTGAAATAGTGAATTCCACCCATGTTTTTTTCATGTCATGAGGATCCAATAATGAAAAAATCCTTATATAATAAATCACATTGACTATACATTGACATAAAATTGGTATTGTAAATGTTTATATGTTATTTTCCTCTTATTTTTATTGATGCATCCTTAAATATACTTCTATTTCTCTTAATTGGCGGGATTAATTTTAATTTTTTCACTAATAAATTTTGTATGAAAATAAATTTGGTATTATTAGAAATTATTAAATAATATTATCCATAATATTTACCGTGTTTTTTAAAAATTCCATTAATATATATGATAAAAAATAATTTAAAAATAATTCACCAGATAGTATGAAACAATGTGATTTAAAAATGAAAATGTTCAATATTTTGATATGTTTTTCATATACAATATCAATTTTAAATTAATTAATATGCCTTAAATTGGATGGATTTATGTATAATATGAAATTTTTTTATCTTCAATTTAAAATAAAATTTTACTATATAAATCAAATATATAATAAGATAGTTTCCAATTAAAATTCATTATATGTCTCTATTTTAAAAAACATGATGTATTTTAAAAAAATACTAGAAAGTATCCCTACTACAATTTTGAAATTTAAAAATAAAAAATTATTTTTATTATATCAATTTATATTTAATATTGTTTCAAAAATAAATTATATTATTATGCAAAAAGATATAAAAATGAGATCCTCATAGAAAATAATACTATCAAAACATATATTGTTCACAAAAAATATATGTTCCATAAATATTATGGATTATTTGAAAAAAATATCTTAATTTTACATAATATATTATAATTCATATTAATTTGTTTAAAGGAATTTTGGAAATGTATGGTTTAAATAATTATTATTATTAAATGTTGGTTTAAAAATACTTATAGTTGTTTTTAACAAAATTTATATGCGGTTTCGTTTGTATTTCATTACAAACATAATTTTGTGAATAAAATATAAATAACCAGTTTAATCATATAATTCAACACATAAACAATATTTAATTTATTCAAAAATAATTTCATAAATACTATTATTGTTACAAGTATTAGTTCGATTATAATGAATGTCTCATCTTCCAAGGGTGGTCTATTCCTCACCGAAATCATTTACATATATACAGGTCTATAAAGGGTATAAAAAAGTATTTTTTTTACTCATTATTTAAATATCAAATAATTAATAAAATGAAGAATAAATTTAAAAGTAAAATGAAATGGCGATGGAAACATAAAAATTCATTACAATAAATCAAAACTATAACATAAATAAGATGAAGATGATATATATGGAAAATTTTATTCCAGATTAATATTTCTTATAAATAATATATAAATATAATTAAGGATCATATAGTCTATAGTTTACATCTTATCACTTTTCCATCCATCTCAAAATTATGAACACACACAATTTCATAATGATGCGGAAGCTAGGGTTACAATAGTTTACATGTGTTAAAAGGAAATTAGTTAAAATATATTAATAAAAAATTGAATAAATTTTTATCATAAAAAAATAGTGAACCAGTTATAATTTTTAAGGGATAATTTTTATTTAATTGTTTATGTACATTTTATATATTTCTCCATAAATTACATAGTGAAGAAGATATGTCCCAAATGGTATAGCGGTGTATTTGTTGATGAGTCCAGTGCAGATATAAATTCATAAAATACATGTTCCATGAAAATGTAAGATAAATAAAGGATAATATGAATAATCATTTATCCCATAAAGCTAGTAATACAATTAAAAAAATTTAGGTCCTAAATAATCAAATTAACAATACTTTCAATAAATATTTCATTGTTTACTTTAAATTATTAAAACCTGAATTTTCCAAAAAAACATAAAATGAAGTATATAATATAATGATTTATAATAAAAATTTGTACAATATTGGGAGAATATTTAACTTATAATAAATGAAATATTCAATATAAATTTGATTTATCATTTATGTTTCAGAAAATATAATTTATGTTTTAATGTGTCTAAAAGAGTTTTGTATAGGGATTTTTTTCTAAAAAATTGTATCAAATTAAATTAAGATGTAGTTTTATTATATATTCCTGTGTAATTTCTAAAGTATTAATATAATTATTGTTGAGAAAATAAAAATTTAATTTTCATGAGGAGAATATTTTGGAATTGTTTTAAATTTTAATCTATGAGAATTTATATTCTAACTTTGGAGTCTAATGATTCACAAACACCCTTAAAACTACTATGCATTGATCATCATAGTGATTTTACCTTAAATAATATTAAATATCAATCTTATTTTTCAATGGTTATGATTAAAATTATTATTTTTAAAATATTCATTGAGATCAATAACCCATACATATTCCTCCTTCATGTGGAAGATTATTTCCATCATCAATTACATTGGCATGTGACATGATATTGGGAAATCATGATGGTGAGGTAGTCAGTGAAAATCGAATCTGAGATAATTCCCTCCATTAAGAGTAAGAATTAATTTGTGGTTAATTTGTGGATTCAATTACAATTAATATTCCATTAAAAAAACTAACACAAATAAAAGTTCATGATGAGATCACTATATAGAATCCACACACAGATCAAACCAGAAACTCAACTGACATACTATATTTTTAAAATGATATTTATTCAAAACAATAAACTACATACTTGGAACGATGCTAAAAACAATGAGCACACTCTATACTTTAACCACCATATGGATTAGAAATGAGAAGACATAATCCTTTAATATATGACAAATTAGAAACATTATAAATAATACAACTCCATGAAATCATTTTTATGCCTTATCATCTATAAATTAACACTATGCCCTCAGGAAGTGGACCGCTAAAATTTTGACCTATATTGACCATTAATCAGGGATAATATTTAGAATCCAAATATTATTTTTTAGTGTTATCTTCTTTCAATATGTGTTTAATAGCATTAATATTATTACCGGTTTATTTATCATTATATTCTATAGAACTATTTAACAACATTTAATAAATGAGTAATTTCTTATAGTTGTCAGTTGATTTATAACTATACACTCATTTGATGTATATAAGAAGTAATTATTTATTAATGATTTAATGATTTATTTTATATTCATATTTTATATAAAAATTTATGAAATATTTAATATAACTTCCAAATGATCATTCATTAGCTTGAAATCCATATGATTTTTCTCATCACATCCATCATTTATAATATCATTCTAAGTATTTTATTCTTAAATAAATTTTAAAATTATAATATTATCACCAACATAGCCTGAATTCTCAAAATATTCTTTTTCATCATTGTTATTATCATCTTAAAACATTTAAAATAAATTTGTCATTCTAGATACAGAAAAAATAAAAACCTTCACCATGGAGGAAATCATTGACTTATTATATAATAATGATTTTATATATAAGGAACTTCTTGTCATTGAATCATCATCATTTTACTCTTCACATTCATTTAATAACTACAATTTTTTTCTAAAATATATTTTGACACACAAAATAAAACACTTCAATTGTGTACTTTCTAGGTATATTCAGTTCATTTTTCTCACAATTATTTAAATAAAAACATGAGTTTTATCGAATTTAATTTGAAAATATACATATTATTTATAATATTTTTGTTCAAAGAAAAAATATTTTTTATATTTTATTATTTTGAGTCTTTACATGATATTTACATGTTGATCATTCTCTTATACTTAAAATGCAACCATTCTTTATCTGGTAAAAAGTAAAATTGAAAAACTATTGAGTGGATATGTATTCATATTACCATCATCGAGTAGTCAAAAAATATATTGATGAGGGTCATCCCATATTTAATAAAAACAAAAACAAAAATAAGCTATATTGAAAAATGGGGTAACAGGTGTCATATTACATACTCCATATAAAAATTTTAATAAACCCAAACCCGATGGAAAGCATATTGGTCCTGAGTGTATAGCGAGAAATAAACATCAAGATTAGAAATGAAAAGAATTTCATCACCCCCATAGATAATTATGTAGTGATTTCATTCAATTAATATGAATCATCCACTATGTAAAGAAGATATGTCTTTCTAGAAACATAATGGGGGGAGAGAACCCCTTTAACATAAAAAAGTGAAGTAAGGGATAAGACGATAGATGCAAGCACACCTAAATCTCTTCTGATCCACCCTCATGCATAATCTTTTGAAAGACTAAAAACAATTCAACTAAATTAAACACAAATGTAGAACAAAAAAAACTATATAAGATAATGCGAGAGTGTCTATCTATCCAATAAAGAGAATAATTGGTTGAATGATGGATGTTATCACACCATCCCTCTTTCGAGGTCAACTACATAGTAGTACATGAAAAAAGATCAACCACTAACCCAAAATGATGAAACCATATCAATGTATTATATATACATCAGAAACCACATAAAATAATCATTCCAAAAAATTGGAAATAACTATATCTTGAAACCACTATAAAAACCCATCACTATCAATGTAAACCACCGATAACAACCATCCCAAAATCCATCATTGAGTAATGGCTGATAGAATTCCTATCCCCCATAAAACTACCACTGAAACATCAATATTTTAAATATATATCTCTATATTAAGACTCAAAAATATATATATATCTCTAGAATAATTCGTCACCAAGACATCAGAAATCACTACGAGATAGAATTCTAGCCATCACCAAACAATCTAACTTCACCACCCGAGAAAGCACAAGATAGTTATAAGAAAAAACCACAAAAAAAATTGAACATGGACCACAATGAAACATCGAAAAAACATTTATCCAAAATGGGAAACCCCATATATGAACAAGATATAGGGATTATTATGGATGGGGAGGAACCAAAACAAAGTTAGAACCTTATAACAATATTAATAATTTTAAAGTGTAATAGATGTGGGGATGTTATTAGAGAATATTAGAACACACATATTCCACTAGATCAATTACAAAACTGGGGAAAACAACCACCATGTACCCACCTCCAACTAGTCCATATGGAGGTAACTGACACCTCATAGGAGGAAAATATATCCAAGGTAAGGGATGATTCGTTTCTATAGTGTAAAGAGTCATTTTTCAACATATACATATTATAAGTCTATTGTGTTATGAAACATTTAATGGTGACACCATGCATAAAATATATAATGTATGATATATAATTTAATTTTCATAATCATAATATCAATCATATTCTCATTAAAACATCAGACGATTCTCACAATTTTATTGAATTTAGTGAAGAAAAATTTTATTATTTAACCATCACTCATCCCAATATATTATAAATTGAATATAAAAAATTATAGTTTTCATTAAATCCCATTTTCATCACCTTTATAAATTATTTTCAGTTTATCCCAAATTCCCTCCACTATATTAGTAAATTTAATATTGAGAAACTCATTGTTTTGATAAATATTAAAACATGTAATTCAAAACATGAGAATCTTCTCCAAATTCGTTATATATACTTCCATATCAAAAAATATATATAATAGGAAAAAATCAGTTACATCCTATAATACATCAATAATCATTAACAGAAGATATGGATGCTTCAGATATTTCTATATTTAATAAATTCCCCTGGAAAATTGGAACCCCCAAATGATAACTTAATTAATTTTTTCTTTGAACTAAATATAGGATCAAAAAAATAGTTTTCAAACATATTGTAACACTATTTAATTGCTTTTCTATAATACCCTTGAAAATTTCCCTCATGATCCATGAGAAATAATTGTGAGTGGGGACAGTGAATTAATGAATTCACTTGTATTAATCACTAGGATCCAATAAAATCAATACCTATTAAATTGCATGATGATATCATGTTACACAAATGGAACACTCTTAAAATCATAATCACAACATGGATAATATATTTTCATAAGGTTCACTAGTCATAACAAGTAACTACATCCTTACAAAGATATATTAAAACCAATGATCATACATTTCACTATACAACCATGTGTATTACAAATGAGGGATTATAATCCTTGAAACCCTTGTGCATAATGTTTCTCTAGACTTTTATATAGATATCTTGAGTAATAAATATACAAGATAATTTTTTTTTGGAATAAGATAGTGTAAAAAATGAATAAAATTCCATCAATTTACTATTATTCTGGGTCCCAAACAACACATGATAAAAATTAAGATATGTTTTCCACAATACAATTAAAAATTATAAATATGAGAACACATAAAATTAGATTGGTTTCATAAAAAATGCATCAATGAATTACCCATGAAAAATAAACGATTTTACTAAATGGGATGTCATTAAAAATATAAACCATATAGATAACTAATATAGATTTTAACCTTGAATCATATCCCTAATAAATATTATATAATGTTAAATCATGTCATATTATATGTAAAAATAAGATAATATAAAATTCACATGGAATATTTCTGGAAGAAATTGAGATATCATTAAAAAACAACATCTTCAAAAAATAAAATCCCAAAATATTATAGATATTCATATCATTGAAAATAACCATTTATAAAGAAAATGGAAGAATTAAAAATCATTAAAACATTCGTTGAGAAAAATATCCTTTCCAATTTGAAATGTTTTGATACATATATCATTTTCAAAATCCTTTTATTTTTAAATAAAAATTTATACATAAAAATTAATAAATATAAAATTTTGTACTCATGCACTATGAAAATATCTTACATATAAAAATAGGGATTCAAAAAAAAATTTAAAACATTGTGGTGGGAATTTCATTAAAAACTATTTGATGTTTCCAATGTAAATTTTTTTAAAAAAATTTTAAAAAATGATATAAATTACATTAATTAATAAAACAGGAACATTAATACATTTTGTAATTTTTTTTGAAATCATGGATATGGAAGAAAGAAGCGTGTTTGACATAATAGAGAAATTATTACAGTTTTTATTAATAATATTAATTTGGGATTACGAGTATAAAAAGTGAGGAAAAATTAGAAAAAAAGTATTCTCATGAAAAAACTAGTGGATAATAAAATTAATTAATTTTTTGTGGGATAGATCAAAATATTTCACCATCAAAGTCATAATATTAAAAAATCTAGATTGGTAATTGGATCATAACACCAATCCCTTTACACTTTGGTAACTGTTTAATTGTATTCCCTAATAGAGAATAATGTAACATGAAATATTCAATATCATTAATATATGTAGATTCATGATAAAACATGTAATATTTGATTATTAACTTATAATTAGTTAATATTGGTGCCTAAATAGTATATGTCTGAATGAAGTGAAATTGTGAAAAAAAACATCTTACTTTAAATACCCATTTCCATCATAAAAATTTCAAACTTTTATATAGATAATATATGTTTGTTATAAATATAATATAGAACAATAGCTATATATATCATAACAAATTTTAGTTTCATATCTCATTGTACAGAATTTTTATTAATAATTCAATGATATGATAATGTTCTTAAAAATAACTACATTATTTTCATTCATGAATTTATTTTTTATTTTATATCCTCTTACTCTAAAAATGGTTATACAATCTTTTTATTTATAATTGTAAAATGAACTTCATATATTTTCAATATATATGTATCTATAGTAATGCATAAAATGTATATATAGAGAATGAAATACACAGATCATGGAGATGGATGGACATACAAATGTATGAACAGTTTTCCCATTTTTCTCAAAATATGATATAAAATATAGGTAAATAATATATTACCTTTATATAATATTTTAAATGACATAATATCACTTCTGTTTTGTAACTACCCTAAACCCAATATCCATATTCTGGTGTATACTTTTTTACATTGGGAAAAGATATAAGGAATCAGATTCTGGAGCCCCAAATAGTTTAGTTGTCTTGGTAAACTAGATATATCCATGAATCATATATTAAAAATGAAAATGAAAATTGAATTTTTTTTATAATAATATTATTCACACAATTTTATCCTATCGTATCATTCATTGTTGATTACCTATATTGATTCAAAATGATACAAAATAAGTTGGATCTAAAATACTCAGAAAGGGTTAATTATAAAAAATATATCATGGATAAATAAGCATAATAATCATGGAAAGGAATATAACTAAAAAAATATTCATTTTAAATAAAATTAATATCATGATAAGATAATATATAATCAATATTTACTAGAAAATAATAAAAATCACAAGACATTTGATCAATAAACAAAGAATCAATTGCATCCATATATAATAACATTGTGAAATCTCATGGATTATAATAAAATAATTCCTAAAGAAATAAATTCATAAGAATTGGATCATGTTCTCAAGAACATGTTAGCTTTGCAATAAATACTTTTCAAAATATTATTTTAGACTACATGTTGTAACCCGTTTAATGTTATCTTGCTAATTAGCCTCATAAGACTACTAATACATCGAAGGGCTATATAAATATCGGATAGAAATATCAATTAAGTTCCAATGCAGTCCTTACAGATCTCATATTTTATTTAATTAATCAAAAAATATTCATTGTCATCAAACATATATACTGAGTAAGGGATATAGATTTTTCTATTTGCCTATTTTTAATCAAATAAATTTCAATGTAAACAATGTATGTAAAATTAATCATATGATTTTGGAAATAATCATATACATAATAAAATAATATTGATATTTAAAATAAATGTAATCGAAAATAAAAAATAATCACAACTATGTGATTGTTTTAATGGAATGTTAACATTTATAAAATAAAGTGTTATTGTAAAATAAGTTTTATAACATGGTAAATTTTATGTCAAATAACCTTAGATAAAATTATTAATACAAAAACATAAAATGTCATGAATTATTGTATAATAATGATATATAATTAAAAATATGGTTTATATACAACATTTAATTGAATTGTTTTCATAACATTACAATATGACTCAATCAAGGGAAAGTGAGATGAAGCCCCTTACATTGAGTCTAACTCATCAAGTACATTATTTATATTCTTGAATAAAAACAATATATTATTTATTTATTGATTAATTAATTTTATTTTCTTTATTTACCATATTATCTTTTTTATAAAATTAATTCATCAAATAAATTTACATTGGGAGTTTTAATCGTATTTACCTTATATGTCAAATATGACTTTGATAGGTTGACTATTTGTGGAGAAGTTCATTATTTCAGGAAATAAAAAATGATAATCATGAAATACATATAATATTTTTACATTAATTACACATTGTATAAGAATCTAGAATGTTTTTTGTGAAATTAGGTATGTTGTGATGATATTAATGGTAGTTTATACTTTTATATTTATAATGCCACCATTTCTCAATGATCATTATATAAATGAGATAAGTAATATTTTTAATAATATTATTAGAATATCAAAATCGAAATATTTTTTCATCTTATATATATGTATATATATATATAACATCTCTGTTTTTTTTAGGAAATATAGTCATATATCTTCATGGAGGAATTTGTCTATTTGTACATGAATTTCATTATCAACATTCATTGAATGAAGGGAAATGAAATGAAATTATATATTATTATTTATGAACAATGAGTATTTAATTAATATCATGAATATTGTTTTTATATCACATATATTGACTAAATTTAGGCTTATTACATTCCATGTAAAGATTAATTGAAAAATGAATTGTATCGCTTCACAATGGGTTAGCCAACTATACATACGAGTGAAGTTATTGAATCCTATAAGAAATTAAAATTAAAAGATATATATTATATAATGAATCAATTTGAAAATTTATGTTTTAAATATAAAATATATTTTTTATTGGTCATCAAACAAATAATGTGAGATTATGGTGGAAAATATGTCAAATCAGTTTGTGAGGCAGTAGTCCTCCTTAAACATGAGCGACATTATCCATTCCCATTTGAAGAAAAAGGTGATGTATAAAGGTGATTCGAATAAATAAATAAAATATAGAAATAAATGAGATACTAGTGTAATTTTATAATTATAAACAGCGAATATTTTAAGTAGTTGGACAATGAAATAAAACCATCAATCATAGTTTGTAATTTTAACTCTTCTCAAACCACCTATTTTGGATTATACATATGGTTTCAAAAAATGATTTTCTATACAAAAAAAGGATCTAGTATTGGGGTTTTGAATATATGGAGTTATTTGGGTATGAATAGTCTTAACAAAATTTATCAAAATTTGTGATGAAGAGAGGAGAGAGGGTGGAATTTTTAATGTGAGGTGATTGTCACACTTGTAATTTTTTAAAATTAAAATGTGTTCACATGTTTTCCAGAATAAAAAAACTTCCAAAATGAAACATTATATATAATTTAAAATTTTATTGTTTAAATATGTGCATTAAAATGATTTCAGATACGTTTTTAGGTAATTTTAACAATTATATTTTGAGTTTAACACCCTAATAAACGCATTTTTAACATTACTATGGAAAATTAATTTTTTTTAATTTTCATCATTGTAAAATATCATGTAAAATATTTTCTATAATGAATTTTTTTTAATTCAATTATGGAATCCATTTTTTCAAAAACCATTCACAGATGTAAAAAAAATAAAATATAAAATTAATCCCATAAGTATTACTAGAAAGCAGGATTTCAATGAGAATGTGTCCACAAGTTTTTAAAATTATTATATCAAAATTAATATGTTAATTAATATAAATATATATATTAGATAAATTTTAATATAATTCAACTAATTTTTATTTAAACCCACATTAAAAAATAACATTACTATATAAGTAATTGAAACAAAAATGTAGTTTTTAATTAAGATTTGTTTTTTTTTCAGAAATCATAAAAAATAAAAAAATTTGAATAGTCAAAATAATTCACCCAAAGATAATTTTAATTCAATAATTTAAAGGATTTGGATTATTTTTTATAACAAAATCCAATAATTGGTAAAAATTAATTTAAAATTAGGTGCACAAAAAAGCCTAAACCACCTTTTATAATTATTTTTCAAAAAACAATTCGTTGAAATCTTATTGGTTCTTACATTATTTCAAATCAGTACATATCCATTTTATTTATTTTATAAATTTGGAAACCCTATAATTTTAATAATTTTTTAATATTCATAGCCTCTAATTTAATGTCCTGTTTATAATGGTCATATTTAAATATTATTATTCTAATAAACTATCATTTTTCCTTTAAATCTTGGGTTTCATACATCAAAAGATATTGAAGATGATGGATTTATTTAAAATATATATATCAAAATGTAATGTTTGTTTGTAATCCATTCTGTGGTTGGTTTTTCTAAGTCATACACTCTATAGAACATCATGTATATATTTAAAAATATGAGAGTGTTATATTATCCAAAAATTAATTAAATATTTCCCTCATAATTTAATCTTGATTTAGATTATGAATGGAGTGAAATTTTTAAATACATTTATGTAAAGCACACATAAAAAACATTTATTTTGAAACATCATCATAATAGTAAAGTGTGTAATGTATGAATTTCCTATAGAATTATCATATAAATATATTTTCATTTGGTATAAACAATAATCGAAATAAAATCATGGACATGGATGAGAATACTAATGGTAATGTCTTAATAAATATTGATAGAGATTACCAATAATAAAAAATTGGCTATTCACGAGATTGTTAAAGACAAAAAGACCCTAAATGTGTGATGAATTTAATGACTATTTGATTCATTGAAAATTAAGGTTCTATGATAAATTTACATTCATGATCCATTACACGTGTTTATGAATTATTTCACAGTCTATATATATGAAATATGAAAATATACATGCATGATATATTTCTATTTAATAAGCCTAATTTTATCTTTTGGTTTTCAATTGATCATTTCCCAATTCATTTCTAACTATAAGAGATTAATATACAAGATTATTTGTTTCATAGAGAACTAAAATTACATTTTAACAGAATATAAGATCCACAACACTGTAAAAATATTATCCTATTGTAGTATTCGAAACCAATAAGATAAGATAAATTACTCTAATAACACCCAATGTAATTCATAATACCTACTATAAATAGTTAAACTTATTTCTCATGCATAATATGTATAACCAAATTTATGAGGAATGTTGGTAAATAAAAATTTTATTCCTTAGAAAATATAAATTTTCTCATATTTTCACATTTAAAACATGTGAAAACATTGATCACCATAAATATATAATGAAAATATTCATTAATACAAAAATAAAAACCTTATGTTGTACATTATATTACATAAATAAATTATTATTGTAAACTCCCGCAAGAATATCATAAATAACTAAACATTAGACTAATTTAATGGTCACTGACACTATCATATTAATTTATAATTATTATCTCAAAATTATTAACATATAAAAGTTTATAAAATCCATATCATGTGTTTTTTATGTGGTTCAAAATTCCACCAAAACATTTTATGGCCCCTCAGTACCATTCAAAATATTATCACAAATTCATTAAGAAAAAGTAATTAAGTACAATCCTTATATATTTAATAAACCATATAACAAGAATATCATTGATTAAAATTATCCTATACCAAATTTTTGAATCCAAATAAAAGCACATTTATCACTACTCTTCATCTGTTGTAACATAATAATATTTACTAGGATCTCCTAGCTTATTTTGTAGTACATTCCCAAGATTCTTAGGGAATTCATATTCATAGTTCCCCATTTCTTTACTATTGAACGAATAGATATTAGAAAATTGATTCTCTACCATGTAATTGTGATAAGATTGGCATTTAGTTTTAATATTGTAAAAAATTCTAATTCCTGTCAAACACGTACCATGGTGTTCTTTAAAAAATTATCACATGTGATCATACCCCCTTTCCCTTCTTCCTACTAAATATTTTTTTCACTAATATCATTTTTTACACTATCATCCATTTGAAACCATAATTCTAAGATAATTATTTATCATTCATGAAAACACATGATACTATATACTCATATAATGATGATGTTTGAGAGACTTGTTATCATTGAATTATAAGCTTAAGCCCTTCAGAAAAGGCTTCATTATTAGAAATTTTATCATATTTATTACATCATGCACCCGGTGATGATCGGGTAAAAACCAATGCACCCTATTCATAGTTATTACCCCTAGTTACATCTGTTTTGGAAAAAAATCCACTTTTAGTATCTAGATAGGGATGTATTTCCAAAAAAAATGTTATAATATATTATTTACAAAAACATTTGGATATTATTATATAATTATCATTGATGTTTATTATTGTTTTATGTACCCTTATCCAGGTATTCCATAATATATTTCTTAAAATTTATAATATAAATCCTTTTATACATTAATTGATGAACCTAACCCTAGTATCCTATATGTGGAGTCTACATTATTACATTTTAACTTGATAAAAGGAATTATATTTTGAAGAACATTATAGTATATTAGTCATGGTAACCAAGATAATTACATGATTCACATATTACATTTTAAAACAAAAATTATAACACTTTTTTGTGGAATATAATTATTCCCTATATTTTATCCTTTTATATAATTCATAGCTACATCCAATATTCATTGTAAGGGAAATAAAATAACTATGAGATAAAATTCATAGTAATGATTATGTACATGAAATTCGATCATGAATCAATAAGAATAATTAACATGGAAATATAAATAACTAAACCCAAATTCCATTTAAATAATACTGTTATCCTTATAAAATAAGTCATTATCAGTATAGAATGGTAAATAACTGAAAAAACATTTCATTTAATACAAAACTAAGGATGAATTGCATCTAGATATAATATCATTTCAAAAATCTCACTGATCAAAATAAATGAGTTATTAATGAAGTAAATTATAAATCAATTGATTTCATTTTCATAGGAACATGATAAATGTACCATCAAGTCCTTTCATATGAAAATTTATGACTTTAGGTAAAACCACATTTAATGCTAGCTTACTAATTTACCTCACTAGACTACAGATTCACTGAGGGGAAATATAATTCCAACCCCACCCCATAATTATAATTAAAAATTATTCCTTATATTTTGAATAATATATTTAATTCATTCAACAATATTCATTATAATCAATTATCCATATTCAATAATGGATATAGATTTATCAATTTTTCCTTAGTTAATCAAATAACATTCCATGTAATCAATATATTTAAAAATTTAATATTGTTATTATAATAATAATACCCCTCAAATGATTATATGGATATTTAAGAGAAATTTATTCTATATGGAAATTAATCACAACATAAAAAATTTTAGTATAAATTTAACAGTCACAAAATAAGATATATTATACAATAAATTTTAACACATCACTATTTTATTATCAAATCCCATTAGATCAAATGATTCAAATAAAAACCTAAAATTCAATGAATTATTGTGGAATCATTGTATTACCTGAAAAAGGGTTATTATATACACTATATTCAAGAATTTAGGGCCATAACATTACAATTTTACTCAATGAAAGGAAATGAGATTAAGACACCTATCATGATTATGACACTTCATATACAATTTTTATTTATATAAATAATACATTTTTTGTTAATTTTGTACTTTATTAATCACATTTATTATTATTATTATTAATTTTATTTCACTTATTTCAATGTAATATTCAATTACATAATTAATTCTGTTTATGTCAGTTATTTTGATGATATTTAACTTATGTGTCAAAAATGATTTTAGTGGGGTCACTATTAGAGCAGGAGGTCATTATTTTAACATCCAAAAAATAATAATAGATTAATAATTATCATATATATAAATAAATTATTATTTTAAGAGTATTCAGGATATATTGATTCGATAAATGATTTATGTTACAAATATAGAGATTATAGGCTGTATATATGCATTAGTAATGGTTCTATTTATCAACGATCAATACAAAAATGTAATATTTTATCATTATATAATTATAAAAATATCATAAATAACATTTTAATTATTTAAATATACTAATATATATCATCCATGTGGTGTTGTGATGAAAATACCATCATAACATTTCACGAAATTGGTAGTCTACACATACATGAATGAGGTTATAATCTTTATTGTGTGAAAAAGTAAGATAACATAATAATTTATATTTTTATAATGATAAATATTTCTTTAATATAATAAATATTTCATATCTTGGACATATATTCCTGAAATATATCTTTACTACCTTACATGTAATGTGATGGGGAAAAATAAATCACATTGCATCCTGAGGTGGTAGCTAGCCATACAGAAGAGAAATGTAATCATATCCTATATATTATGGAAATTAAATATATATATATATATATGATATAATGTCTCCACTTGTATAATTACTTTATTAATATCATATATATACATTATATCTTTAATCATAACAAACCATGATAGGTGTTTATGGAAAATGTGTCACATCAGTTCGCGAGGAGGTAGTCCACCATACACACAAGAAAATATATCATTTCCCATAAGGGTAATTTTGGATTTATATAGGTTATTACAATGATACAATTAAATATTAGTAAATTTGAAATATTTTTGTTATTATTTATTCACAAATTAATAAAGTTTTGTTTATTTTTATGATGAGAGAGAACAATCATGCTTAATTATCAATTTTATCTCTTATTGGACCAACACATTTGGATTGTAGAAAATGTATTAAAATAATGAATTGAGGAAAAAATAAAAGATTATTTTATGAGGTGGTGGAATTTGGGAAAATAATCAGGAATTTTTTGGATAATGAAAATGACAGAATGGTGATAATAGGAGAGGATAGTGGGAGGCTTTTATAAGTGATTTGAGTGAAAAACTTAATATTTTTTAAAAGATAAAGATGTACATAAGATTTTCACATTCCATAAGGGTCCATAATTGAATAAATTAAAAATTTAAACATAAGTATTTATTATTATGGTAATAAAGTAGATTTTAGAAAAAATTTGTATCATTTAAATCCTTATCGTTTTAGTTTAACCCCATACAAACCAATTTTTACCCATAAATTAATAAATATATTTTACTATTTTACTATTCCTTAAAAGAGAAAATTAATTTCACCTTAATTTAAAATATATATAACTCTTATCCAAAATATGAAATCCATTTTTATAAATTATATTTATATAATTCAAAAAATCTAATTTGGAATTAATCAGGCAAATATGACGTGGAATTATCGTTTCGAAGAAAAAATGTTCAATTTTTTATAATGATTTTATATAAAAATTGAATATGAAAATAATTATGATGATGTATATTAGTTATATTGCAACACAGTTGAAGTAATTTTACTATAAAGTAACATTAAAAGATAATTGAACTATATAAATAATATACTACATATTACTATTTTCATTTATAATTCAATATTTTATATTATTCATAAAAAACCATTTCACAAAATCCCAGAAATCCTCAATAAAATATTTTTGTATTTTGATTAAATATATTATGATTATTTATTCTATAAAATTTTTAAAAAATTGTAATAATTAATTATTTATTAGGTGTGTAATGTGTGACTAAAATACATTTTAGGAAAATATAGCTTCTGAGGAAACATTAAATTACATTTTAATGATTTTTATAATATTTATAATTAATTGATATCAATTTAATTTATGTTTTACATTTGTAAACCATATAATTGGAATAATGTAGTTATAACTACTCATACCCCTAGATTTGTAAGATGGGTTATAATGGTACATCTTTAATAATCATTCAATAATAGAGTTTAATGTTTCATTTAATCCTCATGTTGTGTGTACAACAAGCAATTAAAGAGATTGATATTTAACTATATAGAAATATATTATATTGTTATGGGATTTTATATTATATTTTCGGATTTATGATTCATTTAATAAATACTATCAAAAAGTATGTTCCTATTTTAAAATCTAATGGTGTTATATATTCACTAAAATTAATATATTCCCATTACATGAAAATCAATATTGAAATTGGAATCCCATCCCTTCACAAAGAGGTAGTCTACCATACACAAGAACGATGTTATAATATCACCCACCGAATAGAATGTATGGATGTATATGTGATATAAAAATACTAGGAGTAGAATTATGTTAAAACTATTATATTTGTGAATTTAATTTATCCTTATTAGAAAAAAAAATAAAATCTAATTGAATAACACATCATGTCAGTTCGCGAGGCAGTAGTCCGTCGTACAGAGGAGCGATGTTATTTTTTTACAATAGGATAGAAAGTAACAGGTTATGTGTGATATTATAATTCCATAATCATGTTACTATAATTAATATAATATATGAAAATTAAATCCATCATTATATGCATCCATGAGAGGTGTTTATGGAAAATAAAAAATATTGGATTGTGATGTTGTAGTCCACCGTATGTACAAGCTACAATTTCATTTTACATATGATAGTATTGTAATTGGATATAGTTTATGAGATTTATATAATAATAACTCAGTAAATAGTAGATAGGTTTGTTATTATATAATAATATTTTATGTATTATTTAATTATATGGATTAAGAAATTAAAAAAATATAGATGATTAAGAATTTAGACTCTTATTCAGAGATCTCTTTAGGTTAATAAATACATCTTTAATAGAACAGATTCTTAATATAAAAAATGGATATAATAAGTGTAGAGGTGTGTTGGGAAGATATTTTCTCATGTTTTGGATGAATAATAATAGTTCAGTAAGTGTGAATAGGGTATGATAGTAGGTGGTATTTTATTTCAACAACATCATTGGTGGTGGGGTGATAAGGGATTGGTGGTGAGGGGCAGGTCGTGGGATAGAGTCCCTAGGCTTGTAATTTAATGTAATTTTATTCCTTCCGTCGTTTGCCAATTTGGTAGTTGTACAAAATTTTAAAAATGAATTAATCCATTGAACTTCATTACATTGGTTCAATAAACTGAGGATATTATTTCCACATTATATCCTCAAGTTTCCACATAACTTCATCAAACTGGTGGTCTGATAAAAAAATTACCAAGTGAGTGGTCTTATTTCATAGAACATAATATGTATGATCTAGTACATATAATATTTGATTCTTTTAAGAATGATCATGTTGTAGTCACATGACCGCTATGTTTAGTACATGTTATATATTTGGTGTTAACTTCATCAGGAGATACACATTGAACACATCATTATACTGAGAGAGGTTATTTGAAAGCATCCAATGAAATGATAAAATCCTAATACGATCAATATTTTAATAGTGAATGATACAACTAGGTATTATTTTACCATTCATTATAAATCTCAATACAATCTTCCATGGGTAAATTTTCTAGAAAACACTCTCACCAAATTCAAATTCATTATCACATCAATGATTATTAGTATAACTTTTTTTCTATTTTGTGCTTCCTTTATGTGGTAATGAATGAACCGAACTTTCTATTCTCTTTATTTACGAAGCTATAGTCCCATTATATTTCTTTCTACAACTTCATCCCAAAATTTTTGAGTTCTATTATTCTTTACATATTAGGATTTATAAGCATCTATATTACTATTTAAGTGAATGTTATTGTTTTAAGAAAATAAAACTAAAGGGAGGTGATAATCCCCACAAACATTTGAATACATAGAATAATATATCATAATAATATCTATAGTTATAATTTTTCTCTCAGATTGACCATATTCTTAGGGTTTATATGAATTTCTAAAATACAACTCTATATTATAATATAGGAAAAATCTTTTATAGAAACTTAAGGAAATCATTAGAACTTTAATAGATAAAATGGACCATGGTAACCCGTACAAACATACCACTTTCTTATTGTATAATACATAAATATTGTCCAAAGATAAGTCTTCTATGATTTTTTAACGTTTGGTGAGATTTTAACAGGATTTAATTAGGGGTATATTGAATTATGCACTTTAGAATTTTTGGGGAGTCTAATGAAAAAATACATGGTAATGTATTTCTCTTTCAATTCTTATATGGGTAATAGTTATCAAAAAAAATTAGGATTTTCTATCTTATCCTTAAATTACTATCATACTAATAATTTACATAAAAATTATTTTATATCACTCTTCATGAAATCCCTTTAGAAATAATGTTTTAAATCCCTATATATTTTTATGCATACATGACGAAGAGAGAATCCAGAACTATGAGATTACTCTAGAAAAACCTTCTTAAGTCTTGAATATATGGAATACATACATAGTTCATAAACAATATAATTCATTCATAAACAAGGATAAACATATGAATATTTCTCACCTTTTTATTGAGTTATATATCTTTCTTTTAAACCTTTTTAATCATCACATGGATAAATAGTCAATCATTTAGTTTAGAAATATATGATTTGTCCCATTCATTTCAGATCTCTCTATTTATAAATTGAAAAAATAGAAAAATAGTATCCATTGTGATCCTTAAAATAGATATTCCATCAGGATCCATTCATCTCAAAGAATCAATTAACTTATGTACTTCCCTAGGGTAGTAATGTATTGAGTTTCCATGCCATTTAATGAGATCTAAACCTCATATAAAGTACATGTTCAACTCCTCCTATTGGAATATATTATTTAATATTAATTCATAAATATATTATCTCACTTTTCCCTAAATATTTAATCACACTATATAATTAATAAAAAAATTTCCATAGAATAATCCAAACCATATGTTCTATAATTTTAACCATGAACCTTAATTTTTTTATTGTCTTAAGATATAATCATGTGATTTTTCTTAAATATGTTTCTTAATACCTTGTTGGATGAATCGATGTAGATTACAAACCATTCACCACAATTGTGTAATGTAAGAATATATACGATGACAAAAACACTATTCATATCATTAAAATTCTCATTTTATTCATCTGTTAAAAGGAACATGGATAAATTCTAGGTTAACAAGGTGAGGGGATTATAGAGTGGTCAAACCATCATCATAAACTGTTAATAATATCATGTCAAACCATGAAAAAATATAACATTAGTCTCAATTGTTGGTATGGGACATCATTTTGTAGCTTACTTCTTCCATGGGTCTACCCATATACCCTAACTTGTGATCACATAACCCAAAATTGAAACATTGTTTTGAAAAAAACACACTATAAAATTTCCATAATATTTCTCATTACATTGGTAATTTTACACAATACACATGTTATAAACATTATCTTAATTTATATTGGAAAAATAAGAACTTTTTTTATAATTAAATCAATAATATGATCAATTAATCTCTATATGCTCTATCTGTTAAATCAAATAAGATAACATTGTCATTTTTAAGATCAAATTTCATTACAATATATTTATAGTGTCCATACCATGTATAAAACGTTTTCTTTGTTTATTCTCTTTATTGATCCAAAATTGGTGATATCCAAAATAAATATAAATATTAAAATAGTATTATTCATTACATAGTTGATCATAAATGTAAATAATGTGGGTATACGACAATTATTCTTAACCATGATCTTATTTTTCTCTTGATAATCAATTAATACTTATAGAAATCAATCATTATTCTTAAAAAAATAGGTGAAAACCATTTAACATACTTGAATGAATGAATCCCCTATAATTAATCTCCATGGGGTTCTCTTAAATTACAATGACTCAATCAGAGTAATTCTATATAGAGTTAGGGAAGTACTTATAGCACTAGGTATTATTTGTAATCAAAATTTATCATCATTATTTAGTGAAATACTAAAAAAATTATCTAGAATGAGATCAATAAAATTACATACAATAGAAATAAAAAATATTCACATCAATATGGGACACATTTTTCTTTTTTATAGGTATCGAAAAAAATAAAATGGATTTCATTACCACCAAATGATAAAACATTTCTTCATTCTGATAGAAGATGATATTCTGGTATGAAATATCAAATTTGACATCCTTAATATGATAACGAATTTATATTTATATAGATAAGTCCAATAAATATCTAATATAACAAAAAAACTCAACTAAATGATTAATGATATGATTTTTAGGAATCACATTCCCAAAATTTAAGTCAGATTTGAATCATTTATATGAATGTGATCATAAAACAATAGGGAATTTTCAATGATATTTCATCATTAAATCATTGATCTGGTATTTTGGTGTAATTAAAAAAAATTTAAATGTAAAAGGCTGTTTAGATCAATACTCAAATAAGAAATTAGTGGATTTATCATATATGGTATGTGTACCTTTCACCATGTTATTATCACACCCATAATCTAAAATAGTGATCTCATGGTATTTGAATTTGTACTATTGAATATTTGTTTTGACAATTCTAATATTCACGAAACCCTGAATATTGTAATTTAGTAGAATAATTCATGATCTTCTTCAATTTTTAATAGTGATGTTTGTGAGATGAATTCTGGGGAGCATTATATTCATTCATATAATTAGATATTATATTCCTATAACTTTTGTATTCATCTAATCGATGACCTTATTTAAGACATTTGAAATATTTTATAGCCACCTTATGGAAATTTCCTCTATATTTCATTCAACACATCAAGCATGAAGGATATTGAATCTTATTCAATCAATAATTTTTATAGTTTCCCTGAAATTATATATTCCATTTATTTTTCAAACAATATGATTCATGGGTCTATCAAATCAACATTTCCAACAATATAATATGTAAAATGACTTATTCATATATATAGAAGTACTTAATGGAGAAAAAATTATAATTCCTTGGTAAATACAATGAATAATAAATCAATCATACATTTAGTTTGGACTATAATGTGAAAAGTGTATCATGTAATTCTTGTAAATTATTCCTCATATGTAGAAATGGATTCATAATCCTTCAATTTTGGATAAAGTAATTCCCTCACCATTTTCTCATAATGAATATGAAACATTTATTGGATTAAAAATAATCTCTAAATATAAATACACTAAATGGATTCAAGTTTACCTTTTTATCTCATATTCTTGAGAAGAGTACACCATTAATCTGATTCACTTTAAAAACAAGAGATGGATAAAAGAATCATTCATTCCTTAAATCATTATTGTTTCCCATTCAAAATATCTACATGATTCATTTCCTCAAAAATATGAGCGAGAAAAAGATGAAAATTGTGCATTCCACATCCCATATAATTTGGTTGAAAGGAGGAAAATAATTTTGTTTTCTGTTTTATTCATAATTTTCATGGTTCATTTAGGATAAATATATTGAATAAAACCAATAAATATAATTCTATCTATACTAAACAAATGTGGAAACCGAATTATTATGAAAATAAATTATAGGACTTATATATAATGATTCATTCTTATCAACATATGAAACCAAAATATTAACCTTGGCTATAATGATTATCATAAATTTAAATCAATTATGGTGGTTCAAAAATAATTTTTTAAATTTACTAATCATATTCCATAAGACTATCAAACTAGGTGTACAACATGGACTTTTTTCATCCACCAGTTTATGTTTTAGTAAAAAAATGTATCATTTTCATAGTTAATGCACCACGGTGCCTCTTTTCAAGGTCCACATATACCTTCTTTATCATGATATGGATATAATATTTCTGAAGTAACTATTTCTATCATTCACTAAACATAAATGATATTTTCTTATATTTTAAAATATCATTTTGGGTCTCACTAATGATTTCTCATCATGCCTTCCATAGACATAACTATACCCTACTCTCATACCAAATATAGTGAACCGAATATATCATACATAATTTATTCATCATAGTCAATGAATAGTCATTAAAAAACATAATGACAGATGATATAATCATTCATCTCTTATGGGGTTGAAAAATGTAAACATAACCAACATTTGGATATGTGATCTATGTCATTTACCACAAAGTTCTTCACAACTAACAGCATTCAATTACAATCCATCGATAAAAACATTTATCATATTTTTGGGAATATAAATATAATAAATGTTTAGATCAGATTCTCATTAAGGATAAAGAGTGGCGATATCAAAATATAATGATTATTAGGGTATTAGGACATGAAAATACCATTTTAATACCATACCCTCTATATCAATTTTTATAAACATGAGATATATAATGAATCATTATATTTTATAACTCATGAAAAATAATGTAATCAAATGACACATGCCATAGTGGAATTATATTTCCACAATATCCAGAGTTGTGGACAACAAGTAAACATTGAAAAACCTATGCCAACTCTTCAAACTAGAACATTAATAACATTTTAGTCATAAGATAACCACTTAGTTAACTACTTCCGAAATGGGATAAAATCCCTTGTTCTATATATTTGGGATTTAGACAACCTCACATATACCCTTTACTCTCACAAAACATTAATCATTTACAAATTCATGATATTGATATATAGGCCCCACCATTAAAACAATAAAAATCATACATACATTGTACAAATATCCTAAAAATCAGCGTATAAAATCCATTGAAAAGATATCATTCCGATAATACAATTAATAGAATCATATCCCCAAAAAAATTAAAAGGGTTTCCTAAACATATGTTCTTAAAAAAATAAAACATCAAAAAAATTAATAAGGATATTATCATTAGATTATATTCCTAGTAAAAATTATGTAATATAAAAAATATGACATATTTTATGCAATATTACTTTTAATGAAATATAACTTGGAATATTTTTTTACCTATGTAATTTTTTTTGAGAAAAACATTTTTAAAAACAAAAAATTTAGAAAAAATTTTTTAGTGTCATTTTTATTCAAAATTTACTTGAATACATGTAATTTAATCTAAAAAGTTAATTAAAAAATCATTGAAGAAAAAATTCTTTCCAAATTGAATTTTTATAAATCATAAAATGGTTTTAAAAATATTTTTCAGTTAAAACAACCAATGAATCTTATTAAAGAATATTTAAATCACTACGTTCTCATCATGTCATACAATATTATACATGTTATACCAAGAATTATAATAAAATTTGTTTTAAATAACAAATACTAAATTTTTTGAAAAAACGTGACGAATCCATTTAATTATTTTAAAGTAAAAAAATGGGAAAATATAAATTAAAAAATTCCCAAAAAATATTAAATTATTTTTTTAACATTTTTTAGAAAACATGTATTGGTATGAAAAAATGTGTTTCAACTAATGACAAAAATAATGTTAATTTTCATTAAAAAAATTTAATCAATAATTGATAATGATATTGAAATAAAGGTAAAATATTCATCCTAGTTAAATAAACAAATTGTAATAAAATTCATGATTTTCTAGAAAAAAGGAACATAATATTTCATTATCTATAACATAGTCATAAGGAATCCAAATTAAAAAAGAGATCATATCATCAAACCCTTACAACTGTTGTAACTTTCAAACCAAATGTCCAATTAATGAATTATATAGAAAGAAACTCTAAAAAATGAATAAAATAATAGTAATTATATTGCATTCAAAATTGTTTGTATTCAATCCTAAAAAGGAATATATGTGCATAACATTACATATTTTCCAAATAATACAAATTGAGACTACAACCCATTACCATAAAACATAACATCCATTGTAGGCATTAAAAATCCAAAATTATAATAAAATATTATTATAAAAAAATAATATGACTATAGTTATATATTTCATTCCATTTATGATTTTCATATGACATCATATTTCTGGTTTGTTATCAATTCTATATTAAAATTACATTTTAGGCAATAAATGCCTTAGTTTTGATGAATATAATAATTTTACGTTTTTTCCATGTACATTGATCATTGTTAAAAGATATATAAATTTTTATAATTATATAAATATCATATTTATTAAATATTTATTTGTATATATAAATCCATAAATGTTTTAGAGGGAAAATGAAATAAAACTATCATAGACATGGTGGGATATACGTGCACATGAACGTTGTCTTCATTTTCTTGACAGATGAAATATATGAAATTTAAATAATATATTTCACTTATAGAATCCTTTTATTCATATATTTCACATATAATTATTAAATTTACCATCAATACCACCATTGAAAATCATTATTGAAAAATGTACCAGATCTATTAATGAGGAGATAGTTTACTGTACTCGGAAACAGCTTTATTGTATCCCATATAGTGTGGAAAGTAAAATGGTCATTGTGATATTATAATCCAGATTTTTTAATATATTAAAAATATCATATATATTAATTTTATCTATCCATATTACCATACATTTAAAATATTATTGAAAAATACATCTCACCAATTCATATGAGATAGTCCACCTTTCATAAGATCAACGTTATTATATTACTAAGGGTTTAAAGGTAAGAAGATGTGTTTTATTTTATAATTCAATAAGTATAATAGTATCATTAATTTAATATATAAACATTAAATAAATTTTTATTTCTAGAGTTTATATTTCGGTATGAAAACTAAAAAAAATCGGTTCATGAGGTGGTAGTATGTCATAAACACGATCAACGATTTTGTTTCCTATTTGATGGAAGTGGAGATGTATATTGGATATGATATGAACATAATAAATCAATGTATATGTGTTTTATTTTTTTATTATATTTGTATATTTTTTCACAGTGTTAAGTATTTGGATGACTAGATAAAACAAAAACACAATAATAATAATTTAACTTCTTCTTCTAAGGTCCTCTATAAGATTATACATAAATTCTACATTAGAGGGTTTCTTAACTAACCTATTCAAATTAAGAAGTGGATATTTAAATAGGGAATATATATTTTTAGATATTTTCTAAACCAAATGGATTTGTATGTCTTAATAGTGGATGAGGGGCAATGTCCTTTTATAATTGTGGGAGAGGACATAATTAGAATTTTTGAATAGAATAAAGTGTATCCTCATTTTTCACATAAAAATACCCTAAAATGGTCAATTCAAGAACCTTATAGGTGATAAGGTTGTAATACTTAAATAAAATGGGTTTATAATAATCATATAGGTCATTTTATACCTTACATTTTTGTTTAACCCTAGTAAAACCATTTGAATCATAACATTGACATTTAATTTTAATGGTTTTAACTATTCATTTTCACCAAATATTAGATTTATCTTTCTAATCAATATAAATTATTCTGGTTTATATTTTGAATCAACCTTTTCAAATTCCATTCAATGAATTAGAAAATTATAATTTAAAATGAAACCCATAAATGTGATGAGAAAGTGAGATTCCAAAGTGAAAATGATCAAATGTTTTAAAAATTATTATATCTAAAATCAATATTTATTTGATTAAAAAGAAATATATTGTATTTATAAAAATATAATTTAACTAATAATACTATTAAATCCATTTTTTCAAATTATCATTATCCATTCATTAAATGAATTTTCAGTTTTCAAAAAAATTGTATTTTTCACTATTCTAAAAATGATGTTAAAAAATCCCAAAAATTTAATTTAAGTAAATGTTGACAATTAGATTTCAATAATCAATTTTATTTTACTGGAAAAAATTTCTACATGTTTCTAAATTTAAATTTATAATTTTTTCATAGAAATTAATAAAATAATATTTACTAGAAAATAATATTTTGAAGATATTTAAATCCTAAAAAAATAGTCTTACTATATCAATATGTTTTAATTATATAAAACCATTATGCATAATATTTTAAATGTTTTCATTCATATACATTACACCACTTTTTATGGTTAGGTATTAAAATGCATGATTAAATAATAACATTAGTTGTTTTTCATGGTTCATTAAAAAGCAAGAATTTCCATATAATTAATACTATCAAATAATTTCGATTTATTTCAAAAATATTTTCTAAAATATCAAGGTAATATTATAAACACATAATTATTTGTTTTTTGTTTTTTTAGATAATAACTGTTTTTCATTTTTTAAAATTTTTTTGTGAACCCTTAGGTTGTGGCATGATGTACTCTTACTTTAATTGTCTTGACTCTTACATATCAAAAATAATATATTATTACACAAAAATTTATTATTATATATTATTCAATATGAAAAGAAAAACATAAATTATAGTATTATTATATTTGGTAGACCAAATAATCTCAAATATTATTCCAATCACCTCTAGACATCTAGACAACCTTTTCCAAATAAAAACATTATTTTTCAGAGGTTTGATCATGATTAATTTACTGAAAACCAAATATCACATATATACCTTATAAACATTATATCTTCTATAGTTATTCTCTTGTGTGACAAACATATAAATGAAATGGGGTCGTTAATCGACACCAAAACATAATATCACAAAAAAGTATCTCTATAATAAAATTTATGGTAATAACATTATATTGGTGGTAAATTAGAGGATAATGATTTGAAATAGGTTATTTCAAACTATATTTTTGTTGAATAGTGATATTTTTATGACAACTAGAAGAAGGGTGGATGGGCTTGAGCATGGAAAATGTCAAAACTATTGTGTTAGGAACTGAAGTGGTTTTTAGGTTCTGTTAAATCATTCAGAATGAGTGACTTCGTATTGATCCATTATGATTTTGATTCATCTATCGCTAGTAGTGGGACTTTATTATTGGTGGTATTATGACATTAAGATCCTAAATTATGTTGAGTGCATAATAACATCTAATAATGGGTTTCTAGCAGAATAAGTAGAGGAGGACAAAGCAATAGTATATTGGTATTCCTCCTAATCCAATAGGGAGTAAAAGTCATAATTCAGATAGTTGTGTGATGAACTATGATTAATGATCACATCTATAATTTTTCAGAACCACCTGTTATATTAATGACATGACATGTACTTGAAATATGAAATATTTCATTAATTTATGATTCATGTGGTGTTGATACTATACTTATTGAGTTATAATGTTTTGGTGTTATTCTCCACTGGATGTGGGATTAATGTATAAACTACATAATATTGTCTATCTAATATAGTTTTTTTATCATACATTGATTAAATGGGGTTTGAGTGATTATTATTTAGAGTTTGTAGAAAATGTGACTTAGTCTGTTGACTGTGGGTCCTAGTCTTCTTAACTATAGATACTGTTAAGTATAGGGATAATTTCTAGTGTCATGAATTATTTAGTGTATAAAATATTTCATTTTTTTTATTTAAATGATTGTATAAATGGGTTTTTACCTATTTCATTTTAATAGATATCAACTGTTCAAACATATTAAAACACCCAGGTGGAATTCATTCTATCGTTACAAAAATATTGATTTATATTGTGATTATTGGAATAAAATGAAATAATAATTAAATATGTAATGTTTTGAATTTTTTAAATTGAAAATATAAATTATGTATTCAATTGGATACATATATATGACTATCGGATCAAATTATATTTTGATCATCCATTGGGTGGAAATGTCATGACAAGATAATGACATGTTTATATTAAAATATGTAGAGGTAAGAAATTGTTTTGTGGATGATGTCATTATCATGATATATAACAATCAACATCATGGAGATTAATAAAATATATTAACTAATGTAAACTTTGGAGGAAATTTATGAGAAACCATAGACACTTAAAAAGTGGTCATGATTAAGTAGTTTTTATATGTGGTTATCAAAAGCTAGTCCATCGGTCGATAATGTTAATAAATTCAACACAATCTATTAAAATCTCAAGTTTGATATTGTAAATTTCATAAATGATGTGTGGGAAATAATTTTATTTCACTCCTTACTAGAATTATGGTATGGGATAATGATTATTGTTTTTAATTTATAAGGATTGACTTCTTTGGTGTTTGATTAGATTGAGAATTTGATCCTCAAGGATGAAATCTATAGTAGATAGGTCCTAGTACCTTCAGGTGAAGCAATGTATACTTATGAAAGTAGACTCTAAAATTAAAAAATAAATTATGGACGGCCTAATGATAGGTCAATGGTTATGTATAATATAATGTTGAATGGAATTCCAATTTCCTTTTATAAATTTGGGATGCAAGAATTTCTCTAGAGGATATGTATAAAACACAATGATTTCATCAATAAGACAGTAACCAAAAGCTTAATTTTCATTAACATAAATAATGTAGAAAGCAACATATTACATAACATTCATCATTTGGTGGATTCATTGGTATTTTAATCTGGTTCATTCTTATAGTCAATAACTAATCATAGATTCATAGTCATTTATATATTTGTATTATTTGAAAATGATCATTTTTTTAATTATTATGCTTTATAAGTTATTTAAATGGGATATTTACACATTAGGATATAAAATTGATGTCTTATATAGTTTATAAATTGAGGCATATATTAGGTTTTTTCATTAACCACAAAACCATATGGATAATGGATGATGTAGGTTATTGTGTTTCCTTTACTAATTGAGTTTATAATGTGAATTTAGGGTTAATGATTGCGGTGATATGAGTAATGGATGGAAAACTCAATATGATTATAAAATAATATGTAATTTAAATATACGAAATTTTAAATTTGGATGATCTGGATTATAGTATATCAAAATCAGTGAACTCAGTGTGAAGAAAAAAAATTCTATTAGGGAATTGAATTTTGAAAAATGAAATCATAAACATCATAAGTTAGGAAATATTTATGATTATGATTTAAATAGATTTTCCTTAAAAATGAATTCCTATAATCTTAGGACCTATAATTTGAAGAATAATTACTCAGATGAATTAGATTAACCCATTTTTTCTCATGCATTATATATTTACTTCATTTTATTTAATTATTATTTAACAAGGAATATATGGGTTTATTTACTTAAACACATATTTTAGGATTCAATTATGTTTTATATTAGAAGGACATGTTAGAATAAGAAAGTGATTATAAAATAAAATTAATCATTCAGAATATTAATGGATAGAAAAAAAATTACAATCATTTTGAACAATTATCAAAATCATGAGATCAATATTTAATTGATAATACCCGAATGACCATAAAAAATTGTGTGGCATAGAGAATGAAATTAACATTCACCAACTATGGAAGATGTATGTGTGTGAACTCAAGAATTATACAATCCATTTGACATGATATAATCATTAATTATTTATACATAGTCTGAAATTTCATTAATATACAATGGAATTATGTTTAATAAAAGAGAAAATGGTTGAAATGTTACTAGATTATGGAATCCGTGAAACTCTGTATGTTTAGATTGTGCTCTTGTTGGTGAAAATGGTATAGATGAGTTGTATATAAATTCAAATGAGTAATTTATTATGGGAAATGGTAATGAATAAATTGGTTTTATAATATTATATATTAATAACCACAAACTCAACATAAATTTAAATTCTCTATAAAATAATTAGATCTTATTGAAGGTTCAAAAATTGGATAAATGAAATATTGATGGCATGATTATAACAACCAATGATCAAGATATTCTCTATGAAGACCCAAGATATCCTAAACCATTTTTGATACCACATATAATTATAGGTTATTAATAATTCTAAACATATATGTGATATAATTATCAATGTACATTTATCCCATGGGAAAACTAAAAACGTTATACAATCAATGTTCGATTCACTAGAAATCATGGAACCCAAAATAGTACAACCAGAATATGATTAAACTCATTGATAGTTGGGAATATCTTATATAGATAGGATATTTTTTAGACCCGTAAAATTCAAGAGAATTTTTTTTTCTTAATTTTCTTAGGGATTTTACAAGAACACAGTTTTTAATGGAGCATGATTCTGAGGCCCGGTGTGCCCAGAATCAATTTTCGAAGTTTATCAAAGGTACGTTTAGTGAACGAATTAGCGGGATTTTCTAACTTTTGAGCAAGTGAAAGGAATCCAAATCTGAGGGCACCAATGAAACTGCAGCACCGGTAATTGCCTAAGAACACCTATTCTGAAGTTGCATTTGTGCTGGTGGAGAAGATTAATTTTTGGATTAAATGAGGAATGAATAAAATTGTGAAACCATTTTATTATTAAGTCTATGGTGGTTTTATCCTACATGGGGAAGTTTGGGTGAAACCTAACTACCCATGTGAGGATGAATGAGAGAATAAAGGAGAGGTGGGGCCCACACGAACCCCAACCCCTTCACATTCTTCTTAAACTCCCTAACTCCCTCTTATGTTTGGTAAACTCATCATTAATAGAGTGACCCTTCACTTTCTCTCTCTATTCCTCATTTACTCTCGCTAACACACAAATTAATTAATTAATTGAAGCTATTCAATTAATTAACTAAGAGTTTGAATTTTGAAAAGATGAAATTACTTGTGTTAATAAAATAATATAATGAACCTATTATTTTATTTTGGGCACCTTTCTGTTGGATGAAAAGGGATGGAGCTCTTTTGAAATGGAAGGAGGAAGTTCCTCTTGGGGGGAAGATCATCATTCTCTCCGTGAAGAACGGTTCCTCTCTGATGAAGAACATCGACCCCTTGACATGGAATGACTCAGTGATCACTGTTCTTCATCCTCTTCATCCTCCATGACTAGATAGGAGATGTCTCTTCCTCAGGTCACTCCGACAACGATGGAATCGATACCATTCTACCGCTACGATCAACTTCTGCAACTTGACAACGTGTGATGTCTTTTCGAGGTAGGGGTTAAATGCTTTTGTTCACGAGTGATCCTTTGTCGTTCTTCGTCTGTGTATTTTGGCTTCTTGATATCAACTTAACGGAAGGAGGTTGGACCACACAAACATGACCGACTCTCCTCCCCCTTTTGTTGTTGTGATATTGCGGTTCTAATGAAGGCAGTGCGGTGCAAAGTCACCAAGCAGAAACAAGGAGGATCATCGGCGAAGAAGCGTGATGCAATTGCGCCACGCCGTAGAGGCCGAACGAAACCGCGGCCGGAGTCGGGGCCGAAAAGGTTAATCGAATACTCTAGAATTGTTTAATTGACGTGAGAATAGATAGGAGACGATGAATTGGGCCGAAATGGTGTTTGAATATCTTCGCAGTAATGATTAGGTCCTGGGAGGACTGTTGGCGAAGGCGGCAGGCGAAACGGACAACCGGAGCGTGTCCGGTGGTCCGCAGAAGGCGGTGGCGGTGGCGGCGACCGGTGGAAGCGGCGTGCCACCAGAGCATTCCTCCACGGCTAAGCCGCAGTTGTGGAATGTAAACCGGAACGGCAGGCCGTTCGGGATTTGGGGCGGCGCGGCTTAAAGCCGCGCCAGATCGTCGACCGCGGGGGTTTGTAACCCCCGCTCCCGCTGGCCATGTGGGCGCCACGCCGCGCCAGCGCCACGCTAGCTGGCTACCTTGGCTGGGCCGCTCAGTCCGTCTCGGGGTGTGCAGGCCGGACCAGACATGGACCCCGGTCTGGTCGACCCGGTTCGGCCGTCCTAGGGGGGGGGGGGTTGTGCCGGGCCGGGCCGGGCCCAGACCTTCCATTTCGGACTATTTCCGTTCAAACGCCCATAACATGGTACAAGGATCTACGATCTACGTATCGTAAGTTGTGATGAAATCCTTGGATTGTGATGGTCGTTTCAGTATATTAAACTCACTGTTTCGGAGAACTTTGGGTACGGTCGGGTTGGTTCGAATACGAGACCAACCGGGCCCTCAGAGGGGAAATGGTTATATCTTGAGTACCAGGCATCCAATTGATGTGCCATCAACATTGTTGGATTTCTTTTGATGAGAAGGAACTTTTGACATACATCGCCTGAGGTTTGGATGCAGTTGGAGTATGGCCTGGTTGGATTTTAACCGAAATCCAACTGGGCCCCCAGAATGAAAAAGCTGGTGTCTTTTAGACCGGACATCCATTTGACGAACCGTCAGCGGCATTGGTTATCACGTTGAGAAACGGTCCATATGAGTATACCCTATGAGATTTCGGGGTACAGTTGAGATACGGACGGGTTGGTTCACATACGAAACCAATCGGGCCCCTGGGATGGAAAGACTAATAACACACAAACTGGGCGTCCGATTGATGCGCCGTCTGTTGTGTTGAGACCCCTAAGATGAGGCATTCCATTGAGATACTTTTTTGTTTGGACTTTTTGATACTTGGAGTATTGACTAGTAGCTCGTGGAGCGGACCCTCTCGGAGACGAGCTTGTGGAGTACGGAGACTGTGTAGTCAACTGATACTTGAAGATGGCTGATCGATCGTCTCGGTGAGTTTCAGATAGCCCAGTGGGGAGCGCGTGGTTGTAGCAGCAGACCCACGGCTGAGGATCGCTTTGTTGTAGCAGCAGACCCACGGTACTCAACAGAAGGAGTACCTCTGGAGGCTATGAGGGGGAGCACTTGGTTGTAGTGGCAGACCAATTGTGGCGGAGCGCTTGGTTGTAGCGGCAGACCCATGATACTCAACAGAAGGTGTACCTCTTGAGGCTATGTGGTGGAGCACTTGGTTATAGCGGTAGAGCCATGTTGGGAAGCACTTGGTTGTAGAAGCAGGCCAACAGTACTCGACAGATGGAGTACCTCAGCAGTCTTAGGTTAGTGAGCAGTACCTCGGAGTCGTGAGAGGACCACTGTACACTCTAGAGACGAGGCTCTCTGGTAGTTATGATTTTGATAATGAAAATCCTGGTTTGTGTGGAGTCTATGATCTTTTTGTTTCTTCATGATTGAGATGGGTTACTTGATAACTTAGGTATATGTATGGGCATATACCTGGGTAGTGGTTATCCGTTGATTTCATAATCTTTGTGTTCCCTCATGATTGAGATGGGTTATTTGATAAGATAGGTATTTGTATGGGTATATACCTATGTAGATGTTATCTGTTGAGATCTTTCTTTGTGGTTATCCTTGTTTGATTTTGTGAGACCATGATGGTCTCGAGGTCCCTACTGAGTATCGATATACTCACCCCTACATGGGCTATGCCCACACCTCATTGTGTTTGTTGCAAACGACGGACAACGTAGATAGAGGGCTAGTGTTCGAGGATTGGAAGGTACCCGAAGGTGGACCTCACGACGAGAGAGTATCCGGTGGTGGACTTCACGAAGAGACAACACTTGTAGGAGGTTGAAGAGGGAGAGCATTGTGGAGGCTATCTGTACCTACCATTTAGGTAGGATCCGTGGTGGACGATCCAGGAGTTACACTATCTGTACCGACCCTTCAGGTAGGATCCTAGGAAGACTTTCCAGGAGCTGCTTCCATTCTTCCAGCTGTTTTTCTTTTCAATTGTACTTTTGTTCAGTTGTAGCAGTACGTTCAATTGGGTTTTTATTCTGGCCCATTTAATTTTCAGAACTTCCTTTCAGTACATATTTTTTTACTTACTCTTGTACTCTATGGTGTTTTTTATACATTTATAAAGGTAATTCCTTCCTAGTTATCAAGATTTATGCCATTGGTGCTAGTTGCCAGCCCCTGGCCTATGGATTGTGGGTTGGGGGTAGTCACGGCATGGGCCCCGAGGACGGGTCGTGACAAATTGGTATCAGAGGAGTTCGGTTCTACCGCAAAACTAAGGACTCTGATCTTTTTCTTTCTGTGAAGCAATAGTATTAAGGGTACCGAATGTGGTTTTCGGTTCTGGGAGTCTAGTATTGGTGCGGCGGCCGACGTATCTGTGCACCATGACCCTGACAACTGATTTCCGACTTTGTGCATGAAAAACACTGATTACGTGTGTGTTTCCTAGAGTTTTAAAGTGAGATCAATCCAGTTCAGATCACCAGGTATAAATCATTTGACATTTTCGTATCTGTTCAGGATGTCTCAATGCAGATAGTCCATTGGAGTTCCGAGGGAGTACTCGATGACGACTCACCGAGCGACGAGGCTCTAGTGCGGGTCCCTTTTTCTATGTTGGCACCCTCTGGTGGTGTACCAGCAACACCACCACCTATTGGGAAGCAGATGCCACCAGCCTTATTAGCAAACTTTGCACGCTGGCAGAGTGAGTTGCACGAGTTCCAGCAGCAGCGGCCTCTGAGGTTACGAAGCAAGGCAGAGTCCCAGACAGTAGAGCACTGGCTGGAGGCGATTGCTAGAGTTTTTCTCCTAGTTGAGACATCATTAGAGTGGATGGTGGACTTGGCTACTAGTGTATTCCAGTGAGTGACCATGAGGATGGTTCGCATAGTGATGAGGCTTCGGTACGTGGACCGATGCCTGAGATAGTGCCTTCGGGTAGTGTGTCAGCTATACATCACTACTTGTTGGTCTGCAGTTACAGCCAACAGTACCGGTAGGTGACACTTGTAGGCTTACTGCCTTACACGTGTTCTAACATCATATACCGTCAAGTTCCGAGGTGAACCTGACTCATAGGCGGCTGAGGACTGGCTTGAGGAGGTGGCAGAGAGTTTTCTAGAGCTTAAACAGCTTCGGCAGGATGACATGTCCGTAGTTGAGAATTCATCGAGGCGTACCGAACATTCTGGGTACTCGATGAATCCGATTTGATCAGTGCTATAGAGCTCGGACCACTGAGCGTGGTGTGTTTATGGATATTCAAGACAACAATTTTTCCTCTATGCATTCCAACTCAAGTTAGGGTACTAGAGAGAACCTTGAGGATGAATGATCTTGGGCTGAATGAATACAACTAGAGAATGTCAGAAGTTGGAATGCAGCGAGTTGGCGCCAGTCTCAGAGACCTAGGCGTCCGAATGTTTCAAGAAGTGGAAATGTTAAGGACAGATAAATATGCAATGCAGCAGACGTGGATGCAGATCTAGGAGAGCAGCATGAGTTGGTGTACATTTCAACATGTTACAACCACCAGCCTTTGTTATTCCCTCTAGGCCGAGGGAGCTGGAGGGCATGGAAAGAGAGTAGCTACAAGCGATCAAGGAGAGTGACCCAATGGCTCTATGAATGTTTTGAGTGACAGTCTGTGTGCACTAAAAGCTACTATAGTAACATACATCGATATGAATCATCCCTTCGTTCCATGAATCTAGTTCTAGACCTAGAGTTTCTGGTTATGCCATTGACTTACCCTCACATCTATAGATACCTTTGGGAGGAGACGCGAAAGTCACACATATGATGACGGTGTGATCTGACCCTTGAGGCAAGAGTCTTGATTGGGACCTCTTGGTGGCAGCGTCGAGGCCTTACGAAGTTAGTTTGAGTATGAATTTGGCAGTCACTGTTCATACCCAAATTAACGGTATTAGACAAACATCGGGATGGGTTTTCCTTGGTTGGTGAAAAGGAAACCCCAGGCAGCATAGGTTAAACTCGTGCATGGGAGGGTGTAGTCGATAATTCTTGGGTCGGCCAACCTTACCCTCATGGCTGCAGGAGTTTTGAGTTTCAGTTTTAATCAAGAAAGGGAGACCTCTAGAGTTCGAGGATGGTGACCACTTTCTTACACGAGTCTCACCTCGACAAGGTTTACGGAGATGTAGCTGAGGCGGAGAGATATCTATGAGGTTTATCGGGCCTTTTCAGGTCCTCATTAGGGTATTCGAGGTGGCTTACCGCTTGACCAATCCACCTTAGTTGCACCAGGTGCATGATGACTTCCACGTATCACAACTGAGGAGATACGTGCTGGACCCAACGCACATCATCGACCATGGGGAGCTGGAAAGTTGGCGATGGGGTGCCTTTTGAAGAGTCACAGTAGAGGTTTAGGATCGACAGGTGCAGGTCCTACGAGGACTGTTGATTCCTATTGTACATTTTCATAGGCAGCACGGGAACCTCCATGTGAGCACTTGGGAGTGGAAGGCTCAGATGTGTGCTCAGTACCGCTTTTGTTTCCCCAGTTTTTGTTATAGCTTTATGGGGATGTAATGCCCTGAGGCGGGACTAATGTAAAGACCCATAAAATTAAAGGAATTTTTTTCTTAATTTTCTTTGGGATTTTACAAGAACGTAGTTTCTGATGGCACTTGATTCGGAGGCCCGGTGTGCCCGAATCAGTTTCCGAAGTTTAGCTCGGGTACATTCAGGGAACGAATGAGCGAGTTTTTCTAACTTTTGAACCGGTGCTAGGAATCGAAATCTGAGAGAACTGAGGAAACCGCAGTGCCAGTAATTTCATAGGAACACCTATTCCGATGTTGTGTTTGTGCGGGTGGAGAAGTTTAATTTGTGGATTAAATGAGGAATGAATAAAATTGTGAAACAATTTTATTTTTAAGTCTAAGGTGTTTTTATCATACATGGGGAAGTTGAGGTGACACCTAACTACCCATGTGAAGATGAATGAGAGAATAAAGGAGAGGTGGGGCCCACATGAACCCCAACTCCTTCAAATTCCTCTTAAACTCCCTAACTCCCTCTTAAGTTTGGTAAACTCATCTTTAATGGAGTGACCCTTCACTTTCTGTCTCTCTCCCACATTTACTCTCTCCAACACACACCTTAATTAATTAATTGAACCTATTAAATTAATTAACTAAGAATTTGAATTTTGAAAAGTTAAAATTACTTGTGTTAATAAAATAATAGCATGAACCTATTATTTTATTTTGGGCTCCATTGTGTTGGAATAAAAGGGAAGGAGATCTTGTGTAAAGGAAGGAGGAAGTTCCTCTTGGGTGGAAGAACATCATCCTCTCCATGAAGAATGGTTTTTCTCTGACGAAGAACATCGACCCCTTGACATGGAATGACTCAGCGATCACGGTTCTTCATCCTCTTCTTCCTCAACGACAAGAGAGGAAATGTCACTTCCTTGGGTCACTCTGAGGATGAAGGAATCGATTCCATTCTACCGCAATGATCGAATTACGTTACTTGACGATGTGTGACATCTTTTTGAGGTAGGGGTTAATTGCTTTTGTTAATGAGTTATCCTTTGCTGTTCTTCGTCTTTGTATTTTGGCCGCTTGATATCAACTTAACGGAAGGAGGTCGGACTGCACAAACACAGCAGAATCTCCTCCCCCTTTTGTTGTTGTGATATTGCGATTCAAAAGAAGGCAGACCGGTGCAAAGGCACCATGCAAAAACAAGGAGGATCATCGGTGAAGAAGAGCGGCGCAATTGCGCCACACCGTAGAGGCCGAACAAAACCGCGGCTGGAGCCAGCCGGCAGCCCAGGTCGGGCCACACAGGCCGGGCCGGGCTGCGCAGGCCGGGCCGAGCCGCGCTCAGCCGGGCTGGGTCACGCCAGGCCGGGCCGGACTCGGACCCGGGTCGGGTCGCCCCGGTTCATCCGACCCAGGGGGGGGGGTGGGGCAGACCCTCCATTTCGGACTGTTTCCATTCAAATGCCCATAACATGGGCTACGGACCTCCGATCGATGAACTGTCAGTTGCGATATGATCCTTGGATCGAGAAGGTCATTTTTTTTATATTACACTCAAGGTTTAAGAGAAATTTGTGTTCAACCGGGTTGGTTCGAATACGAGACCAACCGGGCCCTCGGAGCGGAAATGGTTATATCTTGAGAGCCAGACGTCCGATTGACGTGCCATCGACATTGTTGGATTCCTGTTGATGAGATGGAACTTTTGGCATACTTCGACTGAGGTTAGGATGTAGTTGGAGTATGGCTAGGTTGGATTGTACCTGAGATCCAATCGGGCCCCTGGAACGAAAAAACTAATATCATTCAGACATGACGTCCGTTTGACAAACCATCAGTGGCGTTGGTGTTCACATTGAGAAACGGTACCAATGAGAATACCCTATGAGATTTCGGGGTACCGTTGAGATATGGTCGGGTTGGTTCGCATACAAAACCAACCGGGACCCTAGGACGGGAAGGCTAATAACTCACATACCGGGCGTCCGACTGGCGCGCCGTATGTTGTGTTAAGATCCCTATGACGAGGTGGTCCTTTGAGATACTTCTTTGTGTGACTTTGTGATACTTGGAGTATTGACTAGTAGCTCATGGAGCACACCCTCTCGGAGATGAGCGTGTGGAGTATGGAGACCGTGTAGCCAACTGAGACTTGATGACAGCTGATCGTTCGACTCGGTGAGTTTCAGATAGCCCAGTGGGAAGCGCTTGGTTCTAGAGGCATACCCATAGCGGAGGAGCGCTTGGTTGTAGCAACAGACCCTCGATAATCAACAGAAGGAGTACCTTTGGAGTCCATGAGGGGGAGCGCATGGTTGTAGCGGCAGAACCAAGGTTGGATGCGCTTGGTTGTAGTGGGAGACCCATGGCAGAGGAGCGCTTGGTTGTAGCGGCAGACCTGCGGTACTCAACAGAAGGAGTACCTCTAGATGCTATGAGGGGGAGCGCATGGTTGTAGCGGTAGACCCATGGTGGGAAGAGCTTGGTTGTAGCAGCAGACCCACAGTACTCGACAGATGGAGTACCTCAGCAGTCTTAGGTTATGGAGCAGTAAATCGGAGTCGTGACAGGACCACTGTACACTCTAGAGACGAGGCTCTTCAGTAGTTATAGTTTTGATAATGAAAATCCTGGTTTGAGCTGAGTCTATGATCTTTGTGTTTCCTCATGATTGAGATGGGTTACTTGATAACATAGGTATATGTATGGGCATATACCTAGGTAGTGGTTATCCGTTGATTTCATAATCTTTGTGTTCCCTCATGATTGAGATGGGTTACTTGATAACTTAGGCATATGTATGGGTATATACCTAAGTAGAGGTTATCTGTTGAGATCTTTCTTTGTGGTTATCCTTTTTGAATTTTGTGAGACCTTGAGGGTCTCGGGGTCCCTACTGAGTATCGTTATACTCACCCCTGCAGGGGCTATGGACGCACCTCATTGTGTTGGTTGCAGACAACGGACAACGAAGACATAGGCCGAGTTTTCGAGGACTGGACGGTACCTGGAGGTGGACCTCACGATGAGAAAGTATCTGGTGGTGGACTTCACGAAGAAACAACACTTGGAGGAGGTTGATGGGCGAAAGCGTTTTGGAGGCTATCTATACCTACCCTTCAGGTAGGATCCATGGTGGACAATACAGGAGCAACACTATCTGTACCTACCCTTCAGGTAGGATCCGAGGAGGACGACCCAGGAGCTGCTTCCATTCTTCCAGCTGTTTGTCTTTTATGTTGTACTTTTGTTCAGTTGTAGATGTACTTTCGATTGGGTTTGTATTTGGCCCATTTAGCTTTCATCACTTCCTTTTTGTACTTAATTTTTTACTTCCGCTTGTACTATGTGGTGTTTTGTATACTTTTATAAAGGCAATGCCTTACCAGTTATTGGGATTTACTCCTTTGGTGCTAGTCTCCATCCCCTGGCCTATGGAAGGAGGGCTTGGGGTAGACATGGCACGGGCCCCGAGGTTGTTTCGTGACAATATTGGCCTAAAGTAATGTAATTTATTTGATGTTCACACTTCTAAAATACATTGTAGATCTATAATATCTATAAACAATAATAATACATAGTTATTCAAAATAGTGGGAGACAAATGTGAAGTTAAAAAGTGGATTAAATGATGTTCAATGAAACTTGGAAAAAATGATCAACTATAGGTAAATAAAAAGGAATATAAAAAAATGGTTTTTCCATTATAATTAATAGGATGACTAAAGTATAAGAGATAAGGCACAATTGATTGTGAAGGGATTCAATTAATGGGAAGGAATCTATTTCACAAGAATCATTTCATGGGTAATAAATAATACAAAAGTAAGAAATATTCTATGTTAAGTTCTTAATGATGATCATCACAGGGAGAAAATCGATTTAGTTGATTAATTTATTTATATTATCTTGGAATATGTTATCAATATAATGAACCAAAAGGGTTTTGAAGAACACCAAAAGAGGGCCTTGTTTTTAAGTCAAAGTGAATAATCTATGACATAAAATATAAAACTAAGAGTGGAGTTGAATGTTTTATACTTTCATAGATAAGGAAGGATTTATGAATTGTGACTATAATAATTTTGCAAGTATATATCACGGGGTTAAGCAATATACATCATACTAATAATATATGTGGTTGGAATTTTTCTACTGGTTTAAAGAGTTCATAGATATTTCTGTAGAAGTTCAGGTTTTTAGATTAATATAAACCAAAGATTGTGGAAATGGAATGAAAATCCTTTGATGAAGGACATATAGGGATACAAAACTCATTACATTGGTTTTATCCCAAATTGAATACATATATTAGATAATTGAAGACATTCAATTAATCTGATTGTTGTCTCTCTAAAATTCCCTTTTAGTACACTTGAAGTTATCTATAGAGTAGGAAAAAACATTGAAATATGAGCCTCAATGAATGGAGAATCATAAGTATCTGTCAGATTTCAGATTCATAATGTATATAATTATATTTATACATCCGAGTATAGAGTTTATAGTTTGATAGATAAATATATTTACTTAAAACACTCGTAAACAACATTCTGAGTCAATTGATTGGTACGTCAACAATTGAAAGGATATGAAATGAATTCATTATGAAATATGATTAAATGTTGGGATTCATGGGTAAATATATTTTTGTGTATTTAAATACCAAAAACAAAAAAACATTCTTCATCAATAATTTTAGTAAATGTATTTATTTGGATACCTTAACAACAACCAATAATTATTTTTATTCAATATAAGAAGAATATATAGCTGCTAAAAATGTGTTTTATTCTACCATGAAAATCCTCATTTCGGGAAAGTCGAAATGTAGTTTGGGTATAAAAATTTAAAATACAACATATAATGACATTTTCCCCATTAAATAAACACATCAAAATTAAAAATATTTTCTTTGCTGGTAGACACCATCACTGGCCTACCGTCTAACATTCTACAAATATCGTGTCATGGATGAGGATTGTCCATGACTTCATGGAAAATCCTACATGAAGAAAAGACCAAACCACAATGGGCAATGTATCTAAAATTTATAGTTAACGAAAACATAAAAAAATTAAAAAAATATTAAATATTAAATAATTAAAATTAAACTACTGTAATAATAATAATATAAAAAATAATAAATTAATTAACAAATAAATTAATAATGATTTTAAAAAATAAAAAATAACTATTAATTAATTAATAATATAAGAAAATATTGATTAATATAAATTAAATTACTCAATAAATAAATTATTACTTTAATCTAACTATTGTAAAAAAAATTATTTAAAAAAATAAATATTTATGATACTAATTTTTATAAACATCATAACATCTATTATTATTATTTTTACAATTTCATTAATAAAGAAAATCAAAAATATATAAAATTCCGTCTAGTTTTAATGCAATAACACTTCTCATTCAATAAGAAGTCTTTTACTATGATCACATGTGAGTCTTATTTGGGGATGAGAGTTGCCACATGTTTTGGGATTTGTAGTAGAAATATTGAAGTGTCTTAAGGCCGTTAGAGACCAATGAGATTACATCAATGGTTTAAAATGGGTCATATATAGAAGAATATACATCTCATTCATTCACAATATTCATTTGATATGAGAAAGGAACCATAAATGGAGATTGTGACAAAACATGAGGACTGAAAGAGACTAGGAGGAGTAAGAAGCTTTATTAAAGATGATTATTCAAAAGGGGAAATTGTTTTCCCTTATTTAATTTCATAATCTTTAATGGAATTGTTTTTTCTAACATAATCATTACAAGGATTCTTGTATAAATTATTTTTTCAGGGGATTAATACAACTATGTATAATTTTAATCTTTTATTCACAAAATTTAATCTATGAAAAATCAATCGATCAGAAAGATTGGTATTGTATTAATTTTTTTTTAAAAAATATCACCTCTTTCAGTTAAATTAAAATCTACATTTTATTTCAGTGAAATTGATCATGGTTGTAATTCATCAAATATTTATTTACGAAATCAATTGAATCTAATGGAAAGACTATTTCATGAAATATCATTATATTCTTTTCCTGTATGTTTGTTCTTGAAGTGGAAAACATAAATTTTCATTCTATAATGTTTACAATCTTTTGGAAAATAATGTTAAACCAATAATCTTACATGGTTTGGAATTCAATTATAATTGATGTGAAAAATAAATCCATTTAACATAGTTTGAAAAAATATTCCATATGAAGCATCCATATTTGTTTTTCCATAATTTCAGTTTTCACTACTATAATTCTATTAGTTTAATTAAAAAATTCATCATTGTCCCTATACTCTCACTAATTATTTCTAAACAAATTCATTCTATACAAAATGTTTACAACAATTGGTTTTTTGGATAACTTTCTCACTCAAACAATTTTAATATAATTATCTAGTGTTAAATTCCACGACCTGGCCCGATTCGAGGCTCAAGATGCAAGTACCCTAAGCCTGCCTCCATAAGGCATGGGTTGGCGAAAAGAATCAAAGGCATAACTAACTCAAGTTGGCATTACCCTAAGAACATGCACACACACACAAGCATAAAACTCAATAAAAATGTACATAGGTATAGAATAATATGATGCAACTGCTGTAAGGTAATGTAAACATGAATGATCTTCTTGTGAGTACAATGGATTGGTGAAAAATACTGAAATTTAAAGGAAAAAAATACATGACCAATATAGAAATCTGTACCAACCTGAAAAACCTAGAAAAGAGTATCTGCTGAGAGATACCCACTCCAATATCCCAACTATGACCACTGTACACAATCCACACAACCCATAACCCTACTCTCCTCCTCTATTGTCACAATTGACCTGTCCTCTATCTAAAAAATACACGACACATGTTGGGAAAAGCCCATTTATGGGTGAGTATTTACATGCCCAGTAGAATGCCTAAAAACGGCTAAGGGGGAGTAGTTAGATATACATCTAAAGAGCTGTTGTAAATGAATAAGGTAAAACAAAATAGTTCTAGAAGGATTCATCTAAACCCAACAAGAGTGTCCATGTTGGCTCATCCAAACACATGGTGCTCAAGGAAGTGAGGAGATGAACTCCTCATCTTGTATTCTCTAACTATATCTGGACTATAGACCAATATTACCATGGGATTATAGACATAAAAATCACATGGCATACCTGATACGTCTTTGCCTCCCCTGGAAGGAGAGGAACAAAGACCCAATGAGTTGGTATTGTAGCAAGATGGATATATATATTCTCAGTTAAAGAAGATCAAATGAGAGAGTACATGGATCTCTATCTCCAAAATCATTCAAATAAAGTGAGTTGCCCCAAGTTCTATTTAAATCCATTTGAAATGTCCAGCCCCTCCTCACATATTTCTAGAAGGCCCATGTCATAGAGGCTCAAATCACTGCAACTTGATAGTATCCACAGTTGATAGAACTGACTCGCACATATGGTTATAGTTCGCACAAAAAGGATGTGTCTTAGGGGGAATGAACACATAATTCTAGTGATTTATTAGGTAAGTTGAGCCAGGCCTTTCCACTATTCTTGCATAGTCGAGGGACTAAATTGAATCGTCAGGGACTATGCTACCAAGCCCTGCTATGTGATTATCCCTATATCTGCTTGCCGGGGACTACACTACCCAGATTTGTTATGGAGTTATCCCGTTATCTTCCCATCAAGGACTATGCTACCCAAATATACTGTGGGGTCAACCTAGTATCATCTCATTGGGGACTATGCAACCTATCTCCACTGAGAGGTCATCATGGTATGCTCTATTGTGCATGTCTGATCATGACTATAATAGTGTTCCATTTATTCACGTGAAAATCATGAAATATACACATCTTATCCCAAAATACAATTTTGAGGGATCCATCATGTTATTTGTGAAAAATATTCATGATATTTATCTTGTAGAAAAAAATCAGAGTTCAAATGGAGGACATACGAATGATTGATGCTTTCCCAGATGATCTCAAATAGAACATAGTGTGTGAGGGGTATGACACGGTGTGTGGCCCCACTTCATTTACTCTGATTGTATTTATCCATAAATGGGAATATCACATGTATTATTACATTCTATGTAGGCTTACTACATGGAATGTACCAACTATTTGAAGACTTGGCCATATCTACTAGCCCTGTCATTGTATTCTTACATTATGTCAGTGTACTTCTGTACAAGATGTGTTGGTCCACACAAGATGCTTCCTGTGTGACCTAACTATTTCAGTGTTCATGGGACATGTCATGTGCTTGGTCAGTTATTACTCACACACCTCATCTCACATGAAGAGGTTGTGTAGAAAATTTCAATGGAAGAATATGTTGAGTCATTCTTATGTTTCAAAAACCATAGCGCCACCGTTAAGGGAGGATACACACCATGTGTCCTTTGTTGAAAAAGACATGTAGTTAGAAGTTTCACCAAATTATCAAATATCTCCCATATTTTCTTAAGATCATCAAATATGCTCCTTCCAGTGAAAACATTATCGTATTTCACTCAAAAATTAAAAGATTTGGTCAAGGGATGCAAGATTGTTTCACCATTCATCACTATTTGACACCGTCTGAAACCGTGGATTTGTTCAGAACTTCCAATCACCATTACAGCTTTCTTTCTAAATAGATCAGTATAAAATCATCATATTTTTTAACCTTTCATCATGTCAATTTCATATCTACTCCTTACTCACAAAACCTTTGTCTTTTTATGATTTTATCATATTTCAGAGCGCCCAATTGATCTCGGGTCACCGGAAAATCATCGAATCTGGATCAATGGGGATATCATAGTGAATAATGTGTAGAAATATATGGGGGAAGATAAGGATCCTAATCATTGGTTTGGATCATTGGACAAGAGTTCTTATACAACCAATAATTAATGTTTTATTTGTGTTTGATCTACCCATAAATGATAATAAATTGGTACCCGGGCTCATATAATGTTTGAATTCAATGATATTGGATGAAGAATAAATTAAAACATGGTCAATCATTTAATATAGGATGTATTAACCCCAATAACAAGTCATATCTATATTTTACTTTTTTATGCTGAATTATATCAAAAAAAATATGGAGAATCCATTTCGTTCACCGCGTCTTGATCCATCTAGAATCTAAGATTCATCCCCATTCATTCTTCATTGTTCCTTAACATGAAGGACTGTAAAGTAGAGAGGAGTGGTCATTATTAGAAAAACTAGGATTATGAGGCCACATTATCATAATATGGTTTATATAACCCTTCATTATGTTAAAGGTTTTAAATTAATTTATTTATTTAATTAGTAAAATCACTTAAAATGTGCCTCCATTGAGCGAGGAATTCGAACATCACATACCTACTCATTTTATGTTGTTCATGGGAGATGCACCATGTTTCAGACTCAACTACGGTCTCATATATCCAATTTAATCAATCATTTATGAGTTATCCCATTTTCTATAATTAACCGCATATACGAGTTTAATATAAAATATATTTTTTATTTTTTATTCAATTAATTTCTGGTAGATCGGTCCTCGAAATCACATTTCATCTTGGCACCAGACACTAGATTAACATTAAAAAATATTTCAAAAGTATTATTATGAAAAAACTAGGTCACTACATAATTCAACCCTTCATTATTTTCATCCCTGAAAAGATAAACTAAGACAAAAAACCTGGGATTCTGAGCCTTAATCTGGCTCTCCCACTCCTCAAAATTCTCCCACATGATTCCATGATACCATAACACCAAACCTAGTGGGTGGATCATCCCTATAGGGTCTAGTCCTATCTTTCCACAATCTCCATTGGGTGATCAGAAAAGTTGGATCCATCCTTGATGTCCAGCTCTCCCATGTCAATGACGTGCATAGGGACATGAACATATCTCTTTAGTTTCAAAATATGGAAGAATTCATGCACCCACTACAGATGCGGTGGTAAGGCTAGGTAGTTGGAAAGCATATTGATCCTCCTCATGATCTTGAATCAAATAAACCTTGGAGATAGCTTTCTTCCCTGACTGAACCTTCACATTCCACATTGTGGGGAGACTCTCAAGAAGACATTGTATCACTACTTCAACACCAAGGGTCTACAATGGAGAACCGTGTAGGATTTATTCCTACTAGGGGATGGCTTAATCCATTTACAGATAACTTGTACTTTCTCTATCATCCCCTTCATCAACTCAGGGCCCAGAAGAGTTGACTCTCAAACCTTCTTCAAGAATAAGGGTGACCTACAAGGGCTCCAATATTTGGACCCAAAAGATTCCATTCCAATGGAGTAGTGGTATCCATTGTTGTACGTAATCATTACCAAATAAATGTGATCCTTATAGCTCTACGTTTAATATAAGATGTATGTTCTCATCATATCCCATTCCACCTTGATAGTGTACTTGGTCTGCTTGTCTTTCTATGTGTGAAATGTTATACTCATCCATAGTTGGGCCCCGAATGCCTCATAATTGACTCTCCAAAATTACGATGTAAACCGAGCAATATGATCGGATTCAATTGTCGAGGGTACCTTGTGACGGTGGATGATCTCATGTGTGTACATCTTCCCCATTCACTCCACCAAACTCTTATCTCTAATAGAAAGGATGTTCTCAACATTTCAAGTCATTCCAATATCACCTTGATGGAATCATGGATCTTTATTGTGTGTAGAAGCCTTGTGACAAATCCCATGTATATATCATCCCATTTCCACCTTAGGACATATAGCAGATATGTAAACAAAATCCATAATCTGTAGCTCAACCTTCATCTATAGACAGGTAAGGCATCGTGAGATGAACAATACTACACTCCATCTCATTTCGGACCACAAAAACTTTTGTTGATGATCCATGTACATATTTCCCTCGATGAAATGTATAGGTAGGGGAGAAGTATATAACAACTTCATCACTTCCTCTTATATTGCCAGGGGAAAAACGCATAACCCCTAGAACAGGATATCATGATTCCCTCTATCAGAATATCCATTGGGTGCATCACTGGTGAATATATGATCACATATAACCTCACATTTGATGTTTCCAAGCTGAGACACCTTTAAATACTCATGGAAAATAGGAGTCAACACCATCTACTGAAGGGAAATTGTACCCACCAGCTCCATCAGGGTTAGCTTCATGGAATCTAGCTACTATGAAGCATCACAAATAAGGTGAGACTAGGACATCCTGATAAGGGAATTTTCATAAACCTTTCCCTTCCCTAGAGTATAGATGCTCTCAAGGTCTTAGTCCTGTATGAAATCTAACCAGAATCGATGCCTCATGTTTAGGTCTCTCTATGATAAAACGCACTTGAGACATTGGTTGTTTGAGTAAACTGAAAAGCGTTATCCCATGTGGTAGTGCCTCCATGTTGTCAAAATTAAAACCGCTTCCTCCTACTCTAGATCAAGAGTCATGTATTTTCTCTCATGGTGTCTCAACTTCCTCGACCCATATGAGATGACCACATGTCGGTACATTAACATGCATCTGATCCCAACAACTGAGTTGTCACAATAAATCATGAACAAGGTCCCTTCACCTGGTAGCCTCAAAACTTGAGCACTCATCAGCCTCTACCTCAACTTCTTGAATTCCTTCCCTCAATACTGACACTCTATAAAAAAATTTCCCTTATATGTCAATGAAGTCAATTGGAATGTGATTCTAGAGTATTATTCAACAAATATCCCATTGAACCCCTCCATGATAAGAAATCTCAGCACCTCTGACATATTATCGAGCGACTCTTATGCCTGAACTGCTTCAACCTTACCTGGGTCCATGGATAAGCACTTCCTGGAAATGAAATTCCTTATAAAGTGAACCTGATCTATGCAGAATTTGAATTTTGAGAGCATGATGTAAAGCTGGTGATCTTGAGTAAATCAAGGAACCTCCTCAGGTTCTCTAGATTCTCATCCTCTGATCATGCCGAGGGAGTATCATTTAAGATCGGTGAACCTCACCACATACTCCATCAAAGTCATCACATGCTACTACAGATCTAGAAGCTCCTAAATTCAGATGAAGCCTGAGAAGGAGGTGTAGTACTCCAATTGAAAGAGATGCTAAAAGTCACCCCACCAGAGAGTAACCTCATCACCCTTCTGGGTAACCATTCTCGACAAGCACCAAGCTACTCGGTGAAAAGGGTTGGCTTTCAAACCCATCATCTAGTCCATTGATGTCCATAATAGTCCGAACACATGAACCAATGACTCCAACCAATCCTCTACCACTTGAGGATCATGATTTTTATAGAACATAAATGGTCTATATCAATGGAACACACGAATTAAGCTCACCCTGCATACATACCCAACATATCCTAATGAGACCAACAACTGCTCAATGGGAAGAGGTGCAACTACCTATCCCTCGGGAGGACTGTGATTGCATTATAGATCATGAACTGAAGCCTAGTCACACATAGGGTTGCTATCTATATCAAACCATGGTATCCTAGCTGGGTGTCATCATGGAGGAATCATAGAAATGGACATGGATTATTACGATTAGGTGAGAATATATATATATGAAAAAATTAATGGGTAGATGACTCAAGATGATAAGTCCAAGACTCGATCCTATATGATTCATGTACCAGTTTCCCCATAACAAATTTCTCATTATGTTGAGTCGAAAAGTGGGTAATCAAGGTCCTGGTGAATGGATACGTCGGCCACCCATACCATCACTAGACTCCGATTTTTTAGATCCAATCTCAAAAAACATCGAAACTATTTCCCCAAATCCCAACCAATTCCTTCTTTGGAATCACCAAAAAAACCTCATGGAATGAACTACCTTTGAGACCACTTTTTTTTGACCCAACCCATGCAAGGACTCTACCCAGAACTACCCCAAGCCCACATCCAATGGTAATGGAATAGATACAACTGAGGAAGCCATAAATAACATTGGGAGGACATTTACTTGGAACATGCAAAAAACACACATCCAAATCCACTAAACAGTGTATAGAAAAAGAATAAAAATATCCATGTATTGTAAAGTAATGTAAACATGAATAAAAATCTAGAAAATACAAATTTACATTATCCCATACTAAATATTAAATGGGAAAAAATACAGCCGAAACCATAATTCAGTCCAAACATAAAGAAAACTGGATACGAGTATTTTTATATAGATAAAAACTCCAATATCCCATAAATGACCACCATACACTGTCTTTGCAGCCCATAACCATACAATCCTCAATATTCATGATCATCATGTTCGTCATATGCAAAAGACAGAACTAGTGTTTGGAAAATCTATTGATTGGGTGAGTGTATAAATACCCAATTGAGGGCCATAAATAGGTGATGGGGGAGTGGTAACAGATACAACTAAAGCGAAGCAATAAATGGAACATGGTACCGTAAAAGTGAGTTGAAAAGTTTAGAAAAACACATCAAGAGTGCGAATCAATGCCCATATAAACACTAAGAGATCATGAGGAGGAGGAGTAGATGAAATCTTCTTAAACTATACACTACCTATATTTGGAGATTAGACTCTTCCAAACATAAGATTCAAGACTTGAAAATCACCTGACACGCCTCACACGTCTTCACCTACTCTGGAGGGAGAAGAACCAAGTCCCAGGGAGTGGGTATTGTATCAGGATGGATATATATATATACTCATACAAAGAACCCCAATCGAGGGAGTAATGGGCTCTCCATCCCATAGCTCATCCTTTGAATGTGATTAGCGATCGATTCCATGTAAATCTATCTACAAATCCCATTACCTCATCACATCTTCTAAGGTGGCTCATGCCTAATGGTGTAAAATCCCTAAACCTTAATATTGTCTTCTTTTGGTAGAACTAAAATGCCAACGTGGTTTTAATTTTTGTCATAAGGAGTATATCGATGGTGAAAGCACCCCTAATTATTTTGTTCCATTAAATATGTTGAACCACACCATTCCAATATGCTTGCATTGTCAAGGGTCTGCTCTGAATTGAAATGGAAACACATCCTAGCCTTGGTGAGAGGTCTTCCCAATATTAACTGATAGAGAACTAAGCTAACCAACCTTGCTAAGGTGTTAGCTAGATATCTGCTCATTAGGGACTACAGTACCTAACCCTAATGAAGGGATATCCCGATATCTTCTCATAATGGACTTCACTACCAAGCCATTCTGAGGGTTCATCCTGGTATCTTCTCGTCACGGACTATGCTACCCAAACCATCTAAGGGGTCAAAACCATAGTATTTGTTATTCTGGTCTGCTCACTTCCATTATAATGTGTCATCTCAATGCATTCCGAACATAGAACATCCACATCATATCTCAAATGCTACTTCTAAGGGACCATCAATTTTTATTTGAAAAAACACATAGGTTAGGAATCTCGTGACCCGAAATAAGTGTTATATTGTAGTAGATAAATAAGATTTATGTTTTCTCAGATTAGATTAAATAGTTCACATTGTGTGAGGGGTCCATATGGGGTGTGACCCCTCTTAATTTCCTGGTCATGTCTCTAGTTGGAAACGGGTCCCATCTAATTTTGTAGTGCACACTCTACTGGTAGAATACACAGTCTGTCCTACCTATCTGGGGACTGTGTTATGTATGATGGACATGTTTGTGTACTCAGTCTCTGTGTCTGTATACTCTGGTACAGGGCACGCTTGTTCATATAGGGTGTCTCCCATGTGATATAGCTATGTCGGTGTTCCTGAAACATGTTGTGTTCTTTTCCATGTCTCCTTTACGTGGCTCATATCACAAAGAGAGATTGTACATGGCTTGTCAAGGGGATTACAGACCATGATATCCTTCAATATTCCCAAGACCCAGTGTCACCACTAAGGGAGGCTTCACGTCGCATGGTCTATGTTGAACATGGTGTGTAATCATGATTTTCACTAGAATGTCATAAATATCCTGATTGTTTGGCCACACTTCAAATATTATAAAAACAGTTCAACATTTCATCATATTCCTTTGAAACAACTATTTCAATCCAAAATACTACTGATTTCTAAGTCATTCATCTTGATTCAGCCCTGTCCAAAACTGAGTATTTGACCTGATCTACCACTCATCGTAGAAACTTTGTTCTTGGTTAGATTGACATGATAAGTTTGGATTATTCATCCTTACATTGTTTAATTTCTCGATTAATGCCTTACTCAAAGAAACATTTTCTTTCAAAGATTCTTTCATATTTTCAAACACCAAATCGAGATTGGGTCTCCCATCAATCACAAAACTAGTATCCATGAGGATTCCACTATGAAGAACTGGTAGAAATTATAGGGGGAGGCACCAAAACAGGGGTTTGGATAATTGGAAAAGCGTTCTTGGACTACCAATCATAATTGTGAAATTTGGGTCAGATCAATCGATAAACGATAATACATCAGTATATAGGATCATGAAATATTTGAATTCAAAGACTCATGTTAAAGAATCAGTAATCAACATGGTTTAACATTTAGTTCAGGTTATAATAACACCAAGAACAAGTATTACCTATATTGGATCATTTATTTGTTGACAAAAAACATTTTTTTAATGAAGGATGTAAATCTATTATGTTATCCATTTCTTGATCCTTCATGAATCAGAGAATCACCGCTGTTAATTCTTCATTGTACATCAACAAGGTGGAGACAAAAGAAGAGAGGAGAGGATGTCATTGGAAAAAACCATGATTATGTTGCCAAATCATCATAATCAGATTTATATAACCATTTATTTGGTTCAAAGGGTTTAAATAATTAATTAAATTAATTCATAATATCACTTAATATGTTCCACCAATAATAGAGGGATCTAAATGTCTCACAAAAACTCGTTTAAGGACTTGGATAAATGAAACACCTTGTTCCAGACCCAACCGTGGTCTTGGATTTCCGATCCGATATACCATTTACGAGTTATCCCATTTTCATAAATTAACAACAAGTAGATGTAATATAAAATATACATAATATTTTTATACAATTAATTTGGGGAACACCAGGACTAAGAATCGCAAGTCATCTTAGCACCTGGATAAGGAATAATAATTAGAAATATTTTAAAGACTAGTTAAGAAAAAATGACATCCATAATAAATAATTAAATCCAATATACTATAGTATGTATTAAATATTAATATTAATACATTTTCATCAATTTAACAATGATGGAACCAATTTCCCTTCCAGTAGTTTTAAATTGTCATTAGAGAACATCTCTTGCAATTGAGAAAAAATATTTTTACCACCCTCTTAGGTCTCATCATGTACATGGTCATGCTTCTATAACACCCACACTAGAGGGTAAGACCTTATTAAGAGTTCCATTGTTCAATGATAAATTATATGAATAGGGTACACCTCAAAATACATATTAACATCCAATTCAACATCCTCATGACCAAAGTTTGAGATATGTTTTCATGATATCATTGAATCTGTGACATATGAAAAATGTCTTACATGGAAAAGTAGCACATTGAAGGATCTTTATAATAGGATACCTTCCCCAAAATCTCTAATTTCTAAAATTGTCAAAAAAAACATGTTTATGTATTTCCCACCTTCGGAATATTTTCTATTACAATGTATAGATGATACATTTAAGAGGACATGATTTCTTACATGAAACATTAAATATAAGTGATGTTAGTTAGCATAATAATTCTATCTTAACTGAGTTTCAACCATCATATTATGGATAGGTTGTACATAGTTGGATGTTTCGTAAATGGTAAAAGTTCCAAGTAGTGACCCCCCCCCCCCCAAATAAATTATCATCACAAGGGTAAACAACATGTTTTAAAATATATATTCGCTTATGGATATTGGATTATTGTATCTGGAAGATGTTACTATAGTAAAACCCAATGTGATTTATACATATATCCCATAGAACATTAAAATCATGGGAACATTCCATGGACATGTCCTCCATTTTTTTTCCTTTAGAACTGGCCACCAGGAATTGGGTGAGAGCATGTGGTCAAAACACCTATGTCATTGATGTTTATATAACCCCTACAAGAACCATGATGTAAACTATGTACGCCTACACAAAACGATGGTACAAGGGACCTCATGTAAGAATATAATCCCAAGGACATATATTATCCCTGGATCAGCCATTGGGAATCCTTCATTGACTAGAATAAAATTGGATACATTCATAAGTATATCCATGATTACCCAAACCACATTTCTTCTTAAAGGAAACCTCAACATACAAATTAAAAATATCCCTAGATCCATCATCCTATTTCCAATCAAGAATCTATATTGGTTGTAAGAAGAAATTCAAATTTTGGTTTTATGCCTTCATTTTATGATTTATTGGACAACTACTATTGAAACCCTCAATCTACCAATTTATTCATGGAAAAGAAATATATGTGATTCATGTATCATTACATATTAGAAATCCCTAGGTGTACTTCATATTTTGAAACATGAGATTCTCATACTAGTTCCACTCCCTTGAATTTAGGTATCTAGACATGTCTAATAACAAGTTGTATCAAATCTCCATCATTATAAAATCCTCATAGTGGATACCCACCTGAAACACTCTCCCTTAGGACTAATCACATAATAAAATAGAACTTCCTACTTTTCACTTTAATTCTATTTGATGAAGACACCTATAATAACATAGGGAGTGGACTCAAAATACTCACTTGAACCTCTAGATTAATCTTTGAATTATGATCCAATAACCACCATTCATCACTATATTCCTAAATAGATTATTTTTGATTCATCATACTCAAATCATTATCAACTAAATTTCCCTTAACTCTATTATATAAAATTTCAATGTTAATAGACTGATGTTATTAGACTGACCAAATTTGTATATGAATAAATACATGATATGTAAATATATAGTAAAGTGTTTTTTGTTCCATACAAACCACAACCGGATTTCTAAAAATTCATTTCCACATATAATGTATGACATGAAATAAAAACTCTTGCTCGAGATCATGGATCATGTAATTCCTTTAGTGATTCCTCAACTGGAGAGACCCATATGCAATGACTTGATCCTGTTCTATCCGAAATACTACCATTAAAATAAGGGATGACTTAAGAAAAATATTCAGCCTAAGTGAAACAGTAGCATAATCTGGATCTATGTTAATGTAAATCTTCTTATTATTACATAGAAGGACTTCCAGCATGAATCAAGCCATTAGATCACCACACACTTCTTAGTCATACATCTATTAGGTGATTTAAATCATTATAATTCCTATATAAACTTCTAGGAATTTACTTTGAGCACCAAGAAACTCTCTACGTAAAAGGGGTTCTTATGCTGTATCCATGAAAATAATAGTGCTCTCATTCTTTAGGTGAACTGATACTCTTGTCCCCAAGATAATTTTTCACAAAAAGCGAACATTGGGATTTAGAAGTGAAATTTAGTACAATTAAAATAAAAATCATTCTCTCAGATTTATTTCTTTACGATCCATTTTTTTTAACATTCATGTATAGTACGTTAATACACAAAGATATTATTAATCAATACCACTATAAATGAAATTTTATAGGGGTGGAACACCAGATTCATCAGGTCTTTAATGATTGTAAGTGAGTTTGTGAGACCAATCGACATAACATGATACACATATAAAATGTACCGACATAGGAAATTCGTAAATTATATATTATATTGATATACTCATAACTGAAGGTAGCCTAAACTCATATTGATCATGGAAAACCACTTTCTCCCCAGATATGGTCAAAGGGGTTGTCGATATGAGGTAGTGAATACCAGCTCAAACCCACTATCTATTTCAATTGAAGACAATGCACACAATCTATGATGGTACTATTCTCCTTATCATATAAATGGAAAGGTAAAACCTATGTTGAATTGATGTGTTATATAAAACATATAGCCTTTAAATCCACTACCTAACTCTTAAGACCATTAAAATATATCGTATCCACCATTTAAGGATGAATGGTTGGTGATCAACTAGCGAAGGAAAATCAACATGATGTACTCCATGGTAATCTAGAAAAACTATTTCAATATTTACCATCCCAATACACATTCAATTAATCTCTAGATCATCTTGAATCGCCTGAACATCCAATTCACGCATATTCATGTCATTACCTCACATAGGTGATGAAATAACACCCTATCATGATAGAAATCCACCAAGGTATTTTATGTTTCTTTAGAAATGGTATTCCCATGTGTGGCCTTTTCGTACCCTCCACACAAGCTAACCCACCTCCTCATGAAGGGGTCACTCCAGAGAGATCCCCAGTCGGGAAGGAGTCATTACTAGATGAGATGGCAGAGCATCCCGAAGGGTAACTGACCGACAACTATGGTCCATCAAGCGATCCGTTAGAGATTGGGTCTCACCTCATTTTTCCTGCCCAGGAGAGAACAAACGACCCGACAAGGTGGGTGGAACCCGGGGGAGAGGTTCTCCCCGAAATCGGACTCCCATGATTCGAACCCTGAACCGCCCAAAGAACAGTGTGGATGTGTCACTCACCTTCACCACCACACCACAAATATAGCACCCTAATATAGATTCATAACCACTTTTTAATGGTCTATTATTCAATTTTGGGTAATGAAAAATTCATAAAATAATGTTTTGATGGCCACCAATTCGATGCCTTGATGAATATATTTCTTGGAGATAACATCCCACAAGCACATGGGGTAATATCAAATCATATATGTTATGAGCATCACTATCCTCTTTATATGTGTCGTTGGTTTCTCCAATATTATAATCCTTTCCTATAACCATGAAACTAGGGATTGAGGACCACCATCCCACAGACATGTGGGTTGATTCCATCACTGAATTTCTCACATCCACATTTCCATCACAAGGGTAGGAACATGGAAACCTTTATGGTCTACATATACATCAATAATACCCAACCAAATATGAAATCACCACCCATGTTTGGTATAAAAGGAGGTGTTGTGGGTGGTAGTATCAGCAGGATAGGTTCTACAATCTCTAGATCATGGTTATCACTACCTTCATTGTGCTGGACTCAATGAAATAATGAATGAATAACTCTACAATATCCAAACAATTATTGATAACAATATCTATTAATGGAATATTTCAGGTGTATATAAACTAAATATGTACATCAAAATTCAATATAAATGTAATACCCCTATTGTTACACCTAATGCTAGATGTTGGTGACATATAGATCATATAAAATATAAGGGACACTACCTACTACCCAATAATTTGTTTGAGGTAGTGGAATATTATTTCTAGATGTTTTTTGTACTAGTATATAGAGTTTCAATTTCATCTTATAGAGGAAACTAGCATTTATGATGCATTTGGAATCTCCTTTTAATGATGAAAAGTTTATTCTGTAATTTAAATTTATTTTATTTCATAATCATTTATATAGAATTTTTTTTAATTGTTGAATTATGAAAATCACCCTTTATAATTTATAAAATCCCATAAATTATATCAATTGAAATATGGCATCTACTTAATCACAACCACAAACATGTTCCAGCACATGCGACCAACGGTACATGACCTAAAATGACAAAATTGACTACTTAAAGTGTATATATCATACTATATTCTAAATTAATAGTAGGATAATGTAATAACACTATGTAACCAATTATGTTTCTCATTACCCAACAAGAAACATTAATAGGATACCATATACAGTTGTTAAGGAACTCATAGAAACTATAGATAATAAAATTAATCAGATGGCCCTATAAGGAATGGAATAATTCTTGACCTATGAATATCTTCCAAAATATGATGATTCATGAGTCAGGACTTCCTTTTCATTAACAAATAAGGGTAAAATTTGATCCAAAATAATAATATTAACATAACATATATATCACAGATTTTTTATATAAAAAAATTATAATCAGCGAAAACCCAAAACAAAAAATCACATTTCTTGTAATTTGGATATTCTCTGTATATAGGATTGATACTCCTAAGAATACTATCATTACCAATTCCAAAAAAAATCCTATTATCCTTTCAACCTTCCCAAACTAACAAGGAAAATAAAATGAACTCCTTATACCATTTTTTGCTCCGTCCCAACTCACATGATAACATCAGCTGAATTGAGGGGCCACATAGAGTCAAGTGTGCCATTCCATATGAAAGAGGATTATAAATAGAATCTTGGGTCTATGGGGGTATTGTTGGGATACTATACGCACATAATCAATGTGTAAAAGAAGTGAAATAATAAAAATTTAATGGAATCAGGATAATGAATAAAAAACATATAATTAAATCATTTAGGAAGTAATAATGCTTCAATCGAAAAGTTTCATCATATAAAAACTGTTGAGTATGTCATGGCGATGTAAATAATAAATGTATATTTAAATAAAGGTATATCAAAAGTAAAAAAATGACTAAAATTTAATCCAATAGCATCAAGGTTCATGGCTTGGTCTCACACTCCCACGATCTTCTGTTATAATCAATCATAAATCCACGATTAGGTGATTTCCCCAGTCCTCACCTGCATCCAGAACATCCTTCTTGGTTCAAAAGGGGCATGCATATGGTTTGAGATATACTCAATAGGACATCCACAATGGTTTCAATAATTTTCTATACATTTCGTAAAATATTACATGTTCACAAATTTAGTAATTGTAATGTATTATAATAAGTAATTAAGGGATAGCTCTGGTACCTGAAGGAAAATAGGTTGACACTACCTAGTTCATCCCATATATAGAAACCTATGAAATTTTGTCCCCATGTACATATACATGTATATATATACATGTTTGTATATATATTCAATATAAAGATATTTTTTATATATAAATATAAATAGATATATATTTTTATCTGGGACCCGTGGTTTAACTTAGTTGTGCATGTATAGTCATTACATGCTTCTAAATTAGTATAGGATTCCATTCCTGAGGATCATTGGTATGTGGGATTCCATTCCAAAGTATCATATTCGTAGATAATCCATTCCCAAGTATCATATTATCAGGGGATCCATGACTAAGTATCATAGGTATATGAGACTTTGTTCTAGAGTACCCCTGGTATATGGGACATCATACCTGAGTATCATATCATTATGGACACTAATACCGAGTATCATTTCAGTATGGATTAATTGACTAATTATCATAATAAATAAATAGTCAAAAAGTATTTATTATGAGATAATAAATTGTTTAAAAAATTGTTCTTGTTCTACTTAAACATGTATGAAGCCATTATTTTACAAAAATAAGGTGGTGTGGTTATAACAATGACTTTTCATTCAATTCATTGTAGTTATTTCATATAGATTCAAAGAATAATCCACTTCGGAGGTCAGTTTTACATATAATAATTGATAATATCAAGGGTTAAATCCATAAGAATAGTTAAGGTTATTTAATTAGTAGATAGGTATGTATTAAAACAATAACACAAAGGCATATGGTTATTCATATCAATGCTTAAAAATTAGAAAATTTAATAGTGTATTTTTTATAGAAATAGATTGATGTTATGATGTGAGGAATCATGATGAATAATATAAAGAAATAATATGTGATGGATAATTACTAGACTACATACCCTATAATAGTATATGTGTACTCATCCAACATCTATTATTGATATGGAATTGAATGGATGAAATTGGAAAACAAGTAAATCTCCTTAAAACATGTCATATTCACTTATACTATAATAAAAATGAAGAATGAATAATAAACCATGAAAATAAAGAAACCAATAAAATCTATCAACATGAATAATTGATTGAGACAAATAGTAGTGGCATTGGATTCTAGAATATGGAGAACCAAAGGAACATAGATAAAAGGATATGAGGGTGTTGTGTGCATGAGTACTATGTGGGAGGTTAACGGGATAAGATCAATAAAGGGTTACTATAAGAACCAGGTTTTTCAGTTAGGTGGGTATACTTATATATTTGGAATAATTAATTATTTTACACCACATATGGATTCTTATTGAGGTTATAATCATTTCGGGAGTGTTTAGGGAATGTTCAAAACACAGAATCCCAACTGGCAGAGAAAATACCTAGGCAACAAGGTTAGTGGAAATCGTTTAACCCAGCAAGAAAAGTCTCTCCTAACTATGTGGGGCATGATACTATGTGAAAGTGTGTGAAAAAAGTTTCTCTAGACATGGGACATGGGACGAATGCCTATGAAAAATGCCTACAGTTTCTAGATATGATGTTTCTCATGGTTCGTGTTCGATTTCTCTAACTTTTCCACACAACTTTTCTAAAGCACTCCTTAGGATGTTAGAGGAACATTACTACCACACAATTTGTCGAACTGTGCGACCTAGGATTTGGATAAAATTTCCCATTTTCCCTTAATAAAATGATTAAACTCCTCTCTTCCTTCTATTTTTCTCTCAATTTAATATAAAACTTTCCACCTCTCCCTTTTTCCCTCTATTATGATATTTCAAATGTTTTGACCCAGGATCACTATATAAACTCTGATTGGATTCCCATTCTTCTAATAATATGCACATTATAAAGATCATGAATCCTTTTTAGTCATTTTTAGTACTTATTTCAATAGATGATGATATTTCGATATATGATCATATTCCTTATTGTTAGGGAATTGTTCACTTATTCATTTTATTCCAATCAAGAAAAATTTATATACTTATATTAGATGATGAGATGTGTACGAGTATGAGGTTGGTGGTCTATAACTCATCCATCAAGATTCATCATCTTTTATATTTTCTTTATTGAGGGTGTGATTATTTCATTAGGGGTGGAATGTTAAATAATCAATCTTTACTTATATTAATTAGAACAATCTTATATGTCAATTTTCATCCATGATATTCATCACTGGATGTTATGACATCAAGTTTGACCAAATCAACTAGGTTTTTCCATTAATTATTATTTTTGATATAGGTTTTTTTCATATTTGACACAATTTGTGTGTGCATTGGCATGAACCAACTAATGAAAATCCCATACATATTTAAATTAATATTGAATAGTGAATAACTAGTCCTTGTTTTCTTATTTTCACATGAACATCCTAGGATAAGTGTTGTACCAGATTAGTGAATGTTTAAATTTTTATATTTGAATGTATACTATGCATATTACATGGCATAATTGAATGTAATTGAATGTAATTGAATGACTAGGTTACATTTCCATAAAACCCCTATGCACATATAATGGAAGGTAGAAGAGTGTACCTAATAAGTTGATTTTGTTTTAATTTGAAATGATTGAAATGTTTGCACGTCCTTTAACCTAGTCAAACTGACAGAAGGTATAGAATGAACCCCTTGAATTACTTAATGTAATGATTATTAAATGTCCTTAATTATGTAATTAATCAAGAATATATTGCCTAACATATACATAACATGAAATTATTATTGGAGTGGTTTGAATTTAGGTATCCTCAGACTGTCAAGGGAGCACCTTGATAACTCAATATGGTCATTCTGATTTGGGTACACCGGTTTCTTGGTTGGATATCCACTGTGGAACCTGATCCTTTTTAATGATTGTATTCACATTATAACACTATATCATCTCTCTATTATCATTACATGATTCCATAGATACACACATTCAATCTACTGCAATAGCAATAGAAATGAAATTCCTTGGAAACACCCTTAGTTATAAACACATGTTATACCATTTTAAATTGGATGATTTCCTTAATCTCATTTATAATTATTAATTTTGAATTTATTAACTCTACCACTTAGATTAAACACATAAGACTTTTTTCTAGGATTCATGTTACTACTGAGTTTTCTCGAGCCCTATGTTTGGGGACGAACTTTTTGTTACCATGGATCCATTTCATTATTATAATAATGATAGATGTATTGTTACATCATAGATCATTCAAAATTATTATATTGTCAGAATGTTAGTGATAGTCTTACCTCACATGAAAAACATATATTATTAGAATATATTTAATAAATGAAATGAATATATTTTCAGACATCAATTGAGTGTAATGATGGTACATTGGTTTTTATGTTACTATATAGATTTACATTTATATATTCATGCTTAAAAAATATATTATTTTCTATTATACTGAATAGATGTTATATTATCCATTGTGGTGGCCTACTGGGATTTATCTCACACCATATCTGGGTGCCATTGGTACCTGAGCATATTACATATATTTATGTTTTTAAAAAGGGAAACATTTTTATAGACAATTGATTTCTTGCATGAATTTGGATGGTGTTTTGTAAATTAGGACTAAGATGGAGGTCATGATTATTGGATAGATTTTGGATTCCTTTTTTTCCTTTTCATTCCATTTATTTTTGGTTTCCCTATATCCATGTTATCACGTTTTATAGATTCTTGAAATGTATCATTAGATTATAAATATGATTATCAATTGGTTAGTTATTTCTTATTCATATTTTATTTTTCTTTAATATGTTTTTATTATATTTGTTCCGTTATTTATCTTATATTACATTTAAAAGTTGTGTTTAAAAATATTAATGTGGGAATTTATTCCCTCAAACACACCAAATGCCATAACATCTAGATAGCATCCTAGTGAATTTGGGTAGATGGGAATGAAGAAATGTTCCCCACAAAGTTCATGGAATTACTTAGTGGTTCCTGAGTTTGGAATGTTACAAAGGTTGATCAAAGCTATTATATTCATGATTTACTATTTTTATATAATAGACTATATACTACAAATACAACAGAACATGGTTATAATCTTTACTTAGGAATAGAAAACCCATGTTTAGGGTAAATGTATTGTTTCCCCAATTATAATGGTTATTCTATATTTGTTATTATAATTGATACCATTTCAATATTGGGTGTGGAAATTGATGCATTGTGGTTAATATTATTTTTATAATTGAGTTGTTCATTTAACACATTTATTGATGGTAGAATGGAATTGATCATTGTTACATGCATCATCATAGGAATGACGAATTCACATTCCAAGAAAACGTCTATACCATATAGGTGAATTTGAATTATTTTGTTGCATTCTTTTCCTATGACTGTTAAATTAGCCTTATATATATATATATGAATTGTTTGATTATGGGTAGTGATTGAGTGATTTGAAGTTTAAATTTATGATTTGTTTGTAACCATATGTATTGTAATGGGTAATATACCAAGTCAGGCTATTAGAATGAAATTAATTTGGGGTCAATTTTACTGATATGGTATTTGAGCACTAATTCACTAGGAATTATGATCTGTTTTAAATGAACAAGATATATGAAAATAATTAATTGAAAAATGTAAAAGTGACAAATGAATTATAAATTGTGTTGGTTTCTAGTAAATGATGATGTAAAGTAATATTGACCATTCACATATTGGTACCACATATAATATAAAATATATCACTTATAAATACCTGTCATTATTAGTGGGTAGTTGGGGTAGTATACCATGGGTTGTGAGGCCATTAATTTTATTTATCTTCTATTAAAGATATTTATCTACTTAATTTTTTTCGGAGTCATGTGTTTGATAGTTTTAGACCCATTCCACCATGATACCCTTATGTCGTACACAAGGAGGGTGGTGATGACCATGCTTTAGATGTAGAGGGCCCTAATCCTCTAGTCATACCACCAAGAGTTCAACATGATGAACTACCTGTTATAAATTATTTGGACAATAACTATCATCTTTATGAGAGCTTACAACATCTGATGAATTATATGAAAGGTGGTTCATGATCTATATATACTATGGTAGATAAAACGTATCTATTCTAGTAGAATCATCCTACAAACTCTTCAAGGGATGGTAGTCTACATGTTACCAAGTATTAAATGGAGGCTACCCTATCAATCATTAATTATCTAGAGATTCCTCCAGAGAGGAGGGTTATAATTTCTACATATATGATTTCATATTTAGAAATTCTTTTATTGGATGAGATTACCCATGTTGGTCTCCATCAGGGCATTTCATGTGTTGAATTCAAGAATTATTTCAATGATCAACTATTTCAACAGATACTAAGAGATTATAGATCTAGGGAGCTCATGCGTTTAGGTAAGGGTTCTACTGATGTTATGGATTATTTAGTTCATTTAACCGAGTTACAATGATTTATAACACTTCTATTTAGTGATGATATTTCAACTGAAAAAAGTTCATCGATGGTCTTTAGTAGGAAATTCATCCTTAAGTGAGTGTATTTTTTCTGCCAACCTTCTCTGAGATAATCAATCATGATATTATCACTAATCATTACCTAAAGGAATGAGAAAAAATACAGGAATATAGGATCAATGACACAACATGCTAGTAGTTTCTATGGTAGAATAAAATATTCCCTTAAGGTTTCTCCATAGGGTAGTGGAATGCATAGTACCCATACATGTAGCTTTATGGTGTTCCATCAGTGTATACGATAAAGGAATATAACATTTCCTTGTGATAGAGACCCTAATGTGTTAAGAATGAGGCTATGTAAGGAATGTTCAGAGATATGTAATAACATTCCATTAGCTTCTAGTAGATGGGTAAGAACAATTAATACACCTTCAGGGGAAGGTTATTTTATACCACATTAGGTGTAATGATGGATAAGTGCCTACAAGACTATCATATGGGTGGGTGGGGGCATTGTCACAATATGCAGACATCAAATTATCAGTAGCACTAGTGGAATGGTTATGGGAGTGGTAGTCTAGTTGTAGAATAAGTCCATGGACCAGACCATTTTCATGCATTTCAGACGATAATTGGGGATAACAGTGAATGAACGTCTATTGTGTGACGTACTATTCTTGTATATTTATCTATAGTATCAACTTTATTTTATTCAACCTCATCACAAGAAATCTCACATTATCTATCATTGAATTTCTTAGGATGTTAATATAGTATTAATGTTGTGTAATTACATTAGATAAAATGTTGAGAGTACAGTTAGAGGGAATACACCAATGCATGGATTAACCCTAGAGGTAGGAATTTACCAATTATTGTGGGACCATATTGTTCTTGAAATGATAGAATTCTATGTTAATATAAGGATGTATTGGTTGGTCCCACCACAATCGCTTTTATACTACTATAGGAGTATGTTTTTCTTTATATCACCATAGGGAACAAATTTTATACATAAGGGTGAGTGGGATTTTTAGGCCAATAGAGGTGAACCATAACAACATGGGATTGTTGGGGTGATAACCTATATTAAAAATCTATTAATTTATGAGAAATGAGTACAGTTGGAACCTTTTCCTCCAATAGTAGATCATTTAATAGATGATTTTTCTATCTTAGCTCCTGAGATAGATGTGAATTTTACAATTAGGCTCATTAACAGAGTTTCTCAAATGCATATTCCTCCTTAAAAGACAGATCCTACTGAGATATAGGATCTCAATTGATAGTTATAGGATTTTGAGGGAAATCATATTATATGGAATATTATTCCATCATTGTGTTCTCCGATGTTTTTATCCCAGAATGTAGATGTGGATATTTATTTATGTGTGCATAACATACGGTTGATCAAAAATATGATCAATAACTAGAATACACTACCTAAAATAGATGATCTTTTTGGATACCTCCCTGGAGATAAGTTATTTTCTATGTTCAAGTTGAGATCATGCTATCATCATATGTAATTTAATACATCATACATATGACGTACTACTTAAAATATCTTGTATGGTTTGTATAAGTAACTTGCTGAATGGCTCTAAGGCCTTCATGTTTATTGATTTTTGATAACCCCCCTTTCAAGGGATGAGGGGAAACCCTTACAAGGCCCATAGGATCTGAGATTATATGGCCCATAGGCTTATGAGGTTACATGAACCAAATGTGTTAGGGAATTCAACCAGACTATCTACAAGGAACTTGTTATGCAGTTTTTGTCATACAAAATTGGAAACCATATTCATTGATTTTTTGAACAGGGTGTTCAACCTATATTTGGATTCTTTTTTAGATTCTATGTGGAAAATATCTTAGTTTAGTCTTAACTCATAAAATATAACTTATCTTATTTCTAGTAAAGCACATAGCAAATAATTTCAACATTTTGTTTTTAATCTCAATTTTTTATTCTATATTATACATGGATAAATTCCTATTAGATTCTCTTAAATATAATCATGGTATCCTTTGTAATTGTTCATAAAGATACTAATAATTATAATTTCATGCCCCCCTCAGGAGTTTCTATCAATTTTTTTGGTTTCTTACTCATTTACCATACATCAATGTGATGATCTAGTCATTTGTCAATAAACATTTTTTTAGAGATTACTCTTAGTTGAAAATGTTTCTTAGTCGTATCAATATTCTCATATCTAGAAAATAATGTAATTTCTAGTAACACAACATAACCATGGTATTAAAAAAAATAAGGGGTTATCATATACTTATAACTAGTCATAAAAATTGTAAAAAAAATTATCTCAACCTAAGAGAAAAATAAAATTTAATAATTTCAACAACATAAATTAAAATAATATCTTATTGTGTTGTCTGTAATAATGAAATTATGATCAACCCAAAATAATCACCCTTTGATTGTTCTCAATTAACATCATAATATTTGAATTTATCTAATCCCTTTCATTGATTCTAACGAAGAATCCCCATGATCTCTCTCTCAAATTTCCTTCCACATGAACATAATTTTCATACTCACCTTGATAGTATCTTTGAAATAATGGATATAAACATACCTAATTAAAATATCAAAAAATGATTATTGAATCTTTTAAAATGTAAATCTATTTTTATGTGTTATCACTTTTTGAGAATTATTAAAAAAAATTAACCAATAAAGAACATGTTCATTTTGTCAAATGAATATTTTATTCATTATATATAAAACTAAATAATCATTAATGAGATATAAATATCTTCAATTAATTCAATAACATGTGATAAAATTTTGAAAATTCCATATCATTTAATTTTCCTTTTAACTTGGGGAAACATAAAAATAATAATGTGTTCAATAAAATGGTTTGTAATGTAAAAGGTTCCAATTAGTTAATCATGGAATACATAAGGAATAATAATTATTACTTGAATAGGTAATCAAAATTAATCCATAATAAACTGAAACATGGAGTGTAATAATTATTTTAAAATATATTAACTCAAGGATATGATTCACAATCATTTGTAAATTATGGAATATATAATGCGAGGTATGTAAAATATGATTTCAAGGACTTGTGATAACACATTATCCTATTATGGGAAGAAGATTAAACCAAAAACCAACATGTTTTTTTCTTATTTGACATGTTAATGCATCAAGCTGCAGTATATTTATATGATACACCTATCACATGATTTAGTTCAATTCATTCACCATAATAGTCAATAATAAATTTCATACAATTACATATGGGACCACATATTGAATAAAAATATGGATTCTTGTATTATGAATTCTATGAAATTTCAATATAAATCAACCTATATTAGTAGAGAACAATCATAAATAAGTTCAATAATTTTTAACCATGTAAATAAAATTGATCACTTGATTATAACTCTTATAGATAATGTATTTAGATGAAAAAAATTCAATGTTAATTTTCAAATAATCAATTGTATGGGAATAAAAACATAAATATAGCCAATAATTTTCCACGTGTCAATAAGATAATGTTAATTCTAGGAAAACACAATCCAATTGGAATTATGAATATTGAGATGCTCAAATCATATAGAACAATGAGTATATTTATATATCAAAAATGGGATAATAAGATAAATTGTCATACATAAAATAATATGGATGGTTACAAAAGACTATAACCCATTTGTAATAAAAATAACACAAAAAGATATTGATATAGATGAAATATGTCCTTGTAAAAGAATAATTGACCTAAACCACCCCGAAGTGATCATAAATTGGTTTGTTTGGTAGCGTGGGTTACATACACCAATGTATAGATATAAATATAGATTAAATGATGACTAATAAAACCAATTTGAGTAAATACTTTTGAAAAAAAAAGTTATATGTATTTGAACAATTAATATAGATTTTCGAAAATATTATTAATATTTACATTAATGTTAATGTTTCATGTGAACTCAAAAAACATTTTTTGAAAGGTTATATGAAAAATATTATAACCCTAATATTTTAAAAAAATGACATTCAGAAAGTGGTCATTAAAAATAAATAAATGTTATTCTATAGAAATGTTGAGTGTATGATAATACATTAGAACGGGAAATGAAAAAAAATTAATATCTTAAATAATACCCTTATTAAAAAAATTCTATTACTAAAAGAGTAACACATCCCAACATTGTATAAAAATATATTATTACAGATAGAAGTATTTAAATTTTTGAAAATAATAAAATTATAAGGTGAGATAAACCAATAATTAAAAATATATGTGCATGATTAAATAATATAACTTAATCAAAGGATACTTAAGTTATAAATATCTTATATGTCTAATATACTCATTACAGTAATATATATTTCACAATGGAATATTATGATGTAGAAATGTAAATTCCAAGAAAAATTTGATAAAAATAATATAAATAATTGGAGAAATATATCTATCTATTATGTATAGATGGACTATTATAACTAGTGAATGAAAATTGGGTTATTAAAAGTTATACAACTAGGGGACTAATCAGGTATAATAAATTTGATTAAAATGAACTAAATTGGTTTATTATTTACTATATTTAGAAAAAATGTAACATATTTGTACATATATGGGATGTTAACACACCATTAAATGAAAAATATGTTTCATAAAAAATCATCCCTTACGGAATTAATGTTTCAGACAAAGAACCCTTGTAGCTTGAGGTGCTTCATAATAAAACCCCCCAGAAAAGGTGTTCATGTAATTGACAAAAAATAAATTATTAAGAGAAAATTTAAGATATAGTAACTATTATTAGATATATATACACCAATAAAATTAAATCAGGGGAACAATAACAAACATATCTTAAACAGATTAATTTTAGACAAAAATCCAAACATGAGTCCGGATATGTTCTTCATCTGAACCAAAAATTCAAAATTATTAAACTACTTTCAATGAATATATAACATAGAATATTATTTATAAAAATAATAATTTATACACATGATTTTAATGAATTTCATTAATATATATATACATATATCTGTTAGTTTTTATGCATTTTTAAAAACTATTATAATTAAATATTTTCTTTTTGAACTGGTTTTGTAAAAGAGATGTTGGTAACTATTAATTTTACAAATTACAACACTATTAGACTCTATAGGGTAATTGAAAATATTTTCCATGATATTTTTGAAGGTTATAAATTCATACCATTTCTGTTTCAGTTACAAACCATGAAGATGAAATCAATTATGATCATGTTTTGGTGATTCTGAACGAATGAATTTTGTTTTTAAATTAATTATTTTTAATAATGGTATATAAATAACAAAAAAAAGATATATCTGAATATTTATATCATATGAATAAATTATATAATTTTTCATACTAATTAAATATATAAATTCATAGTATTATTCATGTATAGGGTTAAATCATCCTGAAAATGAACCAATCATGATTAATGGATGATATTAAGGAGGATTAGTTGAATTTTTATTATAAAATAAAAATGATGATATAAAATTGTATATTATTGTAATATATATATATTTTAAAGGATTATAAATAAATCATAATTTTTAGAAATTCATTAATGAAAAATAAGATATCATTATAATATTTGTACACATGTTTCAAACCACTAAATTAATGATATTGAGGTGTAGATAATATCATTTATATGTTCATAAATTTTCTATAACCAAACCATAATAATACTATTAAAAATATTATTTATCACTTAATATAATACCAATTACCATCCTTGTATAATTTTATTGAAAATAAAAATTGTGATTATTCATTCTATGGCTGTGGTTTCCCACAAATAGACATGGTTGTTAATTTTTTCCATATAAAGAATGAAATGATTAAAATGGTTTATTGTTTCAAAGTCATAAATATGGTATAAATAAAATATTTATATAACTAATTCAACTTTTATAACATACATTTATATTTGTGATGGACAATAATATATGTTCTGTCGTAGTGGTTGTATTCCACAAAACATATGAATTATAGAATCTTTATTCATAATAATACTAGGAAAAAAATGTTAATAAATATTCCTATTGAATAATAATGTTCACTATATAAATAACTATAACTAAAATATATATGAATTTCAAATTTCAAATATTAAAAGAAAAGTACAAAAGAATGATATTCAATGGAAATAATTAAACATGAAGAGAACTTTGAGATTTCAATGGAAGATCCCATTAAAATTGATGGAATACGATAAAATCATGTCACAAAATGCTCAAGGGAGTAAAAAAGTTTTATATTAAATTTATATATGGATGATTTTTTAGAGGAAATAAAATATTTAATATTTCCATGAAGGGGTGTAGAGAGGCCCTTTTAATAATTAGTGAGAATGGAATTTTTGTAAATATTTTAATGTAATATAAATTTTGAACATGTTAAACACATAAAATGCCTACATTATTATTAAATAATGTAGATGGTAATATATAATGTCATTTAATATCTCATTAACTAAATAATAGTAAATTTTTTTCTTTGTTTCAAGTCCATTTCTCCATGGATTTTTAAATTTAAAACTTTATCTTATATAACGATAAATGGTATTTACCAAATGTGGCCAATTATTTATGCCAAAATATATTATGGTCCTTATTAAAAAACATGTAATATGAGATTATAAATTTCGAATCCATTTACTTTGAATCAATTTTTTAAATTTTGTTATAGTGACTAAAACTAAAAATATATAGTGTATTTAAATAATTTTTTAAAAATGACTATATATGATCTAAAATATGAAAAATGGGGTTGTAATTTAAACCAAATTTTTTTTAATTTAAATATACACATATATTATATATATATTTTCATTGAAATTTTTCAGGAATTTTCAATTATTTATAATATAATAATAATTTCATAATATCTATATTTTTTGTAAAAATGGTATTTTATAACTTTTCAACTAAATATATTTCTTTTTAGAAAAAACTAAAAAAATATTTAGATTCTATTAATATTATTAATCCTAAGAATAGAGTTCAATATTCAAATTACATTTATAAATTTTTTGAACTAAATACCTTAATAAAATTACATAATATAGTGGAAAATTATTTATATTAAAAAACAACATTTTATAATGTTAATTATTGATTTTTTTTATTTACTAGTGGTCAGTAATTATTTTTTTTATTACTTATTATTCATATTATATATTTTATTATAAATATTTAGTCAAAATACAATTTTTCTACATGAAATAAACTAGTTTTTTGAGAAAACATTTTCAAGAATAAAATGATTTATATAGTTCTTTTAGTTAAATGGTTTTAAATTCATTAGTATTAAAAGTAGAATTTTTTTTCAAACTATACCCATATTTAGTAATGTAAAATATACTATTGTTTATTGATAATTAAATATATTAGTTTTTATATCCATAATTTTTTTTATTATTTATTGAAATATATTTTCATTTTATTTTTGGTATGTAATTCTTATAGAACACATTATCAATGACAATATATCATATATAGTTAATCAAATATCAAATATTTTGTGTGATAATATTAACAATTTGAGGATTATATTACATGTTTGATTAAAAGATAAAAATTGGATTCTATGAGACTAAGGATTAGGAGTTATAGGAAAATAAATGATATCAATTTATTATGAATGGGGATTTTATTACATTTAAGGAAAACAGGAAAAAAAATTTGATTTATTTTGATGAAATTGATATTTTGTTTCCTTAACCTCTTAAAAAGATATATACAAATTTATTCATCAGTTAGTGTGTAACACATTAATTTTTTTGTATTAATAAATATTATATCTGATTTCTAGTCCCACATAAATTTACAAACTAAACAAACAATGATACTTTTATGAAGATAATATTTTACATATTAAATGCAACCATTATAATACTTCAATTTAAATGGATTGTATAAAAATAAGATAATATTTATAATTATTTTTAAAAATAAAAATAATTAAATATTTATAATATCGATGCGTTAATATTATTAAATAATTATATCTAAATAACTAATAAGATATTTTCATGCATAAAATATATTTATCCTCAATATTTTCCTTTTAGGAGCTATTTATTTATCTTCTAATGAAATAATATATAATTGTTTAATAGAGCTACAATATATCATTGATATAACTAATATATTAAAACATATTTAATTAGTAATATTTTTATAATAATAAGAATTGTTAGTATCATGCTATTTAAAAAATATAATTTCAAAATAATTTATTTTATTTTAATTTAACACACTATTTACCTAATATAAGAGTTGTAAATCGAAAAAAATAGTATTCTATTTTTATTATTCATAATAATAATTTCATTGGAAAAATTTTTATACTTTCTCTAAAAAAATAAAATTTATGTGATAAGTGAAAAAGATGTATTTTCAAATACCATGAGTTTTTTGGATACATTTGGGTACAATACTAAAATAAGGATTCATAAAAATAGTTTCCTATTTTAATTTTGTCTTTATATGTAAATTTATTTATTTAAATTATTATATTAATTTTAGATATATATGTTTAATTTTTTATTCTCAAGGAATATTTTAAATATATATATATATATATATGTTAATCATGTGTTATTTTGGAAATAATTTCTATCAATTATAAGAATTTAATATTTTATAAATTTTTAAATATTTTTAAACAAAAATTCCATATTATATAGTGAGGGTTATATATTTTTTATTTATAATAATTAGTCATTGGGGGTGAAAAAAAGAGTTACAATAGTAAAAGTAAATTATGCTAAGTGATATTACAATGACGAAAACACCCTAAATCCACATATGAAATATCCAGACCTGCGGAAAATGTTTTTATCCTCCCAAACTCCCCACCTCTCAATTATATAACGCTTTTGGAGCCACATTCCTTATATTTTTCACCACTTATTACAAATATTCCACTCCCTAATATATAAAAATGATACATTCACCATCGTACTTTTCCACAAATGAAAATCAATTTAGATTTCAAAAAATCAAATCAAATGACTCAAAAAAACATTTAAAAACATCATATAGGGACTTTGGAAAAATATTCTACCCATTAATGTGTAATTTTACAATTTGAAGGAGTTATTCTAATAAGGTAAAAACTCCCAAATAAATCATTTTTCATTTTTATGTATTTAATTTTTATTATTCTTCATATAAATATATTATACAATATAAAAATATGAAAATATTTATCAATATTATATGTAAATGTTATTATATTTATGAAATAATATTCCCATTCAATCCTTCATTCCCCATTGCAGATTGAAAGAATCACCCATTAATATATGAATATGACCACCTCCATGGGTGAAACATATAATATTTGATCACTACATTACATTAATAATTATAATTCATTTTTAAATTAATAAATATGATTGGGATATAATGTATATACATTTTAAATCAAAGTATATAATGGCTGAGTCCCTCATGGACTATTACATTGCAAAAATCTTGGTCTCGTCAAATGGTTCCACCACAACAGTGGCACCATGATGGTGGAACCGGTCATGCTGTCACTGTGACGGTGGCACCATGGCGCTCACACCATCATTGTAACTAAACAAAATAGTGTCACCATGACGGTGGCACCGTGAGGGTGGCACAGAGACGGTGACACCATCAGGTTGGAAACATGATGATGACATCTTTATAGTGGCATTGTGATGGTGGCACAGTGACGGTGGCACCATAAGGTTGGCACTACGAAGGTGGCACTGTTAGGTTGGTACCCTTACAGTGGCAACATCATAGTGTCTCACCAAATGGTGTCTCACCCTTGTTCTTTCTTCTAGTTTCTGACTTTTTCTTCTCCCACAACATATCTTTTAACATTAAAGTGTTTTAATACCCCTTTCAATGATATTTAAATCACATAAATTATATATATAAACCCCTGAAGAGCAGAGAAACCCTTGTCTTACCTAAATGTGTTGATTTTTCTGTAGTGCCACACCCTTTTCCCGTACTTCCCAGTTCCACCCCTATTATGCATTTTCCTCAAATGAAAAGAAATCCATTAATGGCAGCTGTTATGGCCACCACCATGATGAGAATTATTAAATAACTATAAGTACATCATTTTTAACCATCCAATCATGTGGTGAAACTATGATCTGCCTTTAAAGCCTATAAAAATTCATATCCCGTAACTCTAGGATCTCACATTTTCATTGCATGATAATTATACTTCTTCTTGGATGGTCTCTTTTATTTACATGGTGTGTTTGGAGTCTCCTTTCTGAGGCAAGGGGTGTTCCTCTGTTGGAGTTTTTCCTACTAACTATTGGAGTCCCTGAAGTTCCTCCCCTACAAGTTGTGCATCCCCAATTCCTGGAACGGGGAGAAAAACATCAATCATTGAACATCCAGTTAGGGTTCTTCGTTCGTCTCTCTTTATTGTGTATCATGTGTGGTGGGTATGATAATTTATCCTTTGGGGGTTGATGAAACAAAACCATAACAAAGATAATAAACTGACTTTTAAAGAATGAAGGTGTAGCTTTGATGATGTTTTTGTACCTTTTTACCCTTACTTACATGTTGTGAATTGTATGGGATTATGTCCACAAAAAATCATGTTCGTTGGTGGTATTTCCTTGTGCACTAATGAACCTTTGTCTTATGTGATGGTTGAATGTATGTAACATAGAATTTGGTAAATCAGGATAACTCAGTTGATTAAATGGATGTCCAATGAAAAATAATCCTTGTGTGATCACCCTATTTAACCAAAAATAAATAAGAAACTCAAAATAATGGAGTGTTTAAATCTGGAAACTCTCTTGCTCTATCTTGGTAATATGTGTAGTTTTTATGCTTGATTCTGTTGGGGTGATGAGGATGGGGATGGGATCTCATGTTTTTCAGTTTAGGTCGGTGGATCTGAGGTTTTGTAGGGGTATATGTTGGGGCTCGGTTTGGTTTTATTACTTTGAGGGATCTCACATATCCCCTTCTATTGTTGTGACTTTATAAGAGAACCGGGTGTGAATGCTTATATTACTGCTTGGATGTTATTCCTTCCTTGGATTGTGTATATTCTTGTTAGTTTCATGATAGTGATGATTTATTTAAATAGAACCACTTGAATATGAAAACAAGAACCAGGTCAATGGGGAATTGTTTTCTGGGAATGATTTTTGACTTGGTTGCGGCTATTTTTCTTCTAATGAATGAATATTAATGAGGTAGTTGTGTATGCGCAATATTTGGAACCCCTGGGTTGGGATTAGTTCTTTTTTACTTACATTTATAATTTAGTTATTATGATTCTTAATCGTGCCACACCCAAGTTGAGCACTTCGTTCCAAAAAACACCATTTCATGGGGGTGGGTGTTTTCCCAGAACTCATATGAGTGGATGGTTATTATCTCTTTTTGTGCTCCCTTACCAGAGTATCCCATGTCCTTTTGGTCTAGTTGTGATGCTAGGAAGTAAATTATAACCCAAGATTATTTAGGCAAGGTAGTTGTGGTGGTTTTACAATGTGTGTGTGGGTATGTTGTTTCCCATGTGTCATCAGGATTAGGTCCAAGGGTCTTTGGGTGAGGTGGTTATTGTTCTAGCCTAGGTGTCTTCGGGCATTGTTACGTGTGGTGGTTTTGGCACAGGTGTTTGTCGGTGGGATGTGCGGTTGTGTTTGCCTAGGTGTGTGCAGGCATGGTATTGTAGTGTGACTACGGTGAGAATGGGGGGGGGGGGTTCTAATGCGTAGGATGTATTCAATAACTAGTGGGAATGTGGTGTATGGTACACTAACCCAAATGTGTTATTACATTGGCTTAACCTCAATTTCATTTTTTGGGTAGTGTTCCATGATAAGGTTGGGTGGATAGTTTCCTTGATAGATGCTTTGGTTATCTCCTTTTTCACGGGGCATTAGAAGGCCTCACCACTTGTGCATGGGAGATTTTGGATTTTCCTATCGAGTATACTTGAATACTCACCCTACATATATAAAACTACTTTTCAAATTCTCAGGGGACATCAAGGACCGAGATGGACCCTACTAGTTTGGACGTCGGGACCGTTGAAATTGTTGTTTTTATTTTCTTTTGGTGCTTCCCTTTGGAGTTTTCTTGATCATGAAGATCTTTATTATTGGAACATGCATATGGGAATAGATTGTTTTGGAGTTACATTTCCTTCCACTTTTTGTGTTGTTGGGATTTACTATCTTATCTCCCAATCCTAAAAAATAAAAACGGTAATGACTTCTATTTTAAGTGTGACTCTATACGCCTGATGCTAGTCACCACTCCGGGGCCTATTGAAGGTGGGTCTTGGGGGTCATTATCTCTCCTTAAAAATGAGGAAGGAATGGTTTGGAAATATCTTGTCCCCTCCCTCATCCTGGTGAAGGCGGGTCATGAGAGAATGGTATTAGAGGTGAGGTTTAGAGATAAGATGGATTTTAGAGTTATGCAATAAGGATTTCATGGGATGGTTAGACTACAGTGTTAGGAAATCTTGGTGTGTGAAATAGGTCAGGGAAGACCGATTACGATGTGGGATTTTACGCCCCCATGATCTGATACAAGGACTCTGGAACTTTTAAATGTCCAAGTGATGCTATGCTGATTGCAGGGTAGAGACCCAAGGAAAGGTATATAAATCATATATCTGTGTTTTATTATGTGTATTGGTTATTTTTTTGGATTTAAAATAATTAAATCTATGAAAAATTTAAAATCAATCTTCTACCCTACTCATGCTTAGGAATTCCTTGTTTACCTTGATGATATTGAAACCGGATGACAACCACTAGTATTGTGGGAGATCGATGCCAAAGAGGCTGATTTGGATGATAAACAGACGACTAATAAAGAGGAGTAAGATGAGTAGTGGAAGAGGATGCTTTGTTCCTTTCAGCGAAAGACCCTCAGAAAGTACTAGGGAAGTGTTTCAGACATGGAGATAGAGAGCTGGCTCGAAAAGCTCGTGATAGCTTTCATCTTGATCTGGGATCTGACAAAGTACTGGGGTCATTGGGCTGTAAGTTAGATTCGGGGAGAGGAATTTCAATGGTGGATGCTATATATCAGGGGGAAGATGGGATCTAAGGTTTCATAGACTGACTTCGAGATGGAGTCTAGACAGAATTCCTTGCTTCCACAATGAAGGGAAATAAGAGTTCCGAACTACTCTCCCATCAGTATGGGAGTATGTCAGGGAGGGAGTTTGGGATAAAGTTCAGGTATCTCCTTTACTTTTCTCTGGACCTTTTTTCAGATGAGTAATCTCAGGCGAGATTTTTAGAGGCGGAACTCTAACCTTCTCATCAGTATTTTGCTACTCCTTTCACTCTACTGACAAGATTGGAGGTCCATAATAAGGATGATGTGGTATAGAGGATGTACACGCTTGGAGGTGTGCCTCGAGAAGGGATCCATTTGGGCTCATCCATGTGGAAGGCTGTTAGATTCAAGCCACCTGTGTTATGGCCTTCTAGGTTTTAGCTAGTGGCGAGTTGGCCCCAGCAGTTGTAGTTTCGATCTCCTAGTCCTCACCTTTTCATTGTGGGCCCATGACCAGGATGCTTCATCTGTGGAATTTATGGGCACCTTTAGAATGAGTTCCCGAACCGAGTGTAGTATATTTAAGGTTGGTAGGTTCAGTTCCCACCTCAGAAAAAAATAGTTTTCCTCTTTTCCTTTTGAATAGCAGCAGTAGGGATAACATGCTCCTTCTCCTTTGAGAGCAGACATTGCTAGAGGATTCCAACATCAGGGTTCTCCTTAGGGACCTCAACCAGGGCTTGGCTAGGGAGGGGGTCGATAGTCAAGGGGAAGAGAATCTGGGTGTGGGCAGTGGCATGTCATAGAGGCAGCAGTTCTAATATAGTCGAAAGTCGTTTAAGGTATGATCAACTTTTTTAGTACTCTTGCATGTGCTTTGTTTGATTCTGGAGCTTCACACTACTTTTTTGCACCCAGTATATCCCATTCTTTTGGTCTACATATAGAGAGACTTTCAATACCCCTATTTTGAGTACACTATTTGGAGTTCAGACTAACCAGTCTCGTGTATGTTGAGAATGTAGACTGATGTTGGGACCACATCAATCTAGTGGGGACCTTATTTTTTTTGTAGATGCAGTCGTATGAAGTCATTTTAGGCATCACATGGTTGTTCTCTATGTTTTCCATCATCGACTGCTTCTGTAGAAGAATTTTTTTTCCGATATGGGTGGTCGACGTGTGACTTTTTTCTATGACCAGGGTTACGGGGAGGGTAGCCAATAAATAGATCTGATTATATCCTTATTATCTAAGAAGTCAGTGGTTTTAGTGGACTCAGATATGGTTGAATCTACAGTAATTATCAATGAGTTAATGTACATCTTCCCAAAAGAGGTGGTAACTCATCCCCCTTTACGTGATGTTGAGTTCAGGATAGACTTGCATCCTGGTGCCCATATGATTTTGATGGCTCTCTATTGGATATACCCTTATTTGTTGTGGAAGTTATGGATTCATATTGATAATCTGAGGAAGAATGGTTTTGATTGACCAATCGTGTCACCATGGGGTACTCTAGTCTTGTTCGCAAAGAATCAAGATGGTGGTCTCTAGCTAGGAATAGACTATCAGAGATTGAATCTATAACATCCCATGTATGTAAAGAATAATATATTTTCATATATATGTCAATTTATTAATTATATAGTGTTTTAGAGGCTTAAAATGAGAATAAATCCAATCTTAAGCATAGAATAATCTAATATTTTTAAAATATTATATTATAGCCTTTTGATGGAAACCCATTTTTAAATCTATCTTTTTAATATTTTATAATCATTATTTTTCAAAATATACAATTTCTTTAGAATTGGGAAATTGAAATTTACTTTAGATATGTTTTTGGTATTTTTCTAACAAAGTTCATTTTTTTAATGAATAGTGAAAAATACTACATTTTACATCAAAATTGCTTTTTCATATAATTTAATATTATAGTTAGATTTTTCTTTTAATTGGTTTTAATGTGTAATTATAATATATTTTTCCCATTTAATTCAATGGTGGTCATTGTAATTAATTTCACGTTGAAAATGGAATAAACAAGTGTCAATTTTTTGATAGATATTGTTTCTTAAAAACATGCAATTTTTTTTGACAACGCGATTTTTTTATAAATTAATTAATGCAATGTCATTGTTAGTAATTTGGTAAAATGGATTCCATATTTGGAATCATAAGGTCAAAATTATTTAATTTAGACCTTTTTTGGACATTATGAATAGTAATGACGGTAATTATCTTTAATTATCGTGAATAATTACTAATCAGGTAGTTAAGGTTAATAAAATAAAATAATAATAATATAAATGACCCCAAAATGTGTCCAAGTCCTCTATTATCAGTCATGGCCAACCATGGGCAGCGTTTTACCGATCATGAGGGCCCATAGAGTCACATGATTGTAATAGTGACGTTTATGACATTATTTTTTTCAAAGAGAAATATTACAAAGGTTTGTATATCCTAAGTAAAAAAATTTGAATTTTGTTCACATGTATAATCTCTTAGACTATAAATAGTCATTGGAATAAAAATAAAGTTCCTACAAAATGGTATTTTTTTATAATTTTTAGACATTAAATAAATAAATTTATTTTTGACACCATGTTGATGAAGTTATTACCTCATTAATGAACCATTTAAATAAAATGAAAAGGTAAGGTAAAATATAATACATACACTTGTAAAAAACCTATTGTATGGGTGGATTTAGAACCCATATCACCTTATCGTAAAAATATGTCATTGTCGGACCTTTAAAATCTGAAAACCATTTTATAATAAAGTAACATTTCATGACTTTCCAAAAGTGACCCTCATCTCTCTTATAAAAGGACCCAACCTCTACCCCCTTACCCTAACCTAAAAATCCCTTGGATCGTCCAACATATTCTTATATTGTCACTCCGCATCCCTCTCTTACTCTTAGAAGCCTCATGTTGGGCAGAAGTCTTTCCAAAGACGCCTTTGGCTCAAATCAAAAAGAGTTCCTGATTTAGAGGTAATGTCTTATCTCGAGTTTCATTCTTTTATTTTACTTCTTCACTCACCAATATATTCATATTATTTGATCCCATAATAACAAATATATCCTAAATATACTAGCATTTTTTAATGATAAGGATTCTACCTACACTTACACACACCTTCATCTAATGGTTAATGATTATATTGTTTCTGTGGGTGGCGAATTACTGCCTCAGGAAACGATGATTGTTCAATTTTTTTTAACACCTATCATGGTGGCCATTATGATTTCACTGTATTTATATATGATATATATTATATTTATGTCCACTCTATACTTTTTTTCATTTTATATTAAAAACATACCATTATGATTTTCATGTTGTATAAATGTGATAATTTCAAATGAGAAAGTGTGGACTACCGCCCCCACAAGTGATGTGACTCATTCATGACAAAACTGGAATTAATAAAGAATATAATTAATTAACATATTTTACCTATATAACATATATATTATACAGGAATTATAATATATCTATTTCTCATTTAGTTTTAAAGTCCATTAATATGAAAAAAAATAAAAGTAGCGTTCATGCGTACTTACGGCCTACCGTCACCATGAACGGTACATTTTATATCTTATATCCAAACATTATGGAATATTATTAAATACTTATATACTGTGTATATATGATATTTAAATCATGAAAACCATTATGGAGAAGATTCACTTATAACTACATGAAGAATTCTCTTCAAAAAAAAATATTTTCGACTCATGTATTGTACATCGACAAAACGTATGATTTGAACTCACATAATTAACTAATTTATATAACATGTTAAAATGTGATATGAAATGAATAATAGAAATTATTGTATGTATTTAATAAATTATATATTTAAAAAATTTTATTCTTTAGGGATATTAAGAAACGAACAAGAGAAGTCATACTTGAGGTAAGTGACTTTGTCTCAATCTCCATTCGTTGAGGAATACTTCAATTTATATACAACCTTATTTTATTAGTTGAATAATAAACCCTTTAGACATTTAATTTAATTCAAAAGGAATCATTTTACATGAAGTGTTTTAGTAAATGACAAAAGGAATGTTTTTGTCTTACGTTTACGGCGGCAACGACTTCTCTGCCGTCGTGACCATTAATTGGGTTTCGGCTTCCTCTATAAGAAATAACTTTTTTAAAATGAAAAATAAATACCATGTTTTAATTTTGTTTTTTTTATTGAAACTAGTATTGATAATGTTTTGATTATATCAATGTGTTGTATTGATATCTTGTGATTGAAATGTGGAAATGTTATGTTTCCTTTATGAATGTTTTATCTGATACGATTATGTTGTGGTTCTTGGGAAATGTTTATGATGTTAGGTGGTTCTGTGATAAAATAAGGGTGGGTGAGCCCGAGATATCTCTCCAATGCATTGGGTAATGCGAAAGAGTTAAATATAAGGTTTCTCTGATGATAATTAAAGAATATACTGTGATAGGTATTTCAAATGTTACCATGATGGTTACTCTCTACGTTAGAATGTTATGAATGCCTCAAGTTACCATAATATCTTATGATTTCTAGGATTTATTCATAAATATTATTATTTCATGAGGTATGTTAAAGTCCTTATGTTATATTAGTAAAGTATGATTTCATTTATTATGTATACATGGACTAATGTTTTCCTTTCGTGTTTTTATATCCCATACTGATCATTTTATGCTCATCTTATGTTTTTTAAATGTTTTCACATGTCAAGAGAAAAGTACATGATTGGATGATAGTGTTGAGGAAGTGTCAAGAAAGAATCCATGTTTTAATTTAAATATGTTTCCTTTGATGGAAAAAAAGTATATTGTCTTTCATGTAACCACCTTGTTTAAATATGGAATGTTATGCATGATTTATGATCTAATTCTCTAAAACACTAAACCTGAAAATATACTCAATGTTTATTCTAAAAATAACTCAATATTAAGTGATGTTTAAGGTTAGGGTATTATAGTTAGTATCAGAGGTCAGTTTAGAAAACTTTCGGAGTTATAATTCTATTAAATTATTATCCAAAAATATAGGTTTTTTTACATTATGGTCATATTGAAATGACATAGCTTTTGAAGATTACCATGTTGCTTCATGTAATACTTGTTTGTTTAGAATAGTTTTCCTTAGAGGAAACAGTGAAGAAGTTCTAGAAAGGCATAAAGAAGGAAATGACCTTCCAAATCAGCATCCTGAGATGGTCATAATTTGAACTAAACAGTTTGTTGTAGTAATGTTGTAGTTGACTCAAATGATATATGGTGGTTGTATCCATGCACGAGATCATCCAGATCAACAGTATAGGAACATGTCAGTGGTGGAACATTTCATGAGGCAACATCCTACATCATTCAGAGGATCATCTAACCATGTGCTTGCTGAAGGGTGGATTATAGCACTGTAGAAGATTTTCGATGTCATGGGTTATTCCGACTATCCAAAGGATAGTCATTCAGTTTACCATTTGGAGGATGAAGCAGATCAGTGGTGGTCGATGGTTAAAAATAATAGGGACCCTGATGAGATTGAAGCTCTTAACTGGGATGAATTCAAAGGTATATTTCTTGAGAAATATTTTCATAAGGTTGTTCGACTTAGGATGGAAAAAAAGTATTTCAATTGAGGCTAGACGATGAATCAATGGATGCTTATGAAAAAAAATTCACTCGATTGTCAAGGTATGCTCCAAATTTTATTCAAGTCATTGATAGTAAAATAAATTGTTTTTACTTATGATAAAAGCAAAAATATCAAAGCGAATCAGATTCTCATGAGTTCAAAAGTTATGAAAAGATTGTTTAATGTGCTGAGAAGGTGGAAATGGATTTTTCTGATGATCAAGTGTTCTATAGAAAACCAACATAAGAAGAGACCGAGGTGGCAGGAGAAAGGGAAGAGTCCTTCAAAAATGTTTGATGGTAAGAAAACTAAGTTTGCAGTTTGTGATAAATGTGGTAAAAATCATGCAGGGGAATTTCATTTGAATTCTGGAAAGTGCTTCCAATGTAGTAAGATGAGACATAAGGCTCATGATTGCATTGGAAATGATCAGGGTAATGGTACGACCATATTTGATTTATAGTTAGTAATATTTTTCAAGTGAAATGATATGGGTCATTATGAAAACGAGTGTTCGACAATGATCTCAAATGATGGGAAGCTATCAGACTACAAGCAGAAAGGTATGGTGAAATACTTTTCAACTACTTCCGCAGATGTTGGGATATCAAATGAAGTGGTACCAGATACATTGTTTATTTTATGATATTATGCCAAAGTGTTTTTTGATTCAGGGACTACACATTCTTTCATCTCTGAAAAATTTTCTAGTAAATTGGGAATTCCATCTCAATAAAAGACTCTCAAACATTTGGTAAAAACCCTTGGGGGAAATGATGAGACCAAAAGAATTTATAAGAATATTCCTATTCTTATCCGTGGAATGAATCTACATATAAACCTTTTTTTTACATCTAATAGAGTTTGATGCTATCATGGGTATGGATTGGCTCTCTCTTTACCATGATAAAATTGGCTGTAGAGCTAAGGAAGTTTTTTTTTCAGAATGAATTTCAGTTTGTGTACAAGAATGAACCCTTACTATTAATAACATATCAAGAGACTGAGAGACATGTAAAGGATGAAAATGAATGTTACCTTGCATATATTGTTTAAAACAAAGGAACTCTTCAAATTAATGTTGTGCCAGTGGTAAATGAGTATCCTGATGTTTTTCTTGACGAGTTTTCAGGAATAATACCAGACCGGGAATTTGAATTTATTATTGACTTAGTTCATGAAGCCAAGCCAATTTAAATACCCCCTTATTGAATGGCTCTAATTGAAATTTTAGAGTTGAAGGAGAAATTTCAAGATTTATTAGAGAATGGTTTCATTTGACCCAGCACATCACCACGGGGTTCTACTATCCTATTTGTTAAAAAGAATTATGGTTCAATGAGACTTTGCATTGATTATTGAGCCTTGAATAACATCACTGTTAAGAAAAAATACATTTTCCTCATTTAATGATTTTTTTATCATCACAAAGGAACTCAGTATTTTTCAAAGATTGACTTGAGATCGGGGTACCATCAGTTGAAGGTAAAGGAATAATATATTCTAAAGTCAATGTTTTGTACAAGATATGGCCTTTATGAATTTTTAGTTATGACTTTTTGGTTAACTAATGCACCTGCTGTATTCATGGACCTTATGAATAGAATTTTCCATGGGTTCATCTATATGTTTTTGGTTGTTTTCATTAATGATATTTTGGTGTTTTAAAAAAATAAAGAAGAGCTTTAAAGTCATTTAAGGGTTATTTTTCAAATCATAAATGAAAAGAAATTGTATGCGAAATGCAGCAAGTGTGAGTTTTGGTTGCAAAAAATTTCATTCTTTGGTCACATTGTTTCTAATGATAAAATAACTGTTGATCCTACAAAAACCAAGGTTGTTGAAGAATGGCCACGACCCACAAATTTAACCGAGATTCGTAGTTTTCTTGGTTTGGTAGAATATTACTGAAGGTTTGTTAAAACATTTTCATGCTTGTCCATCCCATTGACTAAGATAACTTGGAATGGTGTTATGTTTATCTGGATAAAAGAATGTGATGATTATTTTCAGGAATTAAAAAGAAGATCGGTGAATGATCTGGTATTGGCACTACCTTCTAAGAATTGTGAGTATTTTATCTACAGTGATGCTTCATTGAAAGGACATGGTTTCATCCTAATGCAGAATGATAAGGTAATTGCTTATTCTTCACGTCAGTTGAAAACTCATGAGATAAATTACCCTACACATGATTTAGAAATATCTACTACTTTTTTTTGCTTTAAAAATTTTGTGGCATCATTTGTATGGTGTAAAGTGTGAAATATATAGCGATAAAAAAAGTTTAAAGTATATATTCAATGCTAATGAATTGAACATGAGATAGAGGAGATGGCTATAATTAATCAAAGATTATGATTTCATGATTCACTACCACCCAGGAAAAGAAAATAAAGTGGAAGATGCTTTGAGTTGAAAAAGTAATGCTTCATTAAACATGATACGTTTGGAACATGATCCTTTGGTTAATGATTTGATGAATTTTAGTTTGAAAGATGTTGGTGTAGGTAATTATTCTATTTTGTTTTAGGTATCAGTGAAATCGTCTCTACCTGAAATAATTAAGCAACCACAAAAGGGAGATAGTGAGTTACAGAAAATGGTAGATCTAGTTCAGAAGGGTATGTTACCTTAATTAAACATTGATAATGATTGTGTTTTGAGATTTGAGAAGATATTGTGGGTTCATTTTGATTCACAATTTATGAGACAGTTGTTATGTGAAGATCACAATTCTCTATTTTATGTTCATCCAAGTAGTACAAAGATGTACAAAGATATTCGGTAGTATTACTGGTGGGATGGAATGAAAAGAGATATTTTTGATTTTACTGTGTAGTGGTTTACTTGTCAGCAGGTTAAAGCAGAGTAGTAGTTACTGAAAGGGATGCTTCATCCTTTACCTATTCCAGAATGGGAATGGGAGAATATATCTGTGGACTTCGTTGTGAGATTACCAAAGACACATCGAGGTAATAATTCAATCTAGGATATAGTTGATCGCTTGAATAAATCTTCTCATTTACAATCTATACAAGATACTTTTTCCAGAGATAAACATTCTCATTTGTATCGTAAAGACATAGTCAGGTTACACGGAGTTCCCCTCTCCATTATATCTTATTGGGATCCTAGATTCCCTTCTAACTTATGGAAAGTCCTTCAAAAGTCATTGGGTACTGAATTAAATTTTATTACAGCTTTTTATCCTCAATCATATTGGCAGTCAAAATGAAAAATTAAGACTTTGGAGAAAATGTTAAATGATTTTTTTGATGGATTATCAGGGAAGTTGGGACCAACATCATTCATTGGTTGAGTTTTCTTATAAAGACAATTTTCATTCCAGTATACAGAAGGCACCATTTAAGGAATTATATGGGATGTCCTGTCGAACTCTAGATTTTTGGGATGATGTAGGTGAAAGTATATTGATGAGACCAGAATTGGTAGAAGATTTGGAAAAAAAATTCAATTGATAAAGAAACACATGAGAACAGCTCATAGTAGGAAAAAATTTTGTGCGGACAACAAGAGGATGGACCTCTCTTTTGAGTTATGTGATCATGTCTTCCTCAGTGTTTCGCCATGGAAAAGTGTGATGTGATTTGGTATGAAAGGAAAGATGAGTTCAAGGTTCATTTTACCCTATGAAATTCTGTAGAATTTTGGATCAATTATGTACTGAGTGGCTTTACCTCCGAATTTATCTCAGGTACAAAATGTTTTTCATGTTTCAATGTTAAGGAAGTACGTGCCAGATTCATCTCATGTTTTGAGTCCATTGGTTGTTCAGCTGGAAGATAATCTATCTTATGTAACACCCACTATATTTTTGACCATTGGGATCAAGTGTTGCAGAATAAGGTGATTCATCAAGTAATGGTTTTGTGTAAAAACCACATGATTGAAGAGGCTACATGGGAATCTGAAATGTAATGAGGGGTAAATACAGCCAATTATTCGATAAGTAAATAAATTTCGGGGATGTAATTTCTTAAAGAGTGGAAGGATGTAATATCCCATGTAATTAAAGATTAATATTATTTCATATCTATATATATTTCTGAATTATACAGTGTTTTAGATGCTTAAATTGAGAATAAATCCAATCTTAAGCATATAATACTCTAATATTTTTAAAAGATTGGTTTACAGCCTTTTAAAGGAAAAACATTTTTAAATCTAACTTTTGAAAATTTTATAATCTCTATTAGTCAAAATAATAAATTTATTTAGAATTGGGACATTGATATTTACTTTGGATAAATTACTGGTATTTTTCTGACAATGTTCATTTTTTAATGAATAGTGAAAAATACAGCATTTTACTTCAAAAGTACCCTTTCTTCTTATTTAATTATATAGTTAGATGTTAATTTTAATTGTTTTTAAAGTTTAATTAGAATATATTTTTCTCATTTAATTCAGGGGTGGTCAATGGAATTTATTTCACTTTGAAATTAGATATAAACAACTATCAATCTTTTGATAGATATTGTTTCTTAAAATCACGCTATTTGTTTTGACAATGGGAATTATTTTTAAATTTATTACATCAATTTTTGTGTTTGGAATTTGGTAAAATGGATTCTATATTTTGGATCATAAGGCCCAAATTATGAAATTATGTCCTTTTGGTTTTTAGACATTATTAATAGTAACAACCATAATTATCTTTAATAATCGTGATTAATTAGTAATCGGGTAGTTGAGGGTAATAAAATAATATCATAATAACAAAAAATGACCCCAAAATGTGTCCAAGTCCTCTTTTATGAATCCTGACCGACCATGGGAAGAGTTTTACTGAACTTGAGGGCCCATGGAGTCACATGGGTGTAATAGTGAAATTTATGACATTAATGTTTTTTAAAAAGAAGTGAAATATAACAAAGGTTTGTATATCCTAAGTAAAACAATTTTAATTTTGTTTACATAAATGATATCTTAGACTTTAAATATCATTGTATATATAAAAATATTTCCTACATCAGGGTATTTTTTTATATTATTTAGTCTTTAAATAAATATATTTATTTATGACACCATGATGATGCAGTGATTACCTCATTAATGAACAATTTAAATAAAATGAAAAGATATGGTAAAATCTAAGACATAAACTTTTCAAAAACCTATTTTATGGGTGTATTTCATACACTTATCAACTAATCCTCAATATATATCATTGTGGGATCTTTAAAATCCAAAAACCATTTTATAATAAAGTAACATTTCAGGACATTCCAAAAGTGACCCTCCTCTCTCTTATAAAAGGCCCCAACTCTACCCCTTTAACCACACCTCTAAAAACCTTGGCTCATCGATCCTCTTCTCATATTATCTCTCCACATGCACATTTTACTCCTAGAAGCCTATCTTTTGGCAGTTTTCTTTCCAAGGAAGCCTTTGACTCAAATCAAAAAGAGCTACCCAATTTAGAGGTAAAGTCTTATCTCGAGTTTCTTTCTTTTATTTTCCTTCTTCACTCACCACAATATTATTATTATTTTATCCCATAATAACACCAGTATCCTCAATATACAAGGATTTTTTTTATGATAAGGATTATACTTAGACTTACACACACCACTGTCTAATGGTTAGAGAACATACTCTTTCTGTGGGTGGTGAATTACTGTCTCACGAAACGATGATTGTTCAATCTTCTTTTAACACCTTTCATGGTGGCCATTATTATTTCACTATATTTATATATGATATATATTATATTTATGTCCTCTATATGTTTAAATATTTTATATTTTAAACATCACTTTATGCTTTGCATGTTCTGCAAATGCCAAAATTTCATATGAGGAAGTGTGGACTACCGACCCCTCAAGTGGTGTGACTCATTCATGCCAAACATGGAATTTATAAAGAATGAAATTAACGAACTTATGTTACCAATATAACATATATATTATACATGAAGTATAATATATCTCTATCTCATTTAGTTTTAAAGTCCATTAATATGACAAAAAATGAAATTAGCATTCATGCGTACGTACGACATACTCTCTCCATGAACGGTACATTTCATTTCTTACCTCGAAACATTATGGAATATTATTAAATACATATATACTAGAAATATATAATATTTAAATCAGGAAAACCATTCAGGAGATGATGCACTTATAACTACATGGACAATTATCATCAAACAAGTTAATTTTTGACTCATGTACAGTACATCGACAAAACGTATAAAATGAACTCACATAATTAACTAATTATTATAACATGATAATATGTTATGTGAATTGAATAATAATATTTAAAGGATTTCCTTAAGAAATTATAAATTAAACAATGTTTATTATTCCAGAATATAAAGAAACGAACATGACAAGTCAGACTTGAGGTAAGGGACTTCGTCTCAATCTCCTTTTGTTGAGGCATACTTCAATTTATATATGAAATTTTTTAATTAGTTATATAATAAACCGTTCTGAATTTTAATTTCATTATAATGTAATCTTTTTCATGAATCATTTTACTAAATGGCAAATGGAATGTTTTTTTCTTAAGTATGCGATGAAAATGACTTCTCCACCACCGAGACCATTATTTGTGTTTTGGATTCCTCTACAAGCCATAAAATTTTTTAAATGAAAAATAAATCCCATTTTTTAATTTTGTTTTATTTTGTTATTGAAAATGGTTTTGATAATTTTTTGATTATATCAATGTGTTGTATTGATATCTTGTGATTGAAATGTGGAAATGTTATATTTATTTTATGAATGTTTTATGTGATATGATTATGTTATAATTCTTGGGAATTGTCTATGAAGTAGGGTTGTTCCATGATAAATGAAGGGTGGGTGAGCCCGAGATAGCTCTCCAATGCATTGGGTAACATGAAGGAGGTGAACGCTAATGTTTCTCTAATGATATTTAGGGAATATACTTTGATGTGTATTCTGAACGTACAACTGAGGGTTACTCCCTACATAATAATGTTATGAATGCCTCAAGATACCTTTATGTCTTATGATTTCTATGTGTTATTCATAAATCTTAGTATTTCATAAGGTATGTTAATGTGCTTATGTTTTATGAGTAATGTATGATTTTATTGATTATGTATACATGGACTAATGTTTTCTTTTTGTATTTTTATATCCCCTACTGAGCTTTTTATGCTCATCCCAAGTTATTGAAATGTTTTCACAGGTCAAGGGAAAAGTACATGATTTGATGATCGTATCAAGGAAGTGTCATGAAAGAATCCATGTTTTATTTTAAATATGTTTCCTTTGATGGAAAAAATCCATATTGACATTGATGTAACAACCTTATTTAAATGTGGAATGTAATGCTTGATTTATTATCTAATTATCTAAAATTATATTCCTGAAAAGATCCCAAATTATTATTCTGGAAGTAACTCAATATTAAGTAATGTTTATTGCTGGGGCCTTATAGAATTTCGAAATGGTCAATAATTGTTACCATCTCCCAAGGATAGGTGACCTTTTTGACCAGTTAAAGGGGGTGGGATGATTCTCTATGATCAAAATGTGGCCAGGATATCACTCGTTCAGGGTGATAGTGGGTGACATCTCGAAGACAACCTTTAGGTGAAGATATTGGCACTTTGAGTACATGGCCATGTTGTTCGGTGTTACGAACACACTAGCCATGTTCATGGGTCTCATGATCTCTGTCATCTGGGAATATCTAGACCGGTTTGTAGTAGTCTTTATTGAAAATATCGTGATCTACTAAATATTAGAGTAGGATCACACTGATCATCTGAGAATGGTTTTAGAGGTCCTCCGATAGAACCAACACTATGAGAAGTTGTCTAAGTGCAGGTTTTGGACACGATAGGTGCACTTCCACAGACACGTGGGGTCGGAGAATAGAATAGTGGTTGATCCGTCAAAGGTTCAAGTGGGTATTTTATGGGAAACACCCATGAATGTGATAAATGATCTTTGTTTCCTGGTTCTGGAAGTTTATTATCAGAGGTTCGTGCCCGACGACTCTCGAGTCACACCTCCTTTGACATCTTGGACCAGAAAAGACCATTATTTTATATAGAGTGGGTAGTGTCAGGAATCCTTCAATTTTCTGATGGGGAAGCTGTTTAGTGCCCCAGTACTGAGGTTTCCAGAATAAGGGGTGACATTTGAGGTATTTTGTGATGCTTTAAGACAATTATTGGGGTGTGAGTTGATGCAAGATTAGGAGGAGATCTCTTTTGGGTCTAGGCAGTTACGTCACCATGAGAATAACTTTTAGAACCACGACATAGATCTCAGAGTGGTTGTGTTCGCACTAATGTTGTGGTGGAACTACCTCATCGGGGAATGCTTAGTGGTCATCACGGATCACAAGAGCTTGAGGAGTATCTTATCTCATCGAGACCTGAACTTGCAGTAACAGAATTGGAAAGAGTTTCTTCAGGACTATGACATACAAATTTCCTACTCCTATGGATATGGTAATGTGGTGTCTGATTCCATGAGGAAGATGTCGCAAAAGGATACAATTCAAGAGTCGACTGATTCATGGAAGGCGAAGAAGGAGTTGGATGCCCTTATTCTTCATGAAATGGGGGAGGATGGCCAAGGATGTATATTCTAGATGACTGTACAGTCCTCTCTATTGCAGTTGGTGGTGGAGTCCCAATGGGGGGACATAGTGGCTGAATTGATGCATGATCTTGTTAGCCAGGGTGATGCTCCAGGTGGATGGTCAGAAGACCGACAGAATCCGATGTTGTTTAATGTAAATTTGTTCATCCTGGTGGAAATGTGCAAGAGAGTTATTTGTGAGTTCCATAAATCACACCTGGAGTCACACCCAAGAGTCTCTAAGATGTACAGTGGTCTGAGGGGTCAATTTTGGTGGCCCATGGTGAAGTGGGAAGTGGAAGAGATTGTGGCAAGGTTCCTCGGGTGTCAGAAGGTGAAGGTTGAACACCGCATCCCAAGAGGACTATTACTACCTTTAGATGTCCCTGAGTTGAAGTAGGTTGACATCATGATTGATTTTTTCATGGGACTACACAACGATCAAGGGGGTTATGATTCTATATGGGTTGTGTTAGACTGTATGACGAAATATTCTCACATCTTGTTAATCAAGTAGTCGAGTGTAGTGGATTCCATACCCTGAAGGTACTGTAGGACCCTGGGACACCCTGAGAGGGGATGGTTGAATCAAGGTGTCAAGTTTTGCTTTTAAAACCAAGGATCTTGTTCCAATGTTTGTATGAACTGGTTAAACCTGTATGTTGGATATGATCATTAATGAAACATTAACATGCAATGAGAAGACATATCAATTTAACTTTGTTCACCACTAAGGGAAACGTCTAATGAGCATACGTCGACAAGTTTCTGGTCGTACCAAATTCCACTAAACTTCACTAGCGGTGGATTATATAGGTTCAGTCACAGTAACATTGTCCCAGGCTCACTGCCTTTACAGGAATTCAAAGATAGCTCACTACGTCACTCGGGTCACTCCCATTGACTCCCCCTGGATCACTGCCTTTGGTGAAGTCCCACTCAGTTTATAGACGTGATGGAATCTTCAATAGATTTTCATTGAAGTCTCTGTCTCCTCTTCAGCATGAGATAATTCTAGCATCAGAGTACTGAGTTGATTCTATTTTTTATTCAATCTTCATGTTTATTTCAATAAATGAATGCACTGAATCTTTTTCATCTCTTCCTTTGATTACCAATACCAAAACCTGAGTGTATTGAAATAATCCCCTCTTTCTATACAGATCTATGTTTGGTTACACGAACCGTTCTTCTTCTCTTTGCAATGCACAACAAGGGTGTTAAACAAGAGTCATGTCTGTGTGGTACCACTTCTCTTCACAAAACAAAATTGTTCATTGTTCTTCCATATTTTCAAATGAATACATAACCAGTTACACCAAAGGTATCCAGAAATCTTCCAGATTTCGTGTAGATCTATAAAGACAGGCGTTCTCCAACAACACCTGGCGTCCATCTCCAAGCCCGGCGCGCAAGTCCAAATACGACGCACAAGCCTTCTGTGTGGATGTACAAATTGGTGCGTAAGTATCATCAAACCACATGAAAGACACCACCTTATTCAACTTCAAACCTATGCGACTCACTTCCTTTCTCACCCAAACAACCTGGGGCGGGCAACCAACAATCGGAGCCCATCTTCTAAAATGTGGAATGAAAGTATCACCAAACTACTTGCGCGACCACACACCACTTGCGCGACCACTACACCTGCAAGATGGGAGATTTGTTTTCTCTAAGTGTTGAGCTCGGGCCGAATGATGATGGGTCAGCATGTATTTATAGGAATTTGGACACCTTGCGCAACGGTGCGCAATTCTCCCCTTGACGCGCAAGTTTCAGCATGCAGCTCCATCTGCCCTAGCCTTTATCGCACTACTCACTTGCGCGACCAAACCGATACTTGTTCGAACCTCTTTACATTTCCATATTTTGAGGTTATGTTCGTGAAAAACATCTGGCACACAACTTTACAATCCTTTTAGGTATCGGTGCACATGTCCTTTCACGGCGTGCAAGTCACTTGCACAACCTAACCAATACCTACACAACCCTATTTCCTTTTCCATATTTTGAAGTTTTGTTCTTGAAAAACATATTTCGCACATGTTTCCTCTCTTTCAAGTCAATGGAACGCAAGTTCCTTTGCCAGAAAAACACTTATCTTCATTTGTTAATTTTTAGGCCCAAAAATTTGGATAACACTGGAAAATGTTGCCACCTTGTGTCTACACTATTTGAACTACTTCCAGATCATCCATTCCATTGTCGATGTTCTTGAATAAACCATAGAATGTTAACCATATCCCATGATCTTAACCTGCCACCATGAAATCCCCTTTGTCAAAAAAGTTGTTTTTCATTGTTTGCATTGTCAAAAATCACAACACTTCACAAATGCTTCTTTTATATGATTTGGCTTCATCAACAAATCTTTTGATTTCATCACAAACGCCACTACCGTGATATATATTCTTTGAAATAACAGTTTTAGCATCATCATATTTTGAGACAATGTGAAGTGAATGGCCATCTCGGAATTACAATCCCTTCCACACCGTCTTCTTCTTCAATCATCATTCTCAACATCATAAAAATCATACAATTCTATTCTTCAAGAAGTCTCTTTCTAGGTTCTCTTGCAATCATGAAGAATTTCATGGTCTTCATCAAAACCTCATTCTTATTTAATCATTCTCGTCTTCATGAAAATAATATGATTCTATACATCAATAAGTCTCTTGCATGGTTCTCATGAAATCATGGAGAATTTCATGGCCTTCATCAACCGTCATGCAATCTTCTTTATCCAAAGATGGATTATTCCTCACCATTCTTCACATTTGTAATCAATGGGTCAACTTTGACACATGTTCTTTCATATTATGATCAGTAAAACAATCATCTGAATTTCCATTCCTCTATTTCATTAGAGTACTCCTTGATCTCCTTCATTTTGAACTTCATTGACAACTATTAACTACAAATACAACCTTATACCCAATGTGGTCCCAACATTTATATAGACAAGGTGGTGAATTTTCACGGAGTTCTGAGTTCCATAGTCTCGAGTCAGTATACATGGTTACCACAAGACTATGAAAAGGATTGTAACATGCTTTTGGAACCCAATTATGCCTTAACACTACTTTCCACCCCCAAACCAATGGGGAGACCGATCACACCATCCATACATTGTACGATATCCTATGGCTATGTGTTTTTGACATTGGGGGATAGTGGGTATGAAACATGCCTCTGGTAGAGTTTTCCTACAACAATATCTATCATTATACCATTGGCATGGCTCTATTCAAAACATTGTACATAAGGTCATTTCGCTCACTTCTGTGTTGGGAAGAGAATGTGGAAGTTTGTGTTCTTGGGCAAGGGGTATTTCGGAGATTGACAGGGAAAGTGTAACATATATGGGAGAAGATAATGGGGGCTCAAGACTATCAGATTTTATATGCCGATCATAGAAGGAGACCCTTGGAGTTCAAGGATGGGGACCACATGTTCCTGAAGGTCTCCCCTTGGCCTGGACAACAATGACTTGGCAGTGAGAGTAAGCTTTATCTCAGGTTTGCTAGACCCATCGATGTGTAGCGATGGGTTGGCGAAGTGGCCTATTAGATGACACTACCACCGCCACTACTAAAAATGAATGATGTCTTCCATGTGTCTCAACTCCGTCGGTATCTACAAGATGATTCACATGTCCTCGACTGGGGAAGGCTAGATATCGAGGACGATGTGATGATTGTAGAGAGACAAGGGATGATCCAGTATCGTGAAGAGAATATTTTTCATGGATGAACCATTCCCTTGGTTTGTGTGTTATGAAGTCATGGTATCCTCGAGGAGAGTACCTAGGAATGGGAGGCACAGATGCGCGCCCAGTACACAGAGCTGTTTTATGTTTTGTTATATTTTTGTTGGTACCTATTTGAAAATGAATTTCTTGACCTTGTTTACTATGAGTTGGTATGTTTTCCTTATTCTCTTGATTTTTATGAAGATTCCTAACTGTGGGGAAAGTAGGTCCTAATCCCAAATTGATACTAATTTTGGTAGATGTGATTATAACCATGCGAGTGAGTCAGTTCCACCCAAAGAAGATTGTATCCTGACCTAGGGGAAAGGGGATTCATAATCCATAAATCTAGACAGTGACACCTTTATATGTTAGTGTGGATACTTTTGGGATATGTGTTCTTAGATTCTCTAAGTGGTTTACTCTTAAGAGGTATATCCTAGGTTGTAGTTCAGAGCCCTATTTTTTCTTCGGGTTTATACTTGAATTGTTGAGGATGAGAAAACATTGAGAGGTATCTGATTTAATGGAGCAGACTCTTCTAGTCTAGTAAATTGAAAAAATCTCAGTCCCATAAAATGGTTCCACGAAAACAGTGGCATCGTGATGCTGGCACAAGACAGCGTACCTCCTTGATGGTGGCACCATGGTGGTCTTACCGTCACGTTCGCTCAACAAAACTGTGGCACCATGACGGTGGCACCGTGAGGGTGATATAATGATAGTGGCACCGTGAGGGGGAACCGTTTAGGTGTCTCCCGAAATGATGTCCCACCCTTGTTATTTCATCCAATTTCATACTTTTTATTCTCCCACAATGTATCTTTTTTTTTGTAAAAGTGTTTTAATACGATTTTAATACCCATTTAAATCCCATCAATGATATCTAAAATCTCCATAAGAGCCGAGCGACCATTTTCATACCAAAACATGTCATATTTGCTTCAGTGCCACACCCTTTTCCCATACTTTTGAGTTCATCCCATGTTACACATTTTTCTCTAAGTAAATGAAATACTTTAATGCACATATAATGTGGTCACCTCTCTCATGAGAATAATTAAAAAAATACTTGTTCCATAGTGCATAACTGTCCAACAGCATGGTGAAACCACAATCCACCTTTAAATCCATTCAAAATTCATATCCCATAACTCCAAGATCTCACGATTTATTGTACAATAATTCTTCTTATTCATGGATGTTATAATTTCTTTACATGGTGAGTTTGTAGTCCCCCTTCTTGAGGATAGTGTTGCACCTGTGTTGGAGCCTTTCATACTCACCCTTGGAGTCCCTGAAGTTCCTCCATTACTAGTCATCCATCCCAAGTTCTTGGCGTGAGTAGAATAACCTTGATCAATGATCATCCTGGTAGGGTTCTTCCTTCGTCTCTCTTTATTATGTATCATACGGGGTGGGTATAAAAATTTTTCCTTTGGGGATTGATTAATCCAAACATTAATAAAGATAATAAAGTGAATTTTAATGAATGAAGGGGTATGTTTTATGATGTTTCTATACACTTTTACCCTTTCTTATATGTTTTTAATTGTATGGGATTATATCCACTGAAAATAATAGATGTTGGTGGTATTTCCTTGTGCACTAATGAACCCTTGTATTCTATGATTATTTAATTGACGTATCATTGAAATTGGTTAATCCTATGAACTCAATTGATTAAATGGATATCTAGAAAAATAGAATCCTTCTGTGATCACCCTGGTTAACCAAATGGAAATAAGGAAGTCAAATGAATGGGGTGTTTAAATCTAGAAACTCCATTTCTCTGTCTTGGTAAAATATTTGGTTGTTTTTCTTGATTCTAGTGGGGTGAAGAAGATGGGGATGTGATCCCCTATTGTGTAGTTGTTGGTTTGTGGATTTGAGTCCCTGTGGGGTCGTATGTTGGGGATTAGTTTGGTTCTAATATTTAGAGTGATCACCATGATCCCTTTCTATTATTTTGACTTTACAAGAGAACTCGTTGTGAATGCTTAATATGCTGCATGATTTCTTTTCCATCCTTGGCTTGTGGCTATGCCTGTTAGATTCTCAGTAGTGAATAATTATCTTAATGAAATCACTTTAATATGAAAACAAGAATGGGTTCAATGGGGAGTTATTTTCATGGAATGAGTTGTGACTTGGTTTTCATTTTCGTGCTTCTTATAAATGAATAGTAATAAGGGTGTTGTGTATAGGCTGGTTTTAGAACCCCTAGGATGGGATGAGTTCTTTTTTTAATAATATGTATAATTTTGTTATTTTGTTTCTTAATCGTGCCCACCCAAGTTGAGCACATTGTGTCCAATATCCGTATTTCATGCAGGAGGGTGTTTTTCCCAACAATCCTATGAGTGCCCAGTTATTAGCTCTTTTTTTATTGCAATTCCAAAGTAGCCCAAGACTCTTTGGGTAGGCTATAATATCCTGAGGTCAATTATAGCTTAGTAATATTCAGGCATGGTAGTTGTGGTGGTTTTCCAAGGTGTGTGCGTGCAGGTTGTTTTCTAAGTGTCGTTGAAATGAGGCACAGGTGTCTTTGGGTGAGGTTGTAGTTGTTCTATACTAGGTGTCTATGGGTGTGGTTACATTTTTATATTGTGGCCCATGTGTTTTAAGGCAGGATGTGTGATTTTGGTATCTTAGGTATGTGTGTGTTTGGGGGGGGGGGGTATGCCAAAGAGACTACAATGAGAATGGAGGGGGGGGGGTCTGACATGTAGGTTGTCTTCAATAACAAGGGGGAAAGTGTTGCTACGTACCCAAAAAACATTGTGTTTTTACTATTACTTTACATGACTTTCATTATTTGGGGAGCGTTCCTTGGTGATGTTGGGTGGATAGTTTCCTTGCTGGATTCTTTTGTTATCTCCTTTTTCATGGGGCATTAGAATACCCCCCGACTTGTGTACAAATTTTTTTGGTTTTCCCTACAGAGGATAACTATATACACACCCTATATATATAAAACTACTTCAAGTTTCTAGAAGGACTTCAAGGACCATGGTGGACCCAACTAGTTCGCACTCCGGGACCATTGACATTGTTTTTTTTCATATCTTCTGTCACATCCTTTTAGAGTTTTCTTGTACTTGTACAACTTTAGTTATTGCAATATGCATATGGGAATGGATTGTTTTGGATTTACCAATACTTCCACTTTTGTTGTTGTTGGGGTTTACAATATTATCTCCCAATCTTACTAAATTAAAAGGGTAATGCCTTCCATTTTTTGTGTGACTCTATACCCTTGGTGCTAGTCTATACTCTCAGCCTTTTGAAGGAGGTTCATGGGGGTTATTATCTCTCCATCAACTTATTGATGGAAAGGTTTTGAAATCTTCTATCCCTTCCCTCATCATGGTGAAGGTGGGTCATGACAATGTCATTTTATACCACCCCCATTCTATGGAATTGGAAAACATCATTCGTGTGTATATACAGACTACAACCTCTATAGAATGAAATATTTTTTCCATCCCCACCATACAAGATGGTAATAAAACTTATTTTATGATTATATATTATATTAATTATTAATATATATATATATTGAATATGTTTGTGAGTATTTTAGTAGAAATGTAATGATAATTATAACGTAATATGCAGTTATGTTTAGATTAACTGATAAAAGGCCATCATAGATATTATTTTATAATCCTTTACCATAGTCTACTTAAAATGAACATTGGGATGAATAAATAATTTACAAGATGAATCAAATATATTTTATAAAAAATTAATGATGAACTTATTATTAAATAATGTTGTTTTATATATCTAGAACAAAACATGCATGAAACAAATAAAATTACCACAGTAGATAATGAAAATTGGAAATAAAAAACTAATGAATGTATAATAAATGAATATAAAAAAATATTGAACATGGTTATAGATATTAATCAGGTTATTAAATGAGTTATTATGATATTAATTTGTTTATACATGTGGCCGATTCAATTTGAATGAATCTAAGAATTACTGTAATGGATTTCCCATCAAACATTTCATTATTTTAGATATATGAATTGTTCATAATTTTTTTTATATTTGGTGGTGTAAAGAATACCATAATTATTTTTTTTTCTAATTATTAAATTAAAATAGTGGAAATTTTCAATTCATCTTATGTTCCCACATCCAATAGGGTTTTGACCAAATGTTTTCCATATCTGTAAGGGTTTCTTAATCTCAATTATTCTTCATTGAGATATGATTTGTATTCAAAAAATATTCTATTTCTATGTGTATATAATTCTAATGGATTTATTTTTATTACTTTTTTAATTTAATTAATGATATAAAAATACATCATATGTTATACATTTAATAGGTTTTCTATTATAATGTTCATGATGTTATAAAATATTGATTCAAATTTCATTTTTGAATGAGAGATTATTATAAATAACATTTTAACTAAGGAATATATATTTTAAATTTATCTCTATGAAGAAGAAAAAATTTCATGACATTTTTTAATTATGGAAATTTTATATATCCACACCAAATATATTTTCCCATAGTAAATAGTGTGCTTTAATTGACACTTAGAATTGATACAATTCCAACCTATTCTTTTCTAAAAGTGAATCATCCTTCACCATGTTCATATTCATTGGTTGATTATATGTTTCTACATATCTATTATTAAATAATTTATTAATTACTTTTTCTTATATTATTAAATCATTTATATATTTTTAAAAGAAATATTTTACCTCTTTCTATATTGGTAGTTTATCTCAAATTTGAAAATTAACTATATTAAACACATTAATGTGTGAATACATTCATGCAACATTATGATATTTCCTCATGAAGAAGAATCCTTTGAAAATTTTAAAATGTTTTTAAAAATTATATTTATCTTATTTATTGTAAAATGAAATTTAAAAATTATTTAATTTTCAAAATTATGTTATATATTTAAAAAACTATTATGTATTTTAAAATTTATTATTCTGGCTTTTTTAGGAAAGAAAACATCACTTTTTTCATACAATACCAAAGAATGATTTTAATAGAATATTTTATTTATAATTTTATTCTTCTAATTATTTGTTTTTTAAAAGGTAAAATTATAAAAATCTTTACTAGGATCAATGTATTTAATTTTAGTAAAAACTATTTTATGAACTTTCCTTTCATTTTTAAAATGTTAATGCATCGTCATTTTTTAATGTGATTTAACCAATAATTATAGAAAGGTTTTATAATCCATATAAAAAAAATTTTAATTTTATTTCACATGTTATATGTTGATATAATAAAATGTATCTTATTTATCTTGATGGCTTATAATGATGATGTTTATTGAAGTTATCATATAACTCATTTAGTACCAACATGTTAATTATTATATAATGAAATAATGAATTTTTATGTTTTTATTTCCCAATTATGTATGATATTTATTATGAGATGGTTTCTATATGGTAAACAACTAATATTTTTTTGTCCAATAAATCCATCAGATAGACAGGTTAGGATTACTCCCTAAGAAATTTTTGGTCTAATAATTCTATAATATGGGTTTGGTCTAATAATTTTCAGAGATAATTGGGAGCAAAGTTATACATATCTTTAATGCATTGGGTAAAAAATTACATCTCAATAGAAAATTTTAAATGGAATTTTGGGTTAAAAAAACACCATAGGTACCAAGTCTATTATATGGTCGGTAGAACTGGAACTAAAAAAACCCTCTAAAGGAGTTGTAAATGACTTATATCTAATGAGATAACATCTTATGGATTGGGATGTGATTCAAATACACAATTATAGTTTTTCTAATTTGAATATGGTTCCCAATATATTATTATTTTCTGGACAATGTGTTATGGTAATTGAAATGATATTTGTATATTATTTTTATACTTTAATAATATCATTTTCATTGTTCTCATGCTATGATGCAACATGTATTACATTATCCCCTATCGTTATGTCCTCATTTATTATTGATGCCCCATTTTATTTTCGATATGATTTTACAACATTATATTCATGGACGTTAACTATTCTCTCATACCCCCATGGATATCCAATTCTTATATATGATCATTAATTTTCATATACTATATTTACCATCAAAAATAATATTAGGCCAAAATTTTATGATATTTTCTTTCTCTATATTATTCAATGATTTATAATGTATTATATGTCTATATGGGTACCATGTGAGATGAAGGTTTTGTGGGATATGATGAAGAAAATTTAATAAATATGTTTAATATGTATCTAGTCTCTAGAGAAACTAAATAAATGTGGTCCTAATGATTTTTTAATATTATGGTGAGATTTATTATAATTGTAAAATGTGTGAATGATTATTTGGTTCATCAAATTTTTATTGAATATAGTGTTTAAGAACAATTTTTATAATACGATCTGAGTTTGTAAGTCGGGGGTGTCATGTAAAGAATCATGAACCACTTGAAAAAATGTATCATATAACCAACATTTTTTTGGAGAAACAACTAATAAAATTTTAATTAAAAGATAGTCACTCTAAATATAAAGTGGTGGTAACATTTCTTTATAATATTTTGTACTAAGATATGGTGAATTGTTTAAAATTACTATTTTACAACATGTGCATTATGTACATTTTATTGAAGGAGGAGAATGTAATTTTTCCAAATAGTATGTTAGGTTGTAGGTATTTGTATTATTTTTGGTAAAAAGGCCCATTTTATACTACTGTAGTTTCATCTTATATCTCATACTCATTAAGAATGATATATATATAATTTATTAATAGGGAGTAAAATTATATTATAACTCTATCAATTCTACTAGTCTTCTGATGACATTGTGTTTCAAGAGTAATACAATTTGAAATTAAATCATTATGATCAATAAATAAGATAAATGAGGATGAAGAAGATGTATAGGGTGGAAGAACAAAAAATGATCCGGGGTAGTGTATTGTATTAATTTATGTAGTTATAGCATATTTATTGGGGATAAATCTTTATGGGGAGAATCAGTATATACCATGCAAGAGACTGTGGTGTATGAATCACTCTCTCCATCTAAAATTGTTGTATGCAATCCTTGAGAGCCTACTCATGATGAGAATTTTTTTGTAGATATTTATTTTCTTGAGGTTTTGAATATTTTAGGTTGATATGAAATACATTTTGTTTCAAATACATATGATTGGAGAAGAGTATATGGTAGATATTCAAAATAAAATTTATAGGTTGAGTGGGAGCATGCATGTTTTGAAGATAATCAAATTATTAATGAGCCTAAATACTTATATATATTGATGAGAACTCATTTAATAATGGAGAAGATGGATAATATCATTCTCAATAAGAGGATATACTTATAGTAGTTTTAATATTGATAGATGAAGTTGAGGACCCAAAATATTTCACTATTAAATGGTCTCTTGCAGGGAGAAAAAAATAATGTTGTGTTCGAAAAAATCTCATCCGTAGTTTATAATCAATGAAATGATAATGTGACTTTAGTGAATAAGAGTCAAAATAATTTTTATTTATATATTCTTAATGAAATTTCATTATAAGAGTTTAATGAGTATAAAAATTACAATGTTGAAATAGCCAAGTCAAAGATTAATGTTATCCCTTATGTGGAAGAATTGAAATGCCGAATTGATAATTTAGTCTCTAAAACTAATATCTATATCCTCATATAAGTGATGACATCTCTAAATTGAATAGTTGGGAACATTCATCCAATTAATACATTTTATTCCATAGATGTGTTGATGGAATTTTGATCACAAAAGGATCATATGTAATAATTAATGTATAATTCTTTTCCAACATCATAATTTGATGGATTCTATGATGAAATGATAATTATAAAGGTGAATTATATTCTTTAAATGGATATTAAAATTTAAAATAAGACTATGATTAATAATTTTATAATCTTAAAAAAATTATATGTACTCTTATATATCTATCATCTTTTATCATCATGGTTTTTTAATTTGTTAATTTACAAGTTAGAAATTATTCATCAGGATTAAGTATTCTATTTCACTAGGTCCAATCCCTATAATTTGATATATCTAAACATACAATATTCTATAATTTCAATTAATTTTAAAAAAATATATATTTAGGATTCTGATATTTTGAGTAAGAAATATTTGGTTATTTTAAATGTTTGGGAAGTGACCACAAATGATAATTTCATATTTTAGAATGTAATTAGAATGAGATTAATCGAATATTGAATATAGAGTAGATTCTAGTTTTGAAGAACCATCATCTTAATATTCAATTGAATAAATAGATTCATAAAATAGAAATTATTTTTTAGTTTATCATTAGAAACTGTCCATTTCTATTCTAATTCTATTATGCTTTCAATTAAATTCTTAGAAGAAGAATATGGTAACCAGTTTTTTTGTTTCAAGATAATTTTACCATGTTTCTGATAGAGTGACTAATATTCAATTTAAGATATATTTTCATGATTTTTCTCAGCAAAGGTGACTATAAAAAAGTAACGTTACTGGTAGAAAATTCAAGAGAATACTTGAACATAATGAATGACTATTTCCAGAACTATATATGCCCAAAATATATTTTGGGTCTAAATATTGGGATTAGTCTAAGTTTATTCCATGATAATTTTATGATTCTGCCTCACATTATATTTTTAGAAGAGATGATACAACTAATTGAGAAAATTATTCTTGAGTTATTCATTATCTATAAAAACAAATCATCAACATCTATCATATTTATATAAAATCTTACAACCTCAAACCAAGTATATCTTAGACCCAATGAATAATATTCGTGCATATGATTTCATTTTTCTTATATTATTTTAAAAATAGAAAATTTTCACAATGAAATTATAATTATATTTATTAAAATAAATTAAGAGGCTTTATATTTTTTATCCACAATTTATTGATTCTGGTTATTTTATTTGTGTGTTGTAAATTCCCAAATACTAATTAATTTGAAAAATGGAATTCTATTAGTTTATTATTTCAAATTTTTAATTTCAAAAAATAATTATTATTAATTTATTCTTCATTTTGATATCACAAAAGGGGGCGAATGTATCATGAAACTAGAAAAGGTAATTTCAAATTATTTTTACATATATTTCAACAAAAAAATGGGTAATATTTTAACTATTATCACCATCAATGATTATTTGTAATCATGTTATATATTTTACTATACAATTTTTCATTTTTATTATATTATAATTGTAATTATAAAAATTGGGAGAATGTTGGAGATGGTATTGTTTTTAAAAAATAATCCAATATATCATATGTTTTAATACATAAAAAACTAAAATTATTTTAAAAATGATTTTATCTTTATTTTATTCAAGTAATATAGTAAATATTTTAATAGGATTCTTATATACTTTTATATTATTTATTAATTTGGTAAAAATAATATTTGATGTTTTTTCACTTGTATTCATGTTTGAAGAAGACCAGATCCATAGTTAATTAAACATGACTGATACACATATAGAATTAGAGTGATGGACATGAAGGAAAGATTATTGATATATATATAATATTTATACATATTCATAAAAGACTCATTCTTAGGTATTAAAAATAATTCTTACATATATTACATGATTCTTATTCAAACCACATGATATTTATGATATGATGATCAATTGACACACATAACATTTTAATGGTTATATAGAATGGTTTTAGGTATATATGTGAATGGATGAGGTCTATATTAAATAACACATGTACATGATCATGTTTATGTAGGATCATGTCTACAAATAATGACACATTCACATGTAATGTTTATGTGTATATCTATTTTTTAGGTAATTTTTACCACTGAAAACTATGATGAAATTATTGTTTTTCATTTAAAATTATAAGATAACAAATGAAGGAATGACCAATTTGTTTAAGGTTCTATGTCAATGAAATTGATCCTTCAAAATGACCTCTTTTTTCTCAAAATCATTGATTTTGATAAATAATGATTATCAGGAAGATTCCAAAAACCTGTCTGGTCATGAAAATAAATAAATTAATTTCTCACTGATGAAGATATTTACTGTTATAGTTTCTAAAAGACTAATTATTTCATTAAAAGATATCTTTCTAAGTATTTATTAATTGTATCTATCAAACATGTAATCATTTCTATTGTTAAGAGTACTCTCTTTTAGATTATATATAAGAATGAAAAATAATTATATTGGTTTTTTAGATATAATATATCATTCTATATATTTATTTTAATATAAAAATCTTCTATGTTTTGTCTTATGTATACACATTATCTAATGAATCTCAATAATGTTTTAGTTACTATATATAATTTTATACTAAATAGTAAATCTTTTTAGATTATATTATCTTTGATGTTGTAAGTTCATAGTCATTGCATTGATTTTGGTTAAAGGATGTGTTTAATAATTGAATATAATATCTTAGAAAATTTTACAAGATTTTATTTGAAGTGAATACTTATTACACAAAAATGGGAATCCCTTATAAACATATTTTGATAATTTGAAATATGTAATATAATTTTTAGAGTTCTATTAGAGTGAATTATGGGATAAGTGTCCATTATTTCACTATAAATCAATTATTTCTTACTACATTAATTTTCTATTTCACAATTTATTTTGAGATGTGAGAAAATTTTAATCCAATTTTAAAGAGGGTGGGTTTATGTTAGTGAAAATTTTAATGATCTCAATTCTCCCCTATTTGTTCTATTTCAAATATATATTAGATAAAATGTTGATATATTTAAAGAATTTTTTTATAAATATCCTTCTTATTTCTATAAACATTGGATAGTCGTACGTTGTTTAGGGCCATGTTCTGGTCTAATCATTCATGTATTCTCTATAATAATAAAATGGTTCCACTGATAATATTTGGGTATAAATATTCATTCGAAAAAAAGATTGTGATAAATATGGGAGAAATGGACCCCCTACTATTTATACGAGGCCACTGTATTTTTTTGAGGATCATTCCAAGGGAGGTTTGAGTTGGACCTCATATATTAGGCTTGTACAATGGTAGCTAAGTAGATAATTACTATATAATTAGATTTTTGCACTATTATATTGAGGATATGCATAAAACTCTAGTGTTAGAATGGTTTTTTGTATAGAAGTAGAAGTGGTATCTTACCCTTGGTGAGATATTATGTCCACTAAATCATATGATGTGGGAGAGTTAAATCATTAAAGAATTTATTCGAGGATCATTTGTGACCAATTGTTTATTGAATGTACTCCTGATAAATTATATAAATAGTTTGAATTAGGTCATCTTATCTATGAATTCATTACTAATTACTCAATACGTTAAATCATGGTTGTTATATTGGTAGGTTTTGATCTTAATTCTCTCAAACAAGTGTTAAACTTTTTAGTGTATGTTTATCTGAACATTGTTTCTTATCATTCGATGAATATAGATTTATGATTATGGTGTTTAACCAGAGGGTGAGGATTATATTTTTCTTAATGTGTTATTCATGGGACTAAAATATATAATTTCAGGTCATCACAATAGGTTATAATTTAAATTTTTTTATTTTGTTAGAGTGAGTGACCAATAAGGTAAGGGTAGGTTATAGGGTAATTTGAGAAGGGTGGTATCATTCTATGTTGTATTTTTTGTCACATTAATAAAGAGTGACTATAACATAACAATGATATCTTTAGTTTTAATAACATTTTTAATGAAAATATTAAATCAACATCATGACATATTTATATTTTATGATTTATATTATATAGATCAATATTAATTTTAATAATATTAAATAATTATTCAATATAAAAACAAATAGATTTATTCATAGTAATTTTTTACATGTATTATATGGTTTTATTTAAAAAAATGTTTTCAAAAGGTACATTTTTACTTTGAAAAAAATGAACATACTTATTTATATATGTAAAAATAATTATATCTTAGTGGTTTTTTGGGAATTTTGTTATTATGATTTTTTTGGATGAATAGATAAATATAGTGGTTTTATGAAAAATATATTTTATTTAAATATTTTCACACAATATAATTTTTTACAAGTTAGTTTAATATCTTCATTAGTTACAATTGATAATAAATAAAAAGAAAATTTTCATTTAAATAAACATTTGATATAAAATTGTTATAAAAAATTTTATACATAAAAGGAACATTAAAAAGACATTTATCGTTATGTTTCGAAGGATTATATTAAAATATTATTCTTAATATATATAAATTTAATTTGAGGAAATGGAATCCATAATTAAAATAATCTGTATTACATTTACAACTATATAAACAATCATTTGTCCTCATTATGAATAATAATTTCAGTAACAAGGTTTGTAGTCCTAGTAAGAGTTATATTGGGTTAAAAGGCATAAAAATAAAAATAACCGGATAAAAATATATAAAATACTATAAAAATTATATACTAACACTATATTACATCCCTATATTATATATAATCGAAATATTTTTAATTTTTTGAGCAGTTTTTCTTTGATTGTGATGTAAATATATTTTAATCATTAGAAAATTTCCATGCATGTCATCCCCCCCACATAAAAAATGGAATACAATGACTTCTTTTCTCACCACATAATGTTCCCCATACCATAGAAAATACTAGAAAAAATATCTTTTGGACATCCGTCTCCATGTCATAGAGTTCCTTTCTTGATATGAATACTAACAAATGAAGGCTTTAGGTAAAATCGTAAGGAGGTAGTTTGAAGAGGATGTATAGATCATAACACAGTGTTTTCATTTTTTTTCCTTCATTTTAATCTTTCAAACCTATAATAAAAATTTTCATACAATAACATATTTTCAATACTATAGTAAAATTTTATTATGATTCTGTTATAATCCTTTTAAAATACATTACCATTCAATGAAAACAGAAAAACATCGCTTGTGTGTGATGTAGACTACCACCTCACAAGAATGTTTATTTCATAATTCATCATTCACACTTATATATGGTCATAATGGTGGATAAAAATGAAATAATATGAAATAATATGATATATTTGATATAATATTTATTAAATAGTTGTATGTACATATTCTAATTTTATATTTAATATCTAATGAAAGATAAATACATCAATAATGTGTATGTGTGGACTTCATCCTGACAAGCCGATGTATTTTATTTTTCCACACCAACTAAAATGGACTTTATATATAGGTTAATTTAAATAAATAAGATGGTATTACTATTAATTCTATAATTATGTAATTAAAAATTAATACAAACTATATTTCACACGTTTTCATTATATAATTAAAACGCTACTCATACACACATACAACCTATCAACACCATGATTCTATCATAATTCATTTTTAATAGTCATCATCCATTTCTGGTTATAAATTTATATTTAATGTATAAAAATTAAAATTATATCATGACTAATATTCTGAAAATTACATTAAAATGATTAATTTTACTTATGGAAACCAACCAATGTAATTTTATACTTATGAACCACACATCCATAAAATATTCAACGAAAATTTATTAAATTAAGTTATTAATTATCTCATTGATATTAATGAAATAAAAAATATAAACAAGTCAAAAAAATTAATTATTGATGATAATAAATCACGTTAATTTATTATTCAATAATTTAATGAATTTACATTACATGTTAGACATTAGGTAAAGGACACTTTACCTTAAATCCGTATTTAAAAAATTTAATTGTGATTTTATAAATATATTTTTAACTTTATTATGTATATATTTAAATGAAAATAAATGATTTAAAAAAGTAGTTTTAAGTCTATTTTGATTATATTAAAATATTTTAAAATAAATTCTACATATTTAAATAAAAGGTTTCTAACTTCTTTAAAAAATGAATTTGGAATGTTTTATTTTAAAATATATGATATCATTGAATTTACCTATTGATTGAACCACTATTTTATATTTCTATGAATTTACGATATTAAATTTTTTCATCAATAAAAAAACCTTATTCCACTTGTTCAAAGAACATTAGTTATGAAAATTTTGTTTTAAAGGAATGGTTGTATCAATATCCAAAAATATTTTTTATGTGTTCAAAAGAAAATTTTTATTTATTTTATTGTATAAAAGAAATATTATAATTTTTTAAAATATTTTATATTCCTTGGAATTTGACTCTGATAATTATTGAACAGATATATATCTTCAATGAATTGGGTAATTATTAAAACCTTCATAGAAATATGTTGTAATTCACCGAGTAGGTTATTAGTATTATAATGGTTATGTTATGTTGTTTTCCTATTGATCCAACCTATATATTCAATGATTTCAATTTCAAAATAATGGATATATTTTGAGTTCTTATGATATTAAAACAATATTCTTTATTAGAATGATTATTTCATCTTAGAGATAAAGTATGTTTTTAGAAAGTCTTTTTAATTGATTCTCATTTTTTCTAATAAATATGTATGATTATTGTATTTATTTAAGTTATATATTAATGTAATATATGAAAAAAATTTGTACTCTAATAATGATTTAATTTATAAATAAATTATTATTTAATTTAAAAAATTATTATATTGAAATAAAACTCTCTTATCGTGACTTATGATTTTAAAATAGAATAACATGTATCATTCTTTATTTGATACATCCCTTAATAATATTTTTTACTCATAAAAATTTGAAAAATCTTTCTCATAGTGTTAAATGTTGATTTGGAATAATTGTGTGGTCATGTTAAAAAATGATGATTAATCATTAAAAGAATTTTTTTCCTTTTAATGTTTTTTAAGATAGATGAGATCTTACCCATGAAAAAAATAATCCTTTATTGAACAAAAAAATCTAGTTACCCAAGTCTGAAAATATGATTCCTATCACATTACCTCTTAAAAATTAATAAACACTCATCAGGAAGATGATGATACAAAAGAAAATAATCTTCTCAGGCACCTTTATTTGCAAGGCCATCTGCCACTGAATTAGATTCTTTATAAGTGTGAGTAATGCTATGATGCATGGAATGAAGAGAATCCATGAAATTGATCCAACGATTGGTGAAGCACCATGTTATGTAACATAATACCTACCTAATAGCTAAAACAATTTCAATAGAATCGACCCCAAGCCAGATGTTATTCCACCCATGTCTCTTAGGTTGCTCTACTGTAATAATAACACCAAGTATCCCAGCCTCAATTGAAGATGCAACACCACAAGAACCATGAAAACAGTCCAGAACACCACCATGGTGATCTCTAAAGATATCACTATATATGGAAGGACCCGAGTTTCCTCGACATTCCCCATCACAGTTGAGATTAATCCATCCAAATAACAGTTTCATCAAAAAAACTTCTAAAGTACCATATAGAGGATGGAAATAATACTTTACTCCAATTTGATTCAGAAGAGTCAAGTCATGAATTTAATTAGAGAATAAATGATTACTTTGAATACAAGCCTCAGAATGAAAAACAAGAATATGATAATGAGTATTTCAAGAAGAGAATGACTCAGTAGAATGAAGGACCAGTTTGCAGACATATTAGATGTATTGTAACAACTCTGATTCAGAAACAATGAATCGATCGATTAACTGAGTGGAATGAGAGAGGGAAAACCCCTACTCTGTATGAAATATTGAATGATAATCATCAATGGTAGTGATATTTCCAACAAGTATTCAATGACTTTCTACATTGAAGTAGCAGAAACACAACTAGAAAAAGAAGAAGTTTCCACATAATTATTTATGTGTAACACCTAGAAATTCTATATTTATAACATTATATATGACAGCTTGTATCACATTTATCACCAATAGTATAATGGAATATAATCTTTGGACAGTAATATATATGTATGTTTTTATTAGATGGTGCAATACAATAGGGGGATGAATTGTAGGATTAAAAAAATTGTATTTTAATACTTAAATATTAACTCAGTTTAAGAGGTCATAAAATAATAAAATTCAAAACCAATAAAAATGACCATACATGACTTGGATCTGATTGTTATGATATATTGTAATACCTCATGTAATGAAAATAAATTTTATTCATATTAAATATAATGATAAGATTAAAAAAATGTAAATGATTCAACCATATAACATATATAATCCCTTAATACAATATGAAATGAGTGAATTATAATTGAAACAATTATAATTGAAAATAATATGAATATAAATAATAAAATATTTGATTCCATTTCTATTATAAATACCAGTGTAAAAGTAAATACATAGTATTATTTTATCCCAAAGTGTATGCTATAATTTCACCTTAGGATTAACGATCATTCATACCACCACCATGGTAATCCATAGATACAATGATTAGAGTGACTATCTTCAAATACCCAGAAGCCCTAGATTAAAAATTAATGAGAACCTTTTTCTTTACGATAATTGAAATCCCTCAATATGATTATCAGAAATATGTATTCTTATCCCCAGAATGCCTCGATAATTATCATAATGATCAGTCACACAGAGAAAAATAAAACACTTATACAAATACGAGAACATGGAACACATTATTCACTTTTTTATCTTCAAGGCTTTCACATGAAGTAATAGATTGTCAAAGTATCTCTATCTAGAACCTGATGAAAGAAAAATTTATGTATTTTGGTTGGAATGACCTTTTATTTATAGGTCTCATGTTCTAATGGTTATATTTCTTCCAATGGTCATATGTCTCAGAAAAAATAAGATGGACATAGATACCTGAAATTACAATGTTCAAAACAAATAGAATAAATGACATCATTTTTAATGGTAAATAAACAACTCAATGACATCGTTTTAGTTATAAAATTGTAAGTACAAAAGTATTAAACGATGAGTATGAGTATCATCTAAATGGTGTTGATGTGATATCTGAGTGTAATGAATTCCATAAATACAATACATAACTTGGTTACTAGGATTATCATTATAACAATGCATATCAGGATTAGAATTTATAACATGGCTCTTATTCTTAATAAAAATATGATTCATAACCTTCCTATAATTCTTAGCCTCATTACGATGTAAATCAATGTTTTTTTATTATGATTATAAAATAACATCTCATGTTACATTGTGAAACAACATACATTTTTATGATAAGAAAACAACATGTATAAAAACAATGTGAGTGATTACGATTATAATAAACATACATGATAAAAAATATATATGATTATGATAAGTGTGATTTTTGATTTCCAAAACAAATGATTGATGGGAAATTCAAAACACGTTTTTAACCAATAATCTCCCCCTTTTGAAATGAAAAACAAAACAAAAAATAAAGATATATCTCCCCTAGAGTTTAATAACACTTATTAAATAAATAATGAATATTACTAATTCCACCCTATCTTTAAACAACTCACTAGGGATCATGTTCTCCTTACTTTTTCATGAAAGTACTCCCTTAATATAGTATAAATCAAAGTCTTATTTTCAAAACAATCTCCCCATTGTGATTTTAAAATGGAATAAGGGAATTTATTCATTTCCTACAAATGTTTATAAAAATAGAGCACAGAAACTGTAAGCATTCCATTGAATGAAATAGTTATTTATTACAATAGAATTTAAAAAAACATTCTTTCCCCTTCTGTTTCTCCAAACGTTTGAACATCATAAGATTTATATTTTTCGAATCATTTCTATCTAATTTTGAATCATCTTACATATTGAAATATTATTTTAATATTTCAAATTTTTGATATTGGAAAATAATTCATGTAAATATACTAAAAAATCCACAATTATAGAAGAATAACTTTTAGAACAGAAATAATAAATTATAATGAGTCCTAAAAGATCATGATATTGCATTTCTAATAATATAGTAGTATTAACCATATTATCATATCTAACTGATTTTTTGCTGTTCATAAGATTTACAAAATAATCACATACATAATAGTTACATGTACATAACATTGAATGTTATAGAACCTATTTAAGTTTGATCAGTTAGTACAACATTTTATGATGGACATTTTTTATCCCATGTTCTACAAAATGTGATTTGTATCTACAAAACTTAATCATTTTACATTAAACTAGGTTAGTTTTATTAAATTAATAGAATATAAATTTTATTAATTATTATCATAAAAATTATTATAATTATAAAAATTTAGTTAAATATCTTATAATTTTACACTCAATCAATTATAACAAAGTTTTGATACACTAATAATTTATGATTTATTAATTATATAAAAAAAACTTCATAAATTATAATAAAACATAATATACAAACTTCTTGAATATAATTAATCATACATTTATAGTTATCATAAAAAGTAACAATATCTCTATCACAAGAGTAAAAAAATATAAATTTAGATATTTCAATAGCTAGGTGACTTGAGTACCCATAGTCTATATAACATGTGACTTTGGTAGTCTTCAGGAAGGATTCCTGAAAAACAAATAAAAATTGGTTTTTTGGTATACATACTTGTTTATGTCCCACTATATTAGTATCAAAAGATTTTCATTTAGATATATATTAGAGAGATTTATCATATTGTAATCTAGAAGACAATTTTTTAGAAATTAATTTCTCAGTATATCCTAAATATTGGGTAAACATTTATGAAAATTCGTTTTCATATTCGAATTTAAAATAACAATTAAAAAAATGAAATTTTAAATATTACCTATTTTTTATTTAATAAAATTAGTTATGATACTTTTGAGACCATTACAATTATAGACACACCCCTTTTTATCATATTTTTTTCAGTTCACAAACATTATTTTATCAAATTTTATTTGGACTAAAAAATATTTGATATGTTTTCCATTAAAATTAATAATAATTATTTAAGGATTCTGTTATTTAACTGAATAACGTCAATGTAATAAAATAATTTTACATTTGTCCATGATCCAATAAATTTATGTATGTTATTATTTATGTTCTATATGATCGCATTATTTTTCATTTTTATATAAATGAACACTCATTAATTTAAATATTCTATGTTGAACTTTATCATCTTTTGAATTGAAACATTTAATTCTTATATTCTCATATTTAACATTATAAATTTCATAATTTACAATATTATTCTACTCTATATTACATAAAAATGAAACGTTTTTTAAATTTCTTCTTTAAAATTATTATTTTCAAATTGTGTTAACAATATAATTTTTCCATTCAAATGATATAAATTATAATTTTTCATTTTGAGTATTTGATTCATTAAAGTAATTTTGAATATCAGATTCACAACTAAAATTCTAATTATAATTAGAATGTACTTAATTTCAAAAAGTATTCATCTATCAAATAACATCATATTCCTTATTAATTAAATAACAAATATCACTTGACTCTAAATCTTCTTTAAAACTCCATGTAACATGATTTTAATTTCATTGGTCCTTATTATATTTCTTATGTTTTACAACTTGTTTTAATATGGGATAGTCAAAATTTATATTCTCTATTTTACTGAATTTATATCATATTAATTTGGAAACATAATATTTACTCCACTTACAACTTTTACTACCATTTAATTTACTTTTTTGATGATCTGTTTTATGATTCTTCTTAAAAACACTCTTGATTTTCATGTACTTGTAAACACTTATTGAAAAAATAAATTTTCCGTACTAAATTTACTATAACTAAGAATCATAAGAATTAGAAATAAAATTATATTCTATTTAAATTCGATACCATTACATTTATCCTGTTCATGATCATTTTTATTCCTCATTTCCATCTTGTGTTGAATATGTGATCCTCTCCACCAATTAATTGAATATTTAGTTAATTTTTTAATTTCTTCAATAAAAACATTATCTGAATTCCGTCTCTTGGGTAAATTTTTAAGTAATAATTCCATAAGAGATTCATTCATCATGGAATCTCAGAGTGAAATAAGGATGATTAAAATTTTTGTGTATCTATTATAGATATACATTATGATTTCTTGATCATGTATCCTGAATTATTGAAACACAACTCTATGTATACATAGCTTAATTCTCTACATATTATAGTTACTTAATGAGTGGATTTTAATGTCCATCAAATGTTAGAAGTAGTTATAACAGAAAATGTAGAACAATACAGATTTATAATTTAGATGTAGTATAAATAATTAATAGCTATTTAATTAAACATGCATTTTTAGCATCATTATTTGTGATAGTTTTGGAGTCGAATTGTAATGATATATATGGTTTTGACATTATATCCCAATAACCATGTCCTTTATTTTTAAAAAATACCTACACTTTTTCTGTCATGCATATATAGTTTTTTCTATTGAAGTGAGGTGGTATGATGGGATTCAACACCTCAAAATAATGATTATCCATAACAATGTACTAAACCTTTTACTTAGATTTTTTGTCTTGGATAGTTTTTTGTTGGGAAATAAATATTGAAAAGAAACAAAAACAAAAGGCTTATAGAAGAACCACCCACTTATACCAATTATGAATCCTCATGGTATGGAAGTAGTCACTAGTGGTTGGGGCTGAATATTATTTTTTGATTTTTCATTTGAAATAATAATTTATCAATTTTTTAAAGTGTAAAAAGATGTATTAGAAATAAATCATGCAAATAAATCATCTTTTTATATATGTTCATATCACCAAGATCCTATTCCTCTCACTAATCTCCTCAACTCCTCGAGGAGACTGGTATGCACTAAATTTTCTCCATTGAATGGGAGTGATAACTCAATTACATAAAAAAGAAACATATCATTTTCTTACATGGGGTTATATCCCTATGTCTTTTGGAGGTTTCAAAACCCACATTCATTTTTTCACAGATGAATAATTCAGTCTTCTATTTAGATTGGATGAATAACCCAATGAAATATTTTCGATAGGAAAATATTAATCCAAAACATTTGAGGATAAATAGATGGTATGATTAATTACAATAGAGAAAAAATTGAAAATATATTTTGAAAGCCTATGTTAAACTTTGATTTCACTCATGTTTTTTTATCAATACAGTTTTGGATGATGAAAGTGATGAATATTTCTAGTGACCATAGTAGGAAAATAGAAGATGAGTAAGTTTCTTAAAATATTTAGAGTAGTTAGAATTGTATCATTTAATATTTATTGAAATGAAAAATCTAAATTTTGATTATGTGTTATCCTAGAAGAGATATCCTAAAACATTAAAAATGATATCAATAAGGGAATTTCTCAGTCCAATGTATGTCAGACACTTTTTAGTGTATAACAATAATATATAATGATAGTTACCTTATTTTATTAAATCCTAAAAAAAATAAAACTATTGGGCTTAGTATTTTTAATAAATATTAAAATTAAAATTTAAGATTTTAATAATTGATATTATTAAATAGATCATGGTGTAAAAAAATTAAATAATAGTATTATTCAGCATATTATACATACAGTATAACATTGGAAAAAAATATCAGCATATGTAAATCTATCTGTATGAACATGTGTAACTAAAAAGTGAAATTTTGTTATACATTATTTCTATTATATTTATATCAAAAATAATAAATCACTTGACATGGTAATTTATTTAAACAACATTAGTATTAAAAAATAAAATTTGGAAATAATTTTTAACTAGTAGTGGGTAATTGACCTACCATAGGAACATAGAGAAATGGGTCGAGACTCACTACTAGAAATGTTCCATGGTGGAAAAAATTAATATTACCAAATGTTCTAATTTAAATAAAATATAAAAAATAGTTAAAATAATTAATGTAATTCAATGAATCATATTAAAAAATGACATCATGTGAATAATAAAAAATTACCTCATATTAAATGTCTAATAGGGACTCAAAACTCATCATTTCATGATCTTATGGTGGCTCATGACCTACATTGGGACCCCACATAGCCTTATTGAAAATTATTTTTAAAAAACATAACTATATAATATAATAAAAAACATACATATTAATTTGTGAAATAACAAAGGTATAATAAACTACTGAAATAGGTTAAAAAACTAATTAAAATACATTCATATTAAACAAAAAACAAATGAACCAAATAATATGAATCTAATTATAAAAAAATAGATGATTATTATTTATGATAATTAATTTAACAGAATAAAAAAAATTAGATGCTTGAAAAGAAACAAATAAGGAGCTCATATTGGAGTGTGTGAAAAGATTGAACAAGGAAGAGAATAGTAATAAAAACAAAAGGTGGGTTTAAAACTAACCCACTATTGATATTAAATTATGGGTACATTTATCTAAAATTTATTTCCATGTTTGATTAAATTTAATCACCATTTATGTCTGGTAGCTGGGTTACTGACCAACCATTGGAAATTATCCAATGGTGACTTGATTCACCCAATATGAGGATCATATAATGGCATGTTTTATTTACCTACCATTTATAAATAAAAAAATTTACATGATAATATTATAAATTAATAATAATAGTTTCAAAGAAATGTGAAATCGAATCATATTAGAGAAGAAATAACACCATAGAAGAAAAATATGAGGTTTTATTTTATCAGGGGAGTATGTATGAAGGGTTAAATGAGAAAAAATATAATAAAACACAAAGATTGATGAAATTTGGTCAGAAGTGTATGAGACACAAAAGTTCTTGAAGAAGAGGACATTTTTCAGATAGCAGATGTAGAATAGGAAGTCCATCCACTATTATATCAAGTGAATATGTAAGAAAAAATGAAGACAAATGAGATAAAAAATGAAGGTAATAAGATACTCAATTAAAAATTATGGACACACTATCTCACTTAAAATTATATAATAAAATAAAAGGAAAATAGAATGAAATGATGAATATTGAAAATATGATGACAATAGTCCAAAAATGTGTGGATGATGAGTATGATATCAGACTGATGAGGTTAAAATGATTCAATAGTCGAGATTAGATCCTCATATTTACCAGTTTCCAAAATTGAAAACAACTGATGGATGTTAAGTGGTATATTTATTATGATTCATGATTCATTTGTTATAAAAAACACATATCACACTCATGTACTACATGCCATGTGGAATAATTATGCCCAAAAACCAGGGTGCACTCCTTTGGCCTTATTCTCGGGACCACATTCTTCAAAGATACTCTAAACACCTCCATGTATTTGTGTGGGCCATTAGGGAAAGACCCCTCACGAGGGGTTCCCTCCAAGTCCCATTAAGAAGGGTTTTAAGATTGTCTAGAGGGATTTCATGGATGGATATAATTTTTTTTCACTATTAGTGAATGTTCAAAATAAATATTACAACAAATTTTGAGAAATAATATTTTTTAAATAAAAAAGAATTTAATTAAATATTATGTAAGTGTAATTTATCTAAACAAATAGATATTTAAAATTTTAAATACAAGATTATAAATAGGTAGTCCACCCTAAAGTAAATCTTCATGAGAAGACATTATACAAGATCATATTAAATTAATGATAATTTTAAAACCAAATATGAAAAAATTATCCAAAACAACAACATTGATGAAAATTACATCCCTTACAAACCAAAAGTAAGGTATACCAAAACTTAATCATATATAAACATACCTATAATACAATATAAAGATATATTTACATAAATAGACATGTGAGAAAATTAATATTACATATTTACAAATTTTCATAAATAATTTACTAAAATTTATATTAAGGGATGCCCAAATAAATAGTTATTTAATTTATTTTATAAAAACATGTGAAACATATATAAAAATTAAATATTTTAGTTCTAATTTAAAAATACAACTTTAAAATTTCCAAAACATTTCATTTATAATTTGGTTATAAATTAAAAAATATATAAAAAAATTATTATTTTTTAAAAATTGCATTTACCCTTATTCAAGAACCCATTATATGTAATGATATAATCTAATTAACATAACAAGGAATGAAAAATCTCTATATAATAGAAGTTTAATTTAAAAATAAACTTCAAATGGGTAATCTCCCATAACCATTACTATAGATAACTATGTGAAGGTAAAATGAGATTACGTTTTTATGAAACCCTTTTCATAAACAGACATCATTATGGAATTTAAGAAGTACTATATGCATAACAGAAAATTGTGATGAGAATTACATAGATCCATATACATATATAAATGTTTTCATGAAATATTCATAGATAAATCTATAGACATGTTATTTTTAATAATTTTTCTATAAAACCTCTTTTAAAATCCCCATGGATTCATACAGTATTTCATTATGGAGATTATTTTAATTTTTTGGGGGAGAGGTTTTTAATTATAATAGGGACTCTGATATAGAATAAAAAAATTTATTCACAAAATTATTTCTTTTAAATGGTTTGCGACTTAGTGGTATCCTTGGGTGCATGGGTAGAAGTTGGAGGAGTTATGAGGAAAAATTATTTTTTCATTTATTTATGGAAACAACTCATATCATGGTCTATAGAGGTCACAAAGTGAAGGTGTTGGTTTGGAAGTAATACAAAATATAATATTTATGGAAATGATCTATAGAAAAGGTACTTAAATTGAAATTGGATTAGGTTTCAGGTTTTGAAACACCCTGGACAAACATTGAATAATGATGAGGTTTATTTTTTAAGACGTGAAATTTCTAGAATTTATTAGTTAGGGGAATTTGGTCTTATAGAGTTAGGACATTGAGGGAGGAAAATTCATAGTTAGTAAACTATAAATTATTCTTTAATTATTATATCTTCATAAGGGATGATTTATAGTTTCTAACATTCATGATCATATTTTTTCATCCCTTTTTTCCTATATCATTCCTCCTATTTGTAACACTATTATTCAGCTCAATTTTTAGGTTTCTTAATGATTTTCCCTTTGGAATTGTTGAAATTATCCTAATTTATTGGGACATTTCATTTATTATATAAATTATATATTATGAAACATTTATCAAGTCATTTCACAACATTTTAGTGATGAGATGCGACCATATAATTTTTTCTTATGTTTTTTTCGAAAATTGGATAACATTGTCCACTATAGTGAGTGTATATATTGAGTACTTATTTAAAGTTTGGTTTGAGTGTGTGTTAAATGTGTAAAAACCCTCTTAATTATGTTTTTATGAGTGGATGGAATCCATTGTTTTTTAGGAATTATTTTTCAGCTAATAAAATTTGGATAATTAACAATAATGTTTTATAAAATAATTATGTCAAAAAATTACAAAGAAATTGGTTTTTTTTAATGTGGATAAGGCTCAGTAGGCATAGGAGATAGCCAATTAGGATTTGACATTGAGTTCTATGTAGTTTTACCTTACAACAAAATTTCATATACATATATATTTATGAACATAAATGGATTCATAATTTCATGGTTTGGTGAAGGGGGCATAAGGCTTTGTATGATCCTTAGTCAATATGAGACTAAAATATTTTCATAACAGGACATCTAGGATCCTTCAGTGACTATGTTTCCAAAGGGTGAATGTGATATTAATTTTCACATATGGTATTAATTATTTTGGATGCCAAAAAAGAGATAGATAATATCAAGGTTGGGTTCATTAGTCTATTGGGAAGAAATGTGAGGGTTGAATATGAGTGATGATAAGTAAGATGGTTTTACATCTCAGTAGTGACCGTAGATCTCGTTATGACATTATAATATATTCTTATTTAAGAATATGAACTAGATAATGCCTCTTAAGAAAGAAATTAGTGACTGGGATGGGTTTCATATTTATGGTGGGATGAGTGATCTCCCTTTAGAGATTAGGTTTGAGACACTCTGTGGACTATGGGTATTTTAAATGCCTTGTAATATTGTATAAAATGGGTTTTGGATGGGAATTATTCCCAAACTATTTAATTAATGGTTTGTACGAATATGATGGCATGGTAAGGTGATTGTGGGGTAGGACTAGATGTTATGTATTTTTCAGAGAGGATCGACTAGAACTTCCATTCTTCGTCTGATAAGCATTTGGGAGGGGTTTTCCCTAACTGGTGATATGTTTTGGATGTTATTAATGAGATTATACCATCACATATTTATGTTAACCAATGTAATTCCTATTGTAATTTTTCTTATTTTTTTTGAGATGAGGGCCAATGTATGAGTGACAATTTCTCGAGTGATTATTTGGTGAGATATGTGAGTGGTTGCATGCCTTTTGTGCAATTTCACATGTGTTATTCTCATATAGAGAGATTCGAATTGGAGGGTGGATCATGAGGATTTTCCTATCAATGAATGATATGGTTGGATTGAATACAATACAATGATTTCATTTTTCATACTATAAAACCAATATTGAATAATAATAACGTAGATTTCATGGAAGGTGTTATGCCTTGAGTGAGATATTGTAGTAGACAATATCTTCACTGGGAAGGGGATGGATTTTATAAAGATGGAAGACCATGGACAAAGAGTATTGGGTCATGGTAGTTTACTGCAATGAAGGCATGATCCTATCATAATTTAAGGCATGGTCAATGGAACATACAATGAGTTATTATGTGGTGGGTTATGATAAGGATGCATTTTCACCAATATCCCTTCGAGCAGTTATTTGAGGATTATATGATTCCCTACCTTAAGTATTTATGTATTTTTTTGATTATGACATTGATGGTTAATTAGGAAGAGATTATTATATTCTAGCATCGTGTTGATATTGTTGGGGTAAGGCACTAAGCTGGACTACATATCACATGGTTTCCTGAAATTCATGTGTGCTTCATTGGGCATTGTGGAACCCTCTTTAGCAAAAAATGATTAATAGATAATTTTGATAATGTATTTATTTTCCACATGAATTCACATTAATATTATTATATATAATATATGTTCGTGATGAGACTCTACATAGTTATATTCTCATACACTTCACGAGAATCTTGTTGCACATGTGTGCCATATGTTTACTTTAAGTGTAGAGCATAAGATATACAATGGATATAGTTAGACAGACTCTTGAATATTGGAATATTGGGGTGAGGCATAGGTATGGAATTAGAAATAGTTCATTTATATTTTTTTATTATATATTTTCTATATTTGATCATCCTGGTAGGATATCTATGTTGTATGACTGAATGACTTTTGTATATTACATTTTTTATTAAATGGTGTTCATTTTTTATAAGGAATATATTAATATCATGTGTGTTATTTTGTTTTTTTCATAATATTATGTGAAAATTAATCAATTTCACAATCTCCATGATGTATGGATTAGTCCCCCATTACTAGTAAGTTTCCTACATTATAAAGGAAGACACACGTGAGGTAACATGGATCTTTAGTCTGATTTTTGGTTCCATGGAGGGGAGTCCCAATTTTTTTTTAATGGTAAATGTGATAAACATTAAAAAAATATATTGGGTGTCAACATAATGGTAGATAAAATATTGTTTTTTATAATGTAGTTACATGTTTTAATGAATCTATATTTTTATAAAAAACACAATTATATTAAACAAAATTATTGATTAATAGACCTCACATCTATTAAACTAATGATTATCATAGGATTATAACATGATTAATAATAGTGGAAAAAATGGAATAAATAAATTATCGATATTTAATAATTTTTTTAAAGATATGAAAAAAGAGTATAAGTAAAACAATTGTGTAATAACCCTTATATTACCACTTCTATGAAATACAATTCAATATGACCATTGAAGCAGTTGAATAAGGCCTTCTAATTATGAGGGTATTACACTCACAACTGGATCCATGAATATTTCGTTACAGTAATGAAACTCTTATAAGGGAACTAGATTATTCTAAAGACAGATAAATGAGGCTGGAGAATAATGTGATCATTAAAATATTTACATGAAACTTATGATCACAAATAGTATCAAATTAATGATCAATCCACACATAATAGTGAATATAATCATATTACCTTTATATAATATTATACTGACACATCTTTATATATGATCAACTTATAAAACATTATTAGGAATCAATATATTATATCTTTCATTTTTTCCTCACTAATTAATACAAATAAAACATTCAATGATTGTTATTCAATTATTTTAATATATATATGTAGATGTTTGGGGATGATTATAAAACTTTATAGATTATAAAATTTTCATAATGTGTTTAAATAATTTATATGAATATAAACTGCATGAAATTTTATACATAAATAAATGATTCATATGTATGTACCATCTGTGAACATAGTGATACATTTATATACCATATCACACACATTATATTAAAGCACATTATATATATATATACGATCCACATGAATAAAAAATATATTTTTTGTGTGTGTAAATTACAATGAATTATATGAATGATTTCAAAGTTCATGAATTATATGAATGTATATTTTATTGAACTTATAAAACACCACCACCTAATAATATATGATTATCTATGATAGATTATGTAAATATAGATCCCCATATTGAAACTAATAGTAACTAGTGAGTTTTATATAAGGATGGGGAGGAGTTGTGTAGGTATTTCATCCATGTTCCATATAAATTTTATTATCTACAAACATATCCTATATATATAATTTAATTATATCTTGTATTAAATGATTAGTCTTTCATAACTAATTCTTCATGGAATGTAATTTCCCACCCTAATATTTTATCCCTTAATATTTTATTGGAATGAAAAAAAATATTTATTACCAAAACTCAAGTTATTTCATCTTATGTGGCTATGGATCACATTAATTTATAAATAAAAATTAAGTATATATACACTACCATAAGGGATAAATTTAGACTATATGTATTTCATAAAATGTGTGTTCTGGAATTATATTTTAAAATGATATATTAGTGCGTTAATGCTAGAAAATTTACACTCTAGAAAGTTATTTATTAATTTATTAAAATCTTATCAGCCTTTTGATTTTATGGATCCATAAGAAACATCAAAATTATTGTTATCATGAACAATTGATATTTTCTATGTAGATTTAGGGAGATGGATGGATTAACTAATTCTTTTCAAAGTTTTTCTATTTTTAGTTCCTAATTCATCATAAAGTATTACAATTAGTTACTCCTTCTATAAATGATACCAACAACATTCGATCTGCTGAAGAACTTTTATATAGGTAAAATGTAATAAATTACTATATAATAAAAAAATTATTTTATATGTTTATTTTATTCTAAAATAATATAATACTTGAAAGGCTTCATCCTATTTGGATGTGATGAACATATTCCATCTAACTGTATCATAACAACAATATTTTAGACAGGTGTTGTAATTTTATTATTTTTTAAAATTTTATTTGAAGTCAATTTGGATTTAAAATCTCTCCATGTGAAATATATAATATAAATAAACATATAATTAGTTTTTATATTTTTATCAATGTTTAATTTGTAATATTATTGATGGTATTGGACAATTTTATGTTCAAATATATAATACATGATGAAATATAAAAACTTAATTAATTAATTGAGATATTTACCATTATAAACTCCAAAATATCATTCATTAACTATTCTATAAACACTTATACAATCATGGTATAAAATGAAAATCATATAATGGATATGCATATACCAAAAAAATTAATATTTTTAGAACTTAGTATAATTGTATTACTATTACCAACAAAGTCTATTAGAAACTATATATTCCATTGAATCTATGATTTTTTTGGTAAAAGTGTACTCTTATATATATCATCTCTCTATATCTTTATATATAAGGCTGAATAACACTCAACTATAGAAGGCTGAGGAATATTTCTTATAAATATTTTAATAATGTTTAATTTTAATATATAATTTTTTTATTGAAGATATATTACTATGAATGAAATGTGAACAGAAAATAATTAATTCATTCCTATTCGTGTTTATGTAATTTAAACAGTGATTGTATGGAACTTTTAGTTAGACATATTAAACTCGAAATCAATAATTTTACGAATATAAATTTTCGTTAATATGAAAAAATTATTCTTATTATGTTTATTAATTTAACAAAAAAAGTGAAAATAGAAAAAAAATTCTTATCAAAATATTGTAATGTGAAAATAATTTTTTTTATAATTCTTAATCCATAATTTTTTTACAGAAAATATTGACTATAAAAATTAATATAAAATAAAAAAATGATCAAATTTTGTATACTTAAATATCCAATAAAAAAATGGTTTTTATATCTTTAGGTATCACGCAGTATAATGATGTATATATAAAACCATGTTTTTCATACTAAAATATATTAATTTATTATAAGAATAATGTTCATAATATAATATAATGATCCTATAAAAATCGTACTGGTCTTTTGACTTTAAAAAATCAAATACATAAACTACTTATTTATATATTTTCTACATCATCTCCCACATTATTCTACAAAACATTTAACATTATTATAAATATAAAATATAAAAAAGTCCTTAATATCATAAGGACGAGGAAGATAAAAAATATTGAAATCATATGCTTTGTATGTGTAAATATGGGAGATATCAAAAAAAGCATAATAAGAATATGAGGGTATGAAAACATGCAATTAAGAGTCAAAAAACATATTCATTATGTCATAGATAATAATTTTATGTTTTTAAATCAGTCCTAATAGTTCTTAAGTCATGGAACATAATTTAATCAAATATCCCGATCCATGATAACATAAAATTGTTATGGGACATAGATTTTTAAAATAAAAATAAAAATATTGAAAATAATTTTCTTAGTAGACAAGGAACACTTCCAAGACTAACGTAGTGGATTTTGTTCACTCCATATTTCATTGTATTAGTCAAGGTTTTAATAAAAGATAATAACAGAGGATGAATTCTTTTTTTGAACCATGTTTACTCTATATTAATGTCATTTATATCACTTTCTGATATCCATCTTTACCGAATTCATTGGATAGATATATAATTATAGGTCCACCCATCACATATTAAATCTATATTTATGTGTTTCATAATATCATAAATCTTTATTCGTATCATAAACCTTGTAAAAAAATTGGGATTCATTAAAATTTCACCATGGAATTTGGTATGGAAATGAAATGGAATTCAATAAAATTTCATCAATTCATAAAATCATAACCAATGCAAATGGAATGGGTTAAATGTCACGACCTGTCCTCGGGACCCGTGTCATGACTACCCCAATCCCGCCTTCCATAGGCCAGGGGTTGGCGACTAGCACCAAAGGCAAATCCCTGATAAAAAGGGAAGACATTTCCATTAAACCAGTAACTCACACAGTCTGAATGCCAGCAGTAGAAGAAACTAGTACAAAAATAGAAAAGGGATGTGTGCTGAATATAGGTGGGCTAGTATACAAACCCAACTGAACAACAAGTACAAGTACAAGTGAAAAGGAAAAATAGATCCGGGATCATCCACCGGGGATTCCAACCTGAAGGTTATGTACAGATCTCGAACAACTCATCCCTGAGTTACGTCCCTTCTAGTCCAACTCCGAGAAGACTCTCATCCGTCACTCTCATCCTCGATTACTACTAACCATTGTCTACACAGAACACTACAATGTGTGGGTGAATCATGTGCAAGGGTGAGTATAACAATACTCGGTAGGGGACCCCGAGACCACACAAGTTCCCCTAAAATCCACTATGAATTAACCACAGTAGTAATATACAATCACGATGTATCATTAATACCTACATAGGTATATGCCCATACATATACCTAAGTTACCAAACAGAGTCTGGCTCTAACACTCGAGCCCAAGAACAACCCATTCCACAAAGAAACTAAAGTCAATCACCTTGATGATAATGATTAAAAGTCAAGATTCATCCCACATAGGTATAAAAAACATGAAGATGAATAAATATGATTAGATGTAGCCTCTGAATCATCTCCTCTGTCAAACCCACGTAAGATCCTGGAACAATATCAGCGCTATCGAACCCACATGGGATCCTGGTATAGAAGTTGTCACTATCGAAACCACATAGGATCCCGGTATGAAAGTCACCGCAGTCGAACCCACGAAGGTTCCCAGTACAGAAGTCATCGCTTTCAAACCCATGGAGGATCCTGGTACAGAAGTCATCACTGTTGAACCAACGGAGAATCATGGTATAGTATCGTCACTGTCGAACCCATGGAGGATCCTATTATCTCATTCGCAGCCAGCCCTAGGGTTCCTGTACACTGCATGCTCGATTATGGTAGGGTCCACTCCTCCAGCCAAGTGTTGATACATGATTTACTAAAAAGTATAATGTTTATGTATCTCTTAGTTCAGCCTCATTATAAGGAACCCAACGTGACAGACCACGCATCAATCAGACGCTTGGTCTGTGAGTTATTGGAATATCCGTTCCAGGGGGCCGGTTGGTTTTTTTAGGCCGAACCCAACATGAATATACCCTAACTTCATCCAAAACTCATTTGGAGTATTCAAAAATAATCGTCTCACTCTAAGAATTCCATCTCAGCAGACGGTTTGTCGATCAGACACCCGTAGCCCAAGATGCGGGCTAAAAGGTGTCAATGGCAGAAGCGGGTTTGGGTCCGGTCCGACATAGTCTGACCAACCTGGCCTGAAGGCACGACCCGATCCGTGGCGGCCCAGCCTGTGGCTGCCCGGTTGAAGGGTGGCTCGGCCATGGTGGTCGACCCGTGGCCGTCCGGCCTGTGGCCGCCGAGCCGAAGGGTGTATCGGCCGTGGAAGCTCGACCTTGGCGTCCCGGCTGGCCACATGAGGGAGGGTAGAGCCCCCCCCCCCCGGTTCGTCGAACAAATCCGGCGCATTGTGCCGGTTCAGGAGATGCGGCACCCGAGTGGTCCCTCCTGTCCGGCTCCATGACTACTAGCCTAGTAGGCATGCCTCGTAGCGTGAGGGCGCCGCTGTCCTCCAGCAATCGGTGTGGTGCGATGGCGCCGCGCTGACACTGCCGTGGCCCGACCTGGCTGCAGCCTTCGGCTCCACCGCGCGGCCCGATGGCGCCGCGCTTCTCCATCTGCCATGACCCTCTCGACCGAGGTTCCTATCTAGTGTGGCATGATGGCGCCACACCCCTTTTCCACGTACAGCCCTAGCCGCGATTCCGCATCTCTGGAGGGGCGTGGCGTGACAGTGTCGCGCCTCTTTCATCCATTGCGGCCCTCCCGACTGTGGTTCTTCTCTAAAGTGGTGCGATGGAACCGTGCCTTTCCGGCTCCACCTCTGACGTCAACCAAACAAGAATCAACAGAGGTACGTCAGGCCGTGTTTATTCAGCCCCCACCCTTCTCATTTGGTGATAACAATTAGCCAACTTCAAACCATAATAAACAACGAGGAATGAGCATTACACAAAATCTAAACAAACCCATACATCATTACGGTGAATGATGTCTAAGGTGCGAGAAAAGAATTCTAAGATGTCGTCATACAATGCGTCCGTCACACGCCGCCGATCTCGGGCTCGAGCGCCGTCCTCGTTCTTCTTCGGAGAGGATTTCATTCTTCGTTGGAGAGGATGTCATTTTTGTAGGATAGGATGTCATTCTCCAAGAATCTCCCAAGTCCTCTCAAAGTTCCACCCCCAAATGAAAGTTTCCAATAAAAAAATAAAATAGTAGGTTTCTCTATTATTTTATTGTTTCAAAGAATTTTAAAATATTAAAATTAAATTAAGTTACTCACTAAATTAATGGGTGAAGTTTTATTAATTAATTTGGGGCATGAAGGTGAAGAATTCAAATAAAGTTGGGGGAGGTGAAGAGTTCTAATTAATTAATTGGGGTGTTAAATTAATAATGGAGAGTTTATGGGGGGTTAATGGGTGGGTATGAAGTTCATGTGGTCCCCACTACTTAATATCCTCCCATGGGAGGTTATGTGTGGGTCGGCCCCACCTACAACCTCCCCTTGGTCATGTGATCCACATGGTTTTAAACACTAAACCAGTTCAATGGAAAATAATATGATCCATTATACAATGTTTAAATGATGATAATGTCATTTTGGCTATGTATCTTTTATAAGGTGATGTATACCATTGGTGGACTATAATAAATAATATGAGGAAGAAATATTAATTTCATTATATGTATTCATATGATTTCAAGAACTAATTAATTAATACATTTTACTCGTGTTCTATATATTAATATGGACAAGAATCTACTTGATTTGAAGCAAAAAAATTAGTAATTTGTCGGTAAAATGAGGATAATTATAGACGTCTTGTGACGTACAGTTTTATAATTATCAACCAACCCAAATTTAATGTTGATAGGTTCATCAGGGAATTATATGCATGAATACAAAGAGAACTGACCCAAATACACATTTTTAGCTATGATGTGATTGTGAATTATTCAATCAATGTTGAAATGGATGTTGGTGTTATACATCAATGGAATGGATTAAATAAGAAAAAAATGATAAGGATCAATAAAAATATATTAACCAAGAAGATATAAATTTGATCCTTCCTTTGTGATATCATTATAAATATATGAACAGAGGATATAGTCTTATGTTCTTATATAAATATTTTATGTGAATAAGGGTATGATATATGTAAATTAATTACTAAACTGATATGAAGAAGTTATTAAATTATGAAAAATAGGAATATATATATATAATTCATCTTCCACACCTATGTGTGTCAAGTTTAATGGAGATATAATTTATTATAACAATTTTACAAACAAATGTGTTGTTTATGATGATTAGTTTCACTGACCAATGAAATAGTTGGAGAAGGGTAAATATCATGAGATCACTATTTTTGACAAGGGGTGCGATAATTATGTGATTAAATGTATAATTAAAAACAAATATCGAGCTAAAAATTTCTTGATTGAATCAGGATATACACCCTCTTTCATAAAAAAAATTGTTTTTAGATGTATTAAGTTTACACTAAAATGATTAGATGTATAACAAGTAGTGAAAAACTATAATGGTATAATGATTTCATCTCAACATGATTATTTCTATCCAATTCATGTTTTTGGTAAAGTACCTCCTGCAAATATTTTCATTCATCCTCAAATTGAATTATATGTAAAATTTGGCATAGATTGGATTTCTCTGAATAAGTCCCACATCAATTATCTAGGAAAGGAAGTGATGTATGATATTTAAAATCCATACTATGATAGTTTATCAATGTGATGAGAAGTATTAAGATCCTATGGGGATTGCATCTATTTTTTGAGTCTTTATTCCAATTCCAAAGGGCTTTTTATCTCAAAAGGTAGGAGATTAAATCATCATCGATGATATTACTATTGTCACAATGTCTGTGTATATCTTTCCCAATGAGTTTACTAGTCTCCCACTGAAATGGGATGTTTATTTCTCAATAAAGGACATACCTAGTTCCATATAATCTTAAATGAAACCCTATAGAATATTCCTAATTGAGTTATAGTATTTAATTACGAAACAACAAAAAAACCATAATGAGAGATTCATCTAGACATGTTTGTACACTTGTGGTTCTATTGTTCTTTTTTATGGAATACAAATATGGATAAATGTTACTATGAATTGTTTAATTGGAGGTGAAAAAAATGGAAATCAAAAACAAATATCATTTTTCACATATTGATGTTTTTTATAAACTATATAGATCTCAATACATTTCTATGATTGACCATGTAACACCCCAGGTAAATAAAGAATATGACATTTTTATTTTTATCCATATTTTTGAATGAAATATTAATATGACTTTAAAGGGTATGCTATGCTCAATGGCATACCCAACACGCAACAACGAGTTTCTTGGGAATCTTACATTGCACTCTAATAATAAATTAATATTATTTTATATAGTAGTTAACATGTAGCCATTGTGTTGGCGGGAATGGATATAAATAACTAAAATATGATTATATATGTTTTTAAATGTTTTTACATTTATCCAATAAAAGATAAAGGCTTAAAATACGGGAAGAATTCAATTTTAGGCGTATATGCCCTAGTTTTCACTAAAGGCTCACTTATCGCCTTTTGATGGTGAACCGTCATTAAATATAGTTTTGATCACTCTTATACATTCTATTGGACCAAATAAAACTCATCTTAAGAATCGGGACATCAAAATTTATTTGTGTAAATTTTTTGTATCTTTCCGATAAAGTTCATTTTTTTTAATGAATTGTGTAAAATGTTGTATTTTAATTCAAAACCACTTTTTAATATAATTTATTTATATGATTAGATTATCTTTTGAATTTGTTTTAAAGTCAAATTATAATATATTTTTCCCATTAAATCCAATAGTGGTCATTGGAATTAATTTCACTTTGAAATCAGACTTATACTAGTGTCAATCTTTTGATACTTATTGTTTCACAAAAACACGCTATTTGTCATGACAGTGGGAATTAATTATTAAATTAATTAATTTGACTTGTATGTTTTGAATTTTGTAAAATAGACTTCATTTTTGAATTTGGAATATCAAATATATCTTAGGGTTAATGTTTTGTATTTTTCTGAAAAACTTCAATTTTTTATGAATAGTGAAATCACTAAGTGGTACTTATAAAAACTGATTTTCCATTTAAATGAAATTTTTCCACCTTTGTGTGTTGAATTTCAAAAATACAACATACATGGTTGTAATTAATAATTAAAATGTGGTTCAATGAGATTAAAATAATATTTATTTTTGATGAATAGTAACTTATTATGTTTTTAATCGCGATTAGAGGTAATTAGTGTGATTTAAGGTAAAAATGATATTATAAAAATGTGAAAACACCATGAAACTTATCCTACACCTATTTTATTAGTCATGGCCGACCAAGAAAACCCTTGGGTCAACATGGGGACCCCATGAAGCCACTTTGGTTGGAAAATGACATTAATATATATTTATTAAATGTTAAAATTAAATTGACACAAACATGAGTTGTTTTACTAAAACAGTTTTTAAGTGGGGTTACACAAGTCCAAATTTTGACTATAAATATTCATTAGAAAGATAAAACGATTTACTACATTATAGAATGTGTTTTATAATTTTTATATATTAAATATATTAATTTAATAACGACATCATGATGATGCAACGATGACCTCATTATTTAACGATTTAAATAAAATGGAAAGATAATGTAATATCTAAAACCTACACTTGTCCAAAAACTACTGGATTGGAATATTTCAAATCCTTATCATATTATCTTAGAAATATATCAATGTGGGACCTTATAAATTCGAAAAACTTTTGAAAATAAAATAATAGTTTCATGATTTGCAAAAGTGCCCCTCCTCTCCTCTTATAAAAGGCCCCCACCTCTACCTCATTTCACACACTACTCAAGCCTTTGGCTCGGCCATACCCTGCCCATTTACTCTCTCCACATCCCTCTCCTCATCCTAGGTGATTCCGTTTGGGCAGAATCCTTTAAAAGGAAGCCTTTAGGCTCAAATCAAAAGGAGTTACACTTTTAAAGGTAATTCATTCTCTCATGTTCATTTGCTTCATTTTGCTTCTCTAACCCCCCTAAACTCTTTTTATTAATTTATTTTATAACAAAATCCAGTATCTTAAAAATACTAGGATGTTTTTATAAGAAGGACTAGATATACACTTACACACACCCACATCTAATGGTTAAAGAACATACTGTTTCTGTGGATGGCGAATTTCTGCCTCACGAAACGATGATTGTTCAACATTCTTCTAACACCTTCAAAGGTGGCCATTAAGATGACACTATATTTATATATGATAACATACTGGAATTAAATTACTATTATGAATCATTATGTTTTAATTCTATTAAATATTAAATGGAAATGGAAGTAGCGTTCATGCGTACGTACGGATTACCGTCTCCATGAACGGTACATTTCATTTCTTATCTCAAAATGTTATGTACTATTATAAGTACATATATATAATGAATATATATGTAATATATTATATCTATATTATGGATATCATTCTGGAATTATAACATATATATATATATATATCTCATTTTGTTTTAATTCCATTAACATGACAAAGAAATGAAAGTAGCATTCATGCGTACGTACGGCTTACCGTCTCCATGAACGGTGCATTTCATTTCTTACATATAAATGATTATGTAATATTATAAATACATGTATATGCTGGATATATATGATATATATGATATCCAAATCAGGAATGTCATGCTGGATATAAAGATCCTTTGACCACACGAACAACATGTAATTGTAAGAAGTTCACTTTCGACTAAAGAACCAAATATCGACAAAACAAACATTATTAACTTAAATGGTTACATAATGTTTATAACATGGCAATAAGTGATATAAAAGGAATAATGAACTTTAAAAAGGTTCTTAATCAAGTATAAATTAACTCAAGTTTATTATTCAGGACGTTAAAGAACGATCGAGTCAAGTCGGACCCGAGGTAAGGGATCCTACACCTCTCTTTCTTTTTAAGTACATTCTTTTATGTCATTCCTTTTAAAGATCATATTTCTTGTTATTGGGATGTTATTTTATATTACACTTACTGTAATTTTTATGTTCATATGATGAGAGACCCTATTCTCTCTCATCAATCCATTTTGGAAGTTTTGAGTGGCGCCGTTAGGCTGCCGAATTTTAGTAAGAGATCTAACCCCTCTTTTTTTTAAGTACTCCCATTTATGTCACTTCTTTTAAGCTCCTATTTTTATTATGGGGGATGTTGTTTTATAATCTTGTTTCTGTAAATTTTATTGTAATGTGATAAGATACCCTAGTTGATCTCATCAATCCATCTTTGGATGTTTTAAGTGGCGTCGTTAGGCTGCTGAATTTTCGTAAGTGATTTTTCATCTCACTTTTATTCCTGTGAGATTTATGCTACATTTGCCACAATTTCCATTGAGTGGTGTATGTACTGACCATTATTTTACTCATTGTGTAATATTATTTCATTTATGGGTATTTACATCAATGTTGTGTTGTCCTTCCTTCACGGGGCGTATGTTTTGAAAGATACCCAATTCGGTAAGGGAACCTTTCACCCTCCTCTTTTTAAAATACTTCTTTTGTTGGGTCTTTTAATTTACATATTGTTATGTTGGGATATGTTCTAATATATCCTTATTGATGTAACTTTTATGTCCAAGTGATGAGATACACTTTTTATCTCTCATCAACACATTTTGATGTGACGTTGTTTGGCTGTTAAGAGAACTTCTTAACCCAATTTCGATTTCTTTGGGTTCAACATGTAGTTATTGAATATGTCATCCTTTGAATATGTGTGAATGACATTTGATTATTTTACACTTAATATCCACTTATATTTGGTGTATTCATTGTCACACATAATTATGTAATTTATTTTTTTAAACAATGGATACCGTCTTTGTATGGGACTACGTCTCAATCTCCTTTCATTGAGGGATATTTCGTTTTAAACACAACTTCCTTTTATACGGTGTATAAACCACTTTGACTTTTACTTTTATACAAAAGGAATCTTTTTATACGAACCGTTTTACTAAATGACAAAAAGGAATGTTTCTTTTAACGTACGTGGTGACAACGGCCTTTTCTGCCGCCGTGAGTATTATTTAGACATTGGATTCCTCAACAAGTCGTGATGTTTTTAAAATGAAATAAATACCATATGCTCTTTTATGTATTTTGTTATTGAAAATTGTTTTAGTAATGGATTTGTTATGTCAATATATTTGAGTGATATATTGTGATCAAAGTGTGGAAATGTTTTCTGTACATTATATTTGTTTTATGTCTTATGATTTTATTATGGTACATGGACATTTAACGGGTGGTTACGTGATAAACCATATGACAGGTGGTGCTGTGAATACCAGGATGGGTGGTTATGTTATAACCTCTAATGCATTGGGTATGGAAGTCGGCCGTATGGATATTCCATTATGTATGTATGGAAATTGGCCGTATGGCTATTCTATTAAGTGATATGTGTGGAAGTCGACCGTATGGTTATTCCACATAAGTATGTTTAGGTCCCAAGTTTCCTTTATATATGTTATGTGTTCTTTATATGGGTTTTATGGTAATACATTGGTTACAAAAAGGTTTGTAATGATACTTTATTTAGTGAAGAGTTTTTACTACTTCATGAATGTTAAGGTATTACTTTGATAGAGTATACATGGTTTACATGATGTTTGAAAAACTAATAGTTTTCATTCTTTGTGTATCCCTTACTGAGATTTTTATGCCCATCCCAAGTTTTTAATGTTATTCACAGGTCATGGTAAAGGTACATGATAAGATGATAGAGTCAAGGATGTGTCAAGAAAGAATCCAAGTTTTATTTTAAATATGTTTCCGTTGTTGGGAAGAATGAATCCTGTCTTTTATGTAACCACTTTGTTTATAGGTGGAATGTAATGCAAGTTTCAAGATCTAATTCTCTAAAACTATAAACCTGAAAATATCCTCAACGTGTAATCTTGTGATAACTCAATATTATGTAAGGTTTAAGGCTGGGGCCTTATAGTTGGTATCAAAGGTCGGTTTAGATAACTTTAGAGGTTAGGGTATTCTCTAAGCACAAGTGACATTACCATAATGGTTAGGATTTCAGAAAGAGTCCTAGTTTTAGATAAAGTGAATGAGTAAGTGTATCTTAGTGTTTACCTTCCTCATTAGTACATGATGGTTTTGTTGAAATAATCACACTGAAATTTCTGTTTTAAGTGAATGGATGGATCTAACCGGCACCAAAGAGACAACAGGTTTGAAGGAAACTATGGTGGTTCTCTGATTAAGATACTAGATAAAATGAAGGATTCAATGAGGAAACTCGTGGTTGTCCTAAACCAAATATCAAGGAGTAATGATCAACCACTTGAACCTTGGTATGTTCTGTAATACATCATGTATGAGATGACCAATCCATGTGGAGGTTCAGGTAATAATTATAAAGGTATCCATTAGAGTTTATATGATCCTTACTATTGAGGTAATTATGGGTTATTATATGATATGTTAGAAAATGAAAGGCATGAGACAAACTTGAGGTTAAAATATGTTATGATCATTTTTGATGATTTTATCTCTTTTTGGGGAATGATTTAAGAATTATATAGTTTTGGAAAAAGGACAACACGTAGACCGTGTGACAACCCCTCACGTCGGAAAAAGCTGCGGGAATCGAACCCACAACCAAAGTACGACTGGTATTTATCCCCTACCACTGGACTATGTGAAGTACCTGGTTAGTTTGACTGATTCTTTCTAGTTATATGATTTTATGAATTAAGAGTAAGTTGATTTTGTGTTATTTATGAAAATGAATAACCTATCATGGAGGATATGTGATTAGGTTAATTACTTTTCAATACGAGACTTTAGGACAATAGATGTTGTTTGGAGATAAATGTTACGATTTAACTCGGAAGACTATGTGACTAAATCCTTCAAACATTTGGGTTTAAATCTTATATTAGTTTACTTTGAAGAATTTTATGGACAAATTTTTTATCGAATGATCCTTATTGATCTTTAGGTTTTGTTTTGACAAATTTTGGAGATTAAGAATATATTTTCTTTTTATAAAGGGTTATCCTTTTCTGGATTATCTGACCTTGTACTAACCTTTTTGGTTTTGGTTATGGTTAAGGTCTAAATATATGCGAAGTATATAGTTCTCTTTTGTGGATTAGGTGATTCTCCAGAAGTTGATTATAGTACTCTTAATGCGAACAAGTCTCCATAAATACTCGCCTTTTGGAAAAAAATATGAGTTTGACTAAGGAATCTAGTAAAAGTTGAAAGTAAACATGATAAGTGATTATGTTTCCTTATGAATAAATTCCTCAAAAAAAGTAACTTAAAATAAAAATTTTGTCTATTAACTATTCCTACTGGGGAATCAAATACCGTTTAACCCATCACATGTTTGTGATTTTCTTATTGTTAACTTTCTCCTAAACATGTTTTCTATCACTCTCAATCAGAACATGACCCTATGTTTTCTCCTCCATTTCCATGTTTTCCTACATGGAATCCTAGTATTGGTTAACTCGGGTGACCTCTGTACTTATCTTTCTTTATTTTAAAGTGATTGTTTTACCGACTCTGGTTCCGATGTGGGACTTTCAAGGATGTTCAAAGACCAATTTTAAAATTGCGAGGACGCAATTTCCAAAAGGGGGGAAGGATGTAACACCCTAGGTAAATAAAGAATATGACATTTTTATTTTTATCCATATTTGTGAATTAAATATTAATATGAATTTAAAGGGGACGCTATGCTCAATGGCGTACCTAACACGCAACAACGAGTTTCTTGGGAATCTTACGTTGCACTCTAATAATAAAATAATATTATTTTATATGGTAGTTAACATGTAGCCGTTGTATTGGCGGGAATGTATATAAATAACTAAAATATGATTATATATGTTTTTAAATGTTTTTACATTTATCCAATAAAAGATAAAGGCTTAAAATACGGGAAGAATTCAATTTTAGGCGTATATGCCCTAGTTTTCACTAAAGGTTCACTTATCGCCTTTTGATGGTGAAACGTCATTAAATATAGTTGTGTTTACTCTTATACATTCTATTGGACCAAATAAAACTCTTCTTAAGAATCGGGACATCAAAATTTACTTTGTGTAAATTTTTGGTATCTTTCCGATAAAGTTCATTTTTTTAATGAATAGTGTAAAATGTTGTATTTTAATTCAAAACATATTTTTAATCTAATTTATTTATATGATTATATTATCTGTTGAATTGGTTTTAAAGTGAAATTATAATATATTTTTACCATTAAATCCAATAGTTGTCGTTGGAATTAATTTCACATTGAAATCAGACTTAAACTAGTGTCAATCTTTTGATACTTATTGTTTCACAAAAACACGCTATTTGTCATGACAGCGGGAATTAATTAATAAATTAATTAATTTGACTTGTATGTTTTGAATTTTTTAAAATAGACTTCATTTTTTAATTCGTAATATCAAATATAGCTTAGGGTTAATTTTTGGTATTTTTCTGAAAAACATCAATTTTTGATGAATAGTGAAATCACTAAGTGGTACTTATAAAAACTAATTTTCCATTTAAATGAAATTTTTCCACCTTTGTGTATTGAATTTCAAAAATCCTACATAAATGGTTGTCATTAAGAAGTGAAATGTGGTTCAATGAGATTAAAATATTTTTTTGGTGAATAGTAACTTATTAAGTTTTTAATCGAGATTAGAGGTAATTAGTGTAATTGAAGGTAAAAATGATATTATAAAAATGTGAAAACACCATGACACTTGTCCTACCCCTATTGGATGATTCATGGACGACCAAGAAAACCCATGGGTCAACTTGGGGACCCCATGAAGCCACTTTGGTTGGAAAATGACATTAATATATATTTATTTAATGTTAAAATTAAATTAACACAAACATGAGTTGTTTTACTAAAACAGTTTTTAAGTGGGCATACACAAGTCCAAATTTTGAATATAAATATTCATTATAAATCTAATAAGATTTAATAAATCATAGTATTTTTTTTATTATTTTTAGATATTAAATAAATTAATTTAATTACGACATCATGATGATGCAATGATGACCTCATTATTTAATGATTTAAATAAAATAGAAAGATAATGTAATATCTAAAACCTACACTAGTTCAAAAAACTATTGGATGGGAATATTTCGAAGAATTATCATCTTATCATTGAAATATATCAATGTGGGACCTTAGAAATTCGAAACACTTTTGAAAATAAAATAATAGTTTCATGATTTCCAAAAGAACCCCTCCTCTCCTCTTATAAAAGGCCCCCACCTCTACCTCATTTAACACACTCCTCAAGCCTTTGGCTCGGCCATACCCTGCCCATTTACTCTCTCCACATCCCTCTCCACATCCTAAGGATTCCCTTTGGGTATAATCCTTTCAAAGGAAGCCTTTAGGCTCAAATCAAAAGGAGTTACACTTTTAAAGGTAATTCATTCTCTCATGTTCATTTGATTCATTTTGCGTCTCCAACCCCCTTAAACTCTTTTTATTAATTTCTTTTATAAAAAATACAGTATCTTCAATATACTAGGTTGTTTTTATAAAAGGATTCGAGAGACACTTACACACACCCACATCTAATGGTTAAAGAACATACAGTTTCTATGGATGGGGAATTTCTGCTTCACGAAACGATGATTGTTCAACATTCTTCTAACACCTTCAAAGGTGGCCATTAAGATGACACTATATTTATATATGATACCATACTTGAATTAAAATACTATTATGAATCATTATGTTTTAATTCTATTAAATATGAAATAGAAATGGAAGTAGCGTTCATGCGTACGTACGGCTTATCGTCTCCATGAACGGTACATTTCATTTCTTATCTCAAAATGTTATGTACTATTATAAGTACATATATATAACGGATATATATGTAATATATTATATCTAAATTATTGATATCATTCTGTAATTATAACATATATATATATATATATATCAATTTTTTTAATTCCATTAACATGACAAAGAAATGAAAGTAGCGTTCATGTGTACGTACGGCTTACCGTCTCCATGAACGGTGCATTTCATTTCTTACCTATAAATGATTATGTAATATTATAAATACATGTATATTCTGGATATATATGATATATATGATATCCAAATAAGGAATTTCATTCTAGATATAAAGAACCTTTGACCACACGAACAACATGTAATTGTAAGAAGTCCACTTTCGACTAAAGAACCAAATATTGACAAAACAAATATTATTAACTTAAATGGTTACGTAATGTTTATATCATGGAAATAAGTGATATAAAAGGAATAATGAACTTTAAAAAGGTTCTTAATCAAGTAGAAATTGACTCAAGTTTATTATTCAGGATGTTAAATAACGATCGAGGCAAGTCGGACCCGAGGTAAGGGATCCTACACCTCTCTTTCTTTTTAAGTACATTCTTTTATGTCATTCCTTTTAAAGATCATATTTATTGTTATTGGGATGTTCTTTTATATTAATCTTACTTTAATTTTTATGTTCATATGACGAGAGACCCTATTCTCTCTCATCAATCCATTTTGGAAGTTTTGAGTGGCGCCGTTAGGCTGCCGAATTTTCGTAAGAGATCTAACCCCTCTTTTTTTTAAGTACTCTCATTTATGTCACTTATTTTAAGCTCTTCTTTTTATGATGGGGGTGTTATTTTATATTACTATTTCTGTACATTGTATTTTAATGTGATGAGATACCCTAGTTGATCTCATTAATCCATTTTTGGACGTTTTAAGTGGCGCCGTTAGGCTACCGAATTTTCTTAAGCGATTTTTCATCTCACTTTAAATCCTGTGAGATTTATGCTACATTTGCCACAATTTCCTTTGAGTGGTGTATGTACTGACCATTATTTTACTCATTGTGTAATATTCTTTCATTTATGAGTATTTTAATCAATGTTGTATTGTCCTTCCTTCACGGGGCGTATGTTTTGAAAGATACCCAAGTCGGTAAGGGAACCTTTCACCCTCCTCTTTTTAAAAGACTTCTTTTGTTGGGTCTTTTAATTTACATATTTTTATGTTGGGATATGTTCTCATATATCCTTATTGATGTAACTTTTATGTCCAAGTGGTGAGATACACTTTTTATCTCTCATCAACTCATTTTGATGTGACGCCGTTAGGCTGTCAAGAGAACTTCTTAACCCAATTTCGATTTCTTTGGGTTCAACATGTAGTCATTGAATATGTCATCCTTTGAATATGTGTGAATGACCTTTGATTATTTTACACTTAATATCCACTTATATTTGGTGTATTCATTGTCAAACATAATTATGTAATTGATTTATTTTTAAACCAAGGATATCGTCTTTGTATGGGACTACGTCTCAATCTCCTTTCATTGAGGCATATTTCGTTTTATACACTACTTCCTTTTATACGGTGTATAAACCCCTTTGACTTTTACTTTTATACAAACGCAATCTTTTTATACGAATCGTTTTAGTAAACGACAAAAAGGAATGTTTCTTTTAACGTACGCGGTGACAATGACCTTTTCTGCCGCCGTGAGTATTATTTAGTCTTTGGCTTCCTCAACAAGCCGTGATGTTTTTAAAATGAAATAAATACCATATACTCTTTTATGTATTTTGGTATTGAAAATGTTTTTTGTAATGGATTTGTTATGTCAATATATTTGAGCGATATATTGTGATCAAAGTGTGGAAATGTTTTCTGTACATTATATTTGTTTTATGTCTTATGATTTTATTATGGTACTTGGACATTTAACGGGTGGTTACGTGATAAACCATATGACGGGTGGTGCCGTGAATACCAGGATGGGGGTTACATTATAACCTCCAATGCATTGGGTATGGAAGTCGGCCATATGGCTATTCCATTAAGTATGTATGGAAATTGGCTGTATGGATATTCCATTAAGTGATATGTGTGGAAGTCGACCGTATGGTTATTCCACTTAAGTATGTTTATGTCCCAAGTTACCTTTATATATGTTATGAGTTATTTATATGGGTTTTATGGTAATCCTTTGGTTACAAAAAGGTAAGTAATGATACTTTATTCAGTGATGAGTTTTTACTACTTCATGATGGTGAAGGTATTACATTGATAGAGTATACATGGTTTACTTGATGTTTGAAAAACTAACATTTTTCATTTTTTTGTATCCCTTACTGAGCTTTTTATGCTCATTCCAATTTTTTAATGTTTTTCACAGGTCACGGGAAATGTACATGATAAGATGATAGAGTCAAGGATGTGTCAAGAAAGAATCCATGTTTTATTTTAAATATGTTTCCGTTGTTGGGTTGAATGAATCCTGTCTTTTATGTAACCACTTTGTTTAAAGGTGGAATGTAATGCAAGTTTCAAGATCTAATTATCTAAAACTCAAAACCTGAAAAGATCTCCAACGTGTAATCTTGTGATAACTCATGATTTTGTAAGGTTTAAGGTTGGGTCCTTATAGACCATCATTATGGATATATTCTATTTAGGGTAAATAAAGATGATATACCCACGAAAACATTCTGTAAACGGTATGTACACTATTGATATATAGTGATACATTTCATTTTTTCTAATTCCCTTTATATATTCATGTATTTGATGTATATAGTATTTAAAGACTACCACAATTAATTTTAATAATATTTATTTATTAAAATATAAAATATTAAAAGGGAAATGAAGACTTTTAATACCACATGATAATTGTAATAATGACAAATAAGAAAGGAAAGTTGATTGAAAAAATTGCAATGTGTGCATTTTGGATTAAAAAGGACTAATTTTCGGGTCACATAATCTAAGAGATAGTGAAAATGTTGATACATCATAGAATGAAGCTATTAAAATTTTTATTATACCATCCATGGTGATTAAGATCCATTATTTTCTTTATATTCATATATATTATCAATGGTTTGTATAGAATTTACCATGACTATTTAATCCTCTGACAAAGATAAATAATAAGGGTTATATATTCCTCTAGATTGATGAATGTGAAGAAAATTTCAGTGAACTATACCGAAGGGTTGTCAGTGCATATGTGCTTAACATGCCTATCATGGAGAAGGGAATAAATATTTAGTGATGCTTCTGTGAAGGGATTGATATGTTTTATTATGAAGTATATCATTAATATTTGTTATATTCCCCATGACTATAGAATATCCCTGCGAAAAATTACACAACAAATGATTGAGATGTTCCATTGGGAATTTTTTTCAATAAAAATATTGGGGAGTTATTTTCATAGAGAAATGTTATATATATATATAAACATATAGATCATAAATGTTTAAAATAAATATCAACATATATGGATTTGATCATGAACTATAAAATATGGTTCGATCTGATAAATTATTATGAATTCTCAATAGATTACCTCCCTATGAAAGTGAACATGGTGGTCAGTGGTTAGAGTAGAAAAGGGTCTAGATAGCTTTTCTAAATGGGGGATCTCCAAATATAAAATATTTTACGATTTTCATAGTATGGTTCAAGAAATTCTTATTTAAGGGTGAAATCTTATCTTACTAAATTGGATATTCAAAACTATATCAAAGTGACTATTAAAGAAAAAGATAAAGAATATAGATATCAATAATATAAGGATAGAAATTTTCCTGAGTATAACCATAATTAAGATGAAATGATTAGGTTCATTAATTTTTCATGTGTTCCTAATATAATAGATTTAAATAAGGACCAATTAGAGGATGCTCAAAGTTATATAATATATATTAATCCTAGAAGTATGATTATTTTTCAATAATTGAAGGACATTTTTTGGAGGGATGGAATGGGGATGGATATTTCAGAATTAGAATATGAGTGCTTCTTTGGAAGAAAGTTAGGTCATTAACTAAAAAATTCTAATAAGATTTTGCATCAGCTAAAAATACTATTATAGAAATTGGAGAACATTGTTATGTATTTTGTCGATATACTGAACAAATAAACTAGATGTTTTAATGATATATGGGTGGTCTTCAATCTACTAACTATGTCAGTTCACTACATTTCTACAATATTAGACTTATATCTAGATCATATTTATATTATATACTATAAATATGGTGTAAGGATTTATGAATTACCAATTTTCATTGCATCTTATATGGATTTGTGGATTACCTTAATGTTTTGTAAAAGACTTCATCATGAAATAGATATAGTATTGGGATTTAAGAGTTATATCAAATATTAGTTGAAGGGTTAGTCTGAAAGAAAAAATGAAAACATAGAATATATGATGAGATATTTTTCATTGTATTTCAAAGGTGATAGATATTAGCACCTTACTACATAAGAGTTTTCACACAACAATATCTTTCACTCAAGCATTCAGTTGTATCCTTAAGAATAACTCTATGGGAGAAATATGGAGCTTTTACTTACTAGGACGAATTTAGAGAAAATATTTTATTGGGACATGAGATATCTGAAAAATTGATTATGAGGGTTGAATCATTTAGCATCATATCAATGAAGAAAAATTTTTAATGAAAAGTTATGATGACAAATATAATTGTGGTCTAGAATTTTATATTGGTGATAAGGCTTTTCTCTATTCCTTGAACAAGGTTATGATGTTCCTGAATAAATCGATACAATGGCCATGTTATATTATTCCCTATGTGATTATTGATCATATTTATACAGTAAAAAAGCACTTGTAACATACTCTAAATATATATGAAGTACACAATTTCTTCTATGTATCTCTCCCGGGGACGTACATACCTGAATGTTTACATTTAACAAACTCAGAAGTAATACCGATGGAGCAAGATCTTTCATAGGATGAACAAACTATTGAAATTATAGAATAGAAAGAGCTTGTTCTGAAAAAAACACTCACATGTTTAATGTTTTGGGTATAAATAACCATTTATATGAATCTACGTTGAAACATAAAGATACTATGAGGTATAAATTTTCAAAAAAATTATTATAAAGATGAATTTTTCATATGAAATTCAATTTATGGGTTGTAAAATGTAACAAAATGAGTTTTTAAGACCCATATTATTGAATAAACTGGTTTTATTCAATAACATTTAGTGAAATATGAACTAATTAAATCATTATTTATACTATATACAAATATGTCCTTCTCTTATTTGCAACACCTCTTGTCTTTCATTTCACGCAACCCTGAGTTTCCATGAAATATCATTTTATTATTATAATTATTGAGATGAAATAATATAACATATCTATTAAACATAATATTATTAATATTAATAACTATATTCTCAATAATATTTATAATGGTTTTATATAAAAAACAAATTTATAAGAATATATACCCTTTTTATTAACGTTAATATATTTTCAAAATACAACTTTCTTAAATTAACCGAGTTTTCTGTCATTGTAAAACAATAGTAAAATAAATTTTAGGAACTTTTTAAAATTTAATTTGATAAAAAAATAAATTTTGAATTTTTTTTCCCAAAATTGTCTTAGGGTGATTTTTAGTGTGTTTTCAGAGAAAAATCATGTTTTGCTGTGTAGTGAAAAAAATTAAATTACAAATCAAAATCTTGTTTTAGTTTAATTATTTTCAATATTTAAATTATTTTTTAATTTATTTAAAATGTGTAATTATATTAATTATACAAATATTAATAAAAAAATTATTGGAAGCAATTTAACATTGAAAATTCATATCAAAACAAGCCAATATTTTAAATTTTTTTAAAATCCCACTACCACAACCTCTATGTGGGATTACATAATTTATGCTAATTATTTTTTTATAATTGGGATAAATTGATCCATAATTGGAATCATAATAATTTATTCCGTCTAATATGGTCAATTCATATTTTAACCTAAAATATTAGTGTATGTCATTAAAATTATTTGTAGCGATTAAGAGATAAATTAGCACAACAAAGGACTAAACTATAATCATAAAAGAAAAAATGACCTATAAGCATGTAAAACATATATTATAAATCCATATTTATACCATATAATAACTTTTAATTGATTTGGTCGTTTTTTATACAACTTTAAAAGGAAAATATGTGTGGAATTCCCTTTTAAATAATTTATAATAATGCAGCTCCTCCTCCACTAAGGAACTCAGTCCTCCCATATTTTCATAACTATCAATCCATTTGGATAAGAAAATAATTACCTAAATATCTTCTCAGAATCACTACCATCTCCCAAGAATCATCCCGAATCAGAATCAATAAATCCAAGAATCCCTTCTATGAAAAATAAAATTAGTTTCACAAAGAAGAGGCAACATCCATCCTTAAGCTCCCTTAATTTATTTTAATTCTACACCATCACCTTTATTGTTATTCCATCATTATATAATAACCTCATTATAATTTATATATTTCAAATTCTTTGGATCATCATACACCTACATATACATCCACTTATTGGTTAACGAACTTATAATTATTGTGTACGGAAAACAACCTTCTCACGAGACAATACTATTCATTTTTCTTTTAACACCACTCATGTTTGTTAATTATGATGGAAAAAATATAATTATATGATATATATGGTATAATTATATATTTTTTCTTCTCTCATTATTATATAACACATGACTTAATTCTTTCCATTTTGTGTAAATATGATAATTTTTTATGGGGAAGTGTGGACTACAATCTCCTCAATGTTATATGATTCGTTCTAACTCAACATTGAATTTATTAGGGATTGGATATGTATTCATATATGATATATATGAAATAAAAATTACTATGAAAGTAGTATATATATGTGTGTGTAATTCACCAACTTCGTTTCAATCCAATAATTTAATGGAATCAATGTTCATGTGTACGTACGTCTTAACATCTCCATTAAAAGTGTATTATATTTTTTATTTATATAATTAATATATTATTATAAACACATATATAAATAATATAAATGATATTTATATAATTTTTTCAATAAAAGATATCATTATATATGTACGAGGATAAAAAATATAACAAATTAAGACAAATGCTAATAATAAACCAGATATTACCTGAATCGAAACCATAACATGAAAGTATTAGTAAGAGGTTAATATAAAGACATATAATTTAATATATATAAATATATATATATATATAATATTTATAATAAACATTTAATTATTATATAAGAAATTAGAATGAGTATTAAGAGAGTCAAGACATAAGACAATGAGATTTCAAGTCTCTGTGTTATTTCTATGAGAAATATGTTTCATTCACCAATCGCTACATATTTGTGTATACATAATTCCCATGAATATATTCTGTTATTAATTCCGTTAAACATATGTTAATTTAAATATAGATTTTATGTTCTATCATTAATGGGGTTTATGTTTTAGAAAATTCCAAATTAGTAAAGTTGTTTTGTCTCAATTTTCATTTTTCCAAACACATTCCAAGAATTTTGAAGACCATGCATTCAAAAATAATATTAAACTTTTATAAAAGAGGTATGTTAATAGAATTTTCGTATAAAAATTATTTTAAAAATTATTATTTATTATCAAATTTTCTTTTACATATTTTCAATGTTTTTATCAAATAAATATATTTTAAATTTTTTTTTCTTTTTTTATATGTTATAAAATTATTTTCAATGAATTGGTTTTTTAAAGTTTTCCATATGTTTTTAAAATATATTCATTGAAAATGGTTTTAAATAATTTTTAAAATTAATTTATAATTATTTACAGAAAAATATTTTCAAAATGTTTTCAATGCATCCTTTATAAGTTTTCAAATAAATTTTCAAAGGAAAAAATTTTCTAAATGTTTTCACGCTTAATTAATATGATTTAGAACAAAAAAGGTTTTCAAAATAAATTTAAAATATAATTTTTAAAATAATATATAATATTTTAATGATTATATTTTTTCTATTATATTTTGTAATTATTTTCCATCTAAGATGACATTCATTGGGGTTACTCATGCACTTCTGGGAAAATGATCCAATTGTTCTATTAATGTCATTTATAAGAATGGTCTAGGATTTTATGGAGTGATGTTTGCGAAACACATTTAACTCCGATGTGTTATATTTTTAGGAATCTCATTATTTTCAGGGGTTCTAATTTTGATTAAATGAAAAATAAACCTATTACTTTTCCACATGTTATGAATTGATTGCATGTTTGTGATAGTCGTTTCATTCCATGGGTTATTATATTATTGTTTGTTATATTATGGCCCATGTTTGTAAAATTTAAATATTATATAAGAAAACCATTATCTATATCCAATTCATTGGTTAATTATTTATATATCATGTGATAATTATGATATTTAAATTGGAGGGCTTGATCTGCTATGGAAGATAGGGAAACGTGATCCACTACGGGATTATTTGTACTCTGATCTTCTATAAGAAGTTGTGGAAAGCCAATCTATAATGGGAAGATGGAGAAGCCTGGTCCAATATGGGAATATGGGGTAAAACTATCCACTATGGGAATATGGGGATACCCAATCCAATATGGGATGATGGGGAAACCCAATCCACAATGCGATGATGGGGAAACATGTTCCCTTATATAGAAAAAATTACGACTATAGATGGTGGTGTGTCAAACCCAATTGGTGTAGTCTGCATTATGTTCCCAAATAGGTTATATCAATGTTTCTTATCTTATAAAAAATTATATTAAATATTTATTTTAATTCTATAATTACATGTCTTATTCTTATATTGTACTTTATTGTATTAGGCTGTTTATTTCTTTATGTTTTGTGTCTGCATAAATTAGTACACTTTTCCCAGATTCATGTTTAGAATCATTGATATATACGGTATGATCTTATAATTTCATTATCATGATATAAAATAACTCTTATATTGTCTATGATTACATATATTCTTGGCTTAACCTTAGTAAGCATCCGAGATCATCACTTTTTACATATCCATTCCCCATGAAAATAAGATTTGTATTATGTATGATGTGTCTATGAAATGTGTTAGTAATGAAGAATCTAGTGGGAGATAATTTTGAACACATATTTACTATTATTTATGTTTCTAGGATTCCAAATTCACTAAACTAATATGGCCTTTGGGTGTTTGTTTTTGTAATGTATTATGTATTTAGCCAAAAATGATGTAATGGTAATATATGGAAATAAGGGTCTCTAAAACATTGGAAATGTGTGAAACATAAGTCTCATGAGAGATATAACATGAAAAGAAACATTAAAAATCATTAATATAAATAAAATCTTTAGATAAATATTTTATAGGGTGGTATATGCACCCCACAAAGAAATAATTTGTGTAATTTCATATGTCTCATTGATGTAAAAGTGAGATTAAAAACCCTTACCTCATGTTCAACATTCTTCATATGTGTACAAAACTAAAATTCAAAACATATATTTTTATTTTAAAAAGATTAATGAAGTATAATAATATATTCAATTGAATATATAATTTAATTATAGTCTATGATCAACAATTTTTTATCAATTAATTGTTAACATCACCTTTTCGGGTAATAATTGCTTCCATTTTTCATGTATATTATTTTTTGGTAATTTTGGTTCATATAATTTGAAGAATATTAAAAAAATTAAAATATATTTTTCATGTTATAAATATAATATATATTCATTGTAATTATATTAAGTGTTATCTATAAATGATAGACAGAGAAAATGGATTACACGGTTCATGGAGATGGTAGAGCATACATAAACATGAATTATTTTACCATTTCTGTGGAAAATGGAATGAAATGTAAATTAATATTAATTAAACTTTAAATAATATTTATTCTGTTATATATAAAATTTATAGTAATAAAATCTATCATTAGTACCAAACAAGAAAAAAATAATATTATAACATTTCGCATCACTATGTGGATGTATTAGTCCATACATATGCACAATTGATGTTATTTTCTTATAATGAATTGTAAGGTACAATTTTATATGTGATATTATATTTATATATTTATGAATATATAATAAATATCATATATATTAATTTAAAATTGCTATACTACATTCCATTTTTGTATAAGGGAAAAAATGAATCACATCTATTTGCAAGGATGTAGTTCGTTGTATACATGAGTGTTCTTAGCATATCCCTCATTGAATAGAAAGTATGAACGTATATGGGATATCATAATTTTGGAAGTATAATACTTATATGAATATAATATAAATATTCTTATTCCAATTTAATACATATACACGAATGGATATTATTGAAAATGAATATAATATATTCGTGAGGTGGTATTCTGTCATTATATAGATTAATGGTTTCATTTCCAATTAAATATAGTGGAGATAGGCAGGGGTTATTAAATTAACATAATAAAATATATTTTTATATGGTATACTAGTTCTATTATATTTTCATAGTTTAGGATTATTATATAGAGTTATAAGAACATGTAAACTAAAATTGCATTGTTAACACCACAATAAAATCTTTAGGAAATGTCATTAGGATTAACCTAATGCATTTATGTAATGGATTTATAGTCCAAAAAAAGGATTTTATAATGTGGGGATTGGTTTATATAAGGGAATCAATAATTTATTTTCCAAAAAAAGTTTTTTTATTTGTGAATATAAGAGGAGACTGGGTTACCTTTTTATGTAGAGTAAATGATATTAATGTAAATTTTTATGAGATAATTTGATAATAATGTTTTAGTCATGAAAAATGGCTCAAAATGAGACATTATATATAAATATAAGTGAAAATTTATGACTATGTCTATAAAAGGAGTGTTATATATGTTTTGTTTTATTTTTAACTTTTATCATCGTAGTTTATCCACTAGGTAAATACAATTTCAACTTAACCTCAATAATTATTTTTTACTCTTTTCAAAATAAATTATGGTAAAAAAATGTTAAAACTATTAGATAATATTAAATATAAATATTAAAAAAATGAAATAGTTTTTCCCAATTTAAATTCTCTTAATTTGATGAATTAGAAATTAAATTAAACTGTATATTTGACTGAAGAGTAGTTCTCCTATGAGAAAATTAATATAACTATGGAATGTTTTAATCTAAAAATATAATATGAAAATTATTAAATTAAAATAAATATTTTAAAATGTAATATATTTTATCATATTTTACATTAAAAATTATTTACAATATATATTATACTTGTAAATAATATAAAAAATAATTCAATTTTTAATGAAAATATGTATTTATCGCAATTTATCAAATAAATATTCATTTTCATAAAAGATTCATAAATTAATAAAATGATAACATTGATATGTACGTTTAAAAAATGAATTATATTCTATTAAATATATTATCTTAAATATTTAAATTCTAATTTTAAATTATTTTCACAAATCAAAATAAAACGGCCTTTTAAAAAAATTATTTTTTCCCAGTAAATTTTTTTATTAATTTCTAATGCATATTATTTTATTTATTATCCATAGACAACCATATTATTTAGATTACACATGTATGAAAAATGTAATTTTAAAAATATATTTACCACTATTGATACACATCAATATAAAAACTATGGTATAAGGATTATTTTTTAATAATAACTTCTAAATAGAGTATTACATTTCATTCAAACCCATTATTTCGTGCATTCCAAGATAAAGAATAGATTGAATTTATTTAATGTCAAATATACAATATTGTATTATAGTGTCAAATTATCTTATAAAATTTGTGTTATATAACATATATGTTATTTAACAGGATGTTCCACTTTTAATATATTGGATTTTTGTAAGAATGCATTGTATATGGATATATTTTTCCCTAAATAAGTAAATAGTGAAAATAAAAATTTTTGAATATGAAAAAATATAGAGAATGTTCCTTAGAGAAAAATAATAATTTCATATATGGTGAATCATTTTTTTATCTAACTATATTAATACTTTATTATAATATATACTATACATGTTACGCTATAAGAAAAACATCATCAACATTGTATAATAATGTAATGTGGAATAATCCATGACCATCAAAAATAAAAAATTCATCAAAACCAATCACATAAATATTCAACTATATATTTCAAAATATATGATAATATATGAAAACAATATATTCAGATGGTATTTAATGATATAATTTCTTTGTCAAATGGAAGATAATTGGTGGATTTGACATTAATAATATTACATTATAATCATAAACATCCAGTTAAAATCATTGAGAAGGATCATATGGGGGATCTATGAGAGTTAAATTTCAATTTATCAAAACAATTTAATCTCTTCCATTATATAAACTAACATATTTCTATTAATAATTAAGAATATAATTTATTGACTACTAAATGTGTGCATTTAGAATATATGAATTTATTTGGATCAAACAAAATGATATGTTTCGAAGTGAAATATTATGTTCTTATCTTATGTAATGGATTATTTATATTCATTATTTTTATAATTTTTTAAAAACATTTTTGGGTCTCTTTTTTTAGAAATAGATCTTATTAATATTTAATAACTATTTATAATATTTATTATCACTATAGATCATTTTGGAGGATTTCAATGACAAGATTTTATTACTAATGTTTTGAGAAATAATATATAAATTTATTCAACCATAATAAATTCATAACATTACAGTGAATATTATTGGGTGAATATAGTCATTAAAGGGGTTTCTTATATTACAAAAAGAAAATAACATCATTCAAAAAATTTTAGTGTTTAGGTTGTGGCATTATCAATTTATAAAATAAATAAATTTTTTACTTTAACATAATGTAAATAAAAAATTTCTGGGTAATGGAATGATAAGATTCATAATATTGGTAAAATTTATGACTTTTTATAGAAGGATTTTTTCTTAAATAAAAAGGATACTATTAAAATATTTAATCCAATAAAATATGAAAGAATATTGGTAGAATAATAAATAATAATATAGACTGTATTTTCATTTTCTTAAAGAAATATTCCACTGTGGAAAAATTTATTGTGATATTTGATAAGATCAACTCTATCGAAAAACCATTTTTAGGACAACTGGATATGATAAATATTATGATATAATTCAAAAGTATAATCATGAGTAATAAAAAATGATAAATTTTTAACATGAGCAACTGAAATGAAACCAATATTTGAAGGAGTTGAATTACGATGATGAAATGTTTTCTATTACTACAATATTTATTTGAATCCTACCAATATTTTAAAAGAAACTACTAGAATATATAATAAACAATAACACAACCTCATATACAAAATATTGAAACAAAATGTGTTGGAACATTGATATTATACCTTTTCACCTTTATTATGCTATATCTAATGAGAATATTTCAAAAATGTACTGATATAATAAATAGTAACAACTAAACTAGTTATGGTTTCTAATTATTAAGAGATGATCACTACTCTAATGTGGTTAGTGAAATATTCCCCTAATTCACACAATTCTTTAAAACATAGATGAAAATGACAAAAAAGTATTACACATAGGTTATTCAAATAATTAAAATTAATAATTAAATGGAATTAGATGAAAACAGGTGTTCTGTGATTTGATATAAAATTATTGATAAATATCAAACATCTCTTTTCAAAAAAGTTATTAAATAAAGTAATAGATTATCTCTATCTCAAATTTGAAATTTTCTTTAATATTTTTATGATATATTTTCCCTATTTATATAGCTTACATAAACAATAAAATCATTCAATCCCATATTGAAATTTTTTTAAATTTCATATTAAAATTCATTTTCCTAACTATTACTATATTATTCAACATTAAACACATACATTCCATGTTCCATGAAAATTAATCAAAATTGAAATCCATTTAAAATGTATAATATCAAGTGAAGATTTTTTGTTACTCAAACAAATTTATCTTTTAGTATATCAAATTTAAATTTGAATTTAATAAAAAACACATAAAAAGGTAAGACAATGTACTAGGATGATACAATTACCCCATTGGTATAATAAAACGATCAAAACCTTTTTAGAGTGGTTTGTTAATTAATAACATAATCACTTTAAGCACAACCAAACAAGAAAAACATAGAAATATATTGTCTTAAATGTTCTTTTTGATATAATATATCATATAGAAACCATGAATTGTGAAATCATATGTGATTCTTTATCATTAGATAACAAAATTATTATATCCAAGCTAGTTACTTCATGAAAGAGAGCTGAATTTTCAACAAATAGAGCCATGACAATATAACTGTTCTGCATCATTATTGTGTTGTCTCCCCAAAAATTCATACATTGTCCTATGTTAGAAATTACATTAAATAGACATACATTCTCATCCCATCGTTCAATATTCATTTTCTCCATTTGTTTGGTGATAAAAATTGTTAGGTCTTAACGGTAATTCTACATTACATGAACATACTCAAACATCATAAAAATGTCAACAACAAAACAGCTGAATTTACCAAATCCAATAGAAAATGAATGTAACATTACAAACATTAGTTGAAATATTATCCCCATTTTATATATTCTGCACATTCCATTATCAATTCTTATATAAATATATAACACACAATTCCATTATATTATACAAATCATTTATTCCCCCTAAAACTATAATCAACATTATATGACCATATATACATTTAATTATAAATTTTAGAGGCCTTAATTTATATATTTTATCATGTCATGGTGTCCATAAAAACGATCCCTTTGGAATATATTTCATGAATCACTAACCCAAAGGTTATAATTTTCACTACTTTTAGTAATGTATTTTTATTGTAACATAGTGAAGAGTCATTAAAAAAGTAACGAATCATATATGATTTAAATATTATTATATGAAACAATGGAATATAATGACTTCTATAGTTTTGTTTTGATTTTTATATCCCCCTTCTTAACATTACAACTACATTTAGAATGACACATCCTAATTTTACATTATTGAATCCCCAAATATAGATTTCTTTTTATGATTACACATTAACTATTTTTCTTCGTGGATTCATACTATCAATAAAATAAAAATGACTACGAGACACAAAATATAAAATATTATAAAATTCTATACCAATAAATAATTTTTTAACCTTCTTAAATAGAGGGAGATAGTTTAATTTTAATTTTCAAAAGATTCATCATTAGAACATGAGTAGACATAGGAAATATAAAGATAACACCTGAATAATTTTCAATACTAGTGTAGTCAAATTTATAATAACATATTCAAAATTTTATTTTACAACTGGGTAAAGAATTTCAATACGATTTGTGGGGGAATATTGTATCAGGTTTCATTATAACATGATAACACTCATGTTTTTACACTATATCATCATGGGTTTTCACACCACTTTTCCAATATCTTCAACTAACAATTCATTTATATTAATTGAGTTAATGCTATGGGTATTGAGATAAAATCTTCCTCTACTATAGACAAAGATATAATGTCATTATTTTTACTCATCCAATGAGTACATTTAATTTTAATAAATATTTATCAATTAATATGGATTTACAATCCAAAATATTGACTTCCCAACCATAATTTTATAAATCCATAAAATTTTTTTCCTCTTTCATTAAATATATTTCCATAATTTAGTGTTCAATAATTTACTCTACTATTCACATTATAATTTCAATATATTATTAATTTAAACAATTATGAAAATGTGCTACTAGTGTTATATTAAAATAGATATATTTACATATTTATATGTGGTATATTTGAATTTGAATAATGAATATGTACAGTGTTTAGTCCACCATTTTATGGTTTTTGTTATTACCATGTGTTGGTCAAACAGTAATTGGATTCGTAACAAGATTCGAGTCATCTATTATAATCTTCTATTTATATCTCCCTTGTATACTTTACTGATGAGATGAATGTTAACCCATCAATTTGTTTCACTTACAGTAATTGAGTGTATTTTATTTCTCAGTTAATTTATATCTTTAATAATAATTGAAATTAATTAGAATATTTGTAAATAGAATTCAACTTCATTCCAATAAAGATGACATCGTTAATAAAATCCTTTATCAAGATCTAAGATTTATTCAAAACATTTTTTTAGATATTTTCATCATTCCCAACTACTTTAAAATAAATATTTATTAAATATGTTTCCAACCATGTAAACCATGAAATAGGTTCTTACATCAAACCATATATATAACTTTCCAACCTAAAATCATATCTACAATAAAATATGATATGAAAGACAATTGATTCTTTTATATAGAACATAATTTTTTAGAAATCCATTTAATAAATTATTATTCATATCCATTTGATGGACATCAAATACTCTATGAACATCCATGACTATGATAAATAAAAAATATTCAAACAATTCGATTAATGAAAATTTCTCCTTTAGTTAAATATATTAATTTAATAATTTTGTTTATATAATAACCATTCTTTGTTTTAGACCACTTTCAAAAGTTTATAAAAAAAATTTAATTATTCATTTGATTAAAATAACTTTATAATGTTTCCTTATATCTATATACTCTTATTTCTCATCCTTTTCAATTTTTTCTATAACAAAATTCTTGGATTCACTCATGGAACATCTTTATCTACCCTTCTAAATTTTTCTAGTTCCGTCTATGACAATAGTATCGAATTCTATGTAATTATCATCCTTTGAGTTTATACTATAATATATTTGTCTCCAATAATGTTTTTATAGTCATCTATAATCATTATCCTTTATTATTACAATATTTAATTTATTCAAAAAGAACACATGTCTTCTAACTCTAATTCAGAATCATAAATAATAGATTGTATTTTCCAATTTCTAAAATTTATATCTTTACTTTCTCCTTCCTCGTTATGTAATACACTCCTTTTCTTAACTAATAAATATTAGGATTGAGTATTGATGATAATCTATACCACCTACATCGTATAGTGGTTAGAGAATATAATCTATGTCAATAATGTTTTATCATTTTTTTTATACATGAAATTCCTTATTTCCACAAATCCATTATGTTTAGTTTTCATTATCAAATAAATTATCATATTCATTCCATGTATCTATAATTAATTTTCCACATCAATTATTCTGTATAAAGTTACATTGATTCATAATTCAATATTTATTCTTCTGCTTATATCAATGCCCACACATACTCAAAATCATTTAATGTTCTTTAACAAGTCATTATTATAATACATAAATGTACAACTTTGTATCCAACATAATTCATTCAAATTCAGATAAAATATCTTTCTCCTTGCTTTATGATTTGATTAATTAGAAAATATACATATTTGTCGACTAAATCCATTAGATTTTAATATAATCATCACTATGTTTCCGTTAAAAAATCCATCACATAATATTAATATATTTCTCTTAATGATAATTATATCCACTATTACCATTAATTTTTGAAATATTTTAAATACATCACGGATAGATATGTCCTTGTCTCTAATAATGCAATTTTTTTAACTTTAATAGTTATATGATATGTGTTCCGCATTATATCTACTAGATTTAATTTTTATTTATTTTTGTATCATGGTATTATTATATTAATATGATTTCTAGTTTAAAATAACTTCTAATAGACTGTCGCATAGCTGGATCATGATAAAAAATTTGTTCTATAGAGTATCAATAGTGATAAAATCAGTATTTTCTACGTGATAGAAACAAAATAATTTTTTCTAGCAAAATTTATCCTTAAATATCCATAAATTCCAAAATATACTATCACAACAATTCATTATTACATATTTTTTAGGATATTTATCACCCGCATCTTATGGGATGAATGAAAATAGTAAATAGTAACTAATTATTGTTCTTTTAATATCTATTGTTTTCATAGAACTTTTTTAATAAATTATATATCTTTGATGTCATGGGTTTTACACTATAATATGAATAAAAATTAATTATATTCTATTTCATGATAATTATTCACTACATGAAACAATATGTTTTCTTCCACTACATGCAAGATAGAGTTTCTATAAAACATCATTTTATTATAATAAATATTTAAGCCAGAATGTTATAACCAATCCTATAAAATTATTAGTTTATATTATAATAAATATTTTTTAAATATAATTCATAATATTTTAAATTAAATAATAATTATTTAGAATAAAAAATGTAGTATTGTGAAATTCAATATATGATTGAAAAATAATATTTTCTCACATGAATTTCTTGTTATTCCATAATGTGAACAATAATAAGGATAAGTTTAATAAAAATTAGAAATTTAATTTTTTCAAACTAAAAATAATTTTTTAATTTTGGAAAGTATAATTTATCTTATGGTTGATTTTATGGATTTTATGGGAAATATCATTTTTGTTTAATAGAAAAAATACAGAATTTTAATTCAAATTTTATTTTTTATTAAATTTATTTATATAGTTAAATTACATTGTCTTTTATCAATTATAATGATATAAATTGAATATAAATTAATCCAATTTATATCATTGGATGCAATTTTTTATTTATATTTGATATCAAAATATTGCAAACATTTAATTTTTTTATAAAACACAATGTTGTGTCCCATTTTTTGTTATTTAATTTCATTTAATTTATTTCATTTAAGTGACTAGATTTTAAAGAAATGGATTCAATATATTGAATTATTATTATTTTTAATTTCTAATTATTTGAAATTATTTTTTGATAGAAAATTTTAGTGAATGGGATTAAAATTAATTACATCTATTAAGGGAAAAAATTAGATTATCAAAAAACATAGTATTAGAAATATAAAACAAAATGATGTAGAAACTTTTCCAAAATACATTGGATGTTATTATTTATACCATAGACTCCATGTTATATGATTGGGATGATTATTAAAGAATTTTTTCATGGGAAGAATATGTGTGTAATTCCATTTATATAAATATTCATGAATGTAATCCTCTACCAATATTAAAAGGAACTCTCATATCCATATTATTAGAAACAGAAAATACATTCTTCTCACCCATAATCTAAGAAAATAATCTCTTAAAATACCTACATTCCACCTTGATTCCTACCTTTGCGTAAAAAATCCTACCAAGTAAATTGTTGGTGCAAATTAGAATGAGTTATCTAAAGTAGACGTAACATCCTTCCCCAAGTTCTATTGTTTCAATTTAATTATCAAAAAACACAATTATTATTATTCCATTAAAGTAAAATAACATTATTATCCTCAATATTTTTATATATTATTATTATATAAATTAAACCTAAACATACACAGACATCAATCTAATCGGAAATGAACTTATAATTCTTGTGTATGGTGAACTACTGCCTCGTGAAAGAATGTTGTTCATTTTTAATTTACAACATCACTGGGATGGAAATTATGTTAGAAAATATATTATTATATTATTTATTTGAAATTTATTATTAATTTATTCTTCTATAACTATTATATTACACATACCATCATTCAATCCATTTTATGATATTATGATAATTTTTTTTGGGTTAGTGTGGAAACTGCCTCCTCGTAGTAATGCGATTCATTCAAACTGTACATGGAATTTATTAAAAATTCATTTAGTAAAATTATATTATATAAATGATAAAATAATTTTTTTTGAATGATATATATATATATATAAATTTCAATTAATTTATTTCATTCAATAGGATAATAAAACATAAAAAATGTTCATGCATAGGCATGACCTACTATCTCAAAGAATGGGGTATTCCATTTCTTCATAATATATTTTATATATAACTATAAATGAATATATAAGGAATATATATGATATTTATTTGGTTTTTTGAATTCTTCAAATAATTAAATCACGATCTATGTAAGGCGATCAAGAATAATATTCCACAATATGTTTAAAGAAGAATGCAGGTATTACCTAAACTAAAACCTTGAAATGGAATTATTTTGTGAGCCACATAAATTCATAATAAAAGAATATTTTTTATTATAAATAATAATATTTGTCTTCAAAATCTTTATAATAACTTATATTTATTATCTTTGATTTTTTTTTACATGTATGATGTTATTCAATACATAAGGAAAGGGATTTTCTGGTATTGCTTTTATTTCTATGAGATTTTAACAGTATTCATCACCAGTTTATTTTGTGTGGTGTATATAATTAACATGGATATATTATATAATTTTTATCATTATGTATGTGGGTATTAACATATCCAAATTGTTATATCCTTTTTATGGGTATTATATTTCAAAAGATTCCAAATCGAAAATGTAGTTTTTTCAAAATTTTCTTTTTTTGGGAAAAATTACATGAATTCGAAAAATAATAATTCCGAAAATGTTTAATTTTTTTAAGAGTGATATTTTAGAAAAATTATAATGGAAGAAGTAAATTTAGTAATCTTTTTTTGTTTTAAAAAAATCCTCTATACTTTTTCAACATCTAATCAAAGAAATGGGTTTTAAATCATTTTCATGATATGATTATAAATTTCTAATGTGTTTTTAATAAAATGGTTTTGAAAACATTATCATGATTTCTTTATTTGTTTTAATCATTTTTTTCAGTTTTTTAAATCATTTTATCTTATTCTTTATATGTATTGATTTTTATTTGTAAAAAATATGGTTTTCAAAAGGTATGATGTATTAAAAATACTTTTTTCAATGAAGAAAGAATATTTTCATCCTAGAATATTTTTAAAATATATTTCAGGATTATTTTTCATATAGTATTACATTATTTATTGTTACTAATGAATTTAGGTTCAATAAATCCAATGTTTCCATTCATATTCATTCAATGAATGGTTAATGTTTTGATGACATGTTATTTATGACACTTTTTTTTTCACAAGATACATTTTTTTTAAACATGTTCTTTAATAACGTGTATTATATTTATGAAAACCTATTCTTTTAATGGTTCATTAATTTGATTAAAAAAATATGAAACAATCACTTTTTCCAAGGTTTAGGTTATGATTACTTTTTTATGACTCCCATTTCATTTAATGGGCTATGATTGTACGGTTAATGATATTGTGGATTATGAATTTAATATTTAAATATGATATGGACGGGACCTATATGCCGTCTAATTCATTGGATTTGTATTATATATCATAACATAATGATGGAATTCAATTCAATATACTTGATCTAGGGAGAAATATGGGGAAACTAGATCCACCACAGGAATATTGGGAAACCCTATCCACTATGAGAAAATAGGAAATCCTAGATAGATATTAGAATATTGTAAATACAAATCGATTATAGGATTATTGGGAAACTGTAACTACTAGGGTAATATGAAGAAACCTAATCCTTACAATGAAATAACTATGTCTTGGGAAGGTCGTTTGTCCCTCCAATTATGTTTATTAGACATGATACCCCTTAATATGTTCTATCAATTCTTCTTGACATAAAGGGAATTATATTACATGTTTATGTGTATGCCAATATTCCATGACTTATTATTATATTGGTATTTCATGTCTTATGATCTTGATATTCTTATAATGAATTTCTTATGTACGGCCAATCTATATACCAAGATATTATTTTATAGTCTGTGATATTCCAGGTGTGATCTCTTAATATTATAGTCATGTTCTCATATCCTTATGCTCAAGAATATTCAAATTTATCTCTCTTGTATACCCTTAATATTCATCTAATCTCACCAATTTTTTTCCATTCCCAAATTATGAAGATATTTATTATGTATGATGTGTCTTATAAAGTCGATATTGATGAAAATTATAGTTGGAGATAATGTTTATCTATAATCAAATTGTGTATATGATTCCATGTATGAAAAGGAAATATACAAATAGATTCTTGGGTTATTTGTCTCTGTAATATATTAACTATTTGGAAAAATGGATGTAATAATAATGTTTGAAGACCAACCATCACTATAATTGGTTTATAAGATAATGATCATGCATATATTTATACTCCAATATGGAAACTATATTATTATCCCTATGTTCCTGCCTAAATAAAAGTCTAATGATAAGAAAAGGAATAAGAAAATTTTCAGAAATTTTTTAAAAGGATTGATTGAGTGGATTCCTTGAAATAAATTCATGTATAGATGCTATAATTGGATTTAGATTAGGAAAAAATGAATATATGAGTAAAAAATCTATCAAAGTGTGTTGGGCCTAAAATGAGAATTACATGGTATATGGAAACATACATTATGACGCATCTGGATTGACACTCTGGTGGGATATGGTTTTACAATAAAAAAAATTCATGAACCATAATGAAGGATTTATAAATCTTATTCCTATGAATAAACTAGGATAAGCCTATTGTGTAATAGATTAATGAAGGTTTCATTAATTTTTAATTATATAATTGGATTTTATTGATTATTTTATTCCTTAATATAAAAAATGTTTCATACTCTCTGATTTTTTGTTTTAGTCAATGGATATAACTTGATGGAACCTTATTAATGGTTATTTCATTATAAAATTCAATGATCTAGTCCATGAGAATAATAATGCTCTTGGGGATTGAATGAAAAATCACATTACTATCCACACTAATCATTCTCATGATATGAATCGTACTGAGTGTCCAAATGAGAATAGGAGGGAGTGAAATTCTATTGATTCCTTCATGAGGCAACATCCACCTTCTTTTAATGGGTATTTTGATCAACATGTTATTGATCACTAGATCAATACCAGTGAAAATATATTCTTTGTTCTCCAGTTTTTAGAGCATGAGAAATTCAATTTTGTTGTTTAACTATTAGAAGGGGAAGAAGACTAGTAGTGAATTATAATACTGAATAAGAAGACACCACAGTTAATAGAACCCATGGGTTTGTACAATTTCAAGAAAATATTCGTTAATAAGTACAATCCCAATGTTATTTACATGAAGATGGACATTCTGTTCCTTGAGTTGAGATAAAGTATTAAAAATCAATATGTTCCTATGAGGAAAATTTCACAATTCATAAGAGGTATTCATTAGGAATTATCATCCAACACTAAATTAATGTTGATTGTTTCTTCTGTGTCTTAAGGTCATGTCACTGAAAAATGTTAACTATAAGAGAGTTATGTATATATAAATATATTCTTTGTTGTCAATTTATTATGGAAATAGAGTTTGTTGTTATGTATCAATCTAATAATTTTATTAAAAAATTATAAATGTATATGAAATTAAAATCTAAAAACAATAGAGAGGAGAAGATGATCCTTCCATTGATATATATATATATAGAAATAAGTATATATGGATTTGTTTTATGGGGTCCAATATGTGTTTTCTGAGAAGAAATAGAGGAAATGGGAAATATTTTTTTGAACTAATGTGAAGAAGTTTTATATTGATATAAATAGTAGAATATATAGATAGAATGAAACTCCCAAACATCATTTCTTTAAATGTAGAACGATATGAATTATGCTATCTAGTTTTACCCTAAAGGGATAACGATGAAGATTGGCATCAAGCACCTCTTAAACTGAGGGATCTGTGTAAATCTCATGTGACCATTATTTTAGAATATTATTGCTATAACAACACAGTGAAAGGTATAGTTACCACATACTCTAGAAATTATAATGTATTATTTGATTCCGGTTTAACCAATTATTTCATATCTAATAGACATTTAAGGGGTATTATGATTCCATAAAAACAATTGTGGAATTAGTAATATAGACAACTAATGGTATAATGATTACATCTAAAGTCTATGATTCCTATTCTGATTATGATTATGAGAATATAGATTATGGAAATCATTTCATTCCTCCCCTAGTCTATTTTTATATCATTATAGGCATAGATTAGATTTTTTTTGTGAATTACCCATTAATTGTCGAGTATAAGATGTTCACTAAAATTTATTTATTTGTTTATTCATTTAAAACCTTACATAATACAAAGGATCAGGGCGGTCTATAATGGTGGAGCTCAAGTGTATTGTTCTCAATTCAATTTCATAATATGTATTTGTCTCAAATGGTTGGGAGAAAATAAACATAGATCATATGCCTATTTTTTAATAATTTGTCGATGTGTTCTCAAAATAGTTTCTTAGACTCACAACAAACCCCTAAGTTGACATATCAATAAAAAATATAAATGATTCATAAAATATTTCAAATACTTCATACATAATGGACCAAGCTTCGTTTCAGGAATTAAGGATGAAACTCAAAGCATACTTTGATAAGGGACCAATACATCCAATTATGTCACCTTTTGTTTCACCAATTCATTTATTGAATAAAATTAAAATCAATGAAACTCGACATTGATTATTTGGATATGTAAAAGATAAAGTTTAAAAGAATGTATCTCTATTCTTTATTGATGACTTGTTTGATGAATTATGTAGAGCTCAATAAATTTCATTGATTGAACATCATTCGGGATTTCCATAATTAAGGTTCAAGAAGGATGATATATTGAAGATGAAATTTTGAACATATTATGGATACTCTCAATATATATTGATTCCTTCTTTTCTTACTAATTCCTCTTTTATATTAATGTATTTTAGGAATAGAGTATTTAGAGAGTACCTTCATTAGTTTTTGGTAGTTTGTATATATTATATAATATTTTATTCAAATAAATTGGTAGATCATGAATACAAATTGAGTATTGTAAAAAATATATTAAGGAAAGATAATCTATATGTAAAACATAAAAATTGCTAACATTTGATAAAAAAGTATTCATTTTAGGTTCACATGATCTCAATAGATGGTATAGCAGAATGTCCATCAATTATAGAGGCTATTACTTGATGTCATTGAACAAAAACGGTGACGAAAACCATAGTTTTCTTATTTTAGAAGAATTTTATTGATGCTTTGTGGTGAATTTATCATGTCTATCTAATCATATTGCCATGTTTACTCAAAATGGTAACATATTCCCCTAGATATATGAATGAGTGGAAAATATCATGAAACCAAAGAGAATTTTACTCAACAAAATATTACATTTATTACCAAATATAGGAGAGGAGTTCATAATCTATATTAATGTATCAATGAAGGTATTATGATTTTTTTTCTTCTACAAAATGATATAGTTATAGCCTATGAATCATGATATTAGAAGATTCGAAATTTAAACTACCAAAATCATGATTCATATACCCTACTATAATCGTCTACATTTATGATATATAGACAATATCATTATGGAGAAAGGTGTGATATATATTATAATCATATAATTATGAAATATTTATTTAAATTGTATGATTTTAAGATTCACAAGATAATATTGTAAGAGATTATAAAGGATTTTTTTTCTCAACACATTACTACCCTATGAAAGTGAATAAGGTGACTGATGCTTTAAATAGAATGGAACATGGAATCTTAAGCATGATTACAATCGAAAATACCCAGCAATTATGTATTTTAAAATGATGGATCTAGAATTCGTTATTGAAGGTGAAAATTGTTATATTTCTAAATTGAATGTTTATCCATTTATCCATGTGAAGATAATAGAGGCAGAAAAGGAAAATGATGAGCTGGAAAAGATGGATTGTGATGCTCTAGTGTTTTATCTTGAATGATATATAATGATATGGTTTATGTATTGTTTATGTGTTCCACACTTTATGGATTTTATGAAGGATTTGTTAGACGAATATCATACATTTTAATTTTCTATTCATCATTGAATAATAAAAATGAATAGAGACATTAAATAATACTACTAGTAGGATGGAATTAATTTGGATATAACTATGTTTTTATAAAGGTTCATTTTATTCCAACATGTAAATGAAGAATGAAAAAATTCTATAGGGATTTTGCATCCACTACACCTACCATAATTGAAATGGGATAACATCCCTAAGGATTTTTTCATTGAAATACCCTTCAACTCTAAAGGGTTTAATGATATATGGGTGTTATTCCATCACCTTACAAAGTAATCACACTTCATCACTATCAGAGAATAATTATCTTCAGATCCACATTCCATGATATATAAAAAGAAATTTGAAAGGTTATACGAAGTAAAACATTCTAATATTTCTAATTGGAATCCATGTTTTATCTAAATGATTTGGATATGTATTTAGAAATCACATGATAAAAAATTTAGTTTCATCACTACAGATCATTATCAGATGAATATTACGAATAAAAAATAATAAAAATTCTAGAGGACATAATGACACCTTTTTCGGTGGTTTTCAAAGGTGGTTGGGATCAACGCCTTCCTCTTGTAGATTTTTCATAAAAAATAATTCACTGATGATTTTAGATGGATCCTTATGAAGGCCTCTATGGGAATACATCTAGATATCCAACATGATCATATGATGTGATAGAATGAAATCCATTGGGACCTAATATTGTTGAATAAATTGTTGTGAAGGTTAGAACCATTCATTTTCATATCAAGGGAGCACAAAGACGACATTATATTTATTCTATTAACTGTCAACATGATCATTAATTTAAATTTTTTAGTTATGGGTTTAAATGAATCTTCCAAAATAGTGAGGTTATGATGTTCGGGAAGAATGAAATACTCAACCCTTATCATATTAGTTCTATTGATATTCTTGATCATATCAACACTGTAGCCTATAATTTTGAGGTTCCTACAAATATCGATGAATTCCATAATGTGTTTCAGGTATCTCTCGTGTGGATGTATATACATGAACATTCAAATGTTCTGAATATTGAGGTTATACCGATTCATCATAAATTTCCTTATGGGGAATATGAATTTAAAATTCCTAATCTCACTGAGGCTGTTTTATGATATAATAATACTCACATTGTCAATGTTCTGTTGAGAAATCACCAATCATAGAAGCAATTCGAATAATCTAAGATATGGTGAGGCATAAATATCCTCTATTTTTTGAATCCAAATGATGAATTTTGATGGTTTAATTCCTTTTAATAGGGGAGTAATGTAACACCTTGTGTTTTTAAGATCATTTTTTCAAATAAATTATTTTTTCATTGATATCATGCATTTCTTGATACAGTAACTCAGAGATTTATTATATGTTACACCAATATAATCCTGTGATGTAGGCAACACTCAATTGTCTTGTGTTACATGAAACACAAAGTTTCTATTGATAATCAATTTATTATTATATTTATTAAAATGATATTGTTATAAGCTAGCTGTTAAACATTGTAATATTAAAAGTAATAATTACGTTCGAAATAACACTAATAATCATTTTATATAAACAAAACATATTGATAATAAATCATGTAATATAGATAAATCCAATATATGATTAAAAATACTATTTTCTTAATTGACATTATTTTTATGTCCTTATGTGGAAAATAATAAAATTAATCATAGACATTTTCAAAAATTGAATTATACTAAATATAAATCATTTTTAAATTAAGAATGAAACATTTTGCAAAAAACTGTCATTTTGAAGTTCAATAAACATCATATCATTAATTTTTTCTGAAATTTTTATTAAATTAGGTTTCAAACCTCCATCAGGTAAAATGTTATAATTAATACAATTTTTAGAAATAAAAACCTTGGAAAAATATTTTACATTTCATTTAGAATTTTCAACCAAAGTAATATAACCTCCATTAAATCTATTTAAAGATATAAATAATGATATAACTCCAGTCATATTTCATCATCAACCACTGTCTATGTACCAAACATTGATTTGGAATCCTCCAAAAAAATCTCCTGCAAAAAAAATTAATATTGTTTTTGTAGACAAGACTGTTATGGATCAATGGGATTATCATGTGAATTATTAGGAACCCCATATCATTTCTCTCAGTTTTTTGGTAATATAGAAGATAATGTTTTAGAAATTAAATCCATATGCTGCTTGAGATATTATGGAAATCTAAATGTGATTCTATTTTAATGAAATCCTTTTAATTTAAATTTAATTTATTTATCATTAGATGTACTTCCATTAGTTCTCAAGAAAAATAAATACATACACATTTTGGATTAATTATTATCAAAACCAAGATTGGATATTTTTTTTATTTTATTGAAACTACAAATTTCAACACTTTTTTATCTACCTTGATCGAAAGTGGATTAATTAAAATTTAAACAAAAAATTTAATTTAGGATTTATTAATTCAATTTAATGATTTTATAAATATTAAATAATTATAATTCATGATAATTTTAAATGAATTATATTTTTTTATTTATTTTTACATTTATCCATAGTTATTGTTTTTCATCATAAGAAAATTCCAGATATTTGTGTTATTTTTATAAGTCTCAGAGGGAATATTTCTATAATTATTCAATTTTTTTATGAACATCCCCATGTTGACTATTAAAATTATTATATAAAATTTTTACCCTTACAACATTAATATATATCAATTCATCATATTTTGAATGTTTCTCTACAATATGATTTCATAATCAAATTCAGAAGAATATTTAAAAAAATGAGCCACTCACATGATTTGTAGGAAGATAGTTTTTGACTCGGGTATGGATCCCTTTAAATTTGATATTTTTATTTATTTTGGAAAAAATATATATTTCTAATGGGAACAAGGGTTTCGTGGGGTTGTAGTGGGATTGTTTAAAGCCTAGAACCCAACTTTTGAGGGGAATAGGTAGGCTGGATAGTTAATTGAAATATTTTGGGGAAGGCTACATATTTAATTATGAGAATTTGGGAATGATAATGGGTAAGAACAAGGATTATGATTTTATCAAACCATTCTCTATGTAAGAACCCAGATCTTCATTTCAGGTATGTTTTTCTATTTTCTATAGTTTTTGAGAAAAGGGGAGATTCTGGAAAATTTTAAAGTCCATGCCGTATACTTTATGAGTACACACCGTGCACTCCCTTGCTGTGCCAGGCCATGTGATGGCCATGCTTGGGATAAACACATGGTGTGTAGAGGTAATGTGGTGGCCGCTTAAAGCAGAGTATGGAAAAACAGAGTACATGTCGGGTACTCCAGAAGTACACACCATATATTTTCTTTTTTTCATTAAATGGAATGGGGTCGCTCCTGAATGACAGAACACACTCCTTCTTCAGGTTCTTTGTCCGAGAGCGACTCGTACAACTATGATTCTTCTTCGGATTCTCGATCCTCCATCTGATCTCATTATCAGCTGCCTTTGATTGCGTTGGAACTGTAGCGGTAAGTTCTTCCTTCTCCTAGAGCCTTGTTGTTCAATTCCTCTTATCTCTCATGATATTCTGGGTTGAAGGTTTTTGACATTTTCTCAGATCCTAGATGTTCTAAGGAGAATTAGTCATGATGGTTCATGTATATTGTTCTCCTAGCATCGAGGTAGGTATTTTGTGCCTTTCTGTGGGAAGTCTGTGAGTATTTTGTGAAAATTACACCAATACCCTTGAACGGGGTATTGTGTGTTTCCCGTTTTTCCCTTGTGGTTTGCGTTTTGTTTTGATATGCCTGTGTAGAGGTCATTGATTGTGAATAGGGTAAATTCTACTATGCTATGGATGTTTTTCCATGCTTGTTTGCTTGTTTGGCGTTTTCTGGATTCCATTCCTAGTTGTCGGATAGTGGAATGGTTATACAATTATGTTGATGTGCCATAGAATGATAGCCAAGTAGTTCTTGAGGTACACGCGCTTTGCATGTTTGTTTTACATAGGGCTATGAGAACCTAGTGTAGTGGACCATATAGAGAATGGACGTAATAACTTCTCGAGATTGTCTTTAATTTATGATGCGAGACCATATGGGGAATTGACATTGAGTGCTTCCTCAGAGAGTCTGTAGATCCTCGATGTGGGACATAGGTGGAATAGATGTCGAGTGCTTCCCTAGAGATCCTTTAGTACGACACAAGACTATAGTGGGAATGGACAGTGAGTGCTTTCTCAGAGAGTCTATTATTATTTTCTTTAGAGGAACTAGAGGGGTGAGACTGTGTGTGCCTCCCAGAGGGTTCCTAGTACTTGTACGTTGAAACATAGGGGTTAAGTTGTGAGAACTACCCAGATGATGCCTTTTTTCTACGTTATTGAGTGATTGTTTCTTGTTTATAGAATTATATTCTAGAAACTATGGTTTGTTACTACTTTGTATTATCCTGTTTACTGCTCACTGTTTACTACTTAATGTACTTTTCCTACCATATATTCACTGACTGTTAGGCATAGATCTTTGGGTGGTTGATTATTAGGAATTTTCTCACACCCAATTTGTGTCATTTTTTTGGGCCCAAATAGATTATGTTCTTGCAGGTATAGATAAGGGAAAGTTCCCTTCTACTTCAGGTTCTATATTGCACTAGAGCTAGAGAGCATGGGACCAAGCCGATGCTTGTGATGCTGAAGAGTTTCTCATCTGTTTTTCTTTTATAATTTCTCTTTGTACTGTATTCAGCATTGTGACATGTTTTAGTATTTTCCTAGAAATATATGTATCATGAATCATTTACATATATTTATGCTCCAGTTGTTTATTTTTCAGTCTTCCACTATTTATTGTTTAATCTTTTATGTATGTCATATGCATCCTCTAGTTTTGTTATTTGTTTTTCCTCTTATGTTTTGTACTCTGCAAATGAGCGCATAGTTTCCCCGCTATCACACCCAAGGCCCTCACTTCTAGTCGGAAGCCTCTGGCATTTGGGGATATGCGATTGAGGCCATGTGACCAACCGAGTACGGGGCGCCTCTAGGTGGCTTCTGGAACCAGGACGTTACAAAGTGGTATCAGAGGGTTTCTTATCTTTTGGTTTACTATTTGGAGACTTTAACCAGGGATACGATGGATTTGGTACATGGTATTAAGTTGTGCTTAGGAGTATCTAACCCGTGTGCAGGGAAAAGTCGTACTACCATGATTATTGCAGTTTTCTTGTTATGTAATTTACAGTTGATATGATTTCACCTAGAGTAATTCACAAGCCTTCTGTTTTTATTGGTGTTGATATTGTGGTTCTATTTCTGTCACAACCCGATGAGATGAGGATATGCCATCTCATTCATCATATAGGCACTTGTTATAACAAAATTGCCATGCATTTTTGACATGAAATGTAGTGTGCCTTAGCAATTTCATGTTGTTGTGATAGACATTGCGTAGATTATGCACGCTTTTGTGATAGATGCTTTGATAGAATCTATTCTGTTTGATAGTGATTTTTTTTTGTTTTGTAATTTTCTTAAATGAAGGCCAAATTTGATTTTTTGAGGTGTTATGGGCCCTCCTGAATTAGAAATTGGTGAATCATCGACCTGCTTTTCCTTGTATATGACTGTATTGGATGCCATGATTTTATTCTTGGGGAGTATGGTCCCTCATGGATCAGGATTTGGCACCTCCTTGCACATTTGTTAGTATTTTTTAGGCTTTGGTGTAGTTTCAGAGCTACTGCCCAAGAAAAACCAGAATACACGGTGTGTACTTTGAATATACACGTCATGTAGTTTCAGACTGTGTCACTGACTGTGTGTGTGCAGGAATACGGTGTTGTAGAAATTTCTTTAGGAACACGCCATGAATGGAAGGTGCATGTCATGTAGTATAGAGTCAGGTACCCGACCGTGTCACTAATAACACGGGTCGGGGAAGCTCGAGTAGAACACGCCGTGTTTTGTAAGAACACACCGTGTATCCTTGTCCTCAGTACTCAGTCGTGCCACGAACAACACAGAATAGTGTTTTTTCCTTCTATACACATCATGTTTGTTTGGAATAAGCCGTGTAAGGGTCAGCTGTGTACTTGGCAGCGTCGCCAATAACACGGGTCGAGAAAATCTTCAAGTACACGCCGTGTTTGTTCGGAACACGTCGTGTAGTCTCAGCTGTGTAACCGGCCGTGTAACAAACAAAATGGGTCATTGAAACCTTATCTAATACAATCCATGTCCATAGGTAACACGCTTTGTAGTCTCATTTTAAGAAGACCATGTGGGTTAGCCACGCAAGGAGACATGGGCAAGGGAATATAGTTAAGTACATGCCTCGTAGAGTTTACATACACAGTGTAGTCATGATTTGTAATCTTGAGTGCTTCCTTCTCATGCTTCCATTTTTTACTCCATAGTTATCTGTATGTATTTTCCTGATCTAAGGTATGCTTTTGATATTTTAGAGCTATGCCGCTGAGACATCCTCCGGTTGTACATCAATTTTCAGGCAGTGATCAGATGCCAGATATGGCTGATGAGGGACTTCTTGTCGATCCTCCAGTCGGTTCAGCCTTGGCATCGGCTTTCATACAGGTTGCAGGCACTGACGCGCAATTCAGGGAAGGATTTGTGAGGATGATGCATACCATTTAGGGAGCACCACATCCTACCACGTCTATGGAAGACTTGACGCTGGTTTTCCAACAGCAGCATCCTCATAGTTTCATGGGGGATGGAGGACCACAAGATGTAGATTCATGGCTGGAATCCATGCTAACTATTTTAGAGAATCTTGATACACCTCCATGATGTGGTGGGACATGATTCCACAGGCGGGTCATCAGCAGGTTATGGCTTCAGAGGAGTTTCAGCGCGTGTTCTACAACTACTTCTACCAAGAGACCCTAAGGGCCGATCGAGCCCAGGAGTTAATGAGTATAGAGTAGGTTACTCTTTCTGTCTTGGATTATTCATCTTGTTTCAATGAGATACAGCATTTCACACCCCTTCTGGATGAAAGTGGGGTGTTATTGGGAAGGAATTTTGAGTATGGTCTCAGGCGGGAGATCCACTCGTAGGTGAATCTCTTCCAGCTGAATTCCATTACTTCCATCGTCAACCAGGCGCTAATTACTGAGCGTAATTTGAGAGACTACAGAGCTGCGAGCCAGGCTGTTCTTCTTCCAGAGATAGTGTTCCCCCAGATGATAGTAGGAAGTTCCCCCAGAAGTCTACTCGCGGTGATCCGAGGACACAAGATACATCTTCAGGTAGCCATGTCGTATGCTACCAGTGTGGAAGGACAGGGCACAGGAGGCCGTAGTGCCAGATAGACCTAGTGGAGTGCCGATCTTGCAGTAAGATGGGTCACCATCAGCATTTATTTCAGGCTTTCTCACCAGTAGTTGGTGACAGGTGTTCTTCCATGACTCCTTATTCGGAGCAGCACCACCAGTGTCTCATCAGTCAGTGAACTGGAGTTCTTGCGGCCATTCAGGCCGAGGTGGAGGTCATGGCCAGGGTGGTTAGTCGATGGTCTATCAGTGACAGCAGGGCGGATCAGCTCAGAGTAGTCAGGCAGGGCCACAGAGCCGTGGTATAGGTCATGCCATTTCATTAGAGCAGACCCAACAAGAGAAGTATCCCGGACCTTTTACCGTTCGAGGTAAGATTTTAGCAACCTCAGTTTTATCTTCAACTCTTTTCGATACTGGGTCTATGCATAGTTTTATCTATGTTGCTATTGTGGAGAGCCTTGGGCTCTGTATGCTTTCTTCTGCTGACTTGTTAACACTGGACACACATTTGGGTAAGAAGACATAAAGTGTATCTTAGTGTAGAGAGTTCCCTCTCGAGGTTTTAGGGTATCGTTTCATGTGGGATCTCTATTTCTTAGAGATGACAGGCTACGATGTCATTCTCGGTATGTACTGGTTGGTTCCCTTCTAGGAATTCATCGACTGTTATCACCATAGGGTGTGTTTCATTTCACTAGAGGGTGAATCTTTTCTTCATATAGGCGAATGGAATGTTAAGGTGAGTCGAGAAGGACTCGAGCATCATGGGCTAGGAAGGGTGACGGCCCATATTGCTAGTCTTTATATAGATGACCAGGGGACTTCACAATTGGACATTCCCCCAGTGGTGGATCATTTCATGAATGTCTTTCCCTAGGAATTTTTAGGTTTTCATCTAGAGCGTGAGGTGGACTTATCTATTGAGCTCGTGCCAGGAGAAGCACCAGTATCCATTCCTCCATATAGGATAGCTAAACCTGAGTTGAAGGAGCTCAAGAAGTAGTGGGAGGAGTTGCAGACAAAGGGTTTCATCCTTCCCAGTACTTCTCCTTGGGGTTCGCCTGTACTATTTGCGAAGAAGGAAGATGGTACCCTTAGGCTCTCTGTGTATTATCATAATCTAAACCAGTTGACGGTCAAGAACCAATATCCCTTACCGAGGATCGATGACCTATTTGATCTGCTTCGAGGATCCCAGGTGTTCTCAAAGATCGTTTGAGGTCCAGTTATCATAATTTGTACGTTAGACCATTAGATATATCTCTGACAGCCTTCAGTAGTAGGTATGGTCTCTACGAGATATACGGTTATGCCATTCGGTCTCACGAATGCACCAGTGGATTCATGGCCCTGATGATCTGAGTGTTCCATCCTTACATGGATTCTTTCATCTTGGTCTTTGTGGACGATATCTTGGTGTACTCTCACACTCGAAATGACCATGCTAACCATCATGAGATTGTTATTAGTACACTGAGAGAGCATCAGATTTATGCTAAAATCTGGAAGTGAAACTTTTTGATGGATCAGATTAATTTCATGGGCCACGTCATCTCGGAGGTATGAGTTTTCATGGACCCAGAGAATGTGTGGGAAGTAGTTTCCTGGGATAATCCGATGTACTTTTTTGAGGTACAGAGTTTCCTAGGGATAGCTGGATACTACAAAATATTCATTCAAGACTTTTCATACTTAGAAGCACCATTGAAAGTTCTGAACAAGAAGGGGGAAAAGTTCTTATGGTTAGATTCTTGTGAGTCAGCCTTTCTGGAGCTGAAATGAAGGTTGACGTCAGTAATGATACTAGTATTTCCAGAGCAAGGCAAGCACTATACAGTTTATTGTGATGCTTTAGGTATCAGTCTGGGCGCTGTGCTTATGCATGACGATGGAGTCGTTGCATACGGGTCATAGCAGTTGAGGCCACATGAGAGGAAATACCCGACGCATGAACTGGAGTGGACAGGTGTTGTTCATGCCTTACACTATTGGAGACATTATCTTCTGGGAGATCGCATTGTGGTTTTCACCGACCATAAGAGTCTCAAGTACATATTCACTCATCATGATCTGAATATGAGACAATACAGGTGGGTTGAGTATCTTCAGTCCTTTGATTTCGAGCAAGCCTATATGTCGAGAAAGGGAAACACAGTGGAAGATTCGTGGAGCATAAGAACTCAGATTCAGGAACTTCAGGAGGCCAACAGTGATTGGAAGCTTATGGCTCTGTTCTCTGAGATGCATCTGGAGGTGCATGACAGATAGGGACAGACATTCCTATCCTCTATATGTGTTACCTCTACACTTATTGATCGGGTATGGATGAGGAAGCTATCAGACTCAGAAGGCTTAGTCTTGTGGGAGAGTGTGTCTGGAGAGGACCCTCTTCTTGGATAGACAGTGGGAGAGGATGAGATCTTGCGTTTCTAGGGACGTGTATGGGTTTCAACAGACATACGCGAGCACCTGATGTGAGAATTTCATTCCTCATTTTGGGCAGTTCATCCTGGCATCACCAAGATGTATCAAGATCATTATCTCCAGTACTGGTGGCCAGGTATGAAGAGAGATGTTGCTGGTTTCATCTTGAGGTGTTCTATTTGTCATCAGGTGGAGGAGTAGCATCATCCACTTGTAGGCATCTTAAAATAGTTACCCATTCTGGAGTGGAATTGGAACGACGTTGCGATGGACTTCGTGACTGGATTGTCAAGGTCGCCTCGGGGGAACGATATTGTTTGGGTTGTCGTAGACAGTCTTACGAAGGATGATCCCTTCTTTCAGATCAAGGAGACCTTTAGTGTTGATGATATGGGATGACTATACATCTGAGAGATTGTACATCTGCATAGAGTTCCACGCTCCATTGTTTCAGACAGGGAACCACGCTTTACTTCTCGGTTCTTGTAGGGGCTTCAGAAGGCTTTGGGTACACAGGTACTTTTGATTACAACATACCACCCCTAGATAGATAGTCAGTTCGAGCGTATGACATAGGTGATTTAGGATATTATCCAAGCTTTAATTCTAGAATTTGGCAGTTCTTGGGAGAAGCATACCCCTCTTGTGGAGTTCACCTAAAACAATAGTTTTCAGGAGACTACTCAGATGGCTCCTTACATAGATTTGTACGGTAGGCCATGCCGATCACCCTTATACTAGATGGAGGTAGGAGAGGCACCTTTGCTGGGACCATGTCTTGTTGAGGAGACCTCAGTGGAGATATAGTTGATTCAGAAGAGGATGGCTACAGCACAGTCTCGATAGAAGTCTTATGCTGATCAGCGGAGACAACCTCTAGAGTTTGAGGTCAGGGATCAGGTTTTCCTGTGTGTCCCACTGAGGCTGGGACAGAAGAGGATTCAGAGATAGGGTAAGCTTTCATCACGGTACGTCAGGCCGTTTGGGGTATTAGAGAGAGTTGGGTCGGTTTCCTTTCTGTTGCAGTTACCTCAAGGGTACCGTCCCATGCACGACGTCTTCCACGTCTATCATCTCTAACATTACTTTTCAGATCTGTTTCATATCATTTAGCCCAAGGAGGATGAGCTCGAAGAGGATGCATCATTTGAGGAGCATCCTATCCGGATTGTCGATCGCAATACAATGGATCTCTGAGGGAGGTTTATTCCTCTAGTACAGGTGATATGAAAGCACGTGTGAGTACAGGATGAGACCCTGGAAAGGGAGGCTGATGTACGATTACAGTAGCTGGAGCTGTTTGGGGTTTCTTCTTCTCCTCTTTATTAGGTAAATTCGAGGACGAATTTCCTTAATGGGGGATGTTTATTAGAACTCGGTTCATTGTTTCGTGTATTTTTTTCTTTTTTCTACAGTTTTTAAGAAAAGATGTGTTTCTGGAAAATTTTGAAGTACGGTCCGTGTACTCCCTTGTCCCGCCAGGCCGTGTGATGGCCATGTCCAGGCCACACACACGGTCTGTAGAGGTAATGTGGTGGCCTCATAAAGAAGAGTTCGAAAAAACAGAGTACACACCGTGTAATCTAGAAGTTCACCCTGTGTGTTTTCTTTTTTTTTCATTAAATGGACTGGAGTCGCACTTAATGGACAGAATGCATTCCTTCAGGTTATTTGTCCGAGAGCAACCTGTACGACCGCGATTCATCTCCGGATTCCCGAGCCTCCGTCTGATATCCGTTTCAGCTTCTGTTTATTGCGTAGGAACCGTAGCTGTGAGTTATTCTTTCTAATGGATCCTTGTTTTCTAATTCCTCATATTTCTCATGATATTATGGGTTGAGATTTTTTGACGTTTTCTCAGATCCTCGTAGTTATAAGGAGAATCAGTCATCGTGGTTCACGTATATCTTTCTTCTAGCATCGAGGTAGGTGTTTTGTGCCATTATGTAGGAAGTATGTGAGTATTTGTTTTTGAAAATTCCACTAATACCCTTGAACGAGGTATCACATGTTTCCAGTTTTTTTCATGTTGTTTGCTAGATTTTCTGATATGCCTATGTAGAGGTCATTTCTGGTGAATTGGGTAAATTGTACTGTCCTCTGGATGATTTTCCATTCTTGTTTTATTGTTCTGCATTTGATGGTTGTCATTCCTAGTTTTAGGATAGTGGACCAGTTATACTACTATGTTGTTGTGCCTTATAATGATAGCCTAGTAGTTCTTGAAGCTTAATTTGGCTGATACGCGCGCTTTGCATGGTTTTTTACACAGGGCTGTGAGAACCTAGTGTAGTGGACCATAGGGAGAATTGACGTAAGGGATTCTCCAGAGTGTCTTTAATTTACGATGCGAGACCACAGGGAGAATTGACGTGGAGTGCTTCCTCAGAGAGTCTGTAGATCCTCGACGTGGGACATAGGGCGAATAGACGTTGAGTGCTTCCCCAGAGAGCCTTTAGTACGACACGAGACTATTGGGGTAATTGACAGTGATTGCTTCCTTAGAGAGTCTATTATTATTTTATTTAGCTGAACTGGAAGGGTGAGACTACGTGTGCCTCCCAAAGGGTTACTAGTACTTGTAGGTTGAACCTTAGGGGTTAGGCTGTGAGAACTGCACATAGGATGCATTTTGTTCTACTTTCTTGAGTGATTGTTTCTTGTCTGTAGAATTATATGCTAGAAACTATGGTTTGTTACTACTGTGTATTATCCTGTTTACTGTTCATTGTTTACTTCTTACTGTACTTTTCCTGCCATATATTCACTGACTGTTAGGCACAGATCTTTGGGTGGTTGCCTATTGGAACTTTGTCTCACACCCTTTTTGGGTCATGCTTTTGGGCCCAAACAGATTATGTTGTTGTAGGTATAGATAAGATAAAGCACCCTTCTTCTTCAGGTTCTTGATAGCACTAGATCTAGAGAGCATGGGACCAAGCTGATGCTTATGATGCTGAGGAGTTGCTCATGTATTTCTCTTTTGTACTTTGGATTAGTATTTTATTCATCATTATGACTTCTTTGGCTATTTTCCTAGACATATATGTGTCATGAATCCTTTACATATATTTCTGCTCCATATGATTATTTGTTAGACTTCCATTGTTTATCGTTTACACTTGTATGTACGTCTTCTGCTTCCTCTATTGTTGTTATTTGTTTTTCCTCTTCAGCTGTGTACTCTGCCAATGAGGGAATCGGTTCCCCACTATCACACCCAAGGCCCTCACTGTTAGTAGGAAACCTCTGGAATTTGGGGAAATGTGCTTGAGGCCATCTGTCCAACCGGGTATGGGACGCCTCTCGGTGGCTTCCGGAACATGGACGTTATAATCTAGGTGACACATGACAATTCATAAACTTTTTAGAGTGTTTTATAGGTGTTATTATATATTGGTGTGTTCTCTCTATGAAAATGTTGCCTAAACATGTGGGTGACCACAAAGTACACACGATGTCGTGTGGTTAGTGCACGGTAAGAAAAAACATGTGACCAAACCATATAAAATTCATTTCAGTACGATTTTGAAAAACTTTCCACAAATGTTAGGTTTAAACACACCATTTTCCAAATTTTCTACAACAATCACTGATTGATCTCACTTTTTATCACCATAATGTTTCGTCTAGCAATTTTTCTTGATCATGAATCTTGTGAATGATTTTACCATCATTATTCTCATTGGATCTGCACCACTAGGTTCATAATTCAGTTTAAGTCTTTTATTATTCTACTTATTATAGATGACATTATTTTGATTTAAGAACATATTCCCTATATTAAATGAATTTATCTGTTGATAAGATATATTTTAATCCAAACCAAAATAGAGGGATATAATCAATTAGGAGAGTCACCAGTGTAATAATTAGGAGGTCTGAAGCACAACCGTCATGTTTCATAATTTCCTAAATTAGCAAATGTGTGCCCCAATTTCATCGTTTATCACATATTTATTTGATGCTTCTTTATTATGATTATTCAAACACTATTATTATGCCCTTATTAAATAATTTATCCATATATGGAGTTTTCAACCTCAATTATGACCACCCTAGAGAGAGTTTTTTTCATAGCTGTGATTTTCGATCATTAAAATGTTTTTATGCTCAACCATTTTGGTGGGTACATGACCCTGCTAATAAAATTCCTTCTATATTTAATTTAATATTGATTTGGTTTTGAAAAAAATTTTAATATGATAGTTCTACTTGAAACATATAAGGTATGTTATATAAATTAATTAATGAATGTTGGAATGTTTTATAAATTATATTATATATATGATTTGGCCTCATTTAATGAGATTGAAGAACTCACTTTTATAACTATAGAAAACCATTCCATGCTTATAGAAGGATGAAGAATTACCCTATTGAATTCACCATGACACGTATCAATTGTTTATTGGTTGTATACCAAGTTATTATTATCATGCTAGTGAAAGGTTTTTCAAGAACCAATTGAACATATTATTTTGAATGATCGTTACAAGGAATAAATTAATTAATTAAAGGTTTTATATTTTATTTGTAGCATGATATTACTATAGGAGTTATCGGACACTAGCAATACATTGATTCCCATGTGAATTCCTTACGCACTCTTGGACATCATTATGATTCAGGGATATCGGTTGCAATATTTAAGACCCACCATTGAACCTGGTCATTTTATATTTGGGGATTTTTTTACTAACAGTGTAGGATACCTCCATTTCTAATACAATTTTCCTTGGATACATTCCTTGGATCCACGATGACATCTATGGACATGATGCTCCTTGGATAAAACCATGGGCATATTCGTTTCGTAACACAATTTACATTGGATTCTTTTTATATAATCCTTTAGAATCATTATTGTGAAATTCCTTTGTCGGAACTCCTTGAATTTGAATATTAACACAATATCTAGGATATAGTTCCCAATTTAGTTGGCTCGACCCCTATGGTAAATGTTTCCTTGGTTATGACCATTTAAACACTTCATTATTAATTTCATTACAATATTCCATGTTATTCCTTGGGTACTACCCTATTATCATGTAAGGAAGTTAGTTTTGGTATTTACATACATTCCCTATAATGACCTGACCTTAAAAATTACATAATCTAAAATTAAATGAATAATTCACATTGAGAATATTTTCAAGTTTATATTTTTAGGGAATTAAGAAAAACAATTACATTACATATCATAAATTACAAAGCAGACACTTCTACTCAGTTTCAATTTATTTGAAAAAACTAAAAACTCTTGAATAAATGAGACATGTCTAGTTCCATGTTTAAGATGTCATGAATTTTCTTTGATCCCATATTTGATCCTATTCCACTTTTTGTCATGTGAAAAACATTTCTGAAACTAGGGATGAGCATAAAAAGCTCAATAAGGGATAGACGAAGAAGGAAAACAGTTATATTTTCAAAATGACAAGTAATCTATGAATACTTTATCATATGTAATACTTTTTATCTTTATGAAGTATTAAATACTCTTCACTAAATGAAAGATAATTGCTTACCCTTTTGTAATCAAAATATTACCATAAAACCCATATTAAGGACTCAAAAAAAATAATGATAAGTTGGGACATAATCATTCTTAAGTGGAATAAACCTACGGTCGACTTCCACAAATATCACTAACTAAAATAGCCATAAGGCCGACTTCCATTCCCAATGCATTGGAGGTTATAACGTAACCACCCGTCCTAGTTTATCATGACACCACCCTTCATATGGTTTATAATGTAACCACCCGTCAAATGTCCAAGTACTATCATAACACATAAAATATAGCAAATATGAACATTTCCATAATATGATTTCATTTGAAATCAAAAAAAGTAATTTCAAGATATTTAAATAATCATTCCATTTTCATAATCCATTTAAAAAGTTATTTTTGAATCCTAGTGTAGCATACCAGATTGAATATTTTAATGGAATTATAATTTAAAAACATTAATTTATATAGAAATAAGTAATCAAAACCATTTTTAAACATGGACATTAAAGATAATGATTTAGAATAATAAATCTTAAAATAATTTAAAACGATATTTTAGTTAAAGCATTTTTAAAAAAATGAGAGACTCTTGAATCCAAATAATTGAGGAATAGCATTAAATCCGAACATTATAATATCATGAGAATAAATGGATTCATGATATAATATGAAAAAATACAGTATATACACTACATAAGAGTGAATTGGTGCATAACAACAAAGAAGTCTCACTGGAAATGTAAATTGAGATGAAATCCTTTATAAAGACGGTATCATTAATTTAAGGATAAATCAATAACATAATTATATGTGAAATATATAAATACTAAAAATATATGTGAATACCAAGTGTAAAACAATTAGAGGTCATTCACACATATTCAAAGGACAACATATTAAATAAGTAGACATTTAACCCAAAGAATTGAAATTGGGTTTAGAAGTTCCCTTGCAAAAATTTGAAAGCCTAACGACATCACTTTAAAATTCAGAAAATGAGTTGATGAGATAAAAATGGCATCTCATCACTTGAACATAAAATTTACATCAATAAGGATATATAATAACATATTCCAACATAATAAGATGTAAATTAAAAGACATAACATATATAAGTCTTTTAAAAAGAGGAGGGTGAATGGTTCCCTTACCGATTTGGTAACATAAAAAAACATATGCTGCATGAAAGAAGGACTATAAAATGTAGATGTAAATACCCATAAATTAATGTATTCTACACAATTAGTAGAATCGTCGGAATTACATAAACCAGTCAAGGGAAATATTAACGAATATAGCATGAATCTCATGGGAATGAAAAGTGAGATAAAAACCTCTTACCTCATTGTAATCAATCGAGTCATATGACTAAAAGATAACAACCACCAAATGAATCACAAAATACCATGATTATAAATAGAATAATTATAATATATATCATTGATAATTTACATTACTACACATGCGATAAATAAGTGGCGAACAATAGAAATCTCATGGAATTAAAAGTGAGATAAGAAATCCCATTACCACGTGTCCTACATAACTCATATGATCCGAGTTCTTGCTGAATGATAAAATTAAGTTAATATATACTTCATTAAGAAGATTTTTAAATTTTATTATTCATTTTATATCACTTATTATCTTTCTATAACAACTAGTTAATTATTTTAGTTCATATAGGATATTTTATCGATGTTCAGAGCATGAGTAAAAAATGAACTTGTTACGATTAAAATTTGTCCATGTCGTAAAAATTCCATTATCTCCAGAATGATATACATGTTATATATATCATATATATACTATTTATATGTATTTATAATATTTAATATCATTTGGAGTTATGAAATGAAACACACTGTTTGTGGAGACGGTAATCCGTATGTACGCGTGAACGCTACTTTCATTTCAATTTTATATTCAAAGGAATCAAAACATAATGTTACATTGGTATATTATAATTATACTATAATATAATATGATAGTTTATGTTAAATAATTTCATTATCTTCATCCTTTATACATTCTCTATTTGTCATGAACGAATCATATAACCTTGAGGGGCTGGTAGTCCGCACTTCCCCAATTAAATTATCGTGTTTAACCATAATGGAAACCATAAAGGTATGATATAAATGATTAATACAGAAGCTTAAAACAAACAAAAACATAATATAAAAAAATATAAACATAGTACTATCTTAATGGCCACCATGGTAGGTGGTAATAGATAATGGAACAATTAGCATTTCGTGAGATGTTAGTTTTCTATCCACAGAAATAGTATGTTCTTCACCCATTATATGGAGGTGTGTGTAACTGTAGTTAGAATCTTTATTATAACAACATCATGTTATATTGAGGATACTGTTTTTGTTCTAAAATAAAGGAATAAAAAGAGTTTAGGGGGTTAGAGATGTAAAATAAAACAAAATAAAACAAAATAATTTAAGAGAATCTATTACCTTTAATTTTGGTAACTTCATTTCGTTTGAACCAAATGGACTTCATAAAGTGAATTCCTCATAAGTTAAGGCTTATAAGAGGAATTGAGGAATCATGAGATATTATTTGGGTATGTTTTGGACTCTCCAAGTGGCTTGAGAGGTGTAATGAATGGGTTAGAAGGGTTGTACTTTTATAAGGAGGAGGGGCTATTTCGGAAAGTGTGAAAATATTATTTTATTATATAATGATATTCGTTTTATAAAGGTTAAAAAATAATTAAAGTCAAAGATAAGATGCATAATTGTAGAAATAAAATCATCCAATAATAATTGGATAGGTTTTTAGATATTTTTTTTAATATTTATTATCTTATTTATTTAAATCATTTATTAATGAGGTAAAAACTATATCTTTATTGTGTCATATATAATATAATTTATCTGAGGTATAAATAATAATAATAATAATACCATGATGTATTAAATTTGTTTTTCTTTTCAGGGAATATTTATAGTCTTAAATATGACTTATATAACCCCATGTAAAAATTTATTTAATAAAAGATATTTTTTTTGTCAATTTTGCCTTTATTTTAAGTTAATTAAATTAAAGTGTCATTTTCATTCATATGTGGCTTTATGGGGTCCCAAAATCTACCTAAAGATGCCCATGGTCGTCCATTACTCATCAAATATGTTTAGGACAAGTGTTAAGATAATCTGACATTATTATCATATTATTTTTACCTTAAATTACCTTATATAACATTAACTGCGGAAAATAAAATTCAAAAGGTACTATTCAAAAAAAAATTATTTTTATCTTATTAAACAAAATTTTACGTTCTAATAACAAACAGAAATGTTGAAATTCAAAATTCAATTCACAGAAGCAGTAAAATTTCATTTAAATGAAAAATTCTTTTTTTTTAACTACTACTTAGTTGTTTCACTGTTCATTAAAAATTAATGATTTTCAGAAAAATACCAAAAATTCAGCCTAAGCTATATATTATATTCATGATTCAAAAAATTTCTATTTTACCAAATTCAAAACATAGATGTTGTATTAATTAATTTATAATTAATTGTTGTTGTAAAAATTATAGCATATTTTTAAGAAACAACAACTATCAAAAGATTGAGACTTCTTTATGTCCAATTTCAAAGTAAAATTAATTCCAATGAACACCATTGGATTAAATTGTAAAAATATAATCTAATTACACTTTAAAAACAATTAAAAAATAATATAACCATATAAGTAAATTAGATTAAAATTATGTTTTGAATTAAAATATAGTATTTTCACTATTCTTCCAAAAATGGAATTTTATCAGAAAAATACCAATATATAATTGAAAGTGAATTTTTATCTCCTAGTTCTAAATAAAAATTTTATTTCATCAAAAATAAAATATTAAAATGTCCAAAACTACATTTAAAGAGGGTTCACCATCAAAAAGCTGTAAATCAGCCATTTAATGTAAATTGTGCTTAAAATTATATTCATCTATATTTTAAACCTCTCACATTTATTAGATAATTGTAAAAACATTTTACAAAAATGTATAATCATATTTTAGTTAGTTTTGTTTGTTCTTTCCATTATAATGACTAGGTGTTAACTACAATTTAAAATAATAATATTATATTATAATTTTTCAGTGTGACTCAACATTGTTTGCAACGTAAGATTTCAACGAAACCCATTGTGGGATATCGGTAATTCCATGGATTCATAGTGTCCCTTTTAATGTAATATTAATATTTAATTTCCAAATATTAATAAATAATAAAATTTCTTACTCAATATTTACTAGGGATGATAGATCATTCCCCCTTTTGGAAAGTGCATCCTCGCAATTTTAAAACTGGGCTTGGGAACATAATTGAAACTCCCACAAGTCAATAAATATATCACATTCAAAGAAATAAAGGGAAGTAAAAAAGGTCACCCGAGATAATCTCATACTAGGATTCCATGTAGGAAAACAAGGATATGGAAGAGAAAAAAAACCATTAATTTCTGATGGAGTGTGACAGAAAACATGGTTAGGAAAAAGTTAACCATTAGAAAATCACAAACTTGTGATGGGTTAAAAAGTCTTTGATTCCCCAGTAGGAACAGTTAATGGTCAATGATTTGGTTTTAATTTTCTTTTCATAAAATTGAGGAATTTCTTTATGATCTTAACTAAAAACATAAGGAAACATACATACTTTTTAGGTTGATTATTATCCTTTTCAAGCTTTCTAATACAAACTCACATTTTCTCCAATCTATGAGTATTCGGGATGACTTTTTTCACATTAAAATTGATATAATTAACATTGAGAGAATCACATTATCCAAAAAAGATGAACTATATATTACCCATTTATTTAGACCTTAACCAAAACCAAAAAGGTTAGTACCAGATCATATAATCCCTAAAAGGATATTTCTTTATAAAAATAAATATTATTCCTAATGTCCAAAATTCAACAAACAGTACCTTCAACAAATACCATTCAATAAAAAACATTACTTCAAATTCTTCAATATAATCCAAACTAACATTGAAAACCAAAAATCTGGGGAATTGAATCCCATAGTCTTCTATAGTAAATCATACATTTATCACCAAATATCATCGACTACTTTTGATGTCTCAAACTGAAGTGTAATTAACCTAATCACATATTCTCTATGATAGGTTAATAATTTTCATAAATAACCCATAATAAACTTATTCATAAGATCATATAACTAACAAAATTAGACCAATTAACTTGGGACTTCACGTAGTCTAGTGGTAGGCGATAAATCCTAGTCACACATTGGTTGTGGGTTCAAATACCCAAGTTTTGACCGACATGACGGGATGTCACGAGGTATGCGTGTTGTCCTTTTGAAACAATTATATAATTTTTTAACAGTCCCAGAAATTGATAAATTCATCAAATACAACCATAACATATTTTAACCACAACGTTTATTTTATAACTATTATTTTGCATCCCAAAATGCATTAACCTATAATTGCCTCAAATTAAATGATCATATAAACCCAAATGGTTCTTTATAACTATATCCACAAAATAAAAGGAAATTATTATTTGATTAAAATTTTCACGTATTAAACATCAGGGATATGCATGTAAAGACCCATAAAATTCAATGGAAAATTTTTCTTAATTTTCTTTGGAATTTTACAAGAGCACGGTTTCTGACGGCACCTGATTCCGAGGCCCGGAGTGCCCGGAATCAATTTCCAAAGTTCGTCTTGGGTACGTTCAGTGAACCAACGAGCGGGAATTTCTAACTTTTGACCCGGTGCTCAGAATTCAAATCCGAGGACACCGATGAACTCGCAGCGCCGATATTTGCTTAAAGAGACCTTTTCCGAGGTTGCGTTTATTTCAGGTTGAGAGTTAGTTTTTGGGAGTTTAGAATAAGTTAAATAAAAATTGTGGAATACAAATTTTTATTTTAACTTATTGGTTAACTTCACCCAAAGGGAGTTAGTGGTGGGACCCACATCCACTTAACCTCCCTTGGGAGGATTAAGTGTGGTGGGTCCCACCCGAAGCATAACTCTTCTTCTTCTCTTTTAAAACTCCCTTATCCTTCTTTTTAAATGACATGACAACTTTGTTAATTAATGGAGTTGAATTGTTTGAATTTCAAACCTTTGAAATTCAAATTGTTATGTATGTGAATAAAATAAGACTTTAGCTTATTTTATTTGGGTTAGAATTCTCTAGCCGCCTTGAGAGAACTTGGAGTTCTTCTTCTTATTCTTCTTCAAGCTTTTACGAAGAACGCGATGAACCTTCGAGCATCGATGAAGAACGCCACGTTCTCGGGAATCGTCTCCCGCGAAACCGACGACGTCTTCTTCCACGTCATCTCTTCCGTGACGATTTCCCGGGACGAAATCGTCGTCAAAGAACTTCGAATCCTCGCTTCACAACATCGACGTCCTTCTTCCGTGACTCCGACCACCGCAACGCTCATCTTTCGCGGGTCGTTGACAATCATCGTACATGAAACCGAGGTAGGGGTTTTTTGTTTCTTAATTATTTATTCTCGTTCTTGGTTCTTGGCAATTTTGAGGATTTTTGTTAAGTGTTATCGACTAACGAGAGGGGGGCCGGACCGCACACACACGGCCGAATCCCCCCTCCTTTGTTCTTGAATAATATTATTATATTTCTTATGGATGAACGAGAAGGCGTGGTGCCGTCGCACCACGCGGGAATCGCACGGCTATAATGCGAGGCGCCGTCGCGCCGCGCAGTGGAAGGATTATCATGAACGCGACGCTGTCGCGCCGCGTCGAAGGGAACCAAAGGCGCCGCGGCCGGTGCGGGGCCGCCGCGAAACGGGAAGACCGGCGGCTAGCCGGGCCGCCGGTGTCAGAAGCCGGAAGGGGACCGGCCTTGCCAGTCCGTTGAAGAAGAACCGGTCGGCCAGGTCGGGCTGGCCGGAAGGGGAAAGAGCGGGGGAATTTAATTCCCCCGGCCAAGATAATTGGCCCCCTATTATGAGAGGGGGCCGGTTTCACAATGGGGGGGCAGCACCCCCCCATTTTTCCAAATGGCCGGCCCCCACGAGGGGGGGGGGGGGGCGTTTGATCAAGGGGCGGCTCTCAGCCGCGCCGCCAGCAGGGAAGCGGGGGCTTTACCCCCCGCGCGTGGCACCCGAGCGGCGCCCAGGCCGCGCCGTCACCGACCGGACCGCGCCGCCGTGCCGGACAGCGCCGCCACGCCGCCGTCCGGGCCGGGCCGGGTTGGACCCGGGTCGGGTCGACCCAGGGGGGTCGGGTCGGGTCGCCCCAGACCCGGACCCCCCATTTTCGAATCAACTTCGGTATTTTGTTCATAACATGAGCTACGGACCTCTGATTGACGAACCGTCAGCGGCAATGCGATCTTTGGATCGAGATGGTCGTTTCGGTATATCTCAATCAATGTTTCAAAATACATTGAGTTCGACCGGGTTGGTTCGTACACGAAACCAACCGGGCCTTCGGAGCGGAAACACTCATATCTTGAGCTACGAACGTCCGATTGACGTGCCGTCAGCTTTGTTGAGTTCCTCTTAGTGAGACAAATCTTTTGGCATACTCCGCCCGAGGTTTGGACGCAAGTGGAGTAAGGTCGGGTTGGTTTTTCCTTAAAAACCAACCGGGCCCCTGGGACGAAAAAGCCAATAACTCTCAGACCGGGCGTCCGATCGACGCGCCGTCTGTTGCGTTGAGTTCCTGTTGACGATACGGAACTTTTGGATACATCAACTCTGGGCTTAGTGACAGTTGATGTATCAGTCTCTCGGCTCGTGGAGCGGACCCTCCCGAACGAGCTTGCTGTGTGCGGGAACCCTAGAGCTGGTTGCGTCTGCGACTGTGACTGCTACTGCTACTGCTACTGTGACTGTGACGACGACAGTACTGAGATCCTTGGTGGATTCGATGACGACTTCAGCATTCAGCGATCCTACGTGGATCAGTGCTACAGGTCCTGTGTGGGCCCGATCCTGTGTGGGTCCAATCCTGTGTGGGTCTTTGCGCACAGCGGTCCTGTGTGAAGCAGCGCCTACATGTCCTGTGTGGGTCTTTTTTGGGGGTTAGTTACCTATCGATCTTTCATGGGTCTGACGACTTAGATGGATCAGAGATCGTCTTTATCGTCTTTTGAAAAAGTGTACCTGTGTGAGCTGAATCCTGTTGCTTTCCTGTGTGGATTGTGTTGTGCTATCCTCTGTGGATTTTGTTTTTCTTTCCTATGTGTAATACGTATACTTTCCTGTGTGGACTGAGTTGTACTTGGGCTCGGAGGTTGGAGCGTATTGGAATTGATGACTTAGGTATATGTATGGGCATATACCTAAGCATTGTCGGTTGTTACTTCGTGATTGTATCTCTCTTTGTGGTTTATCCTTTGTGGATTTTGGGAGACCTTCAGGGGTCTCGGGGTCCATACTGAGTAGCTTATACTCACCCCTGCACGGGATATGCCCGCACTACGTTGTGTTGGTTGCAGACGACAGACAGCATTGATCTTGGCTGAGGCTTGCAGAGCAGGACGGTACCTGGAGGTGGACCACTGGACGGGACGTGTTCGGAGCGGACGACGGGACCCGTGGAGTAGTGGAGCTATCTGTACCCACCCTTTAGGTGGGATTTCCAATGGACAGCTCGGTGTAGCAGCTTTACTTTTTAGTTGATGTTTTCCCTTTCGAGTTGTACTTTACTTTCAGTTTGGGTTGTATACTGGCCCATTTAATTTTCCGTACTTTCAATTGTACTCTGTTTTTACTTAGTGTTTACTTTCCTCTTGCTTACTCTGTGGTGTTTGTTTACTTTTCAAAGGCAATGCCTTCCCTTTTTACTGGGATTTACGCCTTGGTCCTATTCGCCAGCCCCTGGCCTATGGAAGGCGGGCTTGGGGTAGTCACGGCACGGGCCCCGAGGTTGGGTCGTGACAAATTGGTATTAGAGGAGTTCGGTTCTACCGCGAACTCTGATCTTTTCTATGTGAAGAAATAGTGTTTAGCATATTGAGTGTGGATATCAGTCCAGGGAGTCTAGTGTTGGTGCGGCGGCCGACGAATCCGTACACCAGGACCCTGACTTCTGATTTCCGACTTAATGCACAAAAACATTGATTGCGTGTCTGTTTCAAAGTTTTGTTTGTGATTACTTTATGTATCAGCTCACCAGGTATACTGTTCTGACCGTGGTGCACCTGATTTCTTTTCAGGATGGCCCCACGACGGCAGCCAGCTAGGGTTCCGAGAGTCGAGTGTGACGACAACCCACCGAGTGACGAGGCCTCGGTGTAGGGCCCTTTGACAGCAGTGGCATTGGCGGTAGCTCTACCCAACGAGCCACCGATGCTTCCAGAACCAGCCGCTGACGACGCACGTCGCCGTGGAGCTCTGAACAAGTTCCAGCGCCAGCGACCGCCTAGGTTTCGTGGGGAGACGGACCCCCAGTAAGCAGAGGACTGGCTGGAGGTAGTGGTACGAGTTTTTAGGCTAGTGAGGACACCTGCAGACCTCATGGTGATCCTCGTTGTGAGCCTACTGCACGCAGTAGCGGGCCGATGGTGAAGCTTGATGCTCCAGGTTCATGATGTGGCATCTCTACTTTGGACGGACTTTGAGATCATCTTTCGCTCGGAGTTCGTCCCAGCCACCCTTAGTGCGGTGTGTATTCAGGAGCTTCTTCAACTGCGGCAGGGCAGCATGACGGTCGCTCAGTACTCGGCAAGATTTACTGATCTCTCGCGCTACTTGACCGACATGGTACAGGACCCATTCTTCTGAGCCCGGACCTTCGAGTAGTGTTGGAGACACGAGATCAGGGCCTCGCTGATCTCCCTCAGCATACCGACTCAGACAGGAGTACTGGAGCGGGCCCTTTTGATCAAGAGTTTCCTTGCTGAGTCTACACCACCACCGAGACCCACCGCAGGGCGGCACTTGGAAGAGTCTTCTACAGCAGGCAGTCGACGGATGACTCAGGGGTTTAGGCAGACCAGACCATCAGGAAGACGACCTTAGGACACTGGCTCAGCAGTGCGGGGCACACAACGAGGAGCCAGTCTTTCGAGAGGCAGGCAGTGCTACTCGTGCAGCGGGCAGGGCCACATGGCTCGTGACTGCCCGACCCGCCATGCCGAGGAGCAGCAGACGGTTGAGGGACCACCGAGGCAGAGGCAGAGGGTTGACCGTGGCGGTCCGCAGGGAGGAGTCGGACGAGGCAGAGGAGCTGGCCGAGCAGCAGGTGGTGGGCGACGCTTTGAGGCTCTGCCACCACCACCACCAGGAGGTCCACCCCGACCACAGGGAGCTGGCGGGCAGAGACAGGCATAGCTCTAGGCAGCAGAGGCCTATGACCACGGCGCACCCTAGATGATTCGAGATACTATATGTGTCTATTCCACCCTGGTTGCGGTACTTATAGAAACAGGAGCGAGTCACACTTTCATAGCCGCTGCCCTTGTTCGGAGCTCAGAGATTCCGACAGGGCCGTTGGCTCGATCCTTACGGCTAGAGATTCCTACGGGAGCAGACTCGACGATTACGCACTGGTGCCGGCAGTGTGATCTTACTCTAGGAGGCGAGAGCTTCAGCTGGGATCTTCTTGTAGCAGCGTCGAGGCCTTACGACGTCATCTTGGGCATGGATTAGCTATCTACGGTCCATGCGCAGATTGACTATTTTATGCACAAGGTGTGATGTGTACGCATCAACGGGAGCAGGTTCACCATCACCAGCGAGAAGGGAGCCTTTGCAGCACAGGATGGACTTCCGCGGAGGAGAGGACAGCCCATCACTCATCAGTTGGCTAGCCTCATCCTTGGAGCAGTTGACGTGCAGAGTCCTTGTTTTCCTGTAGTGGTGGATCAGTTTGCGGACGTTTTTCCCGATGACGTCCCAGGGCTACCTCTCGCAGATAGGTAGACTTTTATATTGACTTTTACCCCGGGACAGTCCCGATATCCACTCCAGCATATCTGATGGCCCCCGCCGAGCTTCGAGAGCTACGGGTACAGTTGGAGGACTTGCAGGGCAAGGGGTTCATCCGACCCAGTGTTTCACCCTGGGCTTCCCCGATATTGTTCGCCAAGAAGGCATACGGGAGCTTGAGACTTTGTGTTGACTATCGTCGCCTGAACTAGGTGACAGTGAGGAACAAGTATCCGCTACCGAGGATTGATGACCTCTTTGATCATCTCAAGGGAGCACGGTGGTTCTCGAAGATAAACCTCAGGTCAGGCTATCATCAGCTCAGAGTCAGAGATGAGGACGTGCAGAAGACGGCCTTCAGATGTCGTTATGGCCACTATGAGTTCTTGGTTATGCCTTTTGGTGTAAACAATGCTCCAGAAGTGTTCATGGCTCTCATGAACAGGATCTTTCAGCCATACCTCGATCTGTTTGTCGTGGTCTTCATCGACGACATTCTGATTTACTCAACGACTGAGGAGGAGCACGCCTACCACTTGTGGGTTGTACTAGACACACTCCGAGAGAACCAACTTTATGGTAAGCTCTCGAAGTGCCAGTTCTGGATACGTGAGGTGCACTTCTTGGGACACGTCATCTCTGAGGCGGGAGTTGCAGTGGATCCCGCGAAGATCGAGGCAGTGCTAGCTTGGAAGCCACCCAGGATCGTGACTGAGGTTCGGAGTTTCTTGGGACTAGCTGGATACTATCGGAGATTCGTGCCAGACTTCTCTAGAGTTGCGGCACCACTCATAGCTTTGACGAAGAAGGGGAAACCCTTCGTGTGGTCAGACAGATGTCAGCAGAGCTTCTAGGAGCTGAGACAGAGATTGACAAGTGCACCTATCTTGAGGTTGCCTGAGGAGAGAGTAGGGTACGTAGTCTACTGCGATGCATCAGGGACTGGACATGGATGTGTTCTGATGCAGGAGCGGGCCATGATTGGCTATGGATCACGTAAGTTGAGGCCGCATGAGCAGAACTACGCTACCCATGACCTGGAGTTAGCAGCAGTGGTCTTCGCTCTGAAGACATGGCGACACTATCTGATGGGTGAGCGCTTTATAGTCTTTTCTGATCATCAGAGTCTCAGGTATATCTTCTCGCAGAAGGACCTGAACTTGAGACAGCGACGATGGCTCGAGTTCTTCTAGGTTTATGACTTCGAGATAGTCTATACTCCTGGGAAGGGGAACGTACTAGCCGATTCCCTCAGCAGGAGGACGGGCATTCAGCTACTCAAAGAGGCGATGGAGCAGCCTTCCTCCAGTCTCTCACAGTCACCCCTCCTCTACTACAGTAGGTCAGAGAGGCACAGCGTGAGGATGCTGACTGTGAGACACGGCGTGCACAGATATCCTCAGGACAGGCACCTGATGGTTTCTCCCTTGGAGAAGAGCCCGACATCATTTTCTGAGGACGTACCATGGTATCAGTCGCTTTGCGAGAGGAGGTGCTGAGAGAGTTTCACACTTATCCTTCGGCGGTACATCCTGGAGTGGAGAAGATGTACCAGGATCTCAGACGACAACACTGGTGGCCGAGCATGAAAAGGTTGTAGAAGAGTTCGTTTCTCGATGCCTCACCTGCCAGCAGGTGAAGGCAGAGCATCAGGTACCAGCAGGCTTGGTACAACCCTTGGAGGTCCCGTAGTGGAAGTGGGACGACATATCTATGGACTTCGTGACTGGACTTCCACACACTTCCAGAGGTCACGACTCCATTTGGGTGATTGTTGACCGACTCACCAAGTCAGCACACTTCTTACCCATCAGAGAGCAGGGATCAGTGGAGAGATTGGGATGTCTCTACGTTCAGGAGATTGTGCTGCTCCACGGCGTGCCATCATCTATCGTCTCCGATCAAGATGCTCGCTTTACTTCCCGGCTTTGGAAGGGTTTACAGGAGGCGTTCGGGACGCAGCTACGTCTGAGCACAGCCTTTCACCCTTAGACGGATGGTCAGACGGAGAGGACCATTCAGACTCTCGAGGACATGCTCCACGCATGTGTCCTCAACTTTGGTCGTAGCTGGGAGGACCACCTACCCTTGGTGGAGTTTGTGTACAACAACAGCTACCACTCCACCATCGGGATGGAACCGTACGAGGCGTTATATGGCCGACCTTGTAGATCTCCTTTGTGCTGGACAGATCCTGGGGATTCAGCACTTGTGGGACTGGAGATGGTCCAGGCCGCGAAAGAGAATGTCCAGGTTATCCGGGAGCGGATCAGGATAGCACAGAGCCGGCAAAAGTCATACGCTGACAGGAGGCGGAGGCCACTAGAGTTCGAGGATGGCGACCACGTCTTCTTTTGGGACTCACCTCGACGTGGTACTCGGAGATTTGGCCGAGGCGGCAAGTTATCTCCGCGCTTCATCGGACCCTTCCACGTCCTCAGGAGGATTGGTGAGGTGGCTCATCGCCTGGCTCTACCCCCTTAGTTGCACCGGGTGCATGACGTCTTCCACGTATCTCAGCTGAGGAGATACGTGCACGACCCGACACACATCATTGACCATGGGGAGCTTGACGTTGATGATGGGGCGAATTTTACGGAGGTCCCAGTAAAGATAGAGGATCGACAGGAGTAGATCCTACGTGGGCGATCGATTCCTCTTGTATGCATCAAATGGAAGCACGGGAACCTCCAGGAGAGCACATGGGAGCGGGAGGCTCAGATGCGTACTCAGTACCCTCATTTGTTACCCTAGTTTTTTATGTATCTATACGGGGACGTAAAGCCCTGAGGTGGGAGTAATGTAAAGACCCGTAAAATTGAAGGGAAATTTTTTCTTAATTTTCTTTGGAATTTTACAAGAGCGTGGTTTCTGATGGCACCTGATTCCGAGGCCCGGAGCGCCCGGAATCAATTTCCGAAATTCGGCTTGGGTACGTTCAGTGAACGAACGAGCGGAATTTCTAACTTTTGACCCGGTGCTCGGAATTGAAATCCGAGGACACCGATTAACTCGCAGCACCAATATTCGATTAAGGAGACCTTTTCTGAGGTTGCGTTTATTTCGGGTTGAGAGTTAGTTTTTGGGAGTTTAGAATAAGTTAAATAAAAATTGTGGAATACAAATTTTTATTTTAACTTACTGGTTAACTTCTCCCAAAAGGAGTTAGTGGTGGGACCCACATCCACTTAACCTACCTTGGGAGGATTAAGTGTGGTGGGGCCCACCCGAAGCATAACTCTTCTTCTTCTCTATTAAAACACCCTTAACCTTCTTTTTTAATGACATGACATCTTTGTTAATTAATGGAGTTGAATTGTTTGAATTTCAAACCTTTGAAATTCAAATTGTTAAGTGTGTGAATAAAATAATACATTAGCTTATTTTATTTGGGTTAGAATTTTCTATCCACCTTGAGAGAACTTGGAGTTCTTCTTCTTCTTCTTCTTCATGCTTTGACGAAGAACGCGAAGAACCTTCGAGCATCGACGAAGAACGCCACGTTCTCGGGAATCTTCTCCCGCGTCACCGACAACGTCTTCTTCCGCGTCAACTCTTCCACGACGATTTCCCGCGACGAAATCGTCATCAAAGATCTCTGAATCCTCGCTTCACGACATCGACGTCCTTCTTCCGTGACGCCAACCACCGCGACGCTCATCTTCCGCGGGTCGTTGACAATCATCGTACTTGAAACCGAGGTAGGGGTTTGTTGTTGCTTAATTATTTATTCTCATTCTTGGTTCTTGACAATCTTGAGGATTTTTGTTAAGTGTTATCGACTAACGAGAGGGGGGCCGGACCGCACAAACACGGCCGAATCCCCCCTCCTTTGTTCTTGAATAATATTATTATATTTCTTGTGGATGAACGAGAAGGCGTGGTGTCGTCGCACCATGCGGGAATCGCATGGCTATATTGCGCGGTGCCGTCACGCCGCGCCGTGGAAGGATTATGATGAATGCGACGCAGTCGCGCCGCGTCGAAGGGAACTGAAGGTGCTGCGGCCGGTGTGGGGCCGCGGCGGAGGGGCGTTGTGCCGTCGCACCGCGCCGGACGACTAACACCCCTGCCGGTTCCGGGCCGCGGCGAAACGGGAAGACTGGCGGCTAGCCGGGCCGCCGGTGTCGGAATCTGGAAGGGGACCGGCTTTGCCGGTCCGTTGAAGAAGAACCGGCCGGCCAGGTCGGGCCGGCCGGAATGGGAAAGACTGGGGGAATTTAATTCCCCCGGCCAAGTTAATTTTCCCCGAATTATGAGGGGGCGGTTTCACAAATGGGGGGCAGCCCCCCCCCCCATTTTTCCAAACAGCAGGCCCCCACGAGGGGGGGGGGGGGGGGGGCGTTTGATCAAGATGCGGCTCTTAGCCGCTCCGCCAACAGGGAAGTGGGGGCTTTGCCCCCCGCGCGTGGCACCCGAGCGGCGCCCAGGCCGCGCCGTCGCCGGCCGGACCGCGCCGCCGTGCCGGACCGCGCCGCCGGCCAGGCCGGGCCGGGTCAGACCCGGGTCGAGTCGACCCGGGTCGGGTCGACCCGGTTTGGGCCGACCCAGGGGGGTCGGGCCGGGTCGCCCCGGACCCGGACCCCCCATTTTCGAATCGACTTCGGTATTTTGCTCATAACTTGAGCTACGGACCTCCGATTCACGAACCGTCAGCGACGATGCGATCCTTGGATTGAGACAGTCGTTTTGGTATATCGCACTCAATGTTTCGGAATACTTTGAGTTCGGCTGGGTTGGTTCGTACACAAAACCAACCGGGCCTTCGGAGCGGAAACACTCATATCTTGAGCTACGGACGTCCGATTGACGTGCCGCCAGCTTTGTTGAGTACTCTTAGTGAGAGGGATCTTTTGGCATACTCTTCCCGAGGTATGGACGCAAGTGGAGTACGGTCGGGTTGGTTTGACTTAAAAAACAACCGGGCCCCTAGGACGAAAAAGCCAATAACTCTCAGACCGGGCGACCGATCGGTGCGCCGTCTGTTGCGTTGAGTTCTTGTTGACGATACATAACTTTTGGATACATAAACTCTGGGCTTAGTGACAGTTGATGTATCGGTCTCTCGGCTCGTGGAGCGGACCCTCCCGAACGAGTTTGCTATGTGCGGGAACCCTAGAGCTGGCTGCGTCTGCGACTGTAACTGCTACTGCTACTGCTACTGTGACTGCGACGACGACAGTACTAAGATCCTTGGTGGATTCGACGACGACTACAGCACTCAGCGATCTTACGTGGATCAGTGCTACAGGTCCTGTGTGGGCCCGATCCTGTGTGGGTCCGATCCTGTGTGGGTCTTTTCCCTCAGCGGTCCTGTGTGAACCAGCGCCTACAGGTCCTGTGTGGGCCCGATCCTGTGTGGGTCTCTTGTGGGGGTTAGTTACCTATCGATCCTTCATGGGTCCTTCGACTTAGATGGATCAAAGATCATCTTTATCGTCTTTCGAAGAAGTATGCCTGTGTGAGCTGAATCCTGTTGCTTTCCTGTGTGGATTGTGTTGTGTTATCCTGTGTGGATTTCGTTTTGCTTTCCTGTGTGGAATACGTATACTTTCCTGTGTGTACTGAGTTGTACTTGGGCTCGGAGGTTGGAGCGTATTGGAATTGATGACTTAGGTATATGTATGGTCATATACCTAAGCAGTGTCGGTTTTTATTTTGTGATTGTATCTTCCTTTGTGGTTTATCCATTGTGTATTTTGGGAGACCTTCATGGGTCTCGGGGTCCCTACTAAGTAGCTTATACTCACCCCTGCACGGGCTATGCCCGCACTACGTTGTGTTGGTTGCAGACGACGGACAACGTTGTTCTTGGCTGTGGCTTGCAGAGCAAGATGGTACCTGGAGGTGGACCACTGGGCGGGACGTGTTCGGAGCGGACGACGGGACCCGTGGAGCAGTGGAGCTATCTATACCCACCCTTCAGGTGGGATTTCCAGTGGACAGCTCGGTGTAGCGGCTTTACTTTACAGTTGCTGTTTTCCCTTTCGAGTTATACTTTACTTTCAGTTTGGGTTGTATACTGGCCCATTTACTTTTCTGTACTTTCAGTTGTACTCTGTTTTTACTTAGTGTTTACTTTTCCGCTTTCTTACTCTGTGGTGTTTGTTTACTTTTCAAAGGCAATGCCTTCCCTTTTTACTGGGATTTACGCCTTGGTGGTAGTCGCCAGCCCCTGGCCTATGGAAGGCGGGCTTGGGGTAGTCACGGCACGGGCCCCGAGGGAGGTTCGTGACAAATTGGTATCAGAGGAGTTCGGTTCTACCGCGAAATCTGATCTTTTCTATGTGAAGAAATAGTGTTTAGCGTATTGAGTGTGGTTATCAGTCCAGGGAGTCCAGGGTTGGTACGATGGCCAATGTATCCGTACACCAGGACCCTGACTTCTGATTTCCGACTTAATGCACGAAAACATTGATTGCGTGTGTGTTTCAATGTTTTCTTTGTGATTACTTTATTTATCAGCTCACCAGGTATATTGTTCTGACCGTGGCGCACTTGTTTCCTTTTCAGGATGGACCCACGACGGCAGCCAGCTAGGGTTCTGAGAGTTGAGTGTGATGAAATCCCACCGAGCGACGAGGCCTCGGTGCAGGGCCCTTTGTCAGCAGTGGCATCGGCGGTAGCTCTACCCGCCGAGCAACTGATGCTTCCAGCACCAGCCGCTGACGACTCAGTTTTCCTTGGAGCTCTGCATGAGTTCCAGCGCCAGCAACCGCCTAGGTTTCGTGGAAAGACAGACCCCCAGGCAGCAGAGGACTGGATGGAGGCAGTGGTACGAGTTTTTAGGCTCGTGAGGACACCTGTAGACCTCATGGTGATCCTCGATGCGAGCCTACTGCACGCAGCAGCGTGCCGATGGTGGATCTTGATGCTCCAGGTGCACGATGAGGCATCTCTACTTTGGACGGAATTTGAGAGCATCATCCGCTCGGAGTTCGTCCCAGCCACCCTTCGTGCGGTGCGTATTCAGGAGCTTCTTCACCTGTGGCAGGGCAACATGATGGTCGCTCAGTACTCGGTGAGATTTACTGATCTCTTTTGCTACTCGACCGACATGGTACGGGACCCATTCTTCCGGGCCCGGACCTTCGAGCAGGGTTTGAGACACGAGATCAGGGCATCGCTGATCTCCCTCAGCATACCGACTCAGACAGGAGTACTGGAGCGGGCCCATTTGATCGAGAGTTTCCTTGCGGAGTCTAAACCATCACCGAGACCCACCGCAGGGCGGAACTTGGAAGAGTCTTCTGCAGCAGGCAGTCGACGGATGACTCAGGGGTTCAGGCAGACCAGACCATCAGGCAAACGACCTCAGGACACTGGCTCAGCAGTGCAGGGCACACAGCGAGGAGCCAGTCTTTGGAGAGGTAGGCAGTGCTACTCGTGCGGCGGGCAGGGCCATGTGGCTCGTGACTGCCCGACCCACCGTGCCGAGGAGCAGCAGATGGTTGAGGGACCACCGAGGTAGAGGCAGAGGGTCGACCGTGGCGGTCCGCAGGGAGGAGTAGGACGAGGTAGAGGAGCTGGCCGAGCAGCAGGTGGTGGGCGACGCTTTGAGGCTCTGCCACCACCACCATCAGGAGGTCCACCCCGACCACAGGGAGCTGGCGGGTAGAGACATGCACAACTCCAGGCATTAGAGGCCTACAACCACGGTGCACCCGAGATGATTCGAGGTACTATCTCTATCTATTCTACCCTTGCTCCAGTACTTATAGAAACAGGAGCGAGTCACTCTTTAATAGCCGCTGCCCTTGTTTGGAGCTCGGAGATTCCGACAGAGCCGTTGGATCGATCCTTACGGCTAGAGACTCCTACTGGAGCAGACTCGACGATTACGCACTAGTGCCGGCAATATGAGCTTACTCTAGTAGGCGAGAGCTTCGGCTGGGATCTTCTTGTAGCAGCGTCGAGGCCTTACGACGTCATCTTGTGCATGAATTGGCTATCTATGGTCCATGTGCATATTGACTGTTTTAGGCGCAAGGTGCGATTTGTACGCACCGACGGGAGCGGGTTCACCTTCACCAGCAAGAAGGGATCTTTTTCAGCACATGATGGACTTCCACGGAGGAGAGGACAACCCATCACTAATCAGTTGGCTAGCCTCATCCTTGGAGCAGTTGACGTGCAGAGTCCTGGTTTTCCTACAGTGGTGGATCAGTTTGCAGACGTTTTTCCCGATGACGTCCCAGGGCAACCTCCTCACAGAGAGGTAGACTTTTATATTGACTTGTACCCCGGGACAGCCCCGATATCCACTCCAGCATATCGGATGGCCCCCGCCGAGATTCGAGAGCTACGGGTACAGATGGAGGACTTACAGGGAAAGGGGTTCATCCGACCCAGTGTTTCACCCTGGGCTTCCCCGATATTGTTCGCCAAGAAGGCGGACGGGAGCTTGCGACTTTGTGTTGACTATCGTCGCCTGAACCAGGTGACAGTGAGGAACAAGTATCCGCTGCCGAGGATTGATGACCTCTTTGATCAGCTCAAGGGAGCACGGTGGTTCTCGAAGATAGACCTCAGGTCAGGCTATCATCAGCTTAGAGTCAGAGACAAGGACATGCAGAAGACGGCCTTCAGATGTTGGTATGGCCACTATGAGTTCTTGGTTATGCCTTTCGGTGTAACCAATGATCCATCAGTGTTCATGGCTCTCACGAACAGTATCTTTCAGCCATACCTCGATCGTTTTGTCGTGGTCTTCATCGACGACATTCTGATTTACTCGACGACTGAGGAGGAGCACGCCTACCACTTGCGAGTTGTACTAGACACACTCCGAGAGCACAAAATATATGGTAATCTATCGAAGTGCCAGTTCTGGATACGTGAGGTGCACTTCTTGGGACATGTCATCTCTGAGACGGGAGTTGTAGTGGATCCCGCGAAGATTGAGGCAGTGCTAGCTTGGGGGCCACCTAGGAGCGTGACTGAGGTTCGGAGTTTCTTGGGACTAGCTGGACACTATCGAAAATTCGTGCCAGACTTCTCTAGAGTTGCGGCACCACTCACAGCTTTGACGAAGAAGGGGATACCCTTCGTGTGGTCAGACAGATGTCAGTAGACCTTCCAGGAGCTGAGATAGAGATTGACCAGTGCACCTATCTTGAGGTTTCCCGAGGAGAGAGTAGGGTACGTAGTCTACTACGATGCATCAGGGACCGGACTCGGATGTGTTCTGATGCAGGAGCGGGCCGTGATCACCTATGGATCATGTCAGTTGAAGCCGCATGAGAAAAACTACTCTACCCATGACCTGGAGTTAGAAGCAGTGGTCTTCGCTCTGAAGACATGGTGACACTATCTAATGGGAGTGCGCTTTAAAGTCTTTTCCGATCATCAGAGTGTCAGGTATATCTTCTCGCAGAAGGACCTGAACCTAAGACAGCGGCGATGGCTCGAGTTCCTCCATGACTATGACTTCGAGCTAGTCTATACTCCTGGGAAGGGGAATGTAGTAGCCAATGCCCTCAGCAGGAGGACGGGTATTCAGCTACTCGAGGAGGCAATGGAGCAGCCTTCCTCCAGTCTCTCACAATCATCCCTCCTCTACTATAGCAGGTCAGAGAGGCACAACGTGAGGACGCTGACTGTGAGACACGGCGTGCAAAGATATCCTCAGGACAGGCACCTGATGGTTTCTCCCTTGGAGCAGAGCACGACATCCTTTTCAGAGGACGTACCATGGTACCAGTCGCTTTACGAGAGGAGGTTCTGAGAGAGTTTCACACTTCTCCTTTGGCAGTACATCCTGGAGTGGCAAAGATGTACCAGGATCTCAGACGACAGCACTGGTGTCTGGGCATGAAGAAGGCTGTAGCAGAGTTCGTTTCTCGATGCCTCACCTGCCAGTAGGTGAAGGCAGAGCATCAGGTACCCGCAGGCTTGGTACAGCCCTTGGAGGTCCCGGAGTGGAAGTGGGACGACATATCTATGGACTTCGTGACTGGACTTCCACGCACTTCCAGAGGTCAAGATTCCATTTGGGTGATTGTTGACCGACTGACCAAGTCGGCACACTTCTTACCCATCAGAGAGCAGGGCTCATTGGAGAGCATGGGATGTCTCTAAGTTCAGGAGATTGTGCGGCTCCACGGCGTGCCATCATCTATCGTCTCTTATCGAGATGCTCTCTTTACTTCCCGGATTTGGAAGGGGTTACAGGAGGCGTTTGGGACGCAGCTACGTCTGAGCACAGCCTTTCACCCTCAGACGGATGGTCAGATGGAGAGGACCATTCAGACTCTCGAGGACATGCTCCACACATGTGTCCTCGACTTTGGTCGTAGCTGGGAGGACCACCTACCCTTGGTGGAGTTTTCATACAACAACAGCTACCACTCCACCATTGGGATGGCACCGTACGAGGCGTTGTACGACCGACCTTGTAGATCTCCTTTGTGCTGGACAGACCCTGGGGAGTCAGCACTTGTGGGACCGGAGATGGTCCAGGCCACGACAGAGAATGTCCAGGTCATCCAGGAGCAGATGAGGATAGCACAGATCCGGCAGAAGTCATACGCTGACAGGAGGCGGAGGCCACTAGAGTTCGAGGATGGCGACCACGTCTTCTTGCAGGTCTCACCTCGACGTGGTACTCGGAGATTTGGTCGAGGCGGCAAGTTATCTCCGCGCTTCATCAGACCCTTCCAGGTCCTCAGTAGGATTGGCGAGGTGGCTTATCGCCTGGCTCTACCACCTCAGTTGCACCGGGTGCACGACGTCTTCCACATATCTCAGCTAAGGAGATACGTGCATGACCTGACGCACATCATTGACCATGGGGAGGTTGACGTTGATGATGGGGCGACTTTTACGGAGGTCCTGGTGGAGATAAAGGATCGACAGGAGCGGATCCTACCCGGTGGTCGGAATTGAAATCCGAGGACACCGATGAACTCGCAGCGCCGATATTCTCTTAAGGAGACCTTTTCCGAGGTTGCGTTTATTTTGGGTTGAGGGTTAGTTTTTGGGAGTTTAGAATAAGTTAAATAAAAATTGTGGAAGACAAATTTTTATTTTAACTTACTGGTTAACTTCTCCCAATGGGAGTTAGTGGTGGGACCCACATCCACATAACCTCCCTTGGGAGGATTAAGTGTGGTGGGGCCCACCCGAATCATAACTCTTCTTCTTCTCTTTTAAAACTCCCTTAACCTTCTTTTTTAATGACATGACAACTTTGTTAATTAATGGAGGTGAATTGTTTGAATTTCAAACCTTTGAAATTCAAATAGTTAAGTGTGTGAATAAAATAAGACTTTAGCTTATTTTATTTGGGTTAGAATTTTCTATCCACCTTGAGAGAACTTGGAGTTCTTCTTCTTCTTCTTCTTCAAGCTTTGAAGAAGAACGCGAAGAACCTTCGAGCATCGACGAAGAACGCCACGTTCTCGGGAATCGTCTCATGCGACACCGACGACGTCTTCTTCCGCGTCAACTCTTCCGTGACGATTTCACGTGACGAAATCGTCGTCAAAGATCTTCGAATCCTCGCTTCACGACATCGACGTCCTTCTTCCGTGACGCCGACCACCGCGACACTCATCTTCCGCGGGTCGTTGACAATCATCGTACTTGAAACCGAGGTAGGGGATTGTTGTTTCTTAATTATTTATTCTCGTTCTTGGTTCTTGACAATCTTGAGGATTTTTGTTAAGTGTTATCGACTAACGAGAGGGGGGCCGGACCGCACAAACACGGCCAAATCCCCCCTCCTTTGTTCTTGAATAATATTTTTATATTTCTTGTGGATGAACGAGAAGACGTGGTGCCGTCACACCACACGGGAATCGCACGGCTATATTGTGTGGCGTCGTCGCGCCACGCCGTGGAAGGATTATCATGAAAGCGATGTCGTCGCGCCGCGTCGAAGGGAACCGAAGGCGCCGCGGCCGGTGCGGGGCCGCGGCGGAGGGGCACGGTGCCGTCGCATCGCGCCGAACGACGAACACCCCTACCGGTTCCGGGCCGCGGCGAAACGGGAAGACCGGCGGCTAGCCGGGACGCCGGTGTCGAAAGCCGGAAGGGGACCGGCTTTGCCGGTCTGTTGAAGAAGAAACGGCCGGCCAGGTCGGGCCGGGCGGAAGGGGAAAGACAGGGGGAATTTAATTCCCCCGGCCAAGTTAATTGGCCCCCCATTATGAGGGGGGGGGGGGGTTTCACAAAGTGGGGGCAGCACCCCCCCCCCCCCCCGTTTTTTCAAATGGCAGGCCCCCACGAGGGGGGCCGTTTGATCAAGGCGCGGCTCTCAGCTGCGCCGCCAGCAGGGAAGCGGGGGCTTTGCCCCCCCGCGCGTGGCACCCGAGCGGCGCCCAGGCCGCGCCGTCGCCAGCCGGACCGCGCCGCCATGCCGGACCATGCCGCCGCGCTGCCAGCCGGGCCGGGCCGGGTCGGACCCGGTTCGGGTCCACCCGGTTCCGGCCGACCCAGGGGGGGTCGGGCAGGGTCGCCCCGGACCCGGACCCCCCGTTTTCGAATCGACTTCGGTCTTTTGCTCATAACATGAGTTACGGACCTCCGATTGACGAACCGTCAGCGAAAATGCGATCCTTTGATCGAGACGGTCGTTTAGGTATATCGCACTCAATGTTTCGGAATAATTTGAGTTCGGCGGGGTTGGTTCGTACACGAAACTAACCTGGCCTTCGGAGAGGAAACACTCGTATCTTGAGCTACGGACGTCCGATTAAAGTGCCGTCAGCTTTGTTGAGTTCCTCTTAGTGAGACAGATCTTTTGGCATACTCTACCCGAGGTTTGGATGCATGTGGAGTACGGTCCAGTTGGTTTTGCCTTAAAAATCAACCGGGCCCCTGGGACGAAAAAGCCAATAACTCTCAGACCGGGCGTTCGATCGACACGCCGTCTGTTGCGTTGAGTTCTTGTTGAAGATATGGAACTTTTGGATACATCAACATTGGGCTTAGTGACAGTTGATGTATCAGTCTCTCGGCTCGTGGAGCGGACCCTCCCGAACAAGCTTGCTGTGTGCGGGAACCCTAGAGCTGGCTGCGTCTGCGACTTTGACTGCTACTGCTACTGATACTGTGACTGCGACGACGACAGTACTGAGATCCTTGGTGGATTTGATGACGACTACAGCACTCAGCGATCCTACGTGGATCAGTGCTACAGGTCCTGTGTGGGCCCGATCCTATGTGGGTCCGATCCTGTGTGGGTCTTTGCGCTCAACGGTCCTGTGTGAACCAGCGCCTATAGGTCCTGTGTAGGCCCGATCCTGTGTGGGTCTTTTGCAGGGGTTAGTTACCTATCGATCTTTCGTGGGTCCGACGACATAGATGGATCAGAGATGATCTTTATCATCTTTCGAAGAAGTATACCTATGTGAGCTGAATCCTGTTGCTTTCATGTGTGGATTGTGTTGTGCTATCCTGTGTGGATTTTGTTTTGCTTTCCTGTGTGGAGTATGTATACTTTCCTGTGTGGACTGAGTTGTACTTGGGCTCGGAGGTTGGAGCGTATTGGAATTTATGACTTAGGTATATGTATGGGCATATACCTAAGCAGTGTCGGTTGTTACTTCGTGATTGTATCTTCCTTTGTGGTTTATCCTTTGTGGATTTTGGGAGACCTTCAGGGGTCTCGGGGTCCCTACTGAGTAGCTTATACTCACCCCTGCACGGGCTATGCCCGCACTACGTTGTGTTGGTTGCAGACGACAGACAGCGTTGATCTTGGCTGAGGCATGCAGAGCAGGACAGTACCTGGAGGTGGACCACTGGGCGGGATGTGTTCGGAGCAGACGACGGGACCCATGGAGCAGTGGAGCTATCTGTACCCACCCTTCAGGTGGGATTTCCAGTGGACAGCGCGGTGTAGCGGCTTTACTTTACAGTTGCTGTTTTCCCTTTCGAGTTGTACTTTACTTTCAGTTTGGGTTGTATACGGGCCCATTTACTTTTCCGCACTTTCAGTTGTACTCTGTTTTTACTTAGTGTTTACTTTTCCGCTTGGTTACTCTGTGGTGTTTGTTTACTTTTCAAAGGAAATGCCTTCCCTTTTTCCTGGGATTTACGCCTTGGTGCTAGTCGCCAGCCCCTGGCCTAGGGAAGGCGGGCTTGGGGTAGTCACGGCAAGGGCCCCGAGGGCGGGTCGTGACAACACATACTATAAAAATTCTTCCTAATGACATCCCATCATCAAATGAGCCTTAGTACTTTTCAGCATTTCACCATCCTAAAATCTACCATAACTCTTGAATCACTTATATATTGACTTTTTACTCATTCAACATTCTTCTTGATCCATTAACCATTATAAACAATCTAATTCTGAAATACTTCTTTCCTACAAACAAAATCATGAATCATATCCTAAGATTCAATAATGTCAAATCATATGTTATGAAATAATCTGTACCTTTCATTGGTAATTCTCAGTTTGTTCATCCTCAATTGGAATGGTATTAGGTATTGGTAAACATATATTTGTATGATACTGATTATCCAATTCCCAAAATATCTTTGTTGGACAACTATTTTTATAATGACCATGCACGCCACATTTAAAAGATTCAATCGGTCCCTCATAAAGAATGTTTTCCCTTTCCTAGAGTCTACATGATGATTCCTTTTTTCCATGGAAGGTAATGGATTTATGACCTTCATTACCACATCTATAACATCTTCTCGTCCATTTGAAGCATTTTACTAGGTGTTTATTTCAACATCCTTGACACATAGGTTTTTGAACATACATACCTTTATGATTATTTTCTGAAATTCCTTATGGATTTGTTTCTCGCATATACGATTCCTTATAAAAATCACCAGGATTCAGGTTGACAATCATTAATCCAGATAGTTGGTTGAGAATAAACACAAGTGTTCAAATTGAAGTTCTTTCTAGTATTCTAACCATTATGGTTATGTCACTTATGCTTAGATAACACTCTATCCCCTAAAGTTATCTAAACCGACCTCTGATACCAACTATAAGGACCCGAACTTAAACATTACATAATCCTGAATTAAATGAATAATTCACATTGAGGATATTTTAATGATTAGAGTTTTATATAATTAGGAATAACAATTACATTACATCTCAAATATTACAAAGTACACACTTCTACTCATTTTTTTTCTTAAAATAAAAAATCTTGAATAAATGAGACATGTCTAGTTCCATGTTTCAGACAGCATGAATTTTCCATGATCTCATCCTTGACCCTATTCCACTTTATATACTGTGAAAAACATTTCAAAAACATGGGATAAGAATAAAAAGCATATTAAGGGATACACGAAGAAGGAAAATTGTTAGATTCTCAAAATAGCAATATGTAATACCTTTCCCATTTATGATGTTGTAAATACACTTCACTAAATAAAAGATAATTTCGTACCCATTTGTATCCAAAGGATTACCATAAAAATCATATAAATAAAAAATAACATATTAAGGTAACTTTGGACCTAAACATTATTAAGTAGAATAACACTACAGTCGACTTCCACAAATAACACTAAATGGAATAGCCTAACGGCCAACTTCCATACCCAATGCATTGGATGTTATAACGTAACCACCCGTCCTAGTTTATCACAACACCACTCTCCATATGGTTTATCACGTAACCACCTGTCAAATGTCCATGTACCATCATAACACATAAATCATTGCAAATATAAACATTTCAATAATAACATTTCATTTTAAATCACAAGAAGTAATTTCAATATATTGAAATAATCTTTCCATTTTCATAAACCATTTAAAAAGATATTTTTGAATCAATGTGTCCCATACCACATTAAAACGTTTAATGGAATTATAATTTTAAACATTAATTTCTTCATAAATAAATAATGATAACCATTTTTAAAACATTGAAATTAAACATAATGATCTATAATAATAAATCATTAAAACAATTAAAATGATATTTTAGTTAAAGAGTTTTTAACAAAATGAGAGACCCTTGAATACAAATAATTGAGGAAAAACATTAAATAAAAACATTATAATATCCATAGAATTAAGGTATTCATGATATAATATGATTAATGATAGTATATACACCATATAAGAGTGAATTTGTGCATAACAACAATGAAGACTCAATGTAAATGAAAATTGAGATGAAATCCCTTATAATGAAGGTATCATTAAATTAATGATAAATCAATCACATAATTAAGTGTGAAAAATATAAATACACCCAATATAAGTGTATTTCATGTGTTAAACAATTATAGGTCATTCAAACATATTCATAGGACGACATATTCAATAAGTACAAGTTTAACCCAAAGAATCGAAATTGGGTTAAGAAGTTCCCTCGTAAAATTTTGAAATCCTAACGACATCACTATAAAATTCAGAAAATGAGTTTATGAGATAAAAATGGTATCTGATCATTTGTACATAAAATTTAAATCAATAAGGATATAGATGAAAAAATACCAACATGATAAGATGTAAATATAATGAGATAACAAAAAGAAGTCTTTTAAAAAGAGGAGGGTGAAAGGTTCTCTTACTGATTAGGTAACTTAAGAAACATATGCCACATGAAATAAGGACCATATAATGTGGATTTAAATACCCAGAAATGAATATATATTATATAAATATGATAATTGTGGGAATTTCATACACCACTCAAAGGAAATAGTGACAAATATACCATGAATCTGACCGGAATAAAAAGTGAGATAAAAACCCCTTACCTTGTTGTAATCAATCGATCCGTATGACCTAAAGATAATAACAACCAAATGAATCTCAAAATACCATTAATATAATGAGAATAATGAAAATATATATCAAGGGAAGTATAAATTACATCACATGAAATAAATAAGGGGCAAACAATGGAAATCTCAAGGAATAAAAAGTGAGATAAGAAATCCCCTTACCTCGTGTCCTACTTGACTTGTATGTCTAGTGTTCTTCATGAATAATAAACATAAGTTAATCTCTACATCATTAAGAAAATTTTTAATTTTTTTTATTCATTTTATATCACTTATTATCTTGCTATAACTACTAGTTATTTATTTGAGTACATATTGGATATTTTATCGATGTTCAGAACTTTAGTAAAAAAATGAGCATTTTATAATTACAATTTGTCCATGTGGTCAAAATTACATTATCTTCAGAATGATATAAATTTTTTATATATAATATGTATCAAATATATCCAGTGTATATGTGTTTATAATATTACATATCATTTGGAGTTATGAAATGAAATTCACCATTCATGGAGAATGTAAGTCGTACGTACGAATGCACACTACTTTCATTTCTATTTTATATTTAAATGAATGAAAATTTAACGATACATTGGTATATTATAATTCTAGAAAAATTTAATATGATATTTTATATTACATAATTTAATTTACATCATCTTTTATACGTTCCATGTATGTCATGAATGAATCATATCACCATGAGGGGACGGTAGTCCTCACTTCTTCAAAAACATTATCATGTTTTACCATAATGGAAACCATAAAAGAATGCTATAAATGAATAATAAAAAAGCATAAAGATAAAATAATAATAGAATACATAAAATATAAATACAGTCCCATCTTAATGGCTGCCATGTTAGGTGGTTGGACAGAATTGAAAAATCATCATTTCATGAGGCGTTAGTTTTCCATCCACAGAAAAAGTATGTTCTTCACACATTAGATGGAGTTGTGTGTAAGTGTAGTTTGAATCCTTATTATAATGACTTCATATTATATTTAGGATGCTAGTGTTGTTATAAAATAAAGGAATAAAAAGATTTTATGGGGTTATAGAATTAAAATAAACCAAAATAAAACAATAGTATTTAAGAAATATCATTACATTTAATTTGGGTAACATCCTTTAGTTTGATCCAAAAGGACTTCTTAAAAGTGGTGTTCTTTTTAAAGGTAGAGGAGGGGAACTTTAGAAAAGTGTGAAAATATTATTTTATTATATAATAATATTCAGTTTCTAAAGGTTCAAAACAAATTAATGTCAAAGATAAGATGTCTCATGGTCAAAATATAATCATCCAATAATAATTGGATAAGTTTTTGATATTGTTTTAATGTTTATAATCTTATTTATTTAAATCATTTATTAATGAGGTAAATAATACATCATTATTGTGTAATATATAATTTAATTTATTTGATGTCTAAAAATAATACTAATAAACGATGATGTAGTAAATTTTCTTATCTTTAAGAAGAATATTTATTGACAAAAATATCACTTATATAAAACCATGTAAAAATTTATTTACTAAAAGATATTTGTTTATGTCAATTTTCCCATTACATTATGTTAATTAAAATAATGTTTCATAATCATTCATAAGTGGCTCCATGCGGTCCCAAAAAAACCCAAGAATTCCCATGGTCATCCATTACTCATCCTATAAGGTTATGAAAATTTTTAAGGTAATTTCGTATTAATATCATATTCTTTTTACCTTAAATTTCCCTATTTACCATTAACCAGGGTAAATAAAAGGCCAAAGTTACTATTCACAAAAAAATATTTTCATCTTATTGAACCATATTTTACTTACTACTAAAAACAATGTATGTAAGATTTTTTAAATTCAATTCATTGAAGCGATAACATTTTATTTAAATCAAAAAGTCAGTTTTTTTCGCTACTACTAACTGGTTTCACTATTCATCAAAAATTGAAGCTTTTATGTCAAATACTGAAAATTATGCCTAAGAAATATTTGATATTATAAATTCAAAAATGATTTCTATTTTACCAAATTCAAATAATAGAAGTTGCATTAATTATTTTAAAATTAGTTCCCATTGTCAAAACAAATAGCGTGTTTTTAAGAAACAATAACTATCAAAAGATTGACACTTGTTTTTGTCCAATTTCAAAGTGAAATTAAATCCAATGACCACCATTGTATTAAATGGTAAAAATATAATCTAGTTAAACTTTAAAACCAATTAAAAAGATTATGTAACCTTATAAATAAATTATATTAAAATGCAGTTTTGAATTAAAATATAGTATTTTCACTATTCATCAAAAAACTGAATTTTATCAGAAAAATACCATAATTTTACCCAAAGTGAATTTTGATGTCCCAGTTGTAAAAAAAATTTATTTTATCAAAAATAACATATAAAAGTGACAAAAACTATATTTAAAGAGGGTTCGCCATTAAAAGGTGGTAAATCAACCTTTTAAAGTAATTTAAGCTTAAAATTAGATTCATTCACATTTTAATACTCTAAATTTTATTAGATAAATATAAAAACACTTTGAAACCATTTATAATCATATTTTAGTTAGTTTTGTTCATTCCTGCTGTTACAATAGTTAGGCATTAACTGCTATTAAAAATAATAGTATTATATTATTATTTTTCTGTATGAAATAACATTGTGTGCAACATATGATTTCTAAGGAAACCATTGTTGAATATCTAGTATTCCATCGAATCATAGAGTCCCCTTTAATGTAAAATTAATATTTAATTCACAAATATTAATAAATATGAAAATATATTACTCATTATATACCTAGTATATTACATGCCCTATTTTTATAAATTTAGCCTTAATTAATTATTGAAAGTCTTATATGTTCAGACAGCAGTTGAGGGATAAACCAGGTATATATTCAATTTTTATATTTTACTAATTACTTATATATGTGCATACTTTCACAATTTTTTTGTTATATTACATGCAATGTATGTTAACGTTTCCATTGCTAGTGCCCTGTAAAGATTTATCTCACACTCTATCATGGATACCATTATTACCCATGAATATTATATATATTCATGGGATGAAAGAGGAGCGTATAGTGCATCACACATATTATTACTTATTTTCAACAGGATAGAGCTGGGTAGCTCTTGACTAAGCTAGAGCTTAGGATGCATTGGTAGTTTATTTATTCAAAATTTCTACATTCTTATATCCTGATATACCAAATTCGTTGTTTCAATGTTTCCCATAATTATATTGATATGACACATATAACATCTTCAAATATTTGATATGATTATATATTAATTTAGTTGTTTAATATTCACACTATATATACTTTTACAACCATTATTATATTGATTCTTATATTTAATTTTTTTGTTATGCATATCAATTATGATCCACTATGTTAATCAAGGCATAATATCCCCACACACAGACCCTAGACCCACACTACTTGTCAACAACCATGGGAATTTATGGAGTTACACATGGGGCCATTCAGCTAATTAGGTTCGGGGAACCTCTGAGTGGTATTTGAGTCTATTATTTCATAAATTGGTGTTATATATGTTCCTTTAATTTTGTAATATTTGGAGACAATATCCATGATATTGTGAACAATTTAGAACTTTTTTATGAGTTCTGATTGGGCGCAGTAAACCCATGTTCTTATTAAATTCAGAGTATCACGAATTATATATCTTTTATGATTTTTCATATTTATATTGTTTTGATTTCATTATTGGGAGATCCACATGTATTTTGATGATGATGATGATGATTATTATTATTAATATTCTTATTATTTTGGTTTGGTATATGATTTCATCCTTGAAATAATGATATGAGAGAAAGGATAATTGTTATATGTGTCATATTTGGAACATAATATTTACATGGTAAATATATTTATATGAAATATATATAAATTGATCATCATTAATTTTTTCAATATTCATGTGATTTTTGATGGATACATGATTTTATATAAATTCTTGTGCTACAATTTGGATGAAACTAGGCGATTTCTAGTTCCACATCATGAGGTGGATCTTCCCTCACGGGTTTTAATGGTTAATTTTAAGAGTATTATCTATTAGAATAAAATTAAATGGATTTTTATTTCCATGGTAATGTGTATATTCCCTAACTCATTGAGAAATTTAATGCATTTTAAACTAAACATTGATATATGTATATTAGAAAATAAAAAATATAGTAGTGAATTTTTTCATATAAAGAGAAATGGATTCCAATAAATAAAGATGCAAGGTATTGTTTTCCCTACACATATTGGAGCCCATTAATATATACTTTTGAACTAACCAATTCCTAACCATATAGTAGGGTTATTATACCATGAGTAATAGTCCATTTCGTTGTTCAGATTTTGCTAGTGTGTCCTTCAGTTAATATCTTATTGTGATGAGTAATCCTCAATACATTGACCAATACATGCCCATTAGCATGTGTAACTCATCATTCAAAATCCTGGCCAGCATACTCAATAGGAGAATGGCCACTCACTTGGATTCAAGGATTAATCCTGAGCAACACAGATTCATTAAAGGTAGGTCAATCTAGGGTGCTATTGGTTTGGCCCAAGAAATGACAAGTGGGATTAATAACAACTTATTTGGGGGAAATCTTGTGTTCAAATTGGATATGATCAAGGAATATGACAAAAATAAAATTGTGCTTTTTCTAAAAAGTTTTAGAGGGCATTGGATTCTCCAACTGGAAAATTTATCTCCTCTTTCGCTGCTTCTGCTTGACATGGATCTCTACCTCGTTCATGGGTAAACAATTTGGCTTCTTCAAGGAATGTCGTGGTATTAGGCAAGGGGATCCTTTGTCTCCCACCATCTTCATTCGTTCTCAAAATGCTTTTAGCTGGTATATTAACAGGGGCATTGACACATGGATAATACATCCCTATCATAAAATGCATACCATGAGAGGCATCTCGCACTTGATGTTTGTCGATGAAATAGGCATGTTCATTAATGGTAGTGGAAGATCAGTTAAGGGGGTGAAGCCGGTTCTTAAGAAATATTGCAAGTGGAGCAGACTGGTGGTGAATTATGAAAAGATCCTTTTCATCACAGTGAGTAATGCCTCTTCAAGGAGGGATCGGGACCTAAGAGCAAGGTTGAATATGAATAAGGGTTTTCCCATGGATTACCTTAGAAGACCAGTCATCCCATCTTGCCTTAGGGTGTGGCATTTTAATAAGCTCATTATCAAAATTACAAGACTTACTAAAAACTGGAAAACATGTTTTTATCCTTTAGAGGTCGTATCTCCCAGGTTAACTGTGTGTTAGTCTCCATGAAGATGGATGTTTTTTCTACTTTGAAGGATCCAGAAACTGTGCTTTCAAACGTGGGCATAATAATGGTTTCCTTCATATGGGATGGGAAACAGGAAGGCTGTTATCATTGGGCTCCAGGTAAAAAGTTGGCAAGACCCCTTTCTGACGGGGGGATTAATTTACAGAGCTTGTCCTCATCCATCCAAGGACTGCATGCCAATCTTACTTGGGAGGTCCTGGAAAGAAAAACTCTACGGGGAAGAACAATGTAGATCCTCCACGGCCTTAATGGGACTATACAGAGACGGCTCCCCTCAAAGATATGGAACCTAGTTCAATCACATCTGGACACACTACAACAACACTGTCGATGGATTATCGGAAGGGGGAACATTAACTTCTGGCAGTAGGATTGGTAGGAAGGGAGGCTGTGGTTCCCGGGATTTCCAGTTCTAGGTATCACCTTCAAAGAAGATTCATACCATATGAGGTTCCTCAATGTCTTCCTTGACAACAACAAAATGGAGGTGTTTAACTCTATATTCCCAAATGATGATGATGATCAGTAAATTTTCACAGGTACCAAATCTGGTGCTTTCTCCATCAAAGGATTCGATAATGTGACGAGGGAGGTGGTGAACGTCGATCTTTATGGGGAGAGTCTTGGGTGAAAAATAATACCTTCCAAATTCAAATTTTTTCTGTGCAGAGTGCGACACAAGGCTCTACCAATGGATTCTAACCTTCAACGAATAGGAATTCCAACGGTTTCCCAATGTTGGTTTTGCAGGTCTCCGAGCACAAAGTCTGTGGGACATCTGTTTTATGAAAGTGAATGGGCAAGGGGGCGTCTGGCAGACCTTTGGGGATTTATTGTGATGGAATGGCTATGTTGGTAACTTATAGGATTTCTTTAAATCCTAGTTTTGGGGAGCTAAAAACTACCGTAAAGAAAGGAAATAAAGTGTTCTCATACTCATTTCTAGGTGATGTACTATTTGGCAGTCCCAGAATAACAAGCACCATGGTAGAGGCTCAGTTTCTCAGGTCAGTATACACATTAGGTTGAAAAACATTGTGCTGGATCTGCTATAGATATGCTCAGACTGCAAAACGGCTTCCTCCATGTGCGTCATTTTTGCTGGAAGCATGCAGATTAGCGGGCTGACCCTCCAGGCCAGGGGAAGTTGGTGAGGTGGCGGCCACCGACACATGGTTTGAAACTTAATATTGATGGTTCACTTCTCATAGGGGATATGTGAGGAGGGGGCGTCGTGCATGACCAGAATGGATCGGTTTATGCAGAGTTTGCTTCTTTGTTTGGGGAAGGCAATGCGCTTCAGGCGGAAGCTCGGGCTATGTAGGTAGGTTTATAGATGTGTGTGTGCAGGGATTTGGTGTTGTCTTCGGTGGAAACCTATTCCTTGGTGTTGTTTAATGCACTGAAAAACAAAGTCAGGATTCCATGGAGCATAATTTATACAGTCAGGCAATGTCAGGCTATAATAGGGGTGTGCATGGAGACCTCTCATACCTGTAGGGGGGGAAACATGGTGGTGGTCTTTATGGCGTCGACGAAAACATCATGTAGTACATTTTCTTCATTCTTATCTTTGTGGTCTTTTCCTTCTGAAGGTTCAAAGTTTGTCATAAATTATGCTTCATAGTTTCATTACTTTAGACCCCCGTTACTTTTTTCCTTGTATTGGGATTATTGTTTTAATAAAAATATTAACTTTCAAGCCAAGTTGTAGATTAATGCTGCCATGAAATCCCCAGGTTGCACACAAGGATGGTGATGATGACCATTATCTACACCTGGAAGTTGCTTATCCACTTATCTTATCATTAAGGGGGCCACATTAGAAACCTTATGTTGTATCCAATGTGGGAAATTATTATAAACTTCATGAAAGTGTCTAACATCTAATGACTTCCATGTATTTACTTCAGGGATTGCGCCTATGATGGATTATACGAAACATGAGTTCCAACAGCTGCATACTCCTACCATATTAAGGGATGGAATTCCACATGCTACCGAATAAATATTGGATGTCACCCATTCAATCTTTGAGCATCTATACATTATGGATGTACTGAGGGTTAAGTATTTTACTTATATACTAAATGACTTGGACATGAATAGGTGGGATTTAATTACATTGGTTGTTCAATATGTGGAAATGGTATGGGATGATTTCCAAAAAACATTCTATGACTAATCCTTTTCAAATATGTTGAGATATGACCAAGACACATATTACCTGCATATGATCATTGGTCTATGTTAGTTATAGAGTAATCAGTATGATTCACTGAGTTAGAGTAGTTTTCCTCACCTATAAATTAGGTTGAGGTTTTTCAAGATAGATTCCTCAAGGATGGGGTTCATTATACAATTCCTAATCAGGTGAATTTTTAACTCATAAATCTTTTCTAGGATATATTTAAACAAGATCTTGTAATAAATTGTATCTTTAAGGAAAGAAATTGTATAAGGCATTGAATATTAATGATGAGGAAGACCGTTAGTTTTTTCAGTATAAGAAAGAGATCCCTCAGGGATTCTCATTAGCGAAGTGGTAGCTAGAATACCCATATTGGAATCTATATGGTGTTATGTCAGAGTAACAGATATGTGAATTTGATGCCTCATTTTGATAGATAACATTTTGATATTTGGGATTTTGTTCATATAGGTTACATTCAGAGATTCTATTAGAACATTAATTAGCTTATAGTAGAAGAGGTTTCGCACCAACTCCAACCATCAGAGAATGTTCATTTATTATGTGTTAGGTGGTGATTTTCATTTAAACCCTAATGAATATAAGAGGGGTAGGTTATAGAAAGAGTTGATATATATTGGATTATAGGTAGCGCCAAAAGAGAGGTCATGATTATTGTAGTCCAACTGTTTCATTGTCTTATAGGCTATGCCAGTCTCATACATGACAGATGATAATGGAGGATCATTGTATAATACCATATATAGTATGAGTTACTATTATAGTATCCAACATTATATTATCTTCTTTATTTGATATAGGTTTTTTACAATACATCATCCATTAATCTATATTAGACTTTATTAGTCTTGAAATACCATATTATTTTTGTATATGACATTGGATACAATATTCAGATTACATTTAGAGGTAATATTCTAATCTAAGGACAATTCCATTGAGGTTGGATGTTTCCCTGTAATATGGGACAATTTCTTCTCGAGTTGATAGGTTTTTATTTTATTCTCATGATGGATTGGTTTGTTTTATATCATTTCATTTTATAAAACAACCACGGTAGGGTATTGATTACATTTCCATAGGGAAATATTAATCTACAAATGTGTGAGATGATATTTAAAATTGTAGAGAAACAACAGATCATTATGGGATAGGTGGGTTAACCACCAAAATAAAAATATTTTCAATGAAGACAAGGGATTACGTCAAGCCGAATTCCATGCTATAATGGATCATTATATGTATTTTTTCACACTTGTTTTTCTAACATACCAACTGATATATAGTTAGTTATTATAATCAATATTGATCTAGGAGTAGCTCTAGTGTAAATTAATATATATAAGATAAAACCTACTGAGCTATAGATGTTTATGAAGCAGTAAGAGGTTTTAGGGGCCAATTGTTTTTTATGGCCTAACACATCCACCTGGGAATCACCTATGATTTTCTACTAAAAGGAATATGGTACCCATCATCTATGTATAGATAAAATAGGGTAGATATTTATTACAATCAATAATTTGTATCTACTACCTCATATTGATCATCTCTTTGATCAGATCTGAGGACCTAGGGTTTTTTTATGATTGAATTCATATTGGGATATCATTTTGCATGAGTTAGGCTATCATACATACCTCATAAATCATTTCCTGGTAGGCATATGCTGTTTGAGTATCTCATTATATTATTTGAACTTACTGATGCACCCAACGTTTTCATAACATTAATGAATAGGTTATTCTTTCCCTATCAAAATAATTTTTTTGTCTTTTTAGTAGACATCATGGTGTATTCTCACACTCATAGAGACCATTATATGATCCTTGAGATCATTCTGATTCCATTGGGATATCATCAACATTTTTCCATGATTCATAATTTTCTCATATGGATCGAAAATGTATACTTATTAACTCATATTTTCTCATAATAGGACCCTCTGTTGGCCTAGAGAAGGTGAGTGTTTTATTTTCCTAAGAGCTTTCGAAGAATATGTTTTATTATATATAATCTTGGGGATAGGTTGATATGACATGATTTTTTTTATAAAAATTTTCACACTTTGATATTCCTATTAATATTTTCACATAGATGGGTTTTTATTTAATTTAGACATAAGAGTGTGATAAATCGTTATGGTAGTTTAATGGAAGGGTTGTCTTAGATATTATTTCAATTCTACAAGAGTTCAGAATACATTATGTTGTTATCCATGTTGAATCAAGAATAATCTTATAAGTACTATGGATTAAGAGGTATATGGCCTTTTCATATGGATCTCATAATTTTAGGGCTCATGAAAAAATTTATCTGATGCATGACCATGAGTTAGAAACTATTGTACATGTATTATGTTGTTTGGGACACCACCTGATTGGTGATCTATTTTTAGTGTATATGGACAAAAATATCATTAGTAATATATTTTAAAATCATAAAATGTTTCTCAGTCATTGAATATGTATCAAATTTCTTCAGTCTATCTATTTTGAGCTTTCCTATATTCTTGGATTATGCATTGATATAGTAGATGCACTGAGTCCGAAAACTCAGGATCATGCTATACAAGAAGTCAGTAATGAATGTAAATTTATAGAATTATTTTTATTCTACATCTAGAGTTTCTAGATTGTCTCGAGATTTTATGTCTCATATCCTTGATATTAAACTCTTCCTTACTTTTTATGGTGAATAGTAGGTAATATTTTGATCCTAAATGATTGGTTATACATGATAGTATTTCATGAGATAACCCACCTCATGATGGGTCTGTGGATAGATACAACGTACTGCCTATACATGGAAATGTATGAGTTATAAAATATATAAGAGAGGAACTGATGTAATATTCCTATGATTCACAATGGGAAATTCATTTAGAAATCTCTAAGATGTATCGAGATATTTGACGTCAGTTTGGGTGGCCTTGGATGAATCATCAAACAACAGGTTTTATCACTATGTCTTCCTGATATTACCAGATTAAGGAAGTGAGAATTAGACTATTATTCCTTTTATAGCTACTTCCGGTCCCAAAATTGATATTTGAATATTTTTCTATAGACATCATAGTTGGTTATTGAGATTACAGTGAGGTAGGGGAATTGTATGGGTATTCATTGATTGACTGATGAAGGTATCCCACTTCCTTCATATACAAGAGCATCTTTTAGTTGATGAGCTAGAAATAGTGTATGTCATTGATTTAAAATGACTTCATAGTGTTTCTCATTCTATCATTTTAGATTGGGATTTTCACTTCAATTCAAGGTTATAGTCGGGGTTATAGACATATATGGGTACACATGTTCTTCTTAGCTGACATTTTCTTCAATAGACAGATGTAAAATTAGATGAGATGATAAATATGTAAGAGGACAAGCCCTATTCTTGATTCTGTGATTTAAGTCGTTCTTCAGAGAAGCATATCTCTCTCATAAAATTGTCCTAAAATTATATCTTTAAAAATACATTTTTTATGGATCATTTTGAGGCCTTATATAGTCAGTTGTGTTGTTAAGCACCATTGCAAGGAATTTGTATGGAGGAAACCCTTATAGGTTATCATCTCATGTATGAGACGTTGGTTGATGTTCAAATAATCAAAAATATTAGTTAAACCAATTATTTTAGAAATAAATCATATTAGGATTTCCATCTCTGACCTCTAGCTTTTGAGGTCAGGGATCATGTTTTTCAGAGGGTATAAACCATGAGAGGGAATAAATGGATATAGTGGCAAGGGAATCTTTCACCTCATATATAGGGTAGTTTGTGATAATGGAGTGTGTCGAGGTGGTAGCCTATTAGTTAATATTATCTCATAGGTACCGTTCCATTAATGAAATATTATATATTTCATAACTTCATCACTATCATGCCAACATGTCTCACACTATTGATATAGAGGATCATGATCTAGATGATGATGCATCATTTGAGGAGTATCATGCAATCAACATTGAGTGAATCATGAAGTATCATTGAGTCCGATCATTCTCATTAGTTAGGATTATATGGTATCATGATTGTGAATAGGATGTGAAATTGGATTTAGAGGCCAAAATACATGACTAGTGGATATAGTTTTTCATAAATAGTGTAATGCTTCCCATGGAAGGAGAATTTAATGCCATGTTCTATTAATGGAAGTAGACTGCAAAAATCATTGTTTTTGAATCACATAGGAAATTTTTTAAATTTAGTCTAATATTATATTCCATACCTAAATCATAAGCCTAATGAGTTCATAGTTGTCTTAAGGGTGTATGTGGCTTGTTCAAAGCCTAAATCCTAATTGATGAGGAAAAAAAGCTATCCATATGGTTAGTAGAAAATATGGTCACATCTCACATGGTTACTTAAATGAGTTCATGGTTGGACAATGGGCTAGCACATGAAGCACAATTTTCCATAACCATGGTCCAGGGGCCACATGGGCGTGTAAAAATTTCAGACAAAATTTTAGAAGAGTTATTTATAATTGCCACACAATTTCTATAACCATGAATCTTGATGGTTATTTTTGCCCCTTGGTATATCATACGATACATGTTTGGAAAAAGTTTTCGACAACCATGTAGAATAACCATGTGATTCCATTTTATGGTTATTTTAGAAATGTTCAAATATATTTTTTTTTCAAATTCACCCATATCTTCTTTTGATCATTCTATTTCTGGAAGCTATCCATTTTTTCAAAACATGAATCTTAATATAGAATTTTATCTAAAGATCTGATTCAATGTCTAATTTGATTGATTTATAACTTGTTGGATTCACATTGGTATGATTGTAATTCCATTTTACATTTTAATCATTATTCTTCATAAAGACAACTATATTTAGAAGAAGTATCATATGCTCTATTTTTAGTGTGATGATTATATATTCATATCTCTCATTATTCAAGAAAATCTAAAGTATCATACTAGATTAGGTGTGACATACTAGTATGTGGTTTGTGGTGTATAACTCATCCCTCAAGTTTAATCATATTTTTAATTGCCTTTTTTCCATATAAATTTCATCAATCATCACCTATGTAAACAATGTTTGTATTTTATAATCATAACTACCATATTCTAAGACTCTAATTAAATATTTTTTCAATTGTTATAGGTTGTGACACCAGTGAAAACCATACCATGAAGGGAGTTATCTATAATTTGGTTTTAGTACATTGACATGTTAGTCTGCCCCACATACCGAGTTTCTATCTTGGACACACTCATATTAATCCTTCCTTATTAAATGAATAATTGAATTGGTTTTTACTATCTATTGAATTTTATTGTTCCAATTTACCCTAAAAAGGGATGTTCCTAAATTTAATCAATGAATTGAGGATAGTTATGGAAATTATAATTTATTTATCATTTTACTAATTAAATGAGACTGAATAACATGGTTTTTTTAATCCGTAGAACACCATGAAATGTTTATTAAGGAGATAAGATTGATCATAATGAATCAAATATGTAATATATGAATTTTTATGGTATTATGGCTATATTTCCTTGTCTCACTAAAGAAAGTAAGGATTGAACATAATAAACATATTAATTGGAATGATAGTTACATGGCATTAATTAAAAAAATGATTTAAATAGAAGATTATTTTTTTATTTGGACATTGAAGTTATTATATTAATGGTTATAATTGTGATTTCCTAGAATTAATGAAGTAATTACTTGATAAATCCATGATTTCATTCTTATTCACAGGTGTCCTTTCCCAATGGTGACACCCACCTTGTAACCTGATGTTATCAGTTGATTCTTGGTATGACATCATATTATTTTTCCATTACGATTCTAGGATTCCTTGGATACATTCCTTGGATATAGAATAATTTATATATAAATGACGTGTGTTGGATACATCTTTCGGCCATGACATTTATTATCCCATTTCACCACGGATGATTTCCTCGGACTCTGTTAGAATCATTATTTTGGAACACCTTGTGTGATGCTCCAAAGATTACACAATTACATATATAGCTAGGCTACTGTTACAACCTATGTTGGCTTGACCCTTGAGGTGAAGGATTCCTTGGTAATTACATTTATTCATATTCATTATTAATATACTCAGAGGATTTTTTTTCAAGCCATGGTTCCTTAATTATTATAATGTTTTGATGTTAGTTCTAATATTATCTTAGATAAAATCTTATTTATATAAGATGGATTAAAATTTATTAATGAACCTGTTAAATGTTAAGAAACCAACTGAGGTATGAAGAAGGTATATGTTTATTCATGTTACATTACTTCTTTCTCTTATATATACATTCTGGACCACTATTTTAGTTCTTATAACACATACATGATGTTATTTTACCCTAGTTGTGGTGGCCTAATGAGATTTATTGCACATCCTATATAGACCTCCATTGATGCCAGGTAAGATTATATTTATGTATTTTTCTATGAAAAGAAGTACAATAAATTATATAATTGATTACTTTCTTAAATTTCTATGGTGATGGGGGGTAGATTACGTAGCTGGAGATTGGGATTCTTGTATTGTTTGTTGATTTTTCATAGCTACATTGTAATAGAACATTATTACATATTATTTTTATCTATTCTTTATATCATTATATTGACATGAAATATGTCATCATCATTTTCTTTATAAAAATATATTTTGTTTTAGTTGTTTATTAATTTGAATGCTTATACTATTCCATATATTCTTACATTGATTATTCAATTTATTAGTGATATTATATCTATCCACTCTGATTTAATTTTTTGATGATTTTTTATTCTCCTAATAGATAAAACATAGGCCCTCACTACAAGTCATCATAATATAGTGTGAAGGAAGATTAGATTTTGGCCATATGACAAACCGGGCTTGGGACACTTCTGAGTGGAACCCGGGTCCAGGTTGTCAAATAAAATAATGAATCCTCTCAATTAATAAAATTTAATTACTATAATGAACAAGATTCATCATCATAATAAGAGTCCTCATTTGATATCCTTATTTATTTCATTAATTTATGTTTTTTATTTTATTTCTTACTCTTATATTTTCCATCATTAATCTTTAGTAATTATGGTTAGTATGCTTACTGTATCTGCATACATGACACATTTTTCTGGAGCAACATTATAATAATGATTAAATTTTTTCCTTAGGAATACATATTTAAAAATATATATTAAAAATAGTAACGTGCATCCTTTATTTATTATATATACTCAATTTTTGACATTTTCAGTATCCTTCCAATCCCAACTCTGTAGCCCACAATCTAATGTGTATTTAGAAAATTTTATCATCATATTGATTTCCTTATTACTTTTATTATCCTAATTATAAGTATTTTTAATCTCTCAAAAATATTGTAATAGTAATCTAATAATAACACATATTTTATATTATTTTATATTTTTTAATTACATCGATAAAAAAACCTAGAATTATAGTTCATATGAGTAGATCAAAGTAATCTTTCAATTTGAACATGTTTTCCCAAAAATTTTCAAAATTAACTGATTCAATTATTATTATATAAAATATTTATTAAAAATATTTTTAATAAAGTATTCATTACACATTTTAAATTTTTGATATTCATATTTTTAAATTCCTAACTTAGTTCTATTGAGCTTATTTGATCCATGATATGTACCTCGCTATATTTGGAAAACATCATGTGAAGTTTGTCATGAAAAAACAATAGTATATAAATTTATATTTAGTACACACTATTCGATATTCATTACATTTTTAATTAATCACATAAATTATCACATTATTCCCAACTATAGGTTTAGGGTGTCTTTCGTTCATTTTTTATAGTTTTAAATGATTTTCTAGTGATCAATACTAGGTTTTTTTAAGAAGGAATCAATCCAGGAATTCCAACTGTCATAGTTTGTACCAGAAAATGACTTGGTTATTGATTTATACATCAATCATTTTAAATTTTCTCTAAAATCAAAAATATATCATTTCCAAATTATTTTTATGTCAAAAAATGGGCAAAACCAATATAAACATATTAATCTAACGATCTAATCTCTGAAATAAATTTTCAATCCTGGATATAAGATAGTAGAATGTCTGAGAGGTTTTTGAATTGATCTTCCTAAATATATATAAATATTATATCATAGTATTATATTTAATTTATAGGAAATAAAATAAATAGGAAACATGAATTTTTATAGTATTTCAAAAAAAATTATCCTACTAAACTCTAGAACACTTTAAATCACATAGAGTGATGGAACCTACTAACTATTAAATCATAAATTTAATTTTTCATCAATGTATTCAGAACCCAATTATAATTACGTTTTCCCCAAGATGTTAAAACCCAACAACAACTTACCCTTTTCTACCTAGAAGCACAATACAAACAATAATTCATCTTTCCCCTATAGACAGAACCCAAACTAATTCTCAATGGCTACCCACTAACCAAAATCTAGAAATGTTTAAAGTGGTAGTATAACCCACACATGCTTTATGAAAAATTAATAAATTATATTAAATAACTATATAAACCATTTGAATTAATAATGATTGTTAATATGATGGAATTATATACCATTCCAATAAATGAATTTGAAATGATAAATCCCACCAATGTGGTCTGACTGAAACTAATCGCTCGATTTGTATCACAATTAACATGTGACATAGTTCATGGATCATGATTTATTAAATTTTATACACTAGAATTATCAAATCAATATATAGTGTATCTTCATTCTTGAAAACTTTCAAATTTTATGCTAGTTTGATATTCCTTTTTCAAAAATAAATATTGCGGCATGAATGTTCAAAAAACAATATTAGACCTAAACCTCATTATTTTCTAGAAAATTTTCCCCTTGTAAATATTTCTTAAATAAAAAATAATAATCTTTTGGGTTCTTCTTGATATTATATTAAATAATTAAACACAATACATTTGAACACTATAGAATAATTAAAATATCAGTAAATAATAAGTATTACTATCCTTGGAAACTCCCAAAAAATTTATTCTATGACTCTTCATATTTAAAATATTTTGATCTTGAATATCTCTAGTACCAATATTTCATTCTGAATATATAGAAATTCTTAATCACAAGTGAATATCATTTAATTTATACAAAAATAATACAGAATCTATCCACTTAAATTATAAATTATTTATGAGTAATTTTAAAGAATGTAAATGAATAAAAAACTTTGAACTAAACATTCATCAAATATAAATATGAAACAAAACACAATTCAATTATTATAACATAATTTTGAATTTTATATAACCACATAGGTGAAACTGATCATATAATAGAATTCCACGTATTTGAAGTCACATCCAAAAATTATTTAGAATGTTGTATTTACCATGTATATAAATATATATGTTTAACAAATTTCGAAAATAAAAAATTCTTTTAAGATAATTATCATTGGTGAATTAAAGTCACCATAACAAAAATAAAAAATTTAAATAAATTAATTCACATAGGTAAATTAACATAGCAAAATTATTTTTTTGGGAAATGATCAGATTTTTAGATTTCACATATCTAATATATTAATACATAATTTCCACATGTGACTCAATTTTCCATGAAATGGGTGTAAGAAATTTTTAGTACCCTTACATGGAATAAACACACCTTTACATTACCAAGGAGTAACCATTACATAAATCAACCTAACATCATTATATCTAAATGATCAGGGCGTGTATTGACTCAACTACAGTGGTACCTTTTTAAATTACTAAAAAACCTTATATAAATGATACATTAATATCCTAAATGACATATTAATCCTATGAAATTAATATAAAACATATAATAAATGTTATGAACAATAAAAACATTAATTCTAACCATATTTACCGTAATGTAATATCATGATCAGGAATTCCTTAATCAAGAAAAAAGATAAAATATATAGTAAAAATATTCATAGTGTTGGAAAATTTAAACGATAAAATGATTATATACTATGTAATTTTCAAATTATTAATTATTTCATAGAGATACTCAACATTCTTGACATATAATTATTATGACATGGTTTTATTTTCAACACATTCCTCAATCTTCATGGCCTTATATTATGATTATTATTAAATCTATTTACATATGATATCATTTTATTATTTCATTCACTCAATATTATGATTATCCCAATTAGGGTATCATGATATATCTCCCATTTATTATATTATTATTTATTATTATTTTTAAATTTATTAAGAATTTGGTCTCACCCAATATTACATTTAAAATTACCTGGGTTATGAATAAAATGTACTTACTATGATAATTACATAAGAATATCTTTTGTGTATAATTTATAAGTGATGTTGATGAATAATTATCGATTTCATATTTTCTTATATTGTATTTAATAGTGTGTATTTTTTAAAATAATTGATATTTTTTAGTTTATTTTTTTCATAACTCTTTAAAATGATTACAATAACTATTTTTTGAATATAAATGAATAAAATGTATTGTAATCATAAATTTGTATGAAATATATAGTTGTAATTTAATTTTTTTTAAAGGATTTGGGAGCATTGTTCCGGGTGTTAATATTGATGGTATAAATGAAAATGGTTGAATACAATCATTGGGAACTCTCTCATGGGAATATGAGGAGAATCATGAATATACACCCCAAGGGATTCATGATGGAAGTGACATCACTAGAGATGGTTGTAAGATTATTTCATAAAAGGAGTAACCATCGATAGAATGCTCTGGTGTGAATCGATTGTATCCCACTGTGTATCAAACCAGATATCTATTATTTCAATCAAAGCATTGTGTAGACAAATTTATATGGTAAGATTTTAATGGTTGAGAAATAATTAAATTTTTGGAATTAAATAATTTTTTTATGAATTATGGATGATCATGTTTTCAATTTCTTAGTTAGAGAACATAGATTAAAGTGATGATTTTTTATGGATTTTTGGAATTAGGGTAAGAGGGCCTTTCTGAAAAATATATGTTTTATTTTATATATCACATAACCTCATAAAATATTTTTAAAATAGAGATTGTTTGTTTTTTCGAGAACAACAATCCATTTATATATAGTATGATGTTTATGTGGTTTTTGATAAAATTTATCTATGCATAACATGCCTTAAAATATTTGATTTGGAATATCATTATCATCATTATAGTGAGTGGTGAATAATCTATATATTTACACCTTTCTAAAAAATCCTTGGGTATATTCCTAGTTTAATTCATATTCCCTTTATAAAATATTATTAATGATTTGAACATATAATCATATGAATTTTATCTATATTAGAGGAACTATAAAAATAAAATATAATTTTATATCATAGATTAAAGATAAACAAAAATAAGTTAGGGTATAAAAATCCTTTATATTTTAATTATTAGAATCTCATACAACTCGCTTCTAATATTAAAATATTTATTTATTCTTATCCATAAATATGTTTTTTTAAATATATCATATAGACAAAGAAGGATGTGAACTAAAAATGCATGAAATAGGAAATTTTGTGGTTTTCCCAACCTAAATCAATTTTTACATGATGTTTTTTAAAAATTATTATAATTATTAAAAATATAGTATCATGATTTATAAGTATCAAAATAAAAATTGTTGAATTCAATATCCGACCAAATAAAAGAAAAACTTATTATAAATATTCCGGTGAAGAAGATGATGAGAGAGATAATAAAAATTTTACATCCAGTGACAAATGTTGAAATAAACACATTAGGTAATTTCTCAAATGAACTATAAAATGATTTATTGGTATAAAAGTGGTCCATATTTTAATACATTTTTTGATAGAAAATTATTTCATTTATTCAATAGAGGAAATTTTTTTTCTTATTATTATTCATTATATATTAAAATATAAATATCATATTAACTTTATATTTAGTCTTGAATAAATTTTTTATATCCTTATTTTTTGAAATTTTTTAAAAAATTGTGTAGGATAAATTTATTTTCGGTCAGAATGTAACATTCCTAGATTTCAGTATATAAAATCTTCTATGGATTAACACATAGTTTGATATCAATCTTCACCCATTTTAAACTAATGGTTGTGATACATTATTATATAATGATATAAATCATTATAATATAAGTATAAAAACATATAGGATATGTATATATGAAATAATATATTAAAATTTATTGAATTTTAATATCTTTATGTCTTAATATTAGAAACACGCAATGAATTAGTAGGTAATTTTTAAATTAAATAAGTTTATATTTATATTTTCAATTTCATATTCATAGTCAAATAGATATTTTTTGGAAAAAAATATATTAAATTAACATTATTTTAAAAAAATTTGTATCATCACTTTCTTATTATGAATTTTGGATAGCATTCTAAATACAAAAAATGTTAGTCCAATTTGTTTTTGTGAAATATATAATTTTAAATACTTTATCAGTACATTGAATGACCAAGATAGTTAAATCTATATAAGTGGTTAAATATATAATTATGTAATAAAATTATTAATTTTAAAATATTTTTTTAACTTATAAAATCTATTGTCAACAATGTTTGACAATATATAAGAGGATATGTCAATAATGAAAAAAATTATAATTTTTATTGAATAGTTATATTTTTCTAAAATTCAGTTATTAATTGACTTTAATTTCATATAACAGTAATTTTATTTATAATAATTCAATTTAGGTGATTATGAATTACTCAAATTAATAGTTTTATCTAAAAAATTAAATTTATTCATAAATAAAATATTATAATAAATATTTTTTTTTGAATTTATTCAGATTTATTTTAAAATTAACATTTTAAAAATAATTAGATATATATTATTAAATAAATAAAATATCTTTGATTATAATATTGAAATTTTGTGTCATGATCTATATTAATAAATTATATTTTACATAATGAATATGGTATAAAGTCAAAGAGTCAATCCAAAATGTATGCAAGGGTAAAGTGAAAAGTGAATGTACAAAGCCCAAATTTGCTCAATAATTTTCAAAGCATGATTGGATTGGAAAAAAATTTAGAAACAATAATGAAAATACTCCTCAATTTATATGGATGAGGATTTGAACCTGAATAGTGTAATGAGATTAGTTTTTATGTTATGGTACTTCAGAAACTACACATACCTTCACATATATAAGGACACACTTCCACCCATTCTTTACAATACCATAAATTTTAATTACATGGATAAACTCATCCAATTAATTAATATTATAACCCAATCCTATGAACAATATACTTTGAACACAATAAATTATCTAACGACCTAAATTTTCAATGACAATTATAACAAAAGTCAGTGTTCCCATCATGAGTATTACATTTCTTGAGGAATATTTTCATAATTTTCCTCTTAATATTACTTTCTAAAAATATTAATATAGGCAATTTTGTAACATATATATACATAAATGTCATTATTTTAGTGTCAAAAAAATTATACATTCATTTCATACCATCCCCTATGAAAAAAGACAACAATCTTGAATATTAATATACTACCACCTTCATGACACGATATGGTTTTTTTCATCACTTACACCTATAGATTCTTTTCAATGATTGATATTATGATTTTTTTTTCATATTTCACTTAATTTTTTTAAATTATCATATTATATATTTATCATCAGTATTTCTATTAATTAATAAATGAGATCATTAATCATTTGTATATGTGGAAAACCTCCTCCATGAATTACCTGTCTCATATATCATCACCACCAATAAAAAATGTAACTATATTTTTTCACGAACCATCCCCTGAGGCCCACGTCATGACTACCCCATGCCCGCCTTCTAAAGGCCAAGGTATGGCAACTAGCACCAAAGATGTAATCCCCTAAAACCGGGAAGGCATTACCTTTATAACCTGAAAATACACACACATGAAAGCACGTAGATGGACGAAACACCGAGTAAATTGTATAACAAAAGAGTGCTAAAAGAAAAATGGGACAGAATATAATCCCAACTAGATTGTACATGTACAACTGTGATTCAATACAACTGAATAAAAGTTAGTTGTTGGGTAGTCCTCCAATGTTCCTACTAGAAGGGTAGGTACAAATCACCTTCTCAACAATCCTCATCAATCCGTCTCCTCCATGTACCAAATCATTGTAATTTACAGCTCCACATATCGTCTAGTCCTAGTACTCTTGGCCTCAGTCAGCTCTGTCCATCATTTGCATCCAACACAACAAGGTGCGGGCAAAGCCGTGCAGGGGTGAGTATAAATATACCCAGTCGGGACCCTGAGACCCTCCAGGTCTCTCAAAATCCACCAAGGATAACACAAATGTATAATATCAACAGATAAAATTACATAGGTATATTCACATACATATACATAAATTATTAAGTAATCCATCTCAATCATGAGGAAAGAAAACAACGGTTTTGACTCAGCTCAAACCATGATTTATTCTAGGGGTAGTATCAAGTAACATTCTGAACACAGTGCCGAACTCCTCGAATGCTACATAAATCCTCCTCTATCATGTATAGTGGGCCTGCCGTGTCACACAGAGGTTCTTACCTCTAACCATGGACTGGTGATTTACAACTCCTGTCGAGTATCGTGGGTGAGCTACATCACACCGAGGAGCTCTCCATTGTGGGTCTGTCGTGTCACATAGAGGCTCTCCCCCTCGTAGCCTGCTGAGGAACTCCTTCTGTCGTGTACCATGGGTCTACCACATCAAAAAGAGGCACCCCCACTGTGGTTCAATCGTTTCCCAAAAGTTCTCACAACTAGGCTAGTGGAGTCACTCCGAGTCGAAACAGCCAGCAGCCGTCAAGTCTTAGCTAGCCACTAGGTCTCCCCAGTATGCTTGCTCATCTCTGAAACGATCTGCTCCACAAGCTAGTGGTTGATACCCCTACTTCCATTAAGTCCCATTAAGAAATATCTCAAAGGTTTTCCACGCCATAAGAATCTCAACGTAACAGATGGTACATCAATTGGACGCCCGGTCTGTCAGTTATTAGCCTTTTAGTCCCAGGGCCCGGTTGGATTCGAGCTCGATCCAACATGACCATTTTCTATATCAATCCAAAACTCTGTGTAATAATATCAAATGGATCGTCTCTCTACAAGATTCCCAATTCTTCTGACGGTTCATCAAACGGACATCAGATGCCAAAGATATGGCCAATAGAAAGTAAAAGGGGTCGTAGTTGGCATGGGTCTGGTCCGACCCGGTCGGACCGCACTAAACTGCAGTGTGGCCCTACCTGTGAGGGTTGTGAGGGTGGTAGACCGGCTGCAAGGGCGCGTACTATCCGCGAGGGTGTGGACCAGCCATTAGTCAGTGGTCTAGTCGCGGGATGGGAGACCGGTCGTGGTTCGGCAGCGGTTCAGTCAGGAGGGCGGAGCGGCTCAACTCGACGACGCGGCTCGTCTTGGAAAGTTGTGTGGTTTTGTGGACGACAGTGCGACTCGTTTTGGACACCGGTGGGGCTCATCTTAGACGGTGGGTCGGCCGGGGTGGCAGGATGAGCCTATGGGTCGGCCGTGTCGACACGGAGACGCCACGATTCGTCTGAGGTGGCGCGGTGAGGCCACGTGTCGACCATGGCGGCAAGGCGAGCCCACGGGTGGCGACGCTGTTTCCTTCATCATTGTAACGTCTCGGTTCCGGGTGCCACTCAATGGGTACCCCAAACCCGGTTCTCCATGGGACCTCAAGCACATTTCCCCAAATTCCAGAGGCTTCCGACTAGCAGTGAAGGCCCATGTCTAATAGTGGGGATACTATGCCCTCATTTGTCAAATTGTAGCGCAGCGGATCAAAATAAAAAGCATACAACAACAGCGGAAGAAGTAAACCAGGAAAATTTAAAATAAAAAACTCTAGTAAAAACAACCAAGAGTCATATATATATATATATATATATATATATATATAGATTATGCACCATGCTTCACGTTCTATGAAAACATCCAGAACATGTTACGAAATAGTATAATATAATACAGAGTACAGCAGAACAAAACCAAAGAGCCAGTAGCATCATGAGCTGAAGCCTAGTCCGACGCTCCCTTACTCCTCAGAAGTAATCAAGTACCTTTATATGGACCTTTTCCCTTATCCACACTTGTAGAAATGTAATCTGTTTGGGCCAAAAATCATGAACCAAATAGAGTGTGAGAAATAATCTCAGTAGGTACCCACCAATGGCCCATGCTCAATTCTGTGTAAACATGCAACAATGGTGTGCAAAAGGAAATGCAATAAACAGATCCGTAATAAAAAGTAAATAAACTTAATATTTATATTACCATTTAAATATTCAATTTATTCATTTAATATATGAAAACCCCACAGTGAATTTCTAAGTAAATAGTTAGTGTCCTCAGACACGCAAACCCATACCCTCAGGTAATCAGGAACGTATCCCACAGGTAATTTCCCACAGGCATAACAGATATTTCCCTCAGGCGTACAAGGTGTCACCCTTAGCCACAGAGTCTATTACCTACATGCTTGGAAGAAGTTTCCCTCAGGCCGAAATAACTACTGCCCTCAGGATAAAGGAAACACTTCCCTCAGGCTAAAAAATTAACCGGGTCATGACCAACATATAAACAAGAATTTCACATATAATTCCTCTCTAGAAAAAAGTAATTCCCAAAATAAACATGGCATACCCTCGGGTATACTGGCCAAACTGCTAAACAGAGGAACACACCCTCGGGGTGGTCCTGGATCCATGAAATGATCCCAACCAACAAGTTATTATCACATTTAATAACCTATAAAATTCTAGGTATTTAAATTTGCCAAGGACTCAGCCACACGACACCCCAACATGGGTTCGTAGCACAAAAATACACACAAACGCACAACAGTTGGAAATTAAACACCATGCCACCTACCTTAAACACCAACGAACGATATACGCGAACGATGATTCCAGAAACGCCCAAGAATGATGTAGATATGAGGTAAAATAATTCTCATTAAACCACAAATAACTTCTCTTAGAGGATGAATTGGCATGAAACACACACGGAGAAGTAACCTCTTACCCGTACAGTCCCAATGTGATCGACAAAAGCGGAAACGGATTCCCGAAGATCGGTCGGTTGATCCACGAAGGTTTGGTCGTCCTCTCCCAAGCTCCCATCCGGTTCTATGAAAATCCTCTGAACAGGGTTGGATACTACGCATTTTAAGTGAAAAAAAGAAAGTACCCAGGTTGTAATTTTGACTACACGGCGTGTACTTCCCTCATTTAACTGTTCCCCTGGCGGCATCGCCAAACTGTTCATCCGTCGACAAGAGTACACGACGTGTATTTCCAACTACATGACATGTATTGTTGCCTAGCTGAATACTACTTCCACCGCCTTACTATTTTCTTTCCGACTGACTACACTATGTGTAAATACCTGTTACACGGTATATATTCTGTTTTTACACCCTTCTTCACCGACATGGCTACACACCCTGTGTACTCATCCCACGTTGCCAAAAGTACACGACGTGGGGAATAGTACACGACGTGTAGTCCTAAATTTTTGGATTTTCCCCATTTTTCTTATTTTCTCTAAAACACTTACAGAAATGGGAAAAGAAGAAACCTGTACCTCAAAAATAAGAACCAGTTTCTTAAAAACATCCCCCCATAAAGCAATTCATCCATGAATTTCTTTACCAAGGGTAGCGAAGATAAATCTCAGAACAACTTTGGCCACTGAGCACGTACATCGGTCTCCCACTCACAGGATTCGTCCTGCACTCGACCATGCTGCCATAGCACCCGTACATGAGTAATTGACCGGTCTCAGAGAACCATCATGTTCCTATCAATGATATGAATCAGATTCTTCACAAATGATGTGTCTACATCAATATCAACCTCCTCGGGCTGAAAAACATGAGACGAGTCTGAATGATAGTGGTGTAACTGAGATACATGGAAGACTTCATGCATGTCCTGGTACCTCTGTGGTAATTGAATCCTATAGGAAACTGGCCCGACTATCCTTAGAATCTCAAATGGCCTCACATACCTCGGTGAAAGTTTACCCTGTCTCATGATCCTTCTGTGGCCCATCCACGGCGACACACGCAAGAAGACCTAATCCCCAACCACGAACTCCAAGCGTCATTTGTAGCGATCAACATAAGATTTCTGACGAGACTGTGTGGTAGCCATCCGCTTCCTAATCAACTAGACCTACTCAGAAGTCTCCTGAATGAGACATGGTCCCAGTAAAGCTGCCTCACCGGTCTCTATCCAACACAACAGTGATCATCATGGCTTACCATATAAATCATTGTAAGGTTCCATCTCGATAGTTGCCTGAAAACTATTATTGTAGGAAAACTCGACTAAGGGTATATGATTCTCCCATGAACCACCAAAGTCTAGGATGCATGCACGCAACATGTCCTCAAGAACCTGTATTGTACGCTCTGACTGGCCATCGTTATGAGGGTGGTAAGTTGTTCTCAGAAGCACCTGTGTACCTAGTGCCCTCTGAAAACCCTGCCAGAAATGAGGTGTAAAATAGGAGTTCCAATCTAAAATGATAGAACGAGGAACCCCATTGAGACGTATGGCCTCTCAGATATACAACGTCATGAGCTAGTCATCACCGAAGGTCTCCTAGATCGAAAAAATGTGAGCTACCTTCGTGAGTCTGTCCACAACAACCCACACAACATCATTTCCACGAGGTGACCTCAGAAGGCCAGTCATGAAATCCATCGTGACATCATCCCATTTTTTCTCATGGATGGGTAACTGTTGTAACCATCCGGTTGGCCTTTGATGCTCCGCCTTTACCTGCTGACAGGTGGAACACCTCGTAACAAAACCAACTACATCTCTCTCCATAACCAGCCACCAGTATCGACGTCTCAAGTCACCGTATATCATGGTAACCCGGGGATGAACTGCCCAAGATGAAGCATGAAACTCCCTCATCAACTCCTCTTGTATTTCCCCTGGAACCCACACCCGTCAATGGAAACGTAGAATTTCATCATTACCTATCGTACAACCAGGAGGAGGGTCCTCACTTGACACCGACTCCCATAGAACTAGTCCTTTAGAATCATATAGTTTTCTCATCCTCACTCTATCCAAGAGGGTATAAGTCACTACTAAAGATGAAAAATATGTCTGCCCCAGACCGTCATGCACCTCCAGATGCATCTCGGAGAATAAGGCCATGAGTTTCCACTCACCACTAGCCTCCTGTACTGCATGTATCTGAGTCCTCCTACTCAGTGCATTAGCTATGACATTACCTTAAACAGGTGTATAGGCAAGCTCAAAATTGAAGGAATGTAGGTATTCAACCCACCTCCACTATCTCAGGTTCAAGTCACCATGATTAATGATGTATTTGATGATCTTTTGTTCGATTAAAATCATAAAACACTCTCCCAACAGATAATGTTTCCAACAACGTAACGCATGAAAAATTTCAGCCTACTTGAGATCATGTGTCAGGTAATTCCTCTCATGTGGCCTCAACTGCACAGACCCATTCGCAACAACTCGATCGCCCTGTACAAATAGTACTCTCAGCCCAATACATGATGCATCATAGTAAACTGTATAACTCTTCCCTTACTCTGGAAGTATCAGGACTAGTGCGGGTGTCAACCTTCCTTTCAGTTCCTGAAAGGTTGTCTCACATGATTCTGACCAAACGAACATCACAACCTTCTTAGTCAAACCCATCAACGGTGCTGCTAGGCGGGATAAGTCCTGCATGAAACACCTATAGTAACCAGCCAGTCCCATGAAACTCTATATCTCAAACATGTTCTTGGGATGCTCCCAAGAAACTACTACTCTCACCTTCTCTGTGTCCACTACAACTCCGGCCTCTAAGATGATATGACCCAGGAAGTGTATCTGGTCCATCCAAAAGTGGCACTTTGAGATCTTAGCATATAGATGATACTCTCTCCATGTACTAAATATGATATCATGATGGGTGTCATGGTCAAGTCAAATGTGAGAGTACACCAAGATATTTTCCATGAATAATACAATGAAAGAATTCAGATAAGGATGGAACACACAATTCATCAGAGCGATGAAAACTGTTGGTGCGTTCGTGAGTCTGAACGGCATAACAAATTACTTGTATAGACCATATCATCTTTGAAAATATGAAAGTGGTATATCCAATGGTCTCACGCGTAGCTGATTATATCTTGTTCTTAATTCAATCTATGAGAACACTTGTTCTCCACGATGTTTATCAAAAAGATCATCAATCCTCATCAAGGGATATAGGTTCTTAACCCTCAATTGGTTCAACTTCCAATAATCCACACAATGTCTGAGGGTACCATCTTCCTTCTTCGCAAATAAGACCAGAGAACCCCAAGGAGAAGTTCTGGGTCAGATGAAACCCTTTTCCTGTATGTCCTCTAACAACCTCTTGAGCTACTGCAACTCTGGTGTAGCCATCCTGTAAGGAGGAATGGAAACCGTTGCTGCTCCTGGCACAAGTTCAATAGAGAAATTCACCTCACGCTCTGGAGGTAGGAATGAAAAGTCATCTGGGAAGACATCCCTAAAACGATCAACGGCTGGAGAGAAATATTTATGACATATACCCTGGTTGTCTAGATATAAGTTCGAAATCTGGGCTGTGACTCCACCATGTCCACGATGCTCTGGTCTAGCTCGACTCACCTAAACATCCCATTCTCCCTTGTATAGAAAATCTCCACCCTCTGCTGACGTGAAACTCACCCTGAGATGATAGAAATATACAATGGTTCGAAAGAGAACCAACCAGTCCATCCCGAGAATGACATCATAACTTGGCATCTCCAAGACATAGAGGTCCCAAAGGAAGTTACACCCACCAATCTCAAGGTTGATCTTCTTGCACTGATGTAAACATGTAATTCTAGATCCCAACGGAGTGTCTACTGTCATGATATCAGAAGAAGTAGAAACATAGAGCCCATGTCTCTTCACAATGGGCACATATACGAAACTATGTGTAGCACCCATATTGAAAAGTACTGAGGATAATACAGAAGCTTCTCAAATAGTACCTCTGACTGTATATGGTCCGGGATCCTGCCCATGCTGGGTCTATTTCATTGCATATGCCTATCCAGTGTCATGGCCTTGCGACATAGCCTGACTACCCTGAGCTGTCCCGCCCTGCTGCATTTGAGATCATGGTGTCTGGCTACCATGGCCACCACCAGCATCTCTGCCTGCATGCCCTAACGTATTTCAGTTTCTTGACTGGTAAGAAGCCATTGGTCCTACTCCCGCACATAGAGTCTGTAAAGAACCCCTCTCACTAGACACTGGTGGAAATGCCCAGCAAAAGCACTACAGATGACCCATATTGCCATCAGCTTGGAACTCCACTTGGTCTTGTGGACACTACAGTCTCTTATTCCTCTCTCTACCACATTGGTATCACATGACCTGACCACCTGAAACATCCTTCTGGCTAGTACTAAAACCCTGTGAGAAGTCTATATTTCTTTTCCTCTTACTTGTAGACATTGTACTTGAAACCGGGGATGAACCGCCCGGGCCCACACCACAAGATTCCCGAAGGTTCATCTCTGTAAGCAGAGCCTGGTTCACAATAGCCTGTACAAAAGGAAAAATGAAAACATTCACCTGTGCTCGGATGTCATAACGAATACCATACTAAAAGTGTCCGGCTCTCAACGTCTCATCACCCACCAGAACTGGTTCAAAACACTAAAGCTCTGTGAAATGAGCATAATAATACATCACGGACATATCACCCTACTTCAGATTCATGAACTCTCATTCTTTATCTTCCCTCAGCATCTCTAGAAAGAATAAGTTATAGAAGACTGCCTGAATATCTTCCCACGTCATTTCCCTGTGATGCACTGACTGGGTGGTAACATCCCACCACCTCTTGGTGGAATCATGCAGCATATACGTAGTGAGCTTGACCCTCCACCCTTGAGGTGTCTCATGATGCTCGAAGATAGTCTGCCTAGACCCCAACCAAGACTCCGCTGCTTGTGGTCTGTCATCCCTTGAAAACATAGGTGGATGATGCTATTGGAAGATACGAGTCAACTCATGAAAAGATGAGGCAGCCTGCGGTGCTCCCTGAAAGATCTTTCGGAACCACATAAAGCCTTCACGGAACTGTGCCTCTGCGCCTGTGTCCGGTATAACAGTTGGCTCCACATCTATATCTGTAGGAGGATCCACTGTTAGCCCTTGTCCCACCATCTCTGGAGTATAATCGTTTCCACTCCTCAGGAAAACAACATGTGGTCGTCTCGGTGGCATGACACAATAATGTAAAATGCACACCATGGAACAATTTTAACAATTACTGAATACGAAGAAACACAAAAAGGAACAGGAAGAAGAAGGCATTCACATTTTAAAAAACAAAACTACATGGTGTGTATCCTAACTACACGGCCTGTAACTGACTTCACTTCCCCTGCCTGGGTCCTTCTACACGGCTAAGCCACACAGATTCCATTGAATAAAACTACACGGCCTGTATATAGTCCATATGGCGTGTATGGTGTAAATTTCCAACTACCCGCCCCGTTTGTGATACGATCGACTACTCATATTGATACTATAGGACGTGTTACACCCGCACATGGCGTGTACCCCACCCCATTTCTCTAGCCACATGGATAACACCACAGGGTTTGCCCTCGGACAAGACTACACGGCGTGTCCCAGTGGTACACATCGTGTACTAGATTAGATTTGTCGACCCGTGTTGTTAGTTACATGGTTGGTACACATGGCTCACACTACACTGCAAGTTCTATATACACACGGTGTGTTTGAAAAAGGATTAAACTAGTCTGTGTAGTTAGTTACACGACCGGGTCTCCGGGTCAATACTACATGGTGTGTACTGAAGCTACACGACGTGTTTTCCCCAAGATCTTCCATTCCCCATGTCACCGCCCACACTATTTGTGACATGGGAAGAGATTACACGGTGTGTACTCAGGGTACACGATTTGTACTAAAAATTTTTTCTTTTCATCCTGAACAAAAGGCCATACACGACGTGTTTAATGTACTACATGGTGTGTACAATAGGGTTTTCCGGACCATATGCCTCATAAACATCCTCAGAACCCATAAAATACCGAAAATAACACATAAGTGTCAAATTCTGACCCGTGAGGGCCCATACTCCCCACGAATTAATGTTTTACATCTTATCTATGTTATAACATAATAAACTGATAATAATCCACCATATTCTGGTCAATTAGGGCCCATACTCCCCCAATACCAAAGTTTGGCATCCATTCTATTAATCGGCTCATACATAAATACCCTATCAACTAGCAGGTATTTATCACGAAGCTATCACAACAACATTATTTTCTAGCATAATAGCTATCACAACAACATTCAATTTATAATGCACCTACATGGCATGAAAACTATGCAAGGCATGTGATTTCTAGCATGTGCCAAAATGATTCATGAGACGACATACCGTCATCTCATCAGGAAGCAATTTAATAGAACCCATGTATAAAATATAAACATCACAATCACAATTGTGTCACCCAATGGTGAAATCAAATCACCTGTAAAATTTTCAAAATCAGAACAAATTTCAAAAATACAAGGTAGACTGGCTTTTCCTTGTACATGGGTTAGCTATGCCAGGACACAACTTTTTACCAACTACCGTTTCCGTCCTATCCCTGACTAAGGCTCCAAATAGAAAGTCAAATAAAATAACTCCTTTGATACAACTTTGTAACATCCTGGTTCAGGGTGCCACTCAACAGGTTCCCCGAACCCAGTTTTCCACGTGACCTCAAGCTCATTTCCCCAAATGCCAGAGGCTGTGGACTAGCAGCGAGGGCCCATGTCTGATAGTGGGGAAACTATGCTCCCATTTGTCAAAGTGTAGCACAAAGGAATAAAATAAAAGGCATACAACAACAGTGGAAGCATTAAACCATGCACATTTAAAATAAAAAACTGTAGTAAAACAACCAAAAATCACATATATATATATATATAGATTATGAAAAATGCCTCATGTTCGTAGAAAACATCCAGAACATGTGACAAAGCAGTACAATATGATACAGAGTACAACAAAACAAAACAAAATAGCCAGTAGCATCGCGAGCCTAAGCCCGGTCCTATGCTCCCTTACTCCTTCACAACAATCAAGTACTTGTATAGGGACTCTTTCCCTTATCCACACCTGCAGAAATGTAAACTGTTTGGGCCAAAAAGCATGACTCAAACAGGGTGTGAGAAATATTCTCAGTAGGAACCCACCAAAGGCCCGTGCTCAACTGTGTGTAAACATGCAACAATAGTTTGCATAAGGAAATGCAATAAACTAAGATGTAATCAAAAGTAACTAACTTTACCAGTTATATTGTAATTTTAATATTCAATTTATCCATTTAATATAATAAAACACCATAGTGAATTTCTAAGTAAACAGTTAGTGTCCTCAGACATGCAAACCCATACCCTTAGGTAATTAGGAATGTAACCCGCATGTAATTTCCGGCAGGCATAACAGATATTGCCCTCAGGCGTATAAGGTGTCTCCCTCAGGAAGAGTGTCTATTTCCCACAGACACAGAAGATGTTTCCATCAGGCCGAAATAACTACTGCCCTCAGGCGAATGTATACACTACCCTCAGTCTAAAAAAGTAATTGGGACATGCCCAACATATAAACAATTATTTCACATAAAATTACTGTCATGGGAAAAGTAATGGACAAAATAAACATGGAATACCCTCAGGTATCTTGGCCAAACAGCTAAACAGACGAACACACCCTTGTGGTGGCCCTGGATCCAAGCAATGATCCCAAAGAACATGTAATTATCACAATTAATTACCTATACAACTCTAGGTATTTAAATCATCCAAGGCCTCAGCTACATGACACCCCAACATGGGTTCGTATCACAAAAATACACACAAACGCACCATAGTTGTAAATTAAACACCAATCCACCTACCATAAACACCAACAAATGATATACAGTTAACATCGTTACTAGAATCGCCCAATAATGACGTAGATCTTAGGTAAAATAATTCACATTAAACCTCAAATAACATCCCTTAGAGGAAGAATTGGAATGAAACACACAAGGAGAAGGAAGCTCTTACCCGCACGGTTCCAATGTGATCGACGGAAGAGGAAACAGATTCACAATGCTCGATCGGTTGATCCACGACGGTTTGGTCATCCTCTCCCGAGCTCCCATCTGGTTCTAAGCCGATCCTCTGAACAGGGTTGGCTAATGTCCATTTTAATAGAAAAAACAAAGTACATGGCATGTACTTTTGACTACATGGCGTGTACTTCCCTAATTTATCTATTCCTCTGGCGGCACCACCAAACTATTCATCCGTCGACATGAGTACACGACATGTATTCCCGACTACATGGTGTGTACTGTCGCCTAGATGGCGACTGCTTCCACCACCTTACTATTTTCCTGCCGACTGACTACACGACATGTAAATACCCACTACACAGCATGTAGTCAGTTTTTACACCCTTCATCTCCGACACGGCTACAAACCCTGTGTACTCATCCCACACTGACAAAAGTTCATGGGGTGTGGAATAGTACACGGTTTTTAGTCCTAATTTTTTTTATTTTTCCTATTTCCCTTATTTTCTCAAAAACACTTAATGAAAATGGAAATGAAAAACTCGTACCTTAAAAATAAGAACCGGGTTCTTACAGTCGTCTTCGTCAGCTTCTTCCATTTTGGAGAATGCACCAAAGAAGAACGACGGAGGGGTCGAGTAGTGTTTTTTTGGCCTACACCCACTTTATTTAGAGTGGTATCAAGTGGTTCTCCAAGAAAAATCATGATCGTGAAACCCTAATCTTCAACAATGTTTGATCCAAACCCACACAAGAAAATAAGGGAGTACATGAAAATAATTATCACACAAATAAACCCCTACCTTGTTTGGTTTATGTTGATGGCGCAAGAAGGTATTACGGTCGTCGATTTACCGTACATGAGGATGTCCCACATCGGAAGATGTCTTAAGGAAGAAGATCGATGTTGAGGTCAGAATTCTTCTTTGGCAGAGAATTATTCATGGAAGAAAACGTTCTTCGTTGGATAGTTTTCCCCTACCAAGGGCTCTCTCTGCTTTTCCAATGAATGTTCTCAAAAGAAGAACCCACCCAAATAAATGTGATAGCCATAATAATAAAAAGTATTTACCCAATTTAATCATTGGAGAAATTCATATTGGAATAATTAAATTTTATCAATTAAGTGGTGTGTGGGCATAATTAAGTGGGGGATCATTGGCGTAATTAATGTGGTGGAAGCTCAAGAGGATCCTCCACATTAATGAGGGAGTTGAAGAGGTTTCCATACATTTATGAGGTATTTGATGTTTTTCTATCAATTAAATGTGGGTTTCAAGGGGGTTTAATCCTGGGTGGTCCCCACCACCATAACCTCTCATGGGATGTTAAGGACTGGTGGTCCCCAACACCAAATTCAACAAGGAGGTTGGTTACAACAAAAATAAAATAAATTGTTTGTTTATTTTGTTTTATTTTTTCCATGAAGAATACAAAACCTAAAATTCACCCTTGACCAAATACTATCAAGGTGATAGACTTCATAAGGGAATACAGGAGCTGCGAGTTCAACAGTACCCTCATATTTCATTTCTGAGCACCGGTTCAAAAGTTAAAAAAACCCGCTCGCATGTTTTCTAATCGTACCAAAAACAAATCTTCAGAAATTAATTTTTTCACTCCCGGACTAAAAAACAGGGGCTTTCAATTTTCAAAGGCTTATAAAATTCCCATTTAATTAAAAAAATACATGAAAATTCTAGGTCTTTACATTCTCCCAACCTCAGGATTTACATCCCCTTAATCCACAACTCACACTAATGTATCAAGTGGGGGTACTGAGCCCGTATAAGAGCCCCCACACTCCCATGTGCTCTCTGGGAGGTTCCTGTGCTTCTAGCTAATGCGCACCAGAGGTATCATCCATCCATGACGGACCATCTTATTTCGATCCTCAATCTCGACTGGACCCTTTGTAAAAGTATCCTCATCATCGACATCCAACTTTCCATGGTCGATGATGTGAGAAGGGTCATCCACGTACCTCCACATCTTGGATACGTGGAAGACGTCTCGCACCCAGTGCAACTGAGGAGGAAGTGCTATGTGATATGCCACCTCTCCAACTCTGTTGAGGTCCTAAAAAAGCCTAATGAATCTCAGAGACAACTTGCTGCCTTTGCCCAATCTCTGTAGACCTCATCAGGTTGAGTCCCGTAGAAAGACGTGCTCGCCATCCTTGAACTCTAGAGGCCTCATTATCCTATCAACATACAACTTCTGCATACTCTGTGTAGTCTTCATCCACTCCTGGATGATCTGAACCTTCTCTGTGGTAGCCCGTACCATATCTGGTCCCACTAGTGCAGACACCACTGGGTCAGTCCAGCACAAAGGTGATCTATAAGGTCGCCTATATAGTGCCCCAAAAGGTGCCATCCCTATGGTGAAGTGATAGTTGTTGTTGTAAGAAAACTTCAACAAAGGTAATTGATCCTCCCAGATACTAACGAAGTCGAGGACACAAGCACAGATCAATTCCTAAAGGGTCTGAATGGTCTGATCTATCTGAATATCCGTCTAAGGATGGAAGGCATTGCTCAAATGAAGTTGTGTCCCGAAAGCCTCAAAAAATGGCTTCTGTAGTCACGAATTAATACATGTGTCACGATCAGAGACAATTTTCGAAGATACTCCATGTAACTGCACTATATTTTACACATATAGGCCTCTAAATCTCTCTACTAAACCCTTCTCTCTAATTGGAAGGTAGTGGGCCGACATGGTGAGTCGGTTGATGATCACCCAAATTGAGTCATGTCCCATAGATGTACATGGAATTCCTATCATGAAGTCCATTGATCTCCCATCCTACTTCCACTCTGGGACCTCTGAATAATAAACCAAGCCTACTAGTACATGATATTACACCTTCTGTTGCTAACAAGTGAGGCATCGAGAAACAATCTTTTTTACTTATTTCTTCATTCTTGGCCACAAGTGCTGTCGTCAGAGATCCCGGCACATCTTCCCCAATCCTGGATGTACCACTAGAGGGGATGCATGGAACTCCCTCAACACTTCCTCCTAAAGTGACATTGGTACCATGGTACATCCTCTAAAAAGGATGATGTTCCCCCCACCATCATAAAATCCATCAGGTGCATGTCCTAGGAATATCTGAGCATGTCGACTCTCTTAGTTTGCATCCCCAAGCTGCACCTACCGACTCACTGAATAAGTGGGGAAGTGACAATAAGAGACTATAGAAAAGCATCTCCATCTCTATCCGCAATGAATATTAGAAAAGTGGTCAAATACTCTGTCACCATTCCTAGAAACTGTATACTAGATCTCTTGCTGAGTGAATCTACTACAACGTTCTCCTTCCCAATAGTATAGACAGTCTCGAAGTCATTGTCCTGAAGGAACTGAATCCAGTGTTATTGTCTCAGGTTCTGGTCCTTCTAGGAGAAGATATACCTTAGGTTTTTGTCATCAGAGTACACTCTGAAACTCCCTCCCATCAGATAGTGTCACCACATATTCAATGAGAAGGCCACCACTGCTAATTCCAAGTCATGGGTAGTGTAGTTTTTTTTCGTTTGTCTCATCTATCGAGAACCATAATCGATAACTTCTCTATCCTGCATCATGAAACATTCGAGTCTAGTCCCTAATGTATCGCAGTATACTATGTACCCTACACCCTCCTCTAGAAGCCTCTAGATGGAGGCACTAGTCAACCTCCGCCTCTGCTCTTCAAAACTCCGCTTCCATTTCTTTGACTAAACGAAGGGTTCCCCTTCGTCACCAAGGATGATAGTGGTGCTACAACTCTAGAGGAGTCAGGAACAAACCTCTAGTAGTATCCAGCCAATCCCAGAAAACCTTTTACCTCCGTCACATTCCTGGGTGGCTCCCTAGAAAGTACCACCTCAATCTTCGCTAAATCTACTATAACTCCAGCCTCCGATATGACATGTCCATTAATGTGAAATTCTCAGATACAAAATTGAAACATCAAGTGTTTACCATAAATCTGGTTCTCTCGGAGTGTGTCCAGTACTACCTGCAAATGATAGGCATGTTCCTCCCCAGTAGCCGAGTAGATCAGAATGTCATAGATGAAGACCACTACAAAGCGATAAATTTATTGCTGAATGGCCCTATTCATGAGTCCCATGAACACTACTGGAGCATTGGTTACACTGAATGGCATAACCAAGTACTCGTCGTGGCTGTACCGACATCTTATGGTCCTCTTCTGCACTTCTTTGTCTAGAAATCTGAGCTGGTGATAGCCTGATATAAGGTCTATCTTCGAGAACCATTGTGCTCCCTTCAGCTGATCGAAGAGGTCGTTAGTCATCGGGAGTGGGTATTTGTTCTTCACAATCACCTGTTTCTGGAACCGGTAGTCAACACAAATCCTCAAGCTATTATTTTCCTTCGTGGTGAATAGTATCAGGGCTGTCAAATATGAAACAATGGGCCGAATGAACCCCTTCCTCTACAAGTCCTCGAGTCGTACATGTAGCTCACGATGCTCTGTGGGAGCAATCCGATGAACTGGTGTAGATAGCTATGTCATCCCGGGGTACAAGTCAATGTTATGGTCCTCCTATCTTTGAGAAGGTAGACATGGGACATCATCATGTCAAAATTCTGTGTACTAGTCCCCCACTACAGGATAGCTCGGACTCTCCACATAAACTACACTGAGGGTAAGGCTAGCCATCTGATGAGTAATCAGCTACACCCTCCTCCATGTATGTTTGTCCTACGCTGAAAAGGATCCCTTCTCATAGGTGAAGTTAAACCTAGTCCCATCCAGGTGGAAACAATGCTCCTTGCACATAATACAATAATTCTGAACATAGACACTTGATAATCAGTCCATTCCAAAGATGAAATCTTAAGGCCTCAAAGACACTACAAGGTGATACATTTGAATCTCTCTCCTCTTAGAGTAAGCTCGTACTACCGGCACCAGTGCATAATAGTTGAATTTTCTCACGTAGGAGTCTCTATCTGTAAGGATTGAGCCAAAGGCTACCTCATAATCTCTGAGTTCTGAACGAGGGAAGTGGCAACAAAATAATGAATGGAAGATGTGTCAATATGTACTAAAAATATGGTGGATTAGACATAGATCATACCTTGATTCAACACTGGAGCACCATGATCATAAGCCTCAGCCGCCTAGAGCTGATCTCTCCCCTATCCACCTGCTCCATGCGGTCGGGGTGGACCTGCTTTGGGTGGTGGTGGTAATACCTCAAATCGTTGCCCACATGTAGCTACACGGCTAGCTCCTCTTCCACGTCTGCCTACTCCATGTGGACCTCCTCTATTGAACCTATATCTCTACTTGGGTGGTTCTTTGAACCCATGTTGATCACTCATACGATAGTTCAGATAGTCACGAGCCATGTGACCCTACTGTTCCCAAGTGTAACATTACCTTCTCCTGGAATGACTAGCTCTGCTTCGGGTGTTCCGCACCACCGAACCTGAGTCATGCACTCATCCACCTATAGGGATGGTCCTCTTGGACCTCTATAACATCTATCTATAGCCAGAAGTAGAGGAATCTGCTACGTGATTACTGGTAGTGGGTCTCGCTGCTGGTGACTGCTCAGTGAGGAAACTCTCCATTAAAGGAGCTATCTCTAACCCCCCTCCCAGTGTCGAGATGCTGAGTGAGATCATTGAATATCTAATCTCCCACCTGATCCCCTACTCAAAGGTCCAAAACTTGAAAAATGGGTCCCACACAATATCTATGGGGTAGCGTACAAGGTCGGTGAATCTCGTTGAATGTTGAGCCACTGTCATGCTTCCTTGCTGCAGATGAAGTAGTTATTGTATACGAACTGCACGAAGAGTCTCTAGAACAAAATCTACCCGAAATAGGCTCTTGAGGTATACCCAGAGAAGCGTTACCTCGCCGTGAACTTAGAGCATCTAGCTCCACCATATGCCTGCCTTCTGCCTATAGAAGGCTGGAAGCAACAATCACCATGAGATAGGCTAGTGTCCATACCAGTTGGAAAACTCTCACCACAACCTCCTCCCAATCCTCAGTCGCATGTGGGTCCAACTCTCCCCAGATCCTGGGAGGCCTATGTCAATATAACGCATGCTATGCGCTCAGGCAACTTGCACCGTCTACTACTGGGCTGGTAGCATCGATGGCCCAACGGATTGTGGTACCGCTGGTGCCTATGCTGGTGCATCTACTGGAAAAGGGACCTGCACTGGGGCCTCAATGCTCGGTGGGCTATCTGTGTGTAGAAATCTTGGAACTCTAATGGGTTGTCTATGTGGAGGCATCCTAAAAAGAAATAGGTGCTCTTCGGTCAAAAGTTATACCTGGTGAGCTGACGTGGTGAGTTGACATAAAGAAAAAATATGAAAACACACACGTAATTAGTGTTTCCATGCACTGAGTCAAAAATCCTATGTTATGGTCGTAGTTTATGGATACGTCGGCCACCACACCATCACTGGAATCCATGAACTAAAAACTACACTCAGAACACTTAACATTATTGCTTCACATATAAGATCAGAGGCTTATGTTTGGTGGTAGAACTGAATCCACTGATACCAATTTTTCATGAAGTCTCACAAAGAAGTATCTCAAAGGTCAACCACGTCATAGGGATCTCAATGAAGTAGATGTCTCGTCAGTCATACAGCTGGTCTATGAGTTATTAGCCTTTTAGTCCTATGGGTCCGGTTGGATTTATGCTCGATCCAACATGATCGTTCACTATCTCAATCCAAAACATTGTGGAATAAACTCAAAGGGACCACATAGATCCATGATTCCAATATCCACTGATAGTTCGTCAAACAAACTTCTAGTGCCATAGATATGTCAAAAATAAAGGAAAAGGGGTCATAGTGGAACTGGGTCCGGTCCGACCCAGCTAGACCGACCCAGCCCGACCTGGCCTAGGCCGACCGGGCTCAAGACAACCCGGCCTGACCCTTTTGGTGTTGCACAACACGAATGGTAGCACGACCCCTTGGGTCCAGCCCGGCCCGCGAGGGTCGCGAGGGTGGCGGACCGACAGCGGTTCGGTGGACCGGTCATCGTTGAGTGGCCATTCGATCAGGAGGGCGGAGCAGCTCGGCTCGACAGCGCGGCTCAGCTCGGATGCCAGCGGGGCTTGGCGAATGGCAGTGTGGCACAGCTCGGATGACGGTTTGGCATGGCGGATGGTGGCGCGGCCTGGTGGAAGGCAGCACGGGTCGACTCAGATAGCGGCATGGCTCGGCTCAGATCACAGATTGTTCGGGGCGGTGCGGCGAGGCTGCAGTTCGGCCAGGGCGGTGAGGTGAGGCCGCGGGTCAGCCAGGGCTGCATGGCGAGACTGCAGGGGGCGGCGTCGTTGCCTCCATCATCTTCGTCCCCTTCCCCCATTTCGAATAATACACCAAAGAAGAACAATTGAGGGTTCAGTCCATGTTTGTTTGGAGCACACCCTCCACGTTTAGAGAGGTTGCAAGTGGCTCACAAAGAACACGAATGAATGTGAAACCATAATCATTAAAAAAATTTGTTCCTAACACACATAAGAAAATAAGGGAGTACATGGAAATAATTATCACATAGATATACCCATACATCGTTCACTTGAAGTCGATGTCAGACAAAGGTAGTACGGTCATCAATTCACCATAGATGAGGATTTCCCACGTCGAATGTTGTCCCGAGAAAGTACCTCGATGTCGAGGTCGACGTTCTTCATCGGCAGAGTGTTCTTCAGGGAAGAATGCATTCTTCGTTGGAGAGTTTTCTCCCACCAGTATCTCTCTCTCCTTTTCCAACGAATGTTCTCAAAAGAAGAACCCACCAAAATAAAAGAGGTCCCAAAAAAAAGTGTTTCCCTATTTAATCATTGGCCAAGTCAAATTGGACTAATTAAATTGGCTCAATTATGTTTTGTACTTTTCATAATTAAGTGGGGGGGGGGGGGGGGGTTGGAACAATTAATGTGGAGGAAGCTCAAGAGGCTCCTCCACATTAATGAGGGAGTTGATGAGGATTCCCTACATTAATGAGGGAGTTGAGTTATTTCTCCCAACTAAAGGGGGGGTTTCTAGTGGGTTTAGACTTAGGTGGTCCCCACCACCATAACCTCTCTTGGGACGTTATGGTCTGTTGGTCCCCACCACCAACAGCCACATGGAGTATGGTTAAGAAAAAAATTAAAACATATGTTTATTTTATTTTATTTTGTCCACGAAAAACCAAAAAACTAACTTTCACCCTCAACTATCGTCGAGGTAAAATTATTCTTAAGCGAATATCGGCACTGAGAGTTCAATGGTGCCTTCAAATTTCAATTCTGAGAACCAGTTAAAATCTTAGAAAATCTTGCTTGAATGTTTACTGATCATACGAGAAGAAAATGATCAAAAATTCATTCTGGGCACTCCAGGCCTCAGAATTACACGTCGTCAATTTTTGCAAACTCTTAATATTCCCATTTAATTAAAACAAATTCAAATATATTATGGTAATTAAATTTTTATTTAGAAAAATAATATTATTTTTATAAAATTTTTTAATTCCTAAATTACAATGTTTCATAAAACCTAAATTTATTAAATCATTTTTAATGGGGTTAATTAATCGTGAATATGTGGAAACTACTGTCTCCATGAATGGCTAATTTAATTTTTCAATACCACTAATAATAAATAGTTTTATAAATGATGTTTATAAATATACATGAAATATATGAAATTTATAATCATATATACCTACTATATTAACATATTTTAATAACACTTTCATACAAATTGGAACATTATAACGCGTTTTTGTATTGGTTAGGTTACCACATAGTTATGAAATGTTTTAATGTATATGAAATGAATGATTACAGAATGTTATATATGGTTAATGGATTTTAATACCACATTTTCTTATATTTTATTAATTTTTTTGAGTAATAATGTTATTATACAAATATGTTATGAATATACCATCTATATTCATTAGAAATGGTCGAAAAATGACTGTATCAGGAACTATCTTCAAAAGACATAAATAAAACTCTCATAGGATAAAATTCTCACATTATAAATAATACAGGTATATATATAATATAACCATAAGTGATCATGGTATTATAAACATGGTTTCATAGATCATATATCATCATTAAAATTACAAAGCATTCAGAAGACAATTAAATATTTTAACAGAAGATGTTAATAATATGATATAATGAACTAATATTTTCATAGAAAATTATTTTAAACAAAGTATCTAATATGGTTATGGAAATGAATATGGTAATAATATTGACTATTAATATTTTTCTAGTTTTTAAAAAATGTTACATAGTTATCAACTATACATGAAAATAAGGTAACATATATTTGTCTAAAAAAACCTTTAGTGAGACACATTTAAATTTTAACATTAATTTACATTTATATAGAGCATATAAAGCCTAATTGTTATTTTATCATGATATATATATATATATATATTATTCATTGTATTTAAGGTTCATTTTAAATATTTAAAACCTTCTATAGTTTTTATTAAAATCTCTCTCAAATCATAATTGATTTAATAACTCTTTCCTTTTTTCCCATTAGTCATAAAATCTTGTATTGATTTTGATCATCAAAGTATGTTTTAATGATATTATCTTTTCCAAGTACAGATTTGATTATTCTATATGGATATTTATTCACTTCATTAATACCACACCATTTTATGAATCATTACTTTAAATAAAATTATGAGGTTTCTAATAAAAACACCTATAATTTTGAATGAATATTTTTTTCTATATATACGTTTTACCTATCAAAATTCTTATCTATAAGAAAAATTTCATTCTCTGAATGTTTATTTACAGTAACAATTTTCCTCCTCTAAAATAAATATTTCATTACCTTTTTTATGATTTGGTATTCCTAAATGGTTTTTAAATTTTCCCAAATTTTTATATGGATTGGTTTTAAAACAGGTTATTACATTAGAAAATTTTATATATTTTTGAAATATATTCCATAATGATTGTTTTAATAATATTTTAATAAAAATGACTATTTGTAAAATGTTTGATGGAAAGTATTTTTACCATTTTCCATAGTGGTCATTTAAAAGTAATGATATATATTTTACATGTTTTTTGTGATCTTATCATTACACCACCTTAATTTTTTAGAATATCATTCTTCTCGATGCTTCAATGTTTTAATAAAGAAACTTATAAATTTTATTCATCGGAAAGGATAATTTATTTTTAGTAATGAAATTACCCTAATTATTGTAATGGTGTTCCTCATCTATGTTGTAATATTGATCAAACGTATTTTTCAAATAATACCATTTTGATTTATCCAAATGGCTAATTAAAATCTTTTTTATATTAATGAGGTGATCCATAACATATTTTCTTTCTATCGTAATCATACATTTATATAGGCATAATTTTCTTCCAAATCATACTTAATGTAAATTACATATGTTCCATTATATTGAATAAATGGTTTTAACCAATATGGCCAATATATTAATTTTTTTGATGAAATTATTGTTTAAACCATCAATCCAATTATTATATGGTTCTACTACTCTATCTATAATCATATTTTTGTTAATTCTAATATAATTATGATTAAATTTATTGAATATAGATTTATTTTTTATGGGTTTATCACCACTTTTTTTTAGGTGAAATCATGAATTCTTTAATACACATCCAATTAAAAATAATAAAAATTCTTTTTTATTTAGATCAATTTTTAGATATGTTCATTGAAACCATTTGGAACACATATTAATTATTGTTATTATTATTATTATTATTATTATGTTGGGGTCACCTAGATAATACAAAACATCATTATGTAATTTTTAAATATCATAAAAAGTCATGATAATGGGGAAGTTATACAATAAAAAAATGGTGTGTAGGACAGTTTACTTGAAAACTATGTCATGTTAAATAAGTAGAGATCCCATAATTATTCAGATAATTGTGTGTTAATGTTTTCTATATATTTCTATGATTCCATTATCATGTGTTATAATCATTTTTTAATCATTGAACACTTGATATCATCTCATTATTCCATGATTTCTAGTTATACATAAAGCTCATATTGATATCATTTAATGGATCTTATCTATCATCATATGCATTATTTTTATGTTTACACTTACTAATCATTTCATCTAAGCACTTATTATGTTTCATATTCCACGTGTAAATATAATAAATATCTTTTAATCACAAATGTATACCAAGTCTAGTTTATTTTTTTAAATTTTTTCAACACCATAACTGGTAGTGTGTGTCATGGTGTACCATATCGAGGAGTTAAACAAACTAATTATAGAATATAAAAATTAAATGGATAAAACACATAGTAACAAAATTTATACACATTGGATATGACTAACCTTTTTAGAAAAGATATGAAAATATGTTGCCAAACTCACCATGGTATATAGGCTCAATGGACAACTCCTTATTCAAGTAGTACACAGTATTTGAATCATCATGGGGTTAAAATACTCTATATAAATATATATATATCTATAAATAGAGTGTTTCCAAGGTATCCAATGTTTGTAGATACATAATGAATGTAGTGGGTCCTACTTACATGTCTCATATAAATCAAAACATATGGTTGGACAATAAATTTGAACAAGTTATTCATGAATGATGTTGAATTACTACGTTCATGACCCCTTATCATCGATATGGAAATATAAGTCACTCATTATTGATTTTAGTTACATGGTGACTACTGCAATCATCAACAAACAAATATTGGACATACCATCCCAAAGGATAGTGTATTACAAGGGTACATTCCTATGGCCCCATAGGTCGCACCACCCCACAATCACCCTATATAGGTTTCCATATCATTATCATATCTCTTAATTTGGATTCTTCAATATAGACATTATGTTACTGATCACTCTCATGGGTTATGTATGATCTATATTTTCTCTATATTGGAGATTATCACACCCATCCCGGTAAACCTATCATTTTATTCTTCAATAATTTCATTCTGAGTTACATTCACTATATAAAAAATAATGCATAAATTAATTAATGGGGAAATGAAATTGGGAAGAACAATGAATAAATTCGATTTTCATAACCATGAAACTTCCTCATGTTTTCTAATAAATCAAACCATTATAATCCAATCCATTTATAAATTACATTAAATATAAAAATATAACCCTCATTAAAAAATTTTTTAATTTATTCACCTTAGGACTCATGTACTATAAAAACAGTCAATCTCTTATATTATAAAAAATTGTAAAATACATCTCAACAACTACTTCCGCGTTCTTCAGACCTAGAAAAAAAGGAAACAAGGTCATTTAACATCATCTATCAATAAAATATATTTGATGTGTTTTCATATATTTTAATATCATGAAGTTATTTAAGCCTGATGGGTTGAATCATGCAACAAGGGATTCCCCAACCCTGCACTACTTTAGCCCTCCCTAGTTAAACATATGTTTTTTGGGTCTATGCAATCTTTTCATGTTTTTTTGAAACTTTATAAACAAATTATGATGATGATGATGATGATTTAAATCACCTTATACATTTCTCACATGATTCCATTAGAAAAGAATATTACTCTTGAATTCTTTGACAAATTATTTTTCATTTTAGCAATAAAATTTCTAAATACAATTCACTAAGTGTTCATTTTCCATTCAACTATATTTCTATCCATTCTTATTTTAATGTATTGTTGTTAAAATTATGTCATATTTTTTATTTAAAACCACTAAAACCACCAGGTAAAAAAAATTGGTAATCCATCGACAATAAATGGTCATAGGTTTTACGATTTATATATTTAGAATGTTAAATGTTATAAGATGACTATTAGGAAAATAAGCCCATTCCCTAACACTATAGAATAATAATATAATTAAATTAAATATACAAAAACTATAATGATGTCTGAACATAAAAAATAACCAATAAACGACGATATTGAAACATAGTCTAACCCATTAAACTCAAATTATAATTTATCATACATTAAAATTTTTCCTTCACACTACCACTATTTCTTACTTAAACAGAAACGTTAACCCGGGCTCCAACCAACAGAATCAATATCACAAATTTTTTTATTATAAAAAATTATAATTAATTTATAAAAAAAGTCCATTTAAAATTTAACATAACATGCCATACTTTTCAAATCACTAATAGATAAACCTCATTATATTTGATTGACAATCAACATAATACTAATGGTCTACAGAACACTCATAAAAAAAAAGACAAATACCCAATAAAAAATTCCATATTAATATTAAATTTCATCAATTTAATACATATACTATAAAAAAAATTGCATTAAAATATACATCTACAAAAATACCCATTAATGATGTCTATTGTTAATGTCAGACAACCCATTATCTATACTGACCCATAACCACACCATTTATGAAGATTTATTTATAGATTTAATGGATGTCATCATTTAACCATAACTCAAATCAAAACCAATTATAGAAGGAGTGTAAAATAGAGAATAAGGGTAAACATGAATGAAGAATGATGGATAAAATTACATTGAATCAACAATGTAAACCTTACAAATCCCTCAATTCAAAGGGGGATGAAAGAATATAGAGGTAGGGGACCCCCTATCCATTTTTTCTCGAAGGTGGGGGGGGGGGTTAGTTGGTTGGGGATTAAAATTACATAGAGGGAAAAGATTCACATACCATATTATAATGGTTTTTTACATGTTATGTTTTTTTGGGGAACATTTTTTCAATCCTTGTGCCTAATATGTAGTAGACACAATATAAATGAACCTACATCACATGAAAAGAAAAAATATTTTCTAATTGGTCATATACCATAAAATGTGGAATGTATTGATCTTCACCATTGTGTAGATTCTTATCTACAATCAGGAAACAATAATGCACCATGATCCATTCCATTCCAACATTCATGTTTTAATTTGAGATCATCGTGGATCAACCCTGAAAATTCGATACTAATGAATGATAATAATTCACTATAAAATATTATCAATAAATATTCTCAAGGGAAGGGTATCAAACATTTTCGTCTAATCTATGCACACAAAATCATGCACCTATGTTGGAAACTTTAAAATATCAAATAATTTAAATTAATGTCCCAAAGACTCAATTTAGTAATTATGGAACATCAAAGGACCTAGACAAATATTTAAAACTCATTTCAGAGTACTATAAAAATAATAATTTAATTCTGAATCACGATTAAAAAAACTACCCTTCTCTAGAATTCCTTAATTTATAAAACACATCTACAAATTCACAACTCTTTAAGGGTTGTGTTTTCGAATCACCAACTCCTCTTTTTCCATCTCCCATCTTCCTTATCATATAATTCAACTTTTAATAGAAATATACATAAAAAGGATTCATTTTTCTAACATGTGCTTGATATACCCACAAAGAATATCCCTACGATGTAGTATCTATTATCAAATCATTTTTACATATACATAAAATTTCTGACAGTTTATTATGCTACAAAAACTCACAATGATACCCTCTATAGACTAATATCCAATAGTCTATCATACCACATTCCCCATGATTTTTACTATGGTGTGATATCATCCAAATCACCATTTTATTTTTCCATGATCTTCTTCCATATGGTGTAAGCCCCGCGATGTATAATACTGAATTCACCTCTAAACATTCTTTATCTCAATTATTTTTATTAATTAAATATTATCTCATTAAATTCATTATGTTTAATAATCGAGTAATACTTAATAATAATCATTATCAGATATCAGTATTTAAAATCATTTATATTCTGGATGCACAAATTTTTATTTAGTATCCTACCTAAATTTTGACTGAGTCTTAAAGTCAATTAAATAAGGATGTCATTAAAAAAATTCCCAAACATTTAATAATATTGAAAAAAAGTCATTTATCATGACTTTTGAAGCCATTAAAAATATATGAATACAAACATAATTTATGTGGTAATATGGTTTCATTAAATTTATGATATAGGTGGCGAAGTCAGAAAAAAAATAAGAATAAAAAGACTTATAATTACATAACACGATACTTAAGAATTTATAGAAAACACTATATGAAATTATGACATAGCAAATTTAGGTGCTAGAATTGAATTCCTTACATTTTCTCAGAACATCATTAACTCCATACATGGATTATACTGTATATATATGGTAAATATTTGTTAACTTATTTAACAGTCATGTTCCACTATCTAGCCTCATTTAATTTCCAACATGTTTTTTATAAAAAAATCACATCATCGACACATCTCTAAAACATAAAGAGTAGAAAAAAAAGTCATCATAGTTTTTCAATTTTCATTTTTGTATGTATACTATAAGTAAATTAATCAATTATTTCATTTTATTAACCCATAATAAATTGTGGAAAAAAATTACATCCATGTTCCAAAATGCATAATCCTCTTTACTATAAACATCATGATCATTCTAAATACTTCTCATTATGTCATACAACATCTTTCAAGCACCACATGTTTTAAATATCTTCAATTATTTACAGAAAATAAAATTATCCAAAATATGGTTCATAAATATATCCTTATATATTTATTATCTATACAAAATCTCATTATTATCTCTCTTTAACATACTGAAAAAATTACAAACCATTTTAGATAAGATTATATAATTTTTCACATAATATATGTTATCTTAATAAATACACTCTAATTTTTCTTGATCTATGATCAGTGTTTAAAAAATATATGTTTAATTTACTCTTTATGGTTGAAAATTTATTGATATAATATCATTAAAATTTGATATAACCCCAAAATCTCATTACCCATTATTACATTATGTTTGGTCCACAAAATTTAGGATAAATAAATAATTTTTAAGTAAATATATTTTCTATTTTTAATTGAAACATATAGTCCTTCACTTATTATAATACATTGAATAAATATAATGAAATCACATGTTGAAGGTTTTTAGAAATCTACTATGATATCTCTATTAAACTCATCATTTATTTATAATTACAAAATCATTACCCATTAAATTTAGGATAATTTCTTAAAATCCAAGGATTATAGAATTAATATTCTTACATTTTATAATGAACCAAAAATCAAGAATATTCCATGAATTCAATATCTATCAAAATTATAAAAATATTGAAACTATTCTGGCACTTTCTCTACTTGTACCATTATAATGAGACACTTCACATCATCCTTATCAAGGTATTCATATTCTTAATATTTTATTTAGAAATATAAAGGAAAAAATCAAACCTCTATTTTCTTTTGATTTGGAACAATTATTTATGTTTATTTTGATTCATTTTTTCTTTATTTATGAATAATAATAATAATGTTCAATAACCAAAAAAAATATAACACAAATTATATAGTAATAGGGAGGAACCAAATTTTCTATTTACTATGAGAAACATGGGTACGAATATATTTTCAATGATGATACACTTTAATTCTTCTCCAATGATTATAGTATCCTACATGGAAGAATGTTTTCTTAAAATTAGTATTAAATTTGATTTACATTAGTTCATTTCATATACCATTATGTGAGATATTATAATGAGCCGTCAATGAACAAGAATCACTTGGCTCATTCTTCATATTATTCAGTATTTCTTCATTATGTAGTCAGATTTTTACAAAATCCTTAGAATTATGAAAATAATTAATATAACTCACACAAAAATCATCATGAGATATAAATATGATATATTTTAACAACCACTCATGAAATACAAAATCATTCTTTAGGTTGAGACCTTATTTTCTTCTTGGAAATTCTATTTTATCAAACTTTTTCAAAATTTCATTAATTATATTCATCATAATGTATGATAATCAATAGTTATTGAGGTATATTATAGTACTGATTAACTCATCCACAATGATTCTGATATATTATCCTCCCTATATAAGACATTTTTTATTCGCTTGGTATGTTCTTCCCCGTTATTTTATATCATTCCATCAAAAATTGTAATTTAAATGGAATATTCAGAATTATTCATGATGTCTCCTCTACAACCTCAAAATAATATATTTTTCCCATTTAACGAGAAATCATTCCTTGTATTATTAGTCTTATATTAGACAAATTTCATCTTCATATTATTTCCCATGGATTATACACCTAAATCCTTTACCAACATATTAAATATAACCCATCTAAAAACCTTCCTAATATTTTTGTCCCAATTATAAAATAAAATAATTTATTATTTCCATTTAATTTTAAATTATGGCCATATATATTCAGTACTTATTGACATAATCATGTAGGGTTTATACTTTTTTTCTTTATCCCTAAGAGATGATTTATTATAAATTAAATAATTATCCATCTATTATTTTTATTTGATGTTGATATGTTTTTACCTACATTCTATGTATTTTTATTAATAGGAGATTCTATATTACTTAATTTTGTAGTTAGAGGAACTCTAGAGGTTAACATGTTATAAAAATTTCCACAAGACCTGATAATTAATCTTCTACTACATTTTCACTTCCTAACAATCCTCGATCCTATCTCGTAATGTATAGTATGTTATGATTTCTATAGTTTCTATTTTTGAGATGTTATATTATCTATTTAGAATTTCAATGGGGATAAATTATTTTATTATTGTTAGAATTCATCACTGATGTAGTTTTCAGTTCTCAATCATATTTTATTATCTTTTTTTATATTTTGATTGAGAATCTATAATTAACTTCGAATAAGAATTATAAAAATAATATGTTATATATGGGGATGGTATATTTTATATTTTTGGATACTAGATTTTAATATCTATTCCATCTATATATCATGGTTTTTTTATGGTCACAAACACTATCATATGACTCAAAAAATCTCTTTTAATTGTGTTTTAGTATTTTCAATAAACACTAAGCGATGGATTTTATAGAATATTAATGATAATTTGTAGTCATGATAAAGGAGTCAACCCATCTATGTTAATCATTTAATTCCTTTTAAAAATCATAAAATACTTGTGAGTGGAAAATCAAGGAAGGTTAGGTGGACACACAGGATGGATGTACATTTGAGGTTGAACCAGCTCACTAATTTAGCACACTAGTCAGCTAGGTGTATTGTGGTAGAATAAGTATTTCTCTAGAACTCCATACATCCAATTTTTAAAGTAGTATTATCCAATTGTGGGCTCCCCTAGGCAAGAAAACGTTTATTAAGAAGTCTAGTTTCAAATCAGTATCCTATATTAGTTAGTTAGTTTATTTAATCTAGTATCCTCAAGTTCCATGTATGTCGCCAACAACAATGTTGAGGCTATTGGGAAACTAGTGGCATCGAGAATTCGAACCAAATAAAATATTACTTATGGTTAAAAATGAAATAAATATATTCATACCCAACATCATAAAACCTAGAAATTTCTAAATGATACCTAGTCCCCTAGGATCATATTAAAGGACTCCTTTTTCCCTATAAAAAATACTACAGTGACTAATATCAAACTAATGATACAATCAATGGTAGATAGATAGAATTATAAGCCCCACTCAAATATCCTTTATTTCTCCCAAATTCTCTCACCATTTCTTTAAATTCATGTATCCCCTGTTCTATTCATCCACATGAGAGATTTGTGACAATTATTGTGATTGGGTAGTCTAAATATAACCTTTTTCTTCTCAACCACAATTCTATAAAGGGATATCACTTTTAAAAAGTGAGGGATGGGTTCTTGGATAACATTAATGATCAATATGGTAAAAAATAAACAATTGTGATGTAAATGATTCTTGATAATCTCTATGGTTATGGTAATAATATTATTAAATTTTCATGTTGATGAATGGAGATAAATGGAACACATCATTATATTTCCAATCATCATGTCAATTGTATTTTCATATATTTAATATTTAATTATTACATAAATATAACATCATCTAACATATTTTTATAAATTAAATATGATCATTTATATCCAGAAATTTCATTGATATTAGCTTTATAAACATAGATCAAATTTATAAACTATTTCTAAATCAATTTATCTCTTTTTTGGTTAGTTAAGCTAAAAATTTTATTAAATAAAAATTCACACATCTCTTCCTATAAATCAATTAAAAATAATTTCTATTAATGGAGTGTTTATATATATCATTTTAATTCATATCTGATCAAATTTACAAGCATGTTTATATTATTTCATCAAATTCATAGTCACATTCTCTTGTTTTTTTATTGAATTTACAAATTATATTGAAAAATTAGCATTCCAATATTCTTTCATGTAATAGATATCTTATATAGAAAATGGAAATTCGTATGTATAATATCATTATAAAATATGATGAAAATGGAATGTTAAAGGATTCAAAAAATTTTAAAATAAAATTATTTGAATGTCATGCATTGTGGTATTAATATAAATTAATTTGATTATGTATCTTCTTTTAAAAAAATTATGAAATAACATACCTATATGAATTCACACATGATAGAAAAAATAATTTTAAGGAAATTATATTGCAATTGAAACATCAGGATTTTGAAATATTCACTGTAAATTATAAGCAGTCTGTCATAATAATGCTTAAGATATTTTATAACATATGTAACATTAAAATTTATATAGGGGGATAATTATCTACTTAAATTATCATATATAAAATCCAATGATTTTGATTAATCATTTAATATCATAATATCTCATTCATTCCAGAATAAAAATACTTGAAAATGATATTGGCGTAAGAAGTCATTATATCCCTAATGAAATAAGAAATAATGATGAAATAATAACTATAAAAGAGGTAAAATGATGTTCAATAAGTTAAAAAATCATCACCATTAAATATAAAAACACTAATAAATTTTTACTTGAGGTTCTAGATTAGGATCTTCCTACTATGAATAAAAATAATTAAATAAAATGAATAAATTCCAAAATTGATCAAATAATGTAATTTAAATAGAGGAAATAGAAGTAATATTCTAATAATGTAAAAAAATAAAAGTCTCAAAATTCAATATTACCCCATCTATATAATGAATCATAATTAAATTAATCTCGGTATTCTGTATATTAAATTCAAATTGTGCAGTGTAAGTGAAGACTACTTGGACTCAACTTTCTTTTCCAGGTCACCTAACTAAAGTCTAATGTTCTCTATGTATGATTCGATGAATATGAAAATGTTATTACATCTCTTCCTATTTACCCTTCTTCATTTTATCCTTCTTCATGTCTTCACTATTATTCTTTTTTATTATATAGTTTAATTAATTATTAATCCCCAAAATATGTCCATAATAAACATGAAAATGGTTTTAAAAAACTCCCATTCTTAAATATTGAAGTTAAATATAAATATAAACATGTGGTTCATTAATAAGACAATCATCAAAAATAAATTTATCTTCATTTCAATGAAATTGTGATGTCATTATGAAAATAAAATACCAAAAAAATGTTAATACTATTTAATCCACCACATAGTACCTCAAGAACCCCATTCTAAACATATAAAGGAAGAAAAAAATTTATGGAAATATTTTTATGTTAAAAACATGTAAAATACCATATTGATTTGGTTTCTTCTTTCATGATAGAATGTCTATAAATGAAAAAAATGGTAACTATTTCATGAAATATAAATGATTCATTTATTAAAAAATAATTTATATTTAATCTATCTAGGTTATTATAAGAACGAATGATATGTGAGAAATAAATCATTCCATATTTCATTAATTTTTAAAATAAAATCCTTGTGGAAAAAATTATGGATTCTAAAAGAATTATTGGATAAAGAACCTTAACCCATGTTTTCATTGTTATGAAAAAAAACTGACCAACTATATTTTTGGAAAATATTATTATATGAAAATCCCAAAAAGAATTTTTTTAATCATGATAGTGATTTTTCATGAAACTGTTGTCGAAACCTCTATAAATCTAATCAAATTGATAATCTTGATTGATTACTCATAGATTTACACAATAATTACTTTGTAAAGAAAATCATAGAAGGTTACATTTGTTTTATTACCAGAACCATTATAATGAAATTCCTCAAAGGAATGAAACATAATATTCAATATATTATTTACTTATTAGATTAATATTTAAAACATTAATTAAAAAATTAATTTTCCAATTTTCTTAACTCAAATGGAAAACATTTATTTACCACTTCATGGTTTTAAATTTTTTCATACAATCAATTAAATTTCGAATGAAAGAATATATATAAAATGATTGAATGGAAATTTTAGCGAGTCAATTATTTTTTAGACATTGCTATATCAATATAGCATGTAATATCATTAAAAATTAGATGTTTTCTTATATTACAAGAACTTCCATATTTAGCATCCAACGATGAAATTTTTTAAATCATGAAATATGAATTAATAAAAGAAATCCTCTTTTAATTATATAAAACAACATTTCATATTTTTTAAATCCCTTAAACTAATTAAAATTTAAATATTTATACATTTAAAATTAATTTATAGATACAAAATCCTATACCATCATACTTTTTTAAAACATTTTATGTTTGACATGGAAATATTTCTTTTCTCATAAAATATATTTTTCTAAATCCTTAAATACTTATTATAACAAAACTGTAATATGAAAAATGTGTTAAACTTTTTTAAATTTTATATGATAGTTGAAGAGATTTCTATTTCATGGAATTTATATGATTTTGTTCTTATGAATTCTATAATAATTATTTTTCTACTCTACAAACCTCTCAATAAAATGGGGGTATTAGTGATGTGAAATCAAATAATAAATGGAATCGATCAAAAAATCATAAATGAATTTTCCTCTAACATTTTTTTCGTACCAAGGTTATCAATACTGTATTATATATCTTTACTCAATTGCTCATAAAAACTTTCATGGAAACAAACCTTTATTTACTTTAAAAAACTAAATTCATATAATTAAAAATAGTTTTAAATGAATTAGCTTATTATCAGATACTATAATTTTAAAACAAAATCTAAATACCTAGATGTTATATTTATTGTTTAAATTAATTATATATAGGAATTATATGTATTTAAATAATGTAATAAACCCATGGGAGAATCAAAAAACGTATAATTTTTTAAAAAAATATAAATCCCTTTATATAATAGTGTTAAAAAATGATATATTAATTTAACCATATAAACTAAATATGTTTAATAGTTATAAAATATCATTCAAATTCATTGACTACTTTTTTTAAAAAATATAAATGATAATTCCTTGAAAATATTATTAGAGGTTTACAAGAAGAAACTTCTACAAGAAGATCACTATTAAATGAGGTTGATCACCTAGCCTTTTTCGTTCACTATGAACCAAAAAACCATAATGATTCCCTTAATAAAGAAAATTGGGTACGTTACATGCATGATTAACATAATCATATAACTCAAAATCATTTTTATAAAAATAATAACCTATTGACCATCTTGTTACAAGATCACAATAGATTTTTAAAAATTATCTAGAGAAAATGTAAATATTACTTTTAATAATTCATATTTACTTTCTAATTTTTATAACCATGAATATGGAATCATATATGTTAAAAAAATTTCACTAATTTTTTTTAAATAAATTATAATTTTTTTTGGAAATCAGCAATCATCATAATTTCAAAGTCATTAAAATGTGATTAAAAATTAGGTTTTTAAATGGTATTATATCTAAAAATGTTGTTGTGGGAAAACCACCAAGTATTTAAATATCCATTTTTTGAAATTAAAATTTAAAATTATCAATGTATATTAATGGTTTAAAATAATTCCAAATTTCTTGGAATGAGAATCTATAAAATTATCATTTACCAATTTTTTTTAAAATGTGAAAATACAACACAATTTTTTTTTTGAATAATTCCCATATTAATTTCAACTCATTTAATTTTACGTTGATAATGGGATTTTCTCCGCCACTATGAAAAATTATTTTTTAATATTCTTTTTTTGTAAAATTATTTTCAGATGATTATTATTTATGAACATAAATTATTTATTGTTTTAGAAAATTATCAAATAAATTATTTAGCATTGTATACTAATTAAATTACATCAATAATCTATTAATATATTGTGTCATAGATCATAATATTTCATTAAGTACAACATGTAATCATAAATTAGATGAAGCATAAAATCTTCTTGACTATCTTACTTATACAATAATTATTTTTTATCTACCTTAACTTAATATGTCACATAATAATAACATTTTCATTTATTGTCTTTGTGAACATTTTCAATATAATATAAATGAATCTTATTAAAAATCTGTCTAATGGATTATTCACTATATAAAATGATCTAAAATTATAGGTTTGTTATATCAGAAACAAAATTATTTTTAACTAAATAATATATCTAGTGTTGATTTGGGGGGATTCCAACTAGATATTAAAATTACAGCAAGGACATTATTCCAAAATTAGAGATCATTAATCTCATATAGTAGGAATAAGTACTACGCATTTTCAATTTATTAAAAAATGTATAATACCTAGAAACTATAAATTTTTATACATAAGTTACATTGATGAAACAAATACACACTTATGCTTAAGAATTACATTATATTATATTCCAATCATATGCTATAGCACCAGTTCCATAAATGTCTCCAAAAAGTTTATCAGGTACTCTCACAGTAAACACAATTATAGAGACCCAAGCATTTTACATAAAACATTAAATGATTTTAAGCATAATTTATCATCAGAGTACAAGAAAAGGATCGTTAAGTCTAGTGTATTGGTAGACTATGCACATATAACATAAAACATGGGGCTAAAAAACTGCTTTATTTAATCTCCAAAAAGAGATTATATCCTCCTTTAAGCCCTTACATTTGCATAGGGTACCATGGGAAACACATGAACAAAGGGATGAGCTAAAAAGCACAGTAAGGGAAAGAACATAAGGATACATCTCAAGCACATTTGGTAGGAGGCATGACATAATGATATCTGAAGAATGAAACTTATAAAATTATTTAATATAAGCATGGGATCATATAAATATGGAATCATATAAATGTGGCACTATCATAAAAAATTTCTTTAGTATGGGTCAAGGATATCTACCTATACTGTTTCCCATTTCAGTACAGGACAAGGCTAACCGCCAATCCCGTTTCACATCGCATCTCATAAGACATATCCTTACCCAATGCATTAGAGTGCTATCTAGGTGGACCCATCTCATCATTTTCATGAATATTATTTCCACATAAATATTATTACCACATAAATCTTTTTTCCACATGAGTACTCATACATAATCAATTGTTCATAAACATAAGGTTACCCATGGAGATAATTGGGTACCAAAATCATGACATAAAGCATAACCAATGAGTGTATCATGAATGTGTCCATGAGTTTAAGGTAATAGAACATACATTCTTAAGGTAATTTAGGCATAAACCTTGGTATGTGGTAACAAATAGAAGTGACATCACATAAAAAATGTATTTGAGAGACATTAGCATTAAAACATTTTTGTGCGGTTTTAAGGAAAATACTATAGAGCTTTTAAAAAAGTAAAGAAAAAATTCTTTTATATAAAACATAAATTAAAACAATAAAATTTTCATAATAAAAATATTGAATTTAATGTGACAATGTTGTCTTAATATATAAGATAATGTGTACTAGAAATTGGGTAAAAGTTTTGGAAGTTCCTTTAATACTAGTTTTCTTATTGGGAAGTATTGATGACAGATATACTTAAAATCATGTATATCCCCGATAGAGAATGAGAGATGGATATTAGAACATGATTTTGGAGAATATAAACATAATTTTTATGTTCTACATAAAAATAATGGACAAATACATTATAGTAAAACGAATAATAGATCAACCCGAAGAAATAAAGGTAGTTCGGGTAGAATCTGTTATGGTTTATCAGCATTGTATCAGGTGTAACTAATAGTTATTTATGAGAGATATAATGGATTTATCATCACTTATATAACAATAAAGATGTATGGGTAATGTGTATAAACATACCCCATCACCTAGTATTACACAAAAAGGCATATTATAGTGAAAAATCTTGATTAAGAGTGAAAAGGGGAGGATCCATTACCTTAAATCCATTGGTGTTCTGCACTTTTTATTAACGACCTGAATAAAGAAATTAAGATTATTAATTAACAAGAATAGAAACTTTTCAATTTATTTATTATAATCATTTTTATTTCATTAAAATACTTTTTGATTAGTTACAAGGATCAATTTCATTGTTCGGACTCATTTGTTTACATGGCTTTAAAAGATCAGTTCACTTATATTCATGTTTGGATTATACACAAGATGAAAGTGGTTTTCCAGAATTGAAGTTCTATTTTTTAGTTTATATCCAGGAAATTTAATTGTTTTAATTTCAATTTGGTTACTTAGAGTGAAGTCAAATTATTATATATATAACAATAGTGATAACCGTTTTTGTTAATCGGTGGGATTGATTACAAAGAATGGGGTTTTCATTATTACATATTTCCATTTGTACCAAAGGATTACAGAACCAAAAATAGTATCTATTACATATATAATATTCTGGTTCAACCATAACAAAAATGGTTTCATGACCATAATTAAATATTGTAATATAAATTGATAAACATTTTTATTTGAATGTGAAAAATTAACACATCTCAAACGGTGCTTTAATTTCATTCAAATAAAATATTGGTGAATGTAGAGAAGATAATGAAATATACCACTACCATGAAGAAATTACATTACATGTATGTTACTTAATTTATCATACTATAATTTTGAATGGAGTTTTGGAATGAAATAAAAAATAAAAGAACTTAAAAGAAAAGAAGAAATTGGGAAGATGAATTTACCTCTTTAGACTACCTCCTTTATGAACCTCTTAAGGGGAGAACTTTTGGAATTTTCATGAGGCTGAGAGCTTCTGGACATGGGGGAGGACCTTGGGGAGAGATTTGGGTAGAATAATGGAAAATAACAAGGCTTGAGAGGAGTGGAGAGAAGAGGGACTGGGGGGTTATACGGGAGGAGAGGAGGGATTTCATAATATTATTATCATTAATTTATTATTTCTTCCCATGACAAGAAATAGTAAGTATTCCATGACCAAGAATAGTGATATTATAATTTTATCCCGAACCAAGTGGGAGTACATCATAAAAAAATCACTGATGACTCAATTAATCCATTATTTAGTAATTATTATGAAATATTGGATTATAATTTTCATAAAAAATTAAAATGTTTCTGAAAAATCCCAAAATTTCACTCTAACCATTTTTTGGCGTGTAGAATCCAAAAATGAATTCCATTTTTTAAAAATAATTTTATAAATATAATATCATATTTTTATAACCGAAATAACAAGGTTTAGTGATGAAATTCATTATAGTAATTACCCAATGGTTTTTAATGGAAATTCCCTTCTCATAAGTATGTCATAAAATCACATGGGAAAACATGATAATGAACAATTAAGTGATAAGTGACCTTTAAACATATGTTCGTCACTTTGGTGTTTGGAATTTTGAAAATCTAGCATACACGGTTGTAATAAGTAAGTTATTTGGGATTTTTTTTGAAAAATGGGCTTCATTTTTGGATTCTACACGTCAAAAAATGGGTAGCGTAAATTTTTGGGATTTTTATGAAATACATGATTTTTTTATGAATTGTAGAATCCGATAATTCAAAATAAATGATAAATAATTGATTAATTGAGTCATAGATGATGTTTTCCTAATGTAAGCCCCCTTGGTTCTGGATCACATGATAAAATCTCTATTATTGGTCGTGGAATACTTATTATTCCTTCTCTTGGTAAGAAATAATAAATTAAGTATTATAATATTATGAAATCCCTCCTCTACTACACTATAAAAACACCCTTCACTCCCTCTTCTCTCCACTCCTAACAAGCCTTGTGTCTTTCCCTTATTCTACCGAAATCTCTCCCCAAGGTACTCCCCCATGTCCAAAAGCTCTCAGCCTCCTCAAAATACCAAAACCTCTTCCATTAGGAGGTTCTCAAAGGTGGTACTCTCAAGAGGAAATTTCCTCTCCCAAATTTCATCTATTATTTTAATTTCATTTTTTTTCTTTCCTCACCTCCCTTCACCATAATAGTATGATAAATCCTGTAACATACAATTACAGGGATTTCTTCACGCTAGTGGTATATTTCATTTCATTCTCTCCTTTCCCCACCCTTTTGTAAACATATTTGAGAACAATGTGTATACGATTTTTTAGAATGACTATTTTTTCATATATTAATGGATGATTAATGATGTATAAAAAAATTCTATATATTCTAGAAAAACTATGTATATTATTAATATATTGTTGATAAATTCAAATTCAAAGGACAAATCCCAAAAATTGATTTTCTTATAGGAAGTTTTTAATGACAATTTCAATGATGTAATTAATAAATATAGGTAAATCTATATCTTAATGAACATTATGGCACCACAAGGTATGATCCATTTTTATTTTTTATTTTTCTCTTTTTTTCTGTTTTATCTCTGCCATCTCTTTTTCATTCCATTATAATATTTTCATGTTAATTTTCCCTCGCTCTAATGAATTTATTAATTGTGTTGTTTAGAAGTAAAAATTTTAATTAAAATAAATAGCTCTTTTTATCCTCTTTTTTTTATTTTTCCAAATATCTTTTTTTCTATTTGTTTTAAAATCTATTTACCTTTTTTAAATCTCCTTTACTAATCTATTTCATGGAATTCTGCAAAATTGGTTTTTATTTTTTCTATAAAATATTTCCTTTATTTTTTATTCCACTCATTGTTTTGAAATTTTTTTATAATTATAAAAGGGGAGAAATTTCCGTAAAATAATATTTGTCACTTTTTACCACCATGGGGGAATAGATTGTTACATTTTCAAAATTAGTGAATTATTTTGAATTATATAAAAATTAGGATAATTGTTTTATATATCTACTTTTACTATTTTTATCTTTTATTAATTTATTTTTGAATGTGGACTATTTAAAATTTTATAAATTTTTAATTTGGAATTATTTATGGGATATAATTTTGAGATCCATTAATAACTTGTTAAAATCACCGATTACATTGATATATAATTTAATATTGTTTTTAAAATGTTTATATATTTTTTGGAAGTGATTATGATAAAACGAAAATGAATAATTTTTTTCTCCCTTAGTCAGGGTTTTTTCATGATAATAAAAATCACAAATATTTCTACCATTCACTTTGTTCGTTTCAATATTTTCATTGAATACCATGTGATATATATTATACAATAAAAATTATTATTTCATCTATTGAAAATGTAATAAAAAAATCTATATTCATTATCCATGACCTTGGAAATATCATATAAGATCAATGAAAATTAATTGGTGGATTTTTTGGTTTCCACCCTGGGTAACGGGGAATTGCATACATAACATGATTTACATTTTAGTGACTTTTCCAACCGAAACCATGTCATCATAAGAAAAAATTGACCAAAACACCTATAGGACAACTGATTGAAGATAACGGGTCGAATGATATATCTCCTTGGTATGAATCTAATTATTAAAAGGCCACCATCCAACCTTGGTAAAGTAAATGATTTCTATTGGAGGTTATACAAAATCCTTGAGTGATAGGAATTTAATTGTCAACATTGTAGACACCCGAAGCTTGACTTAAAAGGACATTACATTACTTTTGTGGAATACTTAATATATAACAAAAAAAGACACACAAGGACCATAATAGTTTAGTGTCTTTGGAAACTCAGAATATAAACATCAAATCATGTTGAAATATCTTCAACAACTCCCATAATGATCTTCCCCTTTTTGTTTCCTTACCTAAAACCTTTATTTATTTCCTAGGGAAAATAAAACATAAAATGGGTGAGCTCAAATGCTCAGTAGGGGAAAACATAGATAACATAAAACAATCCAAAAACATTTGGAATCAAAAACTTGAACATGAAATTTAAACATCAAAATCTTGAGCAAAGACATAAATCGTGGAAGTACGTAAGGCATATATCATAATATAAAATCAACCATGATAAAATATAATTGGAATAAAACATGTAATTATGGAATCCATTCAGCACATGTTATGATTTCTATAGTAGCCAAGGCATTGCTGCCAAGACAATCTTAGTGAAAAAAGTCCCTTTCTGAATCGAGTTCACTCCTCGTTCTAGTACATTTATACTGAACCAGATTAACATAATGTTCCATCCATGTCTATCTCATGAGATATAAATCATTACCCAATTCATTGTGGGGAGATATAGGTCCCACCAATCTTATAATGAAATCATTATTACTTTTTCCACAAAATAAAGTTAAAACATTCATCATAACCCAAAGAATAAAATGGGTTTCATAAGCATCATCCAATCATTTCATAATCCATATAAAACAAATGGACATTTCATCATATGAAAAGTGGAACCACGTAAATCATAGAGACATTAAACTTGAAACATACACATATGAAATAATTTCATCTTAGATGGAAAATGGTTTAGTTCAAACATCTGAAATAAATTCTTGAGGAAAAATATCCTTTCTTCTTCAAAATCAATTTCTTTTAACAAAACGTCCTGCAATTTAAAAGAAATAGATTTTGTTGAAAATAGTCAAGAAATATTTTGGAATAAGCTTCTTGAAAATACGTCTGTATAAAATCGTAAAAATCCTTTCATTCTGTATAAGTTAAAAAAATATTCTCCTTTTACTTTTGTCGGAAAAGTCAAAAAGTACCTCATAAAAGAATGATTACATACATACCATGTAGTAAAAGTAAAAATGGGTAAAAAGGACTTTAAACATACATGAGAAAACCTTTATAAAACATGGACCTGGATGATAGAAATTACCCCAGTAAATACTTACGAATAAGTAATCTCAGATAAAAATGAGATTTGTAAAATTATCCCTTACCTTAGGTCCGATATGCTTCGTACGTTTCCAAACCTCCTCTATAATGATTTAAATAATCTCATTGACTTATTACAGAATCATATTCATTGTTATGATATCATATATGGTTCACTTATGACATTATATTACACATTCTTTTGTAAGTTCCATGTTAAAGCAGCGTTTTGGGTTAAATCGTTTTATTTATTATAAGTGATTGGACTTGTTGTTCTTGATATTATTACTTATATACTGATTTATGTAATTAAATAATTTAAAATATGATTTACATATAATATATTTTTCAGTATATACATTTATATATGATAGATCGATTAAATGAAATGAAATACACCGTTCATGGAGACGGTAGGTCGTACGTTCGCATGAACGCAATTTTCGTTTCCTTATTGAATTGAATGAAATTAAGTTGATGACAGACATATATATACACATAAATCCAGTATAATTATTATTTCATATATTTCATGATTACTTATTATATATAATTTATAATCATTCATGAATGGTTAACACAGAGAATGAATCTCATCGCGTCGTGGAGACGGTAGTCCGTACATACGCACAAGCAATGATATCATTCCCATGATCGTGAAATTGTATTGGAGTGTATGTATACTATTTCAAAAGCAATATCACTTTAAAAAAATCATATATAGTTATTATTTACACCATTATACCCATCCAAGTAAGGTGGTGGTGGAAAATAGATTACACCATGGCGTGGAGACGATATTCCGTACGTACGCATGCGAGGTGATTTCATTTTCTATAGGATGGATATATGGTGAAATAGGGTTGTTTCATACTTATAGTAAAAGATCAGTATATGAGTGATACTGATGTTATTAATTCATAATTAAACAACTAATGAAGAAGAAGTAGAGGAAAAAATAAAGTTGAATGAATCGGTAACAGACATTACCTCTTCTTTGAAGCGCCTCTTTGAGACCTCCTCTTAGGGCACAAAAATTGGACTTTAAAGAATACCAGGACCTCTAGTATGTATCTAGGGAAGTGGAGAAGAGAATTGGGTAGGGGTTGGCAGATCTTGAAGGCTCAAAGTGCTGTGAGGAAGTGAGGGAGGAGGTTCCCTTTTATATGGGTAGAGAGGGGCACCTTTGGAATAACTAAAAATATTATTTTATTATAAAGTCATATTCGGTTATTAATAGCTCCAAATTGAGTTATTTCAAATCTAAGGTCGGGATGAGTCGAAATAATCTCATCCAATAGAATTTAGACAAATTTAGGTTTCTATTTTAACCTTATCATTTAGATTTAACTTTAAGTTAAATAATTTTTCTTTTACCGTGTCTTCTTGTTTTCTTTCATTATAATGTTAATAAACATACTATAACAAGACAGACGAACCCAAAGTTGTTTATTATTAATATATATAACCTTATATACGTCATTTGGCCGATCCTTAGATTTTTAAGAATTAAATAACAATTAATAATATAATAGTTTTTTACAAAATAATTTATGTCAATTTTGACACTATTTTGTAATTGATTTTTGTGAAACTTATAAAAGAAATATTAGTTCAAAAAAAAGTTAATTAAATAAATACTAACATTTCATATTAACATAGAAAATTATTGGAATTCATAACAAGCCTGAAATTACATTTAGTTGGGTATTTATAACATTAATTATGTCAATATTTCATTAATAATATAATTAATGCATCATCATTGTGTCAGAAATAAATTATATTATTTAAAGTCTAAAAATTACAAATAAAATACCATTATGTAGGGAATATTTTTAGCTTTCTAATGAATATTTATAGTCGAATTTATCTTTTGTATAACACTATATTAAAAATGATTTACTTATTAAACTATGATTTTATCTATTTTAACCCTTCTTTAAATAAATTAATAATAAATGTCCTAATCTAATACAAGTGGGCCTAAATGTTCATAATTTATTAGTAAGGTTGTTTCTGGTCGAATTAAACATATAAAATAGAATTAGGACATGTGTTAGGGTAATAATAATATCATTTTTACCGTTAATTACATAATTTACTTTTAACCGTGGTAAAACAAAAGAAAAAACGATATTATTCACCAAAAATTATTTTCATCTCATTGAACCACATTTTACTTACTGACATCAACCGTGTCTCTCGAATTTTTGAAATTCCACTCACAGAAGCGGTAAAATTGTGTTTTATTTGAATTTGGATATTCTCATAGGAGGTGGGTAAAAGACGGTCAAAAGTTTAATAAAATTTTTATATATCTAAAATTATTATAAAATGACTCTAATGAATTACTTTGAACATATATAGGAATTATGTGTCAATTTAGACCTAAAATAAATTTAAATAGAATAAATGATTATTTAAATAAAATGTCGGGTTTTAAATAGTAACCCAATGTTTTCACTATTCATCAAAAAATGAAAGTTTTCCGAAAAATATCAAAATTTCACCCTAGGCCAATTTCGATATTCAGAATACAAAAATGAAGTCCATGTTGAATGATAAAATTTATAAAATTTCAAAAAGTGGTTATTACTATTCATAACATCTAGTTTTAATAATATTTTAATAGCATATCGTTGTTTAGTGGAACTCGGTATTGCTTACCACACACGCTATCGAGGGAGGTTGTGATTGCGTGTAATGTAGCCAAGTTAGGGTTGTGTGTTGTGCAAGACTCCTTTGTTTTAGCGTACAACAAAAGACATCAATAAAATTAAAAAAAAATATTTTTCATAAAATCTTAGGGTGTTACATTCTACCCCCATAAATGAATTTCTCCCTCGAAATTCGTTGGGGTTATAAATGGTTTACTACTCGAAAGTTTCTTTAATAGAAACCCACATCGTAAAAAGGAATAACAAAACCAATCATTAAAAACTAAACTATTAAACATAATGGTTACCTAAATTAATTCATCATTGGTTTTCCACATAGGAGAACATAGATGAAAATATGGATATGGAAGAGAAACCTAACCATCATGTTCTTATGGAGAGTGGTAGAGAACATGGATATGAAATAGCCCAAATTCACAAAGCCATAGATTTGTGATTATCTAAGGTACCATCTAATAATCGGATATAAGGGAACTAGGACAAAATTTTTTGTTTTCAAGATCATTTACTTAAAGTTGATGAATTAAAATATATACTTACATAATTTTAGTACAATTTCACTTTTGTTCGTGAATTGAACAATTTCCTCTTCATCCCTTAACGAAATGAAGTTTAATTTGTTATTCGTGATGTGTTAGAAGATCATGTGATAGAATGATGGTTCATTTCATCTGTTTCAAACAAAAGTTTAGCAAAAGTTATAAGTCCATCTTATGGTTAGATTAATCGTATATGGTTCCAAAAATTAACTTATACTTCATATATCATACCTCTTAATAAAATAAATCTAGTTTTTACTAACTAGGGACATCCTGTAGGCCAGTGGTAGGCGATAAAGGCCAGCCACCCTTCGGTTGTGGGTTCAATTCCCACAACCTTGTCTGACACGATGTGTTGTCACCTGTCCTGCAAGTTTTCTTTTTTTCTAAAACTACATTACTATAACATCCCATAAATAATATCGAAAAAACATCTATCATTAAACAATACTAACTTATGACCAACATAATCCATTCAATCTTTAGGCTTATCCATAATACTACAGTCCACTCTCATTATATAATGAAAACGATTACCAGAGGTTTCATATAACAAGCATGTTAATACCATCGTTGATCCCCATATATCATAAGATGTGTCTTGTTGGTCACATTCAAAATATTCAAAGGCGTTAATCATGTATTCTCTTGAAAAATGAATACCCATTGAATCTTAGTTAAAACCTGAGTGCTGTCAAAAGTTAACTCTTTCCACATACCAAAAACCCAAAATTCTATATACTCAAACCATGATATATCTATTTCCTTATATCAGTCACGAGATCATGAATACTGTCAAACATTTCATTTTCTCCTTATCCCTTAATTATGTGCATATCATCTTCATTCCAAAAATATCTCAATCACTTTCCATGGTTACTGGTACCATAAAATTATTGAAAACCACAATAAACCAATACATAAATATTTCAATATTCCATGATACTATATACAACATTATTTTTTATTCCCATTACATAAACACTTATTCATTCCACCACATCATTTTCATATTCAACATCACCATTAGTGATCGCATGTGACTTCCATTTGTCCTTTCCCTTATGTCGTTTCTCATGCCGATCATCATCAACCCTTGGATTAGGGCATTAATTAGTATAATGCCCCATTTCATTGCACTTGAAGAATTGAAGTGTTGGTGGTGCGTTCTCTGCTGTCTTTTCCTTATTCACACCATTAGCTACCCTTTTTCCATTACGTCGACACTCAGCTACTTGATGAACTTATTTTCCACACTTATAACATCTTCTAGTCCCTTTAACACAATCTCCACCACGCTTCCTTACACACTTTGAGCATATGGAAACAATCATCTTCTTTTCACCATTATTCTGAGATTTCACCTTGAACTCTATCTTTCGTTTCTTGTCAGAACCATGAGATGGATATGTAACACCAACTTACTTTTCTACCATAATAGCACAACAAACAATTTCATCATTGCTACTGAAGTCTCTTATAGCTAAAGCCATTAGAAGATTTGGTTTTAAGACACTGAAGAATCGATCAACATTACTTTCAGGTTGGATGATAAAGCCAGATGCATAACATGCAATCCTTGTAAAATTCGCTTCGTATATACCAACAGTTTCCTCATCCTTTTTCTCTAGTTCAATAAACTCCTTCTCTATCTTTGTTCGAAGAATACGAGGGAAGTAGTTATTGAAAAATAAGTTTTTGAACTCATCCCATTCCATGGACTCAATTTCATCTATTGGACTTGTATTCTTGATACGATTCCACCATTTATCAGCTTCACCTTGCAAACGATATACTGCTAAGATGAATTTATTATGTTTAGAACATTGAAGAACTGATAATATCTTTTCAGTGGTGTTGATCCATTGTTCAGCAACAAGTGGATCAGAATACCCACTGAAAGAAGGTGGATGTCGACTCATGAAGGACTCAATAATATATTGTTCCCTTCTGTGCTCATTTGGAAGTAAAGAATGATTCATAGCTTGTGTAAGTATTGAAATACGATTTTTCACTCCATCTCCCATAACATTTGTTTGTTCAGGAGGACAATCATTGCATTGTCCATTACATTGATCAACACGGTTCCTTCGGGTTCCAGCCATCGTCTAAAATCCAAAAAGAATAGTGTGAGAAGAAAAAATCATGCTAGGGAAAACAACATAATAAAGGGGGAGTACCATCAATATCTAACATCTTAGGTTAAATTATAAGATTGTTACCGTAGTTCTAGGACTATATCCTATACGTATACTTATCCATAGGGACATCCCTAGACATACCTAAGAAATATATCTAGGTATCTCACTAACTTTTTCGCATCCTAGTTTCCAAAGGTTGACTAAACATTTCCTCTGATACCAACTGTAGAGACCCGAAGCATGATGTTCATGGATATTAGATTACATTATCCGAATACTTAATACATAACAGAAAAAGAAACACAAAGACTATAATAGTTTTGTGTCTTTGGAAACTCGTAATATAAACATCTAATCATGTTGAAATATCTTCAACAACTCCCATAACGATCTTCCATTTTTTGTTTCATTACCTAAAACCTATCTTTATTTCCTGGGGAAAATAAAACATAAAAAGGGTTATCTCAAATTCTCATTAAGGGTAATCATAGATAACATAAAACAATCCATAAACATTTGGAAGCAAAAACTTGAACATGAAATTTAAACATCAAAATCATGAACAAAGACATAAATCTTGGAAGTACGTAAGGAATATATCATAATAGAACATCAACCATGATAAAATATAATGGGAATTAAAAATGTAATTGTGGAAACCATTCAGCACATGTTATTATTTCCATAGTAGCCAAGGCATTGCTGCCAAGACAATCATAGTGGAAAAAGTCCCTTTCTGAATCAAGTTCACTCCTCGTTCCAGTTATGTAATACTGAACCAGATTAACTTACCATTCCAGCCATGTCTATCTCATGAGATATAAATCATTACCCAATGAATTGGAGGGAGGTATAGGTCCCACCCATCTTATAATGAAATCATTCTTACTTGTGCCACAAAATAAACTTAAAACATTCATCATAACCCAAAGAATAAAATTGGTTTCATAAAAATCATCCCATCATCTCATAATCCATATAAAACAAATGGACATTTCATCATAAGAAAATTGAAACCATGTAAATCATAGAGACATTAAACGTGAAACATACACATATGAAATAATTTCATCATAGATGGAAAATGGTTTAGATCAAACATCTGAAATGAATTCTTGAGGAAAATATCCTTTCTTCTTCAAAATCAATCTCTTTTAACAAGACGTCATGAAATTTAAAAGAAAGATATTTTGTTGAAAATATTCATGAAATATTTTGGAAGAATCTTCTTGAATATACGTCTTTATAAAACCGTAAAAATTCTTTCTTGTCTTATAAGTTAAAAAATACATTCTCCTCGTACTTTTGTCAGAAAAGTAAAAAAGTGCCTCGTAAAAGAATGATTCCATACATACCATGTTGTAAAAGAAAAAAATTGGTAAAAATGACTTTAAAAATACATTAAACACTTTTATAAAACATGGACGATAGAAATAACCCCAGTAAATTTTTATGAATAAGCAATCTCGGATAAAAATGAGATTTGCAAAATTATCCATTACCTTAGGTCCGATATACTTCGTACATTTCCAAACCTCCAGTATAATGATTTAAATAATATAATTGACTTATTACAGAATAATATTCATTGTTATGATATCCTATATGGTTGACTTATAACTTTATATTACCTGTTTTTTTTGTAAGTTCCATGTTAAAGCAGTGTTTTGGGTTAAATCATTTTATTCATCGTAAGTGTTTGGACTTGTTGTTCTTGATATTATTACTTTTATCCTGATTTAATTAATTAAAGAATGTAAAACATTATTTACATATAATATATATTTCCGTATATACATATATATATATGATAGATCGATTAAATGAAATGAAATACACCATTCATTGAGATGGTAGGCCGTACGTACGCATTAATGCTGTTTTCGTTTCCTTATTGAATTGAATGAAATTAAGTAGATGACATACATATATATAAACATAAATCCAGTATCATTATTATGTCATATATTTCATGATTACTTAATATATATACATTATAATCATTCATGAATGGTTAACATGGAGAATGAATCTCATCGCGTCGTTGAGACGGTAGTCCGTATGTACGCATGAGCGATGATATCATTCCCATGATCATGGAATTGTATTGGAGATTATGTATACTATTTCAGAATAAATATAACTTTACAATAATCATATATAGTTATTATTTACACCATTATACCTATACAAGTAAGGTGGTGGTGGAAAATAAATTACACCATGGCGTGGAGACGGTATTCCGTACGTACGCACGCGCGGTGATTTCATTTTCCGTAGGATGGATAGATGGTGAAATAGGGTTGTTTCATAATTATAATAATATATCAGTATATGAGTTATACTGATGTTATTACTTCATAATTAAACAACTAAATAAGAATGTGTAGAAGAAGAAATAATGTTGAATGAATCGGCAATGGACATTACCTCTTCTTTGAAGCACCTCTTTGAGACCTACTCTTAAGGCAGCAAAATTGGTTTTTGAAGAATACCAGGACCTCTAGGATGTTTTAGGGAATTGGAGAAGAGAATTGGGCCGGGGTTGTCCGAGCATGATGGCTCAAAGTTGCGTGAGGAAGAGAGGGAGGAGGTGCCTTTTTATAAGGGAGGAGAGCGGCACCTTTGGAATAACTAAAAATATTATTTTATTATAAAGTCATATTCGGTTATTAGTAGCTCTAAATTGAGTTATGTCGAAGCTAAGGTAGGTATGGGTCTAAATTATCTCATCCAATAGAATTTAGACAAGTTTAGGTTTCTATTTTAACCTTATCATTTAGATTTAACTTTAAGTTAAATAATTTTTCTTATACCATGTCTTCTTGTTTTCTTACACTATAAGGTTAATAAACATACAATAACAAGACAAACGAACCCCAAGTTATTTTTTATTAATATATATAACCTTATCTAATTAATTTGGCCAAACCCTAGATTTTTAGGAATAAAATAACAATTAATAATATAATATTTTTTTTAAAAACTATTTTATGTCAAGTTTGACACTATTTGGTAATTGATTTTTGTGAAAATTATAACAGAAATATTAGTTCCAAAAATGTAAATTAAATCAATAATAACATGTCATATTAACTGAGAAATTTATTTGAATTCCTAAAAAGCCTCAAATTAAATTTATTTGTGTATTTATAACATCAATTAGGTCAATATTTCATTAATAATATAATTACTGCATCATCATTGTGTCATAAATAAATTAAATTACATAAAGTCTAAAAATTACAAATAAAATAAAATTATGTTGGAAATCGTTTTTGATTTATAATGAATATTTATAGTCGAATTTATCCTTTGTATAACCCTATATTAAAAATGATTTATTTATTAAACTTTGATTTTAACTATTTAAACCCTTCTTTAAATAAATTAATAATAAATGTCCAAATCTAATCCAAGTTGGACTAAATGGTCATATATTATTCCTAAGGAAGTTTTTTATCGAATTAAAATTATCCAATATAATTAGTACATGTGTTAGTGTAATTATGATATCATTTTTAACCTTAATTACCTTATTTACTTTTAACCGTGGGGAAAAAGAGTAAAAAAGTTACTATTCACCAAAAATTATTTTCATCTCATTGGAGCACATTTTACTTACAGTCATCAACCGTGTCTCTTAGATATTTTAAATTCCACTCACAGATGTGGTAAAATTATGTTTTATGTGAATTTGGAAATTCTCCTAGGAGGTGGGTAAATGACGGTCAAAAGTTCAATAAAATTTTAATATATCTAAAATTATTATAAAATGACTGTAATTAATTACATTGAACATATTTAGGTATTATGTGTCAATTTCGACCTAAAATAAATATAAATAGAATAAATAATTATTTGAATAAATAGTCGGTTTTTAAATAGTAACCCAGTGTTTTCACTATTCATCAAAAATTGAAAGTTTTCAAAAAAATACCAAAATTTCACCGTAGGCTAATTTCGATATTCTGAATCCAAAAATGAAGTCCATTTAAAAGATGAAATTTACAAAATTTCAAAAAGTGGTTTTTACAATTCATAACGGCTAGTTTTAATAATATTTTAATAGTATATCGTTGTATAGTGAAACTCGGTATTTCGTACAACACACGCTATAGAAGAAGGTCGTGATTGCGTGTAATGCAGCCAAGTTAGGGTTGCGTGTTGTGCAACACTCCTTTGTTGTAGCGTACAAATCAAGACATCAATAAAATCAAAAAGAATATTTTTCATAAAATCTCGGGGTGTTACGCACATGGTGGTACATATGGGTAACTAGTACTGTAAAGTAATATTATCTAAGATAAAATTAATTAACGTAACAATTAGCATATTTATGTTACTCAATTTATTAATGAATCTATAAAATTTATAGACCATTATAGATCCTATTAATTATTATATAAGGTCTCCCTTGGAAATATAAATCAATAAACTAGTTATCCACATATCTCTCAAGGTCCAATTGATAATGAAATAGTATAATTCTCCAATCCTCTAAATGTTCCATATAATGTTTTATTTCCATCAATGGATCACAAAAATTCCTTAAAATATCAATTTCATATGTTCATTCATCTGCATAAGATATATATTAATGATTTTTAATGGTGTTTCCTAGATAAAACTTCCATCTTCTCAACCAAATTTCTCTAACGAGTTCTCTATCCGCAGAAGTGTGGTATGGCTTCCTAAGTTATCAATTAATCTTTAGAGGGTTATCACAAACTAAAATTGATAATGATGATTATCATTATAACCATTAATATCAACAAATTTGAATAATTAATATCTCATTTCATTTGGTTTAGAGGAGGGTTACACATAATTTTTTTTTCAAACTCCATATAAATTTTCTTTTGGCGCTAGTTATCATTTACACATTTCATCATTTAAAATTAGTTAAAAAATCACAAATATAGTTCGATAAACTATGAACATAAATCTCTTTTATATTACCATAATATGATTGGATCAAATTTATAATCAAGTACAAAATCAATTTATCAATTTGTTTAAATATATTCACATTATTTTTAAGAAGTATTGATAAATCCCCTCACTCTATTGATAGATATATTTTAAAAGCATCATTATGTGATTATCTCATGGTATTTTATCAATTATAATGTGATTATTTTTATTATTAATCCACCTTATAAGTTTTTGTGGTAGTAGATATCAATTCAATCAATTGTGAGGATGAATCTTGAGATGCTTCTGGATTAATTAATATATCATTACACTCTTATAATTTCATATTGATAATATATATCTCATTCTACACTATTTTTAATTTTCCATCAAATGTTCTTGAGTTATCTATTTCTCATAGTAATATAATTTTTAGTATTCTTAATAAAATTTATCATGTTTTTTATATTTTATTATTTTAATTCTAGTTGAGAATTTATAACATCAAATAGGGACTTTCAACCACCTCAGCTGAATAAAGCATCCCATTAATAATTAAGTAGATTTATCCTTTAAAAGAATATATTATATCCAATCCATCCTAATTTCAGATCAATTTCCTCAAGAAAAAAATATCTTCCATTTTTTATCATTACAGTATTTGGTGAGGTCTACCCACACAAACTCTTTACATGTTTATAATATATCCATTTTCATATTTATGTTATACAAGTTGGATGATTTTTTTCAATAAATTATATTATAAATTATTTGATAAGGTATATTACCCACTGTTCTTGTCTCTTCAAATGTAAATGTTTGAATGGGTATTTTTATTTCCTTATTTTTTTATATATATTTATGAACTTCATGAGATCAATCTACTTTTCAATTTTTATTTGGGGTTAAATCTTCAATCATATATTCTTCTTCTATTCTTGATTTTTTCACTACGAATATTCTATAGAAAATATATTTCATTTTCTTTTTTTAAAAGTGGAGTATTTTTCTTCTTGTTTTTCAATAATTTCATCGTTAAATTATTTATATTCATATGAGAAAAGAAAATTGGTGAATTCTTGTAATTTATTCCTGTGTATTCAATTTATATTTCAATGGGAATATAAAATCAAATAAAATTATAAAACATAATAGAAAAAAACAATTTAAATGGGGTGTGACTATAGGTATGAGGATAATTGATTGGACCAAAATGAAAATTTTTCACCACTGGGGGGGGGGGCTAAATCAGTGTTTTTATAATATTATTAAATTTTATATTTTATCAATTTAATAAATATAATACCATGGCTTTGTGATGATGTTATCTTCTTTAAATATTCATATTATCATATTACATCACATTAATTTTGAAATTTCAAAATATTATTTCTTATTATCAAATAAATCATGATAAAGGGGATCACATTAATCACTATATCCTACAACTAAATAATTTTAATGAAATCACCAACATAATATTTTGGATTAGAAATATATTATGATATCATTTAAAAAATTATAGGATAACAACCTACAAGTCATAAATCATGATCTTTATTTTTGTTAAACCCTCTCTTACTAAAATTCATGAATTTGTTTTTCCATCCCTACTATAAAACATTTAAAAATATTCCTCAATTAATAATTATAATTATATAGAATATAAATCATTGTAAACTAGATATCACCGTTATAAATAAGAGTTTGATTTTTAGAATCATAGTCAAAACACAAATCGTTACTAATTTTTTATTATTCAGTTAATTGGAATAACATTGGGTATATCTTCCTATAAAGGCTACGGAAGATTAGTAATGTGATATTATATTAGGATTACCTCTTAATATTGTTCAACACACATGTAATATATTTGAACATTGAATCAATATCACTGTATACTTTTCCATTATCAATATTGAAATATTTGATACAACATATTAATATTATTTATATAATAATCATGAATTGAATATCTATAAAACATTACTCATATAGTTTATGATTTTTTATATCAATTTTTATCATATAAAAATTTAATTAATTTTTACATGAATACTAAGCTATCAATTTCCATTGATTTAAAAATATAACAAGGATTTTATAATCACATATAAGAGTCCACATATACTATGTATATTAATGACATTACAACTAAATATTATAATACATAAAAAATGTGGTTTTATTTATAAAATATGTTGTACAACTCCCCAAGATCATGTATAATGATTATATTACTATTATTTATAATAGTCTATAAATATATATCATTTTATTCATTCACCATTAATTCATGAATCATGACACTTTTATATAAATTTTATTTTTCCTCTAAGATCACATTTCATGCATTTATATATATAACTCTCAATGACTAAGACCTTTATTCAGTTAACTGGTGACCATTACCACTATGAAATACTTCTCTATGATGTGGAGAAATGCTACTCACCATCTTATATAACCTCACACAACACTTTGTCTTATTGACTCTTAGATCATTGGTTCCAAATCCTAAATCCCAAATTATCCCACTCTTAACTTTATCACCATGAAACTAGACTGATACCTCATACAACCCCATATATATATTTTTTTGTTTCATAAGTTCCCTAGAAATCGACTAAGATAATTATTAAGACATGGAATCCATCAATATAGCATATTATTATATAAATAATATCTTTCATAGTTTAATATTTATTTAGAACTCACATTGACGACATCTATCATATTTTCTCAAATAGTATCACATTTCACATACACCATGTCATCAGTTTTGGAATTGTCACCACCTACAAACCATTTTTATATACTCTTATAATGTTTTCTATGGTTCAATATATTCCATTTCTAAAAACAAATTCAACTAAAAACCGTATTTATTTCTATTATATTTGTTATTTCAGATTATCCCATTAAAATCATGATGTTTAATCTTCGTGGAAAAATTGTATTTTCAATATGAAATGTCATTCTACTAAATCATTCATATTCTATAGAGTTAAAAATTTATTTAGAAAACATCATCGAAATTCATCAATTCAGGACGCCATATGAAATATGGATGTCATTTCAAATCATTCTATAATTTCCTAATATCATAGGAATATTTTGTTTCATGATATGTGGAATAATAAAAATATATAGCAATATTTGTAAAATATTTTTTTCAATGTATTTTAGAAATAGAATGAAATAAATAATGAATTTATATAAAATAATCTATTTATATACATCTCTTGTAGTCATATGAAATTCAGTCCAACATCATATAAACAATAGTATAATATGTGAAATAAAAATGAATTCATATGTAGCTCATGAAGTCATACAATATGTTTAATAAAGTCATATTATACTTTGGGTGACATTAGTAAATAATAATTTATGGAATCAAAACAATTTTCCATAATTTATCTCATAACCACTTCAAATCTATGGATGAATCATGTTATCTTAGGTTGGTTCCACCTTATTAGCATAATTCAATTTATAAGTCAACCATCTAGTCACCATTAATTTTAATGTAGTGTTTTTTAGAAAATTACATCATCAAAATGAAAAATAATCATGAAGAGATGCATATAAAATCATAAGACTTATTCCAACATTATTTCATTATGCATAATTGTAAAAACACATTCATTTTTTAATTTATTTTCTTTATAATAGATGGTGGAAAAAAATCATTAATGATCCAACATGTGTCAACATATTTCATGGGAAACCTAAGATAATTATCTTAAATTTTTCATACCGATATTCTTTATTACTTACACCTACTTTTTATTACCTCATATTGTATATTTCATTATTTATTTAAATATAATATGACAGAAACAATGTTGGTTCATCATTCTCAAACATTAAATTTATTTCCAATACCAAATATTGGTTTCCTTCTCCCCCCGTGAAAATAATTACTATATATCATATGAGATAGAATGGTTTCAATTATTATTTGTTAAATGTTCCATCAATTACTCTATTCTATGTCTACACGATCCATTCATGGGGTAGAAATTTAGAGAATTTTATTCAAATATAATTATTTCCCTTAATGAACACAATATAATACCAACTCAAACTACCTCTTAAAACCCATAGGTATTTATTTAACTACTCCCATTGAACAATATACCTCTAAAATTTATTGATTTTTCTTGAAAATTTTATTGTATTTTTAATGAAAACGTACATTAATTACACTTAATAATACATAGATATGAAACATTAAATTATTTGTTTTAGGTTTTTATAAATTATTTCTAATAACTCCAATAAATTTGAACATAAATTTCAATGATTTGAATGGTGTATCAATATAATTTTTGGGTACATTCTAGAATTCATGGTTAACCAAATTATAATCAATAAATTTTCAAATTATCAATAATCAAGAACCTTCCCTGAATACATGTTTTCTAGGAATTACATGAATATTATGGTACTTAATTACTCTCTCCACGTAAATTCCCTTCATCTAGAGAATTCGTATCTTCTTCCAAAAGGTAGATCAATTGATCAACTATTATTTAGAATTACAAATGAAAAATTATACCTAGATGGTATCATTTTTCATATTTGTAATAATTATTATGGATTAATTTTCATTATTTTCTATTTATTTGAGAATATAAATTACATTGAATTACATTCAATGAAATTATAAAAATATAAAAATATAATATTGGGATAATTTGGGACATAACTTTATCTTTTTTGATAGAAATAGGAATTGAATTTCATAACAATTATTATTAAATACTATTTTCTACTCAATCGTTAAGTGTATAGATTATACTATATATATTTCAATAATTATTAACATCGAACAACATATTATATTTTCATCTAATTTTTCAATGTGGTGTTCATTGGAGCTATCATGAAATATTCATTAATTTTCATTTCCTTCTTGTTATCAATATTTCTTCTTTATCTAGATTTAATTTTACAATATCATAAAAGTTTTTTCAACCATCATGTTTCACCCTCGTAGCACCCCATGAGATCAATGTATTTCATTACATTATAAACATTAATGAAATTTAATTCTTTCCTTACATGGATTCTATATTTTCCCTTAGGGACATGGTGTTCCTACTTCTTCATATATAATTCTAGAATTATTCATTTCAACATGATAAATAACCAATTCCACTTGTAAACCATTTTATATAAATATTCCTGACTTTTTCACTTCAAAAGGTGTATTTTTATATATTTTTTAAATTCTCGAATTCATGTTCGGATGATGAAATACATAAGATAAAATTGATCTCCATTTTTTGTGATTTATTATAACATAATACACTCTACATTCAAACCAGGATTTTATTCATTAGAAATATTTCATGGGTAAAAGTATTTATCATCCTCCTTAGATAAGAGAGAATCCTTATTTTTTATTTTCATATATTATTCAACATATTATTCAGATCCATATAAGAGACAATATTTTGATCTACATTATTATCATCTTATCCAAATTTTATATTAATTATCTATTGAGATTATAAACTCAAAAATATAATATAATTTAAAATATTTGAAAAATAAATGTCAAATTATTTGAAATTGTTTTCCCTATAATAGTATAGAAGGGTGGTTTAATTAGTGTTAGTACTTATTATAATTTCACATTATTACCTTTCCACATTTCACTTGTATAGTTAATGAGTTTATATTTATCATATCTATGCTATAGTAGGTATTGATAAAAATATAAATCAAAACAAAATTGAATAACAAAAACATGATTTATTGATGAGGTTTACCTCCACCTGGATGATCACAACCCAGGTGTCTCATGGTTGTTATACCATGTACATAATATCACTATTATTAACAAATATATAACGAGAAAATGTAATAACAAGAATTTGTTATCGTAGGTTCTTCCTTGTATAATTAATGAAAAAAAATCAATTAAATATATAATATCAACCAGGATATCATATCATAGATTATTGAATTTCAGCTTACATCTCTTAAAATAATTTCTCCACTATGGAAAATGTCGCTATTGTAGGCATCAATGAATTACATCTTCATTCCTCAAATTTATTTATTATAATAATAAATTATATTATTCATCAGACACGTATAACATGTAATAAACTATATAATAAAGCTCAAACATCTATATTTGAATTTTAATCATATAAGCCTAACCAAACTCATTTTTATTCCTCTTATGTAGTGTAGAAGAATAAAATTTGGACATTTTAACTATAAGTGATAAAATTTATCTAAAATATGATTATATATTACGTTTCGCTGATAATAATTTTTTACATATATAGGTAATAAATTTTATAAAATTATTGGGTTCACCATCAACCTCTTTACCTTCATTGAATATAAATTCTCAGCATAATGGAAATATTATTTCAAAATTAATTTCCCTTTTGATGTCAATGAAACTAATAATTTACAATTATTATATTTTCATTCACTAAGTTTATCATTAGTACATTTCATTGAATTCAACTTAAATAATTGAGTCCTTTTTTTCAATTATTTTAGAATATATCATCACTTCATCATTGACATATATAAATCTATAAATACCATATAAATTAAGGAAATTATAATTGAATGTGATAATACCATAATAATGATGTGGTGCAGCTAAGTATAATGAGAAGCAGAAAACCCTAAAATTAACATCATTTCTTATGTACATATGATAAGGAAAAATCATTCTTTTTATTTAATTTCATTAATTCATCATTATAGTGTGATTCATAACTATTCCATAGCCTTTTGATATTTCCCCTTTTATCACATAGCTTACACACACACACACACACACATATATATATAAGTCTCTAAATTGCAGAACATTACCTATATAATTGGAGATATTTACATTCACTATGGTCAAATAAATGGAATATAAAAATCTGCATCACCATTTTATTCAACCATACCAATAACTCTAGCATGGTCACTAATGGATTTACATTTTACATATTAAAAATTATATCTCAAACATTTATTATATTCCACAAAATATAGATATACTATAGGCAGTGGAAAAAATTTAGAGTGCCTACTTTTCCTCAAAGGTGTTATATAAAGCCAATATATCATCAATATAATGGGATATCTAACTGAATTCCAATTTTCCTTCCAAAAAATTATCATATAGTTTAATATTTCTTAAAAACATCCATGAGTACCTCTATAAAATCATCTACATATGTGGACCCCATCACATAAAATATTATTTCTAATATATTGTTGTCTCCCATGACTATTTTTTTCATATACATTTATCTTCTTACATTGGATGTGTCCTGTTAAATGTCCATTATCAAATTCATCTCAAAACCATATTGTTTATGTTATTTAATATGATTCTTGATAATTTCATTAAAATTATTTTATTTAACAATTATAGAAAACTATGGAATCATCATGATAAAATATCCATATTTTCAATCAACTAGGTTTTGAAAACTCATATTTAAATATAGGAAGCAACCTAATAATTTAAAATGAATAGATGTCTAATGAAAATAGAATTTAATAAGAAATATTACATCCTATATAAATTTTTTGAAAACTATATTTTCATATGACATGTGAATTCATTTAAAAATCTTCAATGTCATAAAACAATCATGAATTATTATTATTTTTGATTTTAGATGATTTAGTTAGAGAAGTTATAAGAAATGAAATGGATTATTACAAAACTCATGAAGTCATACATAATGTATTCATATGTAATAAAATAATAGACCATGTAAAATAAAATATAGATAATTTCATATGAATAACCTCAATTTATAAAAAAATTGATTTTTAAGTCATTAAAACAGATGGAGGCTTTGGTAATTATCCATTTTTGGATTTAAGATAGAATTCCAAACATTATCTAAGTTTCACGTCAGAATTATGTATATATCATTTTCTATTTAGTTGGTTCCTTATCTGCATAACTGAAACTCACCTACCACCTATTTTTCAGCATTAATTTTTGAAAAAGGATTATGAACAATACTGTCATCATTTTATTGTTTCATAAATAGGAAGTATAATAAATATAATACCACACATTTTCTAAATCCCTTCTATATGAATAATTTAATCAAAAAATGACTTCATATCAATTTTCGCATATAATAAATCATTCCCGTAGCTTTTATCCATGTTCTAATATGAACAACCATTTTACATGGTAAAACCATTATTAATTTCAAAATTTTAATTGGGGACTTTCAACTACATCAATGTATCTATTCAACTCAGATCATATTTTAGTTAAAAAATAACATTAGTCAAAATTTTGGTTCATCATATCCCTATCACTAACTTTTTATAATTCATTAAATAATTAAAAAGGTTTTCTCACATAATCAATTGAATTAATTGATATTATCTATGTAAAAATTATAAATTTCAAAATATGTATTCCAATTCAATATATATATATATATATATCAATTAATATGCACAATTTATTATGTGCGTTTAAGATAAGATTATAAATTTAAGTATATTTTTCTTTATCTCTTATATTATATTGTGAATATTTATACTCGGAGTCTAAAATATTTATATTTTCAAATTAAAATACTTATATCATCTACTATTACTTTTTACTGTCCATTTCTTATGGTTTGGATATATTTCAATAAAATTAATGGTACGATATTATTTAACTTACATTTCATTTTCTTATGGTTTGGATATATTTTAAACCATTGGCATATACATAATTCATTTTTTAAATATATAATAAAATTAAAATACTTCTTGTTTTATAAAAAATTACATATCTATTTGTAAGGGGTTATCATCACTATCAATATAGAAAATTGTTTATTATATTACATTGGTGATGAATTTTTGAGAAACAACCCACCATTTTTCTATGAATGTTTTATAAGAATCTGGTGAATATTTTATTAAACTCATTCATTTTCATGATATTACTGTATTATGATGTATTTATTTATGTTTTCATGATCTAGTGTAACAAATTTGTATGGTTTATGAATTTTTTATAAAGAAAATAAATCATATAATATTTTAATAAATTCCATTAACCATTATATCTAATAAAAATTTATATTAAGGGACATGGGAGGTTATCCCAGTATATTAGGTTGTAGGACATGTTTTTTCACTCTGGGATTATAGTCCCATTATATAGAATCAACGTTAGAAATTAATTTCTATACTTTCCGTGTGCCAAATATTAATTCCTTGCCTCAATCTTAATCCTCATTTACTATGGTATCACAAAACTTTTTATATTATTCATATTCTATGATTCATTTTTATTTTTGTATGATTTTCTTATGTTATGGTTTAATACCTTGATTATATTTTCATAACTATATGTTCATCTAATGAACAATTATTGTCTTTATTATGGTCTCTCATTTTGATTCTATTGATATTTAATATATTTTCCTTTTTAATTATTATTTTATATCACTATATTCATAAAATTCCATTTTTTGGAAATAAATAAAACTATTTTGTATGATATTTAAATATGTCTTTCATGTGTGGGAAACTATAGTAGAATATGTTGATGAACCATTCTAAAACTAGTTGGTTGTACAAGTAATCAAAAACAAAAAACTAATCAATGAAGTTTATTTTGTGTTGATTACTAAATTTCTTAACGATTTATCATGTGAGATGTTATAGAATATCTATTTTGAATGGTTGCTTCTTCTCATAGTAACTACTTTAAAATTTAGTGATTTCAATATTTTGTATATGCTCAATACTCATCGCAGTTCAATGAAAATTTCATCTATTTTTATCACTAAATTACAACAGGGATACAAGTAATAAAAAATGATTAAAACTATCTCACTCATTTAAGTATAATAATTATTTAAAGAACACAAAATATATAAGGGTGTTATCCTTTTTTCTCCAAAAAATTGTTCCTAAATCCTCCATCTCATGATAAGTTAGATATTGAATTAAATATATGGTGAAATATATCAATATATATAACACCCTGAGATTTTATGAGATATATTCCTTTTAATTTCTTTCATATCATATATTGTACGCTACACCAAGATTATCTTGCACTATATGCAACACCGTATTAGCTTGTAGTATATGCAACACTATTCTTGGATTTTGTTACACATAATTTCAAGTTTGTTTGATAGTAGTTATTCTATGCAACATTGAGTGTGTGTACATATATATATATATATATATATATATATTCAATGTATAAATGAAATATGGTTGGATTCTGTTATATGCAACAACAACAGGGTCTTTCACTACACGCAACCCTGACTTGGCTTGCATTACACGCAATCACGACCTTCCTCAATAGCGTGTGTTATACTGAATATCAGGGTTCACTAAATAATGATATATGGTTATAATATTATTATTAACTAGCCATTATGAATAGTATTAACTAAATTTTTAATTTTATAACAATATCATTCATCTTACACATTTTCTATAACATGGTATGAGAACAAAATAAATTTTTCAGGTAAAATGAGTATTTTTTTTAAAAAATGCAGTTTTTTTGCCTTTTGATGGCACACCAATTTTAAATATACTTTTGACAAGTTTATAAGTTCAATTTAAAAAAAAATAAACTTCTTGTTTTTAATCAGGTTATAAAAATTAACATTGGATAAAGTTTTTATATTTTTCTGACAACGTTCTTATTTTAATGAATAGTAAAAAAAAATGAAATTTTAAGTTAAAACAACTTTTTTCATCGAGATAATTTATATGGATAAATTATAATAGTAAATTGTTTTAATGTAAAAAATATAATATATTTTTACCATTTAATAAAATGTATGTCATTATCATTGATTTTACATTGAATTCATAGGTAAAATAATTTCAATCTTTTGTAATATTTTCACTTTTAAAACTCGTTTTCATAACAACGTGATTAATTTTAAATTAATTTCAGAAACAAATGTGATATTAATTTGTAGAAATGGACTCCATATTTGTTATTTTTAGGTCCAAATTATGTTAATATGATACTTTTTATTCTTGGGCACTATGAATAGTAACTACGGTAAATTTTATTTACCATAGTTAAAGATAAATCGGGTAATTAAGGTTAAATATAAAATTATAAAATTACCCTAACACTTGTATTAATAAAATTGGATGATTATATATCGTCCAAATGAATATTTGGTCGAAATAGAATCCAATGGAACCCACCATGATGTGATTAAGACCTTTATTTTATTTTATTTTAATGATAGTGAAATATGTCTCACTCAAACATTAATAATTAGATTAGTTTTAATATAAGGTTATAAAGAATATAATTTCGATTATAAATACTCATTTTAAATGAAAAATGTTTTTATTTATCATGGTAATTTATTTGTGTTTTTTATAAAATATTAAATTACATTAATAGCTTATACATTATTGAGGTAGAAATTGTTTATTTAGTGAACAATAAATAATATAGTTTTTCATAAAATAATAATACCTATATAAATGACCATAAACATGACCAAAACATATTGGTCAAGTATATATATACCCTAATCATCCAAGGGTTTATTTTTGGCCCATTTGGAGCCTTATAAAACCGATTAGGACATTAAGATTCTTTAATTTTAAATTGTGTCAAAGTTGTCACCTTCAAAATTTAATAAATATAACAATTTAAATGTTGTGATTTTAATATTATTAATTGGAGTAAAAATTTTATTATAAATTTTATTATATTTATATTTATCATAATATTTTAGTTTAAATTTTTTGCATCTAATATTTATATTAAATGATTATACAAAAATTATGAAGTAATTGTTTTATTAAGAGAAATATTAAATAAATGGAATTATGAATATTACAATAAACATTATATATACTAATTAATGTTCTCCAAATATTTTATAGATTAATAGGTCACGATATAAATCTATTAAAAAGTTTGTTTTGAATATATGCTCTGTGTGGATTTTATTTAAATTCAAATAAATGGATAGTGTCAAAATTAACAGTATTGTTATTTTATAAAAATAACATATTATTAAATTGATTAAAAATCACATATATATTTAAAATTATAAATTTATATTAATTTGGTTTTTAATGTTATAATGTACCCAATTATGGATAATTCACAACACATAAGTAATTATTTATAAAAATTTAAAATATACAATATTATTACCACAAATAAGATTAAATAAATTAAATAAGGATAAATCAAATTGATAAGGGTTAAAATAAATTCCCAACATGTATAATTTTTATTGGATGATGAGATTACAACCTTATTTCTTCTAATTGAGTCATTTTTGGAGGTTTTTATGTGGGTTTGGAATTTATTATAAATTAATATTTCTTCTGTTTCCAAAGGTTCCCCTCTCCTCCTTTATAAAAGGGCACCTCCTCCCTCTCCTCTTCAAAACACATTTAGGCTTCAATATCAGCCACACCCTAACCATTTATCTTCTCAACTTCACTAGAAACACACTATAGGTTCTCATCTTCTCAAAATACCAACTCTAGTCCCTTAAGAGGAAGCTTAAAGGAGGTACGTTGAAAAAGAGGTAATCTCTTCTACCGATTCTTTCAAGTTTCTTTCTTCTTAAACTTAGTATTATTTAGTTGTTTCATTATAATGTATTAAAATAATTATCACTAATATAATTATATTTTATTATAAATATGAAACATCCCAATTTAATCTTCTATCCATCCTATGGAAAACAAAATCACAGTGCGTGTGTACATACGGAATACCGTCTCCACGCCATGGTGTAATCTTTTTTTCCACCACCACCTTAGATGGATGGGTATAATCTTGTAAAGAATAACTATATATGGTTATTATAACATCATATATAATCTGAGATATTATATCCTCCACTCCAAATCTATTCAATAATTATTGGAATGATATCATCGCTAATGCATACGTATGAACTACCGTCTCCACGAACGCGATGAGATTCATTTTCCATGATTAACCATTCAAGTATGATTATAAAGTATATATAATAAATAGTCATGAAAAATATTACATAATAATTATACTGTATTTATGTACATTTATGTTTAATTTAATTAATTCCATTCAATTCAATATGGAAATGAAAACAGCGTGCATGCCTAGGTACGTCCTACTGTCTCCATGAATGTTGTATTTCATTCCATTTATCGATCTATCATATATATCTATATTCTGAATATATATTATATATAAATCATGTTTTAAATTTGGGAATTAATTAAATTAGGATATATGAAATAATATCAAGAACAACAAATCGAAACATGTACGATAAATGAAACGATTTTGAAGTGCAATGTGTTGCATTTGTTGTCAATGAGGCATGAAGTTGTCTTGGAATGAATGGAAGTCAAGGAATGTCAAGATGTGAATGACAAAGGTTGTGATGGTGTTGGTGGTGAAGGAGAATGGCCATGGTACTTAGAGGAATGTCACTTAGGAGATTCACTTAGTGACATAGGAGATGATGGTTTGAAACATTCTCTAAGAAAATCTGACGATTGTTGAGCTGATCATTAAGTTCTAAGAACTTGTATCATGATGATACAAAGTCACAACAATGTTTGAAGACCATGCTTTGTAGTGACAATGCATGAGGAGTTGAAGAAGATCCATCCACAACTTCTAAGTGGGTGAAGTGGTTTAATGTAGTCCATGCACTAACACTTAATGCATGTGAATCTGAAGAAGTCCCAATTTGATCTCTGATTAGATCAACGAAGACAATGAAGATTATATGTGATTAAGGAGCTCAGTTGAAGATGAAGACCCTTCGGGAATTCCCTCCTAAGTGAAGATTATTTGTTTAAGAAGAATGGAGGAATTCTAATGAAGAAGAAGAATAGAAATGTGGGATAAGAGGAAAAATGTAGAAGAAGAATGGCTTAGAGGAAGATGGCTTGGCATTTAGAATTGGCATTTTCTTTTATGGAGGACTTTGTTTTTAACAAAGTCTTATTCTGTCCACTTGCCAAAAAATATGGCCAACCCGTGAGCACCTTGTGGGTTCAACCCCAAGGCTCATGTGGGACTAAGGCTCCACGCCCAAGGGGGAACCCATGGGGCGAGCTCAGGGCGGCAGGGGCGCACCCGCAGACACCACAGAGGCGCTGGGGCACGCCCGGAGGAGCGCTGTGTGCATAGTGGGCGCTAGGAGCGCGCCCGCAGGAGCAGAGAGTGGGCGCAGAGCGCGCCCGCAGGGAGAACACGGTGCGGGGCGGCACCGTGAAGGGAGGAGTTTCAACTGGCGGGTTGCGGCAGCTCCAGGGTAATAAAGCGCGAGAAAACCGCGCCCCGTTTCGATGTGGGACGCGGAAAATTCACCGGGATTGAATCTGAGCCGCACATCTCATCGCGCGTCTTATTTCCGCCGCACGATTAATCTGCCGCGTCCCCGATCTGATCCAAGCCGTCGAAGGCTTTTTGATCACCGCATCCAACGGTGCTGAGTCCATCTTCTACCTCGAGCTCGACCGAAGCCTCCCGCGAAGCCGCCGCTGAACCAGTGCCTCCCGACGACAGAATCTGAGTATCCGGCCACCTCCGATCAAACCGAAGTGTCCATTGTGATCGTATGTGCCTACTGAACATAACCATGCAATAAAATAAGCATGCAAGCGATGAAAGGAGGATTTCGAGCGAGGCCGAAGCAACCGGAGGTGCGAGGCCATTCGGTGTTCGTGCCTTTGCATGGACAGGGTTTAACGAAGGCCGTGCATGCGTTATAAATCGCATGCATGTGGAGGAAACCGAAGAAGGAAGAACCCGCGTCAAACTGAGAATGAAAAACAAGATTTGAAAAGATTTTTTAATGATCCGAAGATCTCGGGTGTTTGAAGTTATTTCACGCGGATGATCTGAGGCGTTTCTCTGCCTATAAAAAGAGAGGCCGAGGCTCTCATTAAGGTGCTGATACTCTGAATTTTTGAAGTCCCGTGAGCGCATCTCTCTGCCTCGCGAAGTTGAAGCCCCGCGCAAGTAAACTTGCGTGGCTGAGTTCCTTGCACGCAACATCTTTGCGCGACAAGAAGAAGAAGGAGGAGGAGTCCCCTGTGCGCTATCCTTTGTGCGACAGGAAGGAGTTTGGGCAGCACAAAGTTGTGCGCCCCCTCTGTGCACCGTGCCCCCTGCGCAGTGGCACTTGCGCGCCCGCGGTGCCTTACACCCGAGGCTTGCGCGCCCTAGAGGCCTTGTGCACTTGCAAGCTGCCTTGTGCACCAAGTGTGCCTTGTGCTTTGTTGAAGAAGAGGAGGCCGCGGCTCATCAAGCACTTGCGCGCCTACTTTGAAGGTGGAAGACCCGAGCCTTTGTGCTTGTGTGCCAAGTGAGGAGAACACCCTATGGGATGATTGAATTTGGGCAGTGTGTGTGCTAAGTGGGGAAGAAAGACCCGAGGCTTGTGCGGCTGTTGAAGAAGGAGAGGCCGCACCCCTTGCGCGCCTTCATATTGGCAGTATTAATTGCATTCAGGCAGTGGGTGTGCAAATTAAAGGAGGCCAAGGATTAGTGTCTTATGTGAGCATCAAGTGAAGACCTAGCATATTGGGTGTGTGCTAAGTGAAGAACAAGAAACACCCTACGGCCACTTATGTGTGTGCCATGTGCTAAGAAGGCCACACATTGTGTGTGAAGTGAAGAAGGTCGAGAGTAAGTGTGTGCAAGTGAAGAAGGCCAAGACTTGTGTTTGCTAATTGATCAAAGGAAGTGTGTGTGTGCAAACAAAACAAGAAGGCCACTACACCCTACGGGCAGTGGGTGTGCAAAGAGAGGAAGGCCAAGGCTTAGTGCCTTTGTGTGCAAATTGAACAAGTGAAGGCCGTATCCCTTGTGGGGTGCACACTTTGAAGAACAAAGAATACTTTGTGTGTGTGCAAGAGGAAGTGAAGGCCAAGCTTCAAGTGTGTGCAAAATGAAACAAGTGTGTGTAAAGAGACAAGTTGGCCGAACCTAAGTGTGTGCACTAAGAAGTGTGTATACACTTAGAAGAAAGGAGGAGAGACCCACACAAAGTATAACACACGTTTCAAGTGTGTAAGCAAAAGGAATTTAAACGTGTGAAGGAAAAGAAGAAAGGTGTGTGCTTAAATAGTTTACACCCTTTGAGGGTTTATTGCACCAAGAGAAGAAGAAGGGAAGTGCATGCATGCATGCATGCATGTGCACACGTGAACAGTGCTAAATCAGTGGTGTGCATTTGAGGAGTCCAAGACCAGGAGGTTCTTGAAGAATTGAGAAGGCCATGCAATCATTGCATGAAGAGACAAAGATGTCATGCACTCAGTGCATGAAGTTGTTTTGAACTGAGACTGGACCAGACTAAAGTTAAAGATATCATTTGTCTGAGTATTTAGTAATTGAAGAGAGGCCAGGTCATCCTGAGAAGAAGGAGATAAATCCTGAGCAAGACGAGAAGACCTGATCATCACAAGTGATCAGAGGTACAGAGCAAGGCCAGCAGTCTTTATCCCAGACTGCTGAAGATACTTGAAGAGCTGAACAAGAAGAAGAGCTACTCGTGTGACTCGAGGAGCCAGAAGAATACCCTGTGGGACTCAGGGAGAAGAAGTCTTCAGTGGGATTCTGGAGCAGGCCAGTGGGACTCTGGTAATACTGTGGGACGCAGTATAAAGACCCTCCTGTGGGACTCAGGAGAGATACGGTGGGAAGCTGTATCGACCATTGTAATACTAACAGATTATAATGGGAGAATCCATGCTGGGAGAGCATGGAAAGGATGTAGGCCTTCGGTGCCGAAACTTGTAAATCCTTGTGTCCTGTGCCTTTTCATTACTGCATTATCCGGGAAAGGTTGAGAGATACAAGAAGAGTGTATCGAGGCTTTAACCAGCCATAGAGGTTTAATTGGTAAAGAATCAATTAGTAAAAAGTTTTAAGGGATCACTGATTCACCCCCTCCCCCTCTCAGTGATTCACACTGATCTGGGCACTTCAATTGGTATCAGAGGGAGGTTACCTCTAAAAGATCCAAGGGAGTCTATATGGAGTGCAGATTTGAGGAAATGAAAGAACAGCCTCAAATGGAGATATCTGCCAAGACTCAGAAAAACAGAATGAAGAAACAGGCAAAGAAGATGAAGAAGAAGGCTGGTGCAATCAGAGAAACTCCTTCTATGGAAAGAAATGTGAATGTCACATCAGATGACAATTCCTTTTATCATTATTCTGATGAAGCCTGCTCTAGCTGTGATGAAGATGGAAGAAACAATGATCTTCTAAATGCAATCAAATATCTTCAGAAGAGAGTCCCCAAGAAAGTTGCAATGTGTATAGCTACAGGCCTCCTTGATCTTCAAGAAGAAAAATTACAGCTAGAAGATGAAGCCAATTCTCTCGAAGTCCAATTGGCAAAAAGGGTTGGCATAACCAACACTCTCAGAAAGCTGGTGAAGGCTAAAGATGAAACTATTTTCCTTTGCAATGAAAGATTTGAAGACACTGATGAAGAATTGCAAAGAAGCCTTTCTGAGAAAGAATTCTTTATGATAATAGTCAAAGATGTTTACCATGCACTGGAGAATAGGCACAAAGTGTCAATGAATGTCAGAGATGCTCAACTCGAAGAAAAAGTCAAATTGGTGAAGGAGCTGGACAATTCATTACAAGAATTAAAGAAGGTGCATGAAGACCAAATGAAACAACTAGTGGAGAATTGGGAAGGAAAGCTAAGAACTGTTGAGGATGAGAAGAACTCCCTTAACATGAAGTGTTTAGAATTAGAGGTGATATTGAAAAATCTGCAATCACCCAAAGCTGAATCCTCCCAGTCAGCTAAAAGAAGAAATGTTGCCACTCAAGTGAGCTTTGAGAAGGATGATTCTAAAAGAAAGACATCCTCTAATAAATGGTCAACATCTTCTAAAAGGAAGGTACCATCCATCCCATCTTGTACTGATGCTTCTAATAGTGTTTCTACTAAAAGTGCAGGATGGAAGAATAATTCCAAACAAATATGGATGAAGACAATAAAGAAAGAAATCTCTCCTGAAGCAGCACAACAATTCAAGACAGGTACCCTACAATCAGAAGGAATCAAGAGGTCAAGATTTGTGGGTCAATGTTGGTGTTGTAACAAGTATGGGCATTGTGCAAAGGATTGTTGGTACAATCCACCGAATGCCAAAGCACAGAGGAAGCCCATGCCTAGGGGGAGCAAGCCAGAAGGAAAGAAGCAGCATCCACAGGTCCAGAGACATCTCTTTACTGCAAATAGATTTGGATTACTTGACAACATCTGGGATGATTGCAAAAGTGGTCAACAAAAAGATACATGTCAATCTCCAACTGTATCTAGAGCTCAAAAGAAGAAAAGATCACAGAACCTGGCTCAAAAAGATTCCTTGGGAAGCAAGAAGAAGAAAGTGGAAAATTCTCCCAAGAAGTGTTTGAGAAATGAAGAGAAGGCCTTGGATTCTAAAACCAAGAAGGGTGAGTCATCCAGAAGGACCACCAAGAGGAAGTGCTTCTACTGTGGAAGGAATGGTCATACCATGGATCTTTGTAAAGAAGCCATGAAATTCAATAGAAGCCAACTGGACTCAAACAGACAATCAATCCAGAAGAAGCAGAAGGGATTGATTGAAAACAAGTTGCCTAAGAGAGGTAGCTTGACAGCATCAAAGGAACCATGTGGAACTTCCAGAACTGGGGCCACTCTTCCAAATGATTTACTTGTCATATGGCCACATCAGTTGCAACTGGCCAGAGAACTACAAAGAGTTGAAGATGAAGCTCTGGCAATTTCTAAAGAAAAAGGGAAGAATAAGGTTTCACATGAAGATGTTTTGAGAACCACACCAGCACAAACATCATTGAAGATCAAATGTGCAAGTGTGAAGACTGGTGAAAATGGGGCATCTCGGTTGAGAGAATCTTCTCAACCTTGTTGTTCACATTGATGAACCAAGGAGGTTCCATCTTATTCCCTTATACATTGGTATTTACATGTGCTAAAATTGCAGGGAATTGAAGATGATGATCATTTCTCAGCTGGAGAATGGTTTGGACAAAATGGAGTGCACCCCTTGAGGGGGAGCTAATCTGAAGAAGATGACATTCTTAGATTAATACCATCTTGAGAATAGTGAAGGTAATCCAATCATACTTTCATCCCTTGTTTCTTAATTGAGGCTATCTTGTCAATTAAGGGGGAGTATGGATTGAAGACAAATGGATGAAAGGGGGAGCTTTATCATTGCACTGAACTTTCTAATGTGTTTGGTGAAGTATGTGCAGGATTTAGCAATTCATTGAATATCTGAAAAATTTCAACCCCTAAGCATGATCTCACATGTGTAGAGAATTGTGGACAGCTTTGAATTCCTTGGTTACATCACTCTTGTTTTCTACACCGGGTTATCCCAAGTAGACTTAGAGCTGATTTACTAAAGGTTCATTGCTCATGTGAACATGTGACATCATCCCTCTCTTAGTGCTTTTCAAGAAGATGCTATTCGAAGGGAGGAAGAGATATTTGTGAAAGAATACCACACCACACCTTTGCATTTGATTGCCAATAAGGGGGAGAAAATATTGGCACACATATTGACCCATTCATATGTGCTGAAGGAGTGTATTGACAACAAATACAAAGGGGGAGATTGAAGTGCAATGTGTTGCATTTGTTGTCAATGAGGCATGAAGTTGTCTTTGAATGAATGGAAGTCAAGGAATGTCAAGATGTGAATGACAAAGGTTGTGATGGTGTTGGTGGTGAAGGAGAATGGACATGGTACTTAGAGGAATGTCACATAGGAGATTCACTTAGTGACATAGGAGATGATGGTTTGAAACATTCTCTAAGAAAATCTGACGATTGTTGAGCTGATCATTAAGTTCTAAGAACTTGTATCATGATGATACAAAGTCACAACAATGTTTGAAGACCATGCATTGTAGTGACAATGCATGAGGAGTTGAAGAAGATCCATCCACAACTTCTAAGTGGGTGAAGTGGTTTAATGTAGTCCATGCACTAACACTTAATGCATGTGAATCTGAAGAAGTCCCAATTTGATCTCTGATTAGATCAACGAAGACATTGAAGATTATATGTGATTAAGGAGCTCAGTTGAAGATGAAGACCCTTCGGGAATTCCCTCCTAATTGAAGATTATTTGTTTAAGAAGAATGGAGGAATTCTAATGAAGAAGAAGAATAGAAATGTGGGAGAAGAGGAAAAATGTAGAAGAAGAATGGCTTAGAGGAAGATGGCTTGGCATTTAGAATTGGCATTTTCTTTTATGGAGGACTTTGTTTTTAACAATGTCTTATTCTGTCCACTTGCCAAAAAATATGGCCAACCCGTGAGCACCTTGTGGGTTCAACCCCAAGGCTCATGTGGGCCTAAGGCGCCACGCACAAGGGGGAACCCATGGGGCGAGCTCAGGGCGGCAGGGGCGCACCCGCAGACACCACAGAGGCGCTGGGGCACGCCCGGAGGAGCGATGTGTGCATAGTGGGCGCTAGGAGCACGCCCGCAGGAGCAGAGAGTGGGCGCAGAGCGCGCCCGCAGGGAGAACACGGTGCGGGGCGGCACCGTGAAGGGAGGAGTTTCAACTGGCGGGTTGCGGCAGCTCCAGGGTAATAAAGCGCGAGAAAACCGCGCCCCGTTTCGATGTGGGACGCGGAAAATTCACCGGGATTGAATCTGAGCCGCACATCTCATCGCGCGTCTTATTTCCGCCGCACGATTAATCTGACGCGTCCCCGATCTGATCCAATCCGTCGAAGGCTTTTTGATCACCGCATCCAATGGTGCTGAGTCCATCTTCTACCTCGAGCTCGACCGAAGCCTCCCGCGAAGCCGCCGCTGAACCGGTGCCTCCCGACGACAGAATTTTAGTATCCAGCCACCTCCGATCAAACCGAAGTGTCCATTGTGATCGTCTGTGCCTACTGAACATAACCATGCAATAAAATAAGCATGCATGCGATGAAAGGAGGATTTCGAGCGAGGCCGAAGCAACCGGAGGTGCGAGGCCATTCGGTGTTCGTGCCTTTGCATGGACAGGGTTTAACGAAGGCCGTGCATGCGTTATAAATCGCATGCATGTGGAGGAAACCGAAGAAGGATGAACCCGCGTCAAACTGAGAATGAAAAAACATGATTTTAAAAGATTTTTTTAAAGATCCGAAGATCTCGGGTGTTTGAAGTTATTTCACGTGGATGATCCGAGGCGTTTCTCTGCCTATAAAAAGAGAGGCCGAGGCTCTCATTAAGGTGCTGATACTCTGAATTTTTGAAGTCCCGTGAGTGCATCTCTCTGCCTCGCGAAGTTGAAGCCCCGTGCAAGTAAACTTGCGTGGATGAGTTCCTTGCGCGCAACATCTTTGCGCGACAAGAAGAAGGAGGAGGAGGAGTCCCCTGTGCGATATCCTTTGCGCGACAGGAAGGAGTTTGGGCAGCACAAAGTTGTGCGCCCCCTCTGTGCACCGTGCCCCCTGCGCGGTGGCACTTGCGCGCCCGCGGTGCCTTGCACCCGAGGCTTGCGCACCCTAGAGGCCTTGTGCACTTGCAAGCTGCCTTGTGCACCAAGTGTGCCTTGTGCTTTGTTGAAGAAGAGGAGGTCGCGGCTCATCAAGCACTTGCGCGCCTACTTTGAAGGTGGAAGACCCGAGCCTTTGTGCTTGTGTGCCAAGTGAGGAGAACACCCTATGGGATGATTGAATTTGGGCAGTGTGTGTGCTAAGTGGGGAAGAAAGACCCGAGGCTTGTGCGGCTGTTGAAGAAGGAGAGGCCGCACCCCTTGCGCGCCTTCATATTGGCAGTATTAATTGCATTCGGGCAGTGGGTGTGCAAATTAAAGGAGGCCAAGGATTAGTGTCTTATGTGAGCATCAAGTGAAGACCTAGCATATAGGGTGTGTTCTATGTGAAGAACAAGAAACACCCTACGGCCACTTATGTGTGTGCCATGTGCTAAGAAGGCCACACTTTGTGTGTGAAGTGAAGAAGGTCGAGAGTAAGTGTGTGCAAGTGAAGAAGGCCAAGACATGTGTTTGCTAATTGATCAAAGGAAGTGTGTGTGTGCAAACAAAACAAGAAGGCCACTACACCCTACGGGCAGTGGGTGTGCAAAGATAGGAAGGCCAAGGCTTAGTGCCTTTGTGTGCAAATTGAACAAGTGAAGGCCGTATCCCTTGTGGGGTGCACACTTTGAAGAACAAAGAATACTTTGTGTGTGTGCAAGAGGAAGTGAAGGCCAAGCTTCAAGTGTGTGCAAAATGAAACAAGTGTGTGTAAAGAGACAAGTTGGCCGAACCTAAGTGTGTGCACTAAGAAGTGTGTATACACTTAGAAGAAAGGAGGAGAGACCCACACAAAGTATAACACACGTTTCAAGTGTGTAAGCAAAAGGAATTTAAACGTGTGAAGGAAAAGAAGAAAGGTGTGTGCTTAAATAGTTTACACCCTTTGAGGGTTTATTGCACCAAGAGAAGAAGAAGGGAAGTGAATGCATGCATGCATGCACGTGCACACGTGAACAGTGCTAAATCAGTGGTGTGCATTTGAGGAGTCCAAGACCTGGAGGTTCTTGAAGAATTGAGAAGGCCATGCAATCATTGCATGAAGAGACAGAGATGTCATGCACTCAGTGCATGAAGTTGTTTTGAACTGAGACTGGACCAGACTAAAGTTAAAGATATCATTTTTCTGAGTATTCAGTAATTGAAGAGAGGCCAGGTCATCCTGAGAAGAAGGAGATAAATCCTGAGCAAGACGAGAAGACCTGATCATCACAAGTGATCAGAGGTACAGAGCAAGGCCAGCAGTCTTTATCCCAGACTGCTGAAGATACTTGAAGAGCTGAACAAGAAGAAGAGCTACTCGTGTGACTCGAGGAGCCAGAAGAAGACCCTGTGGGACTCAGGGAGAAGAAGTCATCAGTGGGATTCTGGAGCAGGCCAGTGGGACTCTGGTAACACTGTGGGACGCAGTATAAAGGCCCTCCTGTGGGACTCAGGAGAGATACGGTGGGAAGCTGTATCGACCATTGTAATACTAACAGATTATAATGGGAGAATCCATGCTGGGAGAGCATGGCAAGGATGTAGGCCTTTGGTGCCGAACCTTGTAAATCCTTGTGTCCTGTGCCTTTTCATTACTGCATTATCCGGGAAAGGTTGAGAGATACAAGAAGAGTGGATCGAGGCTTTAACCAGCCATAGAGGTTTAATTGGTAAAGAATCAATTAGTAAAAAGTTTTAATGGATCACTGATTCACCCCCTCCCCCTCTCAGTGATTCACACTGATCTGGGCACTTCAGATTTTACCCAAAACGTTGCTTTAACATGGAATTTAAAAAAGAACGGTTAATATAAAGTCATAAGTGAACCTTATATGATATCATAACAATGAATATGATTCATTAATAAGTCAATTAAATTATTTAAATCATTATACAAGTGGTTCAGATACATATGAAGCATATCGGGGATAAGGTAAAGGATAATTCTGCAATCACATTTTTATCCGATATTTCTTATAAGTAAGTATTTACCGGGGTTATATTCTTCTTCCATGTTCATAAAAATGTCTTTTTATAAATTGTATAATATTATTCAATGTATTTTTAAAGTCAGGATTCCCCCTCTTTGACTTTTACATTGTGTTATGCAAGGAATATTTCATTTGTTTACCATATGATGAACTTTTTCACTTTTCCGGCAAAAGTACGAGGAGAATGTTTTTTTAACTTATTCGAAATGAAATGACTTTTACAATTTCATAATGCATTTTTACCATGAAGATTCATATATAAGATTTCATGATTAATTTCTACTAAATTATTTTCTTTTAAATTATCATGGCATTTTGAGAAAACAAAATGATTTTGAAGAATATTGGATATTTTCCTCAAAAACCCATTTCAAGTGTTTTGTCAAAACTATTTTCCATATAAGATGTAATTATTTAGTATGATTATATTTCATGTATAATTCTCTATAATTTACATGTTTTAACTTTTCTTATGATTAAATGGTATCCATTTGTTTTATATGGATTATGTTATGATGCGATGATGTTTATGAAACTCATTTTATTCATTGGGTTATGATGAATGATTTATGTTTATGTTGTGGCACACATAATAATGATTTCATATGAGATGGTTGGGACCTATATCTCTCTCCAATGCATTGGGTAAAGATTTATATATCATGATATAGACATGGATGGAATGTTAAGATAATCTAGTTCAGTGATACAGGACTGGAACGAGGAGTGAACTTGATTCAGAAATGGACTTTGTACACTAAGATGGTCATGGCATCAATGCCTTTACTAAAATGGAAACCATATCATGTGATTAATGGGTTTCTACAATTAAATGTTTTATTCCCATGCTATTTTATCATGATTGATGTTCCATTATGATCTATGCCTTATGTACTGCCATGCTTTATGTCATTGCTCAAGATTTTGATGTTTAGACATTATGTTCATGTTTTTAAGTTCATATGTATATGGTTTGTTTTATTTTCTCCATTCTTACCCTTACTGGGAATTTTAGCTCACCGTTTATATGTTTTATTTTCCCCTAGACATAAATAATGTTTTTAGGTAAGAAAACAAAAGGGGAAGATCTTTATGGGAGATGTTGAAGATCTTTCACCATGATTAGAAGATTATTTTCCGAGTTTCCAAAGACACTAATCTATTACGATCATAGAGTGTTTGTTTTTTTTTGTATAAAGTATCCTGAAAAAGTAATTTAATTTCCATGTATGTCAATATTTGGGTCTCTACAGTTGATATCAAAGGAAAGGTTTAGTCAACCTTTGGAAACTAGGATGAAAAAACATTAGTGAAATCTTTAGAGATATTTCTAAGGTATGTCTATAGATGTCTCTAAGGTTTATTATAATTATAGGTTATAGTCCTAGAATTATGGAAAATATATTATAATTAAACCTAAGATTTTATATATTGAGTTTACTCCCACATGATTATAATTTTTTCCCCTCAAACTATTTTTTTTCATTTTAGAAAATGGCTTGAAACAAGAAGATTCACGATAATGGAGGATATAATCGACAATGGAATGATATTCATCATGCGAAACCAAATGAAATTGGATCTAGGGGTCCACATATCATTAATATTCCTAATTATAAATCTCATAATATGATCAATAATCTCAACTTTTGTACGTTTCCTGACTCAACTAATAAGAGAAAGATAGAGTTTCATTATGATCATAGAGGAAAGAAAGTTCAATTTCCCTCATGTAAATCATGTGGGAATAGGCATCATGGAGAATTTTTAAAAGGAACTAGAAGATTTTTTGGGTGTGGAAAAGAAGGACACAGATCCAGTAATTATAAAAGTAAATGTTCAGTTAACACCATGGAAAAGGATAATGGTATTGCTAAGACATCAAAAATGGTTAAATTTTTTAAATGTTGAATGTACGAGCATTATGAAAACCATTGCCCTAAGGGAAAGACTCATGAAGAGAATTTTCATGGTTGTATGGGTTGTATTTATGTGGATGATGATGAAGAGACTACAAATGATATGTTAGATGAATGAATTGTTCAAGATCGGTCAATGGTTTAATAAGATAGTGGAATGATTACATGTTTATCAAGAGTAATGTTGTATAAGTAATCTCATGGTACTATGGAATAAAGAGTCATCTAAGGATTGTTACACTATTGTTTTTCCTTATGTTTTTGAAAGTATATGTAGAATGGTACCAATAAACATGAATGGTTATTCATATATTTTTTGGAAATCAACTAATATGCGCATAAAGAAGGGATAAAGAGATAATGAAATGTTTGATAGTATTAATGACCTCATGACTGATATAAGGACAATGTGATATCCTGGATTGAGTATATAGATTTTTAAGGATTTTGGTATGTGGAAATAGTTATCTTTTGACAAAATTCATAATTTCACTATGGTTCTATAATAATTTATGATTCAAGAGAATACGTTATTATGGTATTCACATGTTTGGAATGAGATCAACAAGATATATATTTTGATATATGGGGGATAAATGATGGTATTCACTTGCTTATTAGGTGACCTTTCGAGTAATCATTCTCTTTATACTATTATCTTGGACTGAAGTATATTGGATAATCCTAAATATTGGAATGATTTAAGTTAGAAATAAGATAGTATTGTTTATGGGTAGAAATTTTCTTCGACATAATTTCTGTAATGTTATAATAGTGTATTTTTAGAAAAAGGACAACATGCAGGACGTGCGACAACCAATCACGTCGGAAAAGGATGTGGGAATCGAACCCACAACTGAAGTGTGACTGGCCTTTATCGCCTACCACTGGCCTACAGGAAGTCCCTGGTTAGTATAAATTTGTTTTAATTTATTATGTGGTATGACTTATGAAGTATAAGTCCATTTTAGAGACCATATACGATTAATATCACCATATATGTACTTATGTATATTTAATAAGTTTTTCTAACATTTTTTTGAGACAAATGTAATGACCTATCATTCTATCTCATGATCCGTTAACACTTCATGGAAGACAAATTAAACTTCATTTCTTTAAGAGATGCAGTGGAAATTGTTCAAGGCAAGAACAACAATGAGATTGTACCAAAATAAAGTAATTATGTTTTTTAATTCAAAAATTCTCCAACATTAGGTAAATTATCATGAAAACCAAAAATTTTGTCCCAGTGATCACATATATGATTTATTATATGGTACCTTAGATCATCAAAAATTTATGTCTTTGTGATTGTAGGTTTTATCATAGCCATGTCCTCTACCACTCTCCATCCGAACTTGATAGTTAAATTTCTCTTCCATATCAATATTTTCACATATGTTATCCTATGTATAAACCCAGTGATTAGTTAATTTGGGTAACCATTACGTTTCATACATTAGTTTTTAATGATATGTTTGGTATTCGTTTTCACGATGTGGGTTTCTATGAAAGAAACTCTCATGTAATAAACAATTTATAACCCCGATAAATTTTGAGGGCGAAATTCATTTTAAGGGGGGGGGGTAGAATGTAACACCCTGATATTTTACGAGATATATTCTTCTTAATTTCTTTCATATATTTTATTGTACGATACACCAAGATTATCTTGTTCTATACACAACACCGTATTAACTTGCAGTATACGCTACACCATTCTTGGATTGTGTTACACACAATTTCAAGTTCATTTGATAGTAGTTACTCTACGCAACATTGAGTGTATATATATATATATATATATTAAATGTCTAAATAAAATATGGTTGGATTCTGTTATATGCAACAACAAAGGACTCTTGCACTAAACACAACCCTAACATGGATTGCATTACACGCAATCACGACCATCCTCGATTGTGTGTGTTCTACGCAATACCGGGTTTCTCTAAACAATGATATATGGTTATAATATTATTATGCACTATCCATTATGAAATTATTAACTAAATTTTGAATTTTATTACATTATAATTAAGCTTACACATTTTCAAGAACATGGTATGAGAACACAATAAAATTTTCAGGTAAAATAAGTATTTTTCAAAAAATGTTGTTTTGCAGCCTTTTGATGGCGCATCCATTTTAAATATAATTTCTGACTAGTTTATAAGTTTGTTTATACAAAATAATCCTCTTCTTTTGAATAAGGATATAAAAATTTAAATTGGATAAAGTTTGGATATTTTTCTAACAACGTTCTTATTTTGATAAATAGTAAAAACACGCTAAATTTTACTTAAAAAAACGTTTTTCATCGAGATAATATATATGGTTAAATTATAATAGTAGATTTTTTAAAGTAAAAATAGAATATATTTTTTCCATTTAATAAAATTTATGTCATTATCAATGATTTTACATTGAATTCATTGGTAAAATAATTTCAATCTTTTTTAATGTTTTATCTTTTAAAACTTATTTTCTTAACAACGAGATTAATTTTAAATTAATTTATACAACTTTTTTGATTTTAATTTGGAAACATTGACTCCATATTTGGAATTATTAGGACTAAATTATGTTAATAGGCTACGTTTTATTTTTTGGCACTATGAATAGTAACTTCGGTAAATTTTATTTACCATAATTAATGTTAAATCAGGTAATTAAGGGTAAATAGAATATTATAAAACTTCCATAAAACTTGTATTAATATAATTGGATGATTATATGTCATCCTAAGTCATATTTGGGTCGAAATAGATTCCATTGAAACCCACTTGGATGTTATGAAGACGATTAATTTATTTTATTCTAAAGAAATTGAAATATGTGTCACTCAAACTTTAATAAATAGATTATTTTTAATATAAGGTTATACAGAATATAATTTACATTATAAATACTCATTTGAAAGATAAATTTTTTTATTTATCATGTTAATTTATTTTTGAATTTTAAGAAATGGTTACTTACCTTATTAGCTTATACATTAATGTTGTAAAATTATTTATTTAGTGAAAAATCAAAAATATATTTTTTATTAAAATAATAATACCTATCAAAATGACCATAAACTTGACCAAAACTTATTAAAATAGTATATATATACCCTAATCATCCAAGAGTAGATTTGTGGACCATTTGGAGCGTTATAATATAGATTAAGACATTTATATTATTTTATTTTAAATGATGTCAAAGATGTCACCTTCATAATTTAATAAATATTAGAGCTTAAATGATGAGATTTATTTATGATAAAATATATTAAAAATCTTATTATGAATTATATTATATTTATATTCATCGTAGGATTTTATTTTTTATTTTTATGAAAATAATATGTATATTAAATGATTATACAAAAATGATGTAGTAATTGTTCTAATAAGAGAAATATCAAATAAATTGTTTTATAAATACTAAAATTAACATTATATGAACTAATTAATGTTCTCCACAACTTTTTTTGATTCATATGACATGTTAGGAATCTATTAAACCTTTTTTTTCGATGATATCCTCTATTTTTATTTTCTTTAAATTCAAATAAATGGACAATTTCAAAATAAACACTATTGTTTTTTATAAAAGTAACATATTATTAAATTCATTAAAAATTACATAAATATTTAAAATTTATAAATTAAAATTTAAATGGTCTAAAATTTCATAAATTACCCAATGATGGGTAATTAACAACACATATATAATTATTTATAACAAGTTAAAATCTAGAATATTATAACCACACATAAGATTAATTAAATTAAATATAGATAAATCAAATTGATAATGTTTAAAATAAATTCCAAACATTTCTGAATTTTATTTAATGATTATATTACAACCTTATATCATCTCATATTTTTATTGAGTCATTTTATGGAGGTTTTTATGTGATGTTAAAATTTATTATAAATTAATATTTCTTTTGTTTCCAAAGGTGCCACTCTCCTCCCTTATAAAAAGGCACCTCCTCCCTCTCCTTTTCACAACACATTGAGCCTTCATGATCGGCCAAACACTGCCCATTTATCTTTTCCACTTCCCTAGAAACATTCTATAGTTTCTGGTCTTCTAAAACGACCAACTCTAGTCCATTAAGAGGAAGCTTAAAGGAGGTGCGTCGAAGAAGAGGTAATCTCTTCTACCGATTCTTTCAAGTTTCTTTTTCATCAACTTCTTATTATTTATTTGTTTCAATATAAATTAATAACATAAGTATCAATAATATAATTATATGTTATTATAATTTTTAAACATCCCATTTCACTTTCTATCCATCCTACGGAAAACAAAATCACCACGCGTGTGTACATAAGGAATATCGTCTCTACGCCGTGGTGTAATCTGTTTTTCCACCACCACCTTACATGGATGGTTATAATGGTATAAAGAATAACTATATATAAATATTAAAACACCATACAAATTCTATGATATTATATCATCCACTACAATTATATTCAATAATTATGGGAATGATATCATCGCTCATGTGTATGTACAGACTACCTTCTCCACGAACGCGATGAGATTCATTTTCCTTGACTAACCATTAAAGTATGATTATAAAGTATATATAATAAATAATCATGAAATATATTACTTAATAATGACACTAGATTTATGTACATATATGTTTCATTTACTTAATTCTATTCAATTCAGTAAGGAAACAAAAACAGCATTCATGCGTACGTACGACATACCGTCTCCTTGAATGGTGTATTTCATTCCATTTATCGATTATCAAATATATTTATATGATGAATATATATTATATATAAAACATGTTTTACATTCTGGAATTAAGTGAATCATGATATAAGTGATAATATCTAGAACAAAAAATCGAAACTGGTATGATAAATGAAAGGATTTTACCCAAAACGCTGCTTTAACATAGAAATAACAAAAGAAAGGGTAATATAAAGTCATACATTAACCATATTTGAAATCATAACAATGAATATGATTCTGTATTAACTCAATGACAATATTTAAATCATTATACAGGAGGTTTGGATTCATACAAAGCATATCAGACATTAGATAAGGGATAATCCCCTATGAATATAAGGATATAATGGATAAAATCCATTATATTCAGTTGACTCCCCTATCCTAGGACTTTCCACCCTAACTAGTTGGTTTGATGGATTGCGGGTGTAGGAAGACATGCGCCAAAACAAAAAAACAAGAAAGGGACAAGATAATAAAATTTGGCTGAGAAGAGAAAAAATGGGGGAGAACAGAATGGGAGTTTAGATTACATACATGGGTCCTCGGAAAAGGTGCCAAAATTTTATTCTCACTCAAATTTACCCAAGAGATGAAGGTAGAATGGTCCATGTAGTTTTTCTTGGGTTATCGAATCCTCAGAGACCTAAGAAGTACCTACAGACACGTACATTCTATGGATTGTTTTTTATATTAAGTGGACAACATGGGTTGATTTTAGATTGGTTTAAGTTATCACCAATAGTTTTATGTTAATTCAAATTAAGGTAATGAGTTGATCCTAGGTTATCGCTCGGGGTGGATTGGATGAATTTCTTTTTTAATGATTTCAATTTATTATAACTGAGATGGGTTCATTTAAGAAGATCAAACATAACCATCACTTACTGGTTTAATTACTAAACACCCTAATACTAATCACCCATACACTTGAAGGATCAACGAATTTAGCACTCCTAGGTAAAGGTTCGTATTAGCACTTGAAATGTGTGACCTTAAATTCAATAAGGGTGAAGATGTTTTAAAATCATCATATAAAAATCACATTTAAAAGTATTGATTAGCCATTAATGGAGGGAGAAATAACATCCAATCAATCTACTTGATACTCCCTTTGATCAACCCATAAATTAGTTTTCCCTTCATTTGTGAAATGTCTTCAACAGAAGCAATATGTAGACTTATGAGGGTGGAATTGAAGAAGTAAAAAAAACAACAACAAAAATCGATCACTCCACCGTTGTGTGTTAAATATCACAAAATATGGTGTGGATAAATTCACACTTTGAACCAAAATTATCAATGTGATATGTATAACAATAGAATAAGATTTGAATAAGAACTTTCATTAGGAAAATAGGATGAATTAAAACAACTTACATGTGAGGTAAGACCATTACAAAGAGAAATTGGCAGCATAACATTAAGATGAAAACAAAGCTCGAAATTCCTCAACTCCTCCACCAGCACTGCCTTAAATTGGAATTTTTGAAGCCTTGGGTCGAGCCTTCAATAGTCCAAGTCTCCTAAATTAATTTTGGTAGGCCATAGGTGGGTGGAATGTTAAGGGAGAGTTGATTTTTTCACTCTTGACCCGAGGTGGCATCCAACCTTCATCCACTGAACAGAAGTGCTAGGAAGACCATCTAGATGGCCGCATCAAAGTAGGACATGGGAAAAGAAAATGGATCCATAGATGTCTTATAACCTCCTGTAAAATTTGGACTCATTTGGAGCTGTATATTTAGAGATAGGATTAAATTAGTGGGATATTTTTCTGGGCTGCCGAATCGGGCCCAGACTTTTATCTCTAACTTGGGCCGCCTAAATAACCATAATAGAGGAAGAATTAGAACTGGAACCTGACTAATGATTTGTTCCTATATATTTCTTTTAGAATCCCATGACATTTGGGCCTCATTGGGCCTGTATGTTGGGCCCCACATTCTCATCAGTGGGATGGTGTCCAATCTGACTTCTCAAGAATTGTTTCTTTTTATCACAAAATATCCCCATCTTCTTCCATGAATTCTCCATTGATCCCTAAATGAAACATGATCATATTGAAGTTTAGATAAATTTCTCAAAATATAAAATTGAGATATGGGTAAAAGTATTCCTTAAAATTATATGAATCATTGGGTACCTTAAATGATGTTAAAAAATGTACCACATAATAGTGCATTTTAAGGAGGAATTACAATCATAATGTGAAATGATGTTCAGAGTGTAAATTGCACTAAATTGGTGTTTATGAATAATAAATCACTTGAATATTATATATAATAACAGTGAATATTAGCCTAATTTAGTGGAAAGTCAACACCCATCCCACATGATGCAAAAATTAGATAGACAAAGGTAAGATCCCTACCTCAACAGGTTCTGATCACAACGCTCCCCCAGATCAACCTTAGAAGGCGTCCGTCGGCATCCATCACTACTTTCAAAACTCAGAAATACCCTCCTTAGGTGGAATCTGGGAAGGAAAGTCTGAAGGGAAAACAACAGATCCAATCTCAGAAGTTCCACCTCATCGTTACGATCTCGTGGCCGTTGACGGATCGTAAATCGGAGCTTAGATGAAGAAGTTATGGAATAAAGGAGCTATGGAGTCTCTCGGGAGGGCTCCGCTAGAAGGAAAGAGGAGGTGCGGAATGATATGAAAAGGAGGAGAGGCCCCCTCCTTTTATAAGCAAGAAAAACTAATGTATATGGTGTGTACATCCTAATATACGGCGTGTACTCAGCCATTCCACAGGGTCGCCACGCGGCTTTCAACACGACATTCAACGCAGCACACGACCATTGACTAGTCAACACATGGTTTGAGGGTAATTTTTACATGGGGAAAAACTACACGCCATGTAAGATGGGCTACACAGTGTTTAATTATTTATTTCACACGGAATGGACACTACTTCAACATGGCTCACGACCGTTGACTGGTAAACACATGGTTTGAGGGTAACGCGTACGCGGGGAGAAACTACACGGCGTGTAAGATGAGCTACATGGTGTATACTTATTTATTTCATGCGGAAAGGAGACAAATTCAATATGGAACACAACCGTTGACTGGTCAACACATGGTTTAAGAGTAACTCGTATGTGGGGAGAAACTACACGGCGTGTAGGAAGGGCTACATGGCGTGTACTTATTTATTTCACCCGGCAAGGACACAGTTTCAACACGAGGTATACTCGGAAAGGTGGTACATGGAATGTACTCATACTACACGAAGTGTAGTCACAAAATTCTGAAAAAGTGTGGGAAAAGTCCATTATAACCTCCAGAACACTTCATGACCTTCTTTTCGTCAATGGAAAGGCCGAAGAGGTCCATGTCATTACAATATATAATGAAACAATTTGAGGAATACTTTTTTTGGTTGATGAGTAGGTTTCTTCAGTAGTTTCATCCAACTTCTAGAGGATTTTAATATTTATGAATTAATCGATGAAAGGATTCTCTTTTTCTTAGATAAATAAAATAGTATTAAAAAATCATGGTATGACTACTTCATAGATTTTCCCGTTATCATTCCGAAACCTATGAATTGTGACATGATATGAGATTCGTTGTCTAATAATAAAAAAATTTCATAATGTTTCAAATTAAATAATGTTTTACAATAAAACTATCACTGAATAGAGACAAAGTAAAATTTGTCAACATTTGAATTATGGTAAAATCTCCCCCTTCAATACATAACATGTAGCATTACATCAATTTTTATGATGTGACCTACATTGTCCTTCAGTAATAAGTTATTCATCCCAAAAATTCATTATGTGATAGACATTTTTACACAATTATAGTTGTTATACCTCACAAAAACACCTAAATACAATTATAAATATCCTCTATCATTATAAAAATCGAATTTACCAATCTCGTTTAAAATAAATCCAGAATTACATATTTTTTAAACAATAATATTTAAAAAATTAAATATTAAATTTATTTTAATGTACCAATTTAGAATATGAGTGATAATAATCTTGTTAACATATCTACTATATAATTTTATAGGATATTACTCCAAAAAATTAATTTGGAAATATATTTAGGATTAATAAAAATTGATGTTCCCTCGATATTAATTATGAGATTAATAGACGAAATGTGTTAAGATATAAATTTTGTATGAAGACATGAAATGAAAAATGTAACTATTTTAAGTCAAATAATTTTTTTTTGTTTGTTAAAATCCATTGAACACTCTTATTATGGAAGTACTTTTTTTCAAATTCATGTTACATATTACTGATGTCATAATCATGAGTAAAGATAATATTGAATATGGGGTATATAATCATGATTTTGGAATACAATATAAATACATCAATGTTACTATATCCAAATATGATCCAATAAAAATATCAAATTCATTTATAAGAAATATAAATTTTAATATTTTGAAATGTGTTCTAAATATGATTTTCTAAATTTTTTCCTTTCAAGAAAATTTATTAACAAAGACCTCTCATTTTTAAATAAATAAAATTTATAAAATGTTTTAAAACATTATAATCATATATATGTAATAAATCTAGATTGTGGAATATGGTAATATTTTTTGTCAATTGTTTTAATATTATGATTTTAGAATAGAGACAAAATATATCATTCCTTTAACAAAAAGTAGTTGTTATGAAACATTATTTCCCATATTTACTTAGATTATTGAATCATTATATATTCATTCATGTCAATATGAATTCAGGATAATGATGTTTGTTGAAATTCAACCATTTAATTGGTTATCAAATGTATAAAACACTATAAGAGAAAATTGTAAATAAAAATTTGAATTTAATATATATATATATATTGAATATTGTTTTTTTAAAAACACCTCATGTATTTATAATGATGTTCGGAATTTATATATAAATTTTTTGCTGAGTATAAGAAACTAATATCAATAACACATTATTGAGAAATGATTATTAGTATACTATAAAAAATAGTTATTTGAGTGGAAATAGTGTTTTTAATATGTATTTATGAACATTTTAAATGAAATATAATATGGTTTGATGTGAATGAATAATATTTTAAATATTTTAATAACAATATTATATAATGGTTTATTCTTCACCTATAGTTACTATTTTAATCCCAAAATTTATCTAGATACTGATATTTGTTATTGTATATGTTAGGATCACCTAATTGGTGATAAACACAGAGGAGTGAATCTATGTGTATGGATTTTAAGCATTTCTTAACAACTCATTCTTATTCAGCACTACTCTCTCATGATACTCAATAATGAAGAAAATAACTATAGAAATATAATTGGATAATGAGGTTTTAATTCTTTAATAATGTCTACATGAATGGTGTTTCAATTTTATTATCTCATGATCATAGTTCATTATTGTTAGTAAGAACATGGATAATGGTATAACCATGAACATGTTAAAATGGATGGAAACAACTAGTATTAAATTTTGAATAAATTAAATGGAAAAATCGCTTTTTAATTAATGGTCTGAATTGTATTTTTGAGCCCTCATGCATTACTAAAATGAAACAGATTTTCATCCATTGTATCTAATATTTTATGGATAATAAAATTATTTTATTTATTTGATACATAATTTATTTAACATAGTGTATTAGTATCATTAATTTTAAAATTTACAATATCTCCATTGTTATTCAATTATTCAATATTTATTCATAATAAATTTCATAAAAAATGTTTCTATAATTTAAATATGAGAATCCTCTTTGATTATTGAGAAAGAATGTCCGAAAATTTTAATTGGTTAACCGAAATCCCCAAAATTTCTTTCCCATTAAAAATAATTTAATAAGAATCAAGATTTTAAATTTAAATAACCTTGATACTCAATATATTTTCCACCAAAAAAATTAAATCCCATGAATTATTTCATCATAATTCATTAATTATTAAATTAATGTACAAATTAAATAATCATGTAATATTACAATGTCTATTATGTTTATGAAATTAGGTATATATCAAATAATCTTGAAAACCTGGATACAAAAACATTATTAAAAACCTCTAATTTTTTTTTTGAAATTATATAATTCATCAAACATGGAATGGGATAATCTATGAATGTATAAGAAAAAGAAGTGACATATAAATACCAATAATAGAATAAAAAAAATAACATAATTTAATGTAATAAATTTTCTCCATGGGGATTATCTAGGTAACCTAAGTGGGGTAAAAACTATAATCATGAACAATGTGGCCTAATATAACATGATCTAATAAAGAAAATTTGTAATTTGGAAACCACATAATTCTTTTCATAATCATAAGTCAAGGATAACTACAAATACAACATAATATGGTGGAAATATACCCATAATGAACATTATTTAATTCCTAATCCCATAAAATTCCTTTCATTAGACTAAAACATTACATAAGGCATTGGAGTTCTATCATGGAACACCAATCATAATATATATGTGTTCATGTGTGCTACATAGATATTTAAACATAATGAAATATTTCATCATATTTATTATCATAATTATGGGGTGTTGGTTATATAGAAATAAGTACTGAATAAATTAATTATATGTGCATCTTGGATAATATAATTGATTTGAAATTGGTATATGTGTTCACTACACAAATGATTGGCACTGGAAATCATAGGATAATTTTCTATGCATATTGGGAGACATTAATGTTCATGGGATGAATAAATTAAATTAAAAGGTGTCCCTAGGTTTTTTAAATCATAAGGTAAGTAATTTTTATTTTTGAGATTATATTCAATCTTGGAAAAAGAAAAACGAATTTCATAACATAAGGAGGTTATTGATAAAGAGGATAAGGATATGATGCATTATCATTAGATTAATCTTATAAAAACTCTTGATTTGATGATATATATCATGGATGTACATTGGGAGTAATATTAAGTGGTATTAGAAAATCCAAATTATGATCCTAGAGTTTTGAGTTTTGAGGAATGGGAGGTTAAGTGGGATCATATAGAAAAATAGTAGATAGTTAATTATCAATATATAAAAATAAATTTTGGTCTATGTGTGATAATGTAATCAAAACCAAAAACCAAGGAATCATTTTTCCCAATTTTGATACCAAATTAATGGGGTTTCCAATATTTCACACGTTTAATAATTGATGTCACTAAAATAATTCCCATTTTTATGTTTATGTGTTTCATGATTATAATGAATTAATTTTAAAAACAAAAAATATGATATTATTATTTTTGGATTTAGTAAGGCTTATTGAATTAATAATATTATAGTAAAATATAATTTAAAAGAGGAAAAATATATTTACTCACTGATATGTTTTATGGTATATATTTCATCACTCTTGAATCATTATGGTGTCATAATACAAAAGCTATATTAATACGGAATTTAAATTTTACCCAAAAAAATATTGTCTCTAAAAATTATAAAAAATAAACTATTTGATAACTATGAAATATACATTGAAAAATTAATATTCATCTAATAAAATAATATCTATTTAATGTAATTTCAAATTTAAATAAAAAATTATTATTTATTTGAAAAGAATATATTTTTATAATAATATTTTTTTCTATCTATAAAAACTATGTCCACGTATCAAAATTATAAAATAACTTTATATTAATAAATTTAATTTAATATTAATATTTTGAAAAGATTAAATTTATTTTAAATATTCATTTAATCATTAAAATGTGGGTCATTATATAATGTATAATTTAAAAATAAATGTAATTCAAGTTTCATGTAATTAAAAACCAATTTTATCTATATTATTATTTAATAATTTCAATTTAATAGAAAGTGAAAGAATATAATAATTTTTAATAACTAATAAAAATTAAAAAATTAAAAAATTTAGGTTTAAATACATATCCTTTTATTAGACTAGTTAATTCACTATGGGTAAGGTGCGTGATTATGAGATTTTCAATGGGTGGTATGATGTACATTGTTTTGGCAGTGATCTCGATGAGTTTGAACATTTCACAAATAAAAATTATTTTTTTGTTTGATCTTGTCTAGGGGTTGGATAATAGAAATTCAATATTATGATTTCTCCATCACAGTCTCAAAAAAATTAGATTTAAAGTGTAAAATAATACTCTTCGAGTCCATAATATCTTCCATCTATGTTAATTGGATTTCATCATGACCATTTATATATACAAGTAATATGATTAATCCTCAATGGAAATGTTATAAATAGTTATTATTCTTAATAGTATTTCAAATTTAATAGACCATGTGGATTTTCAAAGTTTCTTCACTAGTGCATGTTTTTTATGTAACTTCATTTTTAATAGGATAATTACACTTTTAATAAGATAATTTGATTTATAAATGTTCATGCCATCACATTATTTCCCCTTCCAAAATTTCACCAACAAAATTATCATTTCATACATTAAAATACATAAGTGTAATTATTTTTCATTGTCTCTATTTGTTCTGATGTCACTTCTTCAGACATGTTGTTATTTCATAACAGTTTTACGAGTAATGTTACCTTGTTCTCTAAAACCTTTTCCATATTATTATTGATCATTTTTTTATTCTTCATATATAAAATATGATTCTCAAATTACACCACCTAAATATTATGTACATTGGATGAGGTCTAGTATGTACTTATATAAGAGGGATTCATGGATCACACTGTACACATTAGGTATGTTAGGTGGGAGTGTTGGTCAATAGGTCACTACTCTGATGTGATCAAATAACTCAATGGGGATGATACATTTTAGATTAATATTTATCTTCTTCCCCATCCTCCAAAATATTTTCTATTGTGATATGAAAAGGTACCGTTGACCTCTATCATTAACCATCATCTCTAATTGATGGTTATCTACATAGTTTTCTATTCACAATCCATTAATATCATATGATGGTAAAAAGATTAATACATCGTTTTCATATTTAGATTATTAATATATCCCATCATCTTACCCACTTATGATTTATCATAGAGAATTTGATTAAAAATCATTACACGATTCACACAAATCTCTGATAGTAACCAGCTAATTCCAAGAAACAATGGATTTCTGTATCATTTGTTGGTATTGTACATCATCTGATTCACTTTATGTTTGATGGGTCAATATATATCACTTTCCGGGTGATAACATTCCCTATTCGTGTTACTTAGTCCAAGTATAAGTATTATTGATTAATAAACCCCCTAGATAATAGGAGGACTAGAAAATTATATAGGAGATACAAAAGTGAATTCTCTAAAAATGGTGATATATTCTGGGATGATAGTTTCATTAGTCTAAATCATTTCTACCAAATAATTTTTTGTCAAAATGAAGTAATATCAAGGGTTGAGATAAAGTAACATAAGGAGAATCATCTTCCACATTACATGGGTATAGAATCGATGGGTGGTTCACAATATAAAGGGTGAATTCATTCTCCAAGAATTTTTTTCACTGAACACTTGAAAAAACAATTCATTCCTAGTGAAAAATAAAATTATATTAAAAGGATAATTATATTATTTTTATAGGTATATCTACATAATCAACATATTTTGAAAAAAGTAATCATATATGGATTCCATGATGAGATTATATAAGTTTTGGATGTGTTAAACTTTTCATTAAAAGCATACAAGATATACTAATATGGCATGAATTAAAATACAAAACTATGGACACCATTGTACAATATAGTTACATGGGATTCATTCACCTTTATCTATATTAATATAGAACATTTATAATTATATTAGTCATGGATATTTTTGGGGCTCTACATGTTTATAATCTCTAATAATTAGGTAATTGTCTTGGATAATTTCCAAATTCACCACATTTATAACATAGAACGTTTTTTATTCCAAATGCTGACCCTTTTTATCGATTATGTTTACCAAACTATTCAATATTCTATTGATATGATCCATATTATATCTTATTGTCCCTCAAATTAAATATCTATGAGTTCGTATAATACATCCTGTAGGATTATTTTTACATATTATTTACACATTATAAATTGAATATTCATTCCATTATCACCATTATAAGATAAAAATCATAGATACTTGATCCTCATATTCTTCTTCATGTTTAAAAACTAATATAAATTTGTGCTACTAATCATGATTTTTGATATATTATTTTTCATAATCAGAAGAAATCATGCCTTCTCTCATAGGATATAAAGAATATAATTTTTGAATCAATTAAATCCAATGAAACATTAGTTTCTAAATCAGTTTATCCTAATTACACGCATTGAATTAAAATAAATTGAAGCATTTGGATAAGTATTTTTAAATAGTTAAATATAGAAAAGTTAAACTATTTATATTGAAGGGATAACTCATAATTGAAATGTATATACTAGCCTTGAAATTTTCATTTTCTAAAGTATTATATCAATTATATATTTCATACTATGAAATTATAGAGGTATTTTTTCCCATAATAACCATTCTTAATGAGCTTGTGAATTCTCCATAGCTTATCCTCGGGATGTGTCAAACTAGTTTTGTCACTCGTCTAAAGGTATTATCATGGAATCTAGTTAATCTATGATTTACCAATATCCAGGGATTTTTTATTAGGTTTTTACATTTCTCTATGTACATATTTATATTTTTTCTCATCCTAATAAAAAAAGTAACTAGACATTCAATTGATAAAAAATTTGAAAATCCATATTTTATTTCATCTTAATTATTGAATTATAACATTATGGTACAAATTAAATACCCGGATGATAGTAGATTCCAATGTTCAAGGAAAATATGGAACATAAAAAATCAACAAGAAACATTTATAGAATATTATTATTTAAAACAACCTTAAAATTATATTAATAATCCCTGGTTCTTTTAAAACGAGATGAGATAACCTTAGGATGTACATAAGATATGGGTGTACTATAATTATCATTAAGGAAATAAAAAATAATATCATAAAGTCAAATAGTATATGTAACTAAACAGGTATATGAACATAACATAATATGGGTTAGAATCATAATATTGAATGATGAGGCATGATATAACATGATAATATAAGAAACAATGGAATGTGTAAAAAATAAAATATTTTAATAAAATAAGTGAAGGATAACTACAAATACAACATCACATGGGGAAAAGAGTTGTGTAATTGATTGTATTGACTACTTAATCCCACACATGGTGTCTCTTAAGACTAAAACACTACCCAATGCATTGGATAACAATATGGGGGAACCCATCATAATATGTACATGCTCATGTGTACCACATATATAATTCCAAAAAAGACATATTTTATGAAATTTAATAACTATATTATGTAATGTTGGTAAAATACAGTTAATTCCAAAATTAATTAATTTTAGGTACATCTTGGTTAATACCCTTGAGTCAAACGTGGTATGGGAATTCACTACACAAATGTTTCTCATGTAAAATAGCTAGATAATTTCTACAGCATAACTGAGGAATATAATATATCTTAAGATGTATTAATGGGACTAGAAGTGTTCAATCATAACATTTAAATTAAATTTACTATAAAATGGATTATTTATAACCTATACCAAAATGATCAAATAGAAAAAAAAGTGGTATTATATAATGGAGGTACATGAATAAAGAAGAAGAGGGGATCCATTACCATAAGAATGCGCATGTAATATTTTGGGAGGATATTATTATGATATTGAGGGACCTTAGGAGAGATATATAGATGTATAAAAAGTATAATTTCATGATTCTAGTGTTTCATTGAAGTGAAATGGGAGGTTGGGTATATTTATATAGAAAAAGAGGGGAGAGTAATTTTTAATTTTCTAAAACTTTTTTCGGACTCTACATTATAATATAATCAAATCCACAAATAACCCAATAATTTTCCCACATTTTCTACCACATTGTAGTGGTTTTCATTATTTTACATGATTAATAATATATTTCATTCAAATTATACACCTATTGATATGGAATTGAGTTGTGTTGATAAATAATTGATTTTATAACATTAAAATATAATAAAGATTCTAGATGATTAATATATGACTTATCAAATCAATAAAATAAAATTAACAACATTATTTTAAAGGGGAAATATATATTTCATTGTGAATAAATTTTATGAATATATTAAATCACATTTTGGTTATTTTCATGTCATAATAAACATTTATTATTAAAAAAGTATTTTATTTCACTCAAAAATTAAACTATCCCTTAAAATTATTAATAATTGTATATTATAGAATGTTGAAAAATTATTTGTACAATAATTATAATTTTACCAAAATAATTATTTTTATGGTAAATAAATCCTTGAAAACAAAAATTCACATTTTTAAAAAAATAATGTTTTCGGGACAAAAACATTTCTATGAACCTTATAAAATATTATTTTCAGTTCAAATATTATAATATAATTTATCTTTAATAAATAATATTTAATAATAAGATTTTATTAATATTATGGTTAGCTCACAAATTCATGGATTGATTAAAAAGAATATTTATTTTTCAATGTATATATTTCCTATAAATAAAACATGTGTTTCAACACATTGTAACAAAATTTTATCAAATATTTTATTGAATAATTTAATAAGAATAATTAAATGATTAATATTATCATTATTTTATAAAAAATTAAAATTTAATAATATATACTATTATGGTATAGAAAACTATCCCTTTATAACACTAGTGAATGCGTTAAATGTATGGTGTACAATGCTGATATTTTCTTGGGGTGGTATGCCATACATGGTTTTGGCCTAATCTCGATGTGCTTAAACTCCAACCGAAAACTATTTCATTCCTACATTAGATATTGAATCTCATGATGTTCTTGTTCAGGGGAAAATTCTAGTGATGATGTCAACCTCAGAATCTTTGATAAATGGGCTTCAATGGGTATGATCCTAATTGTCAAGGAAATCACTTCATTTGTATGTTTCAATAATACTTTATCATAAACCTTTATATAATATTCACATGATCACAATTAAATGTCTATATTATCATCATATAATATTAATAAATTTATTATAAATTATATTGACCATATAATTATTCTTAATGACCAAGGGAGTGATTTTTTCCATAATTTAATTTCTTAATAATTATTTAATCATTTCAAAAAGAGAATTTCATTTATAAAAATTCATTTCTATACTCTAAAATATCCAATAGTACAAGATTATTTTAATAACATTCCAGAATAGCTTGAATTTTTTAAAACAAACATTCTTTTTATATAACAACTCAGTTTCTGACACAAAATACATTGAGCAAGAAATAAAATATTTGATTGAAACTAAATATACATGTTGAATGGAAAATCTCCCTTTCTAATTTTGGTTTTATGGATTATTACTTCCAAAATAATCCACTAATTAATAGAACTATATTGATATATCAAAAATTTAATTAACCTTATATATTCCTTTTTATATCAGTTGAGATCTCTACCTTTGTGAATTTATGAGTATCATCTGATTCATAAGGTAAAAATAAACTTATGTTCTTTAATATACATTTGATTAAATTTTCATATTCCAAATTTATTTCATTAATGTATGTTTAATTGATAATTATTATTATCTCAGTGGACCATATAAATAAGTAAATTGATTTTAAGTTCCCCAAACTCAACATTATTTTCATGCTAGTTAATCATACTATTATTCAGTATGAACATAAATTCATATGAATAAATCATACAATGACTGAAAATAAAATGACGAAGATATTCATCCATAAAATGTTATCAATACATTGAAATTATTACAATCATTGGATAACCATATAATGTTGAGTAGATGTATCTATGGAAGATAGGATCCATAAGATGTTCTATATGAATCTTTAAATGAATGGAAATAACATTTTTTCGTCCTTTGTAAAAAATATATAGACATAACTCAAATAGATATAGATTTATTTTCATATATTATTATCCAATTAATTACAATTCAAACACATTAAATTACTAGGTAATAGATTTTTTCCTATAATAAAATATGTATACACCAATTACTACTGTACTCAGTTCTAAATGGATCAATTACACAAACTGTCAGATATATTCTATATATTTCAATAATCCATTTTCAATATTCACTTTATAAAATGTCAGTTGAATATAATAAAATTTTTATAGATAGTACGAATTGTAATTCAACATTATTTTTCATTAATGTGATTTAAATTACATCAATCATTGTGAACAAAAATTTATTGACAAAAAACAAAACATCATCTAAATTTGGGTTCATAAATCTCCATTTAGATCAGTTTTCAAAACCACACGTATGAGACATCCATATATTATACCAATTATAGAAAATAAAAGCAGTTATAATAATTATGGGATTGAAAAATATATCTAAAGAAATGATAAAAAATCAATCTACTCTATGTATATATGGGCTATCTCAACATTTAATACATTAGATATTAATTCCAAAAAAGGATTTCCTAAAATACATTATACCAGAAATCCATTGAAAATAATGTAAAGGGGAAATAATTATATGATACATTTAAAATATTCCCTAATCTCACCCAATTAACTCATTAATATAGTTAAACAAATCATCCCATAAATATTAAATATTTTTAATTTTAAATCCTAATCATGCTGAAATAGGGGAGGGAAATATGAAATACCATACATTAGTCATGAGATGTGGAATAAAGTCCCTTATGTGGCCTTTGATTCCAAAAAGACACAGATGAGAGTGACGTAGTAAGGATATTACCAATTTGGTCTTTTTATGGAACAAATTCTTGTTTTATGATTCCATTAGCCACATTAACATTCAGGAAATGAGATTTTAAATCAATGTGTTCAGAAATATAATTATGATCTATACAATTCTATAGATTGGTGTACATTGATTATAAAATCTAATCATCAGATGATAAAATACTTCAACATTAAAATACACATGATAGGCCTTCATATATATCATCTATAATATTGACAATATTAGTCCCTAATGATGAATATTTATTTTTATTACTATAAATTATGATTTCTTATTTGAATTTAAAAAACACTCATTTAAAAAATAAAATAATACAGCACATGATATGGATTTAATACCTTAAATATCACATAATATGTAATTATATGTAAAGTTCCTTTAATATATCTCAATTATCATCTCAGTTGCCAACCGATAATTTCGTGTATTTGAGATGTATTTTGAAATTATATTTTTATCAAAAATATTTTATTCTTTTGGATTATAATGTTACCTAGGAATAGAAATTACACTAACAAGTTCACTTTTGAACTACTTGTCATCAAATATTTTTCCTTCAAATTCCATTCTATATTCCGTGCCCTCTTAAAATGGTTTGTATATTCAACAAGATTATTTTATACCAAAAATATTATATAAATAGTTGGAATATTTTTCATATTTGGGAAATTTGATTATACTAAATAGGTAACATACAGTATCATGAAAAAATTAATTTCTCTATGAATTGACAATTCAAATAATTCATTTCTATTCTTTGATAATTCATAACATAACCATTACTCAATTTAAAATTTAATAAAAACAACAAGATTTAAAATAATAAAAATTGATTATCATCTAGCCTTATTTTTAATTAAATTTCAAGACAGGAGCCCTTTATTGATATTTATATTTCATAGGTATTTATCAATCTTAATCTTTCATGATCTTGGATCATACTTCAAACTATTAATTCCCATTTTCAATTTACCTACATTACTAAAATATGATTGAAGATTAAAAACCTCAAAATATTTTGTATATAACTATTAATTTAGTTATAAATTAAAAAAGTCTAATTTTACATCCATTTATAAAATAGTAAATTTTATTTTTCATCAAATTTCTAAAAAACAAGATGGATTCATGTCTTAAAAAATGACCAAATGCTTATTCAAAACTGATTATTTAGTAATTCGAGTTTCTTTTTTTGAGAGAAATATTTGATGAAATTTTACTATAATCAGTGTTCTTGTTTTAGCTCTACTGTCCTTAATTATAATAATGTTTTATAAATTACAAGCATCCTCCACACATAATTAGTTTTTATGATTCTTATTCTCAACACCGTAACTGCAACATTATATACCTTCATCTAGAGTTTGAATCTACAAACCATTTGAAATGTCATTATTTTTTTTTGAACTAACAACACCGTCTTCATTTTCAATAATTATTATATTAATAATTATATGTTCAGTTTTAAATATTATTAAATCAACAACATAAAAAAACTATAAATTTAATTTTATCACCTATATGAGCTCTTATATGGTGTATAAGCAAGGTATATTATATATCTTTTATTTCATCAAGTTCTCATCAACCATTATTTTTATTCAAAATTGATCATGGGATTACAAAATACCTAAAGTGATTAAATGTTTTATTTTTCTTCCAATTAATCTGTTTACAATTCATTGGAAAATTTCAATACACTATATGAGAACATATGATAACATATCGTCCTTTTTTTCTTATATTATATTTGATAATTAATTTCTAGTAATCAAGCTTTTAATGTATCAAGGTAAATTATAAAACTCTATAGAACAATGGATTCATGATAGATGGAATTCAATTGATTTTTGAGTTAAGTATTATCACTAATAAATGTCATGAAATTATGTAGAGTATTTTTTTCCATTATAATATCGAATGTATACATCCATTTTCATTGTTATTTTTCAGAAAAAAAATTAGAAATAAATTAGTGGTGTTTATTTCAAAATAATATATAATTATTAACACAAATTTATTTATTAAGAGTATAATTACATATTCATAATGAGAATTATAAACTCTTAAACTCATTTTTAATTAATACAACTACTTTCATTAGGAAATATTCCAAAATTGGTATGATATTTTAGTATTTAAAAAAGTTTTTTTAAAAAATAAACGATCATGTGAGGTTTTTTGTTATAAATATATTTATTATAATAGATTTTTCTTATTTTCCAATTGATCCATGACAGCGGGATTCTTTGAATAGGATGATCGAGGGTAATCTAGTCTTATGTGATTGAGGGATTATAGGGATGAAATGATAAATATTTTTTAATTATATATTCTTGGTGGTGATGGGAAATCAATATATATACACCCTATAATAGATTAATAATAGATTCTTCAATGTATAGTAATACAAGAGACCATACGATTAGTTCCAAGATCAACCTTACCCATATGAAAAAATTAATTTTTGGTATAATATCATATTGGTTTTATTTATTGGAATAAAAAATTTTCAATTTTTTTTATAATTAACTGTATTTTTAAAATAATTTTTTTCTTATAATTTATAGAGATTGTCAAAAAATAAATGTGGCTATATGTTATAGTTTAGTCATGTAATATTATGTTTGTAATGTTTTATTTTCCATAATATTTTAATTTATATTATATTAAATTTGAATTTGGTCATATGGTCATGTTATTTTATTAACATAGACATTGAAGTGTATTTATATTACTTTCTGGATTTTAGAATATAATTTACCCCCATGTATATTTATGGAGCCTTATATTTCCTGATAAACAATTGGAATTATAGTATATCTTTTTTTAAAACAATGAAAGATCATCGTTTTGATTTTTTATTTATTTTTAGTATAATACTGTTTGGACACCACCTAAGTGGTAGAGTAGATATTTTTCATGATTTTATTAATACCTATTTGATTTTACAAGAATTTTAATCCTCACCAGCTCCTAATTTTTTTATTGATATTATTTTCAGAATTAGTTTTCTCAATAGAATATGTTTTATGAATACAGGCTTGAATAATTACATGGGGATAACTAATAATTACAAAAAAAATATTTATTGATATATCAACATTTACTATATATATGAGAATCTTGAGTTTGATACTAAAACCAAGTGAGAAATAATTTTTTATGGTCGATGATGGTGAAAATATATATACATATATATTTAATTTTAAAATAGAAAATATATTTTTGGTGAATATGGAGATTACACAATTCATAATATATAATATTATTAAAAAAATAAGTGAAATTATTCATGAATATTATCATGTGTTTTACATTCTCCTAAAGAAAATCTATCTTACAGAATCATAATTCATTTGGAAAAAAGTGTATATTTTATGGTCCCTTAGTGAGAAGGAATTTGTGGATGATTATCTATTTCAAAATTTTATTTATATTCTATAAAATTGGTGAATTCCTAAGAGTTTTGTTATTAAAAATAAATAAATTAACCATTATAAGTTGTGAGTATTTTATTCTATCTCTTATGCATTAAAATACTATATTTAAGAGTGATTCCTAGAATGAGTTGAGAAATAATGGATTTTATTTGACATTGAGTTATGTTTTTATAACATTGGATGATATTAATACTGGAAAACATGATTTGATGTTTTACAAGATTAAAAGTTACCATCATTATTAATATAATGATATATATGATAATAAGAATTTATTTTATCCATATTTTATGAAAATTTATTATTTAACCCTTAATAGTATCTTCAAGCATGATTATGAAAACAAATTATGGGGAGGAAAAGAAGAAGGATTTTTAATCTATTTTGTGTTATAAATGAAATTATTTTTCTGATAAATAACAATATTAACCAGTATTTTTGGAGAAAGAAATAAAAAAACTTGATCACCTATGATTAAAGTAATGAATATTTCAAAAAATTGGAATTCTTAGTGACCATGTGGTAGATATACAACTTATGATAATTCATTAAATAAAATTTTTTGAAGTCCTAAAATTATATAGTGCTATGAAAATATTCATAAGGATGAAAAATGTTTCATTTCGAATGTAATAACATAATATTTTTAATATATATGATTAATTCAAAAATTTAATATACTTAAAATAATTATTAATAAATATAAATAGATGATGAAAAATGTGATTCATCAAATCTTGAAGAATATTTTCCTAAATATTTATAAATATTGACAACCTTAAATCTTAAAAAAGAAGAAAATATTTTTTTAAATCACTATGGATATAATAAAACTGGCCTTAGTAATTAATATAGTATAATTTAAAAAACAAATTATGGTTTTTCGAATCCTTCATTACAATTAGATTTTAAATAACTATTTAGGTCAAATTTTTATTAATTGAAAATAGTTGTTCATTTTAATTATGATGTTTGAGGATAAAATGGTTTTTTAAAACATAATTCTGGTTTGGAGAATATTATTAAGTTTTAATCTTTGTTAATACCATTCAAAAAATCAAATGGAATAGATTATGCATTCGGAAAATTAAATTAGTAATCATATTTTATTCTTCATAAAATGGAATGATTTTGGAACATAATGTGAAGGGGATTGTCACCTTAAAATTGTTAGTCATTAAATGCAGATAAATAAATAGTTTTTATAGATATTTTATGTTTTATGAGATTCATATTTTTCTAATTAAAATAGTCATATAGTTTGGTATTCATAAGTTATTATTTTATAATGTGACCTGGCCCAAGAATGGTTTTGTACTAAAAACATTGTTTTATTAATTTAATAGTAAACTGCTGAGTACCAACAGTCATAGAAAATAATAAATGTAAATTGTTAATTCTCATCCAATCATAGATGAAAAGTACATATTCCAAAAAATTAAAATTGTGAAAGAAAGATGAGGTATCATTTGTGATAATGAACATAATGAAATAATTTGAATTATTAATGTTTCATTTGTTATATAATTTTAAAATTAATATTTTATATGTTTTCAAAAATAATGAAAACCTTATACGAAATATAAAATTGTGGTTTTTGGGATATCTTCTGAACATCGAGAATGATAGTTTTTCTAAGATGTTTAAATGGGACATTTTTTCTAACAATTGATATGCATGATAATGACAACACATTAGATGTAGAAGAACCTAAAAATAAAAAATTTCTTCTTTTCACTATATCTGGAGACATATCATAGCATGGTAACTGATGATTAAGTCATTATGACACTCTAACATTTGAAAAGAAATTCATATGAAAGGTCATGTTAGGGATATAAAAAACTTATTTTTTTCTATACCAGTTTTTTCGACCATTATGAATTTAGTATTAAACATAATCACGGTTATAATCATATGAGGGGAGTCTTGACATCTAAACCACAATAGTTAGTCGAAAATTATTTATTTGGTCTTATACAAATTCTGACGAATATGGACAATAACTACATTTCCTACCCATTTGAGGATTATACTAGGATTACAGTCAACTATTTCCAAAATATAAAATATATACTTTTTTTAAAATTTTCGATATTTTAATAAATATGATAAAAATATTAATTGATTATTTACTAGAATATATTATAGTGGACAATTAGTAAATTTATATTTTCAATTTTTTAGTAGTAGAGTTATTATTCATATTTTTTTGAACTAAGAAAAAATCAATACAATGTTACAATTTATAAAAAAAATGAAATGTCAATGAAATTAATTAAACGTTTCTAATGGAATATTATATTTTATAGGCATTTTGGTTTAAAGTAATGTGTTATAATTCATATACTAGGAGGTTTTTTATTTTAACATATCTTAATTAAAATTGTAACATGTTCTAGACCATTTGAAACAAAATATATCAAAATTATGACTTTTTTGGATCAAAATTATACAATATAAATACAAACGATCAACATAATTTTTTTGATATAGTTTGATTTTTTATCCTAAAACTAGAAATGCATTTATAGTTTATTTATATTGAATTTATTTTGAATAAATTATTCTTGAAATATTTATTGAATCAAAATATTTTTGTAAAAAAATAATATTAAAATCATTTTAATGATGGTTTCAAAATGACTTATGGTCACTTATAATAATATAATCCAAAAATATGTTATTTTATTCTCTACAAGTTTATTTCAATGAATTTTAAATATCCAAAAACTTCTTCACTCAATGATGTACAAACAAAAAATGTGGATCATCCTATGATTATACATAGAATCCATTAAATTTTATGGTTTCATCCAACTAATAATGTCACTGGATATGAAAACTAATTAATTAAATCAAGATAGTAATCAATAAATTATTGTGAGTCTCATGAATTACAATAACTATTTAAACCAAAAACATCATATAGTTTCTTTGTTGTTGAAATATATATAGGATACATACAATAAGATCTTAATAAATTTGAACAGAATCATATTTGGATGCTACATAAGAAATCTAAAAATCGTTATATAATAGGTGTAAGATTTTTTATAGATATAAATGTGATTAATGTAGTTCCATTAAAAGTAAAAAAAAACTGGGGTTCTATGGGTTATTTTCAATATTAAGGTGAAGACTACGGAGAGACATTTTCTCTAGTGTATGTACTCTTGTCTATTCGAATCCAACAATCCTTCATTAAACATATGAATTTCACTTTAATTGAATGGGGTGTTAGATGTTATTTTCATAAAATATATCTTCAGTATGAATTTTATGAGGAATAACCTCTAGATTTTAAGATCTAAAGCTATGAAAATATGTATAAAAACATTCTAAATAACACTACAACCATAAATAATCCCAAAATAGATTTCGTGACATAATTAAATGACTTTTTATTCAGAATAATATTCACAATGTAATGTATGATCATACTCAGTTTGTTGAGAATGTTTTTAAATACATAGTATTTGTGTAAATAAATTTAGATGAATTAATTTTGGATTAAAATAAAAACATCTTTCATATTTTTTCAGATCATATAGAAAATGAATTAGAAATCATCATTATTTGTGAGAATATTTTTTTCCTTAGTTTTGAAATTTATAAAAAATTACCTCGAATCATTTATACTCAACATAAACAAAATATGAATTTATTAAAAAGTTTTTCAAAAAATAAATATGCTATAAATACATTGGTTGAAATACCTATTAAAATATACCTTGACAGATCTTGGAAAATTTTTATGAAAAACATTATAGGGTTATAATAAATTGTTTACCTTACCAAAAAGAAATGAAACTATATATTCTTTATTATAAGTGATTCCATGTGACATTTAATAAAATTACAAATGAATCACATATAAAATTTTTTAATTTTCTTATCAATTAAATTTTATATACATCAATACATTCCCTACATTATTCTTCCATAGATGATGATATACTATATATTTACTCATTCACTGATAATAGAGGATTTAGTTTTGATAGGAAAAGTACAACTAAATTCTGATCATATTTATTGAAGCATTAGTGTCTTAGAAAAACAAGTAGAAACACACATATTCACTCTCCAATACTAATGCTTTAAATATATAATGTTCATGTTTTTTCACTAATGTGTTGTGGATGAAACACAGACTCATGGAAATTTTCATCAGTCTAACTCAAAATTTTATTCAATGTGATAACACATGCACTCATTATTTTCTCTAAAACCCAGAACATAACCCATGCGAATAAATTAATAGATTTAATATAGAATCTACTAAAGGATATCATCACAAAAAGAGATAATTTTACTGATATTACTATAATTGGTAAACACTATACCAAATATTTTACTAAATTATTAAAATATGATATAGTTGATTTTTATTAATGAAAAGTGGGGAATGATCAACATTAAATGAATTTCAATTATCTTCTTCATTTTTATATCTCCTGACATTGATAAACATCTTATGAATAGAATTACTATTTTATTTGAAAATGTATTTACTTTTAAATAGTTTTTATTTATTTATAGAGGTTTATTCAAAATTGATTTCTTATTTCACAATAAATACAACTAATAAATGATTAAATTGTAACTAAATAAAATGTATAATTTTTTTAAACAATTATTTCCTTATATTATTAATTATTTTAATATTTAATTATATTAAATATGAGAATTAATTTTTGGAGATTATCATAAAATCATCTTCAAATTTAAAAGTTCATCGGTAGTTATTAAAAGATAACATCTGGTTTGTTTTACTTTGTGAATATTATAAACCCTTCATTATAATCATGAGAAATACATTCATTATTACTATAATTTTTTTTCAATATTTAACAGGAAATATGTATATTAATGTTTCATAAATGGATATACCTAGTGTGAGTTGTTTTAAAAAAATTCACCACTTTAAAATCTAATAGTCTAGATCATATTTTGTATCATTTTCCATGTTCACTTATTTTTATATTTTTTGAGTGGAACAGAGGAAAATTTCATGTAAATGTTTATATTTTGGGAAAGAATTTATAAAGAAAAAATATATAATATTAATATCGGTTTTTATTCATTCACAAAGGATTATATTTTCATAATGAATAATTATTTTTCTTTTAGTATATGAAATGGGAAAGAATTTTCTAAGATAACTTATTTATGAATAATGAGTAGGTTTTGAATGTTTCAGGTAGATGAGATAAAATTTATTCATGTTGAACAGAAATTGGTATTTAACAAAGAATTATTCTAACATTCAATGTCATGGGTGCATCGTTATTTTCAACAAGTGGAGTTATTATTGAGTCAATAACTCCATCGATTCATTTTGTAAACTGTATTTTATAATATAATCCATACTAAATCTGATGTTTTGTTTTTTTCTATATAGGCTAAATATCTAGGAAAACTAAATTAAAATATTTATCATAAATCACTAAATTGTATATAAGAGGTTTCATAGGACATATTAATTTTACCAAAATTTATTGAACTATAAATCCATAGATAAATGTCATCATAATATGTAGAATGTTATTGAGTTTATCAGATTATAGATTTGTTTATTGCAATGATATTTCATTTATTCCCAGAGTGTGGAAATCTAATTTTCGATTCAATTATAATAAAATTTATAAATAATATTGCAGATTCATGGACATAGTGTAAATGTATAGATATGTAAGGAATATTCTAAAAGCATATAATTATTTTGAATGGACATATCTTCTTGAATCTATGAGTTAATATAATCAATTTAATATTTTTTCTTAATGAATTTTTTTCATATAGTTATTGGTGTTTATGGTTTTTCCATTTAAATTCATTTATATTATTTCCTTTTTATTCATTCATGAACAGATATAACATGATCAAAATATTATATATATATTAATATTTATTGTTATTAAACGATATGTGATCAGCGTATTCTATCATTATAAAGCTATAATGTATTTTTATCATCTTTATTAAGGGTAATAATGTATAACATGACATATACACTATTATAGAGGGGTTTTTTTGTGTCATTCAGGTGATGGAATGATATGAATCCTTCCATCGAGATCTATGGTCCTCATTACACAATAGATAAAATTATATTAGGTTTATAATTCCCTTTTTAAGTTTAGGGATTGTAATAAGTACATTATGTATTATATTTATTTATGTTGTCTTTATATAGATATCCAATATTGAAATGATTTAATAAAAAAATTACATTTTGATTATTGATTTATTATGGTACACCAAACTTATGTTAGTTATAATTTATATTGAATTTATCATTAAACATTGATAAATGGAGAATAGATCCATAGATAAAATATATGATCAAGTTAAACCTTTTGGTGGATGGAAACAAGTTAATTTTAGGCTAAAATTAACAAAATATTGTTTTGTATCTCCCTTATATTTTTGGAATGAAATTAATTTATTTCTATAAAAATCTTATAAAGGGAAATATCTGAGTATTTACTAATGGGAAAATAATTTGGAATAAATCCATTAGTTTTAAAGGAATAAAAAATGTAAGACCTTGATGTTTCGTGATCTACTAGTGTAGTTCAAGTCATAGCTATAAGAATATTTCTCATCATTTCTACCATTAGATTCTATTGATTAGTACATGTGGCACTAAACTCATTCACATTTCCAGGATTGTCATAGACTTTATTTGAAAAGTATTTTGGTATACAAAAATGATTATCTAATCACAATATTATCGAAGAAATACTTGTTTTTTTGGAAGTCTTGTAAAATTTTTATGTCTGTAATTAGACTCTAAGTTCATTGATATAAACATGATTATTTTAATTCATATAATTTTATATATTAAATTTCAAAACATTATTTATATAATTATTAGAATCTTGAAACTTTTCCAAAATATTAACTTATGTCTTCTCAAGAGGTATTGATATTTTTTATATAACCTACCTTATGAGTCTTGATTTGTTTCTATATTAATGGTTTTCTATACAGTGCTAGAATTTTCCTTTTAGATAGAGATATTTATCGAAGCCACTAATATGAAAAAATTCCTCATGTTCTTTTGATCAATGATAGATAAGTCTGTAATTCCATTAAATATTGTATTATTATTGGCTAACATAATTGTTTCTCTTGGATTCCCCAATATGAATCAAATTAACTATTATTATTAACCAAAAAATTAGGAAAACACCATATTTTATATTAATAATAGTAATATTTTTTTTACCATGAAAACATCATTTTAAACATCACATAGTTGTGATATAGTCAGTATATTATTGTTTAGTATGTAAAAAAATATTTTCTAGATTGATATCATTTTCCCAATATGGGTTATTCCAACACAATGGATATTTTGAGAGTTATGATTTAAAAATTTATAGACTCATTAATTACTACTCATAAAATATTATTTTTTTCAAATATTATATCACATGAGATAAATATACACTATCTTTTATTCATGTCTTTTTAGATTTTCAATATTTAAATGGTATATAAAATACTTCTTACCATTTAAAGATCTTAAATTGATGTTGATTATTTCCAAATGGAAAAAATCATGTAAACTTTGTTGGAATAAATGATATACTACCATATTGATTTTTTAGAAATTTATTTATCCTAATATATACATCCCTCAATCTTCAAATTTTTTTTATCACATCATCTTTTTTATCAAACTATAAATTCTCTTATTGAGTTCAAATAATTAATTATTATAACACATTTGATTATAAATATATTCTAATTCTATGTAAAGACATATTGTACAAAAAAATAGACCATATCGAAAAACAAACAATAACACCTAATGTATCAATGGTAACTCCTTCTATTATTGAAATGTTATTGATGAGTTTTTTGTTACCTAAAAACATTTAAGTCATTCATTTTTTTGCATCAATTGGTTTATTTGTTGGATTATTTATTGGATCCCTAAAATTTAAATATAACAATTTTAAAGACATTTCTAGTTCTATTTTTATCATCTATTTAATTTTTATACTGTTTTTTATTCACAAAAATATAGAATATTATTCCATATTTTCATTTTAGATTCATCACATCCATGTGATTGTTTGGTATTTATGTTTTTTTATTTTGAACTATAACAATATTTTATTCAACACATCCAAATTCCTGAAGAGCAGCAATAAGTGAATATTATTTTTAAATTCACCTTTCAATTTAATAGTTATAATCTACTCACACTTGAATTTCTCTTTTATTTTTTTATATTAATCTCTACCTCAGTCTGTCAACATCCTTATACCCAATAATTATTATAGAAGTATTATAATCAGTGATCCTTTATTTATTACTAATATATTAATTTCTTATTTAAAAGTATTTGATAATATTTTAGAGTGTATTTTATTGTTTTCGTTGATTTTTTTAACATCATTCCAAGTAAGTTTTTTATTCTCTCAGTCTTCCAATTTCTCTGAAAACACATTTTAATTACCACTCTCATATGATATTATTTTGTGGTTTCTCCTTATAAACCATACTAACTTTCGATTGGTGATTCATCACTTGATGCCACAACTAATTATTCCTCTCCATCAATAAATATACTTTGAGAATCATCTCTATGATTTTCCCCATAATCACCACATTCATCACACTCAAACACACAACATATTTTGGTGATAGAAACATCCAATTAAAATATTTTTGTGACATTATCCTCTTTAACATTGACTCATAAGTATTTAATGAGTCTAATATTAAGCTATTTAATAGTAAAATATTGTAATTCATTTTTATTCAATTTTATTTAGATAATTTCACAATAAATTGATAACATTTACACTGTTAAATAAATTAAAATAATTATTTTTTATATTCATACCTCCCCCATGGGTACAGACACATGATTATGGAATTTTTTTTGAAAACTCTCTTAAGAATCCATCTTCATCATAGTTTCTCCACGCTATAATTTTCAAGTCATTGGTGATTTTAATGAAATTTTAATCACCATTTATAATATTTAATTTTGTGATATTCACGTTCTCATATAATTATTGGTGAGGAAGATATGGAGTTAATTAATTGTGAATTCATCTAGATCTCTATCATTATGTGACCAGATTTTAGAGTTAATTATTTCTACTATGATTATCATCACATTCATTCACATAAAAAATATTCAAGATTTTTCAAAACATATTAATATTTCTACAAAAAAGATTAACATTTCTAAATAGTTTATCAAATTTTAATACTTATTTCATCTAAATGTGCGCATTATATCTTATATAGTTTTTTAGTTTTTAATAATTATAATTTTTCCCTTTTTATATTAAAAAAATAATCTTCAAAATATAATTATAAGTTATCTTTCTCAATAATTTTGTAATATATTTCTCAAATAAATAATGCAATAGATAATTTTATTATTTTTGATCTCATATTATAATTTTTACCTCTTAAAGTACACTAATATGTTTTTTTTTCAATTCAAGTATGTATTTTTACATCATTGAAATCATAAACCCCAATAGGTATTTGGTAGGGAACCATTCTCTCATTCCAATCATAAAAAAAATTCTATATGAAATTTGACTTAATTTTTTATTAAATAAGATATGATGATTCAAACCATATTCATGGGAGAAACACAGTAGTGTAAATGTTATCTAATGTTTATTGTTAGGATCACACAAGTTGTTATTTCTTCCGCATTATTTCAATGATATTATCAAATCGCCATATATATTCTTTTATTATCATTAATATTTTTATCATAGTTATTTTCCTGAAACAATTATAGTTTATTGTAACAACTAGTTACAACTTTTTTATCTATAGATCGGAAGAAATCCTTTTTGAAAAACCATCACCAATTAATGTTTATATATTCAAACATGACAGAAATAATTTTTAACTTCATATACATTTTTATAAATTTTAATGATCATAATATGGATTTTTTTCTTTGATATATATATATTCATAATCACAATTTATTTTAACCTTCACTTGCCAATTTCAAAATGGTATCATTATTCTTCATTAAACACATTTATATTATTAACGAATAATTTAAAACAATTATCCATATTTTGAATATTTAAATAATTCACTACTATCAAGAACATTATTTTTCACACCCATATTTTTATTTCCATCAAATCTTTTTCCTCATGATTTTTCTATTATGTTCTTGGAGTTCCAGATTTAAATTTTTAGGTATGGATGTTTTTATAGTATTGTGACTTATTCATGGTTTCTATGAAAGGTGTGGTGATTAAATAGAATGGTTTCGATATTTTATACCCATTGTTCCACTTCACAATGGATTGGGTTTTGTCAGATGGTTTCTCTGATTGAGTTAGAAGAGTTTGCGGTAAAAGAGGTGATGTTTGGGGGACTTTTTCAAGGTCATGTAGTTAAGGTACATGGTTAGTTTAATCATACATTGAAGGTGTTCTTAGGACACATAGTTATGGAGCGTGGTTAAACATTCCATTTACCCTATGATTGTTTCCCACGCAACTCTAGAAAATGGGTAATTGAATGGTTTGAATGTAGTTTGTTAAACAATGTGAGATAGAAATGCCACCCACATAGAAATTCATATTCTAGGTTCCTCACATTTGTTTAAGTGGAGTTTCTTTCCCTAGACTCCCCCATTGAAACCCTATGACCATAATGACACACCTACAGGTGTTTGTCCCATAAAACCCCTCTAAATGAGATTTGATGTGGTATCATATTGATTCATCACCTAGATTAAATTGTTACAGTCTGTCTCTCTTTCTCAATAATTTTTCTTCATTTTTAACTATTTTATTGAACCCTAGTTTCCATGATTGTTCAAATTGGGAAATTATGGGGGGGGGGGGGAAACTGGGTTTTTTCAATCATAGGGTTATTTATGGATGATCATTCTATTCATAACAATTATGGTTTCATTTTGGGTTTGTGATATTCTAGGTCATGAGATTTAGTGTAGGATTACCTTTAAGTTGTCCATCTTATTTATAAATTGTTTGTTTAATTATTTTTAAATCTTCCTTGGACATTATATATCGATGAATGGTTTTTAGAATAATTTTATTATATGAAACTCGGCAGTGGGGGGGGGGGGTCAAAATTGTTTTCAATTATTTGGAGTTTATATTTTGGATTTTTCACACCATGTTTTTTCTAAATATCTCAGTTGAATTTTTCATGTGGTTTATGTTTGATAAGAATGAAATGAATTTATAAATTGGGTTTTGGAATCTAGAATGGTTATTTGAATTTCTCAAAAGGAATTAAAAATGGTTTTTGAATTTAAAGAGCTGTGAGTCTTGATCATTGAAAAATATTAAAATAGGATGAAAATGTGTTGGATTCTTCTTATAAAATTGTAGTTCCTCAAATGGAGTTTACGACCCACTTGGATCTTCTATGAAACCTGTAGTAAGAACCTATTTTTCCCTCAGGTATGTTTCCTTAAATTTTGTTCTAACTCTTTTTAGGGACTTCTTACAGATTCATAATGACACATCGAAGGTCCCATAGGAGTATATGGCTTGTTTGATGATTATAAACCCACATTTAGGATGAAATTTCCATGTCACGCTATTAGTGTAAACTATGAAGGGAAGGCCCATGGGTAGACCTAACAATGTGGAATGTTTTTATTTTTAGGAATTTATATTCATCATGGTTGGTGCACATTTTTTCTAACCGTGATGTGTAACTGGGTGTTATTCCCCTTCCTCCTGGTGCATGCACATGTGTGGTGCATGGTTTTTCAAATCCTGAAAATGTTATTTTTTGGTAATTGTAACTTTTTTCCTTTAATGGTCTAATTAACACAATCTATCTTCCCTAATCTAAATTATAGTGGGGGAAAATTATTTTTTCATTTGGAGCTCTTTGAATGGCAATGCTATGTATTGAGTGATCTCCTTCATTTGGGGTTTGATCGAACTACTGTTTATTACATTGGATGTGCATATGTAATTACTTGACCCCATTTCTTATGTTCATTGTTTTTCATGATCTTGATGATTTTTTGAACAGATTTATTATATGTTTTTTCTAGGTCATATATAATCATGGAAAATGTAGACACTAAAACAAGATGAATATAATCATATGATTATGAGGTAGTTGGCATATAACTCATTCCTAAAATTTCATTGTTCAGTAAATTATTATGTCGTTAATTTTATTTATTTGGAAATAATTTTCTGAATTTATATTCATTTATTATTTTTGAAAGAAATTTAATTTAAGACTCATTCCATAAATGCGATTTATTATTGGTTGTTGCATCCAGGATATTGAACAACCCATATTTGGTGTTATTCCATATTTGGGGTTTTGGTGTTTTGACATGTGGTGACACTCTTTAGGTGTGCATTGAGATAAAATATCATATTATTAAGTATTCCATTACTAAATGAAAACTAATTTATGAATTTATCATTAGATAGTACAATGATCCCTTCCCACAATGACTACCTAAGGTAATTGCTTCTATTATTGAATTATTTTTGAATGTTATTTGCATGTATGTTGTTTAAATATGGAATGAACAAATTAATAAAAACCAATGATTTTTTATGTCGTATCACCCATTTCCTTTCACTATGGATGGTAGTTGATTGAACTAGGTAAATGAATATAGAAATGATGGTATTATAAAATGGTCTTATTCACCTTTTTCCCGGTAATACTAATGAAAGGAAATTATTTGACCCTTATGACTTATAAAATGATATGAATAATAAAATGGATTAATTAAATACATGATTAATGATTCATGCGGTAAAATCCATGTCACTTTTATGAAATAAAGAGAATGAACATTTCACATATAAAATTTATTAACATGTGAATATTCTAATTGAATAACAGAATATAATTTAAGGTTACCAATTAAATATATACTATGAATTAATTATTCGAAGGTTTCACCATGATTTATACTTTGGATTCCTAATGGAATTCAATAATCACTCTAGGAATCCATTATGATTCAATGACTCTATTCACTGGACTCAGTTTAATCATACAATAGTGGAATTATTTATACATTTCTCCATGTATTACACTCTAACCCTTTAGATGGGGTGAAGTTACTATTGAATTGGCCACCATTGATGTCTAGGTTTCTTAGGATATTTCTGCGGAACCCTTTTATATTAAATTCATCACAACATCCATGGTTTATACCTCATAAACCATTTACTAATATTTACATTACATTATTCCCAATTACATCCTAGAAACTTACTATTTCTATCACAAGGTGATGTAAGTGATGGATAAGCCATGCCTGACTTAAATATATAAAATGAAACCTAATTAATTAATGAACTGGTAAAATATTCAAACACTAGACAAGGGATGAAGTTGGTACTTGTATATTAATGAAAATGTACTTGTTTTCTTTTATATATTCATGAATGAAAACTTTTCAGTTTATATAACACAAATATGATATTAAAGACACCTTTAGTGGTGGGAAACTGTGATTTTTCTCACACCATATTTGAGAAACCTATTGGTAACTGGGAATACATTGTGTATGAATGTGTTAAAATAGGAAATGATAATGATTCAAACCCTTGATTGCTTGTTTTTTTATGATGGAGCTAGTAGATGTTTACCAAGAATGAGATGGGGATACTTATGGTAGTTTTTGGATCTCTATTTATACAATTGTATAGTTTGTATTATCAGATTCTGGTATCCATGTTTTTCCAGCATTACTAGTTCCATTACATATCCTCTTATATAATGTTAAACCATCATTCATTCTAGTTATTTCAGTTATTATAGATATTTTCTCATTATGTTTTCCAAAATGATTGTTTATATATCTTCCTCTATCTATTCATCTCCTATGTTATTATAAATTTAATTTATTATGACACACTCTGTTAACGAAGATATTGCTTCGGCATAGAGAAACCCCATTCCCTCACTACTATTCAGCAACCACTTTCTTCTCGGAGATATACTTAAGGCCATGTGGACAACTAGGGTTGGAGAAACTCCAACATGGAATGTTCATCTGATATGTAAAATTGGTTAGGGGTAAAATCTCCCTATGGATAATTCACCTTACTGGCTTATGCATCATATTTCAATCAGTACATCATTATAGAAACTAATTTGACTAAATTACAAAAATACATTATATGTTTTCCTAGGGTGACGCGGGGGTGAATTTCTATTGAGTTTCATATGTGAGACACTTCTACAAGTGATTGGATTCTTGGTTTGAATTGTGGATTAACCTTAATTCGTTATAAAATGTGAAGCTTGAATAAGTAGTGGTTTTTTGGGGAATTATTATTTCATTATATAATAACTATTCTATGGTAGGTTGCCCATAGTACATAATATCTGATTTGGGATAGTTCCCCTTTATCAAACCAGGTAGGGAATGATCCTGCATGTGGGAGGAATGATTTCATCGGGTGAGGCAGGCCTTTAGGATGAGTCAAATGTTTAGTATCTTCGAGATTATCCATGGAGCTCTTATTCTCTACCTCTTAATCTTGATATTATTTTTATGTAGTATTTCATTAAGATGATTTCCTATTGGTTACACATATGTGACATTTTTCCATTTAATTTTTTTTCAAAATTTTGTTTCTTTCCTTTTTGGTACTCCTCTATGGTTAATGTCATTTATTGGATCTCAAAGGATTATGTAAAAAAAAATTATATTCATTACATTCCATTTATGCATTTTTATGTACAAATTCTATCCAACTTTTGTAAAGGGAAAATTGTAACACCAAAAAGTTTCGCAGTATGTTTCATCTTAAATAAATTAAATAGCATTCATTACATGCAATAGAGAGTTCATGCACACTATAATATATCTAAATATCCCTTTAAAATGTGTTATGAAAAGTAATAATGACAGTATGAAATTTATAAAAAAAATCCAAAATTCGATTATTATCTAGTTTTGGAATATCAAAAAAAATTATGTAGGTTTTTTGGTATTTTTCTAAATATTTTCAATTTCTAATGAATTGTGATAAAATACTACATTATTGTAAAAAAAAGTATTTTTCCTTTAAATGATTATTTTACATTAAATTTATTTTAATGTCGAAGTAGATAAATAATAAATATATCAGTCTAATTTAGATCATTTGAATACTTTTTATAATATAAATATATATACAAATTTATTGAACTTTTGACCATCACATTTACTCGCCTTCGATCCACATCTGCATGATTAACATTTGTCATAATTATTCTGCTCCTATAAATTGAATTTGGGAAAACATACATACATTGTTTTAATCAATATGATAAATTTGGTCTAATAATATAAAAATATTGTTTTTCTGAAAAATGACTTTTGAATTTTATTTTTGAATGTTAAAAGTAAATAATGTATTTAAAGGCTAATATAATATTATAATAAGATAAAATTAACCTAAAAGTTTCATGAATTTCATTAGAGATGTGTTTTTAAAAACAATTTAATCTTATGTTGAATATATTATCCATTTTATTCCACTTGAGTAAGATTGGGAAATTTATCTTTTTTATTTAAAGATGTGTAAAAAACACCATCTTCCAATTTAATAACTAAATAATTTTTTATATGTGGTTATACATAAGATAAATGAAAAAATTTTATTAATTTTAAATATATAAAATTTATCTTTATCATGATAATTTATTTTTAACTTTGTAGAGAAATAATAACTTAATTAAGGGATTGAATAATAATGATACAATAACTGTTTAATTAATTGATATATCAAAAAATGCTATTAGAAATAATAAAATAAATATAATTTTAAAAATTTAATGAAATCTGAGAAATTTAAAAATAAATTAGACAAGTTAGTGAAATATTTAAAATATTGGTTCTATGTTTTAATGTTTTTCTGAAATATTAAAATTTTCAAATAATGAATACTGTCAAAATGGTAATAAATGATGTTATTAAAAGATAAAATGTTATTGATTTCATAAAACCATAAAATTACACAAAATGACTAAAATAATTTCAAATATAGAATAAATTATAAATTTTTTGTTTTATTTGACTTTTATAGTTACTATATTAACTCTACAATATAAAAAAGATAAGTAGTCATTGTAAGAGTTAAACTTCTTAAATAAGGGTTAGCACAGATAGATAATGATTAAAAATATATTTCAAGGTTGTAAAAAACATTAGAGGAATAAATTTATATCTCTATAACCCGAGGATAGAAATTTATTCATTTAATTGACAATTTTTCTTTAAAATGACATAGATATTATTAAAAACAATGAATGTGACAAAATATAACACTTTCATTTCTTATAAGTATAATACTTCCAAAATGGGTATAAAACAATATAAAATATATCATAACTAGTATACAAAAATACAATGAAGATTTATACATCATATGAATTTAGTTATTACTTTTTGAGATTATATAATTACAATAAACAATGTCATAATTAGGAAAAAATAATTATTTTATTAATATAAATATCAATTAAGTAACATTGGTATTAATAAACAAAATATAATTTGGAATAATTAATATTATCCACGAATTTATTAGCTGAATATTAAATTATAATAATGAATTCAATGTTTCTGTTAGAAGATAGCTTTATGTTTGGATTGTATTGAAAGTAAAAGTAATAAATAGTGTCAAAATTAACACTATTGGTTTTTTGTAAAAATAATATTTTATTATATTACATAAAAATAATAAAAATAATTATAAATTAAATAGATAATGTCTAAAATCAAATAATGTGTTCATTTATGAAATATTGACACCATATATGTTTCTATTTATACCCATTTAATATTTAGAATATTTTTACCACAAATAATATTAAATTGATTAATTAAGGATACAGAAAAATGAAAACGTTTAAATTAAAATAAACTCATGGATAAATTTTATTGGATGATATTATTTATACCCCTTATCATCATTGACGTTAAATAACTCACATTGGAGCTATTTTATATCAAAAATTAAATTATATTTAATTAATAGCTTTAGAGTTTCCAAATGTGTCCCCACTCATATAAAAGGGAACCTCTCCTCTGTTATTCACACCTATAAATCCATTTGGATAATAAGAACCTTCTTATTTATCTCATAACATCCATTAATTCATCTTAGAGGCAATACATTAGTCATAAATTCAACCTATAGAGTCCTTATAGGAAAATCAAAAGGGGTTACTCGAAGAAAAGATAATTATATTATCAACTCTATCAATGATCATTTATTCTTCTACCACTATTTAATATGTTTTTTAATAATAAAATAATAAATATATACTCTACTAAATTATGACATGTTTTTATTATTTTTGGACAACCATATTACGTAATAAACTCATCCAATTGAAAAGAATATCACTATGTGTGTGTGCATAAGACTTACCATCCCCACACCACGGTGTAAAATAATTTTCATCATTACATTATTTTGATTAGTATAATGAGTAATATAATGGGTATAAATAACTATTTTTAAATGATATTGATTCTTTATAATTTATATAACATCTAATTCAATAACATTTAACCATTAAATAAATGATATCATCTCATGTTCACACGTACGACAAATTGTCTCCACGACATGATGAGATTAATCATCCATTAAAATTATTTTCGAATAATTATAAAAATATATATACTGAATAAATATGAAATAGAGGATATACTAATTATAAGAGAATTATTTATATATATATATATATCATTTACTTTTTCCATTCAAAAGGATAAGAAAACTCAAACCATGGTTCATGTGTAGATATGGCCGACTGTCTTAACGATCAATGTGATCCATTTCATTTATCTCTATATTATAAATATTTATATACTAAATATATATGATATATAAAGCATTTTTTACAATTTGGAATTATTAAAATCAATATCTATGTAATAAAATCATGAATATCAAGTGAAAACACGTATGATAAACAGAGAAATAATTACCCGAAATGATGCATTAACATTGAAGTTATTAATAAACTTGAAATATAATGACATAAATGAATATTATATGATATAATAAATATTTTTAGTATTCTGTTACAATTTAATAATATGATTAAACCATTTCTACAGTATTTTTAGACATCTATAGAGAGTATCAGACCTAAGGTAAGAGAAATGATAACTCAATTTCTATTCATTGAGTAAAACATCATGCCATTGGTTATGTTCTTCGATGAATTTGTATGAATTCTCCATAAAAGTTATATACTGAATATCCACTTAATTTTGGTGGGTTTATATTTTTCACATATATTTATTTCATTTATTTATCCTCACTCAAATGATACAATATTTGTAAGGGTATTCCATCTCACTTTTAATTTTCGTGTCATATAAACCATGTTCACCACATTTTTCTTGTTTGTAGTGTATGTACTGCTCCAATTATATATTATATCACGAATGAATTTATATTCTGAATATTTAAATTTTCATTGGAATATAATTGGATTATTATTTAAATGTTCAATGTGGAATGGGATGATTTTAATGTTTAAATAAATTAATCCTTTCTCTATTTCAATATATTTGATATTATCATATATATTTATTTATATGTATATAAAATATTATGAAGAAACATTTATTTCTATTGTGAATTTCAAAAAAAATTTTCCAAAAAGGGGTTTTCAGGGTTTGAGAAAGGGACATTTTAACTAAAACATCATTTTAATTTTTTTTATAATTTATTAATCTAAATATTTATCACTAATGTCCAAGTTTCTATGTGTTTTTATGGAATTATTAATATGTATGAGAGATTTTTAAAATGATAAATCCTTTCAAAAGTCTCAAATTAGTATGGTACAATTTTATTCAAAAATCAATTTTTAAATTTCTTCTTTTATATGAGAATAACTTTGGAGTAAATTATTTCAATGATAATAGCGTATTTATATGACAATATTTTTAAAGATTTTTATTAGTTTATTTTCATATATGTAAACATATATTACTAGATGTTATGCTTAACTGAGGATGATCTCTTATGATATCATTTACCATGTTTTATTTAGTTGTTATGATCATTTTGATTTTTGATGTTCTATTTAGGTACCATTCATGGTTTATGGTTAAATTATTATTATTTTTGTATGTTATTTTAATTTTAATTTTTATGTTTGTTATGTTTCCCCCTTTAATAATATTAATGAATTGGACTTATTATGATACAGGTTGGTGACCTATTAATTAAATACTTATTTCATGGGTACTAGTTAATGAATTCCCCTCAATGCATCGATGGTTCTCATGAGAATAAATAGTTTTGGGTTTTTACCAATTTATTTGTGGTCTTGGAATAAGGAATTGACAATGTAGTTATGATGTCTAACATTATGAACTCCCCCATTATGAGATTAATTATTGATATTAAATGTTATTGTTTGACTAGTAGAATATCCATTAGAATTTTGAAATAGAATTATTTGATTTATTCATTACATATTATACATAAGAGTATGATTACAAGACTTTTGTTTCATTTAATACATTGACCTATAAAATTATTCTTATTTATGAATTATAATAATATATTGTTTACACATACTGATCATCTTATCTCACCTATTTCATATGTTTTATTTTTTCAGGATTCAAAGAAGTGTTTCATGATTAACATATAAGGTTACATACGTACAATAATGGAGAACATACAGGATTTTATATCTAGTATTTAATCTTTTGAATTGTAATATAATGATCATGTCTGTAGTATATATACCATGACTGCTAAACTGATCTATACATCATGATTTGATTCATTGAAATAATTATCATTTAATGAAATAAATCACCTACTCTAGGTTTCTAGGGTCAAGGAATTACAGTTGTAATCAATGTAATATTAGAATCAACCATAGAAGTTATATTTAGAAAACATATATTAGAACTCAGAACCCTATTAGGATCTTTGACGATTCGTCTAAGTATAAGATATTTTCCTATAGTGTAATAGATTAATAGTGTTAGTCCTATGGAAAATTTACTCAGAAGATTTTTCCACCATTTTTAGATCCTATAAATGATATTTCATGACTATGTCACTATGATTTGTTTTCTTAAGATGGTGATATACGTTTTGGTCAATGGTTAGAATCAATGTGGTTATAAAAGTAATTGTTATACTTATGATATTGAGGAAACTACAAAATAAAAATGAGAGAAAGGATTTATTAAGGAATAAGATTCCGATACACTGTTAATAGTTTTAGGGAGTAGTGAAATGATGATGGTTATTTTGAATTTTGATACAAGAATTAGTAAATCAATGGATCTATGGTTATATGATTCATCATAAAGATATGGATGGTATAATGGTAATTCTTCTTTAATGGGTTTTATGTATAAGATTTTTCATTATATATTTAATGGTGAAAAAATATTTTTTATGTGACAATAAGTGCTACATTACATTGTATGCAGAATATGAAGTTACTATTTATTTTGGAAATATAGAGATCTTTTTGTAGTATTAATTTAGAAAGAAGTTTTTTATTAAATTCTTAAGTTTGGAATGGAGTAAGTAAATCATTTTCTATTACGGTTTAAGGTCAATGTATGATTTATTGTATACCGTTCGATAAATTTTTTTGATTTAATAAAAATTTAGTGAATGAAAAAATATTTTCAGTCCTTATGATTTAGAAAAAGTGTTTTAGGTGTGAAATATTCATTTTGAACCTTCATTTCAATGATTTAGGGGTGAAGAAAAAATTGATTGAAGCACAACTAAAGTATCATATTATGAATATAAAATATAATCAAATCCACTAAGTATATATCTAAATAGTAAAATAATTCATGAACTATAGAGAAAGGATCATGAAACCAAAAAAATTATCTTATTACTTTTTTGATGGATCGATTGTTCCCTTAGATCATCTCATATGTATAGAATTGTGATTGTTATCTTTATCCAAATCATGTTATCAATCACTCTCAATTATAACATGATGGATTTACTTTTCTATCATTTACATGTTTTCTTAAATTGAATAGTTTTATGTGATATTTAAGGTAAATTTCATACATCCATTTTTTTATTTCAAATTATACCATTTATTGACCCATGTTCTGATGTGGTATTTAAACAAAATAATTTGGAATAGTAAAAACCCAGTTATCAAACCCAAATTTCAAAATTGACAGGATTAAATTTAATTAAAGGATTATATAAACCCCAATATTTCATGATATCATTCTTTTTAAATAAATTCAATAGCTTTCATTTCACACCACATCGAGTTCAAGCACATTATAATCAATCAAATTATCTATTTAAAAATTTCCTATGAATATTATTAACCACATTATGAAATTTATAAAATTTATATTTCCAAAAGAAATTATTTTTGAATTTGGAATATCAAAATATTCATAGGGTGTTTTTTTGGTATTTTAATGAAAATTTTTCATTTCTGATTAATAGTGAAATAAACTGCATTATTGTTAAAAACTGATGCTTTCATTTAAATAATTATTTTTCATTAAATTTTTTTTGTCACAATTGATAAATAATTTATATATTAATCCAATGTAGTTCGTTGATTTTTTATAATAAAATTAGATATTAAAATTTATTGAACTCTTTAACATCTCGTTTACAAGCCTTCAAGCTACATCTACACGATTAGAAATAAATTTCATTTTACCACATCTTTCAATTGATTTTAAAAAGAACAATATACATTGTTGTAATTAATATGAAATATGTTGTCTAAAATTTCAAAATAATTTTTTATGAATAACATCTTTTGTATTTTATTACGATGATTAAAAGTTAATAGGTCAATTAGAGGTAAAAATAATATTATTATAATATTAAATTACACTAACATAATTCCTAGTCTCATTGGATATGTTTTTTTCTATCCAAATGAACCATCGATCAAATAAATGGTCCTTTTAAAGTAGTGTTTGTAACATTATGACATTTATTATATTTAGTCTAAATATGTATTGTAAATCAAACATTCAAATGTTAATAACTAATTCTATTTATTATACAAAAATACATAAGAAAAATTTTACAATATTTCTTAATTTAAAATATATTAAATTTATTTATTCATGAAATATTTATTTTTAATTTTTAGGGACTAAATACTTTATTAAAGGATTGTATAATAATAATGTAGTTTAGTTTTTAATTAATAAAGATATCAAATAGATTTTATTACAAATATTCAAAGAAGTATAATTTTGCATTATAAATGGCATCAACTAATTTTATTGTTAATTATACATTTTAATGACTTATTTGAATGATTGGTTCAAAGTTATCATGTTGGTATGATATTTTAAAAAAATGATAATTATGAATCATATCAAAATTAACATAAATAATTTTTTAAAATAATTTTTTTAAAAATTCATAAAATTATATAATACAGAAAAATAATGATGATCATATCAAATTTGATAAAAATGATCTAATTGGGGTTACTTTTGTTGTGTATATTAAATGCATCAATCATATAGGGTAAAAATGAAAGTACCGATAGTTAGAGTTCAATTGTTTAAATAAGGGTTAGAAGAAATAGATAATGATTAAAAACATAATAAAAAATTATCAAATTGTTATTAGATTAACTAAATTAGAACCTTATCATTGAATTTTATAAATTTAGTCATTTTATGGAATCATGAAAATGAAATAAATATTATTAAAATCAAATAATGTGACAAAATATAAGACTCTCATTTCTTATAAGTGTAATAATTTTAATATGGGCATAACGAAGAGATAAAATCGATCCTAAATACTATGTAAATGATAATATAATTTTCAACAACATAGGAATTAATTTATTATATTTTTAATTAAATAGTTTCCATAAGTAATCACCTATCAATGAAGATGTGATAAATTCATTAGTTGAGATATCTATTATGTAACATTACAATTAATAAAATAAATATAGTTCGGAAATAATTAATGTGTTGGATGAATTTTATCTGTCAATATAACATTTTAGAATTGTATTCAATTATTTGGTTCTATCAAATATATCTGTTTGGATTTTATTTGATGTTTAATAAATAGTATTGTTAAAATTGTCACTATTGATATTTAATATAAATATTATTTTATTAAATTATAAAAATATTATAAATTTTTTAGAAAATACTATGTTATAATTAAATAGTATTAAATTTCATAAAATATTCTAAGCAATAGGAACCCTGTGTGGAATTTGAATGGAGATAGTTCTCTGGGTAAATCATGTCATGTTAGGATCTTAAAAAAGGGCTCCTCAGCCCATGTTGAAGCTGAACCCACATCGCTTCCTGAGAGATTAGAAATTGGAAAAAAGTAATTGATTGCACGAATTTTTTTATCTAAAGGTGAAAATCCTTGGATTCTCGAGGATTTGGATTGTCGAATATCTATTTTATTGGGTTTATCTAATTGGAAATGTGTCTCCCTTGGTAGAGGTTTCGTTCATTGTTTATTTCCCTCTGATGAACTAATGTTTCGTGCTTGGAGCATAGGGACCTTACTATTGAAACCTGGCTGGCTATATCTAAATGAGTGTTCTTTGGACTTTAATGCCTCACATGCAAGAAATGAATTTGCACATTTTTTGGTTCGTCTTCACAGATTCAATTGGGTCCTTTGGAATCCGAAGATATTTCATGATATTGCTACATCTATTGGGACTCCCATACGCCTTGATAAAGAGACTGAAGATGTCCGGTTTGGTCACTTTTATCGGATGCTGGTGGAGGTTGATATTTGCTCGAGCTGACAGAAATGGTAACTCTTTCCATTCCATCTGATAACATAAATATTGATGTCGATTATGAAAAAAATCTATATTCTGCAATGTTTCTATGGCTGTTGGGCATTATTTGGATACATGCCAAAGGAATGTCTCATGTAATGAGTGTGGAATGAGAGGTCATTCAGCAAATCATTGACAAAGGAATTCATGAAATGATGAGGTGCCTTTGACACAACCCATCGTTAATGATGGTGATCCTATGAGGGAACCAGCTCCCACTATGACTGATGTGACTATCACTGATAAATCCAACTCTCTTTCGAAAGAAATGTATTTGTTGGTGGTTGTATCTCCGTAAAGAGAACCTAGTGGTCCCTTGGTTCCCAGGGTCGATGAGGCTACTTCTACTGGGCCAACCCCTACACAGCCTCCAGATCTGATGAATCCTGATCCTTCTAAAGCTGATGCCTCTGATCAGACCGATTCTATTCATGGTATTGATTATCACCATTAGATTCAAAAGTTCCAATCCTATCTTGAATTTATTAAGAAATCGAATAATGTATCTGAGGAGGGAAAATGAATTGATACCCCAAAATACCTTTCAATAGTGGTGGGAATGTTTCTTTCAAGGAGGTTTTTCTGAGTAACAAGGGAATGATGTTGGCTAGGGAGTTCTCTACATCCCCAAAGTGGAAACAATGAAAGGATTATTCTAGTCTTCCCAAGACCGTGTCTATCAGGTCTTCCTCGAAACTACCCAGGAAGGTGATTTCAAATATTTTGAAACTTTCCGATCAGGAAGTCAGTCAGTCTGAATTGGAACCTGCTGGTGATTCTGATTATCGAAATGATATGTCGTATTATGATTTTTAGCCCTGTCATCTAATGGATGAGGACATTCTTGTTTGTTTGATCCCGTCCACCTTGTACTTTTTATTATATCTTAACAAATGGTCAGAAGCTCTTTCTTATGACTAGACTTTCTGAATAAATTTTATAAATATTCTATTTCTGGAAAATTGACACCATATATGTAAATATTTATAACCATTTAATATTTAGAATTGTATCACCATAATTAAAATTTAACAGATTAATTAAGGATAAATCAATATGATAAGATTTAAAATAAAATTCAAGTATGCATAAAATTTATTGGTTCATATTATTTCGACACATAATCATCTTATCATAGAAATAACTAACTTTGGAGCTATTTTGAATCAAAAATAAATCTATATTAAATTAATAGTTTTGGAGTCTCAAAAAGAGCCCATACCCACTCTTTTAATATGTCGCCTCTCCTTTTATATTATTCACACAACTAAATCCCTTTGGATTCACCAAAACATTATCATTTCATCACCAAAAATCTGTTAATTCATCATAGGTTACATAATTTGGGTATAAATCTATCCTATAAACCTTTTGTGCAAATAAAATAGAGACACTCATATAAGAAGTAATTGTTTTACCAATAATTAAATGTGATTTTCTTATTATACATCCTTTCAAAATTTTGTTTCCATACTAAAGTAATAAGTCCATAATTTAATTTATGATGATAATTTTTTCTTATAATGGGAAAAAACACATTCCCCCTTTTAACCATCATATGAAAAATAATCACCAAGCGTGTGTATGTAAGGCTTACTGTCTTCACATAATGGTGTAAATGGGTCTTCACTTATAATTTATATTGATGGGTATAATAATAAATGTAATTGGTACAAATAATGAATATTTCATGATAATGAATCTTTATAATTCCTTTATCATCCAATTCAGTAACATTTTTCCATTGCTAGAATTATACCATCGCTCGTGTGTATATATGACCTACAATCTCCACAACTTTATTAGATTCATCATCTATTACACCACTTTAGAATTATTATAAATTTTTTTTATAATTAATAAATGCCAAATAATTGAAATTATAACTCTACTAGAATAATATATATATATATATATATATATATATTTGTAATTAACTTGTTCAATTCAATGTAATTAGAAAAAAGAAATAAAATACTTGCATATGTACGACCTACCATTTCCATAAACAGTGTGATCAATTTCATTAATCTATTTATTATATATATTAATATAGAGAATATATTGGAAATATAAATTGATTTTCTCATTTTGGAAGTAGTTAAACAATGATATAAGCAATAATATCAAGAACAACATGTCAAAACACGTATGATAATCAAAAAGATTATTACGATAAATCTTTCTTTTACATTGATGTTATTAATAAAAAGATAAAATAAATTTATAATTGAATCCTATATAATAACATTTATATTATTATGATTGTAGTATAGGTTAATAATATTTTTACCATAGATATAGATGAATTTTAAACACGTACATAGAGTATTAGACCAATGGTAAGGGAAATGTTAACTCAATTTCCATTCATTGAGTTAAACATATATTTCATTGGTTATGTTCATCCAAAAATATTTGTGAATAACCCATTATTTTTTAGACCTAATAACCACTTATATTTGGAGTATTTATACTTTTCACACATAATTATTTCATTATTTTATTTTCACAATAAATGATACAATCATTGTTAAATAATTCCATCTTACTTTTAATTTTCATGATATATAATCCATGTTCACCACATATTTCTTATGTGGGGTGTATGTATTTCCCCTATTATATTTTATATTAGGATTGAATATCACTTAATGGAATAAAAACATTAATTTAGAGATATTGGGATAATTCTTTAAATGTTCAAAGTGGTATGAGGCGCATTGAAATGTTACAATATTAATCCTTATCCATATTAATATACTTGATATACTTATACCTAATTATTTACGTGTATATAAAGTTATATAAATAACATTTCATGTCTATATCTAATTTCATTAAAATGGATTAAAAAATAATTTCTTATATGTTTTTTCGTAATGGACTCTTTAAATAAAACATTTCTTAATGTTTTAGTGATTTCTTATTCTAAATATTTCTCATTAATGTCCTCATTTTTTAAATTTTTATAAGAATTTATTTATATTGATATGAATTTTTTAAAATGTTAATTCCATTAAAATGTTTCAATGTTGAATGGGACACTTTGAGACAAAAATAAATTTTTAAATTTATTCTTTTATAAGTGTACAACTTTTGAATAAATGATTTCAATGAAAAGGTGGTATTTGTATCAATATTATTTTTTCTTATTTTATTAGATTATTTTTATCTAGGTTGACATCTACTATTTGATATTATTTTTAATTGAGGATGATCTCTTTTGATATCATTTACCATATTTTATTAAATTCTTTATAATCATTTTGATTGTGGATTACTTATTTAGATATCACTCATGGTTTATGGTTAATGTCTAAACATTTTGTAAGTTACTTTCATTAGGATTGATTACTTTGTTTATGTTTTAACACATTCATAAAAAGAATGAATTGAGCATCGTAATTTAGTAGTCGGTGATAGATAAAGGAAATCCCAATGGGTTGGGGACGAGATAACAAAATCCCTAATAGGAATTGATATTTCACAAGAGATAAACTATTTTTGGGCTTTAACAGTTCTTGGATAGTCTTGGCACGAGGCATGGAAAATGTGGTTAGGATATCTAGAATTATCAACTCCTTCATATTGAAATTAGATATATATTTTACATGTGATTATTCGACTAGTATAATATCCATGTGGATGTTTAAATTACACTATTTGATTTATTCTTTTCCCACTTTATTGTTTATTATGTTTAAATGCATTATATTTCAATTTTATACCCCACCTTAATAGTTTATGCACATTTATGAAATATTCAATAGTATTTTTTACCATTGCTGAGCATATGAGCACACCACTTTCCTATGTATTATTTTATGAGGATGCCAATAAGTGATTCATGATTAATATTATGGGTTATAATAGGAGAAGTATGGTATTATGAATGGATTATATGTGTTATATTTGTTCTTTTGAATTGTAATGCAATGTTATTATATGTAATCTATTTTAAAAATATGCTAACCATATCGATCTATAAGGATTGAATACCTTTTAATAAGGCCAGTGTATGAAAATAATATATCAGAACTAGTTTTTAGGGTCGTTGCATTATAAAAATGGTTCCTTTATGGAAGTGATCTAGTTTGAAATGAAAAAAAACTCTATGATTTGGTTTAAAGAGAAAGTGTGCGTGAAAGGGCTGGATTTATATATTGTATTTCAAACACCAAATAACTATTTATTTTATTTAATGGATGTGTATTGTGAATGTAATATATGGGATATATTACTGATTTTTATTACACACTGTATAGGTATGTCTTTTTTTTATCTATTGGGGGAAGGACCAGATTGGTCTAAATCATTGATGGCGATGAATGGTTTTGTTATTAGATAGTTACCCTTGGGGTGCTGTGGAGATGTTGTTATCATCAGTTTTAGTTTTGGATTTTTTTTTGTTGGTTGAATTTTTAGGTTTCTTATAGATGATGTTCATTTTGGATATTTTATATGTATTAGCCTTCTCTGTTTATTTTTACTAGTCAACTACTTTATATATATTGGAATAAATAGTTCCCTTAGTAAACATGTTGATGTCGAACACTAGTTTCTAATTCTGGATGATTGGGAATCCCCCATTGGCCCTTCCATGGAAAAAAATAGGACTACTAGATCAAGGTTGACATAGGTTGGTTCATGAAAAAATCTATCAAAACTAGGTTGGTTCTTAGTGGACCATGATTTCAGAGCCCTCATTATTATTTGTGATGTTATAGAAGATGGAGTTGGACTTTCGGAATGTAGGTTGTGGTTATGAGGGATTTCTGGGCTAATAAATTCTATAAAAAACACTGTGTTTCCATTTCATATTGGGTTACATACCTTTTCATTAGTTCTTGTTGTCTGTTTGGAGTTTTGGAAACAAAAAAGGTAGTTTCCCTAATGGTCTAGTGATCTCACAAGGTCTTGAATGACATGTGGAGCCTAATACATTTTCACAGAAGAGAGACAATAATGGTGGTGTGACTAGAATATGTCTTCTAATCAAATAGCCAAGTCACCCATCTACAATTTTTCTCCTTTTGAGTTCATTTTTGTGCTCCTGGATTTTGAATTTTTTTAAAAACCATTGATTTCAAATAAGTAATGTAATTTTTTGTGGAAACTTTTTGTATTTTTTCAATATGGTAAATTTATTATAATATGTGTTTTATATATGTTTATGAATATTTTTGTTTTGTAAAATGATTTTTTAAATGAATCCCAATTGATTTTTTCATGATGAAAATTGTTTTTAATTAAATAATTATTGATGAAATGATCCATGTAAAGTAGATAGAATTATTTTCAATTATATGAATTGTTTTTATTGTAGTTTATTATTTTTTATCAGTTCCACTGTTTAGTTTTCATCAATCGTATTTAAATTTTTTGTTTTTTTGTTTTTCATTAGTTTCATGGTTTGGGACAACAGTTAAGGGCTAAACATGCAATAGCTTAAGGATAAGTATCCTTTCTGTTCATTTTGAATGTTCATGGTTTGATCTTCATTAGTTGTACATTTTTTGTTCTAAAACATGTGGTTCCTAATAGAACAATGTGTGGTCCATTACTATTTCTAGTCAAGGTATCACAACCTAAGAACTGTTAGGAAACAAATTTGTAATGAATAAATATGGTCTGTTAATTCCCAACAAAATCATGTTGTATAGTTGATGTATGTTCTCCAAAATTGTGGAGATACACCGTGTGAGTGCCTCAAGTATCTAGTAAGGGGAATACAGTTGGGGAACTATTTGGTAAACTGTATTGGATATCCATGAAAATTTCCAAACTATTATAAAAATGAGAAATCATATGTTTAATGATTTGTTTCATCATTGGGGAAGAAATTATGATATACCATTGGTATTATTGTGAGTTCCTACATGAAATTATGTGTGTCATAGGGGTGATTTTTGATTGAATGAGTGGATGAGTTCCCATATTAGCATGTGAATGTGAATGTGTGAGGCTAAAAATAATACGATTGGTGATTTTGGAACCTATAGAATATTTCAATCATTTAAAAATGATTTTAAAGAATAAAAAAAATTAGTGATTGGTGGCTTTTTATATTATATTATTAGGCCTATATGATGACATTTATGTGGTGGTTTGAGTTTGGGAAATCCTATGGATGTATTGTAAATGGATATCTTCTTTGTTTTATTTTTTCTTATTATATTTCCCTCTACTGATTAAATGGTTATTTGATGTGAAACTAATTTTGGTTTAATTTTAGTAGAACCTACATTTTATCAACCCAGACACAAACTTTATGTGTTTTAGAAAAAAAATCACCCTCTCGGTTATGGTCATGTTTACACCTTCATAGAAGAAGAGTGGATGCAAAAAATTGGCATAATAATTAGTATCGTGTCATTTCTAGAGTCATTAAAGGTACATATTTCTACATTTATTTTCAATGCTCCTCCCTATATGTGGAAGAATTCAGTCTTAAAATCCAAACCGTAGAAAGTTCATACCTTGGATTTCATCAAGGATTTGTTCGTCCAATAGTATTTTGTTGTGGTTATGAAGGTAAATATGGGGATGGAGAAGTTCTATTTAACCAGTGGGGATAATTTTCTGTTGGAGTTATCTAATACCTTATTTATCTATTTTCGTGTCTCTCTTATTGTTTTTCATACTATTCTATGAAGGATCATAATTTTGGGTATGTGTTTCATCCTGATTTTCATTCAAAGGTTTCAAATTTTATCATAGTTATTTTTTCTAATGTGATGTGGAATGATGTTCTTGTTAGTGCTATTTCACCAGGAGTGCAGGAGATAGAAATCCTTCATCCAGTATCTTTATGTTGGTTGGGGAACTCTAGTACAAAGGCTAGAAAGATTCTTGAAGCTGGTGGTGCTTGTATGGGAACTAATATGCATTCAAATCTTTAGTCCACCTCTTTTGAGGGCAGAATCCTAATGTGTAATCATTATATTAAGTGTGTCCATATGAATTTATCATTTTTTAATTATCTTTATGAAATTCATACATATGTGTTCATAGGTAAATTTTAATGGTTTTATCAGGTTTCATCCATAAATTATCATCAAACCGGTCCCCCATTTCTAATTACACCCTAAATCATTTTTGGAGTATTGTTCCAACTTTACATCAGTTTGATGACCATTTCCTATTGACTGTTCTGCCTTTTATAGTGGTTATTTTTTTACATTCCCTTTAAAAACAAATTATGATGTGTATATTTTGTGAACATATATTTTAATCAATGCACGTCTTTTGGAAATTCATAATGTTTTTTTCTCTATATGGAGGTGTGTTCTCTGTATACCTGATTCTATTTTTTCTTGTTAGGGTTAAATGGGATGATATGATTGAAAAAATTTAAGACATATATTTTTCATACTTCCCTAGATAAGAAACATGATTATATTAGTGTAACATGTTATTTTGGTTTAACATGGAATGTTGTGTGGGTGATCATGATAACAAAATTAGAGGTTTTAATAGTGTATTATTAGATCCTGGTTGTGTGGAAGCAGATGCTTCAAGAAATTAGGGGTCCATCCATATGTCACAATTTGAATCTATTCACATGTAAATTAATAAATGAGTATATGGGGAACCATTTTATGTCTATTATCTAAAACGTTATGTGTAGGTAGTTTAATTTTTGTCATTTTTTGATATCATTATATGTTTCTCTATTTGTTAAAGAATGGTTTTCCTTATGTGGTTATGGATTTTGGATTTGTTTTGGTTTGGTTTAATATGATTTTTTATGGTTTCATCTTATTGAAAAGATGAATAATTATTTGTTTTGGTTCTTGTTTTGGGGAATCTCTCATATGGACCCCCTTGTCGTGGGGTCTTTGGTCAGTGTGGGGCATTTCAGGGCTAGGATATGATGGGTTTCCCATGTTATTATGTGATGGTATGTTTAACATGGTCAATTATTAATTTTGGAGGTACACATCATAAATACCTTTATGGTATCATCTGAAGTTGGCCAGTTCTAGTTAATTTCTAATGGTAGGGAGTTAATTTTTTCCACCACTATTGGTATACCAGTGTAGTTGACAATATTTACATGGATGTTTGTGGAATCATTTGGAGTTTTCTAATTTATTGTTTACACAGTTCTTGGTAAACAATTAGATTTTAGGATTTATCAAAATGTACTTATTGGATAAAAGTTGTTATAAGTTCATGTTCATGTTTTTCATCATATTTTGAAAAGTGTATTGGGTTCATTGGTTGGTTTTTGGAGAGTGGTTTGGTTATTGTTTTGTAATTGGGGAGGATGTTTTTACCTAAATTAATAGAGTCATTCTAGTATGTGATACATTTTCCCTAATTGATCAAGTGAAGGAATTAATGATTTTTTGGGAATTAATGTATAATGTTTGGAAGATTTGTCACACCAATATTTCTATTTTCATTCTTTATTCTAGATTATCTTTTGGGTTTTGGTTTTTCTGTCAATTTTTGTGTGTTTCATATTTGAATATTCAATTAGGGACGTTTTTTTATTGTATTTCAAATTATTCATGGTCAATTTGAAAGGAAAGGTTAGGAAAGGGCTTGGTGGAGTGTTTGCATCACCGCTCATTTATATTCACTTCTGAGTATGTTTTATGGATGGTTAATCCCACTAATTTTAATGAGTTTTGGGGTGAAAATTTTTACTTTTGGGGGGGCCAGTATCTAGGTCACATGGTTAATGTGTATGGTTTGTTTAATTGTGTAGAATATGTGTGTATAAGTGTCATTTATAAGGTGTGTGATTAAACTAACGACATAGCCTAAGTGTACAACACGTGTAACACTAGATTTTGTGGAATTTAATTTTTTGAGCATGGTTTATTAAACATTGAAATATAACCATATTACCCACATGGTAAAGGTTTTTTTATTTACTCCTTTTATCGAAGTCTGGTTTTTCCCATGTGGATCCCTCATTTGAACCCTACAACCTGGATTCCAAGAATTGTGGTTTTTGAGTCCCCCAAGAATGTCCAAGTGGGATTTAATATTTTTTATTGTTTATTACCTACCATAAGTGAATTTTTTGGGATCCTCCCTCTTTATCCTTTGGATTACATCGATTTACATTTCTTCTTGAACACCGTTGGCCATGTTTCGCTGATTTTTGTAAATATGGTGGTGACAAATTGAGGGTCTTCCTTCTTAGGGTTCCAATTGGATGATTTAGATTCTTGAAGCCTTCATGGAGTAATTTTTTTGGATTTTTTGAAGGACATGTTATATGAGGTTGTTTTCCTTTGTACATGTCCATTAAATTTCGGAATCATTGGTTTATTGTTTTTCACACCTTTTTTGAATGTTAAATACTGATGATTTTTTTGGAGAACCGTTCTGATATGAAATGAGGTTGTTTCCTTAATTATCTATTAATATAGAGATTATTTGTTGATATGAGAATACCAAGTGTTTCATAAATTTCATTGTTGGATTTTTCAAGTTGATTATGATTTTTAATTAAAGGTTTGGATTTTTAAATGAACATGTGAAATTTAAAATTTTTCTTTGGGTATCTCATATTTACTTATATTTGGTTCTGGACATGAAGTTATAGTTATATGGATCTTTGAAATTGTGAGGATTGTGTATGAAATGTTTTGGATTCCTCTATGAAAGGGTGGTTAATTAAAGTGTGTTTGATGTTCATTTGGAACATTATTTTATTTTTTTGTTTTGAAAAATCTCCATGGATAATTCTCTATCCATGGTTACTGAAAAAGTAATGTAAGCTCCCTGCTTAGAGACCCCCCTTAAGATTGAAGGATTTAATGATTTTATATTGTTCCTTTTGGTGACTCGGGGGGGGGGGGTTATTTGTGTGTGGGTTTCCTGTAAGTGATAAATGTGCATGTGATTCGATCCACAATTGGAATTGTAGATCCCCCTCTTAATCATCGCATGGAAATTTAGAATAGAATGTTTTTTTGGGAAATATTATCTTACTAGCCTAGTACTACACTCTTTATAATGGCCCATTGTGTGGATTATCTCCCATGGGATAGTTATCCCCAGTAAGACCATGTATGTTTTAATCGAGTGTGTTGGAAGAATGGTGTCGTCGGGTATGGCATTCCCTGAGGATGAGTCAAATATATAGTTTGGTATATATTATACACAATGTTCTTAGGTTCCCAAATGCTTTCTATCACATAGTTGTCTGTAGAAGATGATTGAGATTCATTTATGATGGTTCGTTGCACATTATATTTTCCTATTTTCATGTGTTGTGATCATTTTTTTTATTTGGGTTTTTATTCATATTTGTTAAAATTTATTTATTGTTTCTCAAATTTTTATGTAAAATATTTCAAATTTTATTCCCTTCCCTTCCTCCAAATTTAGTTTACCACATTATTATTCTTTCTTAATGTGAAAACGGTTCCTCTTAAAAAGATTTTTTTTAATAGAATCATGGTGATTAACCATTTCTGGTAACAAAGATATTTTCTGTGTGAAAATCCTAGTTTGATATATTATTATTCTAAACTGTAATTGATGTTTCTTTTTTTAAAATAAATAGAATTATAAATACATTATTTTCGTACAACTATTGAGTTTTAACACTCATTCCCAATGTTATATAATGTTTCTAGATTATGGTGTATGTTCCAACTTTTTCTCAATCACCATAGGAGATGTTCGGTCATGGTGGTAAAGAGTTACCCTCAGAGTCACATGCAGATGTTGTGGTCATCGGGTTCATTTTGGGGTTTTTGTTTTTATTGGATGTATTTTTTATTTTGTTATAAACAATATTAATCTTGTATATTTTATTTATATTGTGTTTTATTGTTTATTTTTATTATTCAGTTTATTTATTTATATTAGAATGAAAAGTTCCCTTTGTTTCTTTCTTGATACCTAATACTAGAGGCCATCCCAGCAGAATCCGGAAAGACCCTAGAGCCTTTCCATGGATCAACTAATGTGACTAGCTTGGGGTTCACTCAGGTTGTATTATGACATTATTTCCTCAAATTTAAATGTATCAATTAAAATACTTTATTTTTTTACATTGTAACATATTTAAACCCAATTAAAACTATATATTTATTTTAGTATGAGAATATGGATATTTTCTTCCATAATAAAAATATAAAATACCCATGTATTTTATGAACAGTCAATATTTTCAGTCATGCTAATATGGAATGTGTCTTATAAGTTGTTAAACTATATTATGATAGAATATTCTTTAATTATCATTGAATAGCCTCAGAGAAAAATCATTATTAATCATGAACCATTACACTCATTTCTTGATGTTTGTTTCAATAAATATTAGTTCATAAGGAATCACATGATCAATATCCCTTCACTATTATTTATCTACATTTAATAAATTATGTATATTGATTTATATAAATGATTTTCCCTAATTTGTTTAACATATCTATGAGATCAACTTCGAAAGTTACAATGAACATTACATTCCTTAGTATCTAGTTCGTCTATTTTCTATAATCCTTGAAGCATACATCATTATAAGGTTAATTTATCCTTAATGTATACATAGTTAACTATACAATTATGAATAATTCACTTTATGATGACTAGAATCAATCTTACAGTCCTTCCAACCAACTTTTTGGTTTTTGAAAAAATCATAGGATCAATCGAGTAAACATTATGATGCTTCTAAATAACCTTATACATTCAATAAACCCTATCATTTTTGGAATTTATCTATTTTCATATCTTCTTGGTAATATATATTATATTCCAGGAAGGTATATTTTTAATAATTGATCCATAAAAGTTATTTTTGAACAATATGATTAGAAAACAACCCATTATTTACCTTGATATAAATAATAAAGACATCACTTAATTTTTCACATAAACACTTCCACACATTCCAAGCCATCTCTATAAAACTTTAAAACATTGAATATCAAAAAACCATCCAAAAAATTGTCATCATATATGGATATAATATATTTCTTAATTTTATTCCAGTGTATATATTAGAAAAACCATAAAATAGTTTTTATTCTTAAATATTTGTTCATAAATCTCCATTTTATCCAAATTCATAAAAACTCAATCAATACAACTGTAGATAGTACCACTTATTAATCTTATATATTTTTAATTAATAGGAGGAATGGAACAAAAATAAATAAGAATAAACAAGTATAGAATACAATAGAACATCATCAAAAGGTTGGTAGAATAGTCTACTTTATTAAAAGAAAACATTCAATCATTTATCATTCTGATAGAATAAATTATGTCATATAATTGTAACAGTAAACACACATTATTACTCCCCATTATTAAATTTGAATATGTAGAAACTAGAGGTTTGTGGTGTAATTTTTTGGACAAATCATACTCGCATTGATTACAGATTAAAATTAACACACATAAGTACTCTTTTTGATGCCATAAGTGAGATATGTTTATCTAAACATGGAAAATATGTTATGAAAAAAATAAAAGCTAGAAATGATTTCATTAAAAAAATACTATATAAATGTAAGATAAAATTTGGGATTAGATGATTTTATATTTAAATTAATGATATTAATAAAAAAATTAAAGTTAATTATTTTAATTTTGTTAAATATAATGACCACTTATTATTTCTCGATTGTCTCCAATAATAAATAAAACTATAAATAAAAATGGGAGTTATTATATCATTATAAAATAATCATTTTCTCAAAATTATATATACTAATTTTAATTGTAATATCCTACAAAAAAATATACAAATCACTATTGTGGTATAATGTATATTCATTCATATCCTTTCCACATTAACAATTATGTAAATATGTTATTTTTAAATAATAATTTCACTACCTTTTCAGAAATATTTCAAAAATTAATGATAAAAGGAATCCATTTTTTTAATAATATAATAATATTAATTATTTTTTAAACCCCAATAAAAATTTAGATACTTTTTATGAATAATTAAATATTGAAATTTAAATTGAATCGTTCATATATTTTTTATCCGCAATTGTATCATAATGTTCTTGATTATTTAAATGGGTCTTCATAGACTAAGATCAACATTATTCTCCTAAATTCATACCAATACCACTCTATATCCATAGAGGTTATTTTTAGATATTTTTATTAACTATATATAATAAATTATTTATAAGATTCATGTTAGTAAAAACTTAATAGAAAACAATAACTATATTAATCAAGATGTTATAAATTTTTCCAAAAATAAATCTATCTACCAAATAAAGATGAAAAGTTTTATCAATATCAATTAATTAATCAATTTCATTATATTATCATTGAAAAATAAATAATATCAATTAAAAATTCTATTTTAAGAACACGTTATTATTAATTAAATAAGCTATTTTATTTTTTTAATTATTTTATGTGTATTCTAAAGTCGACACTACATTTAATTAATTTTCGTGAATCGCTTGAAAATATTAGAGTATTCTATTTTAATGAACTAATGTAACTTCTATTAAATGGGTCAATAAAACAATAAGATAAGATAATATATTCTTTTAGTAAATTCCTATAAATATATAGATTCATAATTGTTTAGCACCGAGGAAAATATAAATTAAAATAATAATGATACAATACTTCTATATTTCTTATTTTTTCATTGTTATATCGTACATTATCACTTAATAATTTTTTGTGTCCTTTTTAAGGATTATTAGTTTATAATATTAATGATTATGTTGCTACATCTGGAAGGATTGTTTCTTATCTTACATAAAATTTTCTTATGATAAAATACAAAATTCATTTGAGGTGGAATTGTGTTATAAAAGGAAATTTTGATACTAAAAATCATATTGTCTAGATTAAGATAAATTATGATCCTATATATATTTTTTCTCTTGATCTACAATTTGATAATTTTTTTATGGAGTCAAAAAATTTACACTCAACCAATGAGAATGTATTTTATTTAAAAATCAAAATATGGATGATATATATTATTATGAGGGTGACGTTAAACATACTTCGACTCCTTAACAAATTATATTACCTAAACAACTTATATATAATCGAAATAGAAGGTGTACTATTCTCATATAAAAACTATAAAAAACATTATATCAAATTTATAAATAAAAATAAAAAGTGAATTAAACATGATATATTATTCTTACATTCAAATTCTATAAAGATATTTCCATCTCAAAATAACATCTAATAATAATAAAGTCAATTAAATGAGATCATTCAATAAATTAACTAATATATATAATGATTAAAGAGACCGAGAGTCATGTTAAAATTGGAATGTAAAAGAGAAAAATACTCTAAAAAGCCAATATATGAAATATATAAATAAACCATTACCCTATACTCATTTTTCTTAAACAAATTTTGATAATACATTATGATATTTTCAATATTATAAAATTTAATTTGATACATAAATAAAACTAAAAAAGAATGGAAAATGCTTTTTTAGTAAATTTAACATTATAATTTAAAATAAATGGTGGAGAGAATCTCTTTATATGACAATTGTAAATCATATACTATTAATCTCATAAATAGATAATGTGTAACTGAACAAAAGATTATTTTTATATTGAAGGTCACAAATATTATACACTAAGTTAAAATATTCATATATAATGACCTATAATAATTACAAAATCACCTATTAATATATTAAAAGTGATGAATAAATGAAAAATATTTTTTTGCCTTCAGGAAATGTTGTTTCTATGGAATATATTATAAAAACTTAATAAAAAATTTAAAATTTGGTTGTTGAGAAAGTAATGATAAGTGAGGTTAAAATATAAATACACTCTAATGAATTTATCCTTATTAGAATGATTTAGAATCCCATAAATGATCTTAACACAATGATAATAATTTTAAATAAAATTTTCAACCTAATCTATACAAGGAAATTATAAGATGTTAACCTGTGAAATGTTTTTTTTAAAAGATATATTATTTGAAAAAATACACGATTTGTTTACAAGAAGGGTGGTAACATGAAAAATATAACTTTTATAAGATTAATTAAATCACAATGGATATTGGGGGTGATTATAGGAATCCCACAATGTCTATTTATAAAAATCTCATGATGTTTAATCCACTTTATTTATAAAAATATAATTATTTATAAAAATAGAGTTGGATTATCAATGAATTATAGTGTAAATGAAAAAAATGAGAGTTTTCTAGATCAAAACATCTCATAATTTTTATTAGTATCTGCTATATGAATCTATTATTTTTTAGTCATGTTAATGAAATCCTTCATATATATAAAAATTCAATGGTCTCCCTCACTTATTTGATTACGAGAAATAATACATGTGTGTTGGAGTTTTGTACTAACAATTATTCATTTAAACATTTCTCCACATAAATTGATAGAATACCATGTTCAAGGAATGAAACATATCCTACTTATTTGATGAAGTGTGTTTCATAGTTATTGTATATTTTTAAGACACATACAATGTCAGTCAAAATTTTAACCTCAATCAAGGAGGATTCATTGAGAAATTAGTATTTTTATTTGCTAGATGATAAGGAATAGTTATTTCACTATAATATAAACCTATATAAGATGAAATTTGGATTAGTATATAGTTTAAATATATATGGGAAGGATTGGGGGTTTAATGGTTGTTTCAATATTGAAGGAATGAATTGATACACACAACATATTTTAAATCCATTATGGATTTCATGGGGTTACACCACTTATTAATATAAAATTAGAACGCATGAGGTTTACACTAGATTATAAATCCAGCATGAAAGGTAAATATTTATTATACCCCTAGCTCATCTGTAGATATTTTATTGCTAATGATGAATTTTAATTTCCTCTAGAATGAATTGAGAGCACCATGGATTTTTTTCTTTTTATGATGCTGAATTGAGTTAGAAAATAAATTAGTGCCCATTATAATAACTTAATTGTATGTGATTGTTTCATTGCATACTATAATTTCTAATGGTCTATGCCATTTTTTAATCCATAAAAGGAGATTAATTGAGTTATTGATGGATTTATGAATGTAGTACCCCTGGTTTCTGGTAAGTAACCCTTGTTTTTTGCTTTTTAAGAACATGAAGAATATTTGAAATGGTTGGGGAAAGGTTGGAGTCTTTTAAAGCATCGAGGGGACAAAGGTGTTGATACATGGGGTTCGCAAGGTTTTCCCAAACCGTGCGGAAGCCATGCGAGTGGTGTCACCATGGACAGAGGAGACCACACGGTGTGTGCACGGTTTGGGAAAACTGTACGAGGAGGCTGTGTGGAGCGCCTCTTCCATGCAGTGACTACCACAGGGTTAGTGCATGATTTGACTAACCATGCAGACTAACATTGCGCGAAGTCAACTTAGATCCTATTTTTAAGGATCAAATCTTTTTTATCTTTAAACCCACTCGTTTTTTTCCTAGAAGGCCCTAACTCGAAATGTCTCTCTGGTGAAGGTGGGAGAACACTTACCAGGCATTTTTGAAGCGATCCAGGGGCATGCCTTCGCGTTTAGAGGTCGGTTGATCGAGGTATGTCCTGTTTCCTTTAGTTTTATTAGATCTCCTTCTTCCCTCTTGATGGATCCTTAGATATACACCCAAGGTGGGTAGATCTAAGGTAGAGGATGAAATTTATGTCAGGTTTTGGTCTTTTTGGTGATGGTGTAAGGTATTTAAGGAGGTCTCATGGTATTTCGACCCGGTTCTTGGTTGGTTTCGCCTAATTTGTTGAAGTAGTTGGCTTCACTCTTGATTCCTCTTTCATAAAACATGATGTCTTAGTTCAATTTGATTTAATTTCTTGGTGTTGATTGTGAAATTTTGGTGCAAATCATGTTATAAATCTTCTTTACTGATGATTTATGGGTTTTGATAGAATTGTGGAAATTGAAGAAATGGTTTGTTAAATGTTTTTTGGTTTCTTGATTTAAAAATAGTGATTTAAAATATCGATTCACTATATTTGGAAAATGGTTTACGGGAAAAGGATTTCAATCAAATGGTTGTTTTATTGAAATGATTTTGGAATGGTTAGAATGGGGTGGTTTTTGGGCGTACTTAGTGTGTGCGTTCATATTGCATTTATGAGGCGTGGTTGAAATATGACCTTGTGCTATATGTGAAAGGTGTAATGGAACATCGGGAATAATTACCTTATGACGACTTAGTAGATAGATGAGAGACCTCTCATGAGTATAGAGCTGTCATAAAGAAGCATGAATGGTTGATTTCATGGGTTGTGAAATGGTTGGGTGAGCCAAAAAGGGATTTTGTGAAATGGAAATGGGAATTTGATTAGAAACATTCTCCGTTTCTTATCTTTATAAAGATTGTTTTTTTTTGGAAAATGGTTTTGACAAGGATCTTGTTATATTGTGAATGGTTTTGAATTGTTTTATATAAATTGTTTTATATAAATGTGCTAACATGTCTTATCATAGAGGCATGAGTTTAGAATTCATAAGGGAAAACCTATTGAGATTCATTACTCACCCCCTGTTTTGGCCCATTAGTGCTTTTGTAGATTTCAAATACCCGAATGTTGGAAAAATTAAAGTGTCACATGTTTATAGCACTATTTCATGATGATTGGTCTGGTTCGTGATGTTGAAGATTGGAGCTTGTGGAGCATGGAGTTGGGTTGTCGTCTTGTGGTATTTTAGTTGTCTTTCCGCCGTTTAATCTGATTTAGATTTGGTTTCCGCTGTGGTACTTTTGGCTGGTTTATGATAAAAAAATGGTTGAGTTGACTTAGCATTTATCATTAATTATTGTGTTAATTTGTTTTGTTATGGTTGCTGGTTATGTGGTATGTTCAAAAAGGATAAATCATCCCCCACTTTTTTTGAAATCCTTCATTATTTATTGTCATCCATTGGTGCCTTGGGGATGTCACATAAGGCCAAGTAGCCCTCACCGCCGCGTCAATCCAGTGAGTTAGGGATGGGGTGTTACAAATGGTATCACCTTGTTTGGTCCTCACCTAATAAGTGGTCATCGATGTTCTTGGTTTTGGATTTGAAATTCCTTGTTGTCTATTCCTTAGGTTAGAATCTTAGATAAGAGTAGGATTGTCAGAACATGAAATGTATAGCATAAAAGGACATAGATAACCCTTTTATTCTGAACGTCTAGTTACCGGGGTGTTGGGTACATAAGTGTTTTGGATAACACTTATAGAATGTTGGAAATCTCATTGTCATGGGTTTAGACAATGAGATGAGAATTACATGCATTGTAGATGAATTAATTCCCACTAAGATTGCATATCTCATTGTGATAAATGGATAAGTATCTTGTGAACGATGATAATTTTTGAAAAATACAGAAATTGTTTTCATGTGAAAGTCTTTGAAAATATGGTATTTGGAGTATTTTGAAAAAGGGTTGATTTTAAAAGTGTATGTTGAATGAATTCAAAAATGGGTGATCATGGAAAAAGGCTGTTTGTGGAAAAACAATTTGGTGATATTTGATGTGATAGAATTTAAAATGATAAGCATTCAGTTACTTGGAAGTGAGACTAGTGGTGTGCATTGTTTGTATAGAAAATATCACCCATTATGCGTTGTAGAAACCAACCCGAAGAGGTTGCGGAGAAAGTGGTTGCAACTGAACCACGTGTGAACCAAGAGTTGGATTAGAGGGTCGTTCCAGCATTCCAGCCTATGGACACGGGAATCAGAGGGATGAGTCAAGGCATGTAGACCATTTTGTTAAGTTCCAGAAGCATAATCCACTAATCATTCAGGTTGATTCTTAACCTGAAAGGGCGGAGGTGTGGCTGAGTTGGATGAACCGTATCATCGATTTCATCGACACACCTGCAGAACTGAAATGAAATTTTACGTTGTATATAGTGGAGGATCTTTCATGATAGTGGTGGGAGCTGGTGGTGTAGGATAAGGTTGATCAAGGCCTGGGCTGGGTGGAATTTGAGGAATTGTTCAACAAACAATTCTATCCCCATAGGTTCTAGATCCAGAGGACGATGGAATTTATCTTCTTGAATTAAGAGAATATCTCTTTCACAGAGTATGTATATAAATTCATGAATTTAGTGTGCTTTGCACCGAAAGTTGTTGCAAGTACGTCGCTCAAGGCACACATCTTTGAATCAGGGTTGTGACAGGAGATTCGCTCGAAGATTGTTGTGCTTTGTTTTACAGATTATACGGAGATGGTACACATAGAAACAATAGGTGAAAGATACATCTCGGTAGTTATAGGAGGAGTAAATATGATGATACACATAGGAACGGGTTAGAACTCTAATGCTCGCAACAAGAAAAAGAGGTACACCTACTTCCAAGGTGGGAGTGCGAATCTAAATCAGACGGATGGATCGGTGAATCTTCTTCCATGACCCATAATGAAGGGAGGATGTTTTTACTGTGGCGTGATTGACCACATCAAACAAGAATGTACATCACCACCGAGATCCTTCCACAATTGCAACAACATGGGGAATCTTCAGTGATATTGTCATCATGCTCCACGGTTGGGTGTTCATGGCACTTCTTAGGTGCCGAAAACATCTTATTCTTCGATAGGACGAGGACAGCAAAATCAGTCTCAATAGTAGAATAGAGCTAGCTATGGTGATTCTAGGAATACCATGTCTCCTCAGGCAGGGCAATATCAACAAGCCAATAAGGAGAAAAGTGCAGCAACAAATCAATTGTATGGAGCAGAACAGGTGATTGTGGATGACTAGTCTGGACCATCTACATTAGGAGGAACAATTATTTTGAATTCTACCCTTATGCATGTGTGTTTTGATACTGGCACATCACATTCTTTTATAGCTTCTCATATTTCTGATTTTCTGAACTTAAAACTTGAAATGATGCCTTCTGTGATAATACTTCAAACTCATCTCGGTGAAAGAATGTGTAGAGACTTCGTGTTTAGAGAATGTTCTATAACTATTTTTGGAGCTGTGCTGAAATGGTATTTCTCTATGATGGAGATGGATATCTATGATATAATCCTAGGTATGGATTGGTTGATAGTTTTTTGGGCTCACGTTGACTGTTATAGTAGAACAGCCAGTTTCGTGACTGGGGATGGTGTCAATCATCTTTTAATAGAAGAAAGAGTGGTGAAAGCAGGTGAAACTGGATTTTTGGAACCATTAGTGGCAACAACCTCTTACCCGTTTTCTATGTTAAACTTGGAATCGATGGATGAGAGTGCGAATAAATGTTTTCCAGTAGTCATGGATAAATTTCTTGATAGTTTTCCTGAAAACATCTCAGGGTTACCACTTATAAGAGAAGTAGATTTTAGGATTGATCTCATTCTGAGGACCAGTCCTATCTCACATCCATCTTATAGGATGGAACCAACAGAGTTAAATGAATTGAATATGCAGTTGGAAGAACTATAAAACAATGGTTTTATTCATCCAAACGTGTCTCTATGGGCAGCACCAATTTTGTTCATAAAGAAAGAAGATGGAACTTTAAGGCTGTGTGTGGATTGTCGTAAACATAACAAAGATATGATAGAGAATAAATATCCACATCCACGCATTGATGACATGTTTGATCAATTGAGGGGAGCTCAGTGGCTCTCTAAGATTGACATGCGGTAAATATATCACCAGTTGGGAGTTTGGAAGGAGGATATTCTGAAGATTTCCTTCAAAAGCAGATATGGACACTAAGAATATGTAGTAATGCCTTTTGGTCTTACAAATGCACCAGCTGTCTTTATGGAATCAATGAATCAAATATTTCAGCAATATTTGGATTCTTTTGTTGTGGTGTTTGCAGAAAACATATTGGTTTATTCAAGAATAAGGGCTGAGCATGAGCAACACTTGGCGATACTGTTGGATATCTTGAGAGACCATCAGTTGTATGCCAAATTATCAAACTACGATTTTTGGATACAAGCGGTACACATTCTAGGGCATGTTTTTTCTGAGAAAGGTGTTTCAGTGGATCCAGAAAATATAGAAGATGTTCTTTCATGGAAACCGCCGAAGAATATTTTTGAGATACATAGTTTTCTTGGTCTATCAGGTTATTACTGACGCTTTGTGCATGACTTCTCACGACTAGATTCACCTATGACATCATTGAATTAAAAGAATAGTGCATTTTAATGGACTAAGGAATGTCAGAGATCTTTTCAATAGTTTAAAGTTCACCTTTCATCGGTACCCATCTTGTTTTATCTGAAATCAGGATAGGGGTACGTGGTGTATTGTGATGCTTCAGTATCTGGGATGGGATTTGTTGTCATGCAAGGAGACCATGTTGTTGCTTATGGATCAATAAAATTGAGAATTAATGAAAATAAGTACCCAAAACATGATTTGGAGTTAGCTGTATTTGTCCATGACTTGAAGACTTGTCGTAATCATCTCTTTGGTGAGAAATTTGCTGTGTTTACAGATCAAAAAATCTTGAAATTTTTTTCTCAAATTGAGATCTGAATCTGAGGCAGAAGAGATGGATGGAGTATTTTCAAATGTTCAACTTCGACTTGATGTATACACAAAGTAAGGGAAAATCTGTGGCAGATGCTTTAAGCAGGAATTCATATGCTCTGTTAGTGAAAGAAGCTTCAGATGAGTAGTAGTTGATGTCAGTTCAATCTGAAATGCAGGTAGAATGTGAAGACTGTGGTGATGTTGCAGTTTTCTTTTTAGTTGCACTTGTTCCTGATTTGGTGGATATAGTAAAGGAGGCGCATGAATACTATGTTTATTGTGTTACGATGAGGTCAAAACACAATGGTGGGGAGACCATTGAGGGATGGAAGCTGGATAGGAGTTCAGTTTTTCGGTTTCAAGATCATATGGTTGTACCTTTATCCTCTCAGGAACAAATCCTTCATGCTTATTCTAGATGGTCTGGTTATCTAGGAATACAGAAGATGTATAAGGTGTTGAAGTCTTAGTTCTGGTGGAGCGGAATGAAACAGAATGTAGAAGAATTTGTTTCAAGGTGTTAAACTTGTCAGAAAGTTTAAGAAGAACATTAGCGGCAAGCGGGTATGTTGCAATCTCTACCAATTCCAGTGTAGAAATGGGAGCATATAGATATGGATTTTGTTACAGGTCTTCTAAGAACGGTCCTGTAAAATGATGCCATTTGGGTGAAAGTGGATCATCTAACCAAGTCGGCCCATTTCTTCCCGATTCTTGAAACTCATATGGTGGATGATGTTTCAAAAATATATATCTGAGATGTGGTGAAGAGACACGGCATACCAGATTCAATGGATTTAGACAGAGATCTGTTGTTTACGTCTCGTTTCTGGTGATCCTTACAGAAATCCCTGGGAACATTGTTGAATATGAGTACATCGTATCATCCTTAGGCAGATGGACAATCCTAAAGGACGGTACAGACATTAGAAGGCATGTTCCTAATTTTGTAATGGATCATAGTGGCTCATTGGAGGAGCATATACCCTTAGTGGAGTTCTCATACAATAACACATATCAAGCATCAATATGCATGGCTCCGTTTGGAGCATTGTATGGGCGTCCTTGTCGTTCACCACTATGTTGGGTGGAAACTGGTGAGACATCACTGGTTGGGCCGAGCCTTGTCCAGGAAACAATGGAGAAGATTCGGTTGATAAAAAAAGAAGATGGATACGACACAAAGTCATCAGAAATCGTATTTGGATCATCTCTGAATACTGTTGTCATTTGCGGTGAGTGATAATGTATTTTTGATAATCTCTCCAATGCTTGGACATAGTTGTTTTGGGATGGATGGAATATTATCTCCATGATATATAGGACCTTTTGAGATACTGGAACAGGTTGTTGTGGTTGCTTATCATATGGCATTACCACCATGGTTCAGTGTAGTGCATAATGTCTTCCATGTATCTCAGTTGAAAAATTATTGGCCTGATCTTGACCATGTGATCATATGGGATCACGTTGACCTAGAGTTGGATGCTTAGTTGGAACATATTCTAGTGTGGATTGTGGATAGGAAAGAGAATGTCCTGCATGGAAAGAGCATCAGTCTAGTGTAGATTTAATGGAAACATGGTAAGATTTAGAAAGATACTTGGGAACGAGAGAATGAAATGAAAGAGCAGTGGCCAGAACTCTTTCAAGAAGGTGATGGTTTTCAACATTCCGAGGACGGAAAGGCCAATGGTGGAGAAAATGTAGTACCCGTGGTTTCTGGTATGTAACCCTTGTTTTATGCTTTTTATGTACATGAAGCATATGAGAAATTTTTGGGGAAAGGTTGGAGACTTTTAAATTGGAAAAGGGAAAAAGTTAGTGACGCATGGGCTTCACACGGTTTTCCCAATATGTGCGGAAGACGTGCAGGTGCTATCACCTTGGAATGAGAAGACCGCACGGTGTGCGCATGGTTTGCGAAAACCATGCGAGGAGTTCATGCGGAGTGCCACTTCAAAGCAGTGACTACCACACAATTAGCACACAATTTGACTAACCGTGCAGACTGACCATGCGCGAAGTCAAATTAGATCCTATTTTTAAGGATCTAATCTATTTTATCATTAAACCCACTAGTTTTTTCTCCTAGATGGTCCTAACTAGATATTCTCACTTGTGAAGGTGGGAGAACACTTACCAAGCATTTTGGAAGCAATCCGGAGGGTTGCCTTGGCGTTTAGAGGCCGGTCGATCAAGTTAAGTCTCATTTCCTTTAGTTTTCTCAGATATCCTTCTTCCATCTTGATGGATCCTTAGATCTACACCCAAAGATGGTAGATCTAAGGTAGTGGATGACGTTTAATTCAGTTTTTGTTCTTGTTGGAGATAGGGGAAGGAATCTAAAGAGGTTTCGTGGTGTTTCGACCTGGTTCTTGGTCGGTTTCTCCTATTTTGTTGAGGTAGGTGGCTTCACTCTCAATTCCTCTTTCGTAGAACATTATGTTTTAGTAAAAAAAATTAATTTATTGGTTTTTATTATGAACTTTTTGTGTAAGGCATGTTATAAATCTTCATTAGTGATGATTTATGGGTTTTGAAGGAATTATGGAAATTGAAATAATGGTTTCTGCTAAGTGTTTTGGTTTCTGGATTTTAAAATAGTGATTATAAAATATGGATTCATTAGATTTTGAAAATGGTTTGCAGGAAAAAGGTTTTCAATAAAAGGGTTGTTTTAATGAAATTATTTTCGCATGGTTGGAATGGTGTGGTTTTGGGGCGTACTTGGTGTGTGTGTTTATATTTCATTTATGAGGCTTGGTTGAAGTACGAACTTATGCTCATTGCCAAAGGTGTAATGGAACATGGGGAATAATTACCTTGGGATGACTTGGTTGATCGACGAGTGACCGCTCATGAGTATGGAACAGTCATAACAAAGCATGCATGGTTGATTTCACGGGTTGTGAAATGGTTGGGTGAGACAAAATGGATTTGTGAAAAGGAAATGTGAATTGGATTGGAAAATTTACATGGATTATTTTCATGAGAAAGATGGGTTTTTTTGGAAAATGGTTATTACATCGAACTTTTTATATTGTTAACTATTTTGGAATTGTTTTATATAAATTGATTTATATAAATGTGCTAACATGTTTTACCCTAGAGGCAGGGGTTGCGAAGTCATCATGGAAAACCTACTGAGTTTCATTACTCACCCCCTTCTTTGGCACATTGTTGATTTTGCAGATGTCATATACCGGGATGTTGGAAAAGGTAAAGTTTCACATGTTTAAATCAATACTTTGTGATTCTAGGGCTCATTTTTGATGTTGGAGCATGGAGCATGTGGAGCATGGAGTTGGGTTGTCGTCTTGTGGTCAATTAGTTGTCTTTCCGCTGTTTACTCAAATTTATTATGGCTTTATACTGTGGTAATTTTGGAAGGTTTATGTCAAAATCAATGGATAAGTTGACTTAGCTTTTATCATGAAAAATTTAGTTAATTTCATTGGTTATGTTTGTTGTCTCTGTGGTATGTTCCAAAAGGGTCAATAATCCCCCACTTGTTTCGAAACCCTTCGGCATTTATTGTCATCCTTTGGCGACTTAGGGATGTCACATAAGGCCATGTAGCCCTCATTGCCTCCTCAAGACAATGAGGTATGGGTGGGGTGTTACAAAGTACCCCAATATATTATTAAGAGTAAGATAGAGTAATGTGTTATCCAAAAAAATATTGAGGGTGTATGATTTTTTTATAACATTCAATGAAGGATAATTGAATTATGATATGATTTCTTGTTCCCAATAATGACTTAAAAGTACTCAGTATTTTAGTATCATCGAGTAAATACTTTGTTTTTACATTATTTGTTTATTTGATTTCAGAAGGTGAATTGATTTATTCTAGTGTTATGGGTGTCACACGAAGACATATGAATTTATTAGATTTTATATAAATCCATGAAGGCTTAATATTTGAAATTTGTGTCTTGTATCATGTATAAAGTAAATTTAGTACTGGGGTGGTTTATGATTCTATATAAAAAAATAATATGATGGACTTTACTACCATCTCAAGGGGAAACTGAGGTTGACATCGTGATTCACTGTCTCATGGGGTGACTTATTTTATGGTAGAGTTTAGTGTCATACAAAAAATATAATTGTAAATACACTTTTATTTTTTGTCTCTTATAAATTACTTATTGTATAATAAAGATTATTCTATTCCAAAAATTATTATTGGTTTATACTAGAGATATATTTCTCTCCAAGTTGGGTAATTATTTTGAAAAGGGGTAGAGAGTGTCATATTTAGCATACAGAAGTAGTTCTATATGTTTAATATGGGGAATTGAAAATCATTATATATTGATGTCATTATTTATATATATATATATGACATAAAATTATGGGTATCCATTTAATAATTGAGTCCTGAATGTATAATATTAGAAAAAAATTTGGAAATGTATTCTAATACCGTATGATTTTTGAGAATGTCATTTATTTTGTGTTCAAATAGTGTGTACAAATGTATCATTCCTTTTCCATTTGTTTTGAATAGGGTAATTGTTTTCATTTTAGGATTATATATTTAATTATATTTTATATAGATTATGATCATGTGATGTGGAATAATATCCTCTAGTACATGTTCAAAAAACGGACCATTAATAAAATGATAACTAAAAAAATTAGATTATATGAATACACATGATAATCCATTACATTATTTTATTAGAAAAACACGATGAAGTTTTATGTCATATATGATGAAATATATATTATTGGGGATATATTAATGATGTCTAGGGATGAATGTATTGAAAACACCACATAGAGAAATAAATTATAGAATAATTACATAAAAAATCTATATAAAGGTTCGGAAGGTCAGTGAATTTTTTATAATGGGATAATGGCCTCAAAATATAGGATACTAAATAAATATTCACTATATTATTATGGTTGGGTATGAATTCCATGGGATCGTAATGGTGAATGATCATTATTTTTATTGTGGTATGCAATATATTCACCATGGTGAGAAATGATAGAGTGGTTATTTCAATATGGGAAATATTATATACGATGGGGAATCACCATTATTAATCGGTCACATATTCCCAAACTACATTTTAATTAATGATTAACACTCAAATATATGGGGTCTAGTTTAAGAATAAATGATCTATTAAAGTTATATAAATAGAGGCACATGATAAAATGGGGTTGAAACTACATATAATTTAGATGTGAGGAATATGGATGTAAAGGGTTTTCTTGTTAGATTTGTGATCATTATTGTCTCTATTATTTAATAAATTGAAATTTAAAAAATGAGTATTTTTTCATGTTGGGAATAGGTGTGGAGGTTCTTCAATTTGAGAAATTCATTATCCCACATAGTGGTGGTGGATATATGATGGTTATGACACAACCATTAATAACTAATTTTGTGAAAACAGGTAGCCTCTATATAATGACCATCATGTGATCCAATAATTATTTATTCAATATATGAAAATGGGTTACGTGAAATAATAAACAGACCTAACACTTTCATGTACCATGATTTTACCTACATGAAATAAGAAAATACATAGATAATAACTGGAATATTGTTCCTAGTCTGTCACTTAATCATCCTCAATTAATTATTTAATGATTCATTTTTAATATGTATAAATTGTTTTATAGGCAAAATAAATCACTTATTATTTTTAATGTATGATTCTTGTGTGTAGTATTCAGAGGGATACATGTTATAACAAACAATGAAGGGATACCTGGACAAATTAGTTGGAATTTTTTGATATTTTAATCATTATGGAAAATGTGTCTAAATATCTATAAAATATTTTTAATTATGGATTAAACAATTTTGAGTGTATATAAATACTCCCTTATTGTTACATTCATATAAAATAAAAAGTAATAAATTATGAGGAATAAAAAAATACTTTGGGATTCTTTTAGGTTAAAAAAAATTTCACCCAAACTACTAATAATACATTGATAGGGTCATGGGGCCACTTATATTATTATATTCATGGTGTTTCATTGTATTTTTTAATTTTCAATCATGTTTTGAATACATAGTGGTTTCATATTTAACATTACACTGCTTACATAAACAATATTCATAATTCTTTAAATGATTTATGCATTCTATTATTTTCATATAATAAATTTTAAATAATTTCACTACAAAGTGGTCATGTGGTTTTCATCTCATGGAATTTACATATTTTATTTTGGTAATAAAAAAATAAATCTATCTCTTCATAAAATTTAAATATCCATAATGAATCCATTAATTTCCTTGACCTTGAAAATAACATTGACGTAATTCCATATTGTCTAATTTTATAATCATCGATATACCATCATATCTTTCCTAGAATTGAATATCAATACTATCCAAAATAAAAAAATATATATTATGTATAATTTCTGTATTCACAATGATTCAAAAATTCTGAATCCCAGCCATAATATACCATCATCGTCGTGCACATATTTTTTAGGTAAAATCTAATACAAAATTTAAATTGATTGTGAAACTATATAATATGATGATGTGGAATTGAATTTTTTGAATAAAGTTTCATTAATATAATAAATATCATGACTAAAAACATAAACTCATCACTATGGATTTCACCGAAATCACATATTCATCAATAAAAAATCTGAGGGTAGGTTGGATCCTACCCAAATATCATTGTCCCATATGTTTTTTATGGATGAATGGTCATGTAAGTATTTTATATATTAGATAAATAAAGAGGTTTAATTATATAATAATGTTAAAGTAATCTTTCATGTTGTTTTTGGTCTCATAATTAATTGTTTACCATTACATAAATCTCATTGTAGATTTGATCATTCACTGATTCCAAAAGACCAATATATATTTTTTTTAATACTAATGGGATAAGATTTGAAATTGGTACATGAACCATATTTGAGAGAAACCAAATCATGGTGAAATAGGTAATTAATTATTTCGACTAAATATATTATTAAGTGATAGAAAATATACTTCATATCTAGTAATGGAGTTGATAAAATAATATAGTATTCATCATGTTATAAGTGTTTTTCTTTGTACAATCATCTCATTCAATAGTTGTACTAATGTTTTCATTCATCCATTTAAATAAATTTAATATTAAATCATTTTAAATGATACTCTTTTCATCAGATATGTAAAACTAATGCTCATATGAAAAAATTATAGAGATAATCAATTAAATATAATTGTTTTATCAGGTTAGGGTATAGGTAGAATCAAAACCAATAAATGTATGATTCCTAAAATATTTCATAGCGGTTATATATTTCCAATTAATGATTTTTAGTAAAAATCCATCATATAAACATTATCTATGGGCATAAAATTATCCCAAGGATGTGAAATAAATATTTATATGATGGTTTTCACTGAGATCTACCACATACAGTTCCAAAGAAAATTTGGTTGGGAACTACACTATGTTCTTATCACTATTAATATTATATAGGGATAGGGTCTAAAAATTTATTGGATGTGAGTTTAAGAACAGTATATAAATTTTCAAATCAATTTTCATATAAAGATGCAAAAAAATTATTCTATGACTAATGTACAAATATTTTGATGAGGTCGTTGGTATTATAGGGTTTCATTTTGGATTCCCTTATATCTTATATAATTCACACATTCCGGAGGTCACCAACAATTCTTTCACTATATGGGAGGAATGATATTATATAGCTTTACATCAGGACGGGGTGCCTAAATCTAATGTTAATGGGTTTGTTTATGTACCGTAAAAATATTATTATTTTCTTAATAATTAATATTACTATTTATAGTCATATAATAATCTTATAATTTATTCCACAATGAGTAGTATGACTATAATAAATCATGAATTTGTAAAAAATTGATCATAAGTGTTTCTATATGACTTTTAAATGAGGAATAACAATATTAAATTTTGAAATCATGAAAAAAAAAGATCATATCAACATAGAATCCAATCATCATTTATCACTTCCATGAACCATAATATGGTAAAATCCTTATGCGACCATATTTATGAAAAATCCAGTGAAAAATGTAATAGATGGTCATTTCAACCGACATTCATGTGAACAATGTATAATGTGAGTTTTTTCTAAAGAAAATCTTAGGGAAAAAGAATAACTTGATCAATTCAACACAAAACATTATGAAAATATTAATGAGATCATTTACACATATCCTCAACTAAAAAAATCTATATGTGATCATTTCTATGTACCATTATTAGAATAATTTATATCTGATCAGCTGAAAATAGAACATTATTATCTCATGGGATAAAGAAACCTAACCAATTCATTAGAGGGATATGATGAAATCCACCCATCCTCATCAACACATATATGTTCCATAATATATCAATCATTAAATAATTAATAATTCACATTATAATAAATGTATTTTATTCATACAATAATTATGAAACCATATGAAGTGAAATGGGTTTCACAATACTTCTAGATTATTTCATCTAAATAGACCCTAAGGTTGAAAATTGTAGATACGAAAATTTCAATCAGTACAATATAGTATATCATAATAATATTAAGAGGATGGTATTTTTAGTGTAAAATCAAAGTAAATATGTCCTTTATTGTTAATTAGTGAAATGGTAGTGAAATTATAAATGTTTTTGTAAAAACGGATTATAATTTTAGCATAATGGATGAGGTTACAGGTCTCTTTGAAAGGTTATTTTCATACCAGTCACATTTATGAAACTAAAAATAATTATTTATCAAAATAAATATTTTTTATTAAGTATCAATAATAATTCCTTGTAAAAAACATAGTTGTTTAAAAATAATCATTACAACTATTTAAGAAATTATATATAAAAAAGTATAATCAATAATGGACCCGTGAAAATTACATATCGTTTCTAAACATTATTAGTGAATAATATAGAATATTATTAATTTTTAAAATTAATGTTGAATAATATATCAATGAAATTAAATAAATGATCTAAAAGGTGATGTGAAGTGTAGGTTAATATTTTGATATTAGAAGGATTGAAACATTTCAAATATTTTAGAATACCTTAGTTCAGTACTAACATCATAAAAATATTAACATGAAATAATTTTAGAAATAGGAAATGGGAAATATTATTGTACCATAAGATATAACATAATTGGAATACCAAATAGATATGAAAAAATTTGAAAAAATAAAATAAATGAAATTTTTTGAAATTTTATCTAAAGTAGATGCAAATTACTCTAAACAATGATAAACATTTTATGAGGATGAAATTTATTAAGGGGGATGATTAAAATCAAATGTTACATTTTAATTTGAGAGAAATAGAAATAACCCTTAAATAAAATCATTGGGTGGTACTGTAAAGACTCCTACACTTGTATCCCAAAGTTAATTGTCAATTCATTATATTGTAATAAGATATAGACTACATGAAATCCATACTTTAGCTAAAATTATTTTTGACAATTAACACTAAATTTTTTCAATTTATTAATAGTGACACTTTCTCCATATCCCTTCCCCCCACCCCACATTCCCCCTCCCTTGTGAAAATCATTCATCATGTCATATCCACCATTGAATTACCCTCCCCTCTCACAAACTCTTTAGTCCCCCCACCCTGAGCCCTCGTCATTGCTCTGGTTTCTCCCAATCCCTCTATGATCAATCCATCCATGGTGTTTTGGTTTCCCCTATCCCCCCAAACCATATACCTACCCCATCTATGAGATCCATTTTCTCCCAAGACCCCCTCACCTTATTCATCACTAGCTTTCTACTTCCACATGATCTCCTCAATATCTCACCCATTATGTCACCAAATGATGCCTCTTCCCCTGTGATCCATCCTCGCTAGAAGGATAATTAGTAAAACCTAAACTGGGTAACCCTTTAATTTTTATGGAATTTGATTTTATTATTTACTTTATTTTCTCCCTCACTTATTCTAGAGACGATATATTATTATTTTCACATGTATTTCTTCAAATATTGCAGCTACAAAGAATTTAGTTATGTGAATGTATGGTAACCAGTGGGGTTTTCTTCTTTCATTTTTTCTCCTCGGGTAACAATAGTTTTTCCCTAATTCCAATACCTTTATATGTGGTTGAGAATGTTTTTTGGTTGAAATATCTCCTCTTCATGATGCCTTAATGTGATAGTATAAGATTAAAGTGTATGGTAACCCCTTATTCACCTCATATGTAGAGATTATTAAATTGGATATCATATAAAGTCAGAGAAACCGTATCGATACTATGAGTTTAAAACTAGAATTTTTTTACATGAACAATTCATGGTTAAGTGATTTATTTTTGTTAAACAGTCATGGGTTTACATGTTTTTTATTCTATGTTAATTAATGTACCATTTATTTTTTATATCACATATTATTCAACATTATTACGACTATATTATTTGTATTGATGTATGAAATGATAGATATTAATCATGTTTTCTATTAGTAATAAATTACTAATGTGATATCATAGTTTTATTACATTCCATACTTCTATATTTGTTATAGAACACACCCTATTACATATTCTTCATATTGCTAAAATTTAATTTATATATTTTGATTTTTATGAAACTATTATCTGTTAATTTTTATTTATTATACTATTTTATAGAATTTGGATTCCATGATAGTAGTATGTATGTTTAATGGAATATATCATATCAAATACTTTTTTTCGATTACTAAATTATGAATTGGGTTTATCCTAACAAATATGTTTTGCATAATTTGGAATTTTACTCATATGAATTATAAATTTCTTATGAGATATCGTATCCTTTGTTTAGTTCTCAAATAGAAGGAAAATTTTTCTAAATTTCCATCTCTTATACCATTTTTCATACTTTTAGTTTGAATTATTTTCTTTATATTCCATCTAGTATAATTTTTTTAATTTATTAATATTGTTAATCAATTGTTTCTAATTTAACCTCTTATATTTTTGTAGGATTACTATTAGTACTATATATATATATATATATCAGAAATTCAATTCTATAGGATTTTTTAAATTTCGATAAATATTCCTCAGTGTATTATTAGATCATTCCATGGGAATTGTATATATTTCTAATATTATTTCATTATTTATGGTTTTTCCATGTCTTATATTCAACATGAACCCAAAAAAATGTATTAATTCCTATTTTATTCATTAAAAGGGTAGAAATGGTTTTATGACTTCTCATATAACTCAGTAACATATTATGTGGTTATTATAACTATCTTTTGATTTTATAATGGTAATTGTTCATTTAATGTGTATTTTTACACTAGTTCTCTTTTAAAATGTGTTTTCGTTATTTAGAGGCATGTATTAGGAGTTTAATGTAATATACCATTAATATTATTTAACTTGTTTTTTGACCATAACTATTATAGTGGATTGATTTTTTTTGAAGGTGAAATTTGGGTCTTCATATATTGGTGATTGAAAACAATTAATATCATTTAAAGATTACAATCATACCTTATAATGTGATTTTATGTAAATAGTTTGACTTACAAATTGGTTTTAATTGTGTTCTATGATAAATGATATTCAAAGAACATTTGAAAGGTTTTTTTCTTATGTATTTTTAAAAATAAATCTTTATTATATTTTTTATAATAATATCCATGAATCATTTAATTCGTTCATTGATTTTTTTAGTACATATATTCTCAATGATTCATTATTAATGCTATGTAAATTTTATTTTTAAAAAATATTCATATATTACAATTACAAAAATTTCTTTTTATGCATGAATTTTTTGAAATCCATGTTATAAAGAAATATTTACATAATTAAATACATGAAAGAAAGGAATTATTGTTTCACTTATACCATTAGACTCCCAATTTATATTCCCATGACCACACCAATAGATGATTATCCATCGGCCATTGTCCCTAAAACATATGACACACTTTCCACCCCCCCTTATCGTATCCTGCACAATCTTCCATTTTTTCAGCACCCAGAAAACTATCCTTATCCATCCCAATAACATCTGGGATAATAACTCCCTATTTAATAGTTTTTGAAATGAGGTTACATGTCACCACTCTAGTTTCATCATGACAAAATTTCATGGTGATATTAATATGAAAAAATATTAATGTGAACAAAATGGTTGTGATTTTTTATATTACTAAATATTTTTTTGTAAAACATGAATAAAATATCATAATAGATAGATACATGAACATTTTATATGTTTGGAATCTAACAGGATTGAAGATAGTTGCCCATTTGACAATTAGGGGTCCCACAGATGATACAATGTTATTATTTTGACACAATCTAGGAAATAATACTGCAGAGCCAGTTACCCTTCTAATTACCTATGCTGATTAGAGTCATATGCCTCAATCATTGTAGAATAATGTATCTAATTCCCAGATAAAGGAAATTTTGATACATTATGGCATAATTGTATGTCATTATGTTGTTACATACTAATATTTTAAGAATTAATCATTTATACAAATTTTATTCCACTTTATTGTTTCCCAAATTAGTTAATGAAATATTATATTGATAATTTTTTTATGAAATAGAAAATTTTTAAACTGATAATCAGAATGAATTTAATAGTAAATTATTTACCACTATGTTGGAGTTTGATATGGTTCATTGTGGGGTACAGTAATAGCATTTTAAGGTACTTTTCAATGTCAATCGTCCTGTGAAGCACATGGTATTGAAATTTGTTCTATTATATTAGAATCAATTCACATATATTTAAATATAAACAAGTCGAAGATATTACATTTAATACATTACTATTAAATTTTATTTTATTTATTTCTAAATAATTAAATTGAAAATTGATCAATTCAATGTCAACAAATAATACCCATGTTTAATAGTCAATGTGTTCTTCCAGAAACTTGTCATATATGGGAGGGAGTCCTAGTAACATTCACCTGATAGTTTTGGGATCATTACAATCTTATTAATTTGGGAGGACATCGGGGATTGAAGTATGATATATTCGTTTTTTGTAGTTACTCTTTTTCTCAAGATTCACATATGGAGTTTTCATAACAAAAATAAAAATTTAGGGATTATGGGGTTATTTTAGAATCCAAATGAAAGGGTCATTTCTCTGCAGAAATAATTAGTTTTATTAAATCATATGATGATCGAATCACTCCCACCCCCTATACTACATTGATGGATGGTAATGAATATTTAAGTCAAACAACATAATAATCTTTTAGTATAAAATGTTTTATTGTTTTTTATTAAATTTAAATTTAAAAACGTTGTACTTTTAATCAACTTATTCATATAAGAGGTGGTACAGGGTAGTGAACATGGAGATTTAGAGGTTGATGATTAATGTTCATCAGGTTGGGATTATGATTCTTATTCTACCTAGTGATGATATATCATTAATGTTTCTACACACTAACAATAAGATATTGATTTGTAAATCATGTTTTGGTTCCAATTAGGGATTTCTTATTTCCCTAAAATTGTATCAAAACATATTTTCTTGGTACATTTTCTATATTTTATTCTTATTTTTATCTTATACTAATTATTTATAGGCGCTTCATCTTTTTTAGTATTCAATGAAATTTTGCCTCTTATTTTTACTTTCAAAATCTATAATCTCTATTATCTATTAATAAACATCATTTAGTACTGACATGTTTTAATTACCTTTTTATTATACTGGTAAACTATTTTTATTTTTTTCATAATGTAATATCTATTATTTGTATTCTAGGTGGGTAGTTTCTATACCTGTCTTTTTTTAGGAAATATATAATTGCATCTGTAAACTTAATGAAAAATGATAGACAAATTCAATTAATTAAAAAATATAAATTTCCAATTATAAAACTACTTGTAATGATGACATTATATAATATTTGGCCAATTAATACTTGATAATGATAGTCTTTGGTTATGGTGAGTGTTAAAATATTTCATGATGAAGGATTATTTTTATTTCAATTATATCCATTTCATAATTTTAATGAAAATAAGTTCCATGAAAATTGATATTTCTCTCTGAGACTTAGAGTTTTATGCATAATTTTAATTAATAGTAAACAATAACCTTATTTTCAGTAATTTTTTATTGAAATGTTGACATATAGTAGGTATATGGTAGTTTTCATAATGTTTTAAGGTTATAAGTTAAATATATCATAACATCAATATGAAAAATCTAGATAACTAAAATTGGGTAAACTATATTCCATCTACTCATTTTTTTAGATGTAAAAACATGCTTATGTTAATAATGATGATATTTTAAAAATAAATAAATATTTTTATGTTTTTATCCTGATTTGGGGGCACTTACTCTATGATGTTAATTTAAATAGTTTACGTCTGGTAGTTTGTGGTTTCATGTGTAACCAAGAACACAGATTGGGGTGATAGAGGTTCCTGGTATGATTCATTTTTGAGATCGATGGAAACCAATGCAATGTGAGATGGAGAATATTTATATTAAGTAAATTTTATGGTTTTATATATATAAAATTCTATAAGATAATTGATTATTATTATTAAAAAACAATTTATTTGATAGTTTTAATAGATAAATTGATGAATTCTATTATTTATGGTAAATTATCAGTCTTCGAGGACTATAAGTCATCTGGTGATTGAATCGAAACTCGTAATGTATTTGGGATGGAATAACTATTTGTGTAAAAATGAAAGGTATATTAGTAAGGATGGTGTAATGTAATACAAATTTCAATGGCAGTTAATAATTTTACTTCTTGATGTATTTTTCTAATGTATTTTTATTGGTGGTATCTAATGGGAAGATGGATGTAGATGGTGATATTGTGTCTTGGTATGATTAATAACAAAATTATAACTTACATGAATTGAGTATGGTTATATTTATAGAATTATGGAAATATGTTTTAAATTTTTTACTTCTATGATTGGTATTACATTCTAACATAATGAGATTATATCCATATTTGTAATGATGATATTGAAGATATTATGAAGGATACACATATTATATGACCTATTGATATAGTTTTAGTTCTATAATAGTCCATGAATCAGTTTTCTCTTTAAATGTGGTAAATATTAAGTGATAAAACAAAAGAAATGACTCTTTTGGATTATTTTATTATGCATTATCGTATAGAATTAATGTAATCTAAAATATTTTTGGAATATTTTGTCTATTTCTTTTCTATTTCCATATTTTTTAATTTTTATTGGTTTGTGGTTTCTATATATATACTCTTTTTTAAGATATATTTTTTGGTAGTTTAAAATGTATTTAAATATTTAAACTCAATATTTAGTAGTTATTTACGCTACCACTATAAAGAAAATGTTTTTTTGTTGTGTTTTTTGGATTTAATGACAGTTTCCCCTCCTAATGAATTCCAATGTTATAGTAGCAGTTTAAACTCCAAATATCCCCTCACCGTTATAGGATGGAAACCCACCATAAAATCCAAAATAAATACTAATGATTAAAAATTGTTCCTTGACGGTTCCTAGAAAATTATTCTAAATAGAAAAAACAAACACAAATTGAATGTTAATTCCAAATATAGAGGCTTTTTTTGAAACCATAAATAACTATTTTAGCACATTAAATCACCACCACTATGAGTTGATTTTGTTTTAGTGACATGTAATCACATCCTAAAGCACAAAATAGTTTTTATGTTATGGGAAACTATATTAGTACATGACTCTCATATAATAATTTAAAGAATAAAAATATTATTAGTATTTTATTTTGAGTACAACATTATTGTCATTATTATATCCCAATATATTAGTCATAAATCAATTCCTAGAATTATTAGGAAATGAATAATAAGGGGTGACCTATATATCTCTACAAGGGAATTTTAACTGAAAAATATGTCATGAACTTATAAGGAATAATCATTATGGCATGGTAAATAACAAAAAAAACTCATTTTAGTCAACAATTACAAGTTCTTAATTTGGTAGGAAAATGTCGGTAAAATGATTTAACATAAATAATCACTTGATCTAGAAACTTATCCGTAGTTATAATAACTAATTGAACAATCCAATAAACAATAATAACATGTTTCTTAAGGATAGAATTTATAATTATAGACATCTAAAACGTCATATCTCGGTGTATTTCCATGAAATCATATATATATATATGGGTATGGTTTCAATATAAAACCTATGACTATTTTTCTAATTAGACATATTGATTAATTGAGGGGTAATAGTAGGCCTCTTCAATCACAAAAATGTTTAGTAAGATTTTTAAGGGGTTAAAACTTATAATCAATACATTCATATTTAAAAACAATTATACAAATATATAATAATTTTCCTAATTAAAAAATATATACATAATCCATTTTGACTAATATAGTGAATCTTATAAATGATGTACATCCTAATAAATATGAATGAAAAACACTGAGAGAAATAAAAGGATGGTATAATTAAATAATATTCCTAATGAATCATACTTAAAATTAGGTTTATTTTATTTAGTGAATATAAGAAATGTAAAATATCTTATAATACATTCTTATTTGAAATAAAAAAATTTAAATTAAAAATAAAATAAATTTTTAAAGTTCTCAAATATATTTAAAAATAAATTTCTTTTAAAAAATTATAATTATTAAATATTTTTTATAAAAATGAATGAAAATTTTCATAGTAAATTGTATACATTCCATAAAACATAAAAAAAATCATTTAACACATTAGTAAAAAGGGTAAAAGATTCCTATTTAGAAAACAAAACGATGACCCATTTAAATTATTTTTAATAAAGATAATAATTGAGTAATTTTTTTAATAAACCATTAGGATTATTTTAAATAAATATATATCTTTTTATAAAACATTATTTTGAAGAAGAAAATTATTTTTTACTAAAGAGTAAAATATATATAGTTATTCAAAAGAAACAAATCAATAATTTTAATTAAAAATAGGTGAAAATTAATAATATTTCATAACTGTTTCATTAAAATTTAGATGAAAAAAATAGATTTTTAAGATATAAATATAAAAAATTTATGTAATGGTTGACTTAGGCATAAAAATTTTGGATAATGATGAGACTGTGAAATAAACCCTTACATCATTGGTAACATCATAAATGTGGCAACCCGACCAGTGTGCAACTAAATGGTGGCCCATGCCAACTGGCCACATGTCATCAAGTGCTCCTCCCCATAAGCTAGAGGGTTCTGAATTGAAAAAATGATATGGTATTTAAGTTGTAGGGAGACTATATCGTCTTTTATCTATAAAAAACACCAATGGAAGAAAAAAAAATAAGATAGTGTGGAAGCGTATAAATTCAAAGAAAAATTCCATATCATATAATATTCAAATAAAGAAAACCATGTTACTCAAAAAAATGTAAAACATTCTTTGAAAATTTGAATGTCAAGTATCTATAATAAAACTTAAATCAAAGACACAATGACTCTAAAGCTGGTCCTGAACCACGTCGGTATCACTCTCCTATACTCCAATCCCAAACAGCAATGTATCATTGGCATTTTTCTTATCCTGTCATGCAACAATAAAGTCTACTCAAAATTTGATCACGAATCTTGGATAGGGTGAGATAATAACAGAGTTAACCATCCTAAATAGTGTCTAAAACATGTCTAGTCAAAATATTGTGTATCTGATTTTATGAATAAATAAATATAATTCATAATTAAATAGTTATCATGATGTCATTTAATATTTAATCATCACATTAGGCACAATTTCAATTCATGTTTTCCATTTGAATCATCATTCATTGTTACCATTCATTTGGTGTTCAACATCATGTTGACCACCCCAAATCTTAATCAATGGAGGGTTTCATTCGTAAAACTCCAATTCTCATTAGTTGTATATCGTTGTACCAAGTAACCCAATATCTCTAGATTGGATAACAATTGGGGAGAAACACCATGTCCATGTCCCAACATCAAATTGGTTTAGAATGTCATTTCTTGCACCACAAAAATTTATTCCATTTATTAATTCTTTAATTCACATGAATTATCCACATAATTCCATTACTAATCCAATAATTAGTTAAATATTTCAATGTAGATGAGTTAACTCAACAATTAACTAATCACATAACCCATTAATTAATTCATCAATTAATTAATGAATCAACACAATTCACATTTGAAAATTAATTCTCTACAATTAATTATCCATATCAAATATCAACGTTTCATAATTGATTCACAAAATTAATTATATTTTATCAACATAATGACTCATCATTAATTCAGAAAATTAATTATCATACACAACCCAACATCAATTCATAAATAATTTCCCCCAATTAATTATCCTACCACAATCAATTCAATATTTCAATTACAATATCTCAACCCATAACCAATATACAAAAAAAATATCAATTTGAGAGACCCACTTTGCTTGATCGGTGATTTAATTAAAAATTAACAACCAATGCTATCACAAGTTAAATCCACATTCCTAATTACTCATATTTAGAAATCAATTATTCGGGGAAGCTATAAAATCCACAAATCGCATTCACATACCAAATCTCGGACTATGGGAGTTTAATTTAAACCACCTACCATGGTTTATTGGAAGATGTTAGCAGAACACAAATCCTCAATATTCGAGTAGAACAATGATGTCAATCAATCTTCAGATCTAAATCTGTAAATCAAAATTAAGATCAATGGTATCATGATCCTAAAAATATAGATCTAGAACCACAATCCTGAATATAGATCATAAACCATAGATTTAGATACATGGAAATGGAGGATATGTTTTATGAATATATCAAGAAAGATACAGGAATGAACATGAGAAGATACTAGATAAAATCCATTTACATGGAAGAGAGGTGATATTCAATTCTTGCTTTAGATCTCGAAGAAAGATGTTTGAATCACATTGGAATAACCCCATATGGTCTAGGTTCATGTTAATATTTTTAAGCCTGACCCATGTTCGAAATATTGAACCCTTGGGGGTTCAGGTTGTTTTAAAATAGATTATTGGATAATTAATCATGCACTTATGTTTTCCTAGGATGTGGCCCACCATTATGGTAAACCATGTGCAAACTGTGAGGTCCTCTCTATCCGATTTTTCATAGTTGGAACGGTTTAGTCGCCTGGTTTCTCAAACTGTGTGAAAACCATGCACAACTCACAGTTCCTTAGTTATTCATTAATGTTTTTCCAAAATACAAAACAAGACACTTCTAGAAAACAAAGGTACATAAAACCCACAAATGTACCATAAAATGCGCCCAATATGACTCTATTAATTTCTGGTTTCTTACAATATCCCCATTTTATAATAGATTGTCCTCAAGATACACTCTTAATCTTCTCAAAGATTCATATCCATAGAGATAAGGCCATTAGGCCCTCAATTCTATATTCTTTTACCAGGATTCCTCTTGGAGACATCCATGACTCCTTAACACTTGAACTATCAACATGATATTTCCCCATAACACTTTCTCACTACGACCCTACACACATATCAAATTATCCTTAATGAACCCATCAATCTTGTTGTCATTCTCTTCCACATAAATCAAATGATAAGGGTATGGGTGATACCGATGTTGTTGTGACAAATAGAAATCATCAGGCATAGTTCTGAAATAATGTATAATTGCTAACCGGTACTCCACTGGCCTAATTCTTTCTAGCATCTAAAACAGTCCTACAATCCTAGGATCCAACATTCCCTAACTCTATATCATATGGAGACCCAATCCAGGATACACTAGAAGAACTAATTGATCTCCCTATGTAAACTATAGGGGTCGTATCCACCTATGATAATATGACTACTACCTACTCTAAGCCGTAACCATATGTGTCTGAATAAATTGCACTTGCACCAATGTGTCATTAACAAGAATCAGTACCAATATCTTAGAATCACCATCCAATAAGAAACATAGTTTTGATCTAATAGGTCTACCATAAATTCCTCATTTGGATCCATCTATACAGATTATGAAAACTATTGAAGAACTCCAATAAATACTAGTGCTACTCCCCATAACGATCAATGCCAAGCACACAAGCTCTTATCATATCCTCTAACACATGTATGGTACACTATCACTTCACATCTTTATGTATGTGTAGGGCTACACTTAGCAAAACCTATGTACCAAACTCCTTCTCTATTCACTTCCAAAATTATGAAGTAAAGTATGAATCACAACCAGGATCAATAGTTCTTGTTAATCCATGAAAATGAACTATTTCTCATATATACATTTCTCTAAACTATTCTAATATAATGGATTCCCTATTTTTCATGAAATTTTCTATCTTCATTAGTCGATACTCAATGACCAATATAGAATCATTCTTCCAAAGTGTCTTTGGAATTCCTACCATTAATTCCATAGTCATGTCATTCATCTTCTAATTCAGAATTTCCAATGACTGTAATAGGAATCCATGTCATTGATGCTCTAACTTCACCTACTGACATTTGAAACATCTTATTAAGAACCTTGATATCAATTTTTTAATTTGTAGAAACCAAATTGTCTTTGTAGGTCACAATACATTTTTTTCATCCCGGGATGTGCAGCCCACTATGAGGAACAAAATTCTCACACGAGTTCCTCATGCATACTCATAAGCACAACAACAAGATTTTTCACATAGATGATATCAAACTCATATATTATCCAATATTAAGTTGTCTCCCCACCATCAAGGATTTACCTTATTTCTAAACACTCTAGATCCATATACTTTAAGTCCTGGGCCGGTCTCAAGAGTGTAGACTCCACTACTACATAAACTAGAAGAATCCTCTACTGACTATCCTGAACTACAACATACATTTCTACTAGAAACATCGTCATCTACAACTCTACACTCGACTCCTATACCAACTGAGTCTGTTTTTCCATACTCAAGGCATCATCTACACTATTTCATTATCAGGGTGTATGTGCTAGTTCAAAATAAATTGATATTAAATAATTTACCAATAATTTATGTTGATGATTATATTCATCCATTGAAATGATACACTTCATGATTGTGTGATAAAAAAAACTGTATACATTTCACCCAAAATATAATATTTCAAAAACTGAAGAGAATAAACCCCTGCTTCCAACTCTAGGTCATGTTTAAAGTAATTCCATTCATGTGACCACAACTAATGAGACCTTTATGCAGTGAATCAATCCCCATGCATCGTCATAGAACCATGTCTGATCCAATAAACATCACAATACACCGTGTACTCCTCACTCGACTCGGGTAAAAACAAAAATAGAGCTGATGTACTTCTTTTCATAACTCCTTGAAATAATTATAGCGTGCTTCTGTCCAATCAAAATTTATCACCTTCTTTTTCAATCCAGATGTGTTTCTAAAAATTGGGAAAAGTCATGTATGAAACTCTTGTATTAACCATCTAATCCAAAAATGCTATAGATATTAAAAAAAATATTGGGAATCTCCCATGGAATCACTACCTCAACATTTTTCTAGTCTACTAATACACATTTTTCCAAGATTATATTCCCCAAAAAGAACACCATGTCAATCCAAAACTAACATTTCAATAGCTTGACTTATAGATATTGCTTGATATGTTTTCCAATGATGATGTCATGATGTTGGGAATGATTTCATGAGTCTTATATCACCCCAAGATGTCGTCTAAAAACACCCACACAAACTGATCTAAGCATAGAAGAATGATATTGGTCAACATGGCCATAAATATAGCTGGGGAATTTGTCAACCCATATAGAAATAAATCAAACTCATAAAGGCCATTCCCATTTCTGAATTAATATCTTGGTATATAAGAGGTCCAAACTCCTTTTTCATGTTCCCTTGATCTCAGATTGTTATTTGAGAGCACTCATTCCCCCCCACAGCTGGTCAAATAGATCATCGATGTGCGGAAGAAAATATCAGTTCTTCACAGTCATTTTATTCCACATCTAGTAGTCGAAAAAACCAACATAGACACCCATTGGACTTCTTGGAAATCAATACAGGTGATCCCTAAGGCAACGTACATGGATGGATAAACACTTTATCCTCCAACTCCTACAAATGTGTCTTGAGATCTTGAAGCTCAATCAGTGCCATTATTTATGGTGGAATAGATAACTACTCATCCCTCATCATGCACTCAAAAGAGAATTCATAATCTCTCTTAGGTGGAAACCATGAATAGTTATCAGTAAATACATCCTAAAATAGTTCTACTACTAGTGGAATGATGCCTTTCCTACCACTCCCATAATCTGGTAAAAGACTAGAAACTTGGGCTGTGAGCTCTCCCAGTTTCCAAGTAATTGTCCCCACTCGAACTGCATTGATATCCTATTCACCATGAGGAACATACATGTCACCCTTAGATGATACAAATGTCACTCTCTTGTGGTAACAATATATGTTTTTTTGGTATGCGACAAGAAAATACATACCCACAATAAGGTCGATCCCCGTTATATCAAGGACATAGATATCCCAATGAGAACTATACACTTTGATATCTTGCAAACATTCCTTAAATTAAAAGATATCCCAATATTGTGTTCCCAATAGTGTATTGATATTCATCACCCATCATATGGAATACACATCCAGGATCTATCCATTATCAAGATTTGTAGTTATTGTGGAATGATATTAAGCATTTTCACTCTCCATAAGTGTTGGTTGCACTCTATATAAATGTCCTACCCCTCTTCCATGTGGTGTCATATGACACCCTTGAGTAGAACCACATTGATGATACGGGTGCTCATACCGGGAACCTCTAAGTATACTACTTCTACCGCCTCTTCCAGTAGTGTTCTAGCTGCTTGACCTAAATGGTGTGAAACACCCCCTTCCCACACTCTTACTCCAAGAAATTGCTCCACAAGAACCAGCATACAGTTGCTTCTTTTAGAACTTCAATAGGTGCCCCATCATTCCACAAAACTGGCACTCCACTGGTGGTTGAGGAAAATGAGTACGATAGTGTCCATGATTACCTCACTAGTGGAAAATCACATGAATATGTTACAGTTGAACTCAACATCCTGGCTATCCACCTTGATTTCCACTATCCAAACTATGGTTCTCATAATGGTGCATCATGATCTCGGAAGGCACACTCTGTGATCATCCATTTACAGTTACATATCCAGTACTCGAAGCCTCTATTAGGTTCCCCATTGATATGAGAGCCTGATTAACCTCTTCTGAGAATTTATTCAGCCTAAAGATATTTTCCTCGGACATAATTTCACACCTAAGTCTATCTAGAAATTTTTTTCCAAAAAAACCTCATCTGCCGCAAAAAATGGTTGAAAACACTGTAAATCTATGAAACGTTTAGTGTAATACACTATGGAATTTCTTCCTTGGTCCAGATGCATAATCTCAGAATCCTTATATAGTCTAATCATTTCTTGATAGATGTGGTCCAAGAACTTCTCCAAAAATTACTTCCATAACACATCATCAGTCCATTCAGATCCTACCTGAATGTACCACGAATGATTCACTGAACCCCGTAGCATATAAGCTGCTAATTAGACCCTCCTCCCCTTTGGAGTCTCCAAATGGTTATGTATTTTCTCTACGAATTGATCCAAAATTCAACTCCCTTCGGTCCACCATCTCTAGTAAAAGTAGGATGGTGATGCAAGTGATACTCCCTTTTTAACTCAGATATACATTCCAAAACCCACCCTATGTATCAATCCATGAATTTCATGAATTATAAAATGTTAACATGGTCTTCTTCCCCTTCGTCCTCTTCTTGCACCACTGTGCCTTATGTTTTAGGTCCAGTAGTTTATTCCTTGACATAACCCTCAGTCTATCCCTCAACAATCATCATGGAGGCATATCACTACAAATACAAACACACGTCTTATGTATCATAACACAACCGTATACAATTTTCATTAGAGGAGAAACTAAAACAACAAATTTCATCTTTTACCTTACCCCTTTTCTCACCACAAAGTCATTATTGATGCCTTACCACTAACATTAACTATCATAATCCTTGGTCTTGGTTACAATGGTATATACATTATCATTAATTAATATAAACATTAATTAACCACATTAACTAAAATTATTTAATTCAACAATTAATTAATTTATCATAATCATTTTATCAATCAAGGTTCTCATTAGACACCAATTTATTATCATTTGAATCAATATTTCAATATCAAATCAAGGAAAACAGGTCATGTTCAACAACATACCTGTAACCTATTTTATCGTGATTTCCTAGAATGATGCATGTCACAACAACCATGAGTTCCTAGAATGATGCATGAAGACTCAAGTATCATGCCTCCTTCAGCCACAAATAAAAATTCAACAATAGTCAAAATATATATCACATCCCACCATAATTGAATCACCCATTGTGAAATAGTATCCAGCTGTAACAACCATCAACAATCACAATTATCCCACCTCCTGTACTCTAATTTTCCCTTATACATGATTTTGGTACTCCCACACACAAGCTCGTTACCAGGCTTAGAATCTTTATAGTCTCTTAACTACCTTTCCCAAAATAGTAAGAAAGAATAAGATGATAGGAACAAATACCCATTTGATCCCACATTGTGATGTCTTCAGGTTGATTCCACTAAACTGGGCCCTATGTCGGTTGTCCACATGCCCTCAAGAGCAACTCCCCGTACACCCATGGGTTCTGACTAGCAACGACTGTCTGGTAAGTCAGTCTAGGGGACACTATACCTTCATTTATCATAACACCAATGGATGAAAACAACAATAACCATGTGCAGAACCGTTTATATAACCAGAACAATACAATGTCATATGATTTTTAAAATAGGAAAATAAAATACTCAATTGAAAGTAAATACATGAAATGAAAAAGTGAATGTCTGGTGTCTACAATGAAGCAAAAAATTAAATGCCCAAGGACTCCAAATTGGGTCCTGAACCATGTCTACTTCCCTCACACATGCTACAATCCCAAACAACAACATATCCCATGTCCATGGCCATATCCTATCCTTTAACAACAATGTCTACTCGATTTCCGATCAGGCAGCGTGAATACGGTGTGAATAAAACTCAGCAGGGCACCACCAATAGTGTCTAAAACAAGTGTAGTAAAAATATTGTGTATGAAGATTTATGAACCAATAAATACAATGCATAATTAAACAGTCATCACATTTTAATTTAATCTTTAATCAACAAATTTGGCCTAGATTTATTTCATGTTTTACATTTGAATCATCATTCATTATTATCAATTATTGGGTGTTTAACATCATGTAAATCACCCCAAATCTCATCCAGAGTAGGTACCCATGTCTAAAACTTTATATATCATTTGGTATAGGTCACCATTCTTAGAACCCCAATATCGGAATCATGGATAACTATTTTTGGGTAACTCCATTGTTAGAACTCGGATCTTTGTTTAGGTATGTTTTCCCTTTTTCTGGAGTTTTTAAGGAAAATAAATTTTCTTGAAATTTCAGATGTACACGTCGTGTACTTTCTGAGTACACGCTGTGTACTCTTCCCTGGCGCAAAGCCGTGTGCTGGCCGTGCTGGGCCATACACACAGTGTGTAAGGATGAGGTGGAGTCCGGTTAATTCGGAGTACGGAAAAATTGAAGTACATGTTATGTACTCAATAATTACACGCCGTGTACTTTATTTTTTTCATTAAATTGACTAGGGTCATGCCTAACCCCTATATTTGACTTCTTCTCCAGATTTCGTCTTCTCGGGAGGGACCGTACGACCGGATCTTCCACGAGCTCCTGCCTCGCCGTTCGTTCTCCGATTCGAGCACGCTCGATTGCGTCAGAAGCGCAGTGGTGAGTTCTTCCTTCTGCTTGAGCCTTGATTCTTGATTCCTCCTTGTTTTCAAGATATCGTGGGATGAACAGTTTGTTATTTTTCATCAATCTACGTTGTTCTAATAGGAATATGTCATCGTGGTTCACGTATATAGATCTCCTAGGATTGAGGTTGGTGGTTTATGCCTTTCTGTAGAAATTTGATGAATATTATTTGCAATTACCATCAATTCCCTTGAACGGGGAATTGTGTGTTCCTGTTTTTTCCTTGTTGTATTGCCTGATTTACTTGATTACATAAGTAAAGGTTATTTCTTGTGAGTAGAGTAATTTATTTTGTGCTCGGATTTCTTTTCTATGCTTGTTCTTCCTCTTTGGCATTTTTCCGTTTTCCATGCCTAGTTGTAGGATTGTGGATGGTGCCATGTTTTGCTGTTGATCCGTAGAATGACAGCCAAGTAGTTCTTGAGGTTTAATTGGATGATACGCACACGCTGATCATGTTTTGTTTCACTCAAGACTATGAGAACCTATAGTAGTAGACCAAAGGGAGAATTTACGGAAGGGCTTGTCTAGAGTTTCTTTTAATTACGATGCGAGACTATAGGGGGAATTGAGGTTGACTGCTTCCTCAGAGAGTTTGTAGATCCATGAAGTGGGCCACAAGGGTAATTGACATTGTGTGCTTCCCCATAGAGCCTTTAGCACGATATGAGTCTATAGGGGGAATTGACAGTGAGTGCTTCCCCAGAGAGTCTGCTTAATTACGTAGCTGAACCAGAGTGGTGAGACTGTGTGTGCTTCCCAGAGGGTTTCTAGTACTTATACATTGAACCATAGGGGTTATACTGTGAGAGATACCTAGAGGGTTACCTATTTCTTCTTTTGTTACTGGTTGTTTACTTGTGTACTTTTTTTTCCAAAACTGTGGATTGTAGCGGCTTTTGCTTTTCTGATTACTGCTTCTTGTTTTATTACTGCAATGTATTCATTGACTGTTAGGCCCAAATCATTGGGTGAATTCCTACTTGGATTGTATCTCACACCCTGTTTGGGCCACGCTTTCGGGGCCAATCAGACTATGTTGCTGCAAATATAGACAAGGGAAAGCGCCCTTCTACTTCAGGATCTTGACTGCATCTGGAGCTGGGGAGCATGGGACCGAGTTGTGCCTTGCGATGATGAGGAGCATACTTTGTTTTCTTTTTCACCTGTTTTCAGTTGTATTTCATCACATTTTTGTGTTTTATGCTTTCCATAGATACTTTTACCTGTTGAATTGTTGACATCATTGTTATATATCTACATTGCTTCTGCTGTTGGTTTTCTGTTGTTATGCATGTTGTTAATGTTTCCGCTACTGACTATTGTTATTCCATTTTATACCATTCCAAATGAGGGAATAGTTTCCCCAATAACTTACCAAGGCCCTCGCTGCAAGTCGGCAGCCTCTGGCATTTGGGGAAACAAGCTTGAGGTCATGTGGCGAACCGGGTACGGGGCAGAAATGGAGGGGCTCCGGACTCGGGTCGTTACAAAGTGGTATCAGAGGAGTTATTTTCTCTTGCTTTATTGTTTGGAGACATTAGCCAAGGATAGGACGGATTCGGTACATGGCATTAACCTATGCTCGGGAGAAGCCAACCCGTGTACAAGGAAAGGCCATACTACCTTGTTAATTACAGTTTGCTGGTTTTGAGATTTTATAGTTGATCTGATTTCACCTAGAGTGATTCACATGGCTTGTGCTATTACTGTTTTGATATTGCAGTTCTAATTTTGTCACAACCCGATGATATTATGGTATGTCCTATCATGCATCATATAGACACTTGTAGGAATCACATTCCATGCATTCTTTCCATGCCATCTAGGGTGCATTAGCAATTGAATTCTGTTGCGATAGACCTTGTGTGGATTATGTATGCGGTTATGATAGTTTCTTGATAGATTCTCTTCTGTTATGTTAGAAAACTTGTTGTTTTGTTATTTGTTTAATTTGAATGCCAAATTTTGGTTCTTGAGGTGTTATGTGCCCTAAAAAATCAGAATTTGGCACTTTTTCACCTTGTTTTTAGTGTTTATGGATTTCTATGCAGTTTCTGAGCTACTGCCTAGAAAAACCCAGAATACATGGTGTGTAATTTTTGGGAACACGCCGTGTAGTTTTCAGGCCGTGTCACGGACCATGTGAGCAGAACATGATGTTGTGGATGTAACTTCGGAAACACTTCGTGTATGGTAGCTAGACGCTGTGTAAATTTGGAGCCGTGTACCCAGTCGTGTCACTAAAAACACGGGTCGGGGATGCACTGGTAGAACATGCCTTGTCCATTGGGAACACGCCGTGTAGTCTTGTCCAGAAACCCAGCTGTGTCACGAACAACACGGTCTGGTGTTACATTCCTTTCCACACATCGTGTTTGTTCGGAACATGCCGTGTAGTCTTGCCCAGGTACCCGGCCGTGCCACGAACAACACGGGATGGTGTCGCCTTCACCTGTACACGACGTGTTTGCTCGAAAAATTCCATGTAAGGTCCAGCTGTGTAGAGGGTTGGGTACTCAACAACACGGACCACTGAAGCCTTGTCTGGTGCACACCGTGTTTGTTTTGAACATGCTGTGTGGTCTTGGGTTAAGTCGGACCGTGTGGGTTAGACATGTAAGGAAATCAGGAAGGGGATTAGTTCCATGTACATGTCGTGTGATGGGGACAACATGCCATGTATTTTAAGGTGTTACACGACTTGTGGCGTAGGAGTACACGCCCCTGTCAGTACCTTTAGAAGACATGTCGTGTAGTTTTTATACACGTCGTGTAGTCTGGTTTTGAATACTTTTGTGTTTTTCATCCCCTGTTCCCGTTTTGTACCCTTGTGTTCTCTATCCCTGTTTTCTTGATGTAAGGTGTGCTTTTGATCATTCAGAACTATGCCTTCGAGACATCCTACGGTCATACATTTGTCGTTAGGCGGTGATCAAATGCCAGACATGGCTGATCAGGGACTTCCTATCGATCCACCAGCTGAGCCAGCCTTGGAACCAATTGTTGTACTAGTTGGAGGTGCTGATGCGCAGCTCCGGGAATGTTTAATGAGGATGATGCAGGCCTTCCAGGGAGAACCACCTCCTGCCTCGTCTATGGAATAATTGATGCTGGTCTTTCAGCAGCATCATCCTCCAACGTTCTTGGGGGATGGAGGACCTTAGGCTGTAGAGTCGTGGCTGGAAGCCATGCTGACTATATTTGAGCAACTGGAGATGCTTCTAGAGAGGTGGGTAAAGCTCTCCACCTACATGCTCTGAGACTCCTCCAAGAGGTGGTGGGATGTGGTCTCACAGGCGGGTCAACAGCAGGGTATGACTTGGGAGGAGATCTAGCCCGTGTTCTATGAGTACTTCATCCTGGAGACCCTGAGGGCCGATCGAGCTTCGGAGTTCATGAACTTAGAGTAGGGTACTCGATCTGTCATGGATTATTCCTCTCATTTCACTAAGCTGCATCATTTTACACCCCTTCGGGATGGGAGTGGGGTGTTCTTGGCGAGGGAGTTTGAGGATGGACTCAGGCAGGAGATCCGCTCATAGGTGAACATCTTCCAACTGACTTCTATTACTTTCATCATCAATCAGGAATTTATTGTAGAGCGAAATCTGATAGTCTCTGGAGCTATAACCTATTGTGGTTCTACTTCCAGTTTTATCCATCCTCCAGATGACAGCAAGAAGCATCGTAGGGAGCCTACACGCGATGATTCAAGGAATTGAGACACATCATCAGGAATCTAGGTGGCATGCTATTAGTGTGGCCAGACAGGGAACATGAGGCCGTAGTTCCAGAGGGACCACATGGAGTGCAGATCCTGCGGCATGATGGGTCACCTTCAGCATTTCTTCCAGGTCTTCTCACTAGCATCTAGTGTCCGGGGTTCTTCCATGACTTCTCGTTTAGGAGCAACACCACCTGTTTCTCACCATTCAGGGAACTGGAGTTCTTCCGGCCATTTAGACCAATGTGGAGGTCGAGGTCGTGGTGGTCATCCACCAGTTCTTCAGCACCAGCAGGGAGGTTCAGCTCAAAGTGGTCATCTAGGGGTACATGTCCATAGTACAGGCCATTCATTCTCCGTGGAGGAGACTTATCAGGAGCAAGATCCCTACCCTTCCACTGTTCGAGGTACAATTTTAGTAGCCTCAGTTTTATCTTTATCCCTTTTTGATACTGGTTCTTTGCATAGTTTTATCTCTATTGACGTTGTGGAGAGCCTTGAACTCTGCATCTTTTCTTCTACTGACTCATTGACACAAGACACACCTTTGGGAACAAGGACATCTAGTTTATGCTAGTGTAGAGAGTGCCCTCTCGAGGTGGCAGGGTATCAGTTCTTATAGGATCTCTATGTCCTAAAGATGATAGGATATGATGTCATCCTCGATATGGACTGGTTGATTCCATTCCAGGAATTGGTTGACTGTTATCGCCTAAGAGTCAGTTTCATTTCACCAGAGGGTGAATCTTTCCTTCATAGATGTGAATGGGACGTTCGGGTGAGTCGGGCGGGACTCGAGCTTCTCATGCTAGGAGTGGTGACCGCCAAGATTGCTAGTCTTTATATGGATGATCAGGGGACTTCATAGTTGGACATTACTCTAGTGGTGGATCGCTTCAGGGATGTCTTTCTAGATGACTTTTCGGGTTTTCCTTCAGAGCATGAGGTATACTTCTCTAGTGATCTCATTCCAGGAGCGGCACCGGTGTCCATTCCTCCATATAGGATGGCCACACCTGAGTTTCAGGAGCTCAAGATGTTGTTGGAGGAGCTATAGGCTAAGGGTTTCATCCGACCCAGTGCTTCTCCTTGGGGTTCGCCTGTTCTATTTACAAAGAAGGAAGAAGGTACCCTTCGACTTTGTGTGGATTATCGAAAGTGGAACCAGTTGACGGTCAAGAACTAAAATCCCTTGTCACGGATTGATGACCTTTTCGATCAGCTTTGAGGAGCCCGGGTGTTCTCGAAGATCGACTTGAGGTCCGGTTATCATCATTTGCGCGTTAGACCATCAAATATACCTTTGACAGCCTTCAATAGTAGGTATGGTCTATACGAGTATACATTCATGCCGTTCTGTCTCACGAAATCACATGCTGTTTACATGGCACTGATGAACCGAGTGTTCAATCCTTACTTGTATTCCTTCGTCGTGGACTTGGTGAATGATATCTTGGTGTACTCTCACACTCGACACGACCATGCCGCCCATCTTGAGATCATTCTGAGTACACTGAGAGAGCATCGGTTTTATGCTAAACTCCCGAAGATCCACTACTGGATGGATCAGATTCACTTCTTGGGTCACGTCATCTTAGAGGTAGGAGTATCTGTGGACCGAGAGAAAGTGAGAGCTGTAGTTTCCTGGGAGCATCCGAAGAACGTCATTGAGGTACGAAGCTTCCTAGGGTTGGATGGATACTACAGATTCTTCTTTCAAGACTTTTCTTGTATAGAAGCACCTGTGATGGGTCTGACCAAGAAGGGGGTGATGTTCTTATGGTCAGATTCTTGTGAGTCAGCCTTTCAGGAGCTAAAAGGGAGGTTGACGTCATCACCAATACTAGTCTTACCAGAGCCTGACAAGAGTTACACCGTTTATTGTGATGCTTCAGGTGTCGGGCTAGGAGTTGGGCTTATGCAGGGAGAGAGAGTCATTGCGTACGAGTCTCGACAGTTGAAGCCACATAAGAGGAACTACCCTACGCACGATCGGGAGTTTGCAGTTTTTGTTCATGCCTTGTGCTGTTGGAGACACTATCTCCTGGGAGAGCACTTTTTGATCTTCACTGACCACAATATTCTCAAGTATATCTTCACTCAGTGTGATCTAAATCTGAGGTAGTGTAGGTGGGTCGAGTATCTACAGTCTTTTGACTTCGAGATTGCCTATACACTAGGAACGGGCAACAATGTGGCTGATGCGTTGAGCAAGAGAACTCAGATTCTGGCAGTTCTGGAGGCCAGTAGTGAGTAGAAACTGATGGCTCTATTCTCTTATGTAACACCCCAAGTTTTTATGATAAATATTCTTTTTAATTTCATTAATGTCTTGTGTTGTATGCTACACCAAAAGGAGCTCGCACAACACGCATCCCTGACTTAGCTTGCATTACACGCAAGCACAACTTTCCACTATAGCGTGTGTTGTACGTAATACCGAGTTTCGCTAAACAACGATATGCTATTAAAATATTATTAAAACTAGTCGTTATGAATAGTAATACGCACTTTCTGAAATTTTATAAATTTTATTTTTGAAAATGGACTTCATTTTTGGATTCGGAATATCGAAATTATCCTAGGGTGAAATTTTGGTATTTTTCTGAAAACATTCAATTTTTGATGAATAGTGAAAACACTGGGTTAATATTTAAAAACCAACTTTTTATTTAAATAATTAGTTATTTTATCTAAATCTATTTTAGTTAATAATTTATACATAATACCTATATATGTTCAATTTAATTCATTGGAGGAATTTTATAATAATTCTATATATATATAAATTTCATTGAACTTTTCACTGTCTTTTACCCACCTCCTAGGAGAATTTGCAAATTTACATTAAACATAATTTTCCCGCTTCTGTGAATGAAATTTCAAAAATCCGAGAGACACGGTTGATGTTGGAAAGTAAAATTTGGTTCAATGAGATGAAAATAATTTTTGGGGTACAGTAACATTTTACTTTTATTTACCACGGTTAAAAATAAATAGGATAATTAAGGGTAAAAATGATATTATTATTACCCTCACACATGTACTAATCCTAATGGATAAGTGAAATTCGACCGAAAACAACCTTAGGAATAAAATATGAACATTTAGGCCCACATGGATTAGATTAGGACATTTATTATTAATTTATTTAAAGAAGGGTTAAAATATTTAAAATCAATGTTTAATAAGTAAATCATTTTTAATATATTGTTATAAATAATATAAATTAGACTATAAATATTCATTAGAAATCTAAAACAACTTCCTACATAATGGTATTTTATTTGGGATTTTTAGAAATTAAATAATTTAAGTTATTTGTGACACAAAGATGATACAGTAATTATCTTATTAATGAAATATTGACATAATTGATGTTATAAATACCCAAATAAAGGTAATTTGAGACTTTTATGAACTCCACTAATTTTCTAGGTTAATATGACATGTTAGTGTGGATGTAATTAACTTTTTTCGAACTAATCATTCTGTTATGAGTTTCACAAAAACCAATTACTAAATAGTCCCAAAATAGACATTAAATAGTTTTTAAAACAAATATTCTATTATTAATTGTTATTTTATTTCTAAAAGTCTAAGGTTCGGAAAAATGACATAGATAAAGTTATATATATTAATAATAAACAACTTGGGTTTCTTTTGGCTTGTTATAGTAAGTTTATTAACCTTATGGTGTAAGAACACAAAAGGACATGATAAAAGTAAAATTATTTAACTTAATGTTAAATCTAAATGATAAGGTTAAAATAGGAACATAAACTTGTCTAAATTCTATTAGATGAGAGGATTTGGACCCAACCCCACCTTATCTTATAAATAAATTAATTTGGGGCTATTTAAAACCGAATTTAGCTTTATAATAAAATAATATATTTAGTTATTCCAAAGGTGACCCTCTCCTCCCTTATAAAAGGGAACCTCCTCCCTCTATTCCTCACACCACGTTGAGCCTTCAAGCTCGGCCACCACCTACCAAATTCTATTCTATACTTCCCTAAAAGCATCCAAGTGGTCCTGTTCATCTTCAAAGAACAATTTTAGTACCCTAAGAGGAGGACCCAAAGAGGCACTTCAAAGAAGAGGTAGTGTCTGTTACCAATTCTTTCAACTTTATTTCTTCTTCCACTTCTTCTTCTTAGGTTGTTTCATTATGAAGTAATAACATCAGTATCACTCATATACGGATATGTTATAATAAGTTTTAAGCAACCCTATTTCACCACTTATCCATCCTATGGAAAATGAAATCACAGTGTGTGCGTACGTACGGAATACCGTCTCCACGCTGTGGTGTAAACTATTTTCCACCACCACCTTACATGGATGGGTATAATGGTGTACATAATCACTATATATGATTATTTTAAAGTAATATTGATTCTGAAATAGTATACATAGACTCCAATACAATTCCACGATCATGAGAATGATATCATCACTCGTGCGTACGTACGGACTATCGTCTCCACGACGTGATGAGATTCATTCTCCATGTTAAACATTCATGAATGATTATAAATTAGATATAATAAGTAATTATGAAATATATTAAATAATAATGATACTGGATTTATGGTTATATATATGTATGTCATCTACTTAATTCCATTCAACTCAATAAGGAAATGAAAACAACGTTCATGTGTACGTGCGGCCTACCATCTCCATGAATGGTGTATTTCATTCCATTTACTGATCTATTATATATATGTATATTCTGAATATATATTATATATAAATCATGTTTTATATGCTTTAATTAAGTAATCATGATCTACGTAATCATATGAATAATTACAAGTCAAAAACACGGATGACAAATGAAACGATTTTACCCAAAACGCTCTTTAACATGGAATTTACAAAAGAACGGGTAATATAAAGTCATAAGTGAACCATATATGATATCATAACAATGAGTATGATTCTGGAATAAGTCAATGACATTATTTAAATCATTATACAGGAGGTTCGGACACTTGCGAAGCAAATCGGACCTAAGGTAAGGGAAATATCACAATCTCATTTTTAACCGAGATTGTTTGTACTTTGGTATTTACTGGGGTGTATTTTATCATCCACATCCATGTTTCCTCAATATGAAATATTATTTCCATCCACCTACAATTTTATAAATCCAATTTTACCCTTCGGTGAGTTTTTAGTAAATGATATGAAAGGAATCTTTTTTCATTTTTCGTATGAGGTACTTTTTTGACTTTTCTACAAAAGTACGAGAAGAATGTTTTTTTATACGGCATGAATAGATTTTTAAAACATTATTTACAAGAAGATTCATTTACAAGTATTCACGTTTATTTTTAATAAACATATTTTAGTTTAAAATTGTTTGACATGTTATGGAAGGAAAATGCTTTTTGAATTAGAAAGGATATTTTCCTCAAGAATGGAGTTCAAGTGTTTCATCAAAATTATTTTCCATCTAAGATAATAAAGGTTTCTGTTTCTATCCCTATTATTACATGGATTTGATTATGTTGTGATGGAAACATTTTTATGAATTCTTTTATCTTATATGGATTGTTTTATGATGTCACGATGTTTAAGATTCCCATTTTTATTACATTGGTTATGTTATGATGTATGGTTTATGATTTTGTGGAACACATAAGAATGGTATCATTACGAGATGGGTGGGACCTATATCTCCATCCAATTCATTGGGTAATGATTTTATATCTCATGAGATAGACATGGCTGGAATGACAGGTTAAACCGGTTCAGTGAAACAGGACTGAAACAAGGAGTGAACTCGGTTCAGAAATGGACTTTGTCCACTAAGATAGTCTTGGCAATAAGTCTTGACTAATAAGAAATGATTCTCTACGATTATGTGTGTCTGCCACAAAGTTTCATGTTTTACGTGATGATTATTGGGATTACATTTCACTACTATGATTTATCCCATGTTATGATATTATGATCTCTTTTGCAGGTTAATATTTCCAAAATTTTATGTTCTTATGAATATGATGTGATTGATATTTGTTTTGTTTAACCTTACTGAGCATTTGAGCTCACCAGTTTATGTTTTCTTTTCCCCAGGATATAAAGAAAGGTTTTAGGTAAAAAAAGGAGAATCTTTATGGGAGATGTTGATGATCTCTCACCACGATTAGAAGATTATATTCCGAGTTTCCAAAGACACTAAACTATTACGGTCCTTATGTGTGTGTTATTGTAATGTACTATGTATTCCTCAAAAGTAATGTAATTTTCATGTACGTCAATCTTCTGGTCTCTACAGCTGGTATCAGAGGAAAGGTTTAGTCAACATTTAGAAACTAGGATGTGAAAAAATTAGTGAGATCCCTAGAGATATTTCTAAGGCATGTCTAGGGATGTCTCTAAGGTTAAGTATACATATAGGTTATAGTCCTAGAATTGCGCTAACGATCGTAGAATTTAACCTAAGATGTTATATTTTGAGGGTACTCCCCCTTTACTATGTTTTTTTCCCTAGCATGATTTTTTCCTCTCACACTATTTTTTTGGGTTTTAGAAGATGGATGGAAATAGGAAGATTCATGATAATGGAGGATATAACTGACAATGGAATGATATTCTTCATGAGAAACCAAATGAAACAGGATTTGGAAGTCCAAACATCATTATTATGCCTAATAAGCAATCTCATAATATGATCAATAATCTCAACTTTGGTAAGTTTCCCGAATAATATAATAAGAGAAAGATGGAGTTTCATGATGATCAGAGAGGAAAGAAAGTTCAATTTCCCTCATGTAAATAATGTGGGAAGAGACATCAGGGAGATTGTTTCATGGGAACTGGAAGATGCTTTGGGTGTGGAAAAGAAGGACACAAAGCCAGTAAGTTCAAAGGAAAAGGTTCAGTTAACACCATGGACAAGTATAATGGTATTTCTACGACATCAACAATGATTATATGTTTTAAATGTTGAATGTATGGGGATTATTCAAACCAATGCCCTAAGGAAAAATCTCATGAAGAGAATCAGCATGGTCACATGAGTAGTATTTATGTGGATGATGATGAAGAGACTACAAATGAAATATGAGATGAAAGTAATGATGAAGCCCAGCTAGTGGATTAAGAAGTTAGTGGAATGATTGTATGTTTATAAAGAATAGTGTATGGTACTATGGAAAAAAGAATCATCTAAGGATTGTTACACTATTTTTTTTCCTAAAGAATTTGAAGGTATATGTTGAATGGTACCAGTAACCATGGAAGGTTATTCATATTTTTTTTGAAAAGTAGATGATATTCACATAATGAAGGGATAAGAAGATCATGAGATGTTTGATTGTATTCATGATCTCATCACTGATATAAGGAGAAAGTGATATCATGGATTGAGTATATAGAAATTTTTCGATTCTGGTATGTGGAAAGATTTATCTTTTGACAACATTCATGTTTTCACTAAGGTTTAATGGGTATTCATTCTTCAAGAGAATACATGATTAAGGTATTAGCATGTTTGTAATTTGTCCCACAAGATATATCTTATGATATATGGGGGACAAATGATGGAATTCATGTGATTATTATGTGGCATTTCAAGTAATCATTTTCTTTATACTATGAGCTTGGACCGAAGAATTTTAGATAATCCTGAAGATTGGAAATGATTATGTTTGACATATGTTAGTATTGTTTAAGAATAGAACATTTTTTGATATTATTGATGGGATGTAATAGTAATGTAGTTTTAGAAAAAGGACAACCTGCAGGATGGGCGACAACCCATCGTGTCAGACAAGGCTGTGGAAATCGAACCCACAACCGAAGTGCGACTGGCCTTTATCACCTACCACTAGCCTACAGGAAGTCCCTGGTTAGTAGAAACTAGTTTTATTTTATTATGAGATATGATATATGAAATATAGGTTCATTTTTGAAATTGTATATGATTAACCTCACCATAGATGAACTTATGTATATTTGATAACTTTTTCTAACATTGTGTTTGAAACAGATGGAATGACACATCATCCAATCACATGATGTATTAACACTTCATGAATAACAAATTCAATTTAATTTCTTTAAGGGATGAAGTGGAAATTGTTCAATTCACAAACAACAGTGAGATTGTACCAAAATCATGTAAGTATTTCTTTTAATTCATCAACTATAGGGAAATGATCTTGAAAACCAAAAATGATATCCTATTGACATTATATCTGATGAATCAGATGGTACCTTATATCATCACAAATATATGGATTTGTGATTGTTGGATTTTTCATAGACATGTTCTCTACCACTCTCCATCAGATCATGATGGTCAGATTTCTCTTCCATATCCATATTTTCACATATGTTCTCCTTTGGGGAAACCCAGTGATTAGTTAATTTGGGTAACCGTTACATTTCATACTTTAGTTTTTAAAGCCATGTTTTGGTATTCCTTTTTACTATGTGGGTTTCTATTAATGAAACTTTCAAGTAGTAAACCATTTATTACCCCGACGAATTTCGACGGTGAAATTCTTTTAAGGGGGTAGAATATAGCCCCCCAAGATTTTATGAAAAATATTCTTTTTAATTTCATTAATGTCTTGTGTTGTATTCTACACCAAAATTATCTTTCACAACACGCATCCATGACATAGCTTGAATTACACACAAGCGCAACCTTCCAAGATAGCGTGTGTTGTACGCAATACCGAGTTTCTCTAAACAATGATATGCTATTAAAATATTATTAAAACTAGCCGTTATGAATATTAATACCCACTTTTTGAAATTTTATAAATTTTATTTTTGAAAATGGACATAATTTTTGGATTCAGAATATCGAAACTATCCAAGGGTGAAATTTTGGTATTTTTCTAAAAACATTCAATTTTTGATGAATATTGAAAACACTGGGTTAATATTTAAAAACCGACTTTTTATTTGAATAATTATTTATTTTATTTAAATTTATTTTAGGTATAAATTGATACATAATACCTATATATTTTCAATGTAATTCATTGAAGTAATTTTATAATAATATTATATATATATAAATTTCATTGAACTTTTCACCGTCTTTACCCACCTCCTAGGAGAATTTGCAAATTTACATAAAACATAATTTTCCCGCTTCTGTGAGTGGAATTTCAAAAAATCCGAGATACACGGTTGATTTTAGTAAGAAAAATTTGGTTCAATGAGATGAAAATAATTTTTGGTGAATAGTAACTTTTTACTTTTATTTACCACGGTTAAAAGTAAATAGGATAATTAAGGGTAAAAATGTTATAATAATTACCCTAAAACATGTTCTAATTCTATTGGATAAGTTAAATTCGACCCAAAACAACCTTAGGAATAAAATATGAACATTTAGGCCGACTTGGATTAGAGTAGGACATTTATTATTAATTTATTTAAAGATGGGTTAAATATTTAAAATCAAAGTTTAATAAGTAAATCATTTTTAATATAGGGTTATAAATAATATAAATTAGACTATAAATATTCATTATAATGATAAAAATATTTCCTACATAATGGTATTTTATTTTTAATTTTTAGACATTAAATAATTTAATTTATTTATGACATATAGATGATGCATTAATTATCTTATTAATAAAATATTGACATAATTGATGTTATAAATACCCAAATAAATGTAATTTGAGACATTTTATGAACTCCACTAATTTTAAAGGTTAATATGACATGTTAGTGTTGATTTAATTAACTTTTTTCGAACTAATCATTCTGTTATGATTTTCACAAAAACCAATTACTAAATAGTGTCAAAATAGACATAAAATAGTTTTTATAACAAATATTATATTATTAATTGTTATTTTATTCCTAAAAATATAAGGTTCTACAAAATGACTTAGATAAGGTTATATATATTAATAATAAACAACTTTGGGTTCTTTTGGCTTATTATAGTATGTTTCTTAACTTTATAGTGTAATAACACAAAAGGACACGGTAAAAGTAAAATTATTTATCTTAATGTTAAATCTAAATGATAAGGTTTAAATATGAACCTAAACGTTTCTAAATTCTATTAGATGAGAGGATTTCGACCAATATCCTCCTTTTCTTCGAAATAAATCAATTTGGAGAAATTTAAAACCGAATTTGGCTTTATAATAAAATAATAGTTTAGGTTATTCCAAAGGTGCCCCTCTCCTCCCTTATAAAAGGGCACCTCCTCCCTCTCTTCCTCACACTACATTGAGCATTAAATCTCGGCCAACCCCTGCCAAATTATCTTCTCCAATTCCCTAAAAACGTACTATAGGTCCTGGTCTTCTTCAATGACCAATTTTAGTACCCTAAGTGGAGGCCTCAAAGAGGCACTTCAAAGAAGAGGTAATGTCAGTTACCGATTCTTTCAACTTTATTTCTTCTTACACTTCTTCTTATTAGGTTGTTTAATTATTAAGTAATAACATCAGTATCAATCATATACTGATAGGTTATTATAAGTATGAAACAACCCTATTTCACCATCTATCCATCCTACGAAAAATGAAATCACCGCGCGTGTGTACATACAGAATACCATCTCCACGACGTGGTGTAATCGATTTTCCACCACCACCTTACATGGATGGGTATAATGGTGTAAATAATAACTATATATTATTATTGTAAAGTAATATTGATTCTGAAATAGTATACATACACTCCAATACAATTCCACGATCATGAGAATGATATCATCGCTCGTGCGTACGTACGGACTACCGTCTCAACGATGCGATGAGATTCATTCTCCACGTTAACCATTCATGAATTATTATAATATATACATAATAAGTAATCTTGAATTATATGACATAATAATGATAATGGATTTATGTTTATATATATGTATGTCATCTACTTTATTCCATTCAACACAATAAGGAAACGAAAACATCGTTCATGCGTACGTACGACATAACGTCTCCATGAACGGTGTATTTCATTCCATTTACTGATCTATTATATATATGTATATTCTGAATATATATTATATATGAATCATGTTTTATATTCTGAAATTAATTAATCCTGATCTAAATAATCATATGAATAATTACAAGTCAAAAACACAGATGACAAATGAAACGATTTTACCCCAAACGCTCTTTAACATGGAATTTACAAATGAACAGTAATATAAAGTCATAAGTGAACCATATATGATATCATAACAATGAGTATGATTCTGGTATAATTCAATGACATTATTTAAATCATTATACAGGATGTTCAGACACTTACGAAGCACATCATACATAAGGTAAGGGAAATCTCACAATCTCATTTTTAACCGAGATTGTTTATACTTTGGTATTTACTGGGGTGTATTTTATCACCCACATTCATGTTTCCTCAATATGTAATATTATTTCCATCCACATATAATTGTTTAAATCCAATTTTACCCTTAGTTGAGTTTTTAGTAAATGATATGAAAGGAATATTTTGTCATTTTTCGTACGAGGTACTTTTTTGACTTTTCCGACAAAAGTATGAGAAGAATGTTTTTTTATACGGCATGAATGGATTTTTAAAACATTATTTCCAAGAAGCTTCCTTTACAAGTTTTCAAGTTTATTTTTAATGAACTTATTTTAGTTTAAAATTGTATGACATGTTAAGAAAGGAAAATTCTTTTTGAAGTAGAAAGGATATTTTTCTCAAGAATGGAGTTCAATTGTTTTATCAAAATTATTTTCCATCTAAGATAATAAAGGGTTCTGTTTATATCCCTATTATTACATGGATTTGATTATGTTTTGATGGAAATATTTTTCTGAATTCTTTTATCTTATATGGATTGTTTTTTTGATGTCACGATGTTTAAGATTCCCATTTTTATTACATGGTTTATGCTATGATGTATGGTTTATGATTTTGTGGCACACATAAGAATGGTATCATTATGAGATGGTTGGGACCTATATCTCCCTCCAATGTATTGGGTAATGATTTTATATATCATGAGACAGACATGGCTGTAACGGCAGGTTAAACGGGTTCAGTGAAACAGGACCGAAACGAGGAGTGAACTGGGTTCAGAAATGGACTTTGTCCACTAAGATATTCTTGGCAATGAGTCTTGACTAATAAGAAATGATTCTCTATGATTATGTGTGTATTTCACAATGTTTCATGTTTTAATTGATGATTATTGGGATTACATTTCACTACTATGATTTATCCCATGTTATGATATTATGATCTCTTTTGTAGGTTATGATTTCTAAAATGTTTTGTTCTTATTAATATGATGTGATTGATATTACTTTTGTTTACCCCTATTGAGCATTTGAGCTCACCCTTTTATGTTTTCTTTCCCCCAGGATATAAAGAAAGGTTTTAGGTAAAAAAAGGAGAATCTTTATAGGAGATGTTGAAGATCTTTCACCAAGATTAGAAGATTATATTCCGAGATTCCAATGTCACTAAACTATTACGGTCCTTGTGTGTGTGTTTTTTTATGTACTGTGTATTCCGCAAAAGTAATTTAATTTTCATGTACGTCAAGCTTCTGGTTTCTACATCATAAATGCACCTGGAGGTGAACGATAGACGGGGACATTCTTTTCTATCTTCTGTAGCTGTTACCTCCACACTACTTGATCGGGTACGGATGAGGCAGCTATCAGACACGGAAGGCTTAGTCTTGCAGGAGAGTGTGTCAGGAGATGAACCTCTTCTTGGATGGACAGTGGGTGAGGATGAGATCTTGCATTTCCAAGGACGTGTATGGGTGCCATCAGACATACGCGAGGAGATGATGTGGGATTTCCATTCCTCTATTTGGGCAGTTCATCCTGGCGTCACCAAGATGTATTGGGACCTTCATCGCCAATACTGGTGGCCTGGTATGAAGAAGGATGTTGTTATATTTGTCATGATATTTTCTACTTGTCAACAGGTGAAAGTAGAGCATCAGCGACCAGCGGTGCTCTTACAATAGTTACTCTTTCGGGAGTGAAAGTGGAATGATTTTGTGATGGACATCGTGATCGGGTTGCTGAGATCGCCTTGGGGAAATGATGTTGTTTTGGTGGTCGTCGATAGGCTTATGAAGGTTTCTCACATCTTTCTGTCGATGATCTGGGATTACTTTACATCAGAGAGATCGTTCTTCAGCATGGAGTTCTATGCTCTATTGTTTCAGACAGAGATGTGTGCATTACCTGTTGGTTCTGGCCGGGACATCAGAAGGCCTTGGGTACACAGGTACTTTTGAGTACAGTATACCACCCCCTAACGGATGGCCATTCTCAGTGCATGATCCTGGTTCTTGAGTAAATGTACCTAGCTTGCATCCTTGACTTTCGCGGTTCTTGGGAAAAGCATATCCATTTGGTGGAGTTTTCCTACAACAACAATTTCTAGGAGACCATTTATATGCCACCATATGAGGCATTGTAGGGTAGGCCATGCTGATCACCCTTATGCTGGCTGGAGGCAGGGGAGGCAGCTTATTTGGGACCTCGTCTTGCCCAGGAGACCTCAGAATAGATAGTGCTGATTCGGAAGAGGATGACTACGGAATAGTCTCAACAGAAGTCTTATGGGGATCAGCGAAGACGACCTCTGGAGTTCGAGGTCGGTGATCATGTTTTCCTGCGTGTCACACCGAGGATGGGACACAAAAGGATTTGGAGATAGGGTAGGCTTTGACTGTGGTATGTTGGGCCATTTGATGTCATGGAGAGAGTTGGGTCGGTCGCCTATCGGTTGTAGCTACCTCAGAGGTACCGGGCCATGAACTACGTCTTCCACGTCTCTCAGCATCGACGTTGCTTTTCAGACCCGTCTCTCATCTTTCACCTTAGGAAGTTGAGCTTGAAGCATATACATCATTCGAGGAGAATCCTATCTGGATTTTTGATCACAGTACGAAGGCTGTCCGTGGGCGGTCCGTTCCTATGGTACGAGTGCTATGGCAGCACTGGAGAGTACATGACAAGACCTGGGAGAGGGAGGCCGATATACGATCATAGTGGCCAGAGCTGTTCGGGGTTTCTTCTTCTCTACCTCGTTAGTGATATTCGAGGTCGAATTTATTTAAGGGGTAATGTTTGTAAGAACCCGGATCTTCATTCAGTTATTTTTCTCCCTTTTTCTGATGTATTTAAGGAAAATAAATTTTCATGAAATTTCAGAAGTACACACTGTGTGCTTTCTGAGTACACGTCGTGTAGTCTTCCCTGGCTCGAAGCTGTGTGCTGGCCATTCCGGGCCACACACATGGTGTGTAAGGCTGAGGAGGAGGCCGGTTAATTCGGAGGACGGAAAAATTGAAGTACACGCCATTTACTCAATAAGTACACGCCATGTACTTTTTTTTTCATTAAACGGACCGGGGCCGCGCCTAACCCCCAGATTCATCTTCTCTTCCAACTTTCATCTGCCCGGGAGCGACCGTACGGCCGGATCTTCCATGAGCTCTAGCCTCGCCATTCATTCTCCGATTCGAGCACGATCGATTGAGTCAGAATCACAGTGGTGAGTTCTTCCTTCATCGTTAGGCATGTTTCTTGATTCCACCTTGTTTTAAAGATATCGTGGGATGAAATTTTTGAGTGTTTTCTCAGATCTACAATGTTCTAAGAGGAATCTGTCATCGTGGTTCATGTATATCGATCTCCTAGAATCGAGGTAGCTATTTTCTGCCTTTCTGTAGAAATTTGATGAATATTATGTGCAATAACCACTAATTCCCTTGAACGGGGAATTGTGTTTTCCTGTTTTTCCCATGTTGTATTGGCTGATTTACTTGATTGCTTAAGTACAGGTTATTACTTGTGAGAAGATTAATTTAATTTGTGTTCAGATTGCTATGCCATGCTTGTTCTTCCTGTTTGGCATTTTGGAAGTTGCCATGCCTAGTTGTAGGATTGTGGACTGTTGCCTTGTTTTGCTATTAAGCCGTAGAATGATACCCAAGTAGTTCTTGAGGTTTACTTGGGCGATAAAAATGCACTGAGCATGTTTAGTTTCACTCAGGACTGTGAGAACCTAGAGTAGTATTCCAAAGGGATAATTGATGGAAGGGATTCATCAAAGTGTCTTTTAATTACGATGCGAGACATTAGGGGGAATTGACGTTGAGTGCTTCCTCAGAGAGTCTTTAGATCCATGACGCGGGCCAGAGGGGGAATTGACATTGAGTGCTTCCCCAGAGGGCCTTTAGCATGATATGAGACTATAGGGGGAATTTACGGTGAGTGTTTCCCCAGAGAGTCTGCTTAATTACATAGCTGAACCAGAGCGGTGAGACTGTGTGTGTTTCCTAGCGGGTTTCTAGTACTTATATGTTGAACCATAGGGGTTAGACTGTGAGAGCTACCTAGAGGGTTACCTGTTTCTTTATTTGTTACTAGATGTTTACTTATGTACATTGTTTGCAAGAACTGTGGATTGAAGATTCTTATGCTTTTCAGTTTACTGCTTCTTGCTTTATTACTGCCATGTATTCATTGACTGTTAGACACAAATCATTGGATGAATTCCTACTGGGATTTTATCTCAAACCTTGTTTGGGCCATTATTTTGGGCCCAAGTTGACTATAGTTTTGTAGGTATAGACAAGGGCAAGCACCATTCTACTTCAGAATCTTGTCTACATCAGGAGATGGGGAGCATGGGACCGAGCCATGGCACGCGATGCTGAGGAGCTCACTTTGTTTTCTTTTGCACTTGGTTTCAGTTGTATTTCAGCAGGTTTTTGTGTTTTCTTCTTTCCATAGATACTTGAAAATGATGCATTGTTGTCATTATTTTTATATATCTACATTGCTTTTGTTGTTGGGTTTCTATTGTTATGCATGTTGTTATAGTTCCCGCTATTGACTATTTCTATTCCGTTGTATAGCTTACCGAATTAGGGCATAGTTTCCCCAATAACATACCAAGGCCCTCACTACTAGTCGCAAACCTATGGCATTTGGGGAAACACGCTGGAGGACATGTGGCGAACTGGGTACAGGGTACCAGTGGAGGGGCTCCAGACTCATGTCGGTGCATCGATGTCTATGTCCCTACTTGTAATCTGTTTAGAATGTCATGTTTAGCACCAAAAAAACTCATCCATTTATTAATTCTTAATTTCACATAAATTAAACACATAATTAGGTTTTTAATCTAACAATTAGTTAAATATTTCAAAGGACCTTAGTTAACTCAATAATTATTAACAACATAACTGATGAATTAATTCATCAACAAATTAATGAATAAATAAATTCCACATTGCATAATTATTTTTTCCCAATTAATTATCCTTATCAAATTTCAACATTTCATAATTAATTCTCATAATTAATTATCTTGGATAAACATCATATAACATAATTAATTCTCATAATTAATTATCTTAAACATCCAATCATCATTTCATAATTAATTTCCCCCAATTAATTATCTTAACACTCTCAATTACATATCTCAATTGCAGTATATCAACCCATTAACAACCTCCAGAATAAACAAATATTTGAGAAACCCCCTTCATTTGTTCTGACATTCAATTAACAATTAATCACCCAGGAAATAACAAGTCAAATCCAGATTTATAATAAATATAATTTAGGAAATAAAATATCATGGGCTGATAGTATATCAATAAAATTACATAACATATCAAATCCATGACTATGAGTGTTCAATTTAGACAAACTACCTTGGTTTATTGATGGATGTCATCCCAACGGAAATCCCCTAAATATTACTGGCACAATGTCTTTGATCATGCTCCTGATCTAAATACCTAATAAAAAATTCAGATCCAAGGCATCCATTTGTTTGAAGTATAGATCTAATCCCACAATAATTTATCTAGATCTCAACTAATAGGTCTATATCCATGGAAACCTTAGAGATATTCCAAAAAATTTCCAGGAAAGATAGTTAATTGAATGGGATAAGAAATAAGAAAAAATCCACTTACCAAGAATAGATATGATCTACAATTCTGGAATTCGATCTCAATTAATGATGTTCGAATCCCCATGGAATCCCCTGAGAAGGCTCTAGGATCACCTAGAATTTCTATATCCCGAGAAAAGGATTATATATGGGAGTCTCATGGGTTATGATAATTTTAAAATAGAATTTCATGATAATAGATCCCTTGTTTATAGTTTCTTAGGTAGGGGTATACAGTAAAGGAAAAACTTGGTGCCAACCATGCAAACCTCTCTATCCAAGTTTGCACGGTTGGCACAGTTTAGTTTCAGGGTTTGTCAAACCATGCATAAACCATGAACATCCCACAATCCATTAGTTTTTTTCTAATGAGTTTTCCCAAATTCACTCCAATACACTACTCCAAAACATATTTACATAAAAACAAAAAATGTACATTAAAACACGCCTGAGATGACTCAAGAAAAGATCATGAAATTATAATAAATCATAATAATTATGAAAGAAATAAAATCTACTAAACATTTAATTAATATTATGATAAATAAATTCATTATATAACATATCAAAAGTGGTAGTATATTCACAACATGGGGGAATAAGTGGGGAACATGAAAAAGTCTCATAGAAGTAAATATGAGATGATAAACCCTTACCTGTGGTCCGATTTACATTATACATATATGTACCTCTTAAATAAAATGTCTATAATTATTATAAACATATGAAATAATAATTAAAAAAATTCATACAATATATGGCTTTTATATCATCTCCATTTACTATTTTATAAAAAATTCATTATTAAAATCACTACTTTGTTTGGTAATTGATTTGTGTTTCATGTATTTTTATTCTTCGGTAGATTTGATGCTTTTACAATGATCATGATTACATCATCTAATAACATGATATAAATATCATATAATATAATTATATATTAATTTATATTAATACATTAAAATTGACGATAGAAAATTAATTAAAACATTTTTTGAGATGGTTGGCCACACACATGCATGAACCATGATTTTTATTTCTCGATGGATAGAAAAAATGTTCGGAAATATTAATTATCCATCAAATAATTATTATTATTTTATATATTTAATTTTTATTACAAAAATAAATAATTATTTCTTTCAATTTGAAAATATAATGAAAAATGATTCAAATTTCAATGTAGAGGTGATAGTCCATATGTACCCACGACGAACAATAAATTTTTTCAAAAGATTTAAAAAAGAAGAATATTGATGTGATTTTCTATTTAAAAAAGTCTTTTTTGGATAAAAAATATCATATATATTGATAATATTAAACCGTTAAACAATTCATGTAATGTTATAGGGAATAGAGAGTCATATCGCTTCGCAAGGCAGTAGTCCTTTATATGAACATGTGATGTTATCATCTCTCCCCATGGTATTAAAAGAATATATGTAAGACATAATAATTAAATATGAATTATAATGAAAAAATATACATATTTGAAATACATCATTATATCTAGCCATTAAAGTGGTGATAGATATTTGTTATTATTTAAATATAATAACATATAAGTACAAACGATAAAATTATTTATTATATTTTTATTCCTGAAAAATATTTTAAGGAGGTGAAAAGAATTAGAACAAATACACATATTAGTAATTTTACCTCTTCCATAGAAAACCCCTTTAAATGTTTTCTTAATACATCATATGATGGTTTAGTAATAAAAATACTTCCTTTTGTATGGTTATGAATGTATTGAAGATATTTTCATATGTTTTTGATGAAAAAAATGGATTTTTATGTTTCAATATGGGTAGAGAGGGGGATTCCTGTTATTAGTGGCCGAGATGAGACACTTGATATTTTTGATAACAAATAGTTATAAAAATATTTTTCACATGAAAAAGATTAAAAAATGTGTAAATAAAAATATATAAAAAAATAATTTTTTAAATAGTAAATAAATATATAAATTATACATTTTTTAATCATTCTAAAACATTTATTTTTAGTTTAACCCCAGTGAACCTGTTTTTAACCTATTTGGGGTAAATAATTTTTACTATTTTCACTATTCATTATGAAAAAAAATTAATCTAACCATATAATATAATATATATAACGACCATAACAATTATAAAATACATTTTCTCAATTCAAATCATATATGTTTTATAATTAAATATAAATTTAAACACATCAATATGTCAAAATGTTTGTTTCAAAACCTCAACTTTAGAATGAATAAAATGTTTCTATTTCATGATTCAATATTAAATTAATTATAGAGACCTGAGTTAGATAAAATTAAATATAATTGAACAAATTTAACCTTAAATTCCTTTTCAATTATAATTTTACTTTGTAAATCATTTTAATGAAAGAGCTGTTTTTAATAAAAATATGTATTTTCATTATTCATCAAACAAATATTATTTTTAAAAAAATTCCAAAAATTAACTCAAAGATAATTTAGAAATGTAAATTAGTATTTTAAGGTTTATTTATTTATTTATATTTCCTAAAATTGAAAGAAATTAGTTTTAAATGATGAATGGAAATCAGGACATTGCATCCTTTTAGAAAAATACAGATTATTTGAAAACATTTCATTTTCTAGAAAATAGTTGGTATTTTTTTCTATCTTTATATACAAATTGAATTGATTTTATACATATTTAAATCATATAAAATTTTTATTTTTTTATTTTTTTATTATACCTTCCAATATATTGAATTAGCTAAAATTGTAATTTTATATATTAATAATTTAAATGATTCCAATATTTCTCTTTGAACCCATTGTTCTGTGCATTGCATGCTACAGAAAAACTAAATTTATTTAAAAATAAATATTTATTATTGTCTCTGGTTTTTAAAAATATATTTTATTTTTTTACTTCATGTCTTATATTATATCATTCATGATGTTAATCATTAAAAATATTTGGGTTTTACATTCTCCCCACAATAATTAAATTTTGAATTCAAAATGTGAGGACGATATATATAATCAAGGGTATTAAAATTGAAAATAACATTTTTGGAATCCCACATCATAAAATGGGTTAACAAAAATATTTTTGAAAATAGAGAAATGGAATTATGAAAGTCATCTAGAATAACCCATTTTCATGTTTCTAGGTAGGAAAAAATTTATTTGAAATGATGATATTGAAATGTTAGAAAGGAATAAATAATTATATAGATTTATTGAGAACATTAATCACAAAAATGTTAATGATATATAATATTCAATTACAATAAATAAAAAATTCATAAATAAATTTATTGAATATTTGATTCAGAGAAAATTAAGTTTCTACGAAAATAATTTTTTATCAATATCCTTCTCCTGGTTTTTAGGAATTAATTCACCATATATAATGATTACATAAGAAAATATACATACATTTTATCATTCTATTTTATAGGGACAATTTCAGTCTTTGGGTTTTTTATTATCAATTCCAACATCATTTCATACTCCACATAATGAATATGAAAAAAATATCCTCCCTTCATAATTGTAACGCCCCGACCCTAGCTACCCAGAGTCGGTGCATTACTTCGTAACATTGGCATGATCACAAGAAAGATCAAATCTCGAAAGACCGATTGGTTTAGTAGCCTTGGAAACACTAGATATATTCATAAGTTTTACATTACATCATAAAATGAAAAACTACTACAACAACATAATGTCTCCATAATCCACACTACTATCCCCTCATAATATCCCTGCAGGTCATTCATAATTTACTTCTTCACATCCTGGGGAAAAATAAAACATAGAAAAGGGGTGAGCTCAAATGCCCAGTAAGGATAACAATATAGCGGAAACTTTCATAAATAAGAATAAACATTTAAGGCAATGCATTACTAAAACAAAAGCCTTTTAAAATTGAACTTCAACATGGTATGGCAAAAGTAAAATGAAATAATGCCATTTACTTATTCACATGGATATTCTACTAATCGAATAATCACATGCAAAAATCAATAACCACTTTCATAATGTTGGAATGCATAATGCCAGACTATCATAACCACATAGCCAAGGCCTCGTGCCAAGGCTACAAATAAGATTTTGTCAAGGCCTTGTGCCAAGACACTAGTTTGTCTCATGAGACCTACCGATGCAACGAGGAGCTATAGCGGGCTCCACCCGTCACTTACTAAGTCCAATGCATTCCCATATGAAAAGGTTTAAACATAACATAAACATTCGTATTAAAACTAGCATACGAAATGTAAATACTTTCACAATAAACTATGAATGGTATAAAAATAGCACATCCACAGTCAAACATATCACAAAACCTTCAATGCAATATAGAAGTTTTGTATCATAATAAATCAACTTCAAATAATCTTAAAATCCATCAAAGGATGTTGACATAGATGAAATCAAAATTCTTTTTAAAGAAATATCTTCTTTTATTTTGAAATCATTTAAGATCCATATAAAATAAAACATTTTCTTTGAAAATATTCTTATAAGCTTGTAAGGAAAGCTTTGAAGATTTTATAACGGCGTAAAATAACCGCACCCGCCGTATAAGTTAAAAAAAACATTCTTACCTCAATTCTGTCGAAAAGGTTAAAAAGGACCTTGTTTTGAAAACGACGGAAAGATTCCTTTATAAACCTCTTATAAAAAGTCAAACAAGGGTATAAATGACTTTAACCCATATTCTTGTAAATATTAAAAATGTTTTGAAATACATTTTGAAGAAACATGGATGTGGATGATAACGAGATCCCAGTAGATTATTACGTATAAACAACCTCGGATAAAGAAGAGATTGTGAAATAACCCTTACCTTGTACTTTTCCTTGGTTGGGGTAGGTTAACCTCCTGTATAATGGTAAAATAGTTGTTATTAAATTATACAAGAATCATATATATTAATATGATATCATATATGATCTTTTAACATTGATTTGTTAATAATATCTTAGAATTATCGTCGTTTCGGGAGTTAACTTACTCATTTTCTTTTATATGTTTTGTTACATAAGCCATGGTTGTTGTATCTTATTCATATCCAGAATGATATACAGTCCTTAAACATCATTTTTAAATCATCAAATGTTAATTATACTTGAATGGATACGATGGAGAATGAATCTCATCACGTTCGTGGAGACGGTAGTCCGTACGTACGCACGAGCGACAATATCATTCTTTTGATATTAAAATAATATATAAATGGATGGTATATCATATATAAAGAATCATTAACATGTTATATTTATTATTTACATGAGTTACACATCATTATTATACCCATCCAAATAATATTATATTGAATAACAATTACACCACGACGTGGAGACGGTAAGCCGTACGTACGCACGTATGGTGACATGTTATTCAAAGGGTGGATAGAATACTGAATATGATTGTACCATATTTATAATAACATCACAGTATATGTGAGATACTGGAGTTATTATTTCAGAATGGTAAGAACAAAGGAAGAAGAAGTGGAAGAAGAAATGAACATAGAAAAGGGTGGTGAAATCATTACCTCTTCTTCGGGTTCTTCCTTTTGATTTGATCAAAAGGGCTCCTTAGGTTGGCTTTCTGATCAAACTAAGGCCTCTAGGTTGTATTTAGGGTTGTTGGGAGAGTATTTGGGCAGAGTTTGGCCGAACCAAAAGGCTTTGAAGGTGTGAAGAAATGAGAAGGAGGAGTGCCCTTTTATAAGAGGGGTGAGGGGCACCTTTGGAAAAGTTAGAAATATTAATTTATAATAAATTCATATTCGGTTTACAAAGGCTCCAAAGTTGACTATTCAAAGGATGAGGTGGGGATAGGTCGAAAACAACTCATCCAATAGAATTTAGACAGGTTTGGGTACTTATATTAACCTTATCTTTAAGTATTAACTCTAAGTTAATTAGTTTCACTTTTACAATGTCTCTTTGTATTTTTATATAATATGGTTAATAAACTTACTATATACATCCAAGCGACCCCCAAGTGGTCCATTAATGAGGAACCTATCATAATATAAGTCTCTTGGCCGAACATTAGATTTTTAGAAATTTAATATCAATTAATAATATAATATTTGTTTTAAGAACTCTTTTATGTCAATTTTGACACTATTCAATAGTTGATTTTTGTGAAACTCCTAACAGATTGATTACTTCGAAAAAAAGTCAATTAAATCAATCCTAATATATCATATTATCATATAAAATTAGTTTAATTCATTAAAAGTTTCATATTATAATTATTTGGGTATTTATAAGATCAATTATTTTTATTTTTCACTATTTTAGTAATTACTGCATCATCATTGTGTCATAAATAAAATAAATTATATAATGTCTAAAAATTATAAATAAAATATCATTATGTAGGAAATCTTTTTAGCTTTCTAATGAATATTTATAATCGAAAATCCAACATGTATAACCCTATGTAAAAATTGTTCTTCTAAAAGATGTAAGCTTATGCCATTTTTATTTTTATTTTAACTTTATTAATATAATGTGTCATTATCACTTACAAGTGGATCCATGGGGTCCCAAAATAGACCCAAATATGCCCATGGTCGACCATGTATCAACCAATAGGGTTGAGACACGTTTTAAGGTAATTTAGTATTATTATAATATTATTTTTTTTAACCCTTATTTACCGGATTTACCCTTAACCATGGTAAATAAAATATTTACCGCAGAAATTATTCAAAATGTCTAAAAATAAAAGTTACCTATTTACATAATTTGAAAATCCTGATTCCAAATATGGAATCCATTTTTCTAAATTCAAAACACAGAAGTGGCAGAAATTAATTTAAAATTAATTCCCGCTGTCAAAACAAAAAGCGTGTTTTTAAGAGATAATAACTATCAAAAGATTGACACTTGTTTATGTTCGGTTTAATTGTAAAATTATGTCCAATGACCAAGATTATATTAAATGGTAAAAATATATTCTAAATATACTTTAAAACCACTCAAATTCACAATTTATCACTATTAATTATTTTGATTAAAAAAGTTGTTTTTAATTAAAATTTAGTAATTTTCACTATTCATCAAAATATGAAAGTTATCCGAAATGTACCAAAATTTCACCCTAGGCTAATTTTGATATTCCAAATCCAAAAATGAAGTCCATTTTGAAATATAGAATATATATGATTTCAAAAAGTAGGTATTACTATTCACAACGACTAGTTTAATTAGTTGTGGTGTGTGTTAGAACTCGAGGTTGCGTACAACACACGCTATCGCATTATTCGAAGGGAAACGTACCGTAGAAGATTGGGGTGTTACATTCTCCCCTCCTTCAAATAATTGCGTCCTCGCAATTTCTAGGGTATTACTGCATAAAAAGACTCGGGTGGTTCTTCATCATAAGTTCCTCGGGTTCCCACGTTGCCTCTTCCATCTTATGATTTCTCCACAAAACTTTTACCAGACGCGTCGTCCGGTTTCTCAGCACTTGTTCTCTCGTATCAAGAATCTTGATGGGCTCTTCGCAATAAGACAGATCAGGTTCCAGTTCTAAATCTTCATAGGTGAGTACATGCGTTGGGTCAGGCATGTATTTCCTCAACAGAGATACGTGGAACACATCGTGAACTTTGGAGAGACTTGGCGGCATTGCCAATCGGTAAGCTACAACCCCAATTCGTTCTAGAATTTCGAAAGGTCCGATGTACCTGGGACTCAATTTGCCTTTCTTACCAAAACGTATGACTCCCTTCCACGGAGATACCTTCAGGAAAACATGATCACCGACTTGAAATTCCAAATCCTTCCTTCGATTATCAGCATAGCTCTTCTGCCTACTTTGAGCTGCTTTGATGTGATTTTGGATTACCTTCACCTTTTCCACCGTTTCCTCCACCAGTTCTGGGCCTACAAGTTTTCTTTCACCAACGTCATCCCAACAGGTTGGTGTACGACATCTCTTTCCGTATAACGCTTCATATGGTGCCATCTGAATACTCGAATGGAAGCTATTGTTATAGGAAAATTCTACCAGAGGTAAATATTGATCCCACATACCCTGAAAATCAAGTGAGCAAGATCTCAACATGTCTTCTAAGGTTTGAATAGTCCGTTCTGATTGCCCGTCTGTCTGAGGGTGGTAAGCAGTGCTCAAATGAAGTTCAGTATCCAGGGATTTCTGAAGACTTTTCCAGAATCTTGAAGTAAAACGGGGATCACGATCAGAAACAATCGATAGGGGTACACCATGAAGTCTCACAACTTCATTAATGTATAGTCTTGCTAGACGTTCCAGGGGTAGATCTTCTCTTATAGCAAGAAAATGTGCTGACTTGGTAAGACGATCAATAATAACCCATATTGCATCGTTCCTTCTAGGAGTCTTTGGTAGCCCCATGACAAAGTCCATCGTAATATTGTCCCATTTCCACTCCGGTATGGGAAGAGGTTGCATGACTCCTCCAGGCTGTTGCCTTCCAGCTTTCACTTGTTGAAAAACCATACATCTTGACACAAAATCAGCAATCTCCCTCTTCATGTTGTCCCACCAAAAATGTTCCTTCAAATCTCTATACATTTTGGTGCTCCCAGGGTGTATAGAGAAATTGGAACTATGAGCATCATCCAACAATTCCCTTTTCAGATCAGGTAAATCGGGAACACAAAGTCTCTTCCCGAATTTCAAAATTCCATCTTCATACACAAAGTCTCTCAATCTCCCATCATTCACAGCTTTAATCTTCTTTTGGAATTCTTCATCATTGGTCGGAGAACTCTTAATCCTTTCTAGTAAAGATGGTTTGGCAACCATTTGAAAAAGCATTGATGTTTCACCTTCCCTGGTTATTCCCATGTCCATCTTCTCTAGATCCATGAAAATTGGGTCCCTTTCAATTCTCATCATGTTCAGAACTCCATGGTCTTTTCTGCTCAAAGCATCTGCTACTTTGTTTGCTTTCCCCGGGTGGTAGTGTATCGTGCAATCATAATCCTTGAGTAATTCAAGCCATCTCCTTTGCCTCATGTTGAGTTCTTTTTGTGAGAAAATATACTTCAAACTCTTGTGATCAGTATAAATCTCACATTTTTCACCATAGAGGTAGTGCCTCCATATCTTCAAAGCAAAGATCACAGCTGCTAACTCAAGATCATGAGTAGGATAGTTTTGTTCATGAATTTTCAACTGTCGTGATGCATAGGCAATAACTCTATCATTCTTCATAAGGACACAGCCAAGTCCTTTCTTTGATGCATCACTATAAAAAACGAACCCATCATTCCCCGATGGTAGAGTCAATATAGGAGCATTGACTAATCTTCTCTTCAGTTCTTCGAAACATTCTTCACACTCTTTTGTCCAAACAAATTTAACCCCTTTACGTGTGAGCTTCGTTAATGGGTTTGCCAATCGGGCAAAATTCTGGACGAAACGTCGATAATAACCTGCCAAACCAATAAAACTACGTACCTCAGTTATACTCGTAGGTGCTGGCCATTCTTCGATTGCCTTGGTCTTAGAAGGATCAACAGAGATTCCATCTTTAGAGACAATATGGCCAAGAAAAGAAATCTCCTGAAGCCAGAATTCACACTTGCTAAACTTTCCATATAATTCATGCCTCCTCAGAGTCTTCAAGATAATGCGCAAGTGATTTTCATGATCTTCATAGGCTTTGGAGTATACCAATATATCATCAATAAATACTACCACAAATTCATCGAGATACTCCTTGAAAACTCTATTCATCAGATCCATGAATACAGAGGGTGCATTGGTCAATCCAAACGGCATTACAGTAAACTCGTAATGCCCGTACCTGGTTCGAAATGCTGTCTTCGGAATGTCTTCTTTCTTTACACACAACTGATGGTATCCAGACCGAAGGTCAATCTTTGAAAAGTATTGAGCTCCATGCAGTTGGTCAAATAAATCATCAATACGAGGTAGGGGATACTTGTTCTTTATTGTTATAGCATTGATCTCCCTGTAGTCGATACATAACCTCATAGATCCATCTTTCTTTTTAACAAAAAGAACAGGGGCTCCCCATGGAGAAACACTAGGGCGAATAAATCCCTTATTACTCAATTCCTCTAGTTGTTTATTTAGTTCGACTAACTCTACAGTGGCCATTCTATAAGGGGTCTTCGATATAGGCCTTGATCCAGGAATCAAATCAATAGAAAACTCAACTTCTCGTTCTGGAGGATGTCCAGGTAAATCTTCTGGAAATACATCTACAAACTCTTTCACAATAGGTACATCCTCTATTTGAACATTCCTTTCCTCACCGACAGTTATTTCATTCTCTTCCTCCCCGATAATTGAATTAAGTTGAGCTATAGGGGGTGGATCTAAGTAAGAATTAGGTGGTGACGATTCTGCTCTAAAAATAAGGTGCTCCTTATCATTATCATCAAGAATCGTAACCTTTTTCTTCTTACAATAAATCTTCGCATCATAGTCCGAAAGCCAGTCCATACCGAGGATTATATCAAACTCAATCATAGGTATGACGATGAAATCAGCAGATAAGGAAAATTTATGTGCTCTAATGGGGACTGATTCACAAAACTTTGTTGCAACGATACTTCCCTTAGGAGTTTTAACTGACAACTCCTTTATTAAATCAAATTGGAAATATCTAATTTTCTTAGCAAACTGGGAAGATATGAAACAATGCGATGATCCAGAATCAAATAATGCATTTGCTAAACTTGAGGAAACCATTAAATTACCTGCCACCACGTCTTTCGGAGTTTCTACCTCAGCATTAGTGATAGCATAAGCCTGGCCTTGATCCCTTGGCCTTTTCTGAGGTAAGTTCTCCTGACGCTTAGGACATGCATTTGCATAATGCCCCATCTCCCTGCAATTGTAGCACTGAACGTTGGTAGCTTCCTTCTTCCCCTTGCAATCATGAGCTTGGTGGCCTTTTTCACCACACTTGTAACAGACTCCCATTCCCTTCAGGCAAGCACCGGGGTGTTTCTTCCCGCACTTACCACAAGATGGATATTCAACCTTTCCCTTCTTCCCCTTATTTCCATTCCCAGATTGATCAGCAGGTCTCTTCTTCTCTTGCTTTGCTTTAAAGTCATAAGACTTAGAGAATTCCTTTTCGGTCTTGATAGCACATGAGACAATGTCTTCGTACGATGAAAAGGATTGTGAGACTAATGCTCGACGGAGAAATGGTTTTAACCCATCGAAGAAACGATCAATCTTACTTCTTGGGTTGCGAATATAATCTCCAGCATACCTCGCTAACCTTGTAAAGTTAGCCTCATACTTTGTGACATTATCATCCTCCTTTTGTCTCAGACTCAGAAATTGCCTTTCCATATCTGCTCGATGGTCGCGAGGAAAGTATTTTTCTAAAAACAGATCTTTGAACTCCCTCCATTCCATGTTTGATACTTCATCATCTTCCTTCATGTTTTGAATCAATGACCACCATTGATCAGCATCTTCAGTGAGGCGGTAAACTGCCATGGTAACTTTTTCCCTTTCACTACTCCCCAAAGCCTGAAATATTTTCTCTAGGGAAAATATCCATTGCTCAGCTACTAAGGGATTTGTACTCCCATTGAACGTTGGTGGTTGTTGTCTCATGAATCGATCTAACATTGATCCTCCACGCTGCGGATCAGGGTGCTCCATACGGGTAAGGTTATTATTCATAACCTGAGTAAGTTGTCCCAGTATGGTGATTAGTTGATCAGCACCAGTTGCATCACCAGCCCCACTATAATTATCTTGAGCAGAAGGGAAATCCCTACATGGAGTGCGTGCATTGATACGGTTTCCATTTCTTCCACTAGGCGCCATTTCTAAACAATGGCATAAACTAGATCAGTTTATGAATCAAAATACATAATCCCATACTTATAAAACACTTAACATAAATTGAACTATTTATGGATATAATCCATAATCATAAAAATGTTTTCTTTGAGGAAGTATATACTCATAAACCCTTCATAATGATTTGTAAAGAAAATGAGAGTTATCCTAAGCATATCCCCCGGGAGTGTCGTAACCAAGAGTGCAGCAAGGCCCGTTGTCGTGCACCAGTTCCCGTTCGAGTCTAGCTCAAAGCGGTGTTTTCGGGTTTTACCCCTAGGTACATCTGTGCCAGAGCCGCCTCTACCTGCTCGTATCCAGACAGGGATGTATTGCTCGGAAAACTCACAAAATCTCTAAAATACCAAAATTCTAGGAAGTTCTTCTATACTAATCCTCAAAGTTCATCTTAGGTCTACGTGCTCTAATCAGAGTTTATCTAAATCTAGCTTCCAAGGTTTGTACTAAACTTCCTCTGATACCAACTGTAACGCCCCGACCCCAGTTGCCCAGAGTCGGTGCATTACTTCGTAACATTGGCATGATCACAGGAAAGATCAAATCTCGAAAGACCGATTGGTTTAGTAGCCTTGGAAACACTATATATATTCATAAGTTTTACATTACATCATAAAATGAAAAACTACTACAACAACATAATGTCTCCATAATCCACACTACTATCCCCTCATAATATCCCTGCAGGTCATTCATAATTTACTTCTTCACATCCTGGGGAAAAATAAAACATAGAAAAGGGGTGAGCTCAAATGCCCAGTAAGGATAACAATATAGCGGAAACTTTCATAAATAAGAATAAACATTTAAGGCAATGCATTACTAAAACAAAAGCCTTTTAAAATTGAACTTCAACATGGTATGGAAAAAGTAAAATGAAATAATGCCATTTACTTATTCACATGGATATTCTACTAATCGAATAATCACATGCAAAAATCAATAACCACTTTCATAATGTTGGAATGCATAATGCCAGACTATCATAACCACATAGCCAAGGCCTCGTGCCAAGGCTACAAATAAGATTTTGTCAAGGCCTTGTGCCAAGACACTAGTTTGTCTCATGAGACCTACCGATGCATCGAGGAGCTATAGCGGGCTCCACCCGTCACTTATTAAGTCCAATGCATTCCCATATGAAAAGGTTTAAACATAACATAAACATTCGTATTAAAACTAGCATACGAAATGTAAACACTTTCACAATAAACTATGAATGGTATAAAAATAGCACATCCACAGTCAAACATATCACAAAACCTTCAATGCAATATAGAAGTTTTGTATCATAATAAATCAACTTCAAATAATATTAAAATCCATCAAAGGATGTTGACATAGATGAAATCAAAATTCTTTTTAAAGAAATATCTTCTTTTATTTTGAAATCATTTAAGATCCATATAAAATAAAACATTTTCTTTGAAAATATTCTTATAAGCTTGTAAGGAAAGCTTTGAAGATTTTATAACGGCGTAAAATAACCGCACCCGCCGTATAAGTTAAAAAAAACATTCTTACCTCAATTCTGTCGAAAAGGTTAAAAAGGACCTTGTTTTGAAAACGACGGAAAGATTCCTTTATAAACCTCTTATAAAAAGTCAAACAAGGGTATAAATGACTTTAACCCATATTCTTGTAAATAGTAAAAATGTTTTGAAATACATTTTGAAGAAACATGGATGTGGATGATAACGAGATCCCAGTAGATTATTACGTATAAACAACCTCGGATAAAGAAGAGATTGTGAAATAACCCTTACCTTGTACTTTTCCTTGGTTGGGGTAGGTTAACCTCCTGTATAATGGTAAAATAGTTGTTATTAAATTATACAAGAATCATATATATTAATATGATATCATATATGATCTTTTAACATTGATTTGTTAATAATATCTTAGAATTATCGTCGTTTCTGGAGTTAACTTACTCATTTTCTTTTATATGTTTTGTTACATAAGCCATGGTTGTTGTATCTTATTCATATCCAGAATGATATACAGTCCTTAAACATCATTTTTAAATCATCAAATGTTAATTATACTTGAATGGATACGATGGAGAATGAATCTCATCACGTTCGTGGAGACGGTAGTCCGTACGTACGCACGAGCGACAATATCATTCTTTTGATATTAAAATAATATATAAATGGATGGTATATCATATATAAAGAATCATTAACATGTTATATTTATTATTTACATGAGTTACACATCATTATTATACCCATCCAAATAATATTATATTGAATAACAATTACAACACGACGTGGAGACGGTAAGCCGTACGTACGCACGTATGGTGACATGTTATTCAAAGGGTGGATAGAATACTGAATATGATTGTACCATATTTATAATAACATCACAGTATATGTGAGATACTGGAGTTATTATTTCAGAATGGTAAGAACAAAGGAAGAAGAAGTGGAAGAAGAAATGAACATAGAAAAGGGTGGTGAAATCATTACCTCTTCTTCGGGTTCTTCCTTTTGATTTGATCAGAAGGGCTCCTTAGGTTGGCTTTCTGATCAAACTAAGGCCTCTAGGTTGTATTTAGGGTTGTTGGGAGAGTATTTGGGCAGAGTTTGGCCGAACCAAAAGGCTTTGAAGGTGTGAAGAAATGAGAAGGAGGAGTGCCCTTTTATAAGAGGGGTGAGGGGCACCTTTGGAAAAGTTAGAAATATTAATTTATAATAAATTCATATTCGGTTTACAAAGGCTCCAAAGTTTACTATTCAAAGGATGAGGTGGGGATAGGTCGAAAACAACTCATCCAATAGAATTTAGACAGGTTTGGGTACTTATATTAACCTTATCTTTAAGTATTAACTCTAAGTTAATTAGTTTCACTTTTACAATGTCTCTTTGTATTTTTATATAATATGGTTAATAAACTTACTATATACATCCAAGCGACCCCCAAGTGGTCCATTAATGAGGAACCTATCATAATATAAGTCTCTTGGCCGAACCTTAGATTTTTAGAAATTTAATATCAATTAATAATATAATATTTGTTTTAAGAACTCTTTTATGTCAATTTTGACACTATTCAATAGTTGATTTTTGTGAAACTCCTAACAGATTGATTACTTCGAAAAAAAGTCAATTAAATCAATCCTAATATATCATATTATCATATAAAATTAGTTTAATTCATTAAAAGTTTCATATTATAATTATTTGGGTATTTATAAGATCAATTATTTTTATTTTTCACTATTTTAGTAATTACTGCATCATCATTGTGTCATAAATAAAATAAATTATATAATGTCTAAAAATTATAAATAAAATATCATTATGTAGTAAATCTTTTTAGCTTTCTAATGAATATTTATAATCGAAAATCCAACATGTATAACCCTATGTAAAAATTGTTCTTCTAAAAGATGTAAGCTTATGCCATTTTTATTTTTATTTTAACTTTATTAATATAATGTGTCATTATCACTTACAAGTGGATCCATGGGGTCCCAAAATAGACCCAAAGATGCCCATGGTCGACCATGTATCAACCAATAGGGTTGAGACACGTTTTAAGGTAATTTAGTATTATTATAATATTATTTTTTTTAACCCTTATTTACCGGATTTACCCTTAACCATGGTAAATAAAATATTTACCGCAGAAATTATTCAAAATGTCTAAAAATAAAAGTTACCTATTTACATAATTTGAAAATCCTGATTCCAAATATGGAATCCATTTTTCTAAATTCAAAACACAGAAGTGGCAGAAATTAATTTAAAATTAATTCCCGCTGTCAAAACAAAAAGCGTGTTTTTAAGAGATAATAACTATCAAAAGATTGACACTTGTTTATGTTCGGTTTAATTGTAAAATTATGTCCAATGACCAAGATTATATTAAATGGTAAAAATATATTCTAAATATACTTTAAAACCACTCAAATTCACAATTTATCACTATTAATTATTTTGATTAAAAAAGTTGTTTTTAATTAAAATTTAGTAATTTTCACTATTCATCAAAATATGAAAGTTATCCGAAATGTACCAAAATTTCACCCTAGTCTAATTTTGATATTCCAAATCCAAAAATGAAGTCCATTTTGAAATATAGAATATATATGATTTCAAAAAGTAGGTATTACTATTCACAACGGCTAGTTTAATTAGTTGTGGTGTGTGTTAGAACTCGAGGTTGCGTACAACACACGCTATCGCATTATTCGAAGGGAAACGTACCGTAGAAGATTGGGGTGTTACATTCTCCCCTCCTTCAAATAATTGCGTCCTCGCAATTTCTAGGGTATTACTGCATAAAAAGACTCGGGTGGTTCTTCATCATAAGTTCCTCGGGTTCCCACGTTGCCTCTTCCATCTTATGATTTCTCCACAAAACTTTTACCAGACGCGTCGTCCGGTTTCTCAGCACTTGTTCTCTCGTATCAAGAATCTTGATGGGCTCTTCGCAATAAGACAGATCGGGTTCCAGTTCTAAATCTTCATAGGTGAGTACATGCGTTGGGTCAGGCATGTATTTCCTCAACAGAGATACGTGGAACACATCGTGAACTTTGGAGAGACTTGGCGGCATTGCCAATCGGTAAGCTACAACCCCAATTCGTTCTAGAATTTCGAAAGGTCCGATGTACCTGGGACTCAATTTGCCTTTCTTACCAAAACGTATGACTCCCTTCCACGGAGATACCTTCAGGAAAACATGATCACCGACTTGAAATTCCAAATCCTTCCTTCGATTATCAGCATAGCTCTTCTGCCTACTTTGAGCTGCTTTGATGTGATTTTGGATTACCTTCACCTTTTCCACCGTTTCCTCCACCAGTTCTGGGCCTACAAGTTTTCTTTCACCAACGTCATCCCAACAGGTTGGTGTACGACATCTCTTTCCGTATAACGCTTCATATGGTGCCATCTGAATACTCGAATGGAAGCTATTGTTATAGGAAAATTCTACCAGAGGTAAATATTGATCCCACATACCCTGAAAATCAAGTGAGCAAGATCTCAACATGTCTTCTAAGGTTTGAATAGTCCGTTCTGATTTTCCGTCTGTCTGAGGGTGGTAAGCAGTGCTCAAATGAAGTTCAGTATCCAGGGATTTCTGAAGACTTTTCCAGAATCTTGAAGTAAAACGTGGATCACGATCAGAAACAATCGATAGGGGTACACCATGAAGTCTCACAACTTCATTAATGTATAGTCTTGCTAGACGTTCCAGGGGTAGATCTTCTCTTATAGCAAGAAAATGTGCTGACTTGGTAAGACGATCAATAATAACCCATATTGCATCGTTCCTTCTAGGAGTCTTTGGTAGCCCCATGACAAAGTCCATCGTAATATTGTCCCATTTCCACTCCGGTATGGGAAGAGGTTGCATGACTCCTCCAGGCTGTTGCCTTCCAGCTTTCACTTGTTGACAAACCATACATCTTGACACAAAATCAGCAATCTCCCTCTTCATGTTGTCCCACCAAAAATGTTCCTTCAAATCTCTATACATTTTGGTGCTCCCAGGGTGTATAGAGAAATTGGAACTATGAGCATCATCCAACAATTCCCTTTTCAGATCAGGTAAATCGGGAACACAAAGTCTCTTCCCGAATTTCAAAATTCCATCTTCATACACAAAGTCTCTCAATCTCCCATCATTCACAGCTTTAATCTTCTTTTGGAATTCTTCATCATTGGTCTGAGAACTCTTAATCCTTTCTAGTAAAGATGGTTTGGCAACCATTTGAAAAAGCATTGATGTTTCACCTTCCCTGGTTATTCCCATGTCCATCTTCTCTAGATCCATGAAAATTGGGTCCCTTTCAATTCTCATCATGTTCAGAACTCCATGGTCTTTTCTGCTCAAAGCATCTGCTACTTTGTTTGCTTTCCCCGGGTGGTAGTGTATCGTGCAATCATAATCCTTGAGTAATTCAAGCCATCTCCTTTGCCTCATGTTGAGTTCTTTTTGTGAGAAAATATACTTCAAACTCTTGTGATCAGTATAAATCTCACATTTTTCACCGTAGAGGTAGTGCCTCCATATCTTCAAAGCAAAGATCACAGCTGCTAACTCAAGATCATGAGTAGGATAGTTTTGTTCATGAATTTTCAACTGTCGTGATGCATAGGCAATAACTCTATCATTCTGCATAAGGACACAGCCAAGTCCTTTCTTTGATGCATCACTATAAATAACGAACCCATCATTCCCCGATGGTAGAGTCAATATAGGAGCATTGACTAATCTTCTCTTCAGTTCTTCGAAACATTCTTCACACTCTTTTGTCCAAACAAATTTAACCCCTTTACGTGTGAGCTTCGTTAATGGGTTTGCCAATCGGGCAAAATTCTGGACGAAACGTCGATAATAACCTGCCAAACCAATAAAACTACGTACCTCAGTTATACTCGTAGGTGCTGGCCATTCTTGGATTGCCTTGGTCTTAGAAGGATCAACAGAGATTCCATCTTTAGAGACAATATGGCCAAGAAAAGAAATCTCCTGAAGCCAGAATTCACACTTGCTAAACTTTCCATATAATTCATGCCTCCTCAGAGTCTTCAAGATAATGCGCAAGTGATTTTCATGATCTTCATAGGTTTTGGAGTATACCAATATATCATCAATAAATACTACCACAAATTCATCGAGATACTCCTTGAAAACTCTATTCATCAGATCCATGAATACAGAGGGTGCATTGGTCAATCCAAACGGCATTACAGTAAACTCGTAATGCCCGTACCTGGTTCGAAATGCTGTCTTCGGAATGTCTTCTTTCTTTACACACAACTGATGGTATCCAGACCGAAGGTCAATCTTTGAAAAGTATTGAGCTCCATGCAGTTGGTCAAATAAATCATCAATACGAGGTAGGGGATACTTGTTCTTTATTGTTATAGCATTGATCTCCCTGTAGTCGATACATAACCTCATAGATCCATCTTTCTTTTTAACAAAAAGAACAGGGGCTCCCCATGGAGAAACACTAGGGCGAATAAATCCCTTATTACTCAATTCCTCTAGTTGTTTCTTTAGTTCGACTAACTCTACAGTGGCCATTCTATAAGGGGTCTTCGATATAGGCCTTGATCCAGGAATCAAATCAATAGAAAACTCAACTTCTCGTTCTGGAGGATGTCCAGGTAAATCTTCTGGAAATACATCTACAAACTCTTTCACAATAGGTACATCCTCTATTTGAACATTCCTTTCCTCACCGACAGTTATTTCATTCTCTTCCTCCCCGATAATTGAATTAAGTTGAGCTATAGGGGGTGGATCTAAGTAAGAATTAGGTGGTGACGATTCTGCTCTAAAAATAAGGTGCTCCTTATCATTATCATCAAGAATCGTAACCTCTTTCTTCTTACAATAAATCTTCGCATCATAGTCCGAAAGCCAGTCCATACCGAGGATTATATCAAACTCAATCATAGGTATGACGATGAAATCAGCAGATAAGGAAAATTTATGTGCTCTAATGGGGACTGATTCACAAAACTTTGTTGCAACGATACTTCCCTTAGGAGTTTTAACTGACAACTCCTTTATTAAATCAAATTGGAAATATCTAATTTTCTTAGCAAACTGGGAAGATATGAAACAATGCGATGATCCAGAATCAAATAATGCATTTGCTAAACTTGAGGAAACCATTAAATTACCTGCCACCACGTCTTTCGGAGTTTCTACCTCAGCATTAGTGATAGCATAAGCCTGGCCTTGATCCCTTGGCCTTTTCTGAGGAAAGTTCTCCTGACGCTTAGGACATGCATTTGCATAATGCCCCATCTCCCTGCAATTGTAGCACTGAACGTTGGTAGCTTCCTTCTTCCCCTTGCAATCATGAGCTTGGTGGCCTTTTTCACCACACTTGTAACAGACTCCCATTCCCTTCAGGCAAGCACCGGGGTGTTTCTTCCCGCACTTACCACAAGATGGATATTCAACCTTTCCCTTCTTCCCCTTATTTCCATTCCCAGATTGATCAGCAGGTCTCTTCTTCTCTTGCTTTGCTTTAAAGTCATAAGACTTAGAGAATTCCTTTTCGGTCTTGATAGCACATGAGACAATGTCTTCGTACGATGAAAAGGATTGTGAGACTAATGCTCGACGGAGAAATGGTTTTAACCCATCGAAGAAACGATCAATCTTACTTCTTGGGTTGCGAATATAATCTCCAGCATACCTCGCTAACCTTGTAAAGTTAGCCTCATACTTTGTGACATTATCATCCTCCTTTTGTCTCAGACTCAGAAATTGCCTTTCCATATCTGCTCGATGGTCGCGAGGAAAGTATTTTTCTAAAAACAGATCTTTGAACTCCCTCCATTCCATGTTTGATACTTCATCATCTTCCTTCATGTTTTGAATCAATGACCACCATTGATCAGCATCTCCAGTGAGGCGGTAAACTGCCATGGTAACTTTTTCCCTTTCACTACTCCCCAAAGCCTGAAATATTTTCTCTAGGGAAAATATCCATTGCTCAGCTACTAAGGGATTTGTACTCCCATTGAAAGTTGGTGGTTGTTGTCTCATGAATCGATCTAACATTGATCCTCCACGCTGCGGATCAGGGTGCTCCATACGGGTAAGGTTATTATTCATAACCTGAGTAAGTTGTCCCAGTATGGTGATTAGTTGATCAGCACCAGTTGCATCACCAGCCCCACTATAATTATCTTGAGCAGAAGGGAAATCCCTACATGGAGTGCGTGCATTGATACGGTTTCCATTTCTTCCACTAGGCGCCATTTCTAAACAATGGCATAAACTAGATCAGTTTATGAATCAAAATACATAATCCCATACTTATAAAACACTTAACATAAATTGAACTATTTATGGATATAATCCATAATCATAAAAATGTTTTCTTTGAGGAAGTATATACTCATAAACCCTTCATAATGATTTGTAAAGAAAATGAGAGTTATCCTAAGCATATCCCCCGGGAGTGTCGAAACCAAGAGTGCAGCAAGGCCCGTTGTCGTGCACCAGTTCCCGTTCGAGTCTAGCTCAAAGCGGTGTTTTCGGGTTTTACCCCTAGGTACATCTGTGCCAGAGCCGCCTCTACCTGCTCGTATCCAGACAGGGATGTATTGCTCGGAAAACTCACAAAATCTCTAAAATACCAAAATTCTAGGAAGTTCTTCTATACTAATCCTCAAAGTTCATCTTAGGTCTACGTGCTCTAATCAGAGTTTATCTAAATCTAGCTTCCAAGGTTTGTACTAAACTTTTTCTGATACCAACTGTAACGCCCCGACCCCAGTTGCCCAGAGTCGGTGCATTACTTCGTAACATTGGCATGATCACAAGAAAGATCAAATCTCGAAAGACCGATTGGTTTAGTAGCCTTGGAAACACTATATATATTCATAAGTTTTACATTACATCATAAAATGAAAAACTACTACAACAACATAATGTCTCCATAATCCACACTACTATCCCCTCATAATATCCCTGCAGGTCATTCATAATTTACTTCTTCACATCCTGGGGAAAAATAAAACATAGAAAAGGGGTGAGCTCAAATGCCCAGTAAGGATAACAATATAGCGGAAACTTTCATAAATAAGAATAAACATTTAAGGCAATGAATTACTAAAACAAAAGCCTTTTAAAATTGAACTTCAACATGGTATGGAAAAAGTAAAATGAAATAATGCCATTTACTTATTCACATGGATATTCTACTAATCGAATAATCACATGCAAAAATCAATAACCACTTTCATAATGTTGGAATGCATAATGCCAGACTATCATAACCACATAGCCAAGGCCTCGTGCCAAGGCTACAAATAAGATTTTGTCAAGGCCTTGTGCCAAGACACTAGTTTGTCTCATGAGACCTACCGATGCATCGAGGAGCTATAGCGGGCTCCACCCGTCACTTATTAAGTCCAATGCATTCCCATATGAAAAGGTTTAAACATAACATAAACATTCGTATTAAAACTAGCATACGAAATGTAAACACTTTCACAATAAACTATGAATGGTATAAAAATAGCACATCCACAGTCAAACATATCACAAAACCTTCAATGCAATATAGAAGTTTTGTATCATAATAAATCAACTTCAAATAATATTAAAATCCATCAAAGGATGTTGACATAGATGAAATCAAAATTCTTTTTAAAGAAATATCTTCTTTTATTTTGAAATCATTTAAGATCCATATAAAATAAAACATTTTCTTTGAAAATATTCTTATAAGCTTGTAAGGAAAGCTTTGAAGATTTTATAACGGCGTAAAATAACCGCACCCGCCGTATAAGTTAAAAAAAACATTCTTACCTCAATTCTGTCGAAAAGGTTAAAAAGGACCTTGTTTTGAAAACGACGGAAAGATTCCTTTATAAACCTCTTATAAAAAGTCAAACAAGGGTATAAATGACTTTAACCCATATTCTTGTAAATAGTAAAAATGTTTTGAAATACATTTTGAAGAAACATGGATGTGGATGATAACGAGATCCCAGTAGATTATTACGTATAAACAACCTCGGATAAAGAAGAGATTGTGAAATAACCCTTACCTTGTACTTTTCCTTGGTTGGGGTAGGTTAACCTCCTGTATAATGGTAAAATAGTTGTTATTAAATTATACAAGAATCATATATATTAATATGATATCATATATGATCTTTTAACATTGATTTGTTAATAATATCTTAGAATTATCGTCGTTTCGGGAGTTAACTTACTCATTTTCTTTTATATGTTTTGTTACATAAGCCATGGTTGTTGTATCTTATTCATATCCAGAATTATATACAGTCCTTAAACATCATTTTTAAATCATCAAATGATAATTATACTTGAATGGATACGATGGAGAATGAATCTCATCACGTTCGTGGAGACGGTAGTCCGTACGTACGCACGAGCGACAATATCATTCTTTTGATATTAAAATAATATATAAATGGATGGTATATCATATATAAAGAATCATTAACATGTTATATTTATTATTTACATGAGTTACACATCATTATTATACCCATCCAAATAATATTATATTGAATAACAATTACACCACGACGTGGAGACGGTAAGCCGTACGTACGCACGTATGGTGACATGTTATTCAAAGGGTGGATAGAATACTGAATATGATTGTACCATATTTATAATAACATCACAGTATATGTGAGATACTGGAGTTATTATTTCAGAATGGTAAGAACAAAGGAAGAAGAAGTGGAAGAAGAAATGAACTTAGAAAAGGGTGGTGAAATCATTACCTCTTCTTCGGGTTCTTCCTTTTGATTTGATCAAAAGGGCTCCTTAGGTTGGCTTTCTGATCAAAATAAGGCCTCTAGGTTGTATTGAGGGTTGTTGGGAGAGTATTTGGGCAGAGTTTGGCCGAACCAAAAGGCATTGAAGGTGTGAAGAAATGAGAAGGAGGAGTGCCCTTTTATAAGAGGGGTGAGGGGCACCTTTGGAAAAGTTAGAAATATTAATTTATAATAAATTCATATTCGGTTTACAAAGGCTCCAAAGTTGACTATTCAAAGGATTAGGTGGGGATAGGTCGAAAACAACTCATCCAATAGAATTTAGACAGGTTTGGGTACTTATATTAACCTTATCTTTATGTATTAACTCTAAGTTAATTAGTTTCACTTTTACAATGTCTCTTTGTATTTTTATATAATATGGTTAATAAACTTACTATATACATCCAAGCGACCCCCAAGTGGTCCATTAATGAGGAACCTATCATAATATAAGTCTCTTGGCAGAACCTTAGATTTTTAGGAATTTAATATCAATTAATAATATAATATTTGTTTTAAGAACTCTTTTATGTCAATTTTGACACTATTCAATAGTTGATTTTTGTGAAACTCCTAACAGATTGATTACTTCGAAAAAAAGTCAATTAAATCAATCCTAATATATCATATTATCATAGAAAATTAGTTTAATTCATTAAAAGTTTCATATTATAATTATTTGGGTATTTATAAGATCAATTATTTTTATTTTTCACTATTTTAGTAATTACTGCATCATCATTGTGTCATAAATAAAATAAATTATATAATGTCTAAAAATTATAAATAAAATATCATTATGTAGGAAATCGTTTTATCTTTCTAATGAATATTTATAATCGAAAATCCAACATGTATGACCCTATGTAAAAATTGTTCTTCTAAAAGATGTAAGCTTATGCCATTTTTATTTTTATTTTAACTTTATTAATATAATGTGTCATTATCACTTACAAGTGGATCCATGGGGTCCCAAAATAGACCCAAAGATGCCCATGGTCGACCATGTATCAACAAATAGGGTTGAGACACGTTTTAGGGTAATTTAGTATTATTATAATATTATTTTTTTTAACCCTTATTTACCGGATTTACCCTTAACCATGGTAAATAAAATATTTACCGCAGTAATTATTCAAAATGTCTAAAAATAAAAGTTACCTATTTACATAATTTGAACATCCTGATTCCAAATATGGAATCCATTTTTCTAAATTCAAAACACAGAAGTGGCAGAAATTAATTTAAAATTAATTCCCGCTGTCAAAACAAAAAGCGTGTTTTTAAGAGATAATAACTATCAAAAGATTGACACTTGTTTATGTTCGGTTTAATTGTAAAATTATGTCCAATGACCAAGATTATATTAAATGGTAAAAATATATTCTAAATATACTTTAAAACCACTCAAATTCACAATTTATCACTATTAATTATTTTGATTAAAAAAGTTGTTTTTAATTAAAATTTAGTAATTTTCACTATTCATCAAAATATGAAAGTTATCCGAAATGTACCAAAATTTCACCCTAGGCTAATTTTGATATTCCGAATCCAAAAATGAAGTCCATTTTGAAATATAGAATATATATGATTTCAAAAAGTAGGTATTACTATTCACACCGGCTAGTTTAATTAGTTGTGGTGTGTGTTAGAACTCGAGGTTGCGTACAACACACGCTATCGCATTATTCGAAGGGAAACGTACCGTAGAAGATTGGGGTGTTACAATAATGCACTACAATTAAATATTAAAGGACCATAAAAATAATTAAAATTCATTCCTCATGTCTCTATATATATTTAAAGAATAAAGGGTTGATCAAATTATTCAAATATATATTCATTTTTGAAACCATAAAAAAAACATAATGTTTTTTATTTGATTTCATGAATATTTATCCATAAGTCTCATAAAAAAATTTATGAAACAATTAAAAGTGAAATATATTTTAAGGAAGGTCAATAAAATTCTAAAATCAGAATAATATTACATTCCACAAATATGAAATTTTTTCACTTAATGTTACCTTCTAAATATTTTATTAACCCCATAAATATAAAACTGTAATGAAACCATACATTCATCAAAAAAAAAATTTATTTTATTTTCAAATATAAAATATAAAATTATCTAATTTATTGCATAATTAATGAAATGAACACTCGTAAATATAAAAATTATAAAATCACTGACTTATTTCATGGTCATCAATAATACCCCATTAACATGTCTTAATCATTATAACTTCACCATCATGATTCTATTGTGGTTTATCCTCCCGCTTACTCATTTTTTCCAACAAAATAGTCTTTCAACTATGTAACTTTTACTGCCTTTCTATAAAATTCAACACATATATTCAAATAGGTAAAACAATAGAATGATATTTATACATTCCATGATTCATAAAACCAAAATACCATTCTTTAAAATAAATCTAAAATATAATTCTTTATTTCAAATAAAATACAACTTTAATCATTCCCATTTACAATCAATGAATAACTAGGATTTATTATTTTATTCCATAATACCTCATTCCTTTGATATATAACTTATAGTATTTTCATTATAAAGTCTAAATAAGTTACCTTTACAAAGTTTCTGATCCTATTCTTAATCTATCCCCTAGGATATATATTTTCATAATTCCTATAATTTCCACACTAAAACATTCATCTATTGATGATGTCATAGGGAAATCGTTATTTACATCCATTGCCCTAACTAAAATGTTCATTTCTCCATGGGAATTTATTAATCTATTTCATTTTTTGGACACATAAATAATATTATCATTCCGTTAATACATTCCATTAATTGATTCTTACAATATTATCCACATTTAGAATTAGAATTTAATTAACTTTACAGTATCCACCCATATTGATCTTATAAACAATATCCTTCTCCATTTAAGTGTGTTCATGGGTTGGATATGTTTCATGTTATGAAAATTATGTTGTGATTACTGATTATGAATAATCACAATTTCCATCACCGATGTAATAACCCCATTTGGTTACTCATTAAGACATTTTTTTCACATTTAATGTTTTACATGTTCCTTTAGGATCACATCATGACTAAAACTAGAAACATAATGTGGGAAAAAATAATCATATAAGAAACCTAATAATATTGCAAAATAATTTATAGTATACCCAAATCATGAAACCTTTTTTAGTCTATGAAAACCTAACATTAACATCAGTTTTTCTATGTAATCATCTTTTAAAATATATTATGATAATTCACAATGAATATGAAAATTATCCCAAGAATATCCCCTAAGAGTGATAAAATATGTCTTTATTAAGGAATATTATTTTTAACCTAGTAATGATTTTTTCAATACCAACACTCATTTTTTGAGAGATATTACCACAAGGTAAATATGTTCTAGAACCACATATACTTATTGTATAGATACATGGATATATTGCTACAAAAACCACATAATATCTACATTAATAACCATAGGATGATATCATATACATATACATATGTTTAATGAATTTCATATGGATATATTACCCAATCAAGGTTTTCCAAAATCTAGTTCCCTTGGAATCTACTAAAAAGAAATTAATACAAACCATAAGGACCCTAATTCTAGTACCCTAGATTCTTTGGTTACATTATTACATTAGCATAAAATACAGGGGCATCCAGAATGACTAAATAGTTCATTAGTATTGTAATCAGATATACATACTACAATCTCATATTATAATTGAAAATATAAATTATAACATAGTAATTTCAGGGAATACTCCATTATCCCCTTTTGAATATTCTTATGTATAAATCATGAAATACATCTAGGAATACAAAGGACATAAAATTTTAGAATGGACTGAGATTTAATTCTCAATAATGTTATACATAGAAAATATTATATAATTAATAAATAAGTTATTATTAATATGGAATGTTAAATAGAAGAAACACATGCCTCCCAACCAATTAATATTAAGTAATATGGAATGAATACATGATGATCAAATAATTAAATATAAAAATTAAATAAACTAAAATCGTGAAATTCAATATTCGGACACACCAAAAACTACTATTGAGATTAATTACTGATTTTGTAATGATGTAATTCATAATTAAATTCATTTAAAACATCAGCTCAAGACCTTGTTCAAAGGCACCTTATAAATAAAGGAAAATTCATATTCAAAAACCCCATGATTGTTTGTATCATGAGAACTGCCGATGCATTGAGGCCATATAGGAAGCTTCTCCCATAACATAATAATTTAAATGAATCTCTTATATGATAGGGGTAAAATATAGTGATCATAAACATTAATTTTGTAAATATATCATATGAAATGTTAATATTATCCCAAATCTATTTAAATAAACACAAAAATTCAATGTAATATGGATAATTGTGTCAAATTAATACATCACAGTCAAACTAAACATTAAATATCTAGATAAATAATAAGTACGGTACCATTTGAATATATTAACATTGAAATATTATTAATATTGGGGTTATTGAATTATGATTAAGGATATTGTAAAAATTTTATTAAAATAATATTGAAGAAAATATATTTTATTAATTAGAATGTTTTGTAAATAATAATTGTTCATGAATTATATTAAATGTAATTTTCAATGAAAATAAACTATTAAAAAATAAATATATTAATTAAAACAATGATTGGTAATGATAATGGAAGATTTCATAAATTCCATATAATTTAAAAACCATTAATTTCATATTGTTGTAAAAACAGTGGTAGTCCTTCATTTTTAAAAACAAATGATGATTCATTTAAAAAATTTCTAAAAAGAGAAAAATTTGAAAAATAGGATTGATAAAAAATTTGAATAATTTTAGAATTTTTTAATGAAATATTTTTTAAAAATGTCGTTTTGGAAGAAAATATATTTTTGATCAAAGAAAAAAATGAATAAATATTTTATTAAAATAATTTTGTCAATTATTATAACAAAAAATATTTGAAAATGTTATTATTTTTATAAAATTTCATTACTAATAATAATATAAATAAATATATTTGGTTTTTAAAACATATTAAATATTATTCAACTATTTGATACTAATATACAAAGGTTCATGAATTACAATGAGATGGTCAATTAACCCCTTACCACTTTAGAACCATTTTGAATCACAAGCTGTATGGATGAATTTTTATAAAATGGATCATTAAATACTATGGAATGAAAATATAATATTGATTTTAAAAATAAAAATGAACAGTATATACACCACACTTAGGAATAATTGGTGAATATAGGATATGTTATATGAATGTAAAAGTGAGACGAAAACACCTTATATTGGTTGTGATTTCCATCATACATGTGTAGACTTACTATGTAATAAATATATATTTATTATAAATATATTAAATAACCATTCTCATATATTTAATACCAAAATTATCTACTTATAGTCTTTTATGACCCTTTAATTAACAATTCATTATTAAAATTGTCATTTTATGTGATAATTTATTTTTTCATTTATGGTTTCTTTTAGTGATTTCAGTCCATATAAATTTAAAATGGAAAAATAAACTCAATATTGTAAAACATGACATTAATATAATATATATAAATTATATATTTATTCATTTTAATGAATCGAATTTAAATATAGAAAATTCATTACACTATTAATCGAGGTGGTCAGATCTATGTATGAATAAACGATATTTTAATTTTCGGGGTAAATGGAACGAAAAGAAAAAAAATATTAATAAAAAATTAAGTAATAAAATATTAATATATTATATATTTTAATCAAATCAGTCCTCATTAACATCCATGTAAAAATAAAATGGAAACATTTCACATTACTGCGTAGAGGTTGTAGTCCATCCATACTCATGAGCGATGTTATTATTTTCCAAAGGATGGGGTAAGAAGTAATTTGAGATATTACATTTCAGAACGTTTTTATATGTTATAAATATTAAATATATTATTTATTTATTCCCACAATACCTTCCATGTGAATCATAATAGAAAAATATAAGGCCATATAAATGAGCGACATTATTATAACTCCACATGCGATGGAATGTAAGATGGTATTTGCAATATAATAATTATAGAATTATAATTATTTCATGAATTTTATATAAATATTTTGAATCCACAGTTATATATATCCATTAAATTTGTTGATTGAACTTTTTTTTCACTTCCTCGTGAGGTTATAGTCCTCTATACAAATATACAATAGTTTGTTTTCTATTTGATGGAAGGGGTGATTGATAAATGTTATTTAATTAACATAAAAAATTATAAGTATATAATATATGTTTATCTTATTATATAAAAATACTTGAATTGTATTGTATGGTTATTGACAGTGAAATAACACAATTAAAAACATTTTCAATTTTGTCTCCTCATTATAGAACCTCTTTAGGTTTATAGTTAAATCCTTCGAGGAGGGTTTTATTGTCAGCAAAAAGACTCCATGATGTGGGGAGCAGGTTAATAAATATATATTGGATTATATATTATTTTTAAAAATACATTGTAACTATTAATATGGGAAGATAGGGGCAACCTTTTATAAGCGTGGGTGATGACACACTACGAATTTTTTAAATGAAAAATTGGTACCCATATTTTTGTCATGATAAAAAGACTCAAAATGGTAGAAAACAAAAGCATATTGTATATACGGCTTAAAAATGGCCATTAAACTATATGTAGAATTTATTTGTGTCATTTTAAACCATATTTGTTTTCATCCCCCATTAAACCTATTTTTTTATTAACCTTGTAATTGTTTACTATTATACTATTCATCATGAACATTAATTAATGTTACCTTCTTATGTAGTAAATATATTGAACATTAAAAAAATCAAGTCAATTATTTACAATTAATGAAATGAATTTGTAGAATTAAAATTTTAATTATAACCACCACGTTTTCAAAAAGAATTTCTATTCGAAAAAAATGCTTTTTTCTAAACAAATGTCCAAATTATAATGATTTTTAAATCAGAATTCAATATAAAATTGATTATAATGAAGTAAATATGTTTAATGTTAATATATGTTACAAATTTTAATTTAACCCAAAATTTAAATTTAACTTAACATTTCAAATAATTAAATTAAAAATTTTGTTTTCAATAAATAAATAAAAATTGAACTATAAATTTACAAAATATTTTTTTCATAAAACTTTCCAAAATTCAAGAAATGAAAATTATGACATGTATATTTCCGAAATATATTATATTTTTTCAAATAAAGTTTTTATAATTGGTAAAAAAATATTATCTTATCTGTAGAAATCATGACTAGAACTTCTTTTAGAAACATTTTTCTTTTCAGATAATATTTCATTATATTCTTATAGGTATTTTTATTTTCAACCTATATATAACCATTTAATTTACATTCTATATTTTTAAACCAAACAATTTTCTTAATTTTGTTATTATTCTTACTACCTTATAACTTAATTGACATTTTATAATGTTTATGATTAAATAATAATATTTTAGTAGAGTATCACATTTCATTTACGCATGGTGTTCAATGCATCACAATCTATCGAATAGATTTATTTATTTAAAATGAAATAGAACATAAACTCTTATGGTAATACATTCTATTATATGATTGGTGTTTCATATCATATATATTATCGAACATGAGTTTCCTCTTTTCAAAATCATAGGTTTCTATAGGTAGAAACTCTATATGGGAGAAATTACTTTACGGATACACATCATAACCCAATAAATAGATTATAGTTTAAAAAGTTCAAAACATTTATATCTATTTTAGAATTTTTTTTAGAAATATAATGATATAAATATTCTACACCATCAATTTCATGTATGTGTACAAATAATAATATTAGGAATCAGTCCCATCATATTGAGAATTTCATATTTCACTATAAGATATATCTCTCAAAAAATTAAAATTTCTGAAAAATAACTACTTACCTTATATTCCCACATAATAAAACATTTTATAAGATCATGTATAATTAAAAAAATATCTCAATAACTTATTTAAATACATAATTCACAAATATATATATATATATATATCAATTTATTATCCTTGTTTTAATAATTAATTCCAAATATATTTTCTGATTATGGTATATTTACATCCTCAGATTCTAGAAACTATAATCACTAAATCTATATATATTTTGTAATGGAATATTCATTAAAATTTTATTAAAAAATATCATAATTCTATATTATCCATGATAATAAAATCACGGTGTTTCACTGATTCATAATATCTTAAATCAATTGGTTCATTATGAATGTTTGGTTTGTGAAAATGTAAATTATGATGAAACAATTTGGATGTGTTTAATGATCAAAAATTGATATATTACCAGTTTTTATAAATATTCATAACACATTAAATAAAGATTAAACAAACGTATTTTAAAATATTATTATTATATGATATTAATATTATGTAACATTACATAATCATTCCTGATATAAACTATAATAATTATTTCCCAAAAGTAGTAATAATGAACTAAGTTAGGTTATGTTGTTAAAATTTTATTCACAAAGATATGTTTCACTTTAATGTTCATATAAATTTCAAAAAATTATAAAAATGTGATATGTATAATTTATCCTAATTAAATATATTATTTTTACCATCAATGATGTTTAGTGAGGAAAAATGAAATTCATCATTGATGGAGGAAATAGTCCATTATGTGAATTATTAATGATTCCATTTCCAAATTAATGAGATATAATTAAGTTATATGAAAAATTATCATTTCTTAATTATAAAATCCATAATTTATTCATATTAAAAAAATTATACCCAAGTTACCAACCATGAATGTTGGTGCTGAATAATAGAGGACTTCATTCAGTGGAGGTGGAAGTCAGTCATACACATTATAAATGGTATTATATTTTTCTATGTTGATAGGAATGAATAAACGATTTTTAAATACTAATATAATAAAAACTTAAGACACAAATGATAATGATTTAATTATATTAATTCTATTAGGATATGATTGTATGTACAAAATTTCGAAGAAAATGTTAAGGATTTTATAATACTTGGGATGGGAATTTGGATATTTCTCTAGAATCTATCCATGCAAATACCAGTGTATGGATAAATTAATGACCCCAAAATAATTATATAAATGAGAAAAATTTCTAGGATGTGAAAAATTATATATTTTTTTGTGTTAAAGTATATGCACTGTTGGTGGAATGAATGGGTTGACGTGCTCCCCTTTCATAATTGAAGAAAAAAACATTTGTGATTACACATTATTGTTTAATAATGGAAGAGATATATTTAAAATATAATTCTTCCAAAATAATTAAATAATGGATTTTCCATGATAAATGGTTGATAATGTGTTTAATAACTATGATACCCAAAATTTTTACACTAGTATCAAGTGTGTCACTACTTTTTTTACATTTTTTTCCATTTTGGTTTTTACCTAATTAACCTTTTTAAGTTAATTTTTATTATATAAACCAAAAATATACCAACATATAGTAAATTAAAATTTATAAATAAGAAAAATGTACCATTAATATCATAATATTTAATTAATAGGGAAACTATTTTGTTGAAAAATATTTTGTTATCATTAAGTGTTTAAAACATTACTTACAACTGATTACCAGCTCAATGAGTACTAATGATTTTATATATTGGTTTAAATTTTCAAATAGTTTTATTTTTTATAATAATTTAATTTATTTGATCAAATAAAAATTACAAAATATTAATAAAACAATTAATTGAAAATAAAATTTTTATTATATCATTGTCATCTACATTAATCATAATAATCATATTTTTCTACCCAAAAATGAAATTGAACTAATTACACAACATGATAAAGCTAATCTAAAATATAAAATTCATTTAGAAAATATCAATTTCTATATTGATGAAAATCAATTTTTCATATTAGTGAATAAAAAATATTTTCACAATTAAATACTAGTCAATTAACAAAAAGGTTAACTAAGTGAATCATAAATTATTTATAAGAAATTATTTATTTCATTTAAAAATTATATTTTTTATATAAAAAATGTTTCAGCAACATGAAATTCATTATTGATTTATATAAACATTATAAATACGATCTTATTATAAAAAACAGTATTTTTACACCATTCTTCTAATGATCAATTATTTTTGAAAAATCATAAAACTAAAGAGGGAGTTAATTTTTACATTAATCATTTTAAATTCAATAACATTTAATATAATTAAAATTAAATAAAATTTGACATTATTTTTTAAATTATAAATATAAATAAAATATAGATTTATAAAAATAACATTCTATTTATTTATTGTTAAAATCTAATATTTTTAAAATAAATGTCATAAATAACTTATTATTATAAAAATTACCAGATTATATCATCTTAATATCATGTTTTATAGCTACTCGTGATATTAACATAAGATGTTAGTATAATAAAAAGTATTGTAGTAGTCGAGGGCCAAGAATTAATTATCTTAGATATACTAGAAATTTCAACAATCATGAATTTATTAAATATATGAATTTTTTATACTCTAATTTAACACTATATTCAGATTATTATTATTGAAAATAACATAGTGATTCTACCTCCAAATCAATAATAGATAAATAAGCATCATATGGGAGACTTCCACTACTCAATTCCATTTGATTACCTTTTTTCATTGATAATGTAATAGGGCTATATTATTTTATACCCACTAAGTTAATGGATATGTTATATGTAGAATATTTTTTTCATATCATATTTTTTGTTTAGTTCAATGGTTCATGTAGAACAATCTATTAAAATATTATTTATAAAAGAAAATTATTTAATGAAAATTATTTCCATTACATTCTCAGAACATAAATAAATTTTAACATATCAATATTAATTACTCATAACTATTGAAATAGTTAAGGGTATCCAAAAGATTTTCATTACTCTATATTTAATTTCTAATGTGATTTCATCTTCACATCCCTTGGTATGACTACTAATCTCATGTTTTTTCTCTAAATATCCAATAATAATTATTCTCAAATTTTTATTCCAAATATTTTCCTATAGATAATTCATATGAGATTATATAGTCATACATTTCTTGGTTTGATTTTAAAGATCATATTTACAATTAAAAATAAAAATCAAAATGTTAATGGTGACATCAAATATAACAAATGTATAGAATCATGTAGATGTTAAATATCATTCATAATTTGTATTCTTTAATAACCCCTCCATTTCAAAACATGACACTTTTAATTAAACTATGTCACACTTGGTTCATCCATTAACACTATTTTCTAACAAAGGTTATGATACTTTTTTCGCTCTTAAATTTTAAATTAACCCCTTAATGTAATTATGATATAAATCAATCATAATTGTTTCTAAAGTTATTTTGACTAACACAAATCGTATCCCTTTGGATTTTCTATCGTGGTGTATAGTCTTCAGCCTAATCAACATTAAACATACATAAGTATGAGTTGATACTCACACATCCTATTTTGGGTGATTATCATATTCTCATCTATGTCACAATAAAATCCATATTCCTGTATCTATATGGAGATGTAATTTCTTGAAGAATCAATCAACAGATAATTTGAAAAAACCTTGGATTGTAATTTTATAATATCCCTTAAAGAATAGAATTATTATTAGAGTATACTCTAGGGTTATCTTATCCTATTTTCATAAATAATTAAACAATTCTGAAAAAATATATAAAATCTTCTTCATTAACTTCTAAGGAACCCTAGACCCACACTCTTAAATCTAGTACTACAACCCATTTATTTGAAAAAATAAATTTGATACATCATGAAAAGATCCTACAATAATTTTATAAAATTATGATAATATAATAATTACAACACATATATCATCTCATAATCCCATGAATCAAAGGATTAGTGTATTTGAGGATTGGATGAATAAGTAACATATTTTATGATTAATTTCAATACTTCTCCATAATAGAATCGTAATATAATCTATTATAGAGATATTATATGGTACTCTTATATTTATAACATAGTTAAGGGAAAAATAAGAAAGCTACTAGGTCAACCACTAATTAATGTAGAAAATCATCAATATGATTTCAATGCTTAGGTAATAATCATTTGAGAATAGATGATAAGTGTAGAAATATAATTTTAATAGAACATGGAATATTAAGACAAGATAAAATGAAATGTAATATCAATTGAATAAAAAATATCTATTGAATTAGAGTGTGATATAAGTAAATTAACCATAGATAATAAGCATAAAAATATAATATAGATACACTGTATAATTTCAGTAAATCAAGACATTGTGAACATAGATAAGTGTGATGATTTCCACACATTATATTGTAAAAACATATATATGACATCATTTCCAAAAACCATCATGTTAAAATGTTTATATGTTATCTTGTTCATGAAAAATCGTATAGAAATTACACATCCTCATCTCCAAGGATGAATATATGAAAACAAATACGATATAATGTCCACACACATCCTTGTGAAAATATTATATGTGTCCACAACCATTTAAGACACAATAAACCTATTCCAATGTTATCTCAATAACGAACCAACATTTGAAAAAATCTACTCTAACCATGTCTATGTACCAAAAAATGACCACAACTATATTATATCATTCCCATTCACAATCATGTGAATAATGTTATATATGATCATGTCTATAATCAAAATTATTATCCGATGAGATATAAAAAATATCAATTGAATTTGAGGGATATATAAGACGTTAACCATAATCATACATAAATATGAGTGTCATATGATACTATTCAATCAACATAACATAAACCTATTTGGAAGAAAATTTATCCCATCCAATACATATTATAGATCACTTGGAAACTAAAATCTTTTTCATAGATAATCTAGATGGATTCCTAAAAATTTACATCAATAATGTAACTTGTTGATACAAAAAATGAAATCACCCAAAAGGATATTCTATAATAATATTTAGTGTGTATTTTATGAGAAATAACATAGATGTAAATAATACATTTATAGATAATGATTATAATTACTCCAAAATTGTAAAAGAGTCTTGTAGAAATCCTATTTAACATTTTCATAAGGGATAAAGTAATGAGTCACATTGAAAATTACAATTTTACATGTAATTTTAAAAATTTGGATAAAATTACTTATATATAATAATATTTAGAAATAAATCTCAATAATGAATCCCTATGAAATAAATAATGTTTTAAGAAAGTGTATGTGAAAACACATAAAAAAATAAAATTTTAAAATGTAATATTTAATAAAGGAACATTGAAAATGAAATAAAAAATTTTACATAATGATGTTAAATAATTGGAATACATTTTCTATTGGAAAATAATATTCATTAATTTATCCTTGAAATGAAATAATGACAATCCAATGAAATATATATTGGATGAAAAACATTTATTTTTAAAGTATAGAAGACCTTTTAATCATTTAAAATATATTTCCCAATAACCCACACGTTTAAATGAGTACAATTTTTATTTTTTGATGGGTTCATGTGTAAATTGAGGGATATAAGAGATAACTCATAATTATGTTTTTAGATATAAATGATAACATAAAAATGGATTATATTTCTTAGTAGTGAAAAGTACTGATAAATAGTAAGTATTCTATTCTCAATAATTATATACATTTTATGGGGGATAAATACATCAAGGAGGATTATTAAAATTAGTCATTTCATTTTATCTAGAGGGAAATAAAATGTACATAGAAATAAAATATTAAGGATGTATAATAAACATCAGACAACAAAGTTCAAGTAGAAACATTCTAACTCAAGTAAGGGATTTGAGTTAATAAAGCCCTTAATAATTTTGTATCATTTTAATCGAATGCCATTTAAAGAAATAACCTGATATATATCTTAAAAATCCATGATTTTTGTTAATATGTAAATATATATTTTATAGGAAATAATAAAAATTATTATGTTTAAGAACCCTATTTTGAATTAGTTAAAGGATCCTTTTATTTCAAGAGTAATTATCTTTTATAGACATAATAATGTTTCTTCATGTCTTCAAAAAGACATACGGGTGTGGAGGGATAGTTTGGAGGCTAAAACATTTTGTTGTTGAGAAATTAGAAATTCACATGGTTAGAATAAATCATTTGGGAAGGTCACATGGTTAGTGTAAAATGTGTATGATTGGATAGTAATAGAGAGTATGGTGCATAATTTTCTCAAATTGTGTGACATGAGCAGCATCAAAAGAGAAAATAATAGATAAAATTATAATGTTTTTATCAGCATTGACACACTGTTTCTAAAACATTGTGGCATAACCATGAACTATTCCCCATCCTATAGTATAAAATGCGTGTTTGGTGGACGATTTCCCTCCCTATGTGGCCAAACCATGTGATGAGCATTTTGGGTGATAATAGGGATATCCCCTTAATGAAATTTTTAAACAAATTTCTCATTTTCCCTTTCATATTCCAATGTATAACCAAAAATATTTTTATTTTTAATTCAAAAAAATCACTCTTTATTGTTGTTCGATCAAGATAGTGTGTCTAAACTATTATTTTATTTTCATTCATCACATTTGATTTTCATTGGTAAGATATTAATAAATTTTTACTCATTCTGTGTTCTTATTCCAGTCAAATACACAGTTTTGATGTTGTGTCATATTACCTATTTATAGGAAATTGATCCATTATTTAGTCTATTCAAATCTAGGCCAAAATAGAAGCTAATATTAGATGAGGTGAGTTATACTAGTTTGGGGTAGATGGTCTATTACTCATCCCTTGTGTTTCATAATTTTATTATTTTTTGTGAATGTGTTTTGATATCATCAGGTGTTCTCTTTTTAATTTTATATTCATGGGTTATAGTTGTTATAAATGTGTTATTTGACTTTTTTAAAATTTATTATCCATTACTTGTGACTAATTCCCCAATGTCAACCACTTCATGTAGTGTGTTTTCCATATTTGGTTTCATTAGTTCATTTACATGGGTGTATACTCCACCGTTCAGGTGTTCATTGGAAAAACCCATCCAATAGTATGGCTTCATAAATATAATTACCTTAGAATTGATTAATGGATAGTACAACATAAACTAGTCACCTGACCAAGATAAGGTTATTGATTCATCTTCAAAAACCAATCATAAATGTAATTAGAAATTATGATATGTATGAGACTTTTCCTACATAAAATTTTAAATAGAATTCAAAAAATATATCATTTACATATGACTTGTCCTATTGAATTATAAATGAATTCTACGGATTTACATCAATAGAACAAATTTCCATTTCAAATGGAGGGTATGAATGAGAACCATAATTATTTTTTTGTATTTTACTAATAAATTGAATGGTTTTATTCCTATGGTAGTGTCACATTAAAGAATGGAAACAGTTTAAACATTGACTTATTAAAAGGAATGATAACTACATAGACTAATTATATATATGAATACATTTTATGGTTACTTATATAAGTACCTTTACATAACTATAGATGTGGTCAGATTCGATTTAAATTTTAGAATCCTAAGGGAATGCCTTAAGAACTCATGGATTCCATTCTTATTGAAGGATCCCAATTCCCAAGGGTGATACCCACCTTAGAAATATATCCTCAACTATTAGTGGATTCACATTATTAAACTGTATGATCCATCATTTGATATTATAGGATTCCATGTAAACATACCTTGGATCCATGGTAGCTTCAACACACATGAGGTTCCCTGGTTACAACATTGGGAAAAGCCATTGATTATCCCGTTTTACCTTCGATTATTTTGTTGGACATAGTAGGATTATTTATTGAGAAATTACATGGATTATTCATCTTGTAGTTTATTATTCCTTGATTATTACCATGGAACCGATTCATTTTATTATCATTATAATAGTCCCTGGTTTTTCTGGGATCCCTTCACTATCTTTCCCATATTAGGATGTTAGTGATGGTTTTCCCAAATGTGAAATAATTATATAAATAGGAACAAAATTTGTTAATGAATTTTTAACTTTTTTAGACTACAATATTGGGGGGAAGTTGGTACTGGGATATTTAAATTATTTCCCTACATTAATTTTGTATATGCATGCTTGACCAATATATTAATTTATAATAAACTAACTGTATAGTATATATATCATTTTTGGTGGCCTACTGAAATTTAGGACACACCCAATTCCATACTCTTTATGTATAATGACCCATGATTAATAACACATATATTAGATATTTTTATATTAATAATCATTACATTACAGAAACACTTTCTCGAGGACCATAATAGTTTAGCGACATTAAAAAAATGGAACACATTCTTAAAGCTGGAGAAATGTCTTCAATATCTCCCATAATGATCTTCCCCTCTAGTACTAATATTTGAAACCATATATTATAAAATGAGTAATGGAAACATAATAAAGGGCATGTTCATATGATCAGTAAGGGTTAGCATGGAAGTTAAAAAGCATAACAAATCTTATGGCTATGAAAACTTTCTCATTACATTAAAAAATCATACCCTTTATATAAGAGATCATATAAATATGTAATGTAAAAAATATTGGTATATAATAAGACATGAATCATTGTAAAATACAATAAGATGAGCCATGAGATTATAAAAAGAGAATAAGTCCTTCAAATTGTTGAATACACTTATGGTTATAATATTTTATTTCAATTATTCTTTCCAATTAATTAATAGTATGTTAGGATTCAGTTATTCAGCCTGGTACCTACATCAGGGTTGGGGTGGCCTCTTTTACTTTTTATATTTGGGATTATGATCACCTCTAGTGTTCCCTCTTGTTCTGAGCACAGGATGCCCTCCCGTGTATCCTCTTTTTATAGAAATTATATGACATACTATGTATAATTTTGAACCTAGAGATCATTTATCATAACCCAATAAATTAAAGTGATTTATTATTCAAAGCATCACAAAATTAAATTATACATATATATTTCACAGGATCATAAATCATTCATCATGTCAGAAATCATGAAAATAATTGGTTGTCCTAAAACATTTATCACAATATATATAAAAGAAAATGTAAAATAATTAATCAACATCACTTAATTAAAAATTAAACCACCAGGTGATGGAATTTGAATGGTATCCAAAGATCATATCCCATGTAATGAATTATTAACTCCAATAGATTTCATATATGAAATTAAGTAATTTTGAATGGTTTTTTGAAACCATTTTTTGAGGAAAATATCAATTTCATTATGAATAATTTTTTTAAATAATAAAACATTTATATAATAATTTCAATGAAAATACAGTTAGAAATGTATTAAAAAAAATTTAAGACAATTTTAATAATCCTTGATATCTCATTTCCTTAAAAATTCATAAAATATTATTTAGAAAAACTTTAAAACATGTTTAGAAAACATTGAATTAAGGGAAGAGAGATTTATAATTGAAAATATCCTAGAAAAAGTAGATCCATGAATCAATATTTCATAGGGAATTATATACACGTCATAAAATAATATAGTTTCGTAACATAAAATGTGTCTCAAAGAATTAATATTCAGAAATGATTATAATACTGATTTGGTAACTTTTAAACAGTTAACCGCATGAATGATGGAATATCAAATGGATATGTGAACACATATAAATATAAGGATAAGGATCATAGAATACAATCAGGGGAAGTATGTGCACTACCCAAAATAAATAAGTTGTATATAACATTGTTTCCCAAATATAAATATTAGTGATAAAAAATCGTTTACAACATGAGCAGGTTTAGAATCGTGAACCCCATTAAAGAACGACATCAGTCAAAGTTTTTAAAATAATTTAATAAATAAATTTAATGATATTAAATTTCATAGGTTATTATATACACCAAAAATATATGTGAGTGGTGAATATGGATTGTGTGTAATGGAAATAAAAAGTGAGATGAAATTACATTACCATATATATAGAATCTCATCATACTCATTAAAGCATCATCTATACTAATTGCATGTATATTATATGTATATTAGAGACTGATGAAAATTTATATATTTCCATTTATGTGTTTTATGGATATATATTACCCTTTTGTTCACAATTCAATGTTTAATATAGGTTTTATGTAATTAAAACATTATTTCTCATATATGTTTTAACATATTATTATTGGTCCTTGTACAGAAACCACTATTTAATTATCTTTACAATTATAAACATGATATAAATATCATATATATATATATGATATTTATTCATGGTGATTCATAAAATTTAGATATATAAAATAAAATTAAATATCCCCTAAGATGGTTGGCCATACATATGCATGAATGATTTTTTCATTTTCATGTAACATGAAAATAAAGAATAGTATAAGTAAATATTAGTATTCTTGAATAATTTGTATGTTATATATATGATATATATTCATAAATTAATCTTCATCCCCACCCATGTTTAATATATATGGAAACTGAATGTCATCACTTTACCTAGATGCTAAGTCGTATGTACACAGGAGGGGAAATATAATTTCTCAACATATTAGGTGGTAAAGAGGTAGATATGACATCATCATTCCAGAAGTATAATAATTTCATAAATATCATATATTTATTTATTTATTTATATTATCTGTATTATAATTCCCACTCATAAAATATGGTGATGGAATATGAATTGTATCTCCACATGGAGACGTTGTGTTGTACATTTGCATGAGAAATATAATCACTTATTATTCGTTGGGAAAGTGGATGTATAATGGTTTTAAAAAATTCAGTATAAAATTTATTCATATTTAATTTTATGAATATATTATTTCATGAAATTAGTCATTTATTTTGGGAAGCTAGATAAGAGTTGAAAAAGGGAGTGATCTGTTAGGGCGATTATATATTCATTTAAATTGATCTCGTTGATATACTCTAAAGGAACCTCCAGATTGTCCATGGGAATTCGATCACTAATAAAATGTGTCTATGGAGGAAGATGACATAATTTGGTGGTGCATGTTTGATATTTAATTCTCAATGTGATGTAATGAGATGAGGGATGAGGTTCTCATTTACAATTGATTTAATGGGAACTTTGAGAAACTCTCAAAATATTAAATTAATATAGCTTAATTTTCAATTCATAGTGGCTCCAAATTGAATAATTTTTTAGATATGAAAATAAGGAGTCCAAATACCCTACAATTTAATTTTTAGATAATTTTTAATTTAAAACTAAACATTATTATTTTTTGAAACCCTCAGTTAACCTATGTAAAATTTTTACTATGTTACAAAAATTTGTATTATTAAAACACTGATATATTAAAATAAAAAGTTTCAGTTAAACCCTAAATGGTGAATATATAATATTCTCAAGAAAAATTTATCACCTATTTCCAAAATTTGTATTTTTATGGATTTTAACTATTTTATTAAAATATTATTTTCATAAATTTTAAATTATTTCAGTTTTAAAACTATTAATTATTTTTATTTTTAATAATATCATTCAAACAAGATATCTTCTAAAAGGATATTTTAACTCATAAAAAAATTTATTTCAACCCTTAAATTTTTGGACATAATTAAATATATAAAATTATATTTATTTTAATTTTTTGAATATCATTTACTCAACATTTTAAAAAATTAATCATTTACTGTATCTTCATTCTATAATCACTAAAGATAAATATTTATTTTTGAAAAGAAAAATATAAATTTCATTGAAAATTATAATGATTATAAAAATCAAATTACTATTTACATGTAAAATTATATTTTTTACAACCAAGTATTAAATATATAATATTCATTAAATTTTGATTATGACATATTTAACCTTTCATTAAATAAAATATAATAAATATCATACTCTCACCTTAGTGGCTAAAACAAGTATTAATTTAATCCTAAATGATGATTTTGGACGAATCATATTAAGACAATGATATTTGGAAAACAGTTAGGTTAAATTTTTTTATAAATATAAAATTAATTTTTACCCCTAATTACTGTATTTCATTTTAACTATGGGAATAAAACAATTACTAAATTTACTATTCATAATGCCTAAAAATTAAAGAAAACTATTTACATAATTTGGAAAATATGATTCAGAATATAAAATAATATTTTGAAAATAAATTAAAAATAGAACTTGAAGTAATAAAATATGGATTAATCACATTGATGATACTAGAAAATGGGTTTTTAAAGTTAAAAGATGCTAATGATTGAATCATTTTTATATTAAAATAACATCTAAAACTAATTTCAAACAACTAAAATAGATTAAATAATAAAAATTTTATCTAATTATACATTTAAACAAATCCAATATTTTTTTACATTACATTTTTTTGATGAAAAAATATATCTTAATTGAAATTTATTATTTTTTAGTAATCATCAATACATCAAACATATAAGAAAAATAAAAAAATCAATCATGTAAAATATTTATATTCGGTTATAATTTATTTTTTTTGTTTTAAAAAATATTATATATAAATTTTTAACAAATTTGATTTAAAATGGGTTCTCCTGTAAAAAATCATTAAAAATTCCCTTTTGAAAAAAGATGGTTTTATATGTAAAATTTTACTTCTTTTTTCAATATAACTATAAAATATAATATATTTGTAAAAAAATTATTATTTTTGAAAATTTAGCATATATATTTAATAAATATTATTCACTAATAATAATTAATTTAATATATTAAAGAAAATCATTTTGGAGAATAAAAATAAAATTTTTTCCATTATAGTCAAATTGTATATAAATTCCTTTTTAGTTAATTAATAACCAATGAATTCATTTTATTAACCTTACATTTTCTGATCATATCTAATATTATTCATCAAAAAAATTTATCATCTATGTTATATATTATTTTATTAAATAATAATAATAATATGGTAATATAAAATTGTTGAGTAAAACTCAGTCTAGCATGTAATGAAGTCTATAAATAGAACTTAGTGAGGTGTATAACAAAATCCAAAAATATTGTTTTTTATACCTGAATCTAATCTTAGTGTTTCATATAGAGGAAGATTCACTTTGTGTAGCATATAATACTTAAATATATTTGTGTTATCTTAAAACCAAAGCTATATTTAGTGTTTTATGAAATTAAAAATATCATAAATTCTAAATTAATTCAAAAAATATATTTCTCAAATTATAGTTTTTTCACGACCTACCCCACAAAAAATAAATTTCTACCTCAAACGTCATCTTGGATATCAATGATTCAATACGTTAAATTTCATTTCATTGAAAACCATAATGTATAAATTTATATTTAAACACTCTTTTAAAATATAATGTTAGAAACATCATGGTTACCCAAAGTAAATGATAACTATGTTTTTATGTATGAGAACATTAGTGATGATTTTTGCATAGAGTAAAATCATAAATAATCATAGAGATTGATGAATGTCACTAATCAAAAAAACAATGTGATATATAGAATGTTATCAATCATAAAACCATATACTACATAAGTGTTCAATAGGTCATTGAAATCATCTATAATGTTGATAATAGGATAAAAATTTATTTCCAAACTATTTTCAAAAAGTAGAATAATTTTCTTGAGAATATATACTTACCTGCATTGATTAAAATCTCACCCTTTATTATTCATAAATAAATTTCTACTTTATCTCTTATTCAATGAAATTAGATTGAATATTTAATTCCTTGAGAATTATAAGATCATGGTATCCATATATTAAATGGTGTTCAATACAACCTCACATTATCTAATAAAAATAAGGATAGTAAAACATATCCAATATGTATAAATATTCTACTGGATAGATAACAAATTAATATATAAAACATTATCCAATATTTAACATAATCCATTCCATAAATGATTAAAATTAAAATCCATTGAAAGGTTTAGAGTACAAAACCTTATAATGTAGGTCACTAAATTTTATAAAATCAACATATCATTTATCCATTGTAAATCACGAAGTTTCACTAATTTTGCATAGAAAAATAATAATTATTCCTTAATCCAATATTCTATGGAAACATAGTAAAAACATGAATTACCATGAGTCCTAATTGATAAAATGTGTGTTCCTTATTAAAATTTTTATTTGATATATTCCTTATTTATAAAATTTTGTAAACATCATCCCAAACAACATAACCCTATTTTAATCAAGTACCTATTTAGTTCCAATTTAATAAGTACTTTCCAATTTACATATTTATATCTAACATATATTAATCCAAACATGGTTTTCTCAATATCAGGAAAATACTAAGGGTTGCCTTCTGATAGTGAAATTTTTTCCATGAAATTAATCATGTTTATAGTTTATTAGAACCATTGAATATATTCTTATAAATATGTAGTGAAAATATAATTATACTAAACAATCCTTGTATATTTAATTTATCCTAAATCCATATAAATGAACACATTAATTTGTATTCTTCAATGATTAACATAGGATTGGCTATTCCATAGTTTAGAAGTACATTGTTAGGTAAGAGTTTTTATTTGGGTAAATTCAATGCTCTCCACAAATAATACATTGATCTCTATTAGAGTTGGTCACTATATGACCATTTTTTTATAAATCATATCAACTTCTCTTCCATTTATAGTATTCCTCAATGTTCTTATACCCTTTATCTTGACATGTAGGAAGAAAAATCTTTTTTCATCTATGTTCCTCACCATGAGAACATTAAAAAAATAACAGCTTCCTCATATTCTATGTATTTTTATTAACATCAAAGGTCTAATTTTTATTAATATTTCACAATATTTCATTCGGTATAATCACAATATATTTATCTCTAGTCATTACCCAATTGTTTTTATCATTGTCACAAAATTATCTATCTAATTCAATGTTAAACTAGTTCCAAATGGATCCCTCTATAAACTAAAAATAGAGTGATTTTTATGAGAAATACTTATAATTTTAGATAAACTTATAATCTTGGAAATTCACATATATGATTTCTAAAGTATGAAACATTCACATGACACCATAGGCTTCTCTATAGAGATATCCTTACATATATCTTTATAAATACACCTTGGGATCTTACTAAGGTCTTATCATCATTTTTTATAAAGGTTTACTAATCCTTTTCTCCTATACAAATAATAACTACATGGTATTTTCTAACATGGATAGTACATATTTTTATAAAAAAATCATTAAATTATAAAAACACATGCATGAGGACTAAAATAGATTAGTACCTTTGGAATCAAGGATTACATTATTCTAATTTTGTAAAATATATTCAACATATGAAACAATAATCATCCCATTTATTACCCCTAATCTAATCAATTATTTTTTACATTAGTAAAGGAATCATAAGAAAGGTTGAGCTCAGATACTCTGTAATGGATCACAAGGATGTTATGTATGAATAACATGAGTGTAAGGGTATGAAAATATGATAATTACATTTTAAGATCATATCTAGAATATCAATGATCATATACATGTGTGATAGAATAAATATTTCCAGATCATAGACATTAATCATAATTAGAAAAATCACATGATCCATTAGATTATAATGATGGTAGAAGACATGAAAATTATATTATACATATAAGTATAGAATATCATATATCAACGATTCCTACCAATACATTCATATTAAGTTAAGATTAGGTTAATCTCATATGTACATAAATTAATATTGTGATAGGATCCCATTCACCTTTTAGACTCATTATTAGGATGACCTTAATTTAACCATCTTTTTGCAGTCTTAAGATAACCTCACATGTACCCTTTTGTTGTAAGATTAGGATGACCTACCATGTAACCTCATGTGGTAGATATAGGATGACCTCCTGTGTACACTTTTGAGAAAATAAAAAATTCATCATTACCAAATAAATTTTTGGGAGATATATATCTTAACCTTGACATAATGAAATCATACATATATTATTCACATGATCAAAATTCATTCATCATGTTAAAAATCATGAAAATTAATGATTTTCATTACACTTTCATCATAGAATATTTAATTTAAACCTATTATGAACTTATTTTATATCAATTTTCCTTAAAATTCATAAAATATTAGTTAAAATTCATTTAATATTTTTTATAATATCATTGATTTGAATGAAAAATGATGTCCAACAAAAGATATAATAAAATTAAATGAAATATATAATATAAAAAAATTAAATATAATAATTATACAATATTTCGAAGGGCATTATATACACCTCATAAAATAATATAGGTGTATAACCTAACTTCTTTCTCACATATGAAAAAATGAGACATCATTACATTACCGATTTGGTAACAATTTAATGATAAACCACATAGAATATATATCATAAAATGGATATTTATATTCTGATAAATATATTTAAAATTATAATATAATTCAATTGTGGGTATTATATGAACCACCAAAAAGAAATAACTAGTATATTAGGAACATGTCCCACAAAAATAAAATTTAATTAAAATAAATTACTAATTGATTAATGTTAATATTTTGAACCACATGAATAGGAAGAATCAATTAATGATTTAAATATCATTAAATTATGTAATTCAATGAAATAAAATTTCACAATATAATATGTATATCAAAAAAATAATCAAGTGTTTAATGTTATATTTATCTCATATAAATACATAACTAAAATAAATTATCATTCCTTGTATCCTGAATCTCTTTAAACTCATGAAGAAGTAATGTAGATAAATATAATTATATCATAAATTAATTATAGAACCATATTCATGTATATAATACTATATATTCTTTACTTATTAATTTTTATTACCCTCTTATAAACACTTTCATGTTTAATTTATGTTTTGAGTAAGAATAACATTGTTTCTTGTGCATGTTTTGATGTGTTATTATTATTCCTCGTATTTAAACCATTTTAACTAAATATTCAAAACCATGATATAAATATCATATAAGTATATATATATTCAGTATATATCTATTTTTAGTGATTAGAAAAATCTATAGGTTGAAAATAAAATATGTGGCTCAAGTAGACTTTAGGTCATATGTATGCATGAAAGCTGTTTTCATTTTATTGTCCATTTATAATGAAGAATAATATATGATATATTATAAATATGGATTAATTTTTATGATATATATATATATATACATTTCATTCATCTTTATTACCACCCATGTGATATTTAGGAGACAAACTGATATCATCTAATCATGGATATGGTAATCCATACATACGTATGAGCAACATTATCATTTACAAATATAATTGGTTCTAAAATGGTAGATATTATAGTATATTTATAGAAGTATAATAATATAATAATTATTATATATATGTATTTAACCCATTATAATTCCAAAATAATAAAATATGGTGATGTAAGATGAATTTTCTCACTACATGGAGATGGTATGGAATATGTATGCTCGAGTTCAACATTGACGTTTTTTAGATGGTCAAGGGGTTGTATAATTTTGTGTAAATAATCATAATAAACATTCATAAAATATTGTATGTTAAATTTATTATTTTATAATTGTAATCCAATATCTAGAAATGGTTAAAAATACTAGAAAATGGGGTGATTGTGTTGAGATATTACCTTTTTGTAAGAACAGATCCTTTAAATCCCTTCTAATGGACTCTAGAGATTTCCCTTTTGGAATTATTGAACCACTACTGTTTTTATAGTAATGTGATAATGTAAATGTTTAAGTGGTTGGTAAATATATAATGATCAATTTGGTGACATTATATGAGGTAAGAGGTTCCCTTTAATAATTGTGGTGCGTAAGACAGTTGGGAATACTAAAAATATGAAAATAACATAAATTATTTTTAAATTCCAAATGGATAAAAATTGAGTTAATTAAAATATAATATGACAATGAGTCAAAATACTCTCAACCAATGATTATTAGAAATTTTCTCTGGTAAAATATAACAATAAATTTTTTATTAACCATTAGTTAACATATTTTAATTTTAACTCTGACAACAATATTTTCATTAATAAAACACAGATATTTTTACGTAAAAAGTATCAATTAAACCAAAAATGGTTAATTTATGATATGTTTTACTATAATTTATCCTATATTTTCTTTTTTATGATTTTTATGATCATTTATTATTTTAATATAATAGTTTTTTCATTAAATATCATTACTGTTAATTTTGAAACTATTTATTATTTTCCTTTTGAATAACATCATAAGAAAATGATACCATAAAAAATATTAACCCATTCCTTTCATGTGAAATTAATCCAAATAATTTGTGCACTATATTAATTATAAGAGAATAATATTAATTTTTATATTTTTAATATCATCAATTTGATATATCAATTTATTAAATAATTACTTCTTCGTAATTATATATTTATTTTGGGTTATTATATATTTCCAAAAAAATTATATTAAATTACCATGATAAATAAAGACATTTCATATTTAAAATTACTATTTATATGTGAATTTATATTGTGTATTATCCTATATTAATAATGTTATATTTAGTAAAATATGAGTATGACGTCGTTAAATTTTCTTTAAATAAAAAATATTAAATGTCATAATCTCACCTATATTACATAAAAATGATATAATAACTTCCAAAAGGTGATTTTTCTCAATATATACTCATCCAATGAAATTAGGACTTGTTTTTGAGTAAAATTATAATAAATGTAACATTATTTTTACCATTAGTTACTATATTTACCTTTAACCATGTGAATAAAATTTTATAGATGTAATAATTCATAGTTTTGAAAAATAAAAGAAATTTTTTTTCATAACATGAACCCATTGATTAAAAACTTGGTATGACTTTTTCATAATTCATTAAAATGAAGTCGAATTAATTAATATAAATTTAATCTCATTGATGGAATGAGAAAATATGTTATTAATGATAAATCATGCTAAATATTGAAATGTTTTTATTTCAAAATTAAAATTATAATTTATACTAATAATATAAATTAGATAAACTAATACAAAATAGATAAAATTATTCTTTTAAAACAAATTAAAATATATAATTTATCACTATAAGGTTTTTTTGAAATATGTTATTTTCAATTAAAATTAAGTATTTTTTACTATTCGTCAAAACATTAAACATATCAGAAAAAACAAAATTTTCATTCAAATTAAATTATTATATTAGTATATAAATTATTATATTTTTTATAGAAAATTAGAATATATAAATGAATAATAATTTGGGTTTAAAATGGTTTCTTCATTAAATGGTAATAAAATTACCCTTAAAAAATACATGGTTTTATGCATAAATTTGATTTTCTCTTATCTTATGCCAATAATATCTATTTGATTAATATAAAAATATTTTATTTAATATATAAAATATATATTTCATTAATATCATTTTATAATTGTAATTAATTTAATTTATTAATAAAAAACCACTTTTGGAGAATAAAAATAAAACTATTTTCTTTTATAATCAACTGGTATATAATCTCTTTTACATTAAATTTGTTAAAAATGAATTCATATTATAAAAAATGTTTTTTCATAAGTTAGATACCAATATTTCAAACTAGTAATTTAATAGCTTGGCATTTACTTATTATATTAAAATATGACATTTTAATAAGATAAAGTTGTTCAATAAAACTAGGTCGTGCATGTACTGAAATATATAAAAAGAAATCAGAATTTAATATAACCTAATCCAAGAATTGTCTTTCATATACCACAATATAATCTAATTTTTTTCTAATTAAATATTATTTATGTTTGGTTAATAACACAACAATAACTTGGATATATCATATAATAGATGATATATTTTGTATTGTGTGATGTGAAAAATATATACAGGAAAAAATTAATTAGAAATAAAACATTTCTCAAAATATTGGGTTCAAACAATTAGAACATGAAAAGGCTAATATATGGTGATTCTAAAAAAGGGAAGAGTATTTCTTCTAACACTATACATCATTCTTACTTTGGATGAAGCTATTAGCAGATGGTCAAGCTAGTTCTCGGGATGATGGGGATAGTTGTTGGATTCTTATTGCTTGTTTGTATAGTATGTATTGTCTAATTCTTTGTATCTATGTTTTCTAATATTATAGATACATGAAATATCATTATCATCTTTTTAGTATTATTAAATTTTGTTCAATTATATATTATTCTGGTCTTTTTATATTTTTTCGTTGGTTTATATAATAATTCCCCATCTAATTATTGGCGTTATCATATTCATATGTTATTCTATAATCTATTATTGTGGTCATAGTCTTTAAAAAGACTGACCCTAGGACATCACTACTTTTTAAATGCCTATGGTATTCAGGGAGATACAATTTAACACATGTGTCACATCAAGATTGCATAATTTTGTAGTGGAACATGGATTCAGGATATCACAATTTTGTTTCAAATTAGTTATTTTATTTATTCACAATTTGGATATAATTATCTAGAGATTTATAATGCTTGTAACTTGGTTATAAGTTATTCTTTTCCATAACTAACCCATTTTATGGGTAAATGAAGTGTTTACTAAATTTTAATTGTTTTCCTATTTTTTCCAATTAGTATTTATAACATTTCACCATTGGGTGATGAACTTTCTCTTTTTTCATAATTATTATTATTCTAGTGAGAATTCAATTTGTTAATTTCCTTGATGATTTGCGGTTAATGATAATTGGTACATGCATTATTTTAGGAACCATGAATTCACAGTTTGTTCATATTTCCATAGATATAGGTATATTTTACTGCTTTTATTTTACTATTATTTTGTGATTTTTTAGAAATAATTGTTATATATATGTGTATATATGTGATTTTTTCAATCTAAAATTGAATGATTGATAGTTTCAATTCATGAGAAGTATGGCCCCTCAAGGGATTGGATAAGTATTTTACTTAGTCGATCCATAATAAGAAAAATTGAATGGGTGTTGATTTCATTGATATTTTTATAGGCCCTGATTCCTTGGGTATGTATATCCACATTAAATGAACCTTGAAATATGAAAATAATTAATTGAATGTAGAAAAATTGAAAAAAAAAAATTATACATTGAAATGGATTCTAGTAATTGATTACATAAGGTATAGTTGACCCTTCATCTAGAAGAACCCATGTAAAATAGATTTTAGCACATACCAATACTTTTCATTCTCTATTGTTAGTTAGGGTAGTATATCATGGGTAGTTATCCCTTTACATATTTTCTAATTACCCATGATATTATATCAATATGATTCAATGCATTGTATACTGAAAGAAAATGAAATCTAAATTCCAATGCCACCAGGACATCCTCATGTAATGTGCTAGGATGGTGGATATAACAATGATCCAGAAATGGTGGTCCATGAGCCACCAGTTCTTATATTAGATGTTCAAATGGAGGCACAACCTGTTTTACTTATTCTGGGTACCTAAAAAAACCTTCATGATATTTTATTATGTCTGATGAAGTCCAATCAAATTGATCCATGACATGCACCTTTGACGTTTGATCTAACCCATGAGTTCCACTGGTAGAATTTTACTACCTTATCCGGTGATGGTAGTCCACAATTTTCTATCTCTTCAATAGGGGCTACCAATTATATAATTTAGCTTCTATTGGTGCCTCTAGAGTGGAGGGTAATGATTTTTGTGTACAAAATATGTGATTCAGACATTCATTGGTGGGACATGACTACCATGGCTAGTTTCCCTTACGGAATAGTGTCTGATGAATTTCATGATTTCTTGTAATGACCCAGAATTTCTGTTGAAAATAATTTCTTAAATACATGGAATTTTTACGAGTCTGCAGTTTCTGACAGTGCTTGATTCTGAGGCCCGTTGTGTTTGAAATAAATTTCTGATGTTTTGTTCAGGTGTGTTCTGTAAACATACGAGAGGGGATTTATATCTTTTGAAATGGTGCTTGGAATTGAAATCTAAGGACACAGTTAAACTCGCAGCGTCGATGATTTCTTATAGAGATATTCACCACAGCTACATTCTAACAAAAATGCAAGTTTGTTTTTGGGGGTTTTAATTAAATTAAATAAAAATAATTTCTACATATTTTTATTTGAGATGGTTAAAACCTCCAAATGGGGGTTAGAGGTAGGTCCCACCCGCACATAACCTCCCTTGGGAGGATATTATTTGGGGGGGCCCCACGCGAAGTTTTAACCACTCTTGAAATCAAAGGGTTGTGGCCCACATGAGCTTTAACCCCCTTGTAACTCTCCATAAAATGGGGGAAAACTTTGAAATTCTTCACCTTCCTTACCTCATTAAAGTGCCAACTCAACATGAATTAATTAATTGATAATTAATTAATTATTTGAATAATTTGTAATTCATAACAATAATAAAATAATAGGCAAAGATATTATTTTGTTTTGTTGGTACTTTCATCTGGTTGAGCCTCGGAGAAATTAAGAGAACATCCTCTCAACGAAGAACACGGACAACCATTGGAAACATCTTCCTTCTACAACCGGGGAAAAAATGGGAAGCGATGCCCACAAAGAACGCTTATGTCATCTTCAACTTTGTCACCTTCAAATGCTCGTCCACCAATGATGAGTACCTTCTTCCTCCCCTGAAATTGACAGAAAGATGTCTACTTTCCGTGACTCTGTCACCAATCACCGAACTCGAGGTAGGTGTTTCAGTTGGTTTATTTCCTTTCTATGTCGTACTATATTTTGAAATATGTTATGCTGATTGTTATCAACATAACATGGATGGTTCGGACCACTTAAACATGGACCGACCCTCCCCACTATGATCTTGTTTATTTTTGATGATAGAAGAGGACAACGTCAGCCAGCATTGGGGTGGCCGCGAAGAAACCAATGGTGCAAGACCGTCGTGTCACCAGAATGGAATGGTACTGTGGTGTCGTGCGGATGAAGGTCGGGCCACAGTGAAGGTGGTGCAGCGCTGCCACGCCGCGCTGGAAAAGGAACATGTCCTTAGGATGCAATGGACAAGAGAGGGCGGCCGGCTGTACCGACCAGCCGGGCCACCCCCTCGGGTCTGGAAGCATCTTTGGGCCGGGCTGGGCCTTCATACTAGGCTGCCTCATCGGGTCGGGCTGCATCTTCGGGCTGGGACACCTTTGAGTTGGGCCACCCCTTGAAGCCTAGCTATTTTCTTAGACCTCGTCGGCCCCACATATCGGTTCAGTCTCTGGTTCGGACCAAGTCAGTCCGACCGGGTCAGACCGGACCCGGACTCACTATAGCCCGGTTGCACCTGGTCGCCCATATCTTGGGCTACAGGCATCCATTTGACGAACCGTCAGCATCACCGATATTCTTGTAACGATGTTGTCCATTTGATAAAACCCCATGGTAGTATAGGGTATAATTGAGATATGGTTAGGTTGGTTCGTGCACAAAACCAACCGGGCCCCTGGGACTAAAAGGCTAATAACTCACAGACAGGGCATCCGATTGACACATCATCTATTGTGTTAAGACCTATATAATGTGGCGGAAAATTAAGATACTTCTTAGTGGAGCTTTGAGACAGTTGGAGTATTTCCCAGTAGCTCATGGAATGGATCCTTCCAGTGATGGGTAGATTGAGTTCGGAGACCTAGTAGCTGACAGACCTGATGGCTGCTGGACTGATTTGACTTTGAGTGATTCGACTAGCCCAGTGGGGAGCGGCTGATATTTGGTGGCAGATCCATGACGGCAGAGCGCCTGGTATTTGGCAGCATACACACGGTACTCGATAGGAGGAGTACCTCTACAGGCTATTAGGGTGAGCACCAAGTATTTGGCGGTATACACACAGCAGATGACCACCTGATATTTGGCCGCAGACCCGCGATACTCGACAGGAGGAGTACCTCAGAAGTCAAAGGATAGTGAGAAATGACAAGGCGTCACGACAGGTCCACTGTTCTGGATAGAGGAGGAGTTCTCCAATAATCGTGGTTCTGATAATGAAAATCTAGGATTGAGCTGATTCAATAACCTTTTTGTTTTCCTCATGATTGAGATGGGTTACTAGATTACTTAAGTATATATAATGGAATATAACTAAGTAATGGTTAACCATTTTTACCTTTAGGTTTTGGTTTATCATTGTTGGATATTGTTACACCTTGAGGGTCTCGGAGTCCCTACTATGTATCTTTATACTCACCATTGTACTGTCTTTTCCCTCACCTCATTGCATTGAATGCAGACGATATAGAACGCTGACCGAGGAAGAGTGTACGATGACTGGATGGTAACCAGAGGTGGACCTCACGATGAGTCGGTACCGAGAGGAGACAAATGGATGTAGAGAAATGAGGAGGATATCTATACCTACCCTTAAGGTAGGATCTGTGGTGGATGATCCAAGATCTTCTAGACACCTTCCAGCTGTTTGCCTTTTTAGTTGTACATGTATTTCTTTTCCTTGTAATTTACTGTTGGAATTGTATTTCTATCCCCTTTTACATTCCATCTTATCTTTTTATAGAGTTTCTACTTAGTATTTTACTTCAAGTTATGTACTCTGTTTTGTGTGTATACTTTTGTAATGGAAATTCCTTCTTCGATTAGGGATTTATGCCTTTGCTGCTAGTCACCAACCTATGGCCTATGGAAAGCAGGCTTGGGGTAGTCATGGTATGGGCCCTGAGGACAGGTTTTCAAATATTGTTATCAGAGGGTATCAGTTCTACCGCAGAACTTATGACTCTGATATTTATTTTCTTTGATGAAATAGTTTTATGGGTACCGACTGTGGATTTCAGTTCAGGGAATACAGTGTTGGTGTGGTGGATGACGTATCTGTACACCAGGACCCTGACTACTGATTTCTGAAATAGTGCACTAAAACACTGATTGTGTGTGTGTTTTCAAAAGTTTTCTTACGTCATCTCAACCAGGTCTGTTAACTAGGTATAATATTTGACTGGGACGCATCTGTTTCATTCAGGATGCCTCCCTGCGGATGACTAGATAGATCCCCTAGAGTCGTACACTCTGACAGCCCACCGAGTGACGAGGCCTCATTGATGGGCCCCTTTCCAGTTGAGGCACTAGCGGAGGCACCAGCAGTACCACTACCTATTGGGCAACCGAATCCACCGGCCCCAGCAACAAACGATGCATGCCACTTGAGCACGTTGCATGACTTCCAGCGCCAGATTCCATCTAGGTTCCAGGGATAGATGGACCAACATGCGATTGAGGATTGACTAGAGGTTGTGGTGAGAGTTTTCTGGATAGTAGGGACACCAGCAGATTACATGGTGATCCGTCCTACATGTCTCCATCAAGAAGAAGCAAGTTGATGGTAGAGCCTGATGCTACTGGTCAATGACAAGGTGACTTTACTCTAGACAAACTTCAAGAGCCTGTTTCGGGCAGAGTTTCTTCCATCCACCCTTCGAGCGGTGCAAATACAAGGGCTACTTCATCTACAGCTGGGTATCATGATAGTTTCACTGTACTCAGCGAGGTTCATAGACCTCTCATGCTACTCCACAGAAATGGTACGAGACCCATTCTTCACGGCCTAGAACTTCGATTAGGGGCTCAGGCAAGATATCAGAGCCTCAATGATCTCCCTCATCATTCCGATGCAGGAGGGGGTGTTGGAGAGAACCCCTGTAGTGGAGAGTTTATTTATTGAGTAGTATCTTGCAGCGAGACCCACTACTAGTTGACTTGCAGCAGAGTATTCTACAGCTGGAAGTAGATAGATGACGGAGAGGCCCAAGATGACCAGGTCTACAGTGGGACAACCACACGACTCAGGATTGGTTGTGCGGAGTACCCGGATTGGAGACAAAGCCAGTCATGCCAGGACCGGGTCGTGTTACTCATGCGTCGAGCCTGGTCACATGGCTCGTGACTATCCATCCCATCATTATGACGACCAAAAAATAGTTGAGGGACCTCTATGTCATAGGAATAGGTTCGATCAAGGCAGTCAGCAAGGCTCTGGTGGACGTGGCAGAGGACCTGGTCGAGAAACTAATAGTGGTTGACGTTACGAGATGCGACAACTACCACCAACAGGGGGACCTCCCGGACCCCATAGAGCTGGAGGATAGGGAAGAGCTCAGCTTTAGGAAGCTGAATCCTATGACCATGGCTCTCTAGAGATGATTTGAGGTATGATCTATGTCTACTCCACCTTAGCTGTAGTTCTTATAGACACAGGTGAAAATCACTCTTAATAGCCATTGCCCTCGTTCAGAGCTCATAGGTTCCGATGGAGTCATTGGCTTGATCCTTATGGCTAGAGACTCTTACAGAAGCAGACTCGACAATTATGAACTGGTGCCGGTAGGGTGAGATTACTATAGGAGGTGAGAGCTTCGGTTGGGATATCCTCGTAGCGACGTCAAGCCCTTATGAAGTCATCTTTGGTATGGGATGGTTATCTACTGTCCATGATTAGATGGACAGTATTAGGTGCAAAGCGCTATTTTTCCTCATGGATAAGACTAGGTTCACATTCACCGTGGAGAAGGTAACCTTTGTAGCATTAGACAGACTTACTCGGAGGAGGGTGCAGCCGATCACTCACCAGTTGGCTAGCCTTCCCCTCAGAGCAATTGATGTGGAGAGTCCAACTTATCCTGTAGTGGTGGACCAGTACGCGAATGTTTTCCCTAATGATGTTCTAGGACTACCTCCACGTTGATAGGTGGACTTCAACATTGATTTTAACCCCGGTACAGCACCAATATCTACTCCAGCATATCCGATGGCTCCCGCCGAGCATCGTGAGCTGCAGGTATAGTTGGAGGACTTAAAGGGGAAGGGATTCATCTAGCCCAGTGTTTCTCCCTATGCAACCCTGATTTTGTTCTCCAAGAAGGCGGATGGGATCTTGAGGATTTGTGTCAACTACCGCCGCTTGAACCAGGTGACCGTGAAGAACAAGTACCCACTCCAGAGGATTGACAACCATTTAGATCAGCTCAATGGAGCACGATGGTTCTGTAAGATATACCTTTGATTAGGCTATCACTAGCACAGAGTTCAAGACAAGGTTGTGCAGAAGATGACCTTCTGGTGTCATTATGACCACTACGAGATCCTTATTATTCCCTTCGGTGTAACCAATGGTCCAGACGTGTTCATGAGTCTCATGAACAGGATCTTCTAGCCTTACCTCGATCGCATTGTTGTGGTCTTCATCGACGACATTCTGATCTACTCGACTATAGAGGAGGAGCTCGCCTACCATTTGCAGGTAGTACTAGACAAACTCCACGAGAACCAGTGTAGAGACCCGAAACTTGACGTACATTGACAATACATTACATTTTCGGAATACTTAGTACATAATAAAAACACACACACAAGGATCGTAATAGTTTAGTGTCTTTGGAAACTCGGAATATAATCTTCTAATCCTGGTGAAAGATCATCAACATCTCCCATAAAGATCTTCCCCTTTTTTTATACCTAAAACCTTTCTTTATATCCTGGGGAAAAGTAAACATAAAAGGGTGATCTCAAATGCTCAGTAAGGGTAAAAAAAAGAAATATCAATCACATCGTATACACAAGAACTATACTTTTGGAAATCTTAACCTGCAAAAGAGATCATAATTTCATAACATGGGGTAAATCATGGCAGTGAAATGTAATCACAATAATCATAACATAAAACATCAAACTTTGTGGAATTCACACATAATCATATAGAATCATTTCTTCTTAGTCAAGACTCATTTCCAAGACTATCATAGTGGAAAAAGTCCCTTTCTGAATCGAGTAACCCTCGTTTCAGTCCTGTTTCACTGAACTGGTATAACCTACCATTCTAGCCATGTCTATCTCATGAGATATAAAATCTTTACCCAATGCATTGGAGGGAGATATAGGTCCCACCCATCTCATAATGATACCATTCTTATGTGTGCCACAAAATCATAAATCATACATCATTGCATAACCCATGAAATAAAATGGGATTCTTAAACATCATGCCTTCATAACATAATCCATAAACAATTGATATCATTTCATCATAAGAAAACTGAATCCATTTAAATCATAGAGAAATTTTAATTGAAACATAAACATATGAAATAATTTCATCTTAGATGTAAATTTTTTTTGACAAAACACTTGAAATGAATTCTTTAGGATAATATCCTTTCTTCTATAAAATCATGTTTTTTTCACAAAATTCCATGCAATTTTAAAAGATTAGGGTTTTATTAAAATTAATCATGCAATCTTGTAGAGGAAGCTTCTTGAAATTGAGGCGTTATGAAACCGTAAAAATCCGTTCATGCCGTATAAGTTAAAAATAACATTCTCCTCGTACATTTGTCCGAAAAGTCAAAAAAGTACCTTGTACGAAAAACGACAAAAGATTCCTTTCATATTCTTTACTAAAAACTCACCAAAGTGTAAAATTGGATTTAAAAAAAATTGTAGGTGGATGGAAACAATATTACATATTCAGGAATCATGGATGTGGATGATAAAATACACCCCAGTAAATACTAAATTATAAACAATCTCGGACAAAAATGAGATTGTGATATCTCCCTTACCTTAGGTCCGACTTGCTTTGTAAGTGTCTGAACCTCCTCTTCTTTGAAACGTCTCTTTGAATCCTCCACTTAGGGAACTAAGATTGGTATTTGAAAAAGACCAGAACCTCTAGGATTATTCTAGGGAAGTGGAGAATGGATTTTGCAGGCGTTGGCTGAGCTTTAGTTCTCAAATTGGTGTGAGGATGAGGGGGAGGAGGTCTCCTTTTATAAGGGAGGAGAGGGGAACCTTAGGAATATCTCAAAATATTATTTTATATTAAAGTCATAATCAGTTTATAATGGTTCCAAAGGGTCTTATTTCGAAGCTAAAGTTGGGATGGGTTGAAATCCTATAAACCAATAGGATTTAGACAAGTTTAGGTTATTATTTTAACCTTATCAATTAGATTTAACTCTAAGTTAAATAATTTAACTTTTACCGTGTCTTTTTGTTTTCTTAAACTATATGGTTAATACACTTACTATAACATGCCAAAAAAACCCCAAATTGTTTATTATTAATATATATATCCTTATTTAAGTCATTTGGCCGAGCCTTATATTTTTAGGAATAAAATAACAATTAATAATATAATATTTGATTTAAAAACTATTTTGTGTCAATTTTGACACTATTTGATATATGATTTTTGTGAAAGTCATAACAGAATTATATGTTCGACCAAAGTTGATTAAATCAACACTAATATATCATAGTAACCTATAAAATTAGTGTAATTCATAAAAAATCTCAAATTACATTTATTTTGGTGTTTATAACATCAATTATGTCAATATTTCATTAATAAGATAATTAATGCATCATCATTGTGTCATAAATAAATTATATTATTTAATGTCTAAAAATTACAAATAAAATACCATTATGTAGGAAATCTTTTTATCTTTCTAATGAATATTTATAGTCGAATTTATCTTATGTATAACCCCATATTAAAAATGTTTTAGTAAATAAACATTGATTTTGACTCTTTTAACCCTTCTTTAAATAAATTAATAATAAATGTCATAATCTAATCCAAGTGGGCTTAAATGGTCATATTTTATTCCTAAGTTTTTTTTTGGTCGAATTACACTTGTCCAATAGAATTAGGACATGTTTTAGGGTAATAATAATATCATTTCTACCCTTAATTGCCCAATTTACTTTTAACCGTGGTAAATAAAACTAAAAAGTTAGTATTCACCAAAAATTATTTTCATCTCATTGAACCACATTTTAGTCCTTGATATTAATTGTGTCTCTTGGATTTTCAAAATTCCACTCACAGAAGCGGTAAAATTAAGTTTTATGAACAATTCAGTTTTTTTAACTACCACTTAGTGGTTTCACTATTAATCGGAAATTGAAAGTTTTCAGAAAAATACCAAAAATTAGTCCTAAGATATATTTGATATTATGAACTCAAAAATGATGTCTATTTTACCAAATTCAAAACATATCACTTGCATTAACTAATTTAAAAATTAATCCTCGTCGTCAAAACAAATAGCGTGTTTTTAAGAGATAATAACTATCAAAAGATTGACACCAGTTTATAACTGGTTTAAATGTGAAATTACATCCAATGACCAACATTGTATTAAATTGTAAAAATATATTCTAAATATACTTTAAAACCACTCAAATTAATAATTTATCACTATTAATTATTTCAATTAAAAAAGTTGTCATTAATTAAAATTTAGTAATTTTCACTATTCATCAGAATATGAAAGTTATCCGAAAAGTACCAAAATTTCACCCTACGCTAATTTCGATATTCCGAATCCAAAAATGATGTCCATTTTGAAAAATAGAATTTAAAAAATTTCAAAAAGTGGTTATTACTATTCATAACGGCTAGTTTTAATAATATTTTAATAGCATATCGTTGTTTAGTAAAACTCGGTATTGTGTACTACACACACTATCAAGGAAGGTCGTGATTGCGTGTAATGAAAGGAAAGTCAAGGATGCGTGTTTTGCAAGCTCCTTTTGGTGTAGCGTACAACACAAGACATTAATGAAATTAAAAATAATATTTTTCATAAAATCTTGGGGTATTACATTTTACCCCCCTTAAAATGAATTTCTCCCTCGAAATTCGTCGGGGTTATAAATGGTTTACTATTCAAAAGTTTCTTTAAGAGAAACCCACATCGTAAAAAGGAATACCAAAACCAATCTTTAAAAACGAAAGTATGAAACGTAACGGTTACCCAAATAAACTAATCACTGAGTTTCCATGTAACACCCCAAGATTTTATAGTGTGTTATTTCTTCAAAATAATTCAATAACTTTCACTACACGCAACACCAAGTTCAATCGCACCATGACTTACCAAACAAGCTGTTCAAAAGAGGTTATGAATAGTGTTAACTAAATTTTAAACTTTATATAATCCTTATAATTTTAGAATCCATATTATGAGTTTCTTAGACATAATGTAAGAACAAATTCATTTTCAGTATTTCACTTTTACCAAATTTTAATAGTGAACCCTTTTTAGATACTATATTTTAAACTTTTTGTCTAAATGGGGACATCAAAAATTTAAAATGAAATATCCCAAGCTTCCACGGTACGCTAGCGTGTGTTGTACGCAACACCGAGTTCTAACACACCGTAACCAATCAAACTAGCCGTTATGAATAGTAATACCTACTTTTTGAAATTATATATATATTATATTTTAAAATGGACTTCATTTTTGGATTCGGAATATCAAATTTAGCCTAAGGTGAAATTTTGGTACATTTCGGATAACTTTCATATTTTGATGAATAGTGAAAATTACTAAATTTTAATTAAAAACAACTTTTTTAATCAAAATAATTAATAGTGATAAATTATGAATTTGAGTGGTTTTAAAGTATATTTAGAATATATTTTTACAATTTAATATAATGTTGGTCATTAGACAAAATTTTACAGTTAAACCGAACATAAACAAGTGTCAATCTTTTGATAGTTATTATCTCTTAAAAACACGCTTTTTGTTTTGACAGCGGGAATTAATTTTAAATTAATTTCTGCCACTTCTGTGTTTTGAATTTAGAAAAATGGATTCCATATTTGGAATCAGGATGTTCAAATTGTGTAAATAGGTAACTTTTATTTTTAGACATTTTGAATAATTACTGCGGTAAATATTTTATTTACCATGGTTAAGGGTAAATCCGGTAAATAAGGGTTAAAAAATAATATTATAATAATACTAAATTACCCTAAAACGTGTCTTAACCCTATTGGTTGATATATGGTCGACCATGGGCATCTTTGTGTCAATTTTGGGACCCCATGGATCCACTTGTAAGTGATAATGACACATTATATTAATAAAGCTAAAATAAAAATAAAAATGGCATAAGCTTACATCCTTTAGAAGAACAATTTTTACATAGGGTTATACATGTTGGATTTTCGATTATAAATATTCATTAGAAAGCTAAAAAGATTTCCTACATAATGATATTTTATTTATAATTTTTAGACATTAAATAATTTATTTTATTTATGACACAATGATGATGCAGTAATTACTATAATAGTGAAAAATTAAAATAATTGATATTATAAATACCCAAATAAATATAATATGAAACTTTTAATGAATTAAACTAATTTTAGAGGATAATATGATATATTAGGATTGATTTAATGAACTGTGTTCGAAGTAATCAATCTGTTAGGAGTTTCACAAAAATCAACTATTGAATAGTGTCAAAATTGACATAAAAGAGTTCTTAAAACAAATATTATATTATTAATTGATATTAAATTCCTAAAAATCTAAGGTTCGGCCAAGATACTTATATTATGATATTTGCATCATTAATGGACCACTTGGGGGTCGCTTGGATGTACATAGTAAGTTTATTAACCATATTATATAAAAATACAAAGAGACATTGTAAAAGTGAAACTAATTAACTTAGAGTTAATACTTAAAGATAAGGTTAATATAAGTACCCAAACCTGTCTAAATTCTATTGGATGAGTTGTTTTCGACCTATCCCCACCTCATCCTTTGAATAGTCAACTTTGGAGCCTTTGGAAACCGAATATGAATTTATTATAAATTAATATTTCTAGCTTTTCCAAAGGTGCCCCTCACCCCTCTTATAAAAGGGCACTACTCCTTCTCTTTTCCTCACACCTCTCAAGCCACTTGGCTCGTCCAAACTCTGCCCAAATAAGCTCCCCACATCCCTCTCCTCCTCCTTGAAGCTTCCCCTTAGGCAGAAAGCATTTCAAGAAGTCCTTTGGTTCCAACCAAAGTGAGTTACCTAAATTAAAGGTAACGTTTTCTCTTAAATTATTTTCATTTATTTTGCTTCTCCAACCAACAAACTCTTTTTATTTCATTTCTTTTGTAACAACACCAGTATCCTCAATATACTAGGATGTTGTTATAATAAGGATTAAAACTACACATACACACAACTCCATCTAATGGATGATGAACATAATGTTACTGTGGATGGCAAACTAACGCCTCACGAAACGATGATTGTTCAAATACATCTTACCACCTCTCATGGTGGCCATTATGATGGCACTGTAATTAAATATGATAATAATGATATATATTTTATATATAAGATTCTGTAATTCAATTTTATTTCATACCATTATCCGTTTCATGTTGTATATACATACGATAATTTCATTTGAGGAAGTGCGGACTACCGCCCCCTTAAAATGATATGACTCGTTCATACCACACATGGAACGTATAAAGGATGGTGTTAATGAACTTAAGTAACATATATAAAATATTATATTATACTGGAATAGTAATATACCTATGTATCATTTGGATTCGATTCTTTAAAAATAAAAATTAAATGGAAGTAGCGTTCGTGCGTACGTACGGACTACCGTCTCCACGAACGCGATGAGATTCATTCTCCATCGTAACCATTAAAGTATAATTATCATTTGATGATTTAAAAATGATGTTTAAGGACTTGATATCATTCTGGATATGAATAATATACAACCTATCCTTTACAAACATGTCTTACGTAACAAAACATATGAAAGAAAACAAGTAAGTTAACACCCGAAACAACGATAATACTAAGATATCAATATTAAAAGATCATATATGATATCATATTAATGTAAATGATTCTTGTATAATTTAATAACAATTATTTCACCATTATACAGGAGGTTAACCTACCCCAACAAAGGAAAAGTACAAGGTAAGGGGTTTTCATCTCACTCCTTATTCCCGTGAGATTCATGCCATATTGCCACCATCACCTTTTGTGTGGTGTATGTACTGCCCATAATTATATTCTTTGTGTAATACACCCTAATTTATGTGTATTTACATATTCATTGTATGATACCTCTTTTATGGATTGTATGTTTCATAAGTTACCAAATTGGTAAGGGTTATTTCACAATCTCTTCATTATCCGAGGTTGTTTATACGTAATAATCTACTGGGATATCTTTATCATCCACATCCATGTTTCTTAAAAATGTATTTCAAAACATTTTTACTATTTACAAGAATATGGGTTAAAGTCATTTATACCCTTGTTTGACTTTTTATAAGAGGTTTATAAAGGAATCTTTCCGTCGTTTTCAAAACAAGGTCCTTTTTAACCTTTTCGACAGAATTGAGGTAAGAATGTTTTTTTTAACTTATACGGCGGGTGCGGTTATTTTACGCCGTTATAAAATCGTCAAAGCTTTCCTTACAAGCTTACAAGAATATTTTCAAGAAAATGTTTTATTTTATATGGCTCTTAAATGATTTCAAAAATAGAAAGAGATATTTCTCTAAAAAGTGTTTTGATTTCATCTATGTCAACATCCTTTAATGGATTTTACGCTTATTTGAAGTTGATTTATTATAATACAAAACTTCTATATTGTATTGAAGGTTTTGTGATATTTTTGACTGTGGATGTGCTATTTTATACCATTCATAGTTTATGGTGAAACTATTGACATTTCGTATGCTGGTTTTAATCCGAATGTTTGTGTTATATTTCAAACTTTTCTTCAGATGAATGTGCTAAACAAGTATGTTCCGGGTTGGGGACTGGTAAAAGTAAGCCCTCCAGGTTGGGGACTGGTAAAAGTAAGCCCTCCAGGTTGGGGACTGGTTAAAGTAAGCCCTCCAGGTTAGGGACTGGTAAAAGTATGCCCTCCGGGTTGGTGTCCGGTTATTAGAGGCACTCCGGGTTGGTGTCCGGTTATTAGAGGCACTCCGGGTTGGTGTCCGGTTATTAGAGGTACTCCGGGTTGGGTTCCGGTTAGAAGTAACCCATAGGTCTTGGGATGAGGCCTAGACAAAGAAATTAACGTTTAGCATTATGCATTCCAACATTATGAAAGTGGTTATTGATATTGCATGTGATTATTCGATTAGTAGAATATCCATGTGAACAAGTAAATGGCATTATTTCATTTTACTTTTGCCATACTATGTTGAAGTTCAATTTTAAAAGGCTTTTGTTTTAGTAATTCATTGCCTTAAATGTTTACGCTTATTTTGAATGTTCCGCTATATTGTTATCCTTACTGGGCATTTGAGCTCACCCCTTTTCTATGTTTTATTTTTTTTTCCCAGGTAGTGAAGAAGTAAATTATGAATGACATGCAGGGATATTATGAGGGGTTAATAGTGTGGATATGAAGACTTTGTTGTTGTAGTAGTTTTTCACTTTGAAATGTAATGTAAAACTTTATGATTATATCTAGTGTTTCCAAGGCTACTAAACCAATCGGTCTTTCGGGATTTGATCTTTCTTGTGATCATGCCAATGTTACGAAGTAATGCACCGACTCTGGGTAACTGGGGTCGGGGCGTTACATTCCACATAGGTGAAAATATGGATATGGAAGAAAAATCCAACCATCATGTTCTGACGGAGAGTGGTAGAGAACATGGCTATGGAAAAGATATCAATCACAAAGCAATAAATTTTTGACGATCTAAGGTACCATCTGATTCATCAGATATAAGAGCACTAAGAGAACATTTTTGTTTTTCAAGATCATTTCCCTAAAGTTGAAGAATTTGAATTAGAATAAATACTTACTTTATTTTGGTACAATCTCACTGTTGTTCGTTCCTTGAACAATTTCCAATTCATCTCTTAAGTAAATGAAGTTGAATTTGTTATTCGTGAAGTGTTAGCAGATCATGTGATAGAATGACGGGTCATTCCATCTGTCTCAAACAAAAGGTTAGCAAAAGTTATTAAATATACATAAGTCATTCTATAGTGAGATTAATCATATATGGTTCCTAAAATGGACTTATACTTCATATATCATACTGCTTAATATAATAAAACTAGTTTCTACTAAACAGGGACTTCCTGTAGGCCAGTGGTAGGCAATAAAGGCCAGTCGCACTTCGGTTGTGGGTTCGATTCCCATAGCTTTGTCCGACGCGATGGGCTGCCGCCCGTCCTGCAGGTTGTCCTTTTTCTAAAACTATATTACTATAACATCCCATCAATAATATCGAAAATCTTCTATCATTAAACAATACTAACTTATGTCCAACATAATCCATTCTAATCTTTAGGCTTATCCATAATACTGCAGTCCACTCTCATAATATAGTGAAAACGATTACCAGAGATTTAATACTGTCGTTGAACCCCATATATCATAAGATATGTCTTGTTGGTCACATTCCAAACATTGAAAGGCCTTAAACACGTATTCTCTTGAATACCCATTTAACATTAGTGAAAACATGAATGCAGTTAAAAGTTAACTCTTTCCACATACCAAAATCCAAAAATTCTATATACTCAAACCATGATATAACCTTCTCCTTATATCAGTCATGAGGTCATGAATGCAATCAAATACCTCATTATCTTATTATTCCTTCATTATGCGCATATCATCTACTTTCCAAAAAATATCTGAATAACATTTCATGGTTACTAGTACCATTAATCATACACTTTAAAAACTTAGGAAAGACAATAGTGTAACAATCCTTAGATGTCTCTTTATTCCATAGTACCATGAGATTACTTATACAACATTACACTTGATAAACATGTAATCATTCCACTACCTTCTTAAACCATTGACCGAGCTTCATCAATTCTTTCATCTCACATATCATTTGTAGTCTCTTCATTATCATCAACATAAATACTTCCCATACGACCATAATGATTCTCTTCATGAGACTTTCCCTTAGGGAATTGGTTTGCATAATGCCCGTACATTCCACATTTAAAACATTTAACCATTGTTGATGTCGTAGCAATACCATTATCCTCATCCATGGTGTTAATTGAACCTTTTCCTTTGCACTTACTTGCTTTGTGTCCTTCTTTTCCACACCCAAAGCATCTTCCAGTTCCATTGAAACATTCTCATTGATGCCTCTTCCCACATGATTTACATAGGGGAAATTGAACTATCTTTCCTCTATTATCATCATGAAACTCCATCTTTCTCTTATTAGCCGAGTCAGGAAACTTACCAAATTTTACTTTATTGATCATATTATGAGATTGCTGATTCGGCATAATAATGATGTTTGGACTTCCAAATCCCATTTCATTATGAAAAATATCATTCCATTGTCCATCATATTCTCCATTATCATGAATCATCTTGCTTCCAGCCATTTTCTAAAACCCAAAAAGAATAGTGTGAGAGGCAAAAATCATGCTAGGGAAAACAACATAATAAAGGGGGAGTACCTTCAATATCTAACATCTTAGGTTTAATTATATGATCGTTAGAGTAATTATAGTACTATAAACTATACATATTCTTAACCTTAGAGACATCCCTAGACACACCTTAGAAATATCTCTAGGGATCTCACTAAAGTTCTCGCATCCTAGTTTCCAAAGGTTGACTAAACCTTTCCTCTGATACCAACTGTGGAGACCCGAAACTTGACGTACATTGACATTACATTACATTTGCGGAATACTTAGTACATAACAAAAACACACACACAAGGATCGTAATTGTTTAGTGTCTTTGGAAACTCAGAATATAATCTTCGAATCCTGGTGAAAGATCTTCAACATCTCCCATAAAGATCTTCCTCTTTTTTTATACCTAAAAACTTTCTTTATATGCTGGGGAAAAGTAAACATAAAAGGGTGAGATCAAATGCTCAGTAAGGGTAAACAAAAGAAATATCAATCACATCGTATACACAAGAACATAACTTTTGGAAATCTTAACCTGCAAAAAAGATCATAATTTCATAACATGGGGTAAATCATGGCAGGGAAATGTAATCACAATAATCATAACATAAAACATGAAACTTTGTGTCATTCACACATAATCATATAGAATCATTTCTTGTTAGTCAAGACTCATTTCCAAGACTATCTTAGTGGACAAAGTTTCTTTCTGAATCGAGTAACCCTCATTTCAGTCCTGTTTCACTGAACCGGTATAACCTACCATTCCAGCCATGTCTATCTCATGAGATATAAAATCTTTACCCAATGCATTGGAGGGAGATATAGGTCCCACCCATCTCATAATGATAACATTCTTATGTGTGCCACAAAATCATAAATCATACATCATAGCATAACCCATGAAATAAAATGGGATTCTTAAACATCATGCCTTCATAACATAATCCATAAACAATTGATATCATTTCATCATAAGATAATTGAATCCATTTAAATAATAGATAAATTTTACTTGAAACATACACATATGAAATAATGTCATATTAGATGTAAAATAGTTTTGACAAAACACTTGAAATGAATTCTTGAGGAAAATATCCTTTCTTCTTTAAAATCATGTTTTTTTCACAAAATTCCATGCAATTTTAAAAGATCAGGGTTTTATTAAAAATAATCATGCAATATTGTAGAGGAAGCTTCTTGAAAATGAGGCTTTATGAAACCGTAAAAATATGTTCACGCCATATAAGTTGAAAATAACATTCTCCTCGTACTTTTGTCGGAAAAGTCAAAAAGTACCTTGTACGAAAAACGACAAAAGATTCCTTTCATATTTATTACTAAAAACTCATCAAAGGGTAAAATTGGATTTAAAAAAAATTGTAGGTGGATGGAAATAATATTACATATTCATGAAACATGGATGTGGATGATAAAATACACCCCAGTAAATACTAAATTATAAAAAATCTCGGATAAAAATGAGATTGTGATATTTCCCTTACGTTAGGTCTGACTTGCTTTGTAAGTGTCCTAACCTCCTCTTCTTTGAAACGCCTCTTTGAATCCTCCACTTAGGGAACTAAGATTGGTCTTTGAAGAAGACCAGGACTTCTAGGATTATTCTAGGGAAGTGGAGAAGGGATTTTGGCAGGGTTTGGCCGAGCTTGAGTGCTCAAATTGGTGAGAGGAGGAGGGGGAGTAGGTGTCCTTTTATAAGCGAGGAGAGGGGCACCTTAGGAATATCTCAAAATATTATTTTATATTAAAGTAAAAATCGGTTTATAATGCTTCCAAAGGGTCTTATTTCGAAGCTAAAGTGGGGATGGGTCGAAATCCTATCAGGCAATAGGATTTAGACAAGTTTAGGTTATTATTTTAACCTTATCAATTAGATTTAACTCTATGTTAAATAATTTAACTTTTACCGAGTCTTTTTGTTTTCTTACACTATATGGTAAATACACTTACTATAACATGCCAAAAGAGCCCGAAATTGTTTATTATTAATATATATATCCTTATCTAAGTCATTTGGCAGAACCTTAGATTTTTAGGAACAAAATAACAATTAATAATATAATATTTGATTTAAAAACTATTTTGTGTCAATTTTGACACTATTTGATATATGATTTTTGTGAAAGTCATAACAGAATTATATGTTCGAACCAAGTTAATTAAATCAACAATAATATATCATATTAACCTAGAAAATTAGTGGAATTCATAAAAAGTCTCAAATTACATTTATTTTGGTGTTTATAACATCAATTATGTCAATATTTCATTAATAAGATAATTACTCCATCATCATTGTGTCATAAATAAATTAATTATTTAATGTCTAAAAATTACAAATAAAATACCATTATGTAGGAAATCGTTTTATCTTTCTAATGAATATTTATAGTCGAATTTATCTTATGTATAACCCCCATATTAAAAATGTTTTAGTAAATAAACTTTGATTTTAACTCTTTTAACCATTCTTTAAATAAATTAATAATAAATGTCCTAATCTAATCCAAGTGGGCCTAAATGGTCATATTTTATTCCCAAGTTTGTTTTTGGTCGAATTACACTTGTCCAATAGAAATAGGACATGTGTTAGGGTAATAATAATATCATTTCTACCCTTAATTACCCTATTTACTTTTAACCGTGGTAAATAAAACTAAAAAGTTACTATTCACCAAAAATTATTTTCATCTCATTGAACCACATTTTAGTCCTTGATATTAACCGTGTCTCTTGGATTTTCGAAATTTCACGCACAGAAGCGGTAAAATTAAGTTTTATGAACAATTCAGTTTTTTTAACTACCACTTAGTGGTTTCACTATTCATCGAAAATTGAATGTTTTCAGAAAAAATACCAAAAATTAGGCCTAATCTATATTTGATATTATGAACTCAAAAATGATGTCTATTTTACCAAATACAAAACATATCAGTTGCGTTAACTAATTTAAAAATTAATTCTCGTTGTCAAAACAAATAGCGTGTTTTTAAGAAATAATAACTACCAAAAGATTGACACTAGTTTATAACTGGTTTAAATGTGAAATTACATCCAATGACCAACATTGTATTAAATTTTAAAAATATATTCTAAATATACTTTAAAACCACTCAAATTAATAATTTATCACTATTAATTATTTCTATTAAAAAAGTTGTTTTTAATTAAAATTTAGTAATTTTCACTATTCATTAGAATATGAAAGTTATCCGAAAAGTACCAAAATTTCACCCTAATCTAATTTCGATATTCCGAATCCAAAAATGAAGTCCATTTTGAAAAATAGAATATAAAAAATTTCAAAAAGTGGTTATTAATATTCATAACGGCTAGTTTTAATAATATTTTAATAGCATATCATTGTTTAGTAAAACTCGGTATTGCATACTACACACGCTATCAAGGAAGGTCGTGATTGCGTGTAATGAAAGGAAAGTCAAGGATGCGTGTTGTGCAAGCTCCTTTTGGTGTAGCGTACAACACAAGACATTAATGAAATTAAAAAGAATATTTTTCATAAAATCTTGGGGTGTTACAACCAGCTTTATGGTAAGCTCTCAAAGAGCTATTTTTGAATTTGAGAGGTTCCCTTCTTGGGATATGTCATCTCAGAGGTTGTAGATGCTGTAGATCTAGTGAAGATTGAGGCGGTACTTGCTTGGGGTCCACCGAGGAGTGTGACGAAGGTACAAAGTTTCATGGGCTTGGCTGGATACTATCGGAGATTCTTCCAAGATTTCTCCAGAGTTGCAGCACCATAATAATCCTTGACGAAGAAGGGTAAACCCTTCGGGTTGTTGGAGAGATGCCAGTAGAGCTTTCAGGAGCTGAGGCAGAGGCTGACTAGTGCCCCCATCTCGAGGATTCCAGAAGAAGGCGTAGGGTACGTAGTCTTCTGCAATGCATCTAGGACCATACATTGGTGTATCATGACGCAAGAATGAGAAGTTATTGTATATGTTTCTCAATAGTTGAGACATCACGAGCATAACTATGCTACCCATGACCCCAAGTTAGTAGCAGTTGTCTTCTCCTTGAAGATGTGGAAGCATTATCTAATGGACGAGCATTTTACCATGTACTCTGATCTCAACAGTCTCAGGAATATATTCTCTCAGAAAGACCTGAATCGGAGACAAAGTCGATGGCATGAGTTCCTCCAGGACTATGACTTCGAGATAGTCTATACTCTTGGGAAACAGAATGTTATTGCAGATACTCTCAGAATGATATAATGCATTTATCTGCTAGGATAGGTGACAGATCAGTGAGCTGCCTTTCAAATATCTGTTGTTGATAGGGATGATACAACATATCTTCAGTCTCTTACAGTCACTCCCACACTTCTTCATTGAGTCAGGGAGGCACGGCGTGGAGACACTGACGGAAAGACACGACGTGCTCGGATATCCACGGGGCAGGCACATGATGAATTTTCTAAAGGTGGGGAGCATGTAATCCTCTTCAGAGGACGTACAATGGTACCAGTTTCACTTCATGAGGAGTTGTTGAGGGAGTTCCACACTTCCTCTCTAGCGGTTCACCTAGGAGTAGAGAAGATGTGTCAGGACCTTTGACGACAGCATTGGTTGCAAGGTATGAAGAAGGTTGTAGCGGAGTTTGTCTCATGGTGCCTCACTTTTCAGCATTTGAAGGTAGAGCACTAGGTACCAGCAGGTTTGGTTCAGCCTTTATATGTCCCGTAGTAGATGTGGGATAGGATATCCATGGACTTCATGACGGTTCCTCCACGTACATCCAGGAGTCATGACTCGAAATGGGTGATCGTTGACTGATTCACCAAGTCGGCCCACTTCTTACCGATCAGAGAGCTAGGAACAGTTGAGTGTTTGGGATGCCTCTATGTGTAGCAGATAGTGAGTTTACATGGAGTACCTTCCTCAATTTTCTCTGACCGAGACACACAATTTACTTCCTAGCTGTTGAAGGGGTTGTTGGAGGCTTTCAGGATGCTGCTACGTTTGAGCACCGCCTTCCATCCTCAGGCAGATGGTCGGACTGAGAGGACCATTCAGACCCTCGAGGACATCCTCTGTGCATGTGTCATCGACTTTGGACACAGTTGGGAGGATCTACTACCATTTGGTTGAGTTTTCCTAGAACAACATCTATCACTCCACCATAGGTATGGCACATTTTTAGGCCTTGTATAGTCGGCCTAGCAGATCGCCACTGTGCTGGATAGACCCAGGGGAGTCAACACTAGCGGGACCAGAGATGGTACGGGCTACCACATAAAGGATTAAAATCATCCATGAGTGGATGAAAATTGCACAGAGCAAACAGAAGTCGTATGCTGATTGGAGACGGAGACCTCTGAAGTTTGAGGATGGCGACCACATCTTTCAACGGGTCTCACCTCGAAGAGGTTTGTGGAGATTTGGTCGCATCAGAAAGTTGTCTACGCAATTCATCGGAGCATTCTAGGTCCTCAGCAGAGTAGGCGAGGTGGCTTACCGCTTATCTCTTCCACATCAGTTGCATTGGGTGCACAACATCTTCCACGTATCTCAGTATAGGAGATTCGTTCATGACCAATCCCACATCATCAATCACGGGGAGATGGACATCGATGATGGGGTGAAATTCATTGAGGTTCCAGTGGAGATTGAGGATTAACAACAGCGGGTCAAACATGGATGTCCGATACCTCTGGTGCACGTTTGTTGGTAGTACAAGAACCTCCAGGAGAGCACATGGGAGCGGAAGGCTCAGATGCATGCTCAGTACACCCATTTGTTCCCTTAGTTCTATTTTTAGCTTACGTGGACGTAAAGCCTTGAGGTAGGGAGAATGTAAATACCCAGAATTTCCGTGGAAATTTTTTTCTTAAATACATCAAATTTTTATGAGTCCAAAGTTTATGACAGTGCTTGATTCCGAGACCCGGTGTTTCTAGAATCAATTTCTGAAGGTTTGTTCGGGTACCTTCAATAAACGTATGAGCGGGATTTTATATCTTTTGAACTGGTGCTCAGAATTGAAATCCAATTGAACCATTTAACTTGCAACATCAGTGATTTCTTAGTGAGACCTTCACAATAGTTGCGTTCTAACGACAATGAAAGTAAGTTTTTGGTGGTTTTTAATTAAATTAAATAAAAATAAGTTGTACATATTTTTATTTGAGATGATTAAAACCACCAAAGGGAGGTTTGAGGTGGGACCACCCACAAATTACATAACATGGGATGATATTATTTGATGGGGCCCACCTAAAGTTTTAACCTCTCTTGCAATATAAAGGGTGGGGGCCACACGAGCATTAACCCCCCTAAAACACTATAAATTTGGGGAAGCCTTTAAAATTCTTCACCTTCCTTCCCTCATTAAAGTTCCAACTCCTCATGACATAATTAATGGTTCATTAATTAATTATTAGAATTTTTTTTGAATTCATGCCAATAATAAAATAATAGGGAAAGCTATTATTTTATTTTTTTCCCTTTCAACTGGTAGAGTTTTAGAGAAATTGAGAGAACATCCTCTCAACAAAGAACAAAATGATCCATTGGCGTCTTCTTCCTTCTTCAGCCGGGGAAATAAGGGGAAGAGAATCCCATGAAGAATGTCGATATCATCTTCAACTTCATCTCCTTCGAACGATTGTCCGCCAACAATGAGTACCATGTTCCTCCTCTGACATTGACAGAATGATGTCCACCATCCACGACTCCATCATCGATCACTGAACTAGTAGTAGGGGTTTTAGTTGTTTTGTTTCCATTCAATGAAGAACAATATTTTCGAATATGTTATGCTGATTGTTATCAACAGACCATGGAGGGTTCATACTGCTCAAACACGGGCCGACCCTCCCCCCTTTGATCATGTTGGTTGTTGATGACAGAAGTGGAAAATGGTAGGCGGCGTCAGGCAAGCGGCGAAAAAACCAGTGGCGTAAGACCACCGGGTCACTAGAAAGGCGCAACACCATCATGCCGCGTGGATGAAATCTTGGCCGTAGAGAAGGTGGTGTGGCGCCTTTGTGCCATGTCGTAGAGCAGGGGGCAGCAGCCAGGCTGGGAAGTGGCGGAGAAGCTGGGCACGGAGCCGTCACGCCGCACCTGATAAGGACTGTGGCCTGAGGCCGTGGCGAACAGGGGAGGGCGGTCGGCTGAACCAGCCGCTCGTGCGTGCTTCAGACTGGACCCTAAGAGTCACTCTGTTACTTGAACCAGTCATAGGCACATGTTCCATTACGGTCAACATGGTGGTACCCCCCCCCCCCCCACGGCATTTCCAGGAGGGCCACGTGGCCCTCCAGTCGGGCCCTACGGTAGTCTTGCACGCTGCGAGCCAACCAGGCCACAAGGCCCGCTGGATCGCGGCCAGCTGGCCCTGCCACGCGACCGGCCAGGCTGGCCTCCCGCTCGAGTCGGGTCGCGCCATTTGGTTGGGCCGTGTCTTAGGGTGAGGCCACCCCTTTAGGCCTGGACATTTCCTCAGACCGGGTCGGGCCCATGGACTGGGTCAAACACCGGTTCAGCCCATGTGGGTCTGGCTGGGATGGACTGAACCTGGACCCTCTATAGCATGGTTACACATTTTTTCCCATATCTTGGGCTACTGGCGTCCGTTTGATGAACATTCAGCAGAGCCAATATTCTTGGAAAGAAGATGTCTCGTTGAGAATACCCCATGGGACTTCAGGGTATATTTGAATTAAAGTTAAGTTGGTTCGTACACGAAACAAACTAGGCCCTCGGGACTAAAAGGCTAATAACTAACAGACCAGGCGTCTGATTGATGCCTTTTATGTTTCTTTGAGACCCCTATCACGTGGAAGACCTCTGATATACTTCTTTGTGTCACTTCACGATTGTTGGAGTATTTACCAGTAGCTCATAGATTAGATCCTTCCAGTGATGGGAAGATAGTGTGCGGAGACCTAGTAGCTGACAAACCTGACGACTTCTTGACCAATTTGACTTGGAGTGATTCAACTAGCCCAGTGGGGAGGGTCTGGTATTTGTAAGTTGGTCCATGAAGGAGGAGTGCATGGAATTTTTCTGCACACCCGCGGTGCATGACATGATGAGTACCTACACAGGCTATTAGGGAGAGTGCCCGGTATTTTGCGGCAGACCCACAGTGGATGAGAGACTGTTATTTGGTGGCAGACCCACAGTACTTGATAAGAGGAGTACCTAAATAGTCTAATGTTAGTGAGAAACACATTGGAGTTGTGACAGGTCCACTGTTCTTGATAGAGGATGAGTGCTCCAGTAGCCATGAATTCGATAATGAAAATATTGGTTTGAGACGAGTCAATATCCTTTTATTTCCCTCATGATTGTGATGAGTTACATGATAACTTAGGTATATGTATTGGAATATATCTAAGTAATGGTTAACTGTTTTTTCCATTACTTTTTGGTTTATCCTTGTTGGATATTGTAAGACCTTGAGGGTCTTGGGGTCCCTACTAAATATCTTTATACACACCCCTTCACGGGATTTTCCCGCACCTCGTTGTGTTGGATGCTTACGATGGACAACGCTGACCAAGGCGGAGTGTACATGGAGTGGACGGTAACTGAAGGTGGACCTCAGGACGAGTCGGTACTCGGAGGAGACGGACGAATGTGTAGCGATAAGGAGGCTATCTGTACCTACCTTTCAGGTAGGATCCACGGTGGACAATCTAGGATCTGCTAGACAACTTTCATCTGTTTTTCTTTTTATTTGTACATGTTTGTCTTTTCCTTGTACTTTACCATTGGGATTTTATTTCTGTCCCCTTTTACTTTCCAGGACATATTTTTGTATACAGTTTCTAAATATTGTTTTGCTTCCAGTTGTGTACTCTGTTGTGTGTGTTTAATTTTATTAAGACAATGAATTCCCAGCATTGGGATTTACTCCTTTGGTTCTAGTTGCCAGCCCTTGGCCTATGTAAGACGGGCTTGGGGTAGTCACAATATGGGCCCAGAGGACGAGTTGTGACATTAATTTACTGATTAGTTCATTCCTTAATCAATGAGTTCGAAATGAGATATTGTGCTCATACTTCTCAATCCCGATTCTATGTGATTTATTTAGTATTCAATGTTTTTCACAGTGTTATAGTGCATTTCTCCACTTCAATCCAGTAATGATCATTCACACTCAAGAGGTTTTGAGGATGAGATATATCATTTCATCGGAACTCAAGTAAATTTCATCACCCTCCAATATATTATAAAATAGTTAATTAGGCTATTTTCATTATGTCTAACTTAAATTATAGAACTTGTACCAATCATAGAGGATAAATCCCAAGGTAGGCCAACATTTCTTTTAGAAGAAGAATGATATCACTCAAGGATTCTACATAGGGATGTGGGAGCCAGTGTACACATACTAGTAGCTAAATGGTGTGTCATCATTGTGTCTGATAGGGTAACATGAAGCCTCAGTGTGATATTGATCCTCAGTACTTAAGAATGTGTGGTCATTTGTGGTATCGTCATATAGTCTTTCGGATCATTCCACAACGTACTAGTAAAATAGGTTTCAAATAATCATCACATTAGGAGAAATCTCTTTTACCTGACATCTAGAGGATATTTGGAGTAGCATTAGAAGGATAGGAAAAGGATGAGTCTATGACCACAATATCAATACTTTATATTACCAGCTTCACCAATTGGTAAATCATGATATCAATAGTTTAATTGTAACATGGAGTCATTGTTCATGTCATTTTTACGAACTACAACCCATAAATAAGGATTAAGATTCCCGATCTTGCAATAATATCTTTTTTCTTCCTTTCACCTCCTTCATTACAATTTCCATCGATCCTCTTATATTTCTTCTTTTGACATTCTTATTCAAGTGAATCCATTTCAAGGGAGGTTTGATGTTTAATACTACTTCTGCTCTCGTCATTTGATGGATTTTCAATGGATTTGTGTTCTATTTCAGTGGCGTAGGTTCGACAAAGATGTTTGTTAGGGGTTTTTCTGTAAATTAATTATCATGGATTTCTTGGGAGACCCTCTCCACCCTTACTCTAAATTAGAATTCAGGTATATTTCTCTTTCCCATTTCAGCTGGGAGAGATAGTTTCTGAGATGGTTTTGGGATGTGTTTGTGTGGGTGGTAGGGTGTTCCAAGAGGCGCGAAATGGGATGTTTTCACAATTTCTTCAGGTTCTTTAGGTGATGGTTCTTCATTTTTTATGCCTTCAATTTTTAATGAAGATGGAGGCGAAACTGTTTTTCATGGTTTTTGGGTTCTTATTAATTTACAAAGTATGTAGTCGGTATACCGACAATTCTGTTCTAGGAGAGCTGATGTTGGCCGGTGTTCATGTCGTTGGTCACTATGTTCTGGTAGGATGTGAGGGATGGTATGTTTGGCTCAGGGCTCGGGGTTCCTAATACATGCGAGGATCATGATAATCAGTGGACAAAGGCAGTGATTGAAAATTGTTATTATAATCTTGAAAGTCTCACATTATGTATTGCATTAATGCAGTTTAGAAGGAAATGATTCATGGTAGTGATTGTAGGAGATCCTTTCGAGGTGGAGACATGCTGTTGCATGCTCAGTGTGATGGGATTGAGGCTCGATCAATGCGTATGATGTTCATTATGTTTCAAATTTGATATTTGAATTTTCATTTTGCAATTTGAATTATTCTTTTCCAATTTAGGTTCGGGTTTTGTACAGGGGTGTTTTTTTGTGTGTGTTACCACTTCCTTTTTTAATAGTAATCTGAAAATAAAAAAATAGTCATTTTGGAGTAATTATTAAGATGGATTGGTTTCTCCCAAATAATTTTATTGTAGAATAATATCATTATAGGTTGTATTTTAAAAAATTATATTTCATTTGTTATATATATAATGGTCTTTCAGATGTCCATGATATTAGAGAACTACTAGATCATCATGGGATTTGTGGGGTGGCCCCCCAAATCACGAATGTATTCTTTCAGGATCATTTTTTTATAAAGCTGAATTCCATTCAGTGGTAGATCATTTCAGGGTTTTAATTTTGGATTATTTTTCATGGATACCTACTTAGTGATAGATATATTATATGATTCATCTTATTATAGGGGAATCTCTAGTTTTCATTCCTCTAAATAGGATGGCATTTACAAATCTCCCAGTGACCATGATATTGTTGGAGGATTTAGAGGATACTGGTTTAATTGGTCATAGGATTTCCTATTAGGGTTTACACTTGATTTTCACAATTAAATTGGTTGTGTCCTCTGTCCTATGAATCTATTTTAGATTATTGATCATTCTTATAGAAAATAGTTGGTTCCCATGGCCTTAGATATATGATCTATTTGACCAGCTCTAAGGAGCTATGGTTTTTTCGAAAAACGACATGGGATTTTTCTATCATTAAGTGTGAGTCAGGACATCAGGAATAGGATTTATAACATTCCATAGCAGTTATAGGATATATGATTAACTATTTATTTTTTTCGTTATTATGAACGAACCCTAAATTTTCATGGATTTAACTAATAAGGTATTCAAATCTTATCGGTATTTTTTATGGTATTTTTTGAAAAAATGTTGCTGTAATCTAAAACACTTAGAGACCATGCTATGAAACATTAAATATTACTTAGTACATTGTGTGAGCATCAGCTTTATGAAAATATAGCTAAGTTAAACATTTGGATGAAAACTAATTAATTATTATGTCTTTTTATTATTGAATCATGTGTATTTGTTTCCCAAGAGAAGTTCAGTTCTATGGTATCATATGAAGATCACAAGAATTTTTTTCACATATTGATTTTCTTGGGGATGGTTGAACATTACATAAGTTTCATATCAGACTTATAATGAATTGATTTAGAATTTAATAATCTTATATAGAAGGGTGTTAGGTTGATAAAGTCAAAATAATGTGTTTAATCATTTCATGATCTAAATGGGAGGCTTGTCTCTACACCAATTCTGATTCTAACAGATCCTAAAAGAGGTTATAAAAGATTTTGTGTTGAATTAAGAAGTGTTCCATGAGTTTTACTAATGAAGGAGGATAGATTCATTGAGTAAGGATCATCGACATTAAGTCCTTGTGATAGAAATTACCTCCTTCATGACCCTGAGGTGGAATTAGTTTAATATTATTTATTCCTTTAGAGACATTATGTATTGGGTTATTTTTTGTGGTGTATACAGACAACATAAACCTAAACTATATCATTACACTATGTGAATTTTATATCAAAAAACAATGATAATTCAAATATAGTCATTCCATTGATTTCTAGCTTACCTATACCACAGTAAAGAGAAATACAGTAGAAATTTCCCTGATTCTAAAAACAAATGCACATACCATACTGGAAGTCAATGATTAATGGAAATTGATGGCACTCATTTCTAAGATTCATCAATAGATTCACGATATTAATAATTATTATTATATATCAACCTTAAAAGTTTCTTATTAAGTCCATGAGAAGGTGTTGAGGTGGATGTTTTTAGATCTCGAAGGACTATTTATTCAGGAAAATATTTCAGGTAATAGACCAACTCTAGATTCTCCTATGGAAAGAGAAAAACTCCTAAAAAATCAAGGACGTGCTTGGTTCTAACATATACGAGATAAGATTTGATGTGAGAGTCTTGTTCTTCTCAATGAGACATTCATTCAAGAATTTTTAAGATGTGTATATATATTTTAAACATGTATTAGTGTCCTGGGATGAAACATAAGATAAAAGCCATTATAACATTGTATTCAAACATTAAAAAGGTGAGTGAGGATCACCACTAACCTGTAGGATTGTCACAATAGCATCTAGTATCATAATGAAATTGGTATATGGTCACCAAGGAAATTGAAGTAAGATTACCAAGGTCTCCTAGAGCTTGAAACGTTATTTTGGTTGTTATATTCAAAATAATGAGAGAATACAACTAAATTTTTATCTAAGAGGCTTTCTCAGTTGATGAGACAAGATGATTATGTGAGGTCATACATCTACATGGGTTCCCTCATAATATCATTTCATGTAGGAACTATTCATTCACATCATGGTTCTGGAAGTGGTTATAGAATTTTATGGGTACACTGGTGGTTCTGGGAATATTCTTTTACACTAAAAATTATAGATGGTTGGAATGGGTAATACATGTTGTAGAGGAAATTCTTTGAGCATGCATCAATGATTTTTGGGGTTCTCAGGAGAGTAATATCCTTCTCATATTGCTCGCCTATAATAATATATTTCAGTTGAAAATTCATATGGCTACATTTGAGGCCTTTTATAGTATGCCATTTGTTTCACCACCGTGCTGGCTAAAGGATGGAGAGGTATCCCAACTAGGTTCTCATTTGGTGCAACAGACATTATGTCACAACCTACCCCCTGGGGCCCGTGATGTGACTACACCAAGCCCACCTTCCATAGTCCAGGGGTTGGCGACCAGACCTAAAAGGCGTATTCCCTAAAACAGGGAAGACATTGTCTTTATAACCTATAAACTCACATAACCATGCACATAACAAGATAAGAACACAAGAAAACTGTATAACCAAAAGAGCGGTGAAAGTTAAAGGGGCCAGAATACAATCCCAACAGTAAAGGTTCTAGTATGACTGAAATAAAATACAACTAAAGAAAGGGAAGGACAGCTACGAGATAGTCTTTTGAGGTTCTTATCTGATGGGTAGGTAAAGATCGCCTCCTCAACACTCCAAGTCTGCCCGTCTCCTCTGCATACCGACACACCAAATGGTCCACCTCCGGGTACCATCTAGTCCTGGTACTCTCATCCTTAGTCAGAGTTTTCCGACATCTGTAGCAAACATAATGATATGTGGGTGTAGCCCATGTTGGGGTGAGTATAACGATACTCAGTTGGGACCCGAGACCCTCAGGGTATCACAAATCCACAATAGATAAACCTCAAAGAATGAAGTCAATTATTAACCCTACTTATGTATATGCACATACATATACCTAAGTTATCATATATACCCATCTCAATCATGAGGAAACAGAGGGTCAATCAAAAATCCCAAAGCTCTTCAATTCCACAATAGAAGGAAAACCACAAAGGCAAGTACCACACAGGTACGCCACATAGAAGAGTACCACCAAGGTATTATAACAAAGGAATGTACCACACAGGTATGAAATCATCCAAAATAATGTATAACTTAAGTAAAATAGTATATATGACTATATGTAACTATTTAATCATCTAAATTTGTATAAAATCTTACCCACACAGGAGCTGACGCACACTGGATTGCTTGGAGCTGACCCAACAGGATCACTAGGTGTTACCCACATAGAATCGCTTGGAGCTGACCCACTCAATATCCATGGGAGCTAACCCACATAGGATTACTAGGAGCTCACCCACACATGATCCCTGAAGATGACCCACACAAGATCAATAGGATATGACTCACATAGGATCACTAGGAGCTGACCCACACAGGATCGCTATGAGCTAACCCACATAGGATCACTAGGAGTTGACCCACATAGGGTCGCTTGGATTTGACCCACACAATATCTATAGGATCTGACCCATGTAGTATCTCTAGGAGCTTACCCACATAGTATATCTTGGTGTTGACCCACACAGGATCACTCTTCACTCTTATCGTCACAGCCATATACTGGGATCCCGCACAAAGCCAGCTCATCTCCAATAGGATCTACTTCACAATTCACTGGTCGATACTCCAACTGATAAGAATTCTAACAAAGAAGTATCTCAAAGGACAGCCATGCTATAGGGTCTCAATGCAACAAACAGTGCATTAATCGGATGCCCGATCTGTAAGTTATTATCCTTTTAGTCCCAAGGGTCCGGTTGGATCTGTTCTCGATCCAACCAGAACCTTTCCCCAACTTTATCCAAAACTCTAGTGGGGTATACCAAAGGGACCATCTTTTTCTAAGGTTTCCATAACCATATATGATTCATCAATCATATGTCTGGTGCCAAATTTATGGCCCGTGTAAAGTATAGGGTCGTATCAGGTCTTTGTCTAGGTCGACTTGCTCGAACCGACCCGAACCGACCTGGCATGATTCCACCCAGTTCTGGTCAATTCATCACAAACCACTAGGTAAAACCCAGATCATGGTGTGACCCGGCCCACTAGGCATTGTGGCAGGCCGAAAGGGCCATGAGGGGCCTTGGGGCGGTGGAGGTCGCATCTCAGCTCGGCCGCTGGTGTGCCGCAAGGGCACAGGGTGGCTCGACCCGGCCCAGGTGGCTTGGCTGGGTGGATGAAAGCTGTTGGGGGGCTCGACCGAGGGGTGCTACGAGGGCATTGGAAGGCGCATCCATGAGGGTAGAGGCCACAGAGCATCTCAGCAAGGCCATGGGCGGTGCAGGACGACTCTGCCGGGAGGCAGCGACCCGGCTGCATGCGGCGGATTGGCCGAGGAGGGTGATGGCTCGGGCGTGGGGTGGTGGAGGCTCAGCTAGGGAGGGTGGCTGCACGGCCATGGATGGCACAGAGCCTACGGGGCCTAGAAGCCGTGGTTGCTGCGTGGCGATGCCATTGCACAGTCTCCTTTGTCGTGGCTGGCAGTGGTGTCAGCCGCCGTTCTTGTGCCCCACCGTGGTTCATAGCTGTTCCTCCAACACGATCAATAATATACCACAAGGTTTGAAAAGATAAAGGCCCATGTTATTTAGGCCCTCATTCTATATATTATATCGGTATCATGGAAATATAATTCCTTCTAAAATAATGATTAATTATCATGAACGGAAAGAGACATCAATTTCAAACAACCACACTACCACATCAAGCAAATAATCAGACAGAAAACTAAACCCCTACCATGGATTGTTTGTTGATATTGGCATGAGAAGGAAGTAGAAGATGGAAAAGAGAGTGTCAATGATCGTCGCTTCCAATACCACACTTCGATGTAGGGATCGCTCAGCGTCCTCTTCCTTGATTACTGAAAAACATTCTTCGATGGAGTTCATCATTGGAGAAGTGAAATCCTCCCAATATTTCTCATCTCCCCAAATGATCCAAAATGTAAAGTAGCCAAAATGATTTGTTTCCCCAATTTAATCATTGGCACAATATCTAATTGGGTAAATTAATTGTATAGGTTGGCATAATAATGGTTGGAGGAGTTGAAGAGGATTCCCCACATTTAATAGGATGTTTGAGGGATTCCCTCATTAAATGAAAGTTCAAGGGGTTAAGCCTCAGGTGGTCCCCACCATCATAACCTCTCATGGGAGGTTAAGGATCAGTGGTCCCCACCATTATAACCTCTCATGGGAGGTTTTAGATCTATGGCCCCACCATTGCTACATCCACATAGGAGTTTCAATGGAAAATAAAGATAAAATGTTACACCATTTTATTTTATTTTATTTTTTTCACGAATAAGTGAAAAACTAAAATCCACCCTCGACCAACTGTGGTCAAGGTGAAGGTCTATTTAAGTGAATACCTGTGCTGTGAGTTCAATGGTGCCCTTTGATTTCAATTCTGAGAAACAGTTAAAAGGTAGAAAAACATGCTCGCATGTTTAATGAATGTACCTAAAAAAAGTTCAGAAATTCATTTTGGGCACTCTGCGCCTCGAAATCATGTGCCGTCAATTTTCATGGACTTGTAAATTTCCCATTTAATTAATTAAAAAATTACATCGATATTATGGGTATTTACACTCTCCCCACCTTAGGGATTTACGTCCCTATAATTCATAACTCAAACTAAGGGAACAAGTGGGGGAACTGAGCATGCATTTGCACCTCCCACTCCCATGTACTCTCTGGGAGGTTCCTGTGCTTCCAATGAACACACACCAGAGGTAATGACCATCCATGAAGGACCCAATAATGTTGATCCTCAATCTCTACTAGAACCTCTTTAAAAGTCACCACATCATCGACATCAGACTCTCCATGGTCGATGATGTGAGAATGGTCATGCACATATCTCCTCGACTAGGATACATGGAAGACGGTGTGCACCCGGTGCAACTGAGGTTGAAGATCTTTGTGGTATTCCACTTCTCCAAATCAACTAATGAACTGAAAAGGTCCGATTAATCTCATAGATAACTTTCCATCTCATCCAAATCTCCACAAACATCGTCGAGGTGAGACCAGTAAAAAGATGTGGTCACCATCCTCGAACTCTAGAGGGCTATGTCTCCTATCGACATATGACATTTTCCAACTCTGTGCAATCATCATCTGATCTTGTATGATCAATAACTTCTCTGTGGAAGCTTATACCATCTATGGTCCCACTAGTTCTGACTCCCCAGTGTTATTACACCACCAAGGTGATCTGTAATGTTGCCCGTAAAATACCTCAAATGGTGTCATCCCCATGGTGGAGTGATAGATGTTGTTTTATGAAAACTCCCCCAAGGGCAAGTGATCCTCCCAGTTATGACCAAATTTGAGGACAAAAACACCCAGTATGTCCATGAGGGTCTGAATAGTCCGCTTAGTCTGACCATCCGTCCGAGGATGGAAGGATGTGCTCAAATGAAGCTACATCCCGAAAGCCTACTACAACCCCTTCCAAAGCCGGGAAGTAAAACATGTATTATGATCGAAGGCAATATTTGACGCTACTCCATATAGCCACACAATCCCCTTCACATAGAGTTGTCCCAAGCTCTCTACTAAACCCTGCTCTCTGATCGGTAGGAAGTGGGCTGACATGGTGAGTCGGTCAACGATAACCCAAATCGAGTCATGTCCCCTATATGTATATGGAAGTAATGTCATGAAGTACATGGATATCCCATCCCACATCCACTCTAGGACCTCCAAATTCTAAACCAAGCCTGCAAGTATCTAATGATCCACCTTCACTTGCTGACAAGTGAGTCACCGAGAGACAAACTCTACAACATCTCTTTTCATTCCCTTCCACCAGTGCTATCATTGGAGATCCAGGTACATCTTCTCCACTCTTTGATGTACTGCTAGAGGGGATGAGTGGAACTACCTCAACAATTCCACTTGAACCCACACTGGTATCATGGTATTACCTATGAAGAGAATGACTTTCTCCCCACCTTCATAAAATAAATCAAGTGCATATCCAATGGATATTTGAGCAAGTTGATCCTCATAGTCAGTATCCCCACACTGTGCTTCCCTGACTCGCTGATGAAGTGGGGGAGTAACTGTAAGATACTGAAGGAAATATGCTCCATCTTGATCGAGAAAGGATATCTGCAAAGTGGTCAGCTGCTCTACTACCTCTCTTAGCAGCTATATACTGACCTCTAGCTGAGTTCATCTATTACAACGTTCCCCTTCCCAGGAGTATAGAATATCTCAAAGTCATAGTCCTGGAAGAACTCATGCCGGCATCACTATCTCAGGTGCAGGCCCATCAAAAAGAAGATATACTTGAGACTCTTGTAATTTGAGTACACTATACAACACTCACCCATCAAGTAGTTTCACAACATATTCAAAGCTAAGACAACTACTGCTAACTTTAAGTCATGGGTAGCGTGGTTCTTCTCATGCAGTCTCAGCTTTCGAGAAATATAGGCAATCACTGCTCGTTCCTGCAATAGGACACATCCTAGTCTTGTCCTTGATGCTTTGTAGTAAACTATGTACCCTACGCCTTCCTCTGGAAGCCTCTATATAGGGGCACTAGTCAGCCTCTACCTTAGCTACTGAAAACTCTACTGTGATCTCATCGACAACACGAAGGGTTTACCCTTCATCATCAATGCTGAATGAGGTGTTGCAACTCTGAAGAAATCTGGCACAAATCTCTGGTAGTATCCGGCTAAAACAAGGAATCTTCGTACCTCTATCACACTCTAGGGTGGATACCAAGCTATTAATGTCTCAATCTTTGCTGGATCCAAAACAACTCCAGCCTCTGATATGACATATCCTAGAGAGTGAACATCTCAGATCCAAAACTAGAACTTTGAGATCTTAATATTAATTTTTTTCTCTCAGAGTGTGTCTAGTAATACTTGAAAATGGTAGGCATGCTCCTCCTTAGTATCCGAGTATATATGAATGTTGTTGATGAAGACTACTACAAAGCGATCAAGGTATGACAGAAAAATCATGTTCATGAGTCTAATGAACACTGCCGGAGCATTGGTTACACTGAATGGCATAATAAAGAACTCGTAATGGTCATACCAACATATGAAATCCATCTTCTTCACATCCTCGCCTCGTACTATAAGCTAGTGATAGCCTGATCTGAGGTCTATATTTGAGAACCACAGTGCTCTTTCAGCTGATCAAACAGGTCATCAATCCTCAGAATTGGGTACTTGTTCTTCACGGTTATATAGTTTAGGCACCGAGAGTCGACACAATGTCTCAAGCTCCCATCCTCTTTCTTGATGAATAAATAGGGGTTTCCAAAGGTGGAACACTGGGATGATGAATCCCTTCCCTTGTAATTCATCTATTTGTACTCACAGCTCCCGAAGCTCAGTGGAAGCCATCCAATACACTGTTGTAGATATCTTCACCTTCTCGGGGTTCAAGTAAATGGAAAATTACACCTCTCTATGAGGAGGTTGACCCAGAAAATCATCAGGGAAGATATCTGCATACTGGTCCACCACTACAGGATAGCTCAGACTCCCCACATCAACCACTCTGAGGGTAAGGCTAGCCAACTGATGAGTGATCAGCTTCACTCTCATCCGGTAAGTCCATCCTGTACTGAAAAGGCTCCCTCCTCGACAGTGATGGTAAACCTAGTTCCAGCCATGTGGATACACTACTATTTTCTCCTAATACAATATTTCTGAGCATGGACTACAGATAACCAGTCCATACCCAAGATGAAGTCGTAAGGTTTCGACGCTACTACTAGGAGATCCCTGCCGAATCTCTCACCTCTTAGAGTAATCTCGCACAGCTGGCACTAGTGCTTAATTATCAAATCTGCTCACATAGGAGTCTCTATCTGTAATGATCGAGCCAACATATTCTTCAGAATCTTTGGGCTCTGAACAAGTGAAGTGTAAATAAAATAATGTCTAGTACATGTTTCTATATGTACTGTATCTAAGGTAGAGTAGACACAAGTCGTACCTCAGATCATCTCTGAAGCGACGTGATCGTAGGCCTCAACTGCTTGGAGCTGAGCATGCCTCTTTCCACCTTCTCCCTGTGGTTGGGCTGGACCACCTGGTTGTTGTGGCAGTAACATCTTGAATCGTCACCCACGGCCAGCTACACGACCAGCTCCACTGCCACGTCAGCCAACTCCCTGCAGACCTCCTTGACCAAATCTCTATCTCTTCTTGGGAGGTCTTTCGACCATATATTGATCTTATGTACGATCGGTTGGACATTAACGAGACATGTCACTATGCCCACCACATGCGTAAAATTGTCCGCTCCTGGCATGACTGGCTCTATCTCAAGTTACCCACACAACCAACCCTAAATCATGTGGTCTTCCACTAGTTGGTCTGGTCCTCTTCGACCTCTGTGACATCTGTCTGCTGCCAGCTATAGAATACTTCTATTCATGTTGGGTGGTGGTGGGTCTTGTTAATGGCGACTACTCATTAATAAAACTCTCCACTAAGAGGGCTCTCTCTAACACGCCCACCTACGTTGGGATGCTGAGTGAGATCATCAAAGCCCTGATCTCCCTCCTAAGTCCCTGCTTGAAGGACTAGGACCTGAATAATGGGTCCCACACCATATCAATGGAGTAGCGTGGGAGGTCAATGAACCTCGCTATGTATTCCGACACAGTCATGCTACCCTACTGCAGATGAAGTAGCTCCTGAATGCGCACTGCGCGAAGAGTCTCTGGGACAAACTCTGCCCAAAACAGGCTCTCGAAGTCTGCCCATATAAGCATCACCTCATCGTGAACATGAGCATCAAGCTCAACCATATGCATGCTACTTCCAATATAAGGGTGAAAGAAAGGATCACCATGATATCAGCTGGTGTCCCTATCAGTTAGAAGACTCTCACTACTGCCTCTAACCAATCCTCAACCTCTTGTGGGTCAGTCTCTCCCCTGAACCTGGGTGACTTCTGGTGTTGGAAATCATGCAACGCTCTCAAGCGAGATGAATTTCTCTTCTGTTTCGGCTGATGGCATTGGTGGCCCAATGGTTAATGGAACCACTAGTGCCTCCGCTGGTAACTATACTAGAAGAGGTCCCTACATCTAGGCCTAGTGGGATATCAGTGCATACTACTCTCGGAACAATAGCTAGATGTCTGTGTGGAGGCATCCTAAAAAGAAATATTTGCTCCACAGACAATAAGTTAAACCTAGTGAGCTGACTCAAAGAGATCACAAATAAAAATCTTCAAAACAAACTCGCAATCATTTTTTTCGTGAACTGAGACGAAAATTAAATGTTTGGGTCCTAATGTATGGATACTTCAGCCGCCGCATCAACATTGGATTCCCAAAACTGATAACAACACTCACAACACATAACACTATTTCCATTAACGAGAAAGATCAGAGTCCTATATTTTACAGCAGAACCGACTCCTCTGATACCAATTCGTCCCGACCCATCCCAAGGGCCCGTGTCGTGACTAATATAAGCCTACCTTTTATAGGCCAAGGGATGGAGACTAGCACAGAAATGTGTATTCCCTAAAACTAGGAAGGAATTTGCTTTATAAAATATAATCTCATGCAAAAACTCACACATAAAGATTAGAACACAAGAAAACTGTATAACCAAAAGAGTGCTGAAAGTAAAAGGGTCTGATATACAAGCCCAATTATAAAGGTACAAGTAAAACTGAAATACAATACAACTAATGGAAGAGATAGAAAACTACCGGATCATCCTCTGAGGTTACAACATGGAGGGTAGGAACAAATTGCCTCCTCTGCACTCCATTTCCACCCGTCTTTTCACTGTACTGACACACCGAATGGTCCACCTTCAGGTACCATCTAGTCCTAGTACTCTCATCCACAGTCAGTGATGTCTGACATCTGCACCAAACACAACGAAGTGTGGACATAGCCCATGTAGGGGTGAGTATAATGATACTCAATAGGGTCATCGAGACCCTCAGGGTCTCACAGATCCACCATGGATAATCCTCAAATCAAGAAGTCAACTGTCAAACCTACGTAGGTATATGCCAATACATATACCTAAGTCATCAAGTATACCCATATCAATCATGAAAAAACATAGGGTCCAACCCAAAAACCCAATGCTCAATTGTTCCACAGTGGAAATAAAACCATAAAGGCATGTACCACACAGGTACGCCACACATACGAATACCACCAAGGTATTACCACAAAGGAAAATACCGCAAAGGTTCAATCAAATCTCACATCAGGTATAACATACGTACAGTAGTAGAGTTGATTATATGTAACTACTAAATCATTTTATTCTGTAAGGAAGCTGACCCACACAGGACCGATAAGAGATGACTCACATAGGATTGCTAGGAGAACACCCACACATGATCGTTAGGTTCTATCCAACACAATATAACAAGGAGCTAACCCACATAGGATCACTATGAGATCACCCACACAAGATCACTAGGCACACACCAACACAGGATCACTAGGAGATGAACCACATAGGATCACTAGGAGCTGACCCCTAGAGAATTGCCAGGAGCTGATCCATACAGGATCACTAAGAGTTCTCCCACATAGGATCGATATGTTTTGACCCACACAGGATTGCACTTAATTCTTCTCATCACAGCCGGCTACTGGGTTCCCGAACTAAGCCTGCTCATCTCTGGGATGACCCGCATTACAAGTCATTGGATAAAAGTCCAACTACTTTGAATACCCACAAAAAAGTTTCTCAATGGACTACCACATCATAGGGTCTCAACACAATATATGGTGCATCAATCGGATGCTCAATCTGTAAGTTATTATACTGTTATTCCCGAGGGCTAGGTTAGATTCGTGCTCAATCCAACCCAATCATTTCCAGAATTTATCCAAAACTATATTGGGGTATACGAATCGGAATGTCTCACTCTAAGGTTTCTGGCACTGTAGACGGTTCGTTGTACGGATGTCCGGTTCCAAATTTATGGCCCAACTAAAGTATAGGGTCGTATCCGATCCGGGCCTGGTCCTACTCGATCGGACCGACCCGACCGGGCCTGGGTTGACCCTGTTCAGGTTGACCTGTCCTGGCCCGCTGGGCAGTCCGGCAGGCCGCAAGGGCTATGAGGTGCCGCAGAAGACGGGGATGGCAGTTCTGCCATGGGGGTGTCGTGAGGGCGCGGGGGAGCTCAGTCGGAAGGGCAGAGGCTTCGAGATGGCTCATCCGAGGGGAGCCGCGAGGGTGCGGGGCTGCTTGGCTGGGTGAGGGGAGGCCGCAGAACAGCTTGGAGAGGCCACGATTGGCGTAGGACAGCTCGGTCGGGATGCGGCGGCCCGGTCGCGGGCGGCGTCTCGGCCACAGAGTTTGGCGGCTTGGCCACGGGGCTGCTACGGATCTGCCATGGGGTGGCGGCTCAGCCACGGGTGGTGGCACGGCTACAGAGGGTGGTGTCAAGACTACGGATGGAGTGGAGGACACGAGCGGTGGTGACCGAGGGAGAGGAGTATGCGGTGGCTGTGGAGTGGCACCGTCACCATCGTCGCTACCGGCGGTGGTGTCGACTACCTTTCTCGTGCCCCACCATGGTACATAGTTTTTCCTCCATGGCGATCAACAATTATCCACAAGGATTAAAAGAGGACACTCCATGTTTGTTTGTCATGCATTGTCTTCGTTAGAGCGGTAGCAAGAGGCTATAATTTCTTATTGAATTATGATGAATTATTAATAACAGAAAGATAGAATAATTTCAATCAAACACTCTAATGCTTCCCAAAAATAATCATACACTAAAATAGACCCCATCCTTGGATTGTTCATTGACGTTGGCATGAGAAGGTAGTTGGAGAAGGTGAAGAGAGTGCCAATGAGTGTCACTTCTAAAACCATGATCGATGACAGGTGCACTTGTCATCCTCTTCCTTGATTTTCAAAGAATGTTCTTCAAAGGCGTTCTTCATTGGAGAAGTGAAATCCTCCCAATATTTCTCCTCTCCACAAATCCACCAAACAGCAAAGTAGCCAAAATGATATGTTTCCCCAATTTAATCATTGGCACAATATCAAATTGGGTTAATTAATTTCATAGGTTGGCATAAAAAATGTTTGGAGGAGTTAGAGAGGCCCCCACACATTTAATAGAATGTTTTAGGGTTTCTATCATTAAAGTAGAGTTCAAGGGCGGTTTACCCTCAGATGGTCCCCACCATCATAACCACTCATGGGAGGTTTAGGCTCGGTGGTCCCCACATCCATAACATCTCATGGGTCGTTTCAGTTCAGTGATCCCACCTGTGAAACATCAACATTAGAGTTTCAAAAAAAAGTTACAACAATTCATTTTATTTTATTAGTTCATGAATAAGTGAAAAACTAACATCCACCCTCGACCTACTACAGTCGAGTTGAAGGTATCATTATGTGAATATTGGCATTGTGAGTTCAACGGTGCCGTCAGATTTCATTGCTGAGAACCGATTAAAAATTTAGAATCACATGCTCACATGTTTACTGAATGTACTCGAAAAAAGTTCAAAAATTCATTATATGCTCTCTGAGCCTCGAAAAACATGCTGTCAATATTCACAGACTCTTTAAATTATAATTTTTTTAAATAAAAAAAATAAATGAAAATTTTGGAACTGTGCACTTTAGAAATGATTAATGTGATCAGTAAGAAAAAGTATGCTACTAAGATAATATAAAATTGTATATCTATCATTATCAATGAACACTAATGTTCATGGTTTGTGATCATGGCTATCTCCCAGAAATGGGATTATAATGATATAGTTAAAATGATAATGACCACATCATTATGTATAGATATTTGAGTTACTGGTGAGAGTTTTTATGATTGACTAATGTTGTATACTACCTCATATGTATTTTCCCATGCAAGGCATCATACATGTTTTATAACTTCACTGGAATTATGCCTTACCATCTCATACTTTTTATTATTATAATGTTGAACTGTATATCGGAGATCCTGGTGGGGAGTATCATATATGTATCTTTGAAAAAATCATTAAGGTTTTATTAGATTGGTTTGTCCATCTAGTACGGGTGATATTGTATGAAAATATCACAGTAGACCATACTTGGGTTTGGGAGGAAAACATTTGTACCTATTGTCTAGGTTTTTTTAAACATTGTTTCACCTCCCATGGAAGTTAAACTCGAGGATAATTTCCTTTAAGGAGGAAAGACTGTATGTACTCAATTTTTTAAATAGGTTCAGATCCTTTAAATTTTGGTCTAATTATTTTTTATTTACCTAATAGGGATGCCTAATGGGTTCACGAATGTCTTAGTGGTCAATGGGGATTTTTCGAAACCCATAATCTATATTTCTGGAAGAAATCAGAAAATCACAGGGTTACAAGAAACAATTTTTAGAGGTGTTGTGCTTTATTGGTGCATTGTTTTTCTAATCACATGATCTTATAATTTAATATACCAATTTTATAGATGAATTTCCATGTTTGGTTCATATTTTCCATAATGATTTTGTGAAACCATGTCATTCCTATTTTTGTTTGAAATTATATATTTTCCATTAATGAAATGGTTATTCCAATTTATAATTCACTACTACACATTCCCATGGAATGAATCATATTATCTCACATATGAATCCCCAAATATTTATTCTATAGAATTATATTTTGATTATCCATCAAAACACTAATTTGATCATTGTTCACCTTACATGATCTTCATTGGTAAGATCATAAATCCTTTTAATATTTCATTGTTCTTATTCTTATCGATGATGCTATTAAGATGAATTCTCAAATGACCCATTTTAAGGGAATTGATCTATTATAATTATCACATCAAATCTAGGTAAAAATATAGGCTAATAATATATATTAAGAGTTATAAAAGTACGAGGTAGGTGTTCTATAACTCATCCCCCAGATTTCTTCATTTTATTAATTTGCAGGCATGCATTCTGATTTTATATGAAGTGATCATTTTAATTTATTAGACATATTAATAGTCATTAAAAATAGGCCCAAATTCAAATTTAAAAATTTTATATCTATTAAGTGTGGTTAAGTCCAAAATTTTGACCACCCATGTAGGGTGTTATATATATTTATGTTTTTAGTGCGTTCACATGTGTGTGTGAACCACCATTTAGGTGTTCCTTATCTTAACCCTTATAATTTTATTCTTTCCTTAATTAAATTATGTTTGAATTGATTAGTGGATAGTACCACATTTTATTATTACTTGATCCACATAAGATAATTTTATTATAATAATAAATCAAACATAGATAAAATTAGAAAGTATAATATGTATCTATCGTGTACTACTTGAATGTTTAAATGGTAATAATCATGTATATCATTTACATATGAAATGTAATTGTGAATTACAACTTTCTTTTTTGTTTTCCAGTCAATTTCACCCCTTCCCATGTCTAATGTAATGTATTAGAAAGAACTGTATACAATTATTCTGATTTATACTAATCAATTGAATGGTTGGATTTCTTTTTCCTTGTCACACTAATTGAATGTGATTCCTTGAACCATGAATTATTATATGTAATTAATACTAAATAGCCCAATTATTTAAACGAATAAATTATAAGGTTACTTGTATAAGTACCTTGAAATTATTATACCAGTGGTAAAAGTCAAGTTATCTTTTGGATTCCAGAGGGGATTCCTGGAGCTCTTGTGGACACCATTCCTATTCATGTATTCTTATTGTTAAGGGTGAGATAATCATTGGAAACCAATCCTCATCTATAAGTGTATGCATGATGTAGGATCCTAATTTTCAATTATAGGATTGCCTAGATACTATACATGGATCCAATGTGGCTTCTATAGACATGAGGTGTTGTGGTTACATCCATGGGTCAAGCCATTGATTATCTAATTTTACCTTGGATGATTTTCATTAACCTAGTAAGATTCAGTAATGTTGAATTTTTAAATGATTCTCATTTGATTACACACCTACCGTCCAAAGAGATGTTCACGTTTCTACAGTGTTGGCTACACTTAATGTCAAGGATTTCTTGGTTATTACCTAGGAAGATCTTTCTATTATTTTCACTAAATTATCCCATCCTACATTTCGGGTTCGTTCACAATATTTACCATGTTAGGATTTTCAGAGCATGTTTTACCTCACATCAAGAAAAAAATATATACATGAACTAAATTAATTAATGATGTGGTTAGATTCATAAATATTAAATGTGGTATTAAGCTTGTTATTTCATAATTTTATTATTTAATAACTATAATATTTTATATTCATGCTCAAAAACTATAGAAAATATTAATAAATTAGTAAGTTGTTATAAAATTTGTTGATGGGGCATATTGAGATTTATCTCGCTCCCAATACGTGAGTCCACTAGCACATGTGCTCTCAATTTAAGGCTGGTGCTGACAAATAGAAGAAATTAATTTTTTATGCCTAATTTGTTTCTTCCATATGAATGATTTCATAACAGATGACTGAGATAGAAAATGATATTATGGGAATAATTTTTGTATTTCTATCTTCTACTTCAAATACCATGTATTTTTTTTGTATCCATTTTTCAAAAAAATATAGATTCCTGAAATATCAACATAATCATTCGAGTATTATAATCAGTTGGTCATTTATTTATTATTATTTTCAAAATCTAGTGTGTATATTTTTATATTATATTACTTATGATATTTAAAATTTTTATCACATTAATAAACTATACCACAATCTTGTATTGAGTGAATATTCTCCCCACACATACACCATAGGACATCAAGTCTAATCAGCACCCACTTGTGTTTATGATGATGCATGTGACGCCCTACAAGCCGCCAGGTTTGGGTAAATTTACGGTGGTCCCTATGATTAGAACATAATATTCTGTATATAATGGTCTATAATAAGAAATATTTTTTAGTTATTTGACATTAATTCAATTATACATTTACCATGCATTCCAAATTATTGAATCATGCATTAACATCCAATATTATAAAAATCAATCTTAATTAATTATTATATAAACTTATTTATATATATTTTCATTTATACACATTATATTTAACAAAATTGTTATTATTATATTTTTTGTTTATGGTAAATTTCTTCATCTGATGTAAGAGACTATGCCTGTGTGTTTTTACATGTTTTATAAAAAAATTTCAACTTTTTTATTAAAAAATATTAAAATTCCTAGATTATGCATGATAAAATAATAATAAAGTTTTAGATATTTATCATATTGAAATTTCATTTACTGAATTTCAAATATGTCTTGTTAAAATAAAACTTATGATGAATTACTTTGATCATGTTTTATAACTAAATGGATATATATTTAGAAATATATTAAATATCAATAAATAATTTTTAAAATAATTAAAAATAATAAATATATTATTAATATATAATATAAAAATCATATAAGTATTGTTTCATTACATTGTGACATAGGTTATAAAACATTTTATCTCCCCAGGTCCTTTAGGAAAATGAAACCCAGGTTTCATTTAGGAGCCATGTCGGGCCTCACATGCCAACATCATCTTCTGAGAATATTGATGAACAATTCAATGGAACTAGTTTCATGATAAAAGATATGTCAAATTCATAATGATACATGAATGTATATTGTGACACACCATTTTTTATAACTCTATTATATCATTTTTAATATAATCAAGAAATTAACATTAAAAATAATAGTTTAAAAATTTTTATTGTCTTTAGAAACAATTCTTTTAAATAAAATTTAAATAATAAAAAAACATAATACATTTCATTATTCTCTCCCTTATTAGTATACCTAACATTATCATTAGTAAAATTAATGGCATGAGGATATACATCAATGATAGTGGCGAGATAAATATATAAGGACCCGACTTTAAAACATTAAATAATATTGAATTAAATAAATTAATTCACATAGAGGATCTTTTTAGGTTTAGAGTTTTAGAGAATTAGGACATAACTATGAAATCTCAAAAGATTACAAAGTAGAAACTTTTACTCAGTTTCCATTTTTTCATAAAATAAGAACTCTTGAAAAAAATAGCCATATCTAGTTCTATGTTTTAGACAGCATGACTTTTCCATAATCCCATCCTTGACCCTATTCAACTGTAAGTCCTGTGAAAACATTTCCAAACATGGGATGAGCAATAAAAGCAAATTAAGGGTTATAAAACAAAGAATGAAATCATTAGTTCCTAAATACATATAACAAATAAGCTCTTTTACTTACCTCATGAAATCATTAAATTTATGAATAACACATATAAATCATAAATCAAAAAGGTAACTTGTTGAATCCATAACATACATACATTGTACCTATCATGGCTAGATAGGGAGTTACATTAAAATACCCTTCATAGTATATTCCATAAATCACATAGGAGAAACAATCAAGTTTACCTCCATCATGTTACCCAATTCATTGGAGAGCTATCTCGGGCTCACCCACCCTAGGATTATCACGGAACCACCCGTATACGTAAATAATTCCCAGGAACCATAACATGATCATAACAGAAAACATAAGCATAAAGGAATGATAACATTTCCACATTGTAATAACAATATAACATATCAATTTATTAACATATCAAAACCATTATCAAAACCATTTTCAATAACAAAATTGCATAAAATAGTATATGGTATTTATTTTCCTTTTAAAAACATTATGTCTTATTAAGGAATCCAATGATCAAATAATACTCCCGGAGGCGGAAAGTTCATTGTCACCGCATACATTTAAAAGAATCATTATTTTTGGTCTTTTAGAAAAACACTTTGTAGAAAAAGATTCCCTTTGAAAGAAATGAAAATTCAAAGCTATTTATACAGCATATAAAAGAATGTTGTGTAATAGACCAAAATATGCCTCAATGAATGGAGATTGAGACGAAGTCCCTTACCACGTGTCCGACTTGACATGATAGTTATTTATTATCCAGATTAATAAATTAAAGTTATTTTATAATTTCTTAAAACCTTTTTATTTTATTATATTTTTTATATCACTTATTACCATGTCATAAACATTATGTAATCATTTAAGTTAATAACGTTCATTTGTCGATATTTGGTACTTGAGTAAAAAATGAACACCATATATTTACAAGTTGTCCATGTAGACAATAGTACATTATATATAGAATGATATTCATTATTTAGATATAAAATATATCATATATATCCAGTATATATATATATATATAATAGTACATATCATTTGGAGGTAAGAAATGAAATGCACCGTTCATTGAGACGGTAAGCCGTACGTACGAATGAAGGATACTTTCATTTCTATTTATTATTTTAATTTAATTAAAACAAAAATAAAATATAAAAATAACATATATCATATATAAATATAGTTTCATCTTAATTTACACCATGAATGGAAGTAGGATATAATCGAACAAACATCGTTTTATAAGGCCTTAGTTTTCCATCCATAGAAACAGTATGATTTTCACCAATTAGATGGAGGTGTGCGTTAGTGTAGTTCAAATACTTCTCAGAAAAAAATCCTAGTATATTTAGGATACTAGTGTTGTTATAAAATAAAGGAATAAAAATAGTTTAGGGGTTAGAAAAGTGAAATAAAATAAAAGAAGTTAAAGGAAATTGGTACCTTTAATTTGGGTAACATTCTTTGGTATGAACCAAAAGGGTTTATTAAAGTGCCTTCTGCGCAAGGAAAGGCTTCTCAAAGGAGGATTGGGATGTAGGAAAAATAATTGGGAAGATTTTGGATGATCCAAAAGGAATGAGATGTGTGTGAAATTGGTTATAAGTGAAGACTTTTTATAAGGGGGAGGAGGGGCTCTTTAGGAAGCTGTCATAATATTAATTTATTATATAATGATATTCGGTTTCTAAAGGTACTAAACACATTATAGTTGAATATAATATGACTCACAGTCTAAATAAATTAATCCAATAAGAATTGGATAGGGTTGGGATGTTATTTTAATTTTTATAATCTTATTTATTTGAATCATTTATTAATGAGGTAAACACTGCATCATTTTTGAGTCAAAATAATTTGATTTATTAAAATTCTAAAAATTATAAAAAAATTACATGATATATGAAATATTTTTTTTATTTCAAATGAATATTTATAGTCGAAAGGATAACTTATATAAGACTATGTAAAAATTAATTTAGCCAGAGATATTATTTTATGTCATTTTGCCATTACTTAAAGTTAATTAAAATAAAGTGTCATTATCATTCATAAGTGGCTCCATGGGGTCCCAAAATCAACCCAAGGATTCCCATGATTGGCCAGTACTCATCCAATAATATTTGGACATGTGTTATGTCATTTTGAATGATTATAACATTCATTTTTCCATGAATTACCCTATTTACCTTTAACCGTGGTAAATAAAAGTCAAAATTTACTATTCACCAAATATTATTTTCATCTTATTGAACCAAATTTTACATACTAATAACATCATTTTATGTCAGTTTTATGAATTCAATTCGCAGAAGTGGTAAAATTACATTTAAATGAAAAATTCAGTTTTCAACAACTACTAAGTGGTTTCAATATTCATCAAAATTGATGTTTTATAGAAAAATATCAAAAATTCAGCCCATGATATATTTGATATTCCGTATTAAAATATGATGTCTATTTTAGAAAATTATAAACATAGAAGTTGAATTAATTAATTTAAAATTCATTCCCATTATCAAAACAAATTGCGTGTTTTTAAGAAACAATAACTACCAAAATATTGATACATGTTTATGTCCAATTTCAAAGTGAAATTAATTCCAATAAACAAAATTGGATTAAATGGTAAAAATATATTCTAATTACTCATTAAAATTAATTAAAAAGATAATATAACCATTTATATAAATTATATTAAACAGAAATTTTGAATTAAAATACAATATTTTTACTCTCCATTAAAAAATGAATTTTATCAGAAATATACCAAAAAATTACTCAATGTAAATTATGGTGTCCTGATTCTAAAGACGAATTTTATTTGTTCAAATAGAACATGTAATAGTGACCAAAACTATATTTAATGAGGGTTTTCCATTAAAATGTTGTAAATAGACTTTTTAATATAAATTATGCTTAAAATTATATTCATTCACATTTTAGGCCTCTAACATTTATTGGATAGATTTCATTACATTTAAAAAACATTTATAATCATATTGTAGTTAGTTTTGTTAATTGTAGCCAATAAAACAGCTGGAGTTTACTGCCATTTAAAATAATAATATTTTATTATTTGTGTGTAACGTAAGATTTCAAAGCAACATGATGTTGTGTATCAGGTATGCTATCGAACATAAAAACCCCTATAACGTAAAAATAATTAACATTTAATTCTCAAATATTAATAAATATGAAAATTTTTTATTGTTTATTTACCTGGGATGTGACATCCTTCCCCCCTTTTGGGAATTGTGTCCTCACAATTTTTATTAACTTATAAAATAAGTGGGGGTATTTATCCCTCATAGTATTCTCCGATTCCCACGTTTCCTCTTCAACCATATGGTTTTTCCTTAAAATGTTTAACTGTTGAATTAAATTATTCCACAACACTTGATCTCTACAGTCAAGAATCTAGACTTGTTGTTTTTCATAAGAGAGATTCTTTTCCAACTAAACTACCTCTAGTCTCAAAACTTGTGATGGATCTAGAATATACTTTATCAACATCGAAACAAGAAAAACATTATGTACATGGGATAATCATAGTGGTAAAGCCACTATATACACAACTGATCCAACATTCTCTAGGACTTCATAAGGTCCAATGAACCTCAGATTGAACTTTCCCTTCTTACCAAAACACACCACAATTTTCTATGGAGAAAATTTGAGAAAGACATAATCACCTACCTCAAAACAATGTTCCTTCCTCCGGTTATCGGATTCACATTTCTTCCTGCTATGAGTTGTTCTCATGTGCATCTAATTCAACTGGACTTTCTCTACCATCTCTTCTACCAATTCTTGTTCTATCAGCTTCCTTTCACCTACTTCATCCCAAAAATCTAGAGTTTGACAACACTTTCCATGTAATGCCTCAAATGGTGACATATATAAACTAAAATGAAAACTATTTTTATATGAAAATTGCACCTAAGAAAGATGTTGGAACCAAATTCCCTATTAATCCAGTGAACAAGCACGTAGAATATCCTATAAAGTCTAAATGGTTTGTATTTTTTGTGCATCTCATTGAGGATGAAAAGCTATAATAAAATTTAATTTAGTACCCAACGACTTCTAAGGGCCTTTCCAAATGTTATAAGTAAACCTGGGATCAGGATCATATATAATGGAGAGTGGAACTCTATGAAACCTGACTATATCCTTAACATACAATTGATAAAGTTTATCAAGAGACAATGCATCTCTAATAGGAAGGAAATGAGTAGATTTAGTCAATCGATCTACAATAACCCAAGTTGAATTATTACCTTGAGTTGTCTTCGGTAATCCCACAATGAAGTCCATGGATATATTTTTCCATTTCCACTCTGGAACCAGTAAAGACTGAAGCATTCCTTTCAATAACTGGCTCTATACTTTAACCTATTGACAAGTCAAAAACGTCACATTAAAGTAAACGATATCTCTTTTCATTCCATCCCACCAGTATTAATTCTGTAGATCATTGTACATCTCATTAATTCTAGGATGAACTGAAAATGGGGAACTATGAGTTTCACATAAAAACTGATTCTTCAACTGTGAATCACAAAGCCCACATAATTTCTTTCCAAATCTCAAAGCACAATCATTATCAATGTTAAATTTATGAAAATTACCCTTCTGATCCAACTCTACGTTTTTATGTAACTCACTATCTTCCTTCTATGATGGATTAATTTTTTCTAATAGAGATGATCTCACTGACAGCTGATACAAAAAATAATAATTTCCTGCACCAATAACTTCTATTCCAAAGATTATCAAATCAAAATGCAACGGATGTTTTCCAAACGTAACATGGTTTATGAAGCATTACTTTTTGGACTTAAATAATCTGGATCTTTATTTTTTTCCCATGTGGTAATGGATCGTGCTATCATAACCCTTGATTAATTCCAACCATCTCCTCGGTCTCGGGTTTAAATCTCTCTAAGTGAATATATACTTTAAACTTTTGTGATCATTATATATTGCACAATTTACTCCATAAAAATGATGCCTCCATATTTTTAAAGAGAACAAACAATATCAACTAATTCGAAATCATGTATTGGGTAATTTAACTCATGTGTTTCAACTTACGTGAAGCATAAGCAATTACCTGATCATTCTGCCTTAGGAAACAAACAAGTCCCTTCAATGAAACATCACTATATATAAAAAAACTCAACATTTCTATATGGCAGTGCAAAAAACTGGATCTTTCACCAATCTTCTTTTAAATTCCTGAAAACAATCATCACATTTTTTTTCCAGATGAACATGACACCTTTCAGAGTTATCTTAGTCCTTGGACAAGATTACCATGTAGAATTTTCAACAAATATTCGATAATAACCTTCCAAAACAAGAAAACTACAGATCTCATTTATATTTTTCTCTCTTGACCATTCTTCAAAATTTTTTGTTTTATCATGATCAACAGTTATGGCATTTTTTGAAACAATGTGACCAGGGTTAGAAATTTTATGCAACCAAAACTCACACTTGCTGAATTTCCCAAATATTTTCTTTTATTTTATGATTTATAGGACAACCCTTAAATGACATTCATGTTTCTTTTTACTTTTGGATTAAAACAAAATATCATCAATCAACACAACCAAAAACATATCCCTGAAATCATGAAAAAATCTGTTCATAAGATCCATGAATACAGTAGGTGCGTTGATTAAACCAAAAGCCATCACTACAAATTCATATTGGCCACACCTAGTATGAAACATGGACTATGGAATGTCTTCTACTTTCACTTTCCACTGATGGTACCCCGATCTCATGTAAATCTTCGAAAAATATTGAGCTCCGTAGATTTGATCAAAAAATTCCTCGATATGAGGCAAAGGATACTTGTTATTATCAAAGTGTTATTAAATGAACTATAATCAATGGAAAGTCTCCATGAACCATCTTTATTTTTAACAAACAAGAAAGGATCACCCCATGGGGATGTGCAAGTTCGAATGAAACCTTTATCTAATTACTCCTCGAATTGCTTCATTAACTCTAAAAGTTCAATTTGAGCCATTCAATAAGGGGGTTTTGAAATTGGCTTAGCATCAGGAACTAAGTAAACATTAAATTCAACTTCTCGATCTGGTATAATTCCAGAAAACTCATTTGTAAAAACATCAAGGTACTCATTTACCATTGGCACATAATTAATCTAAACTGTTCCTTCGTTCTCAACAATATTGGAAAGGTAACACCCATTTCCATCTTTTACTAGTTTCTAAATTTCTTGATATAGTATCATAATCAAGGGGTTATTCTTGTACAAAAACTATAAATCATTCTTAAAAGAAATACCTTTATCTCTTATATGAATCTTAGCATCATAAACAGAAAGTAAATACGTACACAAGATAATACCAAACTCTACTGGAGTAAAAACAATAAGGTTTTCAGGTATATTTTTTCCGCACACAAGGACATGAATTTTATTATGATTTTTTTTTGTATCAACATTTCCTCCAAGTGTTTTTACCATAAGTTCCATATTCATATATTGAGATTTAATTAAAAAAATATACAAGAAATCTTCTGAGAAATGAATGAGTGTGTTGACCCTGTATCAAACAACACATTGGCATAATCTGAACAAACAATGTACATAATACTACCTCTTTTGATAGCCCAATGTCTGCTGATGTAGCTGTGAAGAATTTCACCACCCCTATCTGATTGTAGTCTGGATGCTTTCCCTCCGTTGACTTCTTTATTGGACGCTCATTTTCATAATTACCTATTTCATTTCACTAAAAACATTTTGCTGAATGTAAATCATATTTTGTCTTACCATTACCTTGATATTTTCCAGTGAAATTATGATCCTTATGTCCCATTTTAACACATTTGTAGCACATACTTGAATTCAAAAGACATTCCCCAGCATGATTTTTACCATAATTTTTACAAAATATAAACCTAAGTTTCTTACCATCATATTTTTTTGAAGAGTTATTTTCTTTTGTCTTCCACCTCAACCCCTTATTCTGTATTTTGTCAAAGAACACCTAATCATCTTCAAAGTCCATTTCCACCTTCTCTGTATAACGAAGAATTTTTTCATAACTTTTGAACTCACAAGAAGCTAAATCCCTTTGATACTTTTTCTTTAATCCTGAGTAAAAAACTGTTGATTTCAATATCAAGATCTCATATGAAATTTGAAGCATACCTTTCCAGTTGAGTGAAAATTACATCATAACCAGCCAGTAAGTCATCCTCTTACCTCAATTCCTAGAATTGATTTTCATCCTATGACAAACCACCTTAGGAAAATATTTCTCAAGAAACATACCTTTGAATTCATCCCAATTAAGAGCATCATTTTCCATAATATCCCTGATATTTTTCACCATCAACCACCACTGATCTGCTTCACCTTTAAAATGTTAAACAACATGACTAACCTTTTGATGTTCTGAACACCCCATGACATAAAAATTTTTCTCCAGTTCTTTAATCTACCCTTTTTCAAGCACATGGTCAGATGATCTCCTGAATGATGGGGGATGTTGCCACTGTAAATTCTCTACTACTAACAAGTTCCTCTGTGGTTGATCTGGCTGATCTTGTGCATGGATATTAGCACCATTTATCACCTGAGTAAATTGTTCCATAACTACTACAAACTGTTCAGTTCTGTTTCTAACCATTTCAGGTTACTGATTTGGAAGGTTGTCTTCTTCTTCATGTCGTCCCAACATAGCTACCATGTTTCCTCTATGGAAAACCATTCTGAACACAAAAATATCTTAGGCAAAGAAACATGGTAATTTGTAAATGCTATATGATTTCAATATTCACATAAATTACTTTATGGATATTAATTAAACAATACCCTAACTCCTAAAGCTATTTAAATTGGCCTCTGATACCAACTATAAGGAGCCAGACATTACATAATATTGAATTAAACGAATTAATTCACATTGAGGATATTTTCAGGTTTATAGTTTTAGAGAATTAGGACATAACTATTATATCTCAAAATATTACAAATTATACTTTTCTACTCAGTTTCCATTTTTTCATAAAATAAAAACACTTGAAAAAACAGAGATTTCTACTTCCATGCTTTAGAAATCATATCATTTCCTTGATCCAATCCTTGACCCTATTGGTCTTTAAGTCTTGTGTAAACAATTCAAAACAAGGGATGAGCATAAAAAGATCAGTAAGGGTTATAAAACAAAAAAGAAAACATTAGTTCAGAAAAACATACAAAAAAATAAACTCTTTTACTTACATCATAAAATCATAATATTTATTATAACACATAGTAATCATAAATCATAAAGGTATATTGTGGAATCCAGAAAATACATACATTGTAGCTATCATAGCTACATAGGGAGTTACATTGGAATACCCTTCACAACATATTCATTAAATATCTAAGGAGAAACATTCATATTTTCCACTATCTTGTTACCCAATGCATTGGAGAGCTATCTTGGAGTCACCTTTCCTTGGTTTATCACAGATCAACCCATATACGTAAATAATGCCCAACAACCATAACATGATCATAAAACATAACATTTACATAAAAGAAAGATAACATATCCACATTGCAATAACAATATAACATTTTAATATATTAATGTATCAAAACCATTATCAAAACCATTATCAATACCAAAAATATTGAAAATTGTGTATGGAAGTTATTTTTCATTTTAAAAACATTACGACTTTGTTATGGAAGCCAAAGATCATATAATACTCGTGTTTGTGGAAAGGTAAATGTCACCAATAACATTAAAAAACATTCTTTTTTATTTTTTAGTAAAACGTTTGGTAGGAAAAGATTACATTTGAATGAAATGAAAAGTTAGTGGTGTTCATATAGCGTATAAAATAAAGTCGTGTATTAGAACAAAATATTCCTCAATGAATGGAGATTGAGGCAAAGTCCCATACCTCATGTCCAACATGACTTCATCGTTCATTAATATCCTAGATAATAAACTAAAGTTAAATTCTACTTGCTTAAGAACATTTTTCAAGATTAGTATTCTGTTTATATTACATATTAACAAGTTATAAACATTATGTAATCATTGATAATAATATCATTCATTCTGTCGATTTTTGATACTTGAGTCAAATATGAACACCTTATATTTACTAGTTGTCCATGTGGTAAATAGTCCATTATATCCAGAATTATATTAATCATTTAGATATAATATATATAATATATATCCATTATATATATATATAAATATATAACTGTACATATCATTTGGAGGTATGAAATGAAATGCACCATTCATGGAGATGATAAGTCGTACGTACGCATGAAGGCTACTTTCAATTCTATTTCTTATTGTAATGGAATTAAAACATAATGATACAAAGTTATATTATAATTCCAGTATAATATCATATATAATATCATCAAATTCATTCTTTATATGTATCACATATGGTATGAATGGGTCATATCACTTTGAGGGGGTGGTAGTCCGCTTTTCCTCAAAATAAATTGTCGCATTTACCCATAATGGAAGCCATAAAGGTATGATATAAATGAGAAATATAGAGTCCTAAATAAAACATAAACATTATATATATCATATATAATTATATTTTCATCTTAATGGCCACCATGATAGGTGGTAGGAGATAACCGAACACTCATTGTTTTGTGAGGTGTTAGTTTTTCATCCACATAAACAATATGCACTTCCCCCATTAGATGGACGTGTGTGTAAGTGTAGTTCAAATCCTTGTCATAATAACATCCTAGAATATTGAGGATACCATTTTTGTTTTAAAATAGAAGAAAAACAAGATTTTATGGGATAGAGATGTAAAATAAATGAAAAGGATGTTAAGAGTAAATGTTTCCTTTAATTTGGTTAACTCTCTTTGGTATGATCCAAAAGGGATTCTTGAAATGAATTATGCCTAAGTTATGTCTTCTAAGACAATTAGAGGGATTTATGGAGTTTAATTGGGATGAGGATGGATGATAAAAAATGGTTGAGAGGTTTGAGGAAGTGGTCAGAAGTGATGGCTTTTTATAAGGGGGGAGGGGCTCTTTAGGAACGTGTGGTAATTTTATTTTATTATATAACGATATTAGGTTTCTAAAAATCCAACACTCATTAAAGTATAAGATAATATGACTCATGGTCTAAATAATTGCATCCAATAATAATTATATAGGTTTCATATGTTATTTTAATATTTATATTCTTACTTATTTAAATCATTTATTAATGAGGTAAACACTGCATCATAATTGTGTCATAAATAATTTAATTTATTCGAAGTCTAAAAATTAAAAAACAAATGCCTTTATTTGGTAAATATTCTTAGCTTTCCAATTAATTTTTATAGTAGAAAAGATAACTTATATAACAGAATGTAAAAATTAATTTACAATGAGATATTTGTTTATGTCATTTTTGCCTCTACTTTAAGTTAATTAAAATAACGTGTCATTATCAATCATAAGTGGCTCCATGGGGTCCTAAAATCAACCCATGGATTCCCATGTTCAGATATTACTCATAATATAATGTTAGGACAAATGTTAAGGTAATTTTGAATTATTAGTTTATTTTTACCTTGAATTACCCTATTTAACATTAACTATGGTAAATAAATGTCAAAAGTAACTATTCACAAAATTACATTCACCTTATTGAACAAAATTATATATACTAATAAGAATAATTTATTTTGGATTTTCGAAATTAAATTTACAGAAGTGGTAAAATTTCATTTAAATAAAAAAGACGGTTTTTAATTACTACTAAGTGGTTTCACTATTCATCAAAAATTGATGTTTTTCAGAAAAATACAAAATATTAAGCCTAACCTATACTTTATATTCCATATTCAAAAATAATTTCTATTTTACGGAATTGTAAACATATATGATTAATTAATTAATTTAATATTAATTCCCGTTATCAAAACAAAAAATATGTTTTAAAAAAATAATAACTATCCAAAGATAGATATTTGTTTCTGTCCAATTTCAAAGTGAAATTAATTCCCATAAACAACATTCAATTAAATGGTGAATATATATTTTAATTACGAATTAAAACCAAATAAAAAAGATAATCTAACCATATATAAAAATTAGATTAAAACGCAGTTTTGAATTAAAATACAATATTTTCAATAATCATTAAAAATTTAATTTTATCAGAAAAATACCAAAAAAAACCAAAAGTTATTTTTTGTGTCCCAATTATAATGAAGAATTTTATTTGGTAATATATAACATATAAAAGTGAACAAAACTAGATTTAAAGAGGGTACTCCATTGAAAGGCGGTAAAACGACCTTTTAATGTAAATTATTTTCAAAATTAGATTCATTCACATTTTAAGACTCTAAATTTTATTGGTTAAATGTAAATACATTTAAAAAACATTTATAATCAAATTTTAGATTTGTTTTAATCATTACCTCCAACACAACATCTATGAGTTAACTACCATTTGAAATAATAATATTATATTATTAGTGTGCAACATAAGATTTCAAAGAAACATGTTGTTGTTTATCGAGTACGCTATCAAACATATCAACCCCTTTAATGTAAAATTAATTAATATTTAATTCAAAAATATTAATAAATATGAAAATTTATTATTCTTTATTTACATATAATGTTACAAAAATACTAGGAAGAGGATGAATAATGTACATGAACCAATATAACATGGGTCAGAATAATAAACATCATGAAATAATAATCGTATGATAGAAATCAAAATCATGAGTGAAACATGTGATAAAGTTAGGGAACGTGTCTCCTTATAAAAGTGATGCTTAATGTCTTATTGTTCGAATGCAATACATAGCTTTTACCAAATCATATATCATGTTCATTCATAACATATGTACATATGCACAATATCATCATCCTGAACAATGATTGAATCATTTTCATGCACCTTTTACATTATCTCAAGTGTAAAATCATATTACCTAATGCATTAGAGGGATATATAATTCTGGTCTCACCTTTCACATAATATGATTTAAAAATTCATTAATTCCACATGGAATTTACATTAGTAACAGTCATCATGTCAACTGAAGGATTATATTCTTTTCAATATTATTTCCTAAAAAATACATTCACTAATAAAATTTTTAGTTCTAAAATAAATATGGTTAATTGTTCTTGGACATAATAAATGATTAAACATGTTCATAAAAGAACTAGTTACTGTGTATTAAAAAACAACGTTTTTGAAAATCACGTCACATTGAACAAAAAGATTTCTTTTAAAACATTTTAACATGGTAGAAAAATTTATATCCTCGATGGAAATGAGAGTGTACATTTGAAGAACATATTATGAATATTCATTCAATTTAATATATAATAACCCAAATAAAGCATTTGGATTCAAGAATCCCCATACCATAATCCCTACTTACTTTTGTCACATATGTGACTCCTAAATAATAAACAAATATTCATTAAAACATCAATAAATGAGTTAATTATAGTAATTTTTACAGTTATTTATCACATACAATCAATGGATTATAATTAATTTTTATGAAATTGATGCGTTTTGATATCCTTATTTTCATAGAAGGTTTATATTTTCCTCAATTTCTCTACTTATTTAAATGTAATTATTAAATTAGTATAATTAATTCCCAAATCATAGAATACATGTAATTACCTATTTATATATTTAATATAATTAATACATTCCATCCGTCAATGTAGTTATATGAATCATAAAAGAAATGTATTCATAGGTGGTTAACAGGAGATTAATGAGATATTGTCAGAAGGGTTGTAATAAAGGTATAAAATTTCTATTTTTCATTAGTATGATAAATAAATTTTGTTAACATCATGAATATAATTTTAGCTTAAATTTGATTATTTTTTTAGTATATATTTTTCGAATTAATAGGGTAAAAATAACATGGATAATAATAATAGAGGGACATATTTATACAGACTTACCCTCTCCTCATTGTAAATTCTCTTGCATGACATTATAACACCTTAGTGATTGGTGTTGGAATACTCCAAATTTTCCTTTAGTATTATAAGGGATTGGAGAGTGAATCCTTTTATATTGCATGGGCATTGCAATTTGTCGGAGGAGTGGGTTTCCATGGTACAGATGTGGGGTTATTTATACTTGAGTGTTGTAAAGACCCGAAATTCCAATGCAGTGTTTTTTAACACATGAGAATTTTACCAGTACGTAGTTTTTGACATCACATGATTTCGAGCCCTGGTGGGCCCGACATCAATTTCAGAAGTTTTGTTCGGGTACGTTCAGTAAACGTACGAGCGGGTTTTTATAACTTTTGAACCGATGCTCGGAATTGAAATACGAGGGCACCATTGAGAACAAAACGTCGGTGATTTCTTAGTGAGACCTTCACCGCAGTTTCATTTTATCGAGAGTGGAAGGTAGTTATTTGTGATTTTAATTAAATAGAATGAAGTTAAAGTTTCAACTTTATTTTATATTGGTGGCTAAAACCACCAAGGGGAGGTATGTGGTGGGGGCCACCACACCATAACCTCCCATGAGAGGTTATGGTGGTGGGTCCCACCCTTACATAACCTCTCTTGGGAGAATTATTTGGTGGGGCCCACCCGAGCATTAAACCTCCTCTAAACCCCGAATTAATTTGGTGAAACTCTTCACCTTCACACTTTATTTAATTATCCAACTCCTCCAATTTAATTACGGTAACCTAATTACTTTGGAATCATTTTGAATCCTTAAATTCATTATGTTAACATAATAAAATTTGATGTATTATTATGGTGGGGGTTGACATAATCATTGATGGTAAAATTTAAGGAGAGGAAGAGCCTTTCAGAGAATTGAGAGGACTTCATCCTGTCTATGAAGAATGGGAAGAATGCTTGTCACCACCAAAGAACGACGCACATTGTCTTCTCCCTCTTTAACCGGGGAATGTAGAGGAAACACTACCACCAACGAAGAACACTGATGATGTCCTCTCGACTCGTATTCCCCAAATCCTTCCTTCTAGACTTCTTCATCTTCTACCCAATGTCAACAAAACAAAATCATCTTCCCACGACATCGTTAATGAGCGACACTCGAGGTTGGGGGTTTTTATTGTTCTGTAATCATTCCCCAACGTCTAAAATTTCTAGTATCAGAATCGAATGATATAAAAGTAACGAGGGGGGTTCAGAATACATGACCACGGCCTGGCCATCCCCTTTTGTTGGTTTTTCTTTGATGATGATGGTGGTGGTACACGGGGCGACCGACAACATGCCGGCCGTGAAGAAACCCATCGGTGCAAGGCCACTGGGTCGCCACAAGGGCGCAGCACTACCGTGCCATGCAAAGAACTGACCCACAGCTAGGTGGGCCACGGCGGTGTCGTCACATAGCTCCGGAAAAAAATGGTTGTGGCCAAGAAGGTATCGGCAGTCGGACTGTGGCATGGCATCGTCGCGCCATGTGGAGCAGCAGGGATTCAAGACCATAGCGGGTCACAAAGAAGGGGCACGATGCCATTGATCCATGCCAGTGGTGCAGGACTGCAGCCTTATGCCACGACAGACAGGAGAGGGCGGTCGTCCGAGCCGGCCGATGGTGCGCGACAGGCGGGACCCTTGGGGTCGTGCGGTTACCAGGGGTCGTGCACCTCACGCCAGCTGTTTCAGTCAAGGGGGGGGGGGGGGGTGCGGAATGCCCTACCACGCGTGGCCAGCTAGGAAAAGTGGGACGCCAGTTGTCCAGGCCACACGGGCCACCACTTGGCCACGTGGGCTGCCACCAGGCCATGCGGGCCGTCGGGCCGTGCCTCCCCATCTGGATAGGCCACCCTTCAGGCTGGGCCACCGTTCGGGTCGGGCGCCCTTCAGGTCAGGTCACCCCCACTAGTCGGGCCGCCCCTTCGTGCCTGGTCAGATTCACATTTGGGTCGGGTTGGTCAAATTGGGTCAGATCGTACCTGAACCCATCAGACCCATTTACACATTTTTTGCTTATATCTTGGGCTACAGGCATCTGTTTGTTGAACCATCAACAACACCGATATTTATAGAGAATTATCATCCCTTTGAGTATTCCACAACACATTTTGGGGTGTAGTTGAGTTACTCTTATGATGGTTCGTACACGAATCCAACCGCCCCCCAGGACTAAAATGCTAATAACTTACAGATCGGGCATCCGATTGACGCGTTGTATGTTGTGTTGAGACCCCTATGATGTGGCTCCCCTTTGAGATACTTCCACGTGAGATTTTGTGAGACTTCGAGTATTTACCAGTAGCTTGTGGAGTGGAGCCTACCAAAGACGAGCGTGTAGAGTGCAGAGACCTAGTAGCTAACAGACCTGACGACCACTTGACCGACTCAACTCAGTATGATTTGACTCACCCAGTGGGGAGCGCCCGGTATTTGGTAGTAGACCCATGGCGGATGAAGCTCCTGGTAGTTGGCAGCAGACACGTGGTACTCGACAGGATGATTACCTCTATAGGCTATAGGGGGAGCATCTGGTATTTGGCGGCAGACCCACAGCAGACAGAGTGCCAGGTATTTGGTAGTAGACCCGCAGTAGTTGAGAGGTGGAGTACCTCAGTAGTCTAAGGTTAGTGAGAATATACTTAGTGTCGCGACATGCCCACTATTCTTGATAGAGGAGGATTTCTCCATTATCCCTGGTTTCGATAATGAAAATACTCATTTGAGCTGAGTCAATGACCTATGTGTTTTCCTCATGATTGAGTTGGGTTACTTGATAACATAGGTATATGTATGGGCATATACCTAAGTAATGGTTATCCGTTGATTTCATACTTTTTGGTTTATCCTTTTTAGATTTTGTGAGACCGTGAGGGTCTTTGGATCCCTACTGATTATAGTTATAGTCACCCCTGCACGGGCTATGCCCGCATCTCGTTGTGTTGGATGCAGATGAAAAACAATGCTGACGGAGGCCAAGAGCACCAGGAATGGACGTTACCTGGAGGTGGACCCCACAATGAAACGGTACCCGGAGGAGATAGATGGACGTGGAGCACAGAGGAGGCTATTTGTACCTACCCTTTAGGTAGGATATGTGGTGGATGATCCATGAGCTTCTAGACACCTTCCAGTTGTTTGTCTTTTTAGTTGTACCTATTAGTCATTTCCTTGTACTTTACTGTTGCACTTGTATTCCCAGCTCCTTTACTTCCAGTATACTAGTCATACCATTTTACTTAGTTTTTTCTTCCACTTGTACTCTGGTTGAGTGTGTTTACAATGTATAAATTCAATTCCTTCCCATTTTTGGGGAATTACTCCTTTGGTGCAATTCGCCAGCCCTTGGCCTATGGAAGGCGGGCTTGTGGTAGTCACGATATGGGCCCGGGGGGACGGGTCATAACAAATTTGTATCAGAGGGAGGTTCGACCGTAGAACATAGGTCTCTGATATTTATTTTCTATGAAGCAAATGTATTAATAGTTTTGAGTGTGGATTTCAGTTCTGGGATTCCAGTGTTGGTGTGGCAGTCGACGTATCCGTACACCAGGACCCTGACTACTGATATCCGACTTAGTGCACGAAAACAATGATTGCATGTATGTTTCAAACGTTTTTCCGTATGTCAGCTCAAACAAGGTCAAATCACCAGATATATTATATTAACTATGTTGCATCTGTTTCTTTCATGATGCCTCCCCACGGATGTATAGTTAGAGCCCCCGAGAGTTGTACGCACTGACATCCTGCCGAGCGACGAGGCTTCGACGTAGGGCCCCTTTCTAGTTGAGGCACCAGCAGTAAAAACACCCATTGGGCCACTGATTCCTTTATCCCTTAGAGAAAACAATGCACGCCACATGAGCGCATTTCATGAGTTCTAGCACCAGAGGCCACTGAGGTTTTGGGGAGAGACGGACCCACAGGCGGATAAGGATTAGCTGGAGCATTTGGAGAGAGTTTTCAGGTTAGTAAGGACACTGGCATAGTTCATGGTGATCCTTACTGCCATCCTCTGTCAGGTAGCAGTCTGCTGATGGTGGATCCTTATACTCCAGGTCCACAATGAGGTATCACTACTATGGGTAGGCTTCAAAGGCCTGTTCCGGGCGGATTTCGTACCATCCACCCTTCGAGTGGTGCAGATACAAGAGATACTTCATCTGTAGTAGCGCAGCATGAGTGTAGCTCAGTACGCATCGAGTATCACTGACCTCACACACTACTCCACTAATATGGTAGAAGACCTTTTCATTAGGAACCAGACCTTTGATAAGGGACTCTGGGGAGAGGTCATAGCTTCAGTTATCTCCCAAAACATCCCAACACAGGTGGGGGTGTTAGAGAGAGCCCTCCGAGTGGAGAGTTTCCTTGCTAATCAGTCTCCAGTGGTGAGACCCGCCACTAGTAGACTTTCAGAAGAGTCTTCTATAGTTGGAATTAGACAGATGACACAGAGGTCCAATAGGACCAGAACCATAGGTGGTTGACTACACGACTAAGGATCAGTTGTGCGGGGAACCAAGACTTAAGATACAACCAAACATGCCAGGAGTGGATAGTGTTACTCCTGCGACGGGCTTGGTCACGTGTCACATGACTGTCCGACCCGACATATTAATGATCAGCTGTTAGTTGAGGGGCCTCCTAGGCAGAGGTAGAGGTTCTATCGAGGTGGTCCGCAGGGCACATGCGGACGAGGTAGATGAGCTATCTGTGAAGCTCGTTGTGGATGAAGTTACGAGGTGTTACCGCCACTACCACCATGAGGTCTACCATGACCACAGGGAGCGAGTAGACATGGAAGAACATAGCTTTAGGAATCTGAGGCCTATGATCACGGTGCTTTGGAGATTATTCAAGGTACGGTATGTGTCTAATCTACCTTAACTGCAGTTCTTATAGACACAGGTGCCAGTCACTCTTTCATATCCACTGCCCTTTTTCGGAGCTCGGATATCGCGACGGAGCCATTGGAACAATCCTTATGGCTAGATACTCATATGGTAGAAGGCTCAGTGATTACGCACTGGTGCTGGTATTGTGAGATTACTGTAGGAGGCGAGAGCTTCTGTTGTGATCTCCTAGCTGTGGTGTCGAGGCTTAACGATGTCATCTTGGTTATGGACCGGTTATATACGGTCCATACACAGATTGACTATATTAGGCACAATGTGTTGTGTGTCCACAAGGATGGGACTAGGTTCACCTTCGAAGGTGAAAAGGTAACCATTGCAATCCATGATGGACTTACTCGGAGGAGGGTGCAGCCAATCACTCACTAGTTGCCTTTCCTTAACCTCAGAGCAGTTGATGTGGAGAGTCCCACTTATCCTGTAGTGGGGGACTAGTACACAGATGTTTTCCCTGATGATGTTCCCGGGCTACATCCTCACAGATAGGTGGACATCTATATTGACTAGTACCTGGGGATGACCCCGATATCTACACCATCATATAAGTCATATCCTTCTGAGCTTCGCGAGCTGAGGGTACAGATAGAGGACTTATAGGGGAAGGAATTCATCTTGCCCAGTGTTTCTCCCAGGGCAGCCCCAATTCTGTTCAACAAGAAGGTGGATGGGAGCTTGAGGCTCTGTTTTGACTACCATCACCTGAACTAGGTGACCTTAAAGAACAAGTACCCACTCTCGAGGGTTGACAACCTCTTTCATCAGCTCAAGGGAGCATGATGGTTTTCGAAGATAGACCTCAGATCACGCTTTCACCAGCTCAGAGTTCGAGATGAGGATGTGAAGAAGATGACCTTCAAGTGTGGGTACGACCATTACGAGTTCTTGGTTATTCCCTTTGGTGTAACAAACACACCATCTTTGTTAATGAGTCTCATGAACAGGATCTTCCAGCCTTACCTCGATCACTTTATCATAGTCTTTATCGACGACATACTGATCTACTCGGCTACTGAGTAGGAGGGTGCCTACCATTTTCAGGTGGCACTAGACACACTCTAGGAGGGGTGAGGCATTGTCGTGTTGCGATAGTGGCGTAGGACTGCGGCAGACAGGAGAGGTTGGCTAGTTGAGCAAGCCGCCGGTGCGTGCTAGGTGAGACCGTTTGGGTCCCGCGGTTACCAGGGTCCGACACCTCATGATGGCCGTTTCAGTCAAAGGGGGCGTGTCACCCCCCTCCCACGCGTGGCTAGCCAAGCCACCACTGGGCCACGCGGGCTGCTACTAGGCCACATGGGCCACTGTGCCGGGTCGCCCCTTCAGGTCGGGTCGCCCTTCGGGTCAGGCCAACATTCGGGACAGGCTGCCTTCGGGCAGGGTCTCCCCCCACGGGCTGTGTCGTACCTTTTATTCGAGATGCCCCTTTGGGCTGGGTCACCCCTTCGTGCAGGGTCAGATTCACTTCCGGGTCAGGTCATTCCAATTGGGTCAGACCGGACCCAATTCCATCAGACTCGTTTACACCTTTTTTCCCATATCATGGGCTACATGCGTCCGTTTGATGAACCATCAGCAGAGATGAAATTCTTGGAGCATTACCTCCCATATGAGTGTAACCCACTAGAGTTCGGGGTATAGTTGAGTTACGGTCTAGTCGGTTCTTACATGAATCCAACCGCCCCCCTGAGACTAAAATGATAATAACTCACAGACGAGGCATCTGATTGACGCACTGTCTGTTGCGTTGAGACCCATAGGATGTAGAGTTATTTGGAGATACATCCACATGAGATTTCGTGACACTGGGAGTATTGACCAGTAGCTCGTGGAGAAGATCCTCCTGGAGACGAGCGTGTATAGTGCGGAGACCTAGTAGCTGAGAGATTTGAAGACTTCTTGACCAATTTGACTGAGAGTGATTCCACTTACCCAGTGGGTAGTGCCCGGTATTTGGCAGCAGACCCATGTAGGGCGGAGCACCTGGTTGTTGGAAACAGACCCATGGTACTCAACAAGAGGAGTTCCTCTGTAGGATATAGTGGGAGCGCCCGATATTTGGCGGCAGACCCATAGCGGACAGAGTGCCTGGTATTTGGCAGCAGACCCCCAGTACTCAACAAGAGGAGTACCTCAGCAGTCTAAGGTTAGTGAGAATCTCCTTAGTGTTGTGACATACCCACTGTTCTCAACAGAGGAGGAGTTCTCCAGGTTAGATCTTAGTTAATGACCATTGTGTTTGTTTCATGATTGAGATGGGTTACTTGATAACTTAGGTATATGTATGGGAATATACCTATGTGATGGTTATCCATTAATTTCATACTTTGTGGTTTATCCATGTTGGATTTTGTGAGACCTTGAGGGTCTTTGGGTCCCTACTGAGTATCGTTATACTCACCCTTTCATGGGCTATGGCCGCACCTCGTTGTGTTGGATGCAGACGACAGACAACGCTGATGGAGGACGAGAGCGCCAGGACTGGAAGGTACCCGGAGGTGGACTCCACGACGAGACAGTACCCGTAAGAGATGGACTGATATAGAGCACTGAGGAATCTATAAGTACCTACCCTTCAAGTAGGATCTGTGGTGGACGATCCAGGAGCTGCTAGACACCTTTCAGCTGTTTGTATTTTTATTTGTACCTATTTTTCCTTTCCTTGTACTTTACTTTTGGGCTATTATTTTTGTCCCCTTTACTTTCAACATACTTGTCATACATATTTTACTTAGTGTTTTCTTCCGCTTTTACTCTGATAGAGTGTTTTTATGATATATAAAGGCAATGCCTTCCCGGTTTTATAGAATTACGCCTTTAGTGCAAGTCGCCAACTCCTGGCCTATAGAAGGCGGGTTTGGGGTAGTCACAATATAGGCCCCGGGGGATGGGTCATGACAGGTGGAGTGGTATTTTTTGAATTAAATTTTGAGTAAAATAATATATCAAAGGTAAAAAAAATTAACATTCATAATTTAAAAATATTAATATTATGTAAATATATTATAAATTTTTTGATACATTAAATCCCCTTTTTCATTTTAATTACTCTTTGTACTAAAAAGGAAATTCAAAAAAAAATGATATTTTAAAAAATAAAATTTCTACTTTAGGTTTTGGAATAATATTTTACATTTGGTGATTGTTTTTATTGTCAATTAATTAACCATTTCTAAAATTAAATATTCAAGGGATGGACATAATGTTCTAGAAAAGATTATGTGATTATTACACCTAAAATTATGTAATTTGATATCCCCCAATTATTTGAAAATTAGTATTTTTAATATTCACTAGAAAACTGATTAAATTTAGAAAAGTAGCAAAAAATAAACTTTGTATAATTGTGAAATGATGATTTGTAAACGGATAAAAATTTTGTGACGATAAATTTATAAAATAGGAAATTTTAATTTTTAAAATAAAAAATAATTTTTACAAAAATATAATAATTTTTTTATTAAAAATATGTTTTCATATTTTTTGAGATTTTAATCAAGATATTTAGATTCATAGATTTCTAAAATTTTTATTTACCTTAAATAATCATAATAAATTTTATTTATTTCATATCATATTATTTTGAGGTAAAATTAATGTTGTAATTGTATTGCTATAGTACCCAATGTATTGAGTACTATTCTAATTGTTAAGGTACTGTTCCAACTATCACATTACAATTTCAATGGTCACATTATCACCTAAAAATACTACTTCACTCTTTAAATAATTATTAAACTCAATTCCACTCTTTGTTCTATATTTCTATTTTTTATAATGTTTCACAGTTTACTGATATTTTTTTAATTTTCATACTGTGTTTTCAGTGGAGGTGATGATTCTAGTAGATTGGGGAAAAAATATTTTCCCATTTATGATTTCTTAATTTATATTCTCTTCATGTTTAATGTTTGTATTATTAATTTATTTTAATGATGATTAATTTAAAATTATTTAGTAGTGGAACAAAGTAATTGTTGTTTTCTCTTGTTTTTTTGAGTATAATCATATAATATATAATATAAAACAAATTTGTTTAGGATTTTTTTTCAATAAAAACAATGGTTCGTTACATCCTTCCACACATTAAATAATTTCCTGTCATTTTCTCAGTTAAGAATTGGTGAGGTTAGTTTTGTTTCATTATTTCTTATTGTTCCCCAGCCACATCTTCGTACATATAGTTTATCCACTACACTTTTACAAGGTGACACCACTTACTACATATAACTTTGTCACTATTTTCCCAAATCATCATGAGATTCTTTTCATATGATATGTCATTCTCTATTTAGACAACCTCTATGTTTAAGATAAGTGATAGATCAGGTTTTTACTTCCACAGGAGTAATAAATTGAACATTTCAGGAACTTGATACATATATGATGGATGTTAAAGAAGATATTCCAATTCTCATATATTGATAAAGGCTTACAAAGGGGCCAATGTACTTTGGTCTAAGCATTGTTTTTTTAAAAAAATTCACGACTCTCTTCCTGGGAAATATTCTAAGGAATATATTTTACCAACATCGAACCCCAAGTAACCTCAACAGTTATCATCATAACAATATTTCCATATCTATGAATATTTTTCCTATTTTTGGATTCCATGAACCAACCATGACATTTCATGAATTAGAACAGTTCTAGATAATCATCATCTTCCATATTTATCCCGATAAGTTGGAGTTTTAAATTTATTGACATACATTGCTTCATATTGATCCATTTGATTACATGAATTGAATCTATTGTTAAATGAAAACTCAAAAAATGGGAGCCTTAGTCCCCATCGTCGTTATAATTCCATTAAGCAGGCTCTTAGCTTCTCTTCGAGTATCCTAATACTCCTTTCAAATTGACCATTTATTTGGAAGTTATATATCATGATGAAAATCAATTCATTACTCAAAGCATATTGAATTCTTTGTTGGAAATAATTTTAAACCATGGATCATTATTATAAATTATTGAATTTCAAACCCCATGCAGCCACACCACATCCTTCACATATACTATGAATGTTTGTTCAGGTGATACATCTTCCACAATAGAGGTAAAGTTGGAATAAAATGTTAGTTGATCTATCATAACCCATAACTTGTTGTTTTTTAATTGGGTATCATTTAAATACCAATGAAAATTTCTTTGGGGGAAATTATCTAATTTCAACCTTGGTATAGGAAATGGTAGCATCATCTTTTTATAATTAAGCCACTCAACATTAAATTGTTGATATATCGAATACATTGAAACGTACTGAGGAATATCCATCATCATTGTTCCCCACTAGAACTATTTTCAATGTCCATAGCACATCTGGGTGCTTGATGGATGGATGAATAATGATGATATATGTTCATTATGCAATAGCTCACTCTTTATCTTAGTTTATGAAGGATAAAAAAAATATTCTAAATAGAATCACATAACCATAATTGATATATAACTCTTGTATCATCCCTAAATTACAAGATTCACAGTATTTTGTACAATTATATCATCATTTATTCGTACCATTATTTAATAATGAATGTTTGGTGGGGAAATAATATGGGAATGTATATTTATTACATGTTTTTATTATTTTTAGATTCATCCGTTGTATTTCCATGATGATAGTGTCTTTCTCAATCTACATCGTGATTGGAGTATTATGTTTTTTATAATATCATCATATACCTTGTTTACATTTCTTGGATGGTATAGAATAGAGTAATCATGGCCCATGATTATCTATAAACATATTTTTTTACGCATGTTGATCTTGATTTTTTGAATATATAAATTTAACTCTTATGATCAGTATATATATTACACATCTCACCATTGTGTTTGTACAAAAAAATCCTTAGAAAAAACACAATGAAAACTAACTATTGATCATACGTAATATATTCCATCTCATGGATCATCAACTATGATAAGGGGTGGGAAACCACATTATCATTATTCATGAATATAAAACCCAATACATTCTTTGAATAATCACTCAATATCACTAAAACATATCAACATATTAGTGGTGTGAATATAAACGCAGTGATTAACCTATTAGTGAGATCCTTTAATATTTTATCACATTCTCTAGTACATACATATTTTACCCTGATCCATATAGTCATATTTAGAGGGATAGAAAATAATGAGAGGTTTTTAAAAATGCATCATTAGTACACATCCAATCCATGAGAACAACATATTCCATTACACAACTGGGTCTAGTCCAATATTCAATTTTTTGTTTTCATTTTTGGGATTGTATAAATTCCCTCAATTGTGATCATGTCTCTCATGAATGTGACATTTATTGTTCAAATGTCATAATTTATTAACATAGTGTACATTCTATCCTTCCCAAATGATTATAATAAAATCCTTAGTTTTACATTATGTTACTACATTCTCATATAGTATAATAGAATATTGTCAATAAACACAACCAAATTTTTTTCATAGTCAATAATAACATTATTCATCATCTCTAAGAATATTGAATCTACAATAGTATATAAAAATTGAATCACTATTGACTTATATTTCCCATACCTTGTACGGAATGTAGTATTATTAAAATATACCTCTTACACCTTCATTTGATGATACCCATAGTGAATATTTAATTTTGAGAAGTATTTACCTCATCATTGTTTAATGATCAAGTCATAAATCCTTGTAAGAAGATATATGTTGTTTAGGTGGATCTTTTTGGGAATTTGATAATTGATAAAAATAAACTTCAATCCATCCTTCTTCTTAAAATATATAACTGGTGCTCTTCATGGGGATTCAATAGTACATATGGAACTGTAGTCGAAATTATCTTGTAGCTTCTTTTTTACATTCTTCAGTTTGATTGAGTCCTTTCTATAGAGGAATTTCATGTTAGGAGTATCTATGGGTATGAACTCTATTGATAACTCTACCTCATGGTCCAAGGGATGTCTAGGTAACTCTTTTAGAAATACATCCGTGTATTCCCTAACAATATGAATTTCCTCAAGTTTGGATCTTTCAATAAACAATACCATTTGAGACATGTATACTTATTCACATGATATCACCATCCACACCATTATGAGATTTTATAAATGATATTCATGATCTTATTTGTTTTTTAGGGGAGAAATTGAATGTTCAAAACAAAAAAAAGAGATTTACTTTTCATGATAGTTTATGTGTAATGTATATAATGAGATATAATCCATGGATTGTATGGAATATAATTCCACCAATTGATTCATTAAGATATTCGACAGAAGATTCATCCCAAATATTTGAGTAGGATAAGATTCCATTACATGGGTCAAAATAATTTCACCACTATGTATTTTTATACGCATCTTTCCATCATGGTATCATGGCCTCAATTCAATAGTTCTAGAAAAATTATAGGAGAGAAAAATAAAACCAATATCAAATAAAACATTTTTCATTCTTCATTTAATAAGATATATAACTTGTAAGACTATTTTTTTACTACAATATAAGAGTATAAATGGAAGATGTGTTCCCTTATACCTTTGGATTTGGTGGTTGATGTCACTGATTAACCTCAATGACTCAAGGTTTAGTGGATTGTCTGGTATAGATTCATTACTCCCTATAGTTGAATCATTGTACCATGGGTGGTGAATCAAGAGGATCCCCCATTTCATCCACCATATTGGACATATTCAACATGTATCATTGGGATTCATGATCATTATAGTCTTCTCTCCCATAGTTAAATTATATACCTATCCCATTGAGATAATTCCTAAGATTCTTATTCCCATATTTTTTATATGTGGGTTGTGGGATACTATTTCATCCTTTTTCATTTGACCCACCTGGTAGAAAATCAACTATTATATTGTAATACTTATAACTAAGGACCATTCGTCAAAATTCATCTCTACATTGAGATAACATGAAACCAATTCTTCATTACTACAAAAGTCTCTGATAACTAGATATTCGAGAAGTTGTTTTTAATCCACTAAATAGTCTATCTGATTTTCTATCATTACTGATAACAAAAAACATGATGTATTATGAAATCTTGGTGATGTTTCTCATATAAGATATCATATATTCAACGTACATTTTCTTCACATCAATGAAAACTCTCTCCATATTTTTTTGAGTAATTCAATGTAAATACATGGTAATGAATATTTTCAAAAATTATTCCCACACCATCACATGAATTTCACCATTTGGATTGGTCTTCATTATCATTACCAACCATTGATCAACTTAAAAATCTAAAAAATAATCTACAGGAGTCTAATTATCCTTCTCAAAATAATGGATCTTTTAAAAGATATTCTTGATGGAGTTATCCCTTTGTTCTATACAATATGGATTAGATAATCAAAAAAATTTAAGTGGTAATTGATGTATAAACAACAAAATTTCTAGTTGATCATTTTTTGCTGAAGATGGATGTTCCACATGATTCAGGGTACAATCCATAGCCTGAGACTATACGGTAGAAATCATTATAATATTCTAAATTCCACCCACCATATTATAGGGAATATATATCCGAAAATCATTTCATTTTCCTAATAATGGTTTGTTAGCATGGTGTCCACTAGTTCCCACAATTTTATAAAAGATAATATTTTTAATTAAAATATATATAAAAAAGGATTAAATAAATTATTTATTCTTTATCAAAATTAACTATAAAGGTATATGTTTTTGGATCCCTATGATAATTATTTTTTAGAAAAAAATTTCAATGTTGTTTAACTATACATATAATTATTGTAATGGTTAATGATAATTTTATATAATCCTATTTCCCAAATTAACTAAATATTTCTCCAATACCAACTATTGAGTCCTTAATTTTTCATTATTTTCTATTTAAAAATCTATATATAATCAAAATAGTAGAATTAAAAATCCTCAAACTATGTGTTTAGTGTATTAATGAAATTAGGCTTATAAAAATCATTTACATAATAAAACATAAAAATTATTTAATTCCTTCTTCTCAGTCCGATTTTTTCCCCTATTCTCCGTAGTACATGTAATCACCTAATTATATACATCAAAGAATTAGATGAGAGATAATACAAGTCATATGATCAATTATTTACATGAATAAATATAACGTGAGTGAGAGTAATCATCTTCATCGAATTATAATAATAGGACTATCATCATTACAATGATTTTAACATATGATAAAGGAAATGAATGTATCAATGCCTAAAATGAAACATCATGTATTAGTTTTCAAATACAACACATATTTGTGAGTAATGATAGAATAATGTATACTCATAACATATGATCATAATAATAAAATCATTATTTTGACCAAATCTAGCATCATGTTCACAAATATTTCACATTATATCAAGATGAACATTACAATACCAAATACATGGTGGGTCTATATTATTCATAGCCCACCCGTCACAGAATAATATTAACATAACCATGCATACCACATGGATAATATATCACATAGAGTATTCAAATAAACAAAATGAAAATAATGTGTTTCATAAGGATTTCAAAAAGTATACGTTAATGAATAATCATTTTTGCACCAAATAAATATTGAAAATAATGCCTATAAAAAACACATAATTATTCATAACTGGAAAAGATGTATTTGAGGAGTAGAATAGGTTGTTTTTGAAATTGAATATACATTGTATAAAGGGTTTTTCGTTGAAAAAATATTGATATGTAGGAACATGTATATCACCAATGGAAATCGAAACTGAAATATTAAAAAGTTATTGTGAACATTCATTCCATATAAGAGAGAATTACCATATAAATGTAATCGGGTATGAGAATCCACTGACCTTAATTACTTCATAATTTTTTTCTTTTTTACAAAACAACAATAATAAGAATAGATTTTAAAAAAATGATATATAAGATAATTAATGTCATATATAAAATTATTTATCAATTATTACCATTTTATTATATTTTCATAATTTTTAATTGTATTGAATAATTTTGATATTATTTTTTCTTAAAATATTATCACTTTTACTTGATTTTTATATCATCATAAATGTAAATAATACATTAATTTAATGAATTTAATAGTCATGTATAAATTTAGGTACAAATTTATATATTATATATACTTCAAACTTGACATCCATGATGGTGGTTATTATAAATGTCTTTGAAATGTATTCATATGTGGTTACCTGATCTTTAATGGGACATTGTTAAAAGAGTGGGAAATGGAATTATGAAATCGATATATTTGATAAATATGATAATTATAGAAGGTTAAAATAATTAATATAGTTATAAAATATAATATAATTCATTTTTTAGTATATTGTTTTGAATTGAATAGGGTAAAAAGAAGAATTAAATTAAGAAAATAGGTAAGTATTTAAAGAGACTAACTCTCTCCTTAATGTACCTTCTCTAGTAATATATTATAACTCCATGCTGATTGGATTTTGATTTATCCATAATTTCCTTATGTATACGAAGGGGATTGAGAGGTATTTTTTCGGAATAATTTTTTATTTTGTTCAGTTGGGAGGAGTAGTTTTCCAAGGTATGTTTGTAGAGATATTTAAACCCTAAATAGAGGTATATTTTTTGAATAAAATAATCTATGAAAGATAAATCTAATAACAGAGTCTTTTTTAAAATTTTAAATAATATAGTAGTTTAATATAATTTTTATTATAAATTAAATCCATTTTATAATTTGAATTCATTAATTTATTAAAAAGGAATGTAGAAAGAAAAATAAAATAATTTTTATGGAATAATTTTTAAATATAGGTTTTGTAAATTTAATTTTATGATTTAAAATAGAGATAATTTTATTTTTATGATCCATTTATGAAATTAAATATTCCATGACATCTAATTATAATATATAATGTATTATTTCACTATTACATCATGAATGTTGAATTTTGAGATACATTAGTTTTGTGAAAATATATATTTTTAAAATTTAACTAAAATTTGATGTATTTTAGATAATTACCAAAAAATCATCCAGGGATATTGTTGACGTTATTATTATAAAAATTTTATTAATTTTTTTAAAAATTATTTTTAAAATTAGGTAATTATTATTTTTAATATGAAAGTAATGATATTTTATAAATACTATAAAATAAATTTTATTAAATATGTAATTATATTTTCGTTGTGTTATTAATCAAAATATTTATTCTTATGTAATAAGAAAATTTATATTTATATAAATAAATAATGATAAATATTATTTATATCATAATTTAACATTTTTATGTCTAATTTTTTATCTTATGGTCTTATTATTATTCCCAATGGTAGTGTTAATTTTCCATCAGTTATATAACTATTCCTACAAAAACCTTACTACTCTAGTGGTCACAATTCCTCATATAAATACTAGATTATACTATTATTCATATTTTCATCTCAATTCATCTCAACAATCAATATTTCCATTTTATATAATTTTTCTTTGTTTGCAAATTTTTTATTTCATTTATATTATATTTATAGTGGGGGTGATTATAATATATTTGGGTGATCTGGATTTTCTCATTTTAGGTTTCCAATTTTATATTTTTTTATCTAGTTCTATTTTCTAGAAATTTAATTGGTTTCATTGTTGATACATTTAGCATTATTTTGTAATGAAACAATGTATTTGTTGGTTTCTCTATTTATTTTGTGTATAATATAGTATAATATAATACAACCTAGATTAAATTAGGACATCTATTTTTACTAAAACCCTAGGTCATTACATAGTCTTAGCCATCCCCATGTGTAAAAGTCTTGCATGTCATGAAACCCAATGTTGGGAGACATAGGCTTCCGATGGTGTAGACTATTCATCCTACATGAGCTAGCTCATGTAGTCAGAGTCTTTAGTGTTCTCATGACCAAGTTTATTAGAAAACCAAAAATTTCTATAAATTAGGAACCTCCAAAATTTTTGGGATGGACTTAAAGAAGTTAAAAGGGAAAACTATCTACTCATCCAACAGTATTATTCATAAATTAATGTTTAAAAATAATCACATGGATTCCCAAATGTGATAAACTGTCGTAAATACCCTCAAAATTCTCCTAAATCTAATGGGAATTAATTAAAATTTATTTATCACATCCAATCTCTACTAATAATAATGTTCATTAAATCTAACAATCCTTCACATAAATCCATGTCCGACACAATCGAAAAATTTGTTTGTAATACATACACCGATATCCAATCCCCTATAATTTTCTAGAGCCCATGATTCACGAGACTCAAATTTTTCAAGGAATATTTTATTTTTATGACACAACCTCTAGGTCTCTTATTCGAAGCCTCCACCTTCCAAAAATATTTTTGTACAAGTTATGTAATAACATGACCCACACCCATTCAAACTGGGATCACTCATGAAAGCTTTATACACACAACTAGTCTCATGAACCCTCATTCCCTACCCTGGACTCCAATAATTAGTTATGTAACAACTTTTACTTCTTATCCATTTAATAGGTACCATCATATTGGGACCCTTTCCAACTTTATGAAATGGGTAGATTATGTTCCTATTTCTCTCCAAAATTTCCTACATAGTGAATACGTTGTCTATAAATGTTACAATATCAAGGGATATAATCTATCATCCGCTAATTGAGTGTAGTTCAGATCAAGAAAGCATTCTCTCCTCCATCCCAACCTTAAGTGGTAATGATTTCTACATTATCCCTAATAAAAATTTTGATATAAGACATTAAACTATATATCAACAATTTTCTATTTGTATGATGTTATCATACATGAAAATAAACCCAATAGAGGTTATTAATATATATTCATTCCATATATAATGAGGTTGAGAAGCCCTATTTTATGATCATATGATTCTTTATTTACTTATCATAAGATGTCTCAAGTCTAAAAATTTTATGATTCCCCCATCCTTCAACCAAAATCCTTGTATAATCCCCCTACCATTCATTATGATAAATCCTTTACTATTCAAGCATCGTCACAACATGATGTCAAAAATCATGACACATCCCCTTCAGAAATCCTTAATTCAGATAACAAAATTATGATTGTTTTGATCACGATCTACAAATAACATAGGATGGATGCATCTGTAATGTCTAATCCCAATATGTCAACATCATAATCACTAAATTGTGGGTGTTGATTTGGAGGTGGGTTCACCACCTCCAAAAAAGTAATTCAACCCCATCTGACCTCCCCCAAGGGATCAAGTGACTACAAATTATGATCATTATTCATGATTATATTGAACCACTTAATAGAACTTTAATGTCATTCTAGATATCGAATCACAATAGGATTCTAAAATGTTCTTGGCCTATAATATGATTCATTTTAAAGGTAATAATATCACTATTGGAAATTAAATATTTGAGTACCCCCAATGATCCTTAAACCATGATTACTCTAAAAAACATTAAATATATTCTTAAATTATTTCAAGATGAGCATGTTAGTGGCATCCCAAAATTATACAATAAATCATTGGGTGACTTTTGTAATTTATAATCCTTTGTACCCTCTAGATGAATCATAATCTCAACATAAGGTGATGATATTATAGATTCGTATTTGATGAGACTGCGAAGGTTATGTGATGAAAATATAATCTCCCCATCATCTCCTATGAAAAGATCCAATTATTTTACCTCATATTATTAGAATTATATTGATCATGTTCAAGAAACATAACACCACATGACAAGAACAAGATCTTGACTTCCTTTCCCATGTTATGATCCTCAAATTATACCACATGTGATTAGCTTTAGATTCCCAATATTATTATGTTTAAAAGACTATGAGTTTTTATATGATATATTGTCCAAATCCCAGGTGATGGGCCTAAAATTCTACCTCATGTGATGAAATTTTGATTCTTTATTTGTTGTGTATATGAACCCTACGTATTGATCATAACAACACTACTCCCTCTACCAAGGTGAAGACATCGTGGTTCTATCTCATTTGAAGAGAAAAAGAAACCCATTTGGAATGGGAGTATAATATATCTCCCTTTATTCTATGTTGAGGAGCCTATGTATCCTCTTAGTTTGATGATCACAAGATTCCCCCAGGGGTGATTCTAAGAATCCTTATGTGATTATCATATGTTTCATGTAATGATGGACATTAGATTCCTCACATGAATAATTAGAGTTAAATTATGTTATGATCATAGGATACCTGAGGTGATGAGACTTATATACCCTATGAAATGAGAATATGTTGACTCATAGAGTTACAAGATTCCCCGATTCATAACTTGAATCACTTTATTGAAAAAATATAATATTCCCCAAAAAAACAAAATTAGTAAAGATATTATAGATACCCAATGTAATCATAAGTAACAATTATAGGTTTCAACCATTTAAGGTAGAACTAGCTATAATTAATTGACATCCTATAGAATACTGTGAAAATAATGATATTCTAATAAAATGTTATATATATATAAGGAAACCCCAGATTCATTAATAAACTCAATATAGGAATCAATGCAAGGAAAATAAAAAATCCAATCATATCATTCCAATTGTAGATACAAAATCATCAACCATGTTGTTAATGGTTGGACACCATGGAATGTGGCAATATTGGGTAATGATGATAATGATCCGTATGTGTATACAAATCCAAACAATGACGAATTCCCTAAGGGTGGAATCATAAAAAACATGGTGAACCTGATATGAATCTCTTATTTTAAAACTATGATATTATAATATTAATTATGTGCCTCTAACCCTATATATTTGTGATGTGTATCCCTTGAACTCCATCGGGCCGAGGATGGATAACATTGGGAAATCTATGAATCTCCATCAAAAGAACCATATATATAGTCATTATTATTATTAAAAAGGACTCATGGAACCTTCCTTTCTAAATATCTAATATCTAATAGGTATGGGGTAAGATGGTCAAACCATGAGTAAATTAGGTAAAAATATTTTTTTGCAATGATATCCACTTCTCCAAATGATCCAGGGAATCATCAACCAATTTTTCCCCAAATATTATACAACATCGTGTTATAAAGATCTTATCAATTGTTATTATGATATAATAATTCACACAAATGATATGGATAATTAAAAATTTAAGGCTATGGTACTACACTGCTTCCACCGTTTGCAAGGACCACCTATTGGAAATACCTTAAACCTATTTCCAAACTAAACCATTTCAGAATCCACTTACAATTGCTTTTTGAAATTTCTATCCACTTTGTTGAGGTGTTAAGGGAATTTATGATTCCAAAAACTATGACCAAATCAATGTAATTTCAATGGTTGGATCTCAACACATGTTGTCACCAACTATACATGATGGAATGATATTACAATGATTTAGTTAATTTAATCTCTACTCTACCAATATATTATGAAATATATATCCCCCACATTAGTTTAATGACTCTACTCATGCTCAATGGAAGGCCAAATCAACATATCATTTTTCCAACAATCGATGACGCATCCCTATGCGCCCCAACCACTATACATTGTAATATTTTGAAAAGGATGTGATCATGTACCCAACCACTCACTGTGTTGTTTTTCTCAACACTACAAGTCATGGGTTATATCTGCAATAATTATGGGGACCACATTATGATTAACAATATATTGAAGAATTTCCTCCCTGTGATTCCACTAACTAAAATGAAGGCCTACACCATGGTAGAAAATTAAAATGCATTGAATGTAACACCCCGATATTTTATGAGACATATAATTTTTTTATGTTTTATGTTATATGCTACATCAAAAGAATCTTTCACTATACTCGACACTTGCTCGGCTTGCGTTATATGCAGGAGCAACCTTCCTCGATAGCGTGTGTTGTACACAATATCGAGTTTCACTAAACAATGATATATTGTTATAATATTGCTATAGACTATACATTATGAATCTTATTAACTAAAATTTTTATTTTATAACATTATTATTCATCTTACACATTTTCTAAAACATGGTATGTGAATAAAATAAATTTTTCGTGTAAAACAAATATTTTTCAAAAAATGCAGTTTTGTCACATTTTGATTGAGCATCAACTTTGAATATAGTTTTTGACATGTTTATAAGTTAAATTTTGAAAAATATAATTCTTCTTTTGAATCAGGATATAAAAATTTAATTTCGGTAAAATTTTCATATTATTCTGATAACTTTCATATTTTAATGAATAGTAAAAACATGATATATTTTAATTAAAAACACCTTTTTTCATCACAATAATTTATATGGTTAAATTATAATATTTAATGGTTTTAAAGTTTAAATAGAATATATCATTACCATTTAATATAATATATGTCATTACCATTAATTTTACATTGAATTCATAGGTAAAAACATTTCAATCTTTGGTAATGTTTTAACTATTCAAACCCATTTTCTTAACAATGGGATTAATTTTAAATTAATTAATGCAACTTATATGTTTTTAATTTTAAAAAATAGATTTAATATTTGGATTCAGTGGGTCCCAATTATGTTTATAGGTTAATTTTTTTTTGATATTATGAAAATTAACTACGGTGATTTTCATTTATGGTAGTTAAAAGTAAATCGGGTAATTAAGTGTAAAAATAAGATTATAAAATTTCCCTAACACATGCCAAATTTTAATGGATGACTAAAAGTCGGCCCTAATCACCTTAGGGTCAGACGAAATTCATTTTATGGACTTTTTACTATTAAAATAATGTAATTATTATTAAAACCAAAGAAAGTGACCACATGTCACTCTCTTAAATATTATAAGTATAATAATTTTAATTTAGTGACAAACGTCATTAATCTTTAAACATGAATACTCTCCAAAAATATAATAAAATTATCTACATCATGTGAATTTATTTATAACTTTTAGGGATTAAATAATTATCATTAATTATGAAACAATAGTGTTGTTGAAATTATTTTATTGATTGAATTATCCAATAAAATATTTTGAAAGTATTAAAATAAATATTATAGGAACTATTTAATGTGATCCACTAATTTTATAGATAAATATGACATGTTATTAATCTATTAAATCTTTTATTTAGAATGTATATTCTGTGTATATTTTATATAGATTCAAATAACTAAATAGTGTCACAATTAACACTATTGTTATTTTATAAAAATTACATATTCTAAAATTGTTTCAAAATCACAAAAATATTTAAAAAAATTAAATTTACATTTATATGGTCAAAAATGTAATAAAGTATAAAATTATGGAAAATTCACAACATATACGTAATTATTTATAATGATTTAAAATTTATAATATTATTACCACAAATAAAATAAAATAGATTATATAAGGATAAATCAAGTTGATAATGTTTAACATATATTCCAAAATTGTCAAAATTTGATTGGTTGATGAGATTAAAACCGTATCTCATAAAATAATCAGTTTTGAGTCATTTTTGGAGGTTTCTAAGTGCGGTGGGAATTTATTATAAATTAATATTTCTTATAATTCCAAAGGTGCCCCCTCTCCACCCTTATAAAAGGGTACCTCCTCCTTCTCCTCCTCACACCTCATTGAGGCTTCATGCTTGGACAAACCCTGAATATTTGTCTTCTCAACTTCCCTAGAAACATACTAGAGGTCCTGGTCTTCTTCAAAGACCATCTTTAGTGCCCTAAGAGGAGGTTAAGAAGAGGCTCGTCAAAGAAGAGGTAATATCTTTTACAGATTCTTTCCATTTTATTTTTTCTTTTATTTCTTATTCTATATTTGTTTCATACTAAATTAATAACATCAGTATCAATAATTTACTGATATGTTATTATAAATATTAAACAACCCTATTACACATTTTATCCATCCAACTGAAAATGAAATCACCGTGTGTGCGTACGTACGAAATACCGTCTCCACGCCGTGGTGTAATCTGTTTTCCACCACCACCTTACATTGATGGGTATAATGGTGTAATGAAAACTATATATGATTATTGTAAGATGATACTAATTATGAGACATTCCATATTCCACTACAATACCATTCAATAGTTATGGGAATGATATCATCGCTCGTGCATACGTACAACCTACCATCTCCATGATGTGAGTGATGTGAGTCATTCTACACGATATTCATTGAATAATGATTATATATATGAATTGAAAGAATAAATATGATATATATTACATTAATAACATTCATTAAATAAGGTATTTATATCCTAAACATAGGAATAAGAATTTATTCGATGAGACAAGCATAAGAACATAAACCAATGAACACCTAAATAACAAGTAGCAGTGGAATATTACTAGTAAGAATATAATAATATGACCATTTATGATATCATAACAAAGGATATGATTCTATAATAAGTCAATGAAATTATTTAAATCATTATACAGGAGGTTCGGATACTTATGAAGCATATCGGACCTAAGATAAGGGAAAATCTCGCAATCTCTTTTTTATCCGAGATTGTTTATACTTTTGAATTAACTGGGGAATATTTATCATCCACATACATGTTTCCTAAATATGTAATATTATTTATATTCTCATTCAATTGTTTAAATCCAATTTTAACAGTTAGTGAATATTTATTTAAAGATATGAAAGGAATATTTTGTCATTTTTAGTATGAGATGATTTTTTACTTTTTCGGACGAAGTACGAGAAGAACATTTTCTTAACATATACGGCATGAATGGATTTTTATGATTCCATATAACAATATATCCATGAAGCTTACTTTATAAATTTTCAAGTTTATTATTAATTAACTTTTTCTAGTTTAAAATGTTATGAAATGTTAAGAAAAGAAAAATGCTTTTGATGTAGAAAAGGATATTTTCCTCAAGAATGGAGTTCAAGTGTTTTATCAAAATTATTTTCCATCTAAGATAATATAGGGTTCTGTTTCAATCCCTATTATTACATTTATTTGATTATGTTGTTATGGAATTATTTTTAGGAAGACCTTTATCTTATATGAATTGTTTTATGATGTCATGATGTTTAAGAATCCCATTTTTATTACATGGGTTATGCTCTAATGTATGGATTATGATTTTGTGGCACACATAAGAATGGTTTCATTATGAGATGGGTGGGACCTATATCTCCCACCACAGCATTGGGTAAAGATTTATATCTCATGAGATAGACATGGTTGGAATGGAAGGTTAATCTGGTTCAGTGATACAGGATTGGAACGAGGAGTGAACTCAGTTCAGTAATGGACTTTGTCCGCTATGATAGTCTTCGCAATGAGTCTTGACTAAAATGAAATGATTTTCTATGATTATGTGTGTATGGTAAAATGTTTCATGTATTATGTTATGATTATTGGGATTACATTTCACTACTATGATTTATCCAATGTTATGATATTATGATCTCTTTTGAATGTTAAGATATTCAAAATCTTATGTTCTTATGAATATGATATGATTGATATTTCATTTGTTTACCTTTACTGATCATTTGAGCACACCCTTTTTTCTGTTTTCTTTCCCCTAAGTCAGGAAGAAAGGTATTAAGTAGGATATTCCAAAAAGGGACTCTAGATATGATGAAATAAGCAGGAGAAAATGTAGATGATTTATGAACAAGTTGTTAATGTTTCCCGATTTCTAATGACAATATACCTATAAGGTCCTACCATGCTTTTTTTATATGTTGAAATAATTATGCTTCAATTATGAAGTAATAACCATGTATCTAAAGTATTGTTCGTTATAGTTGGTATTAGAGGAAATGTATAGTCAACCTTTGGAAACTAGGATGTGAAAGCCTTAGTAAGAACCCTAAGGATATGTCTACGAATTGATCATAATCTTATTATTTTATAAATGTCCATGAATAACCTATGATAAGACCTAAAGTGTGAAATTTTATTACTGATTATGTGGTTTTCATATTGAAATTAGTGTTTCTCACACTATGCTTCTTGGTTTTAGTCAATGGCTAGAACCTGAAAGAACTGTGTTAATGCTGAATGAGACAGACAATGCAATGATTGTCCCCCTAAGCAACCAAACGTTTTGGGAGACGGAATGAAAAATCATGTAACCATGCTCAGAAAAGTTTCTCATGCTATGAATCATGCAGGACTTCCAAATGAGAAAAGGAAGAAGCAACATTCTGTTGAATCCTTCATGAGGCAGCGTCCACCTTCATTCAGCGGGTCTTCTGATCCATTAGTGGCTGAATAATGGATCAGTACCACTGAAAAGATATTTTCCGTTCTTCAATGTTCTGACCATGACAAATTCATATTATCAGTGTATCGTTTGGAAGTTGAAGATGATCAATGATGGAATCTTATCCAGAATACGAGGCAAAGTTATGAAATTGAGTCCATGGAAAGGGACAAGTTCAATAACTTATTATTCAATAAGTACTTCCCTCATATTCTTCGAACAATGATGGAGAAGGATTTTCTTGTACTGATGCAAAAGGATGATTAATCGGTTGGTAGCTACGAAGAAAATTTTACAAGACATGTGAGGTACACTTCTGGAATTATTATTCGACCTGAGGGTAAGATAGATCGATTCTTTATTGGCTTAAAACCATGTTTTTTAAGGGATTTATCCATAAAGGACTTCAATATCTATGAGGAAATTTTTTTATGTTCTCTCAAGGTTGAGATGGAGATTTTAGTAACCCATCAATCATTTGGGTTTGATAATAAGAGGAAAATGGAATTCCAAGGAAAATATAAAGACCACAATGGAAAGAAGATGAATTTTCCTTTAATCTCAAATTGTTGAATGAAACATGGAGGGAATTGTCTTAAAGGACAAGAAAATGTTTTATGTGAGGAAAATAAGGTCATCAGGCAATTGAATGTCAAAATAATGGGGAGAAGATGTTTAATGATGCGAACAAAGAATGGGATACAGAGAATGCACCTCCGACAATTAAATGTTTCAAGTGAAAGGAGATGAGTAATTATGCCAATAAATGCCCAAATCCAAGGGTTGTGGATGATGATCGACATCAACAAACTCTTAAGGAAAAAGACAAAGGAAAGTCACATGAAATTACAATCGGTGATGTGGCGTATGATAATGACGCGGTGAAAGGTACACTTACCATCCACTCTAAAGTATCAAATGTTTTATTGGATTCTGGATCCACCCACTCATTTATTTCTGAAGAATTTTCTAAGGGTATCTATATATTACTTCAACAATTAGATGTTGAGTTAGCTGTGAGAACTTCTAATGGAACAGCGGTCACATCAAAAGTTTACAATTCTTATCCGATTGATGTTTGTGGGAAAGTGCATCCTGAAAATCTTGTGATACATCCTACAGTGGAATTTTATGTGATTCTTGGAATGGATTGGATTTCTTTATATAGAGATCATATCAATTGACATTGAAGGGAAATCACACATAATATTCCCGACAAATCTATGACCATCTATCGATGCAAGGATAGACATAACATACCAATGGAAATTTATTCCATCTTATGTGTCTTGATTCCACTAAATGAAGGTTATTTATCTAAAATGGTTGGAGAGAAACTCAAAATTAATAATATGCCCATTTTACGAGAGTTTGATGATGTCTTTCTGGAGGAATTTTCAGGTCTTCCATAAAATCGTGAAGTTGAGTTTTCAATAGAACTCATACCGGGTGCTATACCTATTTCAAAGACACCTTATAGAATGGCCCTAATTGAGTTGTAGGAATTGACGAAGAAACTCAAAGAGAATATTTATAAAAGATTCATACGCCCTAGTGTGTCACCTTGGAGAGCACATGTTCTGTTTGTTACGAAGAAATATGGATCAATAAGACTTTGCATTGATTATCGAGAACTTAACAAGATCGCTATCAAGAAAAAATATACTCTCCCACACATTGTTGACTTTTTTGACCTACTATGCAGAGCTCAATACTTTTCCAAGATTGATATTCATTCAGTGTATCATCAATTAAGGTTCAAAAGGGAGGATATACCAAAGACAGATTTCCGTACAAGGTATGGACACTATGAATTTATAGTAATGACATTTGGTCTTACTAATTCCCCTTCTATCTTCATGGATCAAATGAATAGAGTCCTTATAAAATATCTTGATCAGTTTGTGGTTGTATTTATAGATGATATTCTTGTATATTCAATGAATAAGGAAGAACATGAAGATCACTTCAGAATTGTATTAAAAACCCTAAGAAAGGATAAGCTTTATGTCAAATTTTGCAAGTGTAAATTTTGGCTTCAACAAGTTTCATTTTTTGGGTGACATGATTTCAAAAGAGGGGATATCTGTTGATCCAAAAAAATAGAGGCTATCGAAAGATGGTTGAGGCCAACAATAATAACAGAGATCCGACGGTTTATTGTCTTGGCTGGATATTATTGGAATTTTGTGAAAGATTTTTCAAGGTTATATAATCCACTCACCAGGTTGACAAGAAAAGGAGTTAAGTTCGTTTGGATGGAGGAGTGTGAAGAAAATTTCAAGGAGTTAAAACATAGGTTATCTAGGGTGCCTGTGCTCACACTGCCTTGTAGTGAAGAAAGGTTTTTGATCTATAATGATGCATCAAAGAAGGGATTTGGGTGTGTTCTCTTTCAAAATGATATGGTGATAGATTATGCATCATGATAGTTGAAAATCCATCAGCAAAATTACCGAACTCATGATTTGGAGTTAGCTGCGGTAATCTTTGCATTAAAGATTTGGAGGCATTACCTTTATGGTGAAAGGTTTGATATTTATACTGATCATAAAATTTTAAATTATATTTTCACACAAATAGAGCTGAATATGCGCCAAAGAAGAAGGTTGGAGTTGATTAAGGATTACGACTCCTCAATTAATTACCACCTTGGGATAGGAAACATGGTGGTGGATGCATTAAGTTGACAATACCGTGCTAGCTTATCCATGATAAGGATCAAAAAGTATCCAATATTTATGGATTTACAAAGGATGGATCTTGGAATTATAATGAATGGGGAAAAATATTTTCTTTCTCAAATGAATGTTCAAACATCTAAACATATGATGATTAAAGAGGCAGAGAAATAATATGTAGAGTTACAAAATAATGTGAGAAATGTTATGGAATTTCACATTGATTGTGATTAACTAATATAGTTCTGGAATCGGGTTTATGTTCCTCCCATCCTAGAATTAAAGAAGGAGATGATGGATGAGGCTCATATTTCTTCAGTCTTTATTCATCCTGGATGCACGAAGATGTATAATGACCTCAATGAGTACTTCTGGTGGGATGGCATGAAAATAGATGTTGCTGAATATGTCTCTCGATGCATGGTTTGTCAGCAAGTTAAATCTGAGAGACAAAAGTCTAAGGTGATGGTACAACCATTACCCATACCTGAATGGAAATGGGAAAACATCACTATGGACATTGTCACTATACTTCCTAAAACATCCAAAGGAAATAATACTATCTGGGTCATAGTTGATCATTTTACAATATCAGCACACTTCATTGATATTAGAGAAGTTTTATCTCTGGATCACCTTGCTAAGATATATGTAAAGGATGTGGTAAGATTTCATGGAGTACCACTTTATATTATATCTGATCGGGGTCTGAGTTTTACCTAGATGATCAAGTGAAGTCTTTAGCATACTCTAGATATAGAGTTGAGTTTCAGCACTACTTATCATCCTCAGACAGATGGTCAGTCTGAGAGTACAATTCAATCTCTAGAAGACATGTTAAGAGCTTGCTATATGGATTTCAAAGGTGTTTCAGATCAACAACGACCTTTGGTGGAATTTTCTTATAATAATTGCTTTCACTCCAGTATTCATATGGCTCCTTATGAATCTCTCTATGGAAAAAAATGTAGAACTTTATCTTGCTAGCATGAAGTTGGGGAAAGAAAGCTATTAGGACCTGATCTTGCCAATGAGATGGCAGAAAAGGTCAGATCTATTCATCAACACATAAGAGCAGATCAGAGTTGAAAAAAAAAGTTATTCTGACAACCGAATAAAAGATCTAGAGTTTTAAGTGGGTGATAATGTGTTCTTACGAATATCCACTTGGAAGAGAGTAATGAGATTTGGAAAGAAGGGAAAGTTGAGTTATATGTATATCGGTCCTTTTGAAATACTAGATCATGTTGGGAAGGTAGGTAACCGATTGGTGATTCCACCAAATCTCTCTCAAGTTCACGATGTGCTCCATGTATCTCTCGGGAGAAACTATATACCTGATCCTTCACATGTACTAAGCTCAGAAGTTGTACCGTTGGAGCAAGATGTTTCTTATGAAGAACAGCCGATAGAGATTCGGGATCAGAGGGAATATTTTCTACGAAACAAGACTACTCTCTTGGTGAATATTTTATGGAGGAACCACCAATTAGATGAAGCTACATGGGAGCTTGATGATATGATGAGGGAGAGGTATCTTCATCTGTTTGTTACAAAGTGACGAATTTTGAGGGTGAAATTCATATTAATGGGGGTAGAATGTAACACCCTGATATTTTAGGAGAAATATTTTTTTTATGTCTTCTATTATATGAAACATCAATGGAATCATTCACTACACACAACACTAGCTTGTATTGAATTATACACAAAAGCAACCTTCTTCGATAGCGTGTGTTGTACGCAATATCGAGTTTCACTAAACAACGATATATTGTTATAATATTATTATGGAATACCCTTCATGAATATTATTAACTAAATTTTTAATTTTTTAACATTATTATTTATCTTACAAATTTTCTAAAACATGGTATGAGAAAAATAAATATTCCGGGTAAAACAAGAATTTTTAAAAAAATGCAGTTTACCCACCTTTTGATGGCGCGCCAACATTAAATCTATTTTTTGAAATGTTTATAAGTTCAATTTGAAAAAATAAAATTCTTATTTATAATGAAGATATAAAAATCTACTTTGGATAGATTTTTCATATTATTCTGATAGTATCCATATTTTAATGAATAGTAAAAACACGTTATATTTTAATTAAAAACATCTTTTTTCATCGCAATAATTTATATGGTTAAATTATAATATTGAATGGTTTTAAAGTATAAATAGAATATATTTTTACCATTTAATATAATTTATGTCATTAAAATTAATTTTACATTGAATACAAAGATAAACACATTTCAATTTTTGGCAATGTTTTAACTTTTAAAACATGTTTTCTTAACAATGGGATTATTTTTAAATTAATTACTGCAACTTCCATGTTTTTAATTTTAAAAAATGGATTCCATATTTGGATTAAGTGGGTCCAAAATATGTTAATAGGTAACTTTTTTTTGATATTATGAGTAGTAACTACTATAATTTTAATTTCTGGCAGTTAAAGGTTAATCGAGTAATTAAGGGTAAAAATAAGATTATAAAATTACCCTAACACCTGCCAAAATTATATCAGATGACTAAAGGTCGACCCTTAACACCTAAGGGTCGAAATAAATTCATTTTCGGGACATTTGACCATTAAAATCAATTAATTATTATTAAAACCAAAGAAAGTGACAACATGCCACTCTCTTAAATCTTATAAGTATAATAATTTTAATTTAGTGAATAAATTCATTACAATTCAAACATAAATAGTCTATAGAAAGATAATAAAATTATCTAAATCATGTGAATTTATTTATAATTTTTAGGTATTAAATAATTATCATTAATTATGAATCAATAGTGATGTAGAAATTATTTTATTGATTTAATTATCAATTAAATTACTTTCAAAGTATTTAAATAAATATTATATAAACTATTTAATGTCCCCCACAAATTTTTATACATAAATATGAAATTTTATGTATCTATAAAATCTTTTTGTCCGAAAATATTTAAAAAAATTAAATTTATATTTATATGGTCGATAATGTAATAATGTATACAATTATGGACAATTAAAAGCTTATAAGTAATTATTTATAATGATTTAAAATTTAGAATTTTATTACCACAAATAAAATTAAATAGATTATATATGGATAAATCAAGTTGATAATTTTTAACATAAATTCCCAACTTGTCTAAATTGTATTGGTTAATGAGATTAAAACCCTATCTCATATAATCATTGGATATGAGTCATTTTTGAAGGTTTTTATGTGGGGTTGGGATTTATTATAAATTAATATTTCTTATCATTCCAAGGGTGCCCCTCTCCTCCCTTATAAAAGGGCACCTCCTCCCTCTCCTCCTAAAACCAATCTGAGCCTTCAAGCTCTGAAAACCCCAGGAAATTTCCCTTATCCACTCCCTAGAAAGATACTAGAGGTCTTGGGCATCTTCAAGGACAAACTTTAGTGCCCTAAGAGGAGGTTAAGAAGAGGCACGTCAAAGAAGAGGTAATATCTTTTACTGATTCTTTCCATTTTATTTCTTATTTTACTTCCTCTTCTTTATTTGTTTTATCATAAATTAACAACATCAGTATAACTCATTTACATATATTTAATTATAAATATTAAACAACCCTGTTTCACCATCTATCCATCCTACGGAAAATGAAATCACCGCGTGTGCATACGTACAGAATACCGTCTCCACGCCGTGGTGTAATCTGTTTTCCACCACCACCTTACATGGATGGGTATAATGGTGTTAAAAATAACTATATATGATTATTATAAGATGATAATATTTATAATACATTCCATCTTCCACTCCAATACCATTCTATTGTTATGGGAACCATACCATTGCTCGTGAGTACGTACGTCGTACCATCTCCACGATGTTATGCGACTCAATCTATATGATCTTCATTGGATAATGATTATATAAATGAATTGAATGAAAAAATATTATATATATTACACTAATAACATTCTGTAAATATGGTATCTATTACCTAAAAATAGGAATAAGAATTTATTCGACCAGACAGGCATAAGAACATAAAGCAATTAAAACCCGAATAATAAGTAGCAATGAAATATTACTAATAAGAAGATAAGAATATGACCATGCATGATATCATAAAAATTATATGATTCTATAATAATTCAATGACATTATTTAAATCATTATACAGTAGGTTTGGATATGTATGAAGCATATCAGACCTAAGGTATGGAAAAATCTCACAATCTAATTTCTATTGGAGATTGTTTATACTTTAGAATTTACTGGGGAATATTTATCATCCACATCCGTGTTTCCTCAAAATGAAATATTTTTTATACCCTCTTACAATTGTTTAAATCCAATTTTATCTATTGGTGAATTTTTAGTAAAAGATATGAAAGAAATATTTTGTCATTTTTAGTACGAGTTACTTTTTGACTTTTTCGGCCAATGTATGAGAAGAATGTTTTTAACTTATACGACATGAATTTATTTTTATGATTACATAGAAAATTATTTCCATGAAACTTCCATTAAAATTTTTCTTGTTTATTTTTAATTAACGTCTTTTAGTTTAAAATTTTATAACATGTTAAGGAAGGAAAAATGATTTTCAAGTAGAAAGGATATTTTCCTCAAGAATGTAGTTCATGTGTTTTTTTAAAATTATTTTCCATCTAAGATAATATAGGGTTCTGTTTCTATCCCTATTATTACGTTGAATTGATTATGTTGTGATGGAATTATATTTATGAAGTCCTATATCTTATATGATTTTTTTTATGATGTCACGTTGTTTAAGAATCCCATTTTTATTACATGTGTTATGCTCTAATGTATGATTTATGATTTTGTAGCACACATAAGAATGGTTTAATTATGAGACGGGTAATACCTATATCTCCCTCAAATGCATTGGGTAAACATTTATATCTCATGAGATAGACATGGCTGGAGCGGCAAGTTAATCAGGTTCAGTGATACAGGACTGGAACGATGAGTGAACTCGGTTCTGTAATGGACTTTGTTCGCTATGATAGTCATGGAAATGAGTCTTGACTAAAATGAAATGATTTTATATGATTATTTTTGTATTCCAAAAAGATTCATTTTTTCTATTATGATTATTGGGATTACATTTCACTACTATGGTTTATCCCATGTTATGATATTATGATATCTATTGTAGGTTAAGATATTCAAAATGTTATGTTCTTATGAATATGATAGGTTTGATATTTCATTTGTTTACTCTTATTGAGCATTTGATCTCACCCTTTTGTATGTTTTATTTTCCCAAGATCAGGAATAAGGGTATTAAGTTGGATATGCGAAAAAGGGACTCTAGATATGATGAAATAACAGGAGACAATGTAGATGGTTTATGAACAAGTTGTTTATGTTTCTCAGTTTCTAAAGCCACTATACCTATATGTTCCTACCATGGTTTGTTATATGTTGTAATAATTATGCTTCAATTCTGATGTAATAACATTGTATATAAAGTATGGGTCGTTATATTGAAACTCTTTTTTAAGGAGGAGGAACAACATTCCATCATGGAGTCCCTACCTGTGAATCCCTACAGTACATGCGTAAGAGAATTTTCGATGACACACCGAGGATCATGCTCAAGGATATCCTAAAAAAACTAACACTTGTAGGGCTAGGTTATCAAATGTGTGTCACTAATGGCCTTTTAGAGTATAATTAAAACAAATATTTAAAGAAAACTCCTCAACCAACACCACAATAGTTCGTGGGGGAGCACATTAGTTATGGATGACCATACTTGAGGTCGAGTTCCATAAGGTTCCCATTTAAATATTCAAGTATTTATATTTGAAGAGTGTATTGGATTCTATCCACATACTCTCTATGTTGTCAAACCTCCATTTATCAGTCTCCCCCATTTACGCATCCAATCATTAAATAGGAGAGTCGATGGGATATATCGTTGAAACCTCTAATGAAGGGGAAAATTCAATAAGGACACAGTTTATTGATGGTATTCCATATTAACATGTGTTCTTGGAATCCCAGTCCCAAATGGATATGATCATGATATTAACTTAGCCTCTAGAAGATACTCCATCATTTTAGGGAATATTAGCTAATGCAATGCCTCTTCATCATAAAAATATGAATCATATATTATATGTATCAAATATTCCCCAAAATATTTACTATTATTGATAAATTACTTTGGGTACCAATAAATGGACATACCATTATAAATTTAATATGAAGAAGAAACTATTACCATATTCTATTCATTAACAAGTTTTTAGACATCATTTGGCTAAATGAAACCTAATACATCAATATACGAATATTTCTTATTGGGGAAAACAAAAAATGACTTAACAAAATCATATTGGAGATTTTCAACTACCATTGAAACTACAGATTTACTGAATTAGGAATCAAAAAATACCTTTATTATCTATATAAATAGTGCTGAAAGTTCAAGAACACAAGACATCCAATATGAAAATTCGCTTATGTGTATGTGTACTATAAGAGTTTCCCACAGGAATGTATCGAGAACCTCATTGTGAAAAATTATATCTTAGAATAGTTGGATCCTCATATAAAAATAAACTCTCAATGTAGTATGTTTCTCTCAAATTCATCCCAGGTTAATGGCGAAAAATTACCCCAAGATAATATTTCCATCAATAGTGAAATTCCCACAATAAACACTGCCACTATTAATGTAAACATAGTCAATTCTCTAGATGAATTGGAATGTGAGGTAAATAATCTAGATAAAAAATAAAAAATACCCACCTTAATAGAAGATGAAACATCAGGATTACCTTCTAATAGGATCAAAATGTGATCAATAAGAACATATATTGGTTCTTGGGAGCCACATTGAGGCATTTACACCAGTTTTTTGATTCTTGAGAAAGAGTATGAGTGTCAACATACTCATATTCCCATTCATGAGTATACCATAAACTAATGTAGACGATAGAATGGAAACATTAATCAAGGGGATCGAGATCTACGAGAGTCTAAATACCAAACCCCTCAATGAACAACACCTATATTAGGATGATTTTAATGAGGATCATGTCCCCCCCCAATGAAATTTAAACATCTAATCCTCCTATTTTAATTGTCTGTGGATATTTGGGATGATTCCTCCCGTATAATTTAAATTGATAATGGTGGTTGTGCTCAATAGATACATAGCTTAGTACTTTTATAAGATCCCTCCTTAGACAATTTTAGTGACCTAACACCTTTGACCACAATCATTAGGCTTCATGGCCAAGAAAACAGTAACGTTGGAATCACTTACTGACTCCCCCACAATAATGGGCTATGTTCTCTCACCCTTAATCTTTAGTCTATAAGGATATGAAGAGCCTCATTTTAGACTAAGATAATTTCATATCAATTATGGGTGGAACACAATTCTCAACCTATATATTTCAATTACATGATATCTTCCTCTCTTAATGTAATGCATGTCTCGGAGAAGCATATGTCTCATATTTCCTCTTAATGTAGCTAGATTATATAGAATATAGAGAAGTATGATTCAACAAGACTCTTGTATTCAAGACCTTGGAAGTACCTACCTCTTTCTAGTACAGTCTGTTGGATCTAGGGTCTATCACAAGAAAATAAGATATCTAAAGGATATTATTATATAAATTAATATCCACCACATATAGTAAAAACATAACCAACCTATAAAAACTCATGGAGTGGGTAAATGAAAGTGTCCCTTAATTATTGACCAAATAAAATGGATTTATAGATTCCTAGGATTTGTATCTTCCTTAGGAAAAAGTTTTGTGGGTGTTCATGGAGACTATTTATGGAAAATCGATCCTTTCCCGTATTAATTAGTAGTTAAATGATCTAAAACCTCCTTTTGTTTCCATATCCACTCCATCAAACACAACCACATCAGCCCCTACAAACTCTTAAATGAACATGAATTGAAAACAGAAAGGTTATCAAGATCCACAACCTGTAAACAATCTATTATACACTCTGACATGTTAAATTCCTCCCATATTGGGAGAAGTACCAAGAATCATTATAATTCATTGAAACTCCATTGATTAAAATTCAAATTATTTGTGGGGAAATTCTATTAGGGTGGTGAATTTTTATTCGAAATAAATGTTGGGGTATGTCCCCAAGCATCCTTAATAACCTATTGTCAATACAATTAATTAACGGATATGAAGCACACCATTACATTTAATATTCAAGGTTATACCCCTTAAGGTATAGAACATACTACTATGGAAAGACATTAGGAATTACTCATGGATTATAAATTTCATCCCTTATATGATTCATTATTGGTTAGACCCCTATGACCCATCAGGATGTTTGACTAAATAGATTATCTGTGAAAATTTAGGTATCATTAACCTCCAGTTATGGATTATAAACTCATAACCAATCCTCAGTCCCAAACAAAGAATAAAATAAAGAATGTGATAGTCAATAAGATTTCCTAGATGCCTCAGCCAACCACACCCACCTTGATTCATAAAAGGATATACCATTTAATGTATGGAAATTCCCTTAGATAAAATGTTTGATATTATTAATAATACTACTAGTATCATAGAAAAACTATGTATACTTCATGTACTAATTTTCTCAATGGAGAAAACTGATGGTCTCATTGAGTCCCTGAAGGGGACTCTCATGTTTGAAACAAATGTAGCTTCGTAATAATACACTAATGAAATGGATTCCAATTAGGAATAATTCAAAGACATCATATCCATATATAGGGAAGAGTATTCTTTCATTATTGATGATAAAATATAACCTATATTAATTAAATCAAGTTTAATGATGTTATGATATAGTAGTACATGGTTTACAATGGCCCATGGATCAATCTAATCAGAATTTTTTTCTCTAGATGTTAGGTCTTTCCATTGAAAAATTTCCCCCATTAAAATGGAAAATCTATGGATATTACTTGAGTGAGAAAAATTTAACAAAAATTATTATTTTGAAGGAATAAATTGTAAACAAGCTTCTAAAACATAATTCCATTGTTATAATAGTTCAGAACCCATATAAAACCTACCTAGGGAGGAAATTGAATAGATTGTATATATTTGATCCCTTTTAGTATAGTCAGTTCAAAAAAAAAATCCCTTATTTTTTATTTAGGGACACTCCAGAGAAATGCCTCTCGTTTTTACTAATGATAATCAGACAATTTAAATGTATGATAATATAAAAGGGTAGGGAAACTACTCTAGATTGACGAGGTATTGTGTATAAGTAATCACAATGAATTGTAAGTCACGTCAATAAATTCCTATGAGGAGTTTAAGGGTAATATAATCCTATCGATACACCTGTTGAAAGAAATTACTAGTGTTTTATCCTATAATTTTTCTTTCAAAAATAAAGGAATACTCATAGAACAACATCTATTCTTATAATGGGAAGGAAACATTTATTTCAAAATGACCCACTCCCATTGAATACTATATGTTATATCCCATATCACTAGAAAATTCCTTCATCATTTCTATTGGATTGTGGGATTGACCTAATCGAAGTCACATCATCATTAATATTTTGATATCAATTGTGGGACCTATTACTATAAGACACATATGATTATGTAATATTATTTTTTTGGTATTTCCTCAAGATTATTTGGTGGTTAATAATATTCTATTAAAGATTATACCCCGGTTGAAGAATGTGATAACACTACCTCTTAGCTTCATATTCTTAGAGAGTCATCTCCTTCCCCAATTTTCCATGTTTCTGGTGATGAATAATTTCATTATAAATCTTTTACTACCATTGTGAAATGTGAACCCACCACTTTTAATAAATTTAAATAGGTAAATTTAAGTATTTAGGAAGATCCAAAGACAACAATAATAAAAATAATCTTGACTCCTTATAATAATTTGTTATACTTCACACTCTTGAAGCATCAACACTATTTTTTTACTTGAACCTATATTGAAATGTTTGTTCTTAATCCATTGGTAGTTTAACAGAACTTTGACAACATATTGGGAAGCTAAGATTCAATTATGAAGACTAAAAAGTGCATCCCCTCCATGGTTAAATATTTGAGACCAAATTTGATATCCTTATCAATGAAAAAATTTCTAGGGAAGTCCAATAACCCTAGTGTAGGGTCACCATTTTCCTATTTAAGAAAAAGAATAGATAGACTAGTGTTTATATGAAATTATGAGACCCTATTAACCACTAAAAAATAGAAAACTTCCCCTCTAAAATGATATAACTATAAATTTTTGCTACTAATAGATTTCAAAAAAATTTATTTCATGGATGGTTATTCCATTTACAATAAATTTTTTTGGACTCGAAAGATGAAGAAACAACTATATATGGTTTTCCTTAATTAAATTTATATTAATAATCCATAAACTATGAATAAAAAAATTATAGATCCTGTTATCAATATTCCATGAATCACATCATCAAGCCGCTCCTCATAACAATATGGGCATTTTATATAGATGAAATAATGTTCAAATATTCAAATGTTCAGAAGATGTCAAATATATTGATAAATATTTCTATATGAATCATCCCAATAAATTAAATACAAATCTCATATGGTGTGAATTTAGGGATACATTTATAATGTATAATGTCTATGTTTTTAGGTACAAATCATTATGATTAACCAAAATAAAGTAAATTATTTTTTCCAAATATATTAATTATGTATTCAATGGGAGTTTTAGGTCCTTAAGGCCATCAATCCTACATTAATCAGTTTTTTGCCAACATTCAAGAATGTGAAATCCCTTCTCAATGATCATGAATATTTTAATCACATATCATTGGGATGAGTGATGCCAGAACATTTTGATTACATAATCAATAATTTTCGACATCCTACGGTATCAATCCAACCAATACCAATAAATAATTTCTATATTTATATAAAAATACAAGAATAATTCCGCAATATTATCTTTTCCCATGATGAAAACAATAGAAATTATAACTTTCTTTGTTATTTCACTCAAATTCTATGTGAAACTGAGACTTGATATTTCCCCAGTGTGAGTCATTTTCTGTCCTCAATCATTTCATTATTGAAACTACATAATTACATTTAGTATAAATAAATATTACTAGTATCCCATATTGAATATCAAAGGAATTCCTCAATAGTCTCCTTATATTGGGATGATGGTAATTGTTTGTATTAATAATACAGTAGTTTGATATCAGGATCATCACAAAAAAACAATCAAAGGCCCACTATTGTTAGATTTCTTTGTAATTCATCCTAACTAAGAATAGATTTATTTAGATATTGAATTAATAAAAAAATACATCATATCAATTTATCATTAATAAAAATATTTTCAAATTGTAATTGATAGTTCATCCCAAATTCTTACCAATAGACGAATCAGTAACCCCAAAATCAATAGGGTGAAAAATTGGACAATCTGGATCACTCCCTCGTAGTCTTTCTTATATTATGTGTTCCTCTTATTTATATGATGTTACCAAAATTATATTGTATACATGTCCCATATATCTAGTATGAAGCAACATATGGAGATTTTGGTTACACTATTCCATGTCAATGGAGACTCAAAACTATCCATCAATAAGATAAATTGTGATTACATCATCAAAATGTATGAGATAATACCATTATTGTAGTTTTATCATGATATTATGTCTTAGTACCTTTCAAATCCAATGGAAGATCCTATCTCATGACCCATAATTGACAACTGGGTGATTTGGAATGCCAAGACACATCCATAGTGATAAAAGAATAGGAAAACATGGTCATTAATGTTGAATATTATAAGGCCATCAGCCATATACCCACTAATGAATAAGACTATTAGGTGAACCAAAAAATCAATTACATTTATAGAAAGCTAATCCATTTCCATTTCACATAGGATGAAATGATAGTAGAATTATAGTTTCAAATGACAAGAAAATATAAGCCACTGTGTATTTAGCCTATATTAGAGGGAGATTTTACCATCCTTAATATTCACTCCAATAGATAATATCGATTAATTACATTGGATAGTATGTGAATAAAAATTCTAACAAATATGATGTTCATTAAATGTTACTTTTCATAAAGTTAATTCTTAATATTTAATGATGACATGATGTAAAACTATTCCTTGAGCTTTGATTTGTAAGACCATTAGCTGTGTAGATATATCATCCTAGTTTGAAGATAATAAACTGTATGAACCATTAAATCAACATATGTTGTCAATATGAATGACTAACATCAACTAGGAAAATGATAAAATGTATAGAAACATTACTATATCATGCTGTCAAACTATTCCATTTACTTTTCTTCACCTGAGAGGACCTCCCCCTACGATGTCAGCCATCTACCATAGCACCCTATATAACTATGTATATAATGATTCTCATTTCATTAGATATGTAGTGATTATATAATGTATTACCATTGTTTATTCCATCAACTTCTTTTAAGGATTTTCCCTATGAATTGGTTTGACTGTCACTCACCAATATTCCTTGCTTATAGTCTTGAGTGAATAATGTAATCCCATCCAGAGTGTTGAACCCTCCCAAAATAACCAATTTTCGTGACCTTCACACATTGATTCTACCTTCATTTGGATCCTCCTCATCCTCCATATCTGAACGAGATCCCATAAAATGATGATGTATGACATTCATTTTCTCTCCACTAATATAGGGAAAACACCTCAATTGATATCTAACAAAAAATAATAGTTTCATTTTTTCAATCATGGTCAACAATCAATATAAATATTTTTCTTTAAATTATTGAAAATATAGTATCTGGAGACATGTTTTGAAAACATGGATGACTTTTATTCCACATAATTTATCACACCCACCCCCCTATAATTCAAATCCAAGAAGTCATGATTTACATAATATCTACCTTCCTCTATACTTATATAGAATTAACAACCTAGGTTTTACCCCACCAAGAATTTAAATGGATTGGATAAGAAATTTTTATGTCATGGGAACCTTCTTTAGAAAATCATAGTATTCCTATATCATTTGATCAAATGTTAGAGGTGGGGAATCCCTTAAATAATTATTTCCATCCCAGATAATGAATCATATGTGTTATGATCTTATTTGTGTTTCCTCAAACACTATTGATCCACACAACTTTTTCCCTAAAGGAAAACCCAACAATCTATGAATCATTTACTTATACAATGTTTACCCTTTTATGAAGAATCATTTCCAGCATAATGACTTGTTGTTCCTCCATTCACGTAAGGATAAAAAACGTTTTTTAAACGTGAACAACATTAAAATACTCCCATACTTGGAATCATGAATATAATCTTTTAGAATCCATAATAGTCAACTAAAAATACTGTAAAATTTTTTAATGGTCAAATCATTATGACCATAATATATTTACCATTTTCTAAAAATCATGAGCCTAAAATATGTTAACCTTCCTATGTGTCATAAAATATCTCACCAATGAGCATGTTAGGATTCATCTATCGTCCTTTCACATTGGGTATGGTCCTTTATAGATGAATACACCATCACACCCCTTTATTCCACATTTCAAAATGTTAAAATGAAAATATCCACATGGTCCAAGCATTATGAACATAAACAAATTATATCTGGTCAGAACATTAAGAATATTAACTGAGTCTATTCTCCCCAAAAATATTTTTCCTATACTATGATGTTATTTCCCATAATTATTGTTTTATTATCATTAAAACTTATAATATATAGACTAATTTATCCCTCTTTTTTAATTATTGTATGATTTCAAACTAGATGAATTTATTTCCACAAAACAACAATAATATGTTAATATAATTAGTCCCCTAATCAGGAGATTACCCAAACATTTTTTCCTAGGGTTATGATGTTTAAGCCCCACTAACTTTTCTTCTTCCACCATAAACTTTTACCTAATTTGATTGATAGATTCCTCTATTTGGTGATGATGTCCTCACACTCAAATTGTCCATCATACAACTATATGATCTTTGGTTTGGCCACATGAAGTTCACTGATTCGACCAGATGGGTAATTTATGGGATTTTATCAAACTCTTTCCACTCCATGTTATCTCTCTTGACATAGATGTTCTAAGACAATAGATAGAGGGTGTGATATTCTAAAACTCCAATGTCATATTTTTGGAAAATATTTATGCATCTTATAATCCACATAACATGGATTGAAACCATATTATATAGTGATCCCCCTTGCTATGCTAGTGTTCCAGTGAATAAATTTCATTGGTGTATTTGTAGCGTTCTGAAATTACTTCTAGTGGACTATAATTGATACCTATCAGGACAATCTATGGGCGGCAACACCCCCTGGGCAAGACACACCACCATCCTCAGTGGAAACCATTTCCTCATGAAGCCCTTGGGCGGAGAGCCATGCTTCGTCCAACACACACATGTGAGAGTTCCCAAGGATCGAATACATTCCTACCTCATTTGCCTCTGATACAAACCGTAGAGACCCGAAGCTTGATGTACGTGGACAATAAAATAATTTCTCGGAATACTTAACACATAACAAAAACAGTCACACAAAGATCATAATAGTTTAGTGTCTTTTGAAACTCGGAATAAAATCTTCTAATCCTATTGAAAGATATTCAACAACTCCCACAACGATCTTCCCCTTTTTGTTTCCTTACCTAAAACCTTTCTTTATTTCCTTGGGAAAACAAAAAAACAATGGTTAGCTCAAATTCTCATTAAGGGCGAACATAGAGAACATAAAACAATCCATAAACATTTGGAAGAAAAAACTTGAACATGAAAATTAAACATCAAAATCGTGAGAAAAGACATAACTTGTGGAAGTACTTAAGGCATATATCATAATGGAACATTAACCATGATAAAATATAATGGGAATAAAACATTTAATTGTGGAAACCATTCATCACATGTTATGATTTCCATAGTATCCAAGGCATTACTTCCAAGACCATCTTAGGGGAAAAGTCCCTTTCTGAATCGAGTTCACTCCTCGTTTAAGTCCTGAAACACTGAACCAAATTTACATACCGATCCAGACATGTCTATCTAATGAGATATAAATATTTATCCAATGCATTGGAGGGATATATATGTCCCACCCATATCATAATAAAATCATTATTACTTTTTCCACAAAATAAAGATATATCATTCATAATAACCCAACAAATAAAATGGGTTTCATAAACATCATTACATCATCACATAATCCATATAAAATAAATGGATATAAATTCATAATAAGAAAAGAGAAACCATGTAAATCATAGAGACAATATAATTGAAACATACACATATGAAAAAATGTCATCTTAGATAGAAAATGGTTTTGATAAAACACTTGAAATGAATTCTTGAGGAAAATATCCTTTCTTCTTCAAAATCAATTTCATTTCACAAAACGTCATGCAATTTTAAAAGAAAAATATTTTATTGAAAATATTCATGAAATCGTATGGAGGAAGCTTCATGAAAATAAGGCTTTATAAAACCGTAAAAATTCCTTCGTGCCGTATAAGTTAAAAAAACATTCTTCTCGTACTTTTTCCATAAAAGTCAAAAAGTATCTTGTAAAATAAAGATTCATTTCACACCATGTAGTAAAAGTCAAAATGGGTAAAAAGGACTTTAAAAATACATGAAACCATTTTTAGAAATCAGGGACATGGATGATAAATATAACCCCAGTAAATAATTACGAATAAACAATCTCAGATAAGAATGAGATTCGAATAATAATCTCTTACCTTAGGTCTGATATGCTTCGTATGGATCTGAACCTCCTATATAATGATTTAAATAAGGTCATTGACTTATTACATAATCATATTCATTGTTATGATATCATATAAGTTTCACTTATGTCTTTATATTACCCGTTCTTTTGTAAATTCCATATAAAAGCAGCATTTGGGTAAAATTCTTTCACTTATTGTATGTGTTTCGACTTTTCGTTCTTGATATTATTACTTATATACTGATTTAAATAATTCCAGAATGTAAAACATGATTTATATATAATATATATCCATCATATAAATATATATTATATATCGATAAAAGGAATTAAATACACCGTTCATGGAGACACTAGGTTGTACGTATGCATGAATGTTGTTTTGGTTTCCTTATTGAATTGAATGAAATTAAATAGATGACATAAATATATATATACATAAATCCAGTAGCATTATTATGTCATATATTTCATTATTATTCATTATATATTCTTTATAATTATTCTTTAATGGTTAATCACGGAAAATGAATCTCATCACGTTTGTGGAGATGATAGTCCGTACATACGCATGAGCGATGATATCATTACAATGATCATGGAATTGTATTGGAGTGTATGTATAATATTTAAGAATCAATATAACTTTACAATAATCTTATATAGTCATTATTTACAACATTATACCCATCCATGTAAGTTGGTGGTGGAAAATATATTACTCCACGGCGTGGAGACGGTATTCCATACGCACGCATGCGCGGTGATTTCGTTTTCCGTAGGATGGATAAATGGTGAAATAGGGTTATTTAATACTTATAATAACATATCTGTATATTAGTAATACTGATGTTATTACATCATAATGAAACAACTAAAGAAGAATAAGTAGAAGAAAAAATAAAGTTGAAAGAATCGGTAACGGACATTACCTCTTCTTTGAAGCGCCTCTTTGAGACCTCCTCTTAGGGCACTAAAAGTGGTCTTTGAAGAATACCAAGACCTATAAGATGTTTCTAGGGAAGTGGGGAATTTAATTGGGCAGAGTTTATCCAAGAATCAAGTCTCAATATGGTGTGAGGAAGAGAGGGAGGAGGTGCCCTTTTATATTGGAGGAGAGGGGAACCTTTGCAAATATAAGAAATATTAGTTTATATTTAATCCCATCCCCACTTAAATACTTCCAAAATGATACATATCCAATTAATAGATGATATAGAGTTGTAATATAATCAACCAATAAAATTTATACATGTTGTTAATTTATTTTAAACATTATCAACTTCATTTATCCTTATTTATCAATTTTATTTTATTTGTGGTAATAACATTATAAATTTTAAATTATTATAAATTATTACTTATTTGTTGTGAATTTTTCATAATTGGATACTTTATAACATTTTAGACCATATAAATTTAAATTTATAATTTTTAAATATTTTGTGATTTTTAAAGAATTTTATAATATGTTATTTTTATAAAATAACAATAGTGTCAATTTTGATCCTATTCATTTATTTGAATTTAAATAAAACATATATAGAAGATATGTTTGATCTAAAAGATTTAATAGATTCATAACATGTCATATGTATCTAGAAATTAGTGGTACACATTAAATAGTTAATATAATATTTTTTTAATATTTTTAAAACCATTTATTTGATATTTCTCTTAACAAAATAATTTCAACATCACTATTATGTCACCTTTATTGATAATTATTTAATCCCTAAAATTTATAAATAAATTCATATGATGTAGATAATTTTATTAGATTTATGGATACTATTCATGTTTGAAGTTTAATGAAGTTTATCACTATATTAAAATTAATATTCATATAAGATTTAAGAGAATGACATGTTTTCACTTTCATTGGATTTAATAAAAATTATATTATTTCATGGTCAAAATTCCATGAAATGAATCTAGTCAGACCCTTAGGTTATATGGGTCGGCTTTTATTCATCCAATTGAATTTTGTCAAGTTTTAGGGTAATTTTATATTCTTATTTATACCCTTAATTACCCGATTTACCTTTAACTATGGTAAATAAAATTTATCATAGTTACTATTAATAATGCCCAAAAATAAAAAGTAGCTTATTAACATAATTCAGATCCAATGATTCCAAATATGGAATAAATTTTTCTAAATTCAATACACAAAAGTTTCAGAAATTAAATTAGAATTAATCCCATTGTCGAAAGAAAATGTGTTTTTCTTTAAAACATTTCAAAAGAATGAATTGATTTAACCTACAAAGTCAAGGTAAAATCAATGCTAATGAAATACATTATATTAAATGGTAAAAATATATTCTATTTATACTTTAAAACCATTCAATATTATAATTTCACCATATAAATTATTACGATGAGAAAAAGATGTTTTTAATTAAAATATAGCGTGTTTTTACTATTCATTAAAATATGAAAGTTATCAAAAAAGATCAAAACTTTATCCAATGTAAATTTTTATATCCTAATTCAAAATAAGAAGTTTATTTTGTAAAATTGAACTTATAAACATGTCAAATACTATATTTAATGTGGTTGCACCATTAAAAGGCGGCAAAACTGCATTTTTTAAAAAATACTTACTTTACCCGAAAAATTTATTTTGTTCACATACCATGTTCTAGATAATGTGTAAGATGAAATAATAATGTTATAACATTCAAAATTTAGTTAATACAATTCATAACGGCATGTTCATAATAATATTATAACCATATATCATTTTTTAGTGGAACCTAATGTTGTGTACAACACACTCTATCGAGGAAAGTCATGATTGCGTGTAATGCAAGCCAGGTCAGGGTTGTGTGTAGTGAAATATCTATTTGGTGTAGCATACAACACAATACATCAATGAAATTAAAATAATATTCATCATAAAATCTCTGGGTGTTACATTCTACCCCCCTTAAAATAAATATCTCCCTCGAAATTTCTCAGGGTTATAAATCGTTTACTATTCCTAGAAACCCACATCGTAAAAAGGAATACTAAAACTTAATTTTAAAAACTAAAGTATAAAATTTAACGATTACCCAAAGTAACTCGTCACTGGGTTACCATATAGGAGAATATAGGTGAAAATATGGAAATGGAAGAAAAATCTAACCATCATGTTCTGATGGAGAGTGGTTGAGAACATGACTACGAAAAATCCAAAAATCACAAAGCCATAGATTTGTGATGATCTAAGGTACCATCTGATTCATCGGATATAAGAGCACTAGAACAACATTTTTGGTTTTCAAAATCATTTCCCTAAAGTTTTAATTTTTTAATTAAAATAAATAGTTGCTTGATTTTGGTAGAATCTCACTGTGGTTAATGCTTTGAACAATTTCCACATTATCTATTCAAGAAATGAAGTTGAATTTGTTATTCCTGAAATGTTAACAGATCATGTGATAGAATGATGGGTCATTCATTCTATTTCAAACAAAAGATTAGCAAAATTTATCAAATATACATAAGTCTATCTATGGTGAGGTTAATCATATATGATTCAAAAATGAACATATACTTCATATATCATTCCTATTAATAAAATAAAACTAGTTTCTACTAACCTGGGACTTCTTGTAGGCCATTGGTATGCGATAAAGGCCAGTCGCACTTCGGTTGTGGGTTCGATTCCCACTACCTTGTCCGACGCGACGGGTTGTCGCCCATCCTGCAGGTTGTCCTTTTTCTAAAATTACATCATTATAAAATTCCATCGATAATATCAAAAATAGTTCTAGCCTTAAACTAATTTATGTTAAAAATAATACATTTCAAATCTTTAGGCTTATCCAAAATACTTATGTCTAAGCTTACAGTATAAATAAAACTATTACTAGAAATGTCATCTACCGAGCATGTGAATACCATCATTTATCCCTGATATATCTTGTTGATAACATTCCAATCATTTGAATACCTTAATCATGTATCCTCTTGAAAAATTAATACACATTTAACTTTAGTGAAAACATGAATGCTGTCAAAAGTTAAATCTTTCCACATACAAAAATCACAAAATTTCTATATACTCAAACCATGATATCACTTTGTCCTTATTTTAGTCATGAGATCTTGATTACTATCATATTATTTCTCTTTATCCCTTCCATATGTTCATTTCATCTGATTTCCAAAAATATTTCAATCACTTTTTCATGGTTACCAGTACCATATAATAATTGAAAACCAATACATAGATATTCAAACATTCCACAATTCCATAAATGAGATTCCATGATATTATTTTGAAATCCCAGTACATAAACACTTAATCATTAAACAACATCATTTTCCTACTCAGCATCACAAATAGTGATCACATGATACTTCACTTTATCCTTTTATTTAAGAGTTTTCTCACATTGATCATCATTAACCCATGGATTAGGGAAATTATTAGCATAATGCCCCCATTTCTTTTCACTTGAAGCATTGATGTGTTGGTGGAGAGTTCTCTGTATTCTTTTCTCTATTCACATCATAAAAAACCTTTTTTCCATTACTTCGACAATCAACTGCTCGATGACCTTATTTTCAACACATAATGCATTTTCTAGTACCTTTTAGGTAATCTCCACCATTATTTTTTCCACACTATGAGCATAAAGAATCATTCATCATTTTTTTCACTATTGTTCTGAGATTTCTCCTTGAACTCCATCTTTCGTTTCTTGTCAAAACCATGAGATGGATATGTTATGCCAGCTTATAGTACTAACTTCATAGCACAATGAACAATTTCATAATAGCTAATGAAGTCTCTTATAGCTAATGCCCTTCGAAGACTTGGTTTTAAGAAACTAAAAAATCGATCAACATTACTTTCAGGTTGGATGATGAAGCCAGATGCATACCTTGAAAGTCTAGTAAAATTCGCTTCATATATACCATTAAAATTAACATCATTATTCTTAAGATCCAGAAACTCCTTTTCCATCTTTTTTCGAAGAATATGAGGGATGTACTTACTGAAAAATAAGTTCTTGAACTCGTCCCATTCCATGGACTTGATTTCATCTCTTTGCCTCGTATTCTTGATAAGATTCCACCATTGATCAACATTACCTTCCAAACGATAAACTGCTAAGATGACTTTATCATGCTCAGAACATTGTAGAACTGAAAATACCTTTTCAGTGGTACTGATCCATTGTTCAGCCACTAAGGGATTAGATGACCCGCTGAATTAAGGTGGACACTAAGGATTCAACAGAATGTTGCTCCTTTATCTCATCATTTTGAAGTGAAGAATGATTCATAGCTTGTGTAAGTATATAAATATAATTGTGCACTCCATATCCCATGACATTGGTTTGGATAAGAGGACATTCATTTCATTGTCCATTACATTGATCAACACGATTCCTTCGGGTTCCATCCATCGTCTAAAACCCAAAAAATAATAGTGTGAGAGGCAAATACCATGCTAGGGAATACAACATAATAAAGGGGGACTACCTTCAATATCTAACATCTTAGGTATAATTTTAATATCATTAGCACAATTCTTGGACTATAACCTATACGTATACTTAACCATATAGCCATCGCTAGACATACCTTAGAAATATCTCTATAGATTTCACTAAAGTTTTCACATCCTAGTTTCCAAAGGTTAACTAAACCTTTCCTCTGATACCAACTGTAGCGGTCAGGAATTACTTCTAGTGTACTATAATTGATACCTATCAGGGCACTCCATGGGCGGCTACACCCCCTGGGTGGGACACACCACCATCCCCAGTGGAATCCATTTTCTCATGAAGCCCGAGGGCAGAGAGCCATGCTTCGTCCAACACTCACATGTGATAGTTCCAAAGGGTCGGATACATTCCTACCTCCTTTGCCTCTGATACCAACTGTAGAGACCCAAAGGAAGAAGTACATGGAAAATACATTAATTTTTTCAAATACATAATACGTAAAAAAACAGTCACACAAGGATCGTAATAGTTTAGTGTCTTTGGAAACACGTGATATAATCTTCTAATTCTATTGAATGATCTTCAACAACTCCCATAATGATCTTCCCCTTCTTGTTTCATTACCTAAAACCTTTTGTTATTTCCTGGAGAAAATAAAACATTAAAAGGGTGAGTTTAAATGCTCAGTAAGGGCAAACACATAGAACCTAAAACAATCCATAAACATTTGAAATAAAAAACATGAACATAAAATATAAACATAAAAATCTTTAGCAAAGACATAAATCGTGGAAGTACGTAAGGCATATATCATAATGGAACATCAACCATGATAAAATATAATGGGAATAAAACATCTAATTGTGGCAACCAATCAGCACATGTTATGATTTCCATAGTAGCCAAGGCATTACTGCCAAGACCATCTTTGTGGATAAATTCTCTTTCTGAATCGAGTTCACTCTTCGTTTCAGTCCTGAAACACTGAACCATATTTACTTACCATTCCAGTCATGTCTATCTCATGATATATAAATCTTTACCCAATGCATTGGAGAGAGATATAGGTCCCAAACATCTCATAATGAAATCATTCTTACTTGTGCCACAAATTAAACATACATCATTCATAATAACCCAATGAATAAAATGGGTTTCATAAACATCATCCCATCATCACATAATCCATATTAAAGAAAGCGATAGCATTTCATAATAAGAAAAGAGAAACCATGTAAATCATAGATTCATTATACTTGAAATATTCACATATGAAATAATGTCATCTTAGATGGAAAATGGTTTTGATAAAACACTTGAAATGAATTCTTGAGGAAAATATCCTTTCTTCTTCAAAATCAATTTCTTTTCACAAAAAGTCATGAAATTTTAAAAGAAAAAGATTTTATTGAAAATAGTAATGAAATATTTTGGAGTATGCTTCATGAAAATAAGTCTTTATAAAATCATAAAAATCTGTTCGTGCCGTGTAGTTTAAAAAAACATTTTTCTCTTAATTATCCAGAAAAGTCAAAAAGCACCTCGTAAAATAAAGATTCCTTACACACCATGTAGTGAAAGTAAAAAATGGTTAAAAATGACATTAAAAATACATAAAACCATTTTTCGAAATCAGGTACATGGATGATAAATATAACCCCAGTAAATAACTACGAATAAACAATCTTGTATAAGAATGAGATTGGAGTAATTATCCCTTACCTTAGGTCTGATATGCTTCGTATGGATCCGAACCTCCTGTATAATGATTTAAATTATTTCATTGACATATTAAATAATCATATTCATTGTTATGATATAATAAATGTTTCAGTTATGACATTATATTACCCGTTCTTTTGTAAATCCCATGTAAAAGCAGCGTTTTGAGTAAAATCATTTCATTTATCGTATGTGTTTTGACTTGTCATTCTTGATATTATTACTTATATCCTGATTTACATAATTTCAGAATGTAAAACTTGATTTATATATAATATATATTAATAATATACATATATATTATATATCTATAAAAGTAATGAAATACACCGTTCATAGAGACGGTAGGCCGTACGTACGCATGAACGTTGTTTTCGTTTCATTATTGAATTGAATGAAATTAAATATATGGCATAAATATATATATACATAAATAAAGTAGCATTATAATGTCATATATATCATTATTATTCATTATATATACTTTATAATCATTCTTCAATCGTTAATCCTAGAAAATGAATCTCATCATGTTCGTGGAGACGGTAGTCTGTACGTATGCATGAGTGATGATATCATTCCCATGATAATGGAATTGTATTGGAGTGTATGTATACTATTTTAGAATAAATATAACTTTATAATAATCATATATACTAATTATTTACACCATTATACACATCCAGGTAAGGTGGTGGTGGAATATAGATTACACCACGGCATGGAGACGGTATTCCGTACGTACGCACGTGCGATGATTTTGTTTTCCATAGGATGGATAGATGGTGAAATAGTGTTTTTTAATACATATAATAACATATCAGTATATGGGTGATACATATGTCATTAATTTATAATGAAACAACTAAAGAAGAAGATGTAGAAGAAGAAATAATGTTGAAAGAATCGGTAACAGACATTACCTCTTCTTTGAAGCGCCTCTTTGAGACCACCTCTTAGGGAACTAAAACTGGTCTTTGAAGAAGAACAGAACCTCTAGGATGTTTCTAGGGAAGTGTGGAAGTGAAATGGGCAGAGGTTTCGCGGGCTTCAAGGCTCAAAATGGTGTGAGGAAGAGAGGGAGGAGGTGCCCTTTTATAAGGGAGGAGAGGGGCGCCTTTGCGAATATAAGAAATATTAGTTTATATTAAATCCCAACCCCACATAAAAACTTCCAAAATGACTCATATCATATTATTATATTATATAGGGTTTTAATATCATCAAAAAATAAAATTTAGGCATGTTAGGAATTTATTTTAAACATATCAACCTGATTTATCCTTATTTATCAATTTAATTTTATTTGTGGTAATAACATTATAAATTTTTAATTATTATAAATAATTAATTATTTTTTGTGAATTGTACATAAATGGATACTTTATAACATGTTAGACCATAAAAATTTAAATTTATAATTTTTAAATATTTTTGTGATTTTTAAACAATTTTATAATATATTATTTTTATAAAATAACAATAGTGTCAATTTTGAGACTATTCAATTTATTGAATTTAAATAAAACATGTCCAGAAGATATGTTAGAACTAAAAGTTTTAATAGATTCATAACATGTCATATTTATCTAGAAAAGTAGTGGAACACATTAAATAGTTCATATAATATTTATTTTAATATTTTTAAAACCATTTATTTGATATTTCTCTTAATAAAATAATTTCAACATCACTATTATGTCACCATTAATGATTATTATTTAATCCCTAAAAATTATAAATAAATTCATATGTTGTAGATAATTATATTAGAAATGTGGAGAATATTCATTTTTGATGTTTCATGATGTTTATCACTAAATTAACATTAATATACTTATAAGATTTCAGAGAGTGACATGTTGTCACTTTCTTTAGTTTTAAAAATAATTATATTATTTCATGGTCAAAATTCAATGAAATCAATCTAGTCTGACCATTAGGTGATATGGGTCGACTTTTATTCATCCAATAGGATTTTGGTAAGTGTTTGGGTAATTTTATAATCTTATTTTTAACCTTAATTACCCAATTTACCTTTATCTATGGTAAATAAAATTTACCGTAGTTATTATTCATAATGCCCAAAATAAAAAGTAGCTTATTAACATAATTTTTACCCAGTGATTCCAAATATGGAATCCATTTTTCCAAATTCAATACAAAAAAGTTTCAGAAATTAAATAAAAATTAATCTTGTTGTTGAAAAAAATGGGTTTTTGTTTAAAACATTCCAAATGATTGAATTGATTTGACCTACTAAATCAAGTTAAAATCAAGGATAATGACATACATTATATTAAATGGTAAAAATATTTTCTATTTATACTTTTAAACCATTAAATATTATAATTTAATCATATAAATTATTATGATGAAAATAAATTGTTGTTTTTAATTAAAATATAGCATGTTTTAACTATTCATGAAAATATAAAAGTTATCAGAAATATATCAAAACTTTATACAATGTAAATTTTTATATCCTGATTCAAAATAAGAAATTTATTTTGTAAAATGGAACTTATAAACATGTAAAAAACTATATTTAACGTGGGTGCGCCATTAAAATGTGACAAAACTACATTTTTTGAAATATACTTATTTTACCCGAAAAATATATTTTGGTCACATACCATGTTCTAGAAAATGTGTAAGATGAAATAATAATGTTATAACATTCAAATTTTAGTTATTAATATTCATAAAGGCTAGTTCATATTAATATTATAACAATATATCATTGTTTAGTGAAACCTGATATTACGTACAACACACGCTATCGAGGAAAGTCGTGATTGCGTGTAATGCAAGCCTAGTCAGGGTTGCGTGTAGTGAAATCTCCTTTTTGTGTATCGTACAACACAAGAAATCAATGAAAATAAAAGAATATTCTTCATAAAATATCAGGGTGTTATAGTATTTTTACCTATCTATGTAGGTAACCAATGTTGAAATCCAATAAAGCATGACCTCTTCTTAATAAATTTGAATTCATTTGATCATCCTTCATAGATTCTCTAAATCCTGGGATAATTATAGGCATTACCATAGCTCCCAATTTTTAGGATTTATTGTGTCGTGAACAACATGCACCAAGTATACCATAGTCTTAATGCAATCCTTTCTAGATCAACATTGTTGTCTCTCAAGAGCTATCAACCTGATCTTGACAACTCTATTAGGGGAGATCAAACCCTCTAGATATACATTTTCATGGGGAACTTTCCAAAGGGTTGGTAATAATAGATCAATGAGAACTCTCTATGATTATTACTATGTCAATATGGGCCTTCTATATTTTTGGATATCCCATATTCTATCAACATACATTCTTCTGTTTTTCTCTTGATGTTACTCTAAAATATCCACCCACATCAACAGTTATGTCATGTTAACACACAAATTTCCCTAAACATATTACTTTTTATTAATTATTGTGACATTAAACAAGAAATGGGAAAAATGAACATGATGAATCTCATATAACTCTAACTCAAAAACACTCCCTATATCCTACAATAGCATTAGGGTACCTTTTACTGTTAATCTTTCTGTATTAATTTAATGTCATCCTTTGGATACATATGAAATGTTGAGGAAATCTATAAATGGAATATGGATAATAGTATAAACAGAATTTATCATAATAACCATTAACCCATATGAAATTATTTATTAAATAACATAGTATCTACATATCCCTTCCACCCATATTTCATTTTTCCAAATAGCGTTGGGAATGGCCGATAGTTGATGTTGATGACATTGATGATATGGGAAACCCACATTGCTTTATTGATTGATGATGACCATACATAAATTATGATAATAATAGTATTTTTTATTGTAATTTTTATGGGGTAATGGTTTATATAAATTTTACCCCCAAAAACACTATGAAACATCCATACAGGAACCTGAAAGGGTTGTAGATGCAACTAGCCATGTATCCCCTCATAAAATGGAACAGCTGGTCATATAACTAATCCAACACTAGAATCATATAGTTTTTATAGCATCCCAATTGATGAATAGACAATATCACCAGTTCTCTTGGTTTGAAATTGATGCATGATTCCCTAAAATTATTTAACCAAATGCTCGGAATAGTTTTCAATAATAGAGTATATCAGACCATCATGTTTCATTCACGTAAAATTTATCCCCATTTATAATACTAGAAATCATCAAACATTATATTATATATTCATAGTAACCTCCAAACTTCTTTCTAAGTACTATCTTGATTCTTCCTGATATTCAACCCCCAATCATATTCTAAACTACCATATGAACATCATTATGCTGATAGAGTGAGAGAGATGAATGTTGATGTCAAATATCTATATATTTCTCACCATAATATTCTCCCCCATCAGTATTAGATCTCCCCACCCCTAATTATTTTGTAATGAGAGTGATTCATAATATAGTAATAATTAGAGAGAGATAACAAAAATATCATAATGATCCAATAGGATTGATTCCCACAACCATATGATGAAAGTGGAATGAGTAGGAGTCTGATGAAAAACAACTATGTGACTCTAGAAGAAAAATAAGGTGATTTTTTACACAAAATTAGGGCATCCCCACTGACTCATACAATCACATATAGTGAAACATATCCCAATATTCCATGCACATATAGGGCAACCAATACACCCATTACCATTAATCATTGATGATTCCCCTAGTTGAAAATCAAAATCCTTATACCATCCAATCCAATTTTCCACGATTCCCAATAACATGACTCTAGTATAATGAGATAAGAGAAACCCATTAATTAGAAATTACATTGTAATGGTGTTGGTTCAGTTTCTAAATATGTAAAAATTTGTGATATTACACTCCATTCATAGGTGACCAACAAATAATTACATTCCACAACTGGAGCTCATCATGGAACATGAACCAGTTGATTATAGTATGGGAATCCAAAATCTAGAAAATAAATATATTTTATACACATAAATTTTTAAAGTGGTATTTTGTTTCTAACTAGATATCCCTAGAGTTCTCTTTCTAATATTATAGAAGGGAATTTTTTTCTGAAATAACTCTTCCATTCTATGGAATAATAGTATTTGATGCCATTCACTCCCACCTGTATGCAATGATTATGGATTAGGTAGTATGATCATCCATTATAAAATTTTTGTTGTTGTTATCAATGGTCTAATCATGAAAATGCACAATTCATCATGAATTTCATCATGTTTATCACAGTTGCCTTCTGGTACATGAGAATATTCATTGGTATAGTGACAAAGACTATCTTCTATAAGTAAAATTGCTGGTCATTTGACATATAAAAGGGGAAATATGATGAAATTCATGACTTGATTGGTTATATGTTCATGAAACATCCAAATATTCATGAAGGATAGGTATTCGATCATTCCCATAAAATAATATTATGAACCTCATCACCTTGCTCTGCTTTCAGGAAAATACCTCCAGGGTTATGTGATTGATTCCCCTGAATTCTATGAAACCTAAAATTTAATCATTAAATTTAGTGAAAATAATATATAACTCATTGTTTTCCTTTGAATTCTACCCTAAACTTACCCATCATCTCAAATTATACAGGGGCATTCCTTGTCACAAATAATAGTATTTTGGCTTCTCATGTGTATGATCTTCCAAAGAAAATGTGATAGAGTCGATGTCATTATGCTTTTTTCTTTTGGTTTTCATTATTGAAGTGGTGCCCCGTTTGATTTTATATGGAGTTCCCAATTTGAACATGGGAGTTTTATAGTTTTTCCTATTGTCTATAGTTATATATCACGTATAGGGTAAAACTCTGACACCCCCAATCATGAGGTTCCTTTAAAGTTAATTTTGAACTATGCATGGTTTTTTAGAATGTGTTGTGTATAATTAACCACAAGCCTTCAATCTTGTTTTAGGAACCATGTATATTTCTTGTTTTCTTAAGGTTTTTTTAATTAAATGAACATATTTTTTCAACCCATAAAGGGGTCCAAAATGTTTTGTTTGTTTCATGGTGTGGTTATGTCATGAGGTGAAAACTTTCTCCAATCATTGTTTCCTCTTAGGGGTAACAATGTAAGGGAGTTTAAGATATAGGTATTGTATAATTAATAGTTGGTTCACTATTTGGAAAACTTTGTGCCCTATCCAGATGAATACATTTTTTTATTAAAAAATCTATAATTTCCATTTTTCTGTGATTTAAAACCTATTAGTACTATTTTGTTCTATTGAAACGCTTGGTAGATATTGGAGAAGTTCTACATCATCCGCCTTTGATTCTTTCCCATTCAACGATGATTTGAATGATATTTGAGGTGACTTCATCCTCCCCAAAGATTATTCTTCTTCATCCCTCATTTATATCACTGATTAAGATTACCCTATGAAATATAGTTATCTGGGGTCACAATTAAAGGGATCAAGGTGGATCTAATAATATGGATTTTGGTGTCCCGAGTTAATAGATATATTTTCTACTCCCATCAGTGCATTAACCATTGAAGGGTACATGTTTCAAGGTCCTTGGACTTGTTATTTTTCATTTTGTGTTTTGGCATTTTATGATATTGTTTCATTTTGAAATTCTATTTTTTTAATTATAAATTTACTTTTTAAAAGTTAAAGTAATTGTTATATCTCCATGCGCATTTAAAGAAATTTCATTGTGTTTTGAGCTTAGAAAACCTAGTTTGCTATGTATATTCATAGTTTTCATGTTTTAAATAGAATTATTTGTTTCAATATGATTATTTTTAAATTACCTATGGATTTTTAAATGTTTTTAAATGTTGTGCAATGGATTTGGTAATTTTTTAGGATTTTTACTAGTGAAATTAATGTTTTAATGGTGATTTATTACTAAATTGAGTTATTTACCTATAAAAGGTCTTTAATGTGGTGAATTAATGTATGAAAACTATTTATTTGAATTTATTATGTGGTTTATCTGATTTTTAAATCTTAGTTTTCCTACTTTAAATGGTTTATTGGAAACATGATAGTCCTATGGATTTATTCTGTTTATCAAATTAGAAGAACATTATTTCTAGGTATATTTGAAATGTTTTAAAACTATTGGGAGATTTTTTAGACCTCCTAAAATCCATTATGTGGATTTTATGAATTTGATATATTGAAATGATGGTATTTTCAATTTTTTAAATATTAAAAGAAGAGATACAACAATTGAGGGAGACATTGAAATGTTATAAATGATCATTGGTTTTAAATTCCAATAAAATGGTTTTTGGAATGTATATTACGAAATGAGAAAAAAATTTAATTCATAGGAATTTTTTTGTTAAAGGCCAGATTGGAACATTGTTTTTTTAAATGGGGAGAAACAACCCTTGATTTCCACATTCATTCATTCACAGTTAGTCGATTCTTGATCACTATGTGATACATGTTTCTCCCTTCTTGTGGAAATGTTATTGTTATACCTCTAGTTTTTTATTCATATATATAGTGAATTATATCATTGACTATTTTGTGAGAGGGTAGTAATGGTTAATCCTTGTTTGTTTGGAATGGATTGTTTTCATCTTGACTCACATCATTTATTGGTCATGTGATACCAGTTACTAAGTGTAATACCTATCTTGTCCCATATGTTTGTTTGTGTGCCACTTGTTTTAAAATATTTATTCTATACATAAGGACTATATGGTAGTTTTTCACCACTGCAATGATTGCATGGTCTATCAGGTCAGCAATTTTTGTCTTAACCATTTCTAGTAGCTAGTATGGGTGGTTATATCTACATGAATATACATTTTTTGAATGTTAATATATTTTGGTAGAGTCCATGACACATTTAGATATTCAATTCTTTGTTAGTTATTGATTAAAGTATGATCTTGTGATTTTTAGGGCATTTACCCTGTGTAAATTATTATGAAACCATTACATAATTATAATTTATTTATTTCATGTGATTATTGGTGCTTAAATTTTTATTCATTGATGTTGTGTGTGATGGGTCATATCATTGGAAACCATTTTTTCAAATATATTTCAGAATATATTTTTTAATTTAAAACTATTTTGTGGGTTATTTAAAATAATTTTGAAAAGTGTTGTTTTGGATTAATAATGAATTCTTCTAGTTAAAAAAATAATAATGGTGTTATTATTAGAGAAATGTGTTCTTTTGGGAAATGTAATGTTTTATCAAATTTTAATGGTGTATGTGATTTTTTAAAAAGTTATAGGTTAGCTAAACTCTTTTAGAAACACAAGGGTTGATTTTTGAAAAATATTAGAAAAGTTTTTAGATGATTATTTTTGAATTTTCTTCCTTCTATAAAGATATCTTTAAAAAATCTTAAAATATGCCTTTATTTTAAAACTAGCATTGATGAATTTCCATATGAAAAAATGTCATCATTTTGGAAGGTTATATTTACATTATAGAATCATTAGATAAAGTATATACATTTTAATTTATCGGTTCATTTTTAGATATAGTCTTGTTTATCATGGCAGATGTGGGTAGATTTGGGTGGTGGTGAGACGCTAGAGGTTTCATGGAGATGGTTCGGGAATGACTCATGTTGGTATGTTTCTATTTATATTTGACATAATATTAATTATGTATTCATAACTATATATTTAATATATTTTTAATAATTGAATGGGTTGTATAATTCTACATGGTTATGACCTAATTGGCATGTTTAATTATCTAATATCTTCTATTCTTTAACATTACATTATTTTTAGTCTTTTTTTCTATGAAAATTATTCCCAATGGGATTCTTATAATAGTCATGAACTTTTTTACATCATGTGGTAATTGGGAAAACCCATGGAAATTTGTGATGGGATGTATTAGATGCTACTTAAAAAGGAATCTAGGACTTGATTTTACGATTTATATTTAAAAAAATTTTAATATAAAGAAGATTTTGGTTTTTAGATCATTATGGATTATGATAGGGGGATTATAACTAGATCATGATTATCCCAAACCTCATGTGGTCAGGGGGTTTTGGTTTTGAATTGTAAATTTGAGTTTCTTTTTGATGTGTATAATATATTTTTTGTGATATTTTTTATTTCCTTTAAGAATTAAAATTATATTTCCTTCTATTCATGGGTTTTGGGGTTATGTGGAAGTAATAATAAGCTGCATAGTTGACTCACATGATATAAAAAATAGTTTCAGGAATTTGTGTCCATGAAATCTTTCAATTCATGATTTTTGAACACGTAGATCAGATAATGCTTCTAACTTTGTAAACTAACTGGTTAGTGCTCCTCCACCTGATGGATAGTGGGCATCTATTAAATGAGTAACCTTATGCATTCACCACTAGTTGGTGGATGGCCATGCATTGTCTAGTTGATAATTCCTACTAGTATAAAAAAACTCCAAGGCCATCAATATTATTTCCTCAAATTTGAAAAACATTAAAAATTCACTCTAATATTTGATGAAATATATCAAAACATCATCATTAAATCTTCATGTATATTTCATGAATCAAATAATATTTCACAGTGATGTTACAATAACTATGATTAACACATGAGTCTTTTAACATCCAAAATTACAAAACAAGTCATTAGACACATTAAAGAGTGTTTTTTGTAAGGAAAAATATATAAGTCAGGAAGAATAATAATTTCTCCCTTTTTGATTATCACTACCAAATGAATAAAAAACTGATAAAAAAATATAATCGGAAGTAAAAATAATATTATGTCTCCCACATAGTAACATTATTTTCTTCTTATAAATTTTATTATTTCTTCACAAATATAGACAATATAAATCCATATAAAACCCCATAATATTATATATTTATAAAGATAATTTTTATATAATTTTATCTAAATAATTTCATTTTCAATAGTTGACATAATTAGATGTTATAAAAAAATTTTCATAGATTAAAATTTATAATCAGTAGAATTAAAATTTAAAACAACATCTGTAATCATTATTGAACATTTTATAGAGACGTAAAACAATATTTTGATCATTGGAAAATCCTTATAGTAAAAGTGAATAAAAACATTGATTTTATTAAATGATCTTGAATAAAAAATCATTAATAATTATTTTGAAAAATATAAATATTTAAATAATGTTTTGAAAATGATTAATTTATAATTATGGACACTCATTTAGGATTCTTCCAATATTAAAAATAAAATGCAAGACAGAAATAACGCATTAAAAATATAAGGATTCATTACACATTACAAAGTAATGAAATAATATATTAATAATTATTTTCATTTCCTGATTATATATTAATAGTTATTTTGTTTATAAACCACATCAAATTATCTAGGATTGACAAACTAAGTGCTTAGTAAATGCCAAATACACATTCATGGAATGAATATTTAATTAAATATCCACCCACCCTTTTCGTAGGTTATAGCTTCTTGCATCATCTATTATAGAAACATATCAAAAAAATTGTACCTATGAAGGAATGTTTTTTCTAAGATCATCAAATTCAGTTGAAAATGAGTAAAAAAGTATACATTAGACATGATTATTGGCCAGGCAGTATTAAAAAAAGTTTATTTTTAATCTTAAATATTTGAATCATGTTATAAAATAGTTTACCATATTTATAAAATGTTTATACACATGTTTCAGTCATGAGTATTCTTATTTACTTATCTTTAGACATGAAAAAATTATTTAAAAATTCATCAGTGTGTTTAAATTGGATGAAAAATGTTCAACCATTATTTTGGGAAAGTTTAATAACATGAAATATTTTTAGTTAACCCAAAAAATACTTTCCAAACTCTTTTTTGAATAATATATACATTTTAGTAAATATATATTCTTTAATTTCACAAAAATATAAAATAAACAACAAAAATATAATGAATAGAAACAATGTTTGGAAATGTTTTTTCCAAAAAAAGGAATTAGTAATCCAAAATCAAAAATAAATTGATAAATGGAATTTCTTTAACATGTAATTCAAGAACAATGTTGCATGTTTTTATAATATAAATATTTTTTGATAACAATAGCACTTGATTGTGAAATTTAGTGTTTTAAAAATATTTTTTTTATAAAGAATAAAGAATTCCGACATATGACCATTTAGAAATGTAGTTTTTAAATTCATTTGAAAAAGTATAATAATGTAACGCCCCTACCCCAAAATCCCAGAGTCGGTGCATAATTTTAAAACATTTTCATGATTATAAGGAATCATGTCTCGATGGACTGATCAGTTTAGTAGTATTGGAAAATATATTACATACGTGAACATTAAATACAATTTCTAACATAAAATACAAAAAGGATAATCTATTAAGGATTCCATTATTCATTTTGCTTAAACATGCACATAATTCATAATGCAATTCTTTCAATCCTGGGAATATAAAACATAATAAATGGGTGGGCTTAGATGCTCAGTAAGGGAAAAATAATTTAATGGAAGCTATAAGAATTTAATGGAAGATGTGTAATAAAAAAATAGCCATTTAAACAAAAAATTGAACATAATATATAGAAAATAAATAAAAAAATTTCATATATACATGTACATGGATATTCTAATAATCAAATAATAACATGTAATAATTAATTTCATAATGAGGGAATGCATAACACTGAACATCATTACCACATAATCGAGGCCTCGTGCCAATAATAAAATTATATTTTTTCAAGGCCTTGTTCCAAGACACTATTTTGACTTATGAGACATACCGATGCATCTAAGAGCTATAGTGGGCTCCACCAGACACTTAGTAAGATCCCTGAATTCTTCATATGAAAGTTTTGAAACATAACACAAACATTCATATTAAAAATAGCATACGAATGTTAATACTATAACCATAATCCATGAATGGTATAAAAATATAACATCCACAGTCAAACATATCATAACTCATTCAATACAATATAGAATAGTGTATTAATATAAATCAACCTCAATGAAGAATAACATCCAGTAAAGGATTTGGACATTGTTGAAAATGATTAGTAATAATTTTGGAGAGAAATATCCCTTTTTGTGAAATCATTTAAAAGTGACACATTTATAATGGAAATGATTTAAAAGATATTTTTTAATCATAGTTTTCCATACAAATTTCAATCTTTTTAAAGGAATTAACATTTTAAAATGATCATGTCCATATAAATAAATCATTAAAACCATTTTGAAAACATGGACATTAATGAGAATGATTTTGAATAATAAATATTTAAAATATTTAAAATGATTTTTTAGTTAATGATTCCTTTAAAAGAATAATTTTGAAATTTATTTTATGAAACATGGACATGGATAATTAATATATCCCAGAAAATATATAGACATAACCATTCTATGATAATAACGAGATTGAGAAATTAACCCTTACCTTTCACTTTTCTTTGGTCAAGAGTAAATTTAACCTTATGTAGAATGACAATAGTATGTTATTAAATTATACCAGAACCATATTAATTTTTATTATATCATAAATTATTCATTTATGACTATATAATACCCAATTAATAATGATTTCCTTGCTAAATTAACATTTCGGGTAATAATCGCTTTCTTTATCAGATGTGTTTACAATTGTAATTCTTAATCCTATCATTTATATTATGATTTAAATACATCAATAATATAAAAGATGATTTATATATCATATATATTTATAATATAAATATTTATAATAGAAATATATATGAAATGGAAAAAACTTTTTATATAGATGGTATGTAACACCCCGAGCTTCTATGATACGCTTCTCATTCAATAATGCAATAGCTTGCATTGTACGCAACTTCGAGTTCTAACACACCGCAACTAATCAAAGTAGCCATTATGAATAGTAATACCCACTTTTTGAAATTATATAAATTTCATATTTCAAAATGGACTTCATTTTTGTATTCAGAATATCAAAATTATCCTAAGTTGAGTTTTTTGTAATTTTCTGAGAACTTTCAGTTTTTTATGAATAGTAAAAAATACTTAAAACAACTTTTTTAATAAAAATAATTTATAGTGATAAATTATACTATTTAGTGGTTATAAAGTATAATTATAATATATTTTTACCATCTTATCCAATGGTGGTCATTATAATTAATTTAACATTGAAATTGGACATAAAAAATTGTCAATCTTTTGATATAAATTGTTTCTTAAAAACATGCTATTTGTTGTGACAGCGGGAATTAATTATAAAATTAATTAATGAAACTTATATGTTTGGAATTTTGTAAAATATACATCATTTTTGAATTGGGAATATCAATTATAGTTTAGGGTGAAATTTTGGCATTGTTCTGAAAAACTTCAATTTATTATGAATAGTGAAACCCCTAAGTGGTAGTTAAATAACTGATTTTTTGTTTAAATGAAATATTACCAATTCTGTGTTTTGATTTTCAAAAATTCTACATACATGGTTGTCCTTAAGAAGTAAAATTCTGTTCAATGAGATCAAAATAATTTTTGGTGAATAGTAACTTTTAAGTTCTTAATCGCGATTAGAGGTAATTAGTGTAGTTCAAGGTAAAAATAATGTTTTATTAATATGATATGAGCTTGAAACATGTCCTAACCTCATTGGATGTGCCATGGCCGGCCAATAAAATCCATGGGTCAACATGGGGACCCCATGGAGATACTTTAGTTGGAAAATGACATAAATACCTTTTATTTAATGTTAAAGTAAAAAATGACAAAAACATGAAATTTTTTACTAAAACAATTTTTACATGGGGTTATACAAGTCATATTTTTGACTATAAATAGTAATTTAAAATCTAAAAATATTTCCTACATTATAGTAATTTTTTATAATTTTTAGACATTAAATAAAGTAAATTATTTATGACATCATTATGATGCAGTGATGACCTCATTATTTAACAATTTTGAAAAAATGAAAAGATAATGTAAAATCCAAGGCTTAAACTTGTCCAAAGACTATTTTATGGGTAAATTTAGAACCCCTATCACCTTAGCCACGAATTATATAAGTGTGGGACCTTTAGAATCCGAAAATAATTGTATAATAATGTAAACTTTCCTTACTTTCTAAGAGTGCCCCTCCTCATCTCTTATAAAAGGTCCCCAACTCTACCACCTCATTCACACATTCAAACCATTTGGCTTGGACAAACTCTGCCAAAATACTCTCCCTACTTCCCCCCCTTACTCCTAGAAGCCTCACATTGGGCAGAACTCTTCCCAAGGAAGCCTTTGGCTCAAATTAAAAAGAGTTACCCGATTTTGAGGTAATGTCTTCTCTAATGTTGTTTTGTTTTATTTTTCTTCTCCAACCCCCTAAACACTTTTTATTCATTTCTTTTGTAACAAAAACAGTATCCCATATATACTAGGATGTTGTTATAAAAAGGATTCTCGCTACACTTACACACACCTATATCTAATGGTTAAAGAACATACTGTTTCTGTGGATGGTGAATTTCTGCCTCATGAAATGATGATTGTTCAACACTCATATAACACCTTCAAAGGTGGACATTAAGATGTCACTATATTTTTATATGATATATAATATGTTTATGTTTTCCTTAGGATTCTGTATTTCTCATTTATGGCATACTTTGTGATTTCCAATATGGGTAAACGCGATAATTTAATTTTAGGATGTGTGCACTACCGCCCCCTCAAAGTGATGTGAATCGTTAATTCCATATGTGGGATGTATAAAGGATGGAGTAAATGATATTATATATGATATTATACTGGAACTATATTATACCTTTATATAATTATGATTTCATTCCATTAAATACGAAATAGAAATGAAAGTGGCGTTCATGCGTACGTACGGCTTACCGTCTCCATGAACGGTTCATTTCATTTCTTACCTCTAAATGTAACGTAATATTAATAATGAATGTATATAATGGATATATATGATATATATGACATCTAAATCATCAATATAATTCTGGAGATAATGGATATTCTACCACATAAACAACTTGTAATTATAATAAGTTTATTGTTGACTCATGTACCAAAAATCGACAAAACGACCGTTATTAACTTAAATAATTACATAATATTCATAACATTATAATAAGTGAAATAAAAAGGATAATGAAATTGAAAATGGTTCTTAATAAGGTAGATATTAACTCTAGTTTATTATTCAGGAGGTTAAATAACGGTCGAGTCAGGACAAGACGCAAGGTAAGGGAATTTCTTAACCCAACATCCATTCTTTGGGTTAATCTCCTAATTTCAAATTATGTCATGATATTATTATGTCATATTTTGTATTTTTACATTCTTTATGTGTACCTATAGTTAATACACATAATAGATCTATTATATTTTAAAAATGATCTTTTCAAGGACTTCGTCTCAATCCCCTTTCATTGAGGCATATTTGGTTTTATACACAACTCTCTTTTATATGGTGTATAAACCCCTTTGACTTTTACGTTATTCAAAAGGAATCTTTTTTATACGAATCGTTTTACTAAACGGAAAAAATGGAATGTTTTTAATTTCGTACATATGCGGCGACAATGACTTCTCCGCCGCCGTGACCATTATTTGAGTTTCGGCTTCCTCTACAAGCCATCACTTTTTTTTAATGAAAAATAAATACCAAGTTTTAACTTTCTTTTATTCTGGTATTGAAAATGGTTTTGAAAGAATTTTTATTATATCAATGTGTCGTATTGATATCTTGTGATTTAAATGTGGAAATATTATGTTTCCTTTATCCATGATTTATGTGATACGATTATGTTATGGTTTATGATATGTTTAAACCTATTCATATGAGGAATGCATTGGACTTAATAAGTGACGGGTGGAGCCCGCTACAGCTCCTCGATGCATCGATAGGTATCATGAGACAACTATACGTGGAATTGGCCAAGGCCCTTTCCCAATTTGATTTATGGTTTTGGCCGAGGCCTTTATCATTTTAGACGTCTTGGCCGAGGGCTTGACAAAATGTTTCAGAATGTCTGGCATTATGCATTCCATAATTATGAAAGTGGTTATTGATATTTCATGTGATTATTCGACCAGTAGAATATCCATGTGAATAAGTAAATGGCATTATCACATTTTACATTTTCCATATTATGTTGAAGTTCATGTTTAAAAGGCTTTTGTTTTAGTTATACATTGCCATAAATTTTAATGTTTATTTATGAAAGTTTCTGCAATATTGTTATCCTTACTGAGAATCTGAGCTCACCCCTTTCAATGTTTTTATATTTTCCAGGATGTGAAGAAGTATTTTATGAATGGCCTGTAGGGATAGTCAGAAGAGGATATGAGTGTGGACTATGAAGACTTTGTTATTAGTTTTTTACATTATGATGTAATTTAAGACTTAAGAATGTATCTAGTGTTTCCAAGGCTACTAAACTAATCGGTCTTTTGAGACTTGATCTTTTGTGATCATGCCAATGTTACGATGTAATGCACCGACTCTGGGTAGCAGGGGTGGGGGCGTTACAGTTGGTATCAGAGGCAGTTTAGTACTAACTTTGGAAGCTAGATTTAGATAAACTCTGATTAGAGCACATAGCCCAAAGATAGACTTTGAGGATTAGTATAGAAGAACTTCCTAGAATTTTGTTATTGTAGAGATTTTGTGAGTTTTCCGAGCAATACATCCCTGTCTGGATACGAGCAGGTAGAGGCGGCTTTGGCACAGATTTACCTAGGGGTAAAACCCGAAAACACCGCTTTGAGCTAGACTCGAACGGGAACTGGTGCACAACAACGGGTCTTGCTGCACTCTTGGTTACGACACTCCCGGGGGATATGCTTAGGATAATTCACATTTTCTTTACAAACCACTATGAAGGGTTATGAGTATATACTTCGTAAAAGTAATAATTTTTTATGATAATGGATTATATCCATAAATAGTTCAATTTATTATTAGTGTTTTCAAGTTTGTTATTATGTATTTCGATTCATAAAATAACCTAGTAAATGGAATTCTATAGAAAGGACGCCCAGTAGAAGTAATGTGAACTCCATCAATACGTATGATCCAAAGAGTAAGAGGGATCATATCTTTCATGGTATTAAGCCAACATTTATAAGGGAAATATTCTCCCATGTTTTATCAACATATGAAGAAATAGTATCATGTGTTAATAAGATAAGTACAGAATTCTCTGAGTTTTATGGATTTGAAAGGATGAAAGAGAGGAAAAGGATGGAAGAGAGAATGATGGATAAAGGGATGAGGGAAAAAAAGAATTTTCCAATATGTGATAACTGTGGGAAGATACACCTTGGAATTTGCCTGAAGGGAATGGGAGTTTGTTATAAGTGTGGAGAAGAAGGACACCAAGTGCGTGACGACAAGGGTAAGAAAAAGGTTTCAAATATACAATGCTTCATCTGCAAGGAGTTGGGACACTACGCAAACCAATGTTCAAATCATCAGAGTATGCCCCAAATGATGTTATTGGATAATAATCAAGTTATGATACTACCATATATGAGGAGGAATGATTAGAGTTCTTATGTTGTTATTAATGAATTTTTTAATTTGTGTGTTGTATCAATGATGTACTAGTTATAATAATTATGGAGTATATAAAGATTGTACTGTAGTACTATTTCATCTAGGACTTGAGATTTTGTGGAACCAAGAAAAGTGACTCCACAGTAAGTTAAATTTTGGGAAAATATATGGTTGAGAGAAAGATAAACCATAACATGGTTCTGATACCGAGATAGTGATTTTGGAATAAGACATGATTGATTCGGATAAATTATGTTGGATATTCTTAACATCCTTGAAATTGAGTAATGATTTGTAAACATTTTTGGATAGAAGGATTATATCTAGTTTTCTATAAGGAATTAGGGATCATGAATGTAATCAATAAGGATTTATGGTAATTCAGTATGTTACAGTGTTTTAAAAGAATACATGATGAAGGTGTTCACATCTTGTTACGCAGAAAAAAAAGGATCTTCATTATGTTTACCTTCCTCATAAAATATGGACTGTGAGTTGGACAGAAGTATTTTGGATAACTATAAAGGTTGGAATGGATTATATTTTACATTGGATACTATTGTTAAGGTTATTTTTGGATATTTATAAAAAGGACAACACGCAGACCGAGTGACAACCCATCGCGTCGGACAAAGCTGTGGGAATCGAACCCACAACCATAGTGCGATTGGGATTAATCACCTACCACTGGACTACGTGAATTCCCTGGTTATTACAAAATAGTTTTTCTAATCTAAATGGTATGTGTTAATATTTGGAACTTTATACAATTAGGATAAATAGAATATTTTTGAGTTTTATTACCTTTTAGAGTGAAATATGGGTTTTTGGTAAAAATTTATTAAAGAATGAAAGTCTACATGACAAGTATGTATATTCCCTTACGTTATTATTAGATCTCCTAAATAAATTATTTAACTTTATAAAAGGTAACTTAAAACAAAAACGTTGCCGGTTAACTTTTCCAACTGGGGATTCAATGATCGTTTAACCAATCACAAGTTTGTGATTTTCTTATTGTTAACTTTCTCCTAATCCAGTTTTCTACAACTCTCCATCAGAACATGATGGTTTTTTTCTTCCATATCCATATTTTCATATAATCCTCGTATGGGCTATCTCGGGTGACCTTTGTACTTATCTTTCTTTCTTTTAAAGTTGTATTTTTATTAACCTTATTTCTGATGTGGGTTTTCTACAAAGGTATTTTCTATTTTAAACTTTTATTTTCCAAGAAAAATTTCAAATTGTGATGATGCAATTTATTGAAGGAGGGGAGAATGTAACACCCCGAATTTCTATGATACGCTTATCATTCAATAATGCAGTAGCTTGCATTGTACGCAACTTCGAGTTCTAACACACCGCAACTAATCAAAGTAACCGTTATGAGTAGTAATACCCACTTTTTGAAATTATATAAATTTTATATTTCAAAATGGACTTCATTTTTGTATTCGGAATATCGAAATTATCCGAAGTTGTGTTTTTTGTAATTTTCTGAGAACTTTGAATTTTTTATGAATAGTGAAAAATACTTAAAACAACTTTTTTAATTAAAATAATATATAGTGATAAATTATACTATTTATTGGTTTTAATGTATAATTATAAAATATTTTTACCATCTTATTCAATGGTGGTCATTAGAATTAATTTAACATTGAAATTCGACATAAACAATTGTCAATCTTTTGATATAAATTGTTTCTTAAAAACACGATATTTGTTGTGACAGCGAGAATTAATTATAAAATTAATTAATGCAACTTATATTTTTGGAATATTGTAAAATATACATCATTTTTGAATTGGGAATATCAATTATAGCTTAGGGTGAAATTTTGGCATTGTTTTGAAAAACTTCAATTTTTGATGAATAGTGAAACCCCTAAGTGGTAGTTAAATAATTGATTTTTCGTTTAAATGAAATATTACCACTTCTGTTTTTTGATTTTCAAAAATCCGACATACATGGTTTTCATTAAGAAGTAAAATGTGGTTCAATGAGATTAAAATAATTTTTGGTGAATAGTAACTTTTATGTTCTTAATCGCGATTAGAGGTAATTAGTGTAGTTTAAGGTAAAAATAATGTTTTAATGATATGAGATGAGATTGACTCATGTCCTACCCTCATTAGATGTGCCATGTCCGGCCAAAATAATCCATGGGTCAACTTGGGGACCCCATGGAGCCACTTTAGTTGAAAAATGACATAAATACCTTTTATTTAATGTTAAAGTAAAAAATGACACAAACATGAAATGTTTTACTAAAACAATTTTCACATGGGGTTATACAAGTCATTGTTTTGACTATAAATAGTCATTTGAAAGCTAAAAATATTTTCTACATCATAGTTTTTTTTAGAATTTTTAGACATTAAATAAATTAAATTATTTATGATATTATTATGATGCAGCGATGACCTCATTATTTAATGATTTTAATAAAATGAAATGATAATGTAAAATCCAAGGCATAAACTTGTCCAAAGACTATTGGATGGGTAGATTCAGAACCCTTATCACCTTAGCCACGAATTATTTAAGTGTGGGACTTTTATAATCCGAAAAGCATTGTATAATAATGTAAACTTTCCTTACTTTCCAAGAGTGCCCCTCCTCTTCTCTTATAAAAGGCCCCCACCTTTACCACCTCATTCACACATTCAAACCATTTGGCTCGGCCAACCTATGCCCAAATACTCTCCCAACTTCCCCCCCCCCCCTTACTCCTAGAAGCCTCTCTGTGGGAAGAAATCTTCACAAGGAAGCCTTTGGCTCAAATCAAAAAGAGTTACCCGATTTTGAGGTAATGTCTTCTCTAATGTTGTTTTGTTTTATTTTTCTTCTCCAACCCCCTAAAAAAATTTTATTCATTTCTTTTGTAACAAAACCAGTATCCTAAATATACTAGGATTTTGTTATAATATGGATTCTAGATACACTTACACACACCTACATCTAATGGTTAAAGAACATACTGTTTCTGTGGATGGCGAATTTCTGCCTCACGAAACGATGATTGTTCAACACTCATATAACACCTTCAAAGGTGGACATTAGGATGTCACTATATTTATATATGATATATAATATGTTTATGTTTTCCTTATGCTTCTTTATTTCTCATTTATGGCATACTTTATGATTTCCATTATGGGTAAACGCGATAATTTCATTTTAGGAAGTGCGGACTACCGCCCCCTCAAAGTGATGTGAATCGTTAATGTCATATGTGGGATGTATAAAGGATGGAGTAAATGATAATATATATGATATTATACTGGAACTATATTATACCTTTATATAATTATTATTTCAATCCATTAAATACGAAATAGAAATGAAAGTAGCGTTCATGCGTACGTACGACTTACCGTCTCCATGAACGGTGCATTTCATTTCTTACCTATAAATGTTACGTAATATTAAGAATGAATGTATATACTGGATATATATGATATATATTACATCTAAATAATGAATATAATTCTGGAGATAATGGATATTCTACCACATAAACAACTTTTAATTATATGAAGTTTATTGTTGACTCAAGTACCAAAAATCGACAAAACGACTGTTATTAACTTAAATAATTACATAATATGCCTAAAATTGTAATAAGTGATATAAAAAGGATAATGAAATTGAAAATAGTTCTTAATAAGGTAGATATTAACTCTAGTTTATTATTCAGGAGGTTAAAGAACGGTCGAGTTAGGACAAGACGTAAGGTAAGTGAATTTCTTAACCAAACTTCCATTCATTTGGTTAATCTCTTACTTTCAAATTATGTCATGATATTATTATGTCCTATTTTGTATTTTTACATTCTATATGTGTACCTATAGTGAATACACATAATATATCTATTATATTTTAAAAATTATCTTTTCAAATACTTCGTCTCAATCCCCTTTCATTGAGGCATATCTGGTTTTATACACAACTTTCATTTATACGGTGTATAAACCCCTTTGACTTTTACGTTATTCAAAAGGAATCTTTTTTATATGAAGCATTTTACTAAACGGAAAAAAGGGAATGTTTATGTTTCCGTATATATGTGGAGACAATGACTTCTCTGCCGCCGTGACCATTATTTGAGTTTCGGCTTCCTCTACAAGCAATCACTTTTTTTAATGAAAAATAAATACCAAGTTTTAACATTCTTTTATTCTGGTATTGAAAATGGTTTTGAAAGAATTTTTATTATATCAATGTGTTGTATTGATATCTTGTGATTGAAATGTGGAAATTTTATGTTTCCTTTATCAATGTTTTATGAGATACGATTATGTTATGGTTTATGATATGTTTAAAAATATTCATATGGGGAATGCATTGGACTTAATAAGTGATGGGTGGAGCCCGCTATAGCTCCTCGATGCATCGGTAGGTCTCATGAGACAACTAGAAATGGAATTGTCCGAGGCCCTTTCCCAATTTGTTTTATGGTTTTGGCCGAGGCCTTTATCATTTTAGACGTCTTGGCCGAGGCCTTGACAAAATGTTTCAGAATGTCTGGCATTATGCATTCCATCATTATGAAAGAGGTTATTGATATTGCATGTGATTATTCGACCAGTAGAATATCTATGTGAATAAGTAAATGGCATTATCTCATTTTACTTTAGCCATATTATGTTGAATTTCATGTTTAAAAGGCATTTGTTTTAGTTATACATTGCCTTAAATGTTAATGTTTATTTAGGACAGTTTCCGCAATATTGTTATCCTTACTGAGCATCTGAGCTCACCACTTTCATTGTTTTATTATTTTCCAGGATGTGAAGAAGTATTTTATGAATGACCTGCAGGGATATTCAGAAGAGGATATGAGTGTGGACTATGAATACATTGTTATTAGTTTTTAACCTTATGATGTAATGTAAGACTTATGAATGTATCTAGTGTTTCCAAGGCTACTGAACTAATCGGTCTTTCGAGACTTGATCTTTTCTGATCATGCCAATGTTACGAAGTAATGCACCGACTCTGGGTAGCTGGGGTCGGGGCGTTACATGGTAGGTCGTACGTACGCATAAACATTGTTTGTATTTTCATATCATATTGAACAGAAGTAAGTGAATAAAATATATGTAAGTAGATATATAAATATATCTAGTAGAATTATTATGTCATATATTACATTCTTTTTAGTGATATATATTTTTATAATCATTGTTGAATGGTGAACGTGGAAATGAATCTCATCGCGTTGTGGAGATGGTAAGCCGTATGTACACACGAGCGACGATATCATTTCCTTAATGACTGTTATGTGAGGAATTGGATGGTATATTAATTTTATAGAGAAATTATCTTTTTTTTCATTATTTATATACATATTACTTATTATTATATTCATCTAACTAGCATAGTGTGGAATAACAAATTACACCTCGTCCTGGAGATGGTAAGCCGTATATACGCATGCATGGTGGCATTATAATTCATTGGATGGTTAGAATAATGAATATGGTTTTAACTTGTTTATAATAACATAAAAGGATATAGAAGGTACTAGTTTAATCATTTTTTTATGTAAATAACAATGAAAGGGAACATGGAAGAAGAAAATAACATTGAAAGAGTGATAAAATAATTACCTTTTATTTAGGTGTTTGTTTTTGATTCGAACAAAAGGGATACATAGGCTTGCATTATGTTAAATGGAATTTCTATATATTAAAGTGAGGGAATTTGGGAGGATATTTGGGCAGGTTTTAGCCGATCCAAATGGATTTGGAGGTGTAATTTTGAGAGAAGGGAAAATACCCTTTTATAAGAGAGGCAAGGGTCACTTTAAGAAATGTTTGAAATATTATTTTATTATAAAATCATTTTCTGTTTTTAATGTCTCAAAATTGATTTTTTTCTAATATAAGGTGGTAATGGGTAGAAATAATATCAACCAATTTGTTTGAGACATTTTTAGGTCACCATATTAAACCTATCTTTTAGATTTCACTCTTACATAAATAGTTTAACTTTTACAATGTCCTCTTCTATTATTGTAATAAATAGTAAATAAACATACTATAAAAGTCCAATAGAACCCCAAGTGGTTCATTAATGACATATTTATCACTATATAATCATTTTAGAGGAACCTTATATTTTTAAGAATATTATATCATTTAATAATATAATATTAGTTTCAAAAACTCATTTATGTAAATTCTGACACTATTTATTATATGGTTTTTGTGAATGTTATAAATTCATGATTACATCTAAAACAATTCATTGAATCAACCCTATCATGTCATATAAATCTTTAAATTTATTGGATGGAATAAAAATACTCAATTTACATTTATTTGTTTATTTATATTATCAATTATTTTATTCATTCATTGATAAAGTAATTACTGCGTCCCCATTGTGTCATTATTAAATTTCATTATATAATATATAAAAATTATAAATAAAATAAAATTATATAGGAAATCATTATAGCTTTCTAAATAATATTTATAGTTTAATTTCTCTTATGTATAACCATATATTAAAAATGGGTTTGTTATTAATATTTGTATTAATCATATTTAACTATTATTTATTTAAAATAATAATAAATTTCAAAATATATTCCAATTTTCTTAAAGGATAATATTCTATTTTAAGGGTGGTTATGGTCGAAATACACTTATCCAATATAATAATGATATGTTTTTTTGGTAATTCTAATATCATTTTTACCATTAATTAACCTATTTTATTTTAATTGTGGTAAAAAAGACATAAGTTACTATTGACCAAAAATATTTTCATCTTATTGAACAAAATATTACTTACTGATGTCAACCATGTCTCTCAGATTTTTTAAATTCAATTCATTGAAGTGGTAAAATTACGTTTTATTTAAATTTTCAAATGTGCCAAAATAGTCAGTAAAAGAAGTTAAAAGGTTCAATAAAATATTATACCTATAATTTTATTATAAAATGACATTAATTAATTAAATTAAACATATTTAGGTATTATATATCTATTATTAGTTAATGCAAATTTAAATAAAATAATTTATTATTTAAATAAAAATTCGATTTTCAACACTAACCTAGTGTTTTCGGTATTCATCGATAATTGAATTTTTTAGAAAAAATATAAAATTTAAACATAAGGTAATTATATTATTACGAATTAAAAAATGATATATATTTTAACAAATTAAATAACATAAGTTTCAATAATTGATTTAAAATTAATTTTTGTTATAAAAAATGCTATTTTTTAAAATGTAAAAACTATCTAATGATTGACATGTGTTTATGTGAATTTTTAATGTGAAATTACTTATAATGACCTATAGTGTATTAAATGATGACAATATAATCTAAATATTCTTCAAAACCATTAAAATCCATAATTTAACACTATTAATTATTTGGATTAAAATGGTTTTTTCAATTAAAATATAGTATTTTTCATTATTCGTCAGAATATAAAAGTTATCAGAAAAGTACCAAATAATTATCCTAATTAATTATTATGTCTTATATCTAAATAATAAGTTTATATTGTCAAATTTATTATATAAATGTGTAAAATACTGGATTTAATAATTGTTTCGCATTAAAATGTGGTAAAATTGCATTTTTTTAACAATTACATCCCTTATCAGAAATATTGAATTTTTTCTTATATTATGTCTAAGAAACACATAATATGGATGTTAAAATTATATGAAGAATATAAAATTCAATATATATTTAATATTATTCATATATGCTTTTCGAACAGCTAGTTTAGTAAGTTGTGTTGTGCTTGAACTCAGTATTGTGTGTACCGCAAGCCATTGAATTACATTAAAGAGAAAATGTACTACGAAATCCTAGAGTGTTACATTCTCCCCTCCTTTAATAAATTGCGTCCTTGTAATTTGAAATTTTTCTTCGATAATAAAAGGTTACAAATAAAAAAATTCCTTTGTGGAAAAACCACCTCGAAATTTGGGTTAATAAAATTTAGTTTTAGTAAGAGGGAAAGAGAAATGAAAAAGTCAACACAAAATTATGATCTCAATTTGTAAAACATTGATGGAAATTAGAGACACATAATTGGAGGAAAAATGTAAATATTTATTGGGAGTGATTGAGGTCATCAATCACAAACTAGTTTAAAATTGAGGACCTCAAATCCATCAATCTATGATTATTTAAAATATAATTGGTTCAACAAAACATAAGGTATTAGGATAACACATTTGTGGTTTTAATATTCCATTCCTAACATTTAATAATTAATTTCATCATATAATAAGTGAAAAAAGTATACTGGGAAAGTAGAGATACATCCATCCACTAATTTCTACCACAAACTCATATTTCACTCAAAAGATAATAGAACTCAAAAATATTGCATTTACCCTAATTGTTTAAGGAAAAAAATATTTAATTTATAATTAAATTTTCATTCTATTTATAAAAAACTATAGTATAAAAACTAGTACATCACATAGGCTAGTGGTTGGTGAGGCACCCTTTCCACCCTTCATTTGCGGGTTCAAGTCTTGCGGCCTTGCCGGATTCGATGGGTTTTCACCAGACCTCCAGGTTGTGCTTTTTATAACAATCCAAAAATAATATTAAGAAATATTTTAACATTAAACAATAGAATACAATGTCCAACATAATTCATTCCATACTTTAGACTTATCCAAAATAAATCTATCTAAACCCACAGTCCAAATATTATAAGGATGGTAAACATAATGAAGATCTCTTTTTCCACGTAATAACATGTGAATAACTTCCATAAGACTTAATTTAAAACATGGTAGCACCCTGAATTACCATAAAACCTTATTGATTAAAATAATGCTACCTTATACATTATAGAATACTGGATATACTCTTTATATACAAAAATTTTGTATTCTCCAACAATGATGGAATAAACGAACAATTAATTAGTTCAAAGGTATTCAATAATAAAGAATATATGTTACCCAACTCAAAATTTTTTTATTTCAATGTCATTATATCAATTTTAGAATCATATTAAAGGGTTATGTTTCCCCCACCTTTATATTTTCCAAAATTTTTAACTTGAAAATGTGTCACTTTACTTAGTAACATAAAATCTCAAATCCTTAATGAAAGTTTACTACAGTAAAATCCTTATATACATTATAATTATTATAACTTGTACATCATTAATATAGTACAAAAATTACACAATTATTTTATAACAACATAAGAACACTAATCATTCTTCTTCATCTGTGGTAGTATCATAAAATTATTATTATCTAATGGTATCATTTAGGGTATACTCTGATGATTGGGACATTGATTCGCGTAATGTCCTAACTCCTTACAGATGAAGTATTGTACATTTGAAACCATTTTCATAACTTACAATTATTTAATTAGAGTCATTTTTTCCATACCTATAACAAACTACCATTCCCTTCAAGCATTTACCAATGTGATTCTTTCTACAGTTATCATATATGAGAAAATCCTTCTTTCCCCTCTTCCCTTTATCCATCTATCTCTATACCATTATTTTCTTCTCTTGATTCCCTTCAAATCCATAGGACTCAAATAATTCTTTACTACTATTATTAAACATGATAAAATTTCTTCATATGATGAGAATAAAAGGGAGACACTTTCCATTCTAAATATTGGATTAATACCATGAAAAATATGATCCTTCTTACTCTTTGGATCATTTTTATTGATGGAGTTTCCATTCCTTCTACTGGGTGCCATTTCTATAAACTGGCATACACTAGGTTAGTTTACAAATCGTAATTCCTATTTCCAAACTAGTAAAATTCCTAACATAAAGTGAAAACTTTATGCATATAATCTCTAATCATAGAAAAATATTTTTTTGAGGAAGTATATACTCATAAATCCACCATAATGGTCTGTAAATAAAATTTTGATTATAATAACCCTATTCCCAGAGTGTCTTGTAACCAAGAGTGTAATAAGGCTCATTATCATGTATTAGGACACTCCGGGTCAAGCCCGAAACTTCTTGTTAGATTTTTCACTCCATGGTACATCTATGCTAGGGTCTCCCCTACCTTCTCATATCTAGACAGATATGTTTTCATAGAAAACTCAACAAATTTATACATTACCAAACTTTTAGGATGTTCTTATATACTAATTCTCAATGTCTATATTGGGTATTGTTCTTCAATTAGAGTTTTTCTAAATGTAGCTTTTATGGATTGTACTAAACTTCCTCTAATACCAACTGTAATTCCCAGACCCAGTAAGCCCAGAGTCAGTGCATTGTTTTAATACATTGGCATGATTACAAGGAATCAAGTCCCAAAGGACCGATCAGTTTAGACGTCTGGGAAAATAGATTACACACATGAACTATAAATTATAATTTCTAACATAAAATACATAAAATATAATCTTTTGATAATTCATTTATTCATATAGCTTAAGCCTTCATATAAATCATAATACACTTCTTGGAATCCTGGTAAAATAAAATAAATGAAAGGGGTGAACTTAGATGATCATTAGGGGTAAATAATTTAGTGAAAGCTATAAACATTTAAGGCAAGATGTGTAATAAAAATAATATCATTTTAAACATAAAAATTAAAATAATATGAAAAAATTAAATCAAACATTACCATATAATCATGCACATGGATTTTCTACGAGTCAAATAATAACGTGTAATCATTTATTTCATAATGAGGGAATTCCTAATGCCAGAGATCATTACCACATATTTAATGCCTCATTCCATGACTACAGATAAAAACAATTTCACGTCCTTGTGCCAAGAAACTAGTTTTTCTCATGAAACCTGCCGATTCATCATAGAGCTATAACAGTCTCCACCCGTAACTTACTATGTCCCTTGCAATCCTCATATAAAAATAATGAAACATAACATAAACATTCGAATTAAAACTAGCATAAAAAATGTTAATATTTTAACCATAACCCATTAATGGTATAAAAATTGCACATCCACAGTCAAACATATCATAACTCATTCAATAAAATATGTAATATTGTATAAATATAAATCAACCCCAATTAAGAATAATATCCAGTAATGGATGTAGACATAGTATAAAATGATCAGTAAAACCTTTTGTGCAAAGTATCACTTTTTTAAATCATTTAAAAGTAACACATTTATAAATGATGTCACTTAAAAGTGATTTTTTTAATCAAAGTGTCCCATACCAAACTGATACTATTGAAAGGAATTAACATTTTAAAATGACCATGTCCATATAAATAAATCCTTAACATGATTTTCAAAACATGGACATTAATGAGAAAGATTCAAAAGAAAAAATATTTAATACATTTAAAATGATGTTTTAGTTAATGAGTACCTTAAAAAATAATTTCGAAAAGTCTTTTATGAAACATGGCCATTTATAATAAATATGGCCCAAAAAATACTTATACATAAAAAATCTCGGTTAATAATGTGATTGTGGAATTAACACTTACCTTGCATGTTCAATTGATTGAGGGTACATTTATCCTATTGTATAATGTCCATAATATGTTATCAAATTATACCAGAACAATATTAATATTTATTATGTCATACATGATCCATTTATTACTTTATACTACCCATTTTATAATTATTTTCATGTTAAATTAACATTTCTGGTAATAATCGCTTTCTTTATCACACATGTTTTAACTTCTTATTCTTGATCGTATCATTTAGATCAGGATTTAAATACATACAGAATATAAAACATGATTTATATGTCATATATATTTAGAATATAAATTTTTATAATATATATATATATATATATATATATATATATATATGAAATGGAAAACACAGTTTATGGAGATGGTAGGCCGTACATATGCATAAACGTTGTTTCTATTTTTATATCGTATTGAATGGAAGTAAGTGAATAATATATATGTAAGTACATAAATACATACATACGTATATATACACATATATATATCTCCAGTAGCATTATTATGTCATATATTATATACTTATTAATAATAAATATTTTTATAATCATCGTTGAATGATGAATGTTGAAAGTAATCTCATCGTGTCGTGGAGACGGTAAACTGTGTGTACACACACGCGATGATATCATTTCCTTAATGACTAAAAGGTGTGTAATTGTATGCTATATTAAATTTACAGAGATTTTATTAGGTTATTTTCATTATTTATATACATATTACAGATCATTATATGCATCTAAAAAACATAGTGATGAATAATAAATTACACCATGGTGTGGAGACGGTAAGTTGTACGTACGCACACATGGTGAAATTATCATTCATAGGATGGATTGAATAATGAATATGGATTTACCACATTTATAATAACATCACAAGATATAGAAGGTTCTGGATTTATTATTTTGGAATTGACATAACAATGAAAGCGAAAGTGGAAGAAGAAAAGAACTTTGAAAGGGGTGATAAAATAATTACCTCTTATTTGGGTGTTTCATTTTGATTGGAATAAAAGCACTCCATAGGATGGATTTCTGCTCAAGAGAAGGCCTTTAGGTGTATTTGATGTATTTTGGTTGAGATTTGGGTTGGGGTTGGCAGAGCCAAATGGATACGGAAGTGTGATTTATGGAGAATGGTAATTATCCTTTTATAAGAGAGGCGAGGGTCACTTTTGGAAAATATGAAATATTATTTTATAATAAAATAATATATGGTTTATAATGTCTACAAATTGATTAATTTTGAAGATAAGGTGGGGAAGGGTCGAAAACATCTCAAACAATAGGTTTTAGACAAGTTTATGTCGCCATATTAACCAGATCCTCTAGATTTAACTCTTAGTTAAATAGTTTAACTTTTACCATACCTTATTGTATTATTATAATAAATTGTTAATAAACAATATATAAAATGGAAATAAAACACCAAGTGGATCATTAATGAATCCTTTATCATTATATACAATTTATGGACAAATCATATATTTTTAGGAATAATATATTATTTAATAATATAATATTTTATTTAAAAATACATTTATGTCAATTTTGAAACTATTTAGTATTTGGTTTCTGTAAATATTCAAACAACATGATTACCTCAAAAAATATCAATGAATCCACACTATCCTCTCATATTAATCTAGAAAATTCGTGGATGTCATAAAAAGACTCAATTTATATTTATTATAAATTTATAATATTAATTATTTTAATCATTCATTGATAAAGAAATTATTGCATCATCATTGTGTGATAAATAAATTTAATAATTTAATATCTAAAAATTATAAATAAAATTCCATTATATAGTAAATATTTTTTATCCTTCAAATGAATATTTATAGTCGAATATATCTTATGTATAACACTATAATAAAAATGTTTTAGTTATTAAACATTTATTTTAACACTTTTAATTAATATTTAAATATAATATTAATAAATATCCTAATCTAATCCAAGTAGACCAAAAGGATCCTATTGTATTTCTAAGGTTGTTTTTGGCCGAAATAAACTTATCCAATAGAATTTGGACATGTTTTAGGGTAATTATAATATTATTTTTACCTTTAATTACCCGAATTACATTTAACCATGGAAAAAAAAAGTCAATAGTTAATATTCACCAAAACTTATTGTCATCTTATTGAACCATATTTTATTTATTAATGTTAGTCGTTTCTCTCAGATTTTTGACATTCAACTCACAGAAGCTGTAAAATTACGTTTTATGAAAATTTTTGAATGTGCCTAGAAGATGGGTGAAAGACGTTAAAAAGATAAATAAAATTGTATAAATATAATTTTATTATAAAAGGACTCCAAGGAGTTAAATTGAACAAATATTGGTATTATATATCTTCTTTGACTTCAACTAATTTTAAACAAAATAAATAATTATTTAAACATAAATTCAGTTTTCAATAATAACATACGGTTTTCCACTATTAATAAAAAATTAAATGTTCTCAGAAAAAATACCAAAAATTAACTCGAAGCTATTTTTGATATTTTTAATTAAAAAATTAAATCTATTTTACCAAATTAAAACCATCTAAGTTTCATTTATTAATTTACAATTAATTTCTATGCTCAAAAACCAAAATGTGGGTTTTAAGAATGTAAAAACCTTTAAAAGGTTGACATTTGTTTAGGTCAAATTTAAATGTGAAATTACTTATAATGACCTACATTTTATTAAGTTATATAAATATAATCTAATTAAACTTCCAAATCATTCAAATTCTGAATTTAACAGTATAAAGTTTCTCTATTATAATATTTATTTTAATTAAAATTTCATATTTTTCACTATTCATCAAAAATAATAATGTTATTATAAAAGTACTAAAAATTTATCCAAACTAAATTTTTATGTCTTTATTCTAAATAAGAACTTTATTTATCCAATTTTAATATATAAATGTGTCTAATATTATATATAAAAGCATTCTCCATTAAAAGGACGTAAAATGGTATTTTATGAAAAATACTTCCTTTATATAAAAATTGATTTTTTTCTAATATTATGTCAACGAGACATGTAATATTGATGTAAAAATTATATTTCATATATAAATTTAGAATTTTAGTTTATAATTTTCATAACCGCTATTTGAACGCTTAGTTAAGTAAGTCGGTGTGCCCTCAAAGTCAGTATTGTGAGTATCGCAATCTATTTAATAACTTTAAAGAGAAAACATTATATGATATTTTGGATATTACAAATAATATATTGAGTGATGAATTAAAATTATATTATAATAAATTCTATTCATAAAAAGGATAAAAATTATTCCCCATAACCAATAACTTCATATTGATTAAAGAATTAAGCACAAGTCAATATATATTATTGGTGATATGCCATTCTTATTCAGGATTTCTTCAAATAACCCTCTTGGTTGCAAAAATTGGGTGATTAAATGGTCATTCAAGGTGAGTCTAAAAATTTTATTATTAAAATGTGTTAAAATTGACTTTTATAGAAATTATAAAATTATCATCATTAATAAAATCATGAATTGATTGAGGTTCATTGTGAGAGGGGGAATATTAATGTTGAACCTATTTTACCATTATACTTCTATTAATATAAAAAAATATAATTATCTAAAATAATTCTCGACGGTATTATATATGGATAGAACCCTTGCATTAGGTAGAGTAGAGGGGGGTTTTTGAGGATTATCAATTAATTTAAATTAATTTAATATAATTATCTTCAAACTACATTTTAAAAATTTATAAACAATTAGAGGATTATTTTATATATTTTTAACAAATTTGATGTGAATTGACTCATCTATGTTATTTTCATCTTACCAAAGACATTATAATATTTACTTGTGATTGAGTTCAAAAAAAGGATACCTTTATTGTTTTTTAGGTTAAAAATTCTAATATTATCCTACATATGATGAATAAAACAAATTCATGTGAAAATTTAATTATTCTATCCTTAGTAGATTTTAATAACAAGGTGCAAAGGGGGATTTCCAATGATAAGTCTAATTAGAATACAGTTAAAGATAAACAATGTCTTATTGACTGTCATGGAACAATATAATAATAGAAACTAAATAATTCCAATATATTTTAAGAAATTTGTCATATAGACTTGTATATTAATTAAAAAAAATTAGTGAATTTTTTACAATTTGAGAAGGAATTATGATAACCTTGAGATGCACAAAAATCATCAAATTATTTGTAATAAAATTTTCTTCCTTGATTACAAATATGATAAATTAGTTTGTAACCTTCATCATATTAAAATTTCATTTAAATTATAATAGCTAATTCAGAAGCCTTATTTTTTTGATTATAGAAGAAAAACCATGAATATCTAGTATAATCATCTATAATTAAAAAGGTGTAAAAATTTCCTATGATACTAGAAACTTGGGTTGTCCCATAACGATCAAGGTTTATTTATTCGATAGATTATGAGGATGAAGAAACAATTTTATATTTAAATTAATATATTTCTTTAATTACATTTTTTCACGGTTTAGAAACCAAATTATCATTGGAATATATTTTTTGCTAAATCTTGTACAAGTCAGTTATAGTTGAGCATAAAAAAGGCCGGAATGTTATAATTTTCTAGGTTTTGATGCCAATGACAAGGTTTATTATCCTGGTAACATAACACTTATCATTTTTACATGAAATAGTTTATAATTATGTTATATATATATTATCAAAATAATATTATTAAAATTTATTTTTCAAATATAATTTAAAACAATAAAAAAATATTCGATAATAATTTAAAAATAACTATTCAATATATAAAGAGTAAATAAAATTTATTCATTAATAAAAAAAGACTTCATTAATAAATGTGGAGTTGGATAAACCAATAATATATATACCAGAAAATTATATCTTTCGAATCATTTATAAAAGTCTAATACCATATATTGAGGTGTCATGATGAATTAATTCATAATTGTCATCAATCATATTCCCCAATAAACTTTTTTCAATATAATGAGAAACTTCATTGGATTTTCTATCAAGACCCTTTTTATTTAAAATATTAAGAGACTAATTCTCTTGGTTCATATATCTTTGTTCCACATAAGTTATCCAGTAAATACAATTGAATCCCAACATGTTTATAACTTTTTTTCCACTAGAAATATGAGATTAATGTTGTACTCAATTTGGTATCACATGTGAATAATTAATATAATTTTATTCATAAACATGATTCCCAATTATTATAAAATAATTAAAATTATTATTTTTAAATGCTACTTTTATAATTTATTCCATTAATAAATTTATAAAAAACATTGTTATTTTTAAATTCCAAATCAAAAATAAAAAACAATAACACATGGATATCTGAAAATCCTATTTAGTTAATTATCACAATAGTTAAATTGATAGAGTGTATATTGAAGATGTTAAATTTAATATTAAGAATTAAAAATTTATTTATTTTAGTTATGAATCATAAGGATCATTTTCATTTTAAGTTTATCCCAAAAAAATATCAATATTTTAACTATTTTTCAGATCACTAAAATTTTAAACCAGTTCTTATAAGCCATTTTTATGTTGATCAATTGCATAAATAAAATCCTAATAACATAAAAATATAAAGGAAAAGGTAAAATAATAAAAATATAAACATGAATAATTTATTTTGTTTTATGCCTCAATATCTCCAATGATCCACTTATGTGTTTCATTTCTGGAATTGAAAATTATACATTTGTCTTTCAAAGTGCTCCAAGTTGAAACATTTAAAATTTTATATTCTTTATTCTTTTAATTACACTTATTCATATATAAGGTACTATAAATAAATATATGACTATTTTTTTAGCTGAATCAAGTAAATTAAATAAATTTATTTTATGTGTTTAATTTTTTGGGAGGATATTTTTACAAATACTAATTTTATTTATCAGAAAGATTATAGATATAAATTTCTTCTTTGAATGACTCCTTTTTAATACCCATGATAAAATATTTCCATTTTAGTTCCAATTCATCTCCATTTCCACATTTTCATCTTTTATATTAATTGATATTTCATATTCCCTTAGATATAACATGATTTCATTATCCACTATACTATTTATGTCTTCATATTCATGGATTGATATATAATCCTCACTATAATCATAAAATAATCATTCTATTTTGGTTAAAAAGTATTTATTCCACAATTAGGGATATTTACATCATAATTATTAAGAAAATTATTACAACACCCTAATATAAATAAATATTACATCATAATTTGTGAAACTACTCTTAGTATCAATTTTAAACATGAAATAAAACATTCAACATAAAATAGTAATATTTTAATGACACTTCTTCAAAATTTTCATCAAGTCCTCATCCTTGTCAATAATCAACCTTAAAAACATAAAACAATTTAAACATTGGAGATGAAAATAAAAAATATCAACAAGGGAATTATTAAAATTGAACAAGTTAGCGCTTTAATATTAATTAAAATTTCACATCTACCAATCTAAGAGATCAAGATAATTATATTAATACCAATGTATTTATGGGGAAAAAATAAATCATAATATATTATTTTAAATACAAAAAAGCACATGAATTTTTTTTCATAACGTTATATTTTATGTGATTAATAACTAGTATATAAATTCAATTAAAAATAAAATCATTACATACCTTTTTGAAATCATAATATTTCCAAAAAACCCATATAATGCGTACTTAAATCATATAAGTATTTTGATGAATCCTTTTATTATTAATATTAAAAATAAAATTACCTTCAATATTTCACCTGGAATAAATAGCATGGTTAAAATTTAAAATCTATTTCTTTTACCAATAGAATAACCTTCCTATATACCAATGTAATAACCTTCATGAAGAAAAATAGAATAACAATAATAATTTCTAATGGAATAGCCTTATTGGTCAAATTATAACATAAATCATAAATAATTCATTAGATGGATATCACATACCTACAAAAATATATTTTATAGTATAACCACCCATAACAATTAATAATTCAAAATAACCACAACATAGCCACAAAAATTGGATGGTTTAATAGAAATATTATATTATCTTGAATGCATTTTTTCAGATATTAATATATCTTTTTCCTTTTAAATAATTTTCCGAAATAAAAAATTTTAAAAAATGAATTTACTTTTATATTAAAAAAATTGTTATCATATAAAATAATCCAAACATTAAATAATGGTTATAACAGTATGAAAATCCATTGATGTTGCGTATGATAAAAATAAATTTTCATTACTTTATTCAAAACATTTATTGGAAAATATGTAAACATTTCTCTTTGAAAAAATTCCATGAAAGACCAAAATGATATTAAATATTTTTTATTAATTTTTTATTCTTATATAAATACATGAAACATTAATTCATAATATAATCATAAAATGATTTTGAAAATAAATCATTAAAACATTTAATACAAATTTTTAGTGCCAAATGTCTCATACATGAAGTTCAACTCATCATATTCATTCCTTATATTATTAGATAATTACGATATATTTATTATTAAAATATTTAACGGCCATTTCCATATTTGTTGTTTTTTCTACCGTTTTATAATCTATTTATTATAAATTAACATCATTTCAGGCATTTTGATGACGTTCAATAGATAATTAAAAAATGGATTTTGTAGATAATATAAATTCATGAGATGATTACTAATTCATTTCATGATTAATAATAATGAAATTATAATGTATATATACATATTATTCATTTAAAATCATCTATGAATAAAACTAATAAAAAATAAAATACAATATAATAATGTAGTTTGTAGGTCATGCATTTTCATGATTACCACTTCTATTGTTCAATGATCATGATACAAGGAATTTAATTTGTATTTTACCATTAAATGGTGATAATTTATATCATAAATATAATATTACATTATAAATAAAAAAATATGTATTACCAATTTTTTGGTGATGAATAATGAATCATAATGCATGGTGTTGGTGGTAGTCCACACGTACGTACAAACGACATCATCATTTTCTTATGAATGAATATCTGAGAAATTAGATGACATACTATATTTATATAATGATATATATTCAATATATATAATAAATCATCATTAAATATGTCATTACATCTTTTCTTTTCAAATGGTAAAAGAAAATTAATTACATTAATTTGCGAGGAGGTAGTGTAACTTACACATGAACAATAGTTTCATCTCCAATTTTATATAAAAATAATAATAATATAATTATTCCACCATCCATATAATATATTACAGTATGGGTGGTTCCATTTTTAATAGGTCATTATTCTAGAAGAACATTATATGGATTTGGAAGAAGAAATAAACTAAAACATTTAGTTAAAACGTATTCCACTTTTATGAAAATCAGATTTTCTTTACACAATAATATCTATAAGGTCAGAATTATTCCTATAAAAAAGAACAAAATAATCATTGGAGGGATACTATTAATTTATTTTGGATTTTTATGGATGATCAAAAATAATAATTTAGTTTGGATAAAATTGGAGAGTTGTTCCCATTTGTAAGAGAGGGGAGGTAAACTCCTGAAATTACTTAATGTAATAAATATATATATATATATAAATTTTCAAGCTATTTTCTAAAAAAATGAAAAATATAAAATATATTATGTGAAGGGATTAATATAATCACATAAAAAGGAGAATATGTAAAAAAATCAAGAATCATGTTTGCATACATTTTAAAAATGATAAAATATGGTTTTTAATTTTTTTAAAAATAAATTCTCTATTTTCATTTTCAGAAATTTATAATTTTTAAAAATAATATTTATATTCCAAAAATATGATTATAAAATAATTTTATGTATTATTATAAATATAATATAATCTTATTGGGCCATAATTAATATTTTAATCGGTCTGAAAATTGTTCATAATAATAAAAATGATATTTTTCAAAATAAATAATGATTTTATATAAGGCCTTAGCCTTAAAAATTGTATAATCATGAGTTATGTCATAAATTCACAATGATTAATTTTTCAGGATCAAAGATTTATATAATTTTTCCAAAATAATTTCTGAACCAAAAAATTGAAAAAAAAATTGGACAATTCCAAAAGCATCCATTTCACCCATAACATAAAAACTTTTTAAAAGAAATATGGTTTCTTTAATGTTTAATTATCATAACATTTCATCGATTCCATCCATGACTCAACTCTCCATCAAATCCTATAATTGTTTTTCAAAAACATCAGATTATAACAAAAAGATTAGCAAGGGACATAAAAATAATGAAAATTATTACTCTAATTAAAACATTGTAACCAATTTAGTGTTATTTGAATGGATAAATAAAATCAAAATTCACATGAATTACAATCATATTTCTTTCTCAAAGAAGAACAATGAAACCAATTTCAAGCAATTATATCTCTTTTAGGCAAATTAGATCATCATATACATAAAACCCTTTCAAACAACTATCAATTAGTATAACCATATGGATGACATCTAATATTATTATTACATAATGATTTTGAGATCTATAATTTGTACAACCCTTTATATAATATATATAGGGCTCACCCATTATCCATAATGGTTCGCATCACATCATTTAAGATATAATGGCCTCACCTATGAGTTAGAATGTGTCTCAACATTTTGTATAAGCTGTGTTTGGAAAACTCATGACTTATAATCGGGCTTAACCCTCAATATATGCTATATTGGGCTCACCAATTTCATATAATTCTTATGTAACATTTCATGAACAAATCACATTCATTATAAAAACATTTTAAAAAACTAATATAATAAAATAAGAAAAAAATTAATAAAAAAATTAAATTATAATTTTAGAACAAATTTTCAATAGAAATATACCCCAAAAAGGAATAAGGTATTTTTTCCATTTAAATTACATTATGGATTATAGTGGATGCCAAATATCAAATAATGATTATAGTGGTGGAGAAGCCATTGACCCTATGTATATTTAAAAAATTCTTTTTCCATTCATTAAAACAAATCTTTTAAACATATTACTTTGAATGAAATTAAATGTCTATGAGGGAAATTACACATTATATAAATTAAGGTGGTGTATAACATCAAAATATACCTTAATCAAAAGATATTGACACAATGTCCGTTAATGTGAGTCTGATGCATCACATTCAATATATATATTCCTGAAAAATAAACATAGTTCAATTTATAATTTATTGATAACCCTTATAATGTTTATTATTTTTTTAATATAACTTTTTACCATGTTATAATAATTACATAATTATTTATGTTCATATCGAATGTTCATTAATTATTTAGTTCTTGAGTTGAAAATGAACTTGGATAAATGTCAATAGTTCATTTTATCAAAATTACAAAATATATATAATTAAATTAATGAAATAATAATATAGTTTATACATCAATTATATTTTTAATATAAATAATTCAAGGTAGTAAAATGAAAAATGTTAACATCATGCTGATGGTAGGCCATATGTACGCATGAGTAACATTTATATTTTTAATTGATCATAATGGAAAAATGTAATTTTTATTTTATCATTAAAAAATTAGAATAACATAATTAATACCATATTGTTCATTTAAATATACTTATGTATACCTTAAAATTGATTTAATGGATAAAAATGAGTCACATCACTTTGTAGAGGTGGTTGTTCACAAGTACATACGAATGACTTTATAATTTTTATGCTCATGAAAAGTAGGAATATAATTAATATATTATTATCATATAATGATTAGTATGTAATTAATATAAAATATAAACAATACTACCATCTTTATATCCACTCATGATAGATGTTTTATGAACACAAATTATACATCATCATGGGAGTGATAGTTCATACTTACTAATGAATGATTAATGCAATTCCCATTTAATAGAAGTGGATATTGATTTAGGGGAAGATATTAACATAATAACATCTAATTATTTTGAGGGTACCATAGTCATTATCTCATAATGGGTGAATAATATTTTAAGGAAGTGGAATCAGAAATAAAATTGAAATGCTTATAGAAAACAATACCTCTTCTTCGGTTGATAAACTTTGAAGAATACCTTAAAACCTATAATAATGTTTTTATCTCAAATATATGGCCACAAAAATTTGTGGAGTGATTATAGGAAGATTTTTGGGTCTTTCTAGGCTAAACCAAAAGGTTTTGGAACTATGATTAATAGATAGAAATGAGTACATTTTTATAGGAAAGGGGAGGGGCACGCTTAATATTAGTAAAAGTATTAAATTAATATAAATTAATTTTTCAGTCCAAATGATTTGAAACAAATTTATTCAAATATAGAATTATTTTGGGTATATTTATAGTCATCCAATCATAATTATAAATTTTTTCAATATTTTATAATCATTAACTTTTTGATTTAACCACTATTATCTCTTACTGATTTATCAAGAAAATTTACATTGTTAGAGTTATAATACTTATTGAACCATTCCAAATGACCAATTAATGAGTTATTAATGAAATCTTTAGTCATATATGAATTATTTGTGCTTGTTCTTGACACTTTTGTCAGGGCGCGTGGATCCATCTGTGAGGGCGCGCAGCTGTTGCCCCACATTCTTGCTTTCCAAAGGTGTGCGGCATCTATCACTATTTTAAGGACATTTGATCCTTGATTGAAACAGGATGATGGGATGTTGGTAGTTACTTCCTTGGATTCCTCCCAGAACTCATCACCTACTTCAGGTCTACCATATAGACTTAAGAAGTTTTTCTTGAAACTCTTCCTAGTGCCTTATCTTTATGGAAATAGTTAATTACACCGCTTCTGTCAAGACATTCCAAGGGGTCCGGTCAGGGCAGCAACCTTCAGTCAAGGGATTAGTCATGTTGGGAATCATTGGTGTGTCTCTGCACTAGGAAAATGGCGTGTCTGTCTTATGTCCCTTATTATAGGTCTTTTCAAGGGAGTGAAAGCCCGAGGAATCCCACATCAAATGCGGGGAATAATGTTACATGGGATGTATCTGAGGTTTTCCAGAGCCTCCAATGATTAATACAGGGTATCCCACAAGTTTAACATCTGGAAGAGATGCATCAGACTGGTTAGAAAACTAATTATAGTGGATCAAATAAGTGTGACCCCCAGAGGGAACACTAATTTTGGGGCCAATGTGTCGTTGACATCCAGGTTACTATTGAGGGGAATGGGGTATGAGGCGTCATGATCACACCAAGATGTGTCGGCCCGGGTAAGAATCAGGATGGTTGATGGAGTGGTTGAATGAAGTTGATGGTGAATGGGATGGAACCTCCGTGAGGATGATGATGGTTTTGGGATTGAGCCTCAATGATGCATCCTACAAATCCCCGTGGAAGTTAATCGATGTCTAGAGAGTTCATCTGAAGATGGATTACCACCAATTGGTGTTCGAACGGATTACCTCCGAATGTAGTGACAACGACTTACCACTGAATGGAGTGACAATGGATTTCCACGGAATGGAGTGGAGACCGCTTACCGTAGAATTGAGTGACAAAGACTTACCGCTGAATGGGTAACATGAAGTGTAATACATTTAAATGCCATGCAGGATGCGTGTGGACTGACGTGAAGTGGTTGGGACCATTTGTTTTTTGGCATGATCTTTAGGGAGGATTCCTATGTACCCTGCCTTGGAAAAGATCAAAGTCCTTGTAGTTCATGGGGGGAATTTAGGGCTAATGCTCTGAGGCGGCCCAAGGAGTTGGTGAACTCACTTGAAGGGGGATGGGATGACCAACAGATGGTGGGCTTGAACCTCGTGGACGATTCCCACATACCTTGTCTTAGCAAGGATAAAAGACCTTGTAGTTCAGGTGGTGGGGGCTTGGTGCACTGACGTGAATGGGGTCGTAGCGACCGAATTATGGCCTTTAACCTTAGGGAGTCTACCTACGTACCTTTCCATGGCATGGACCAAAGACCACATAGTTTAGGAGGGTCAGTGAACCGACGTGTAGGAGGTCCTAGGGTCCTATGGGTGGTGGGCTTGAACCTCATGGAGGCTTTCGACGTACCTTGCCTTAGCAAGGATCAAATATCTTGTAGTTCAGATAGTTTTGGGGAATACAATCTTGGCTGTCGAGTGGTGGATTCCATGGTCAGTGCTTACTCTAAGCCCACGTGAGTCATGCTTGGTGTTAGAAACAAGATGTAGAAAAGACCTGACAATCATGTCGTGAAAGGTCCATCCATGAGAGGTGAACATAGGCTTACACATGATTGTATCCAAAAGAGAAAACAGGGGCTTATGCATGGTTAGCGACCTGAAAAGGTTGGTAATTACTATAGGATGGAGGCCCGATGGAAAAAAAATCCCAATGGGAGAGAAATTTGGTGCTGATGAAAATAGGGGTTTGGTATCCATTCCCCCCTCCCCCTGGTCCTTGGGACCAATGTAGAAAGGAGGAGTAGGGACGCTGCCTACTGCAAGAAAAGCTAATGGCTTAAACAAAGATTGTTTCCCTTTCACCATGGACAAATGCCACCATGATAAGGATGATATCATCCCTTGTGAGGGATGATCTCATCCTCATGGAGTCCAGTGGGTGTTGAGAATGTCCTAGGTTGGGGAACCCCACATGCGAGGCACAGAGAGAGGCCACAATTCAATGTCATGTACTAAAGATGATTTTTCATGATAGTGTAAAGTCCTGCAGCTCGGATGAGGTGGGTTTTCTCTACACACCTAGGTCTTACAAAACCAGTACCCTCTACACCTTGAAGAAGATAAGGGACATGCAACGCCGTGGTGAGGGGGTGTTAGGGAAATAACCATTAGGGGATCCATGTAAGCATGGTTATGTGAAAAGAAATATCCATTACTGTGCCTATGTGAAGAAGCATGAGGCGAAACCACACAATGGGTAGTATCTTCCAAGGGACATTGAAATCACATAGTGAAAACCTAGAGGGTCGCATGGGAAAAGGAATTGCAAAGCAGAGGGGTTCATAGGCAGGGGCCTTGTGGGGATCTGCTATACTGTATGGTGGAGGGTACTGGCGAAGGGGTGTGCTTCGCGATGTGGGGAGACTCAGCCTAAGCATAGTGTAGAGGTGCATATATGAGGTTCTTTGCGAAGTGGAAAGGAATTCACAGAGCACTTCCTTTTAGAGAAAAGGTGCCTCAAGAAGCAAGGTATCATGAAGCAATGTGCTTCATGAAGTACAGTGACCCCGCCTTAGCATGTGGAAGGCATGTACATGAAGGGTGTTTCATGAAGCATAAACGCTATGTGATGACCAGGGTCCCCTTGGGGATCCACTTCCTTGTTGTAGGCCATTAGGTTCCGTGAATGGCATCCATCATGAAAGAGGGGGTCAACGAAAGGCAAAGGGGAGGCATTCGCATAGTAGAAGTAACTCGCAGAACTCATGGTTCACAGAGCAGAAGTTTCTTCGTGATTCAAGTTCTAGGAATTTAAAATGTTGGATGATCCACCTCTGGGTCTTGGGGGAGGATTTTATTTATAATGGAGTGGCACCACAAAGCAGAGCTCACTCGGCGCAAATAAAGATCATGCACTATGGAAGGCTCGCGAATGTCAAATGCAATCGCAGAGCATCCCACACCATTGTTCCGTGGTAGGCTCATGAACGTCAAGGGTGCTCGTGAAGCGTTATCACCTCCTCGGTCTGCGGAAGCCTCGCGACAGTCAAAGGAGATCACGATGCATTATCACCTCCTTGCTCCGTAGTGGCCTCACGAATATCAAATACGCTCGCAGAGCATTATCGCCTCCTTTCTCTGTAGCAGCCCCATGAACGTAAAATCAGTTTGCAGCGCGGCCTTCCTCCTTGCTCCGCGGTGGGAACAATTTGATTGGGGCTCTAGAAATGGTCTTCTCGAGGCATTCCCTCGAGGCTTTCCATTTCTTCATCTTCTTCTCCAATTTTGGCACCAAAAAATTCTTCCCCTCTGACTTGGATCCACTTAGAAATCTAGTGTCGAAGTATGGGAGTCAATCACCAAAATCCTCGTTCATTTGTGAATCCTTTTCATGAATAGGGCACATGTGGTGGATAGGTTAAGCGCATGTCGAGCGCGCCGTGATTCTCATCACAAAATAGACATTTCGTGAATCTCCAGAGGTCGTCCTCTATATAAATCAGAGCTGAAAACTATTTATTTTATTTCCCCTATCCGCAAAATTTTCCTTTTCTGCTCTCGATTCGTGAAGATCTGAATACTCAGCAATTTCACTCCACAAATCGGGTCTTCACTTCGTGGCGCAAATTGATTTTTTGAGTCCACAAATGTGCTTCACCATCTATCACTTGAAGGCATAGGCAGGACTCCGCGAACAGGCTTCGAGAGTGCTCTCTGTGAATGAGCATTGTAAAACATCAAAAAAATTATCCATGTTCTAAAACTAAATTGCTCATCAAGTAGCTTCCAAAGGGGTTCTTATGGATAACTCCCAGAGGGATGAGATGGTGATCAGTCTAGGTCTATGATAGTTAGTATGAAGCAACTCTGACCATGATTTGTTGGTGGAACGACTATCATAGAGCCAAAAGAACTACCCACTGTGTAAAAGGTTGCCTTTGTATGGATTCAGGCCGAGGGATGACGTCTTCATCCCTGAAGGAAGTAGGGACAAACCGTCTTACTGGTTCCGGAGTACGTCGTTCCAGCACTAATGGTTCAGGGCAGCTAACGAACATGCCTGGGAAGGCATCACACTCGTCGTTGCTGGATGCCTATACAACCACCTGAATAACGTCGACAGGAAGGAGTTGCAGCTGGAGACTTCTCCTCCTCTATACCACACGATATTGAAGGAAGCAGTGGGAACCCGAGGAAGTGGTGGTCTAAGGAATGTGAGCTTCTCTAGGGTGGAAACTTCATAGATGAGTGGGCTTGGGCCTACAGGGGAGGTGGCTCATGTGTGGATTTTGGTTCTGAGCTGAGGAGAGTTGGTTTGTATGAGGCGGCTTGGGCCTCCCAATGCCACATCAATCAAACGCAAAAAATAATGTTGTATCTATTGGGAAGGTGGTCGTCAATGACCAATACCTTCCATTTACACCATGTGGATGTTGGTATTAGCTTGTAGGATGTCCACTAGATTTTTGGGGTCCTGATACTCGAGGCAATGTATGATGAATTACTCACTGTCATGAGCATGTAGTAGGATCCTGAGTAGATGTCACGGATAGTAATGGAATTGATAGAGATGGTGCCGGGAGAGGACAAATAAGCAGTGATAGATGTCAACTCTAAGTTGTGGTTCATGGAGTTCTTGAATTTCCCAGTAGACCGACAGTTTCCGATGAGGCCTCGGACTTGCCTGAAGGGGGATCAACGGGACAAGGAGCACTCGTAGTAGCATCTCTTAGAGGATAGAATGAGGAAGACCTGGGGGCTTAGCATCAGCACTGAGTAGTAGCCAATAGTCAGGCTGGTGGCATTTATCACAAGTCTTATCTGCGGTTGGATCCCGCCAGAATGGGATAACTACATGGGACTATGCCCAACCACATTTATCATGGCATACATGTTGGCGACAGGAGGGTGGTTCAACCTAGGAATCCTAATTCATACCAAATTGTATAAGTTGTTGTGGTATATGAGTGAGGATAAGAGGCCGCAAATAATATATAGGCACATATACGGGGGGGTTTATGAATACCTAAACCCTATCTCTCCAAAAGGATTGCTCTTCCACCCATCAATCCTGAATGTCGCGGGGATATTTCCATCCATGTTGATCACGCCATTTATGTTGAACCGAGTTTGGAAAGTGTAAGTGTTCAATTTTCATCCTCTTCCATTGCCGGTGGGGGTATTCACTAATAATTGCTAGGGAATATAAGTGCACCGGGCATATCTAAAGGACTTTTGGGGTGGATTCTTAAGGGCACGGGTGGACCGTGAGCCCCACTGCGAGCCTTACACCCACACCGGTTTTCAAGCCAATTCTGGTGCATGCAGCGACTAACCTCGTGGGTCTATTTCGACATGTGTCACGAGGAACACCCATGTTTGATGAGGGAGTTATGGCGCATGTTCACACGGGATGACGGGATGATGTGGAATGATCTGCATCTGCCTACCACCATCTTTGGGATGATGAATGATTTTGCCATAATCTAGGAGGCGTCTTATCTAGGGGAGATGTTGAAGTAACCAACCGTTCGGTTCGGTGATGGCGATGCTCCCCGACATCAAGTTCGGGGCGGATGGTAGCAAGGGCATCCCGCAGTGGTGGGGCTGTCATGGTGGCGAGGCCCGCACCAGTTGAGGGTGAATTAGCAGCCATAGATCCAGTAGTGGTAGCAGAACCAATAGTTCTAGAAAAACAGAGCCATCCTTAGGGTAGTCCATTGAGAGTATTCCATAGGATACCCACCCAGGATCTAGGGATGCGGCTGCGCCATATCGACAAGCCGAAGAATGACGTCTTCCCGGAGGTCATTGACATCTGGAAATTCAACAAGCAGTTCCTCAGCCCTGCTGTATTGTGGAAGCACCGGAACCGTGTCGTGATGGATTTACCAGGGATATGCCCTATCTGGGACGACATTTTGGTGCCCCCGGCGGTAGCGGAGTGGTACCTGGTAGAGATGGAGGACTTTTTGCATTCTCGGGGTTCCTCTCATCTAATGACGGACTGCATCAAGGTAGTGTTGGACTGCACTACTCCCCCGCAATTGTTGGCCACATATTTAAGAGAGTGATTCCCTCCAATGGGAGAATCCGAGGGGTCCTCCTGGGGAGATGAGGCTAGGAGAGGGATCCCATTAGAGGAGGGTGAAGTTGTAGATCAAGACTCAGATCATGAAGAGTTTGAAGATGCCCTTGAGATAATAAATCTGAAACCCCATTCTTTGAGACTTGCTTTGAGGTCATTTCGTCTCCTTGCTAACATCTGAATAGTGAAAGAGAGTCTTATTTACAGAAATCGTTCTCGTACCTCAGTGGATGATGATGCGGGAACTTGTGAATCTATACTTGTGGTTGCATCAAATGCTACATCTAGCGGGGCCAGGACATTTGAGGAGACACCTCTGATGTTTTCAGACCTCCCAACCATATACGGGGGGCCACGCATCGGGGTCCATGTGACATAAATCCATGAACGAGACTAGAAATTCAATCTCTGTAAGTCCCCTCTACATATTTTATGACTGTCATCCCCTAACCATCTTTACGGATGTCCTTGAAATTTTTTGGTGCGTACAGTTCGTCAAATGGAATGGGCTGCCTTGAAGAGGTTGGAAGAGGCTTCTACGAAATCCTTCCCAATGGAATGTCGATGATCGTGGAGGTGGAGCAGAAAAACGACCAAGCAGCAGCGCTCCCGATCACTGGTGGGACCGTCAGGGTAGATTAACTCGAGATCATTGAGGTAGGATTTGATGATGAAGATTGATCAGATAGTCTATGTCCCACCATTCCCAATCAAACACCAAACGTCGACCCTGTTGAATAGTTCCTAGGGGGTTCCCCACCTAAGAGGCTTCCAATCACGCCGACTGGGATGAGATGACCTCTGAAAGAGAGGATAAAAAGACATTCCATCGCAGATCATGGAAGTTGATCAACCACTTCATTGATGACACACCCAAGTACTATGGCTGGATGAGATGGGAATATTTCACTTGCGACAACGTGAGCTGTGTGCTGGGCGAGTGGATGCCCAACGTCCCCACATGCTTGTCGGAGATCTTATGGCAGAAAAGATTCTGGAGTATTACTGTGTTGTCGGTGTGGGCTGGAAGCGGAGGAAAGCGGTAGAAATCAAGAGGATCTAGGTGGCTGAAGATGAGATTCAATGGCTGTAGGTTAGGGTGGATGAGCATTCTACTTCCCTTAACCCACAATTAGAGATCATATCGCTCCTGAAAGCCAAGATGGTGGAGGCCGAGGAGTGCATGAAGTGAGTCTATGATGAGATGGCTATCATTCAGACCGATGTAGAGAGGACCCATATTGTGGCCAATGAATTGTGCCTCATCACTGCTGAGGAGGAGCAGGAGCTAAACAGATAGGACCAACTCTTGGAGGAAACCAGCCAGAGGATGCTGGAGCTGCTGTGCTCTTTTGATGAGGTTAACCCATCTATGGGGGAAATGACCATCTAGTACTGTAATGATTACTAAACCTCAAACATAATTTTCTTCTTTGTTTATTTGATTCCATATCATGCATGAGTTCTATTTTTTACATTGGTTTATTACATTTGCGTGATATTCGTGGAGCGTCCAATGACCATTCTATAAGATCACATGGGTCAGGCCTGATGTGAGAAACAATGGATGACCACCTTATCCCCACATCCAAATGTAGGAGTGAAAAACAAGATTTGGGCATCCAAGATTGAACAACTGGCTCGGATTTCCAAGAGGAAATGGGAGAGACCTGACTAGAGAATGCAGATCTCAAAATATCTGAATTATCATTTTCCTAGGGAGCTCTTGTGCACGAACGGGGTAATTCCAAGGGCGCTAGAATGAATTCCAACATATGGGATTGGAAGGTATGAATCACAATACCTAAGATTTGAAACACTGTGGGGGTGGCGTGACAGTAAAGAATAACTATTGACCACATTCAAAACATATTATCATTATTGTGTTAGCCTGGAATGGGGATAGAAAATGGGGGCTGACCACTGACCACGTTCGAAACACAGGGCCTGACTCAAAATGTCATTCATTAGCCTTCAAGAATGTTGGACCCGAAAAATTGGCAAGTCATAGGCTGAGCATCCATACTATTAGGGGGTTCCATTGGATATGAATGAGAACGAGGGTCCAAATAAGGGGCATGCAAAGCATGGAATGTTGAGTTATGGTTTGTTCGAACTGAATCCAACACTCTCTAAATTATGACACTATGGTGGAAGCACATTAGATGGGTGAATTAGGATAATCAGGATCATTCTTTATTTTAGACATGACATCTTTGGCAAGGGAGCTGGCGCTTCCCAATTTCATCATCGGGCATCTCGAACATGTTCAGGTAAAAGCTGCATTTACATGGTTCCCCACAAGGGGTCAGTCCAGTGGGCTGGAAATGAGAAGGAATATAATTTATGATTCCTAGGGATAGAACTATGGTGAAATTCCCGGGTGTCTCTACGTATCCCATGAGGATGGGAATGAAGCCATACGTAGTTCTATGTGGTTTCGTACACCTTAAAATTTTCCATCAAGGACGCAGAGTGAACATAGTTTATGGACATGGAGCTCGGACTATGGATGGTAGGAAACACAGGAGACACCTTGTTGGGTAATTATAAAACCCTACGTGAATGAGGACATAACACGAAATTACCATTTGTTCATTGGGGAATGGTATAGGTTATGGGACCGAACATGAATGTTGGGCTGGGCCCATGGGGAAGTGCTCAAGCATTCCGACGAATATCATGAGAATGAGAATCAAGCCGTACATAGTTCAATGGGGTGGCACTTTAAGTTAACTGTGACAGGGCTAAAAGGGTGTTCGGGTCTAGCCCTCACACTAAAAGAAGCGGCATTTGTTCAATCATTTTTTTCTTTTAGGGTGAATGTAGTTTTATTATGTGAAGTGAAAATCCTAGGATATAATGTCCTGAAATCACCACAAGAATCTATCCAATGGAAGGAATTGACAAATGGTATGGTGTTTGAATGATACCAAACATGAGGTCCCTTGAGCAAGGACATCATAATGCAATGCTGTTTTTTCTTCAAGTGGCTAGGATGATATTGTCTATGTTTATGGTTTCGTGATAGGGTAAACCATGCATTTTAACATCGTGTGGCACAGACGTAGTAGAAACGAGGCTAAAAAGTGATAATGAGCGCGGTGCAATAAAGCACACCCAATGTGTATGAGGACATGATCCCATACCATGCTGTGCGCAATTCTGAGAAAGAAACCTCGGGCCAGGGGGCCAAAAAAAGGTAAGAGGGTATGACTTATGATAGGTTGGCTATCAGTTGATCTGGTCCTGAAGAAAATATGTTCGGGTGTTCCTACATATTCCATGAGGATGGGAATCAAGATACATGTAGTTCTTAAAGGTGGATTTTAACATCATGGAGTCCAAAATAGAGTTTAATGTCTTGCATGACAATAGGTAGGAGGGGTTAGTTCTTAGTAAGGGTTGTATATGGTGCGGCTCTTGAAAACCAGACGTGAATGATGGCAGAAACACATACACGCCACACTGTGCATCCCAATTAGTGTGGGGGCCTAAAAGGAAGAGTAGAAGAGATAAATTAGCTGAACCAATCCGCGGCCAAAGGCAAGATTTCTGGGTGTTCCTACATATCCCATGGAACGAGAAAAACGTTGTAAGTAGATATATAAAGTGAAAATGTTAAAAGATCTTATTTTAAGGTCTTAGAACATAGACTATAGAGAAGAAGTACTATCCCATTTATTGGCAGACCTTAACACAATCCCTAAGCCTTCGTGAGGCGTACTCGTTGTAGGAAACAAGGGCAGATATCGTATTTGCAATACATTAAATATATGCAAAGAGGAAATCGATGGAGCCCCAAATGATTGACTTATTGCAGAATTTTCCTCCTAAAGTACGAATGTGCACTGAGGAATAGTACCATGAATTTTGAAGTTCTACTAGGTCATGATGAGGTAGAGAAGGATGCAAATCATGTAACTAGCAATTTGGGCTTAATGGGATTGGCATGAAGATGGATGATAACTGTTTACCATGTTCGAAACAAAGCATGCATGTCATGTTAGCATGAAATGTGGATAAATAAATGAGCACCGACCACTGACCATACTCTCACCGCGGGAATTATATCGATTCTTTTCACAGAACTATGGAGGTTGATGGCCCGTAATTGAAAGAGGGACCATGGTCCAAGTATTCATGCCATTAGGGGGTCCCGTTTGATGCGAAAGGTTATGGAAGCCCAATTTAGGGAGAACACGAATCCTGAAGAATGGGTGAAAGCATGTCCATATAGATTCTGACATTACAATTTCTAAATGAGAGTACCCTTAAGCACATGGGTGAATCACTGAAGAGGGTAGAGAGGATCATCATGAGAGTGGTCAATTTGAAAATATGAGGATAACAAAAGGGGATGGAAAATGATTAGGAAGAGGAGGAAAATGGAATGGTTGTCACAACACTCGAAATGAGTGAAAAAATAATCCCATACCACACCACATATTCATATCTTAGGGGGAATGTGGTCCAAGGGGAAAAAATTGGGCGGGACCTGAAAACAAGATGCTCAGGTTGTCCAACATATCCCATGAGGATGGGAATCAAGCCATATGTAGTTCTGGAATCACACATAGGGGACAGATAACCTAACGTGGGGGGTTTACGACACAATGAGTAACCCGACATGAATGCCAACATAATAACATACCACACTGTACAACCCTAAATAAGATCTTTGTCTGGGGCCCAAAAAGGACATGGGGCCTGAGGATGGGCCTTGATGGGAAGGCTTGGTCAATTCACAGTTTAACATCTCGTAGTGAGGACCAATAAAGGTGTGTGATACCCCAAATAGGGGAGTTGTATGGTGCGGAATGTAACCCGATGTGAATGAGGACACAATCCCATACCACATCGTACAACCCTATATAGGAACATGGGATGAGGCTCGAAGAGGCCAAGGGGCCTGAAATTGTCAAGGGGCCTGAAGCCGGGCATCCCAGCCAACAGTAGCCATACGACCTCTTGTGCGGTTACCACTTCATCACAGCACCTAAGACCATGTGAGCAGTGCTCGATGTGGGAATCAAGGAGCCAGATTCAGCTCTCCCTACGATATAGGGGTCTAGTAACTAGCATCGCTCGAGGGGAGTTCGTCTCTTGGACATACAATGGGGCATAATGAACCATTACACTCAATGTTTGGGACATATTGGGGTGGTCCTAATGACAAAGGATAGCTATTGACCATGTTCGAAACACTGTGTCCATATAGTGATCGGGAATGGGAACAACAATTGAGCATTGACCGCTGACCATATTCTCAAAGTGGGACTTATATCGATTTGTTGCTCAACATCCTCAAGGGTATTGGCCCAATGTGGTACGAGAGCCCATTGGCCTTGCATTCCTGCTGTTCAGGGCCCTTCTAGATGGGAAGGATGATGGATTCCCAATCAAAGTAGTGGGTGAAGCATAGCTGTACCCATACATTTTAAATTCATGTAGGGTTTTGAAAGAGGCAGACAACTATGAGGAGTAGGAAGTACAGATGAATAGAGATGAGCTCGACATGTATTGAGGAAAAAACCTTCACCACACCATATGTCTTGACCTGAGGGGAGGTTTTTTCATTTGGGATGGGATAAAAAATAAAATGTTCAGGCGTTCCTTCATATCCCATTAGTATGGGAATCAAGCCCTACATAGTTCTTGAAGGCCATACAGTTTCACGTCATACAATGAGAATGTGGGAGGATGGAAGAATGGGGAGCGGTCAAATTGTGTGACCATTTTAATCCTAGAATTAGTGGGGCTATGGAATACTATAACATATCATGAAAAGATCCTTCGAGAGAACTAAACCCATGGGGATAGTCAAAGTGAAGAGTTTGGGGGATGGGCTCAAGATGAAACATTGGAGCATTACTACGTATCCCATGCAGATGGGAATGAATCCACATGTAGTTCATGGAGATGGAGTTCAACATCATGGAGGATGACACAAAATTTAATGTCATTTAGGACTGCACAGTTTAAGGTCATGTTGTACCACTATGCAGTATAGGGTCTTGCGGGACAAAACTGTTTAAGGTCATGCATGATCAAGTTCTCAGGAAATGTATTGTTTGAGAAACATGGCATTGGTGGAAGGAGTTATATTCTCACGATCCATGGTCACCAGGGAGTATGAACTATTGGGGTATACCCTGTGAATTATGTAAGGGCCTTAACATTTGGGCTCTACCTTGGGTGGTTTCCTTCCAGCAATCATTAGTCTCCGTATGTCCAATACCAAGTCACCTAGCAAGAAGGAGTGGGGATGAACTCTCTTCTTGAACAACCTAGCTATCTTGTTCTGATGCTTTTCTAGATTGTGAAGGGCATGAAGCATATTCTCGTCAAGTGCTTCCAAATCAGCCAGATGAATTTTAGCTACTTTATCTAGCGCATACTGGTTATATACTAATGTTCTTCATGAAGGCAGCTAGATCTCAATGGGAAAGACGACCTCAGCTCCGTACACCAGGGAATATGGGGTCACCTTGGTGGAATTACGAGTCATCGTCTGATAAGACCAGAGTGCATTGGGGAGCTTTCCCGGCCAACTATTCTTGTTTTGGCCAACCATTTTCTAAAAAATGTTATAGATGGTTTTATTGAATCCCTCGATCATCCAATTTCATGTGCGTGATAGCAAGTGGTATGGTTCAAACGGATGTTGTACATGGTGTACAATTTCCTCAGCTCATCTTCTCGGAAGTTGGTGTCATTATTGGTGAGCACGACGCGAGGGACTCAAATCTAGTAGGTGATATTTGAGCTCACGAATTCAATTATAGAACGGGCCTTGAATTCCTTGAAAATAACTTCCTCTACCAACTTAGAAAAGAAATCTGTGGCAATCAGGATGCACCTGCACTGGTGAGAAGTTGCCGGTGGATATGGTCCCCTAACATTTAGTCCCCACACCGCAAATGTCCAAGGGTAATCGGTGGATTAGATAGGTTCTGGATGCCGATCCAAGAAGTTAGCATGAATTTGGAATGTGTGATATATCTTTGTGAACATGATGCAATCATAGATCATGGAGGTCCAGAAGTACCCCAGTCTCTAGATTTGACGGGACAGCTTCGGCCTAGTCTGGTGATCACCACAGGAACTGGCATGAACCTCTAGTATGACCTTAGAAATCTCAAATCCTTTGATGCAACAGAGGATAACACCATCGAACTCGCACTTTTATAGGATCTTCTCAAAACTATGACCACTCTGGATGGCCTATTGTAATGATCGGTGTCTGATTCGCTCGTGCTCGGACCGATTAACTGGGAGGTAACCATTTTGGAGATACTCAACAAAGGGGTATCTCCATTCATGGATCACATCAACCACTGCCTCTGAGGAACCTGGGGGTCCTGATGTGGAGGTACCGGTGGTAAGATGGCTTACTCCTATGTCGTCGTCATCATTTGAGATAACGGGACCAATGAATCTCTGATGTTCCATGTGTATAATCAGATCATCCTACTCAGGTTCTTCAAGTGATGCAGCCAGGTCAGCCAAGGCATCGGCTCGACCACTCAGAGATTGAGAGACATGAGTAACTTCCAGACGAGATGTAAACTGGGCCATTAGATGGACGGTGTGCTCCAACAGTAGTATGAGATCTGGATTTTGGATGACAAATTCATCATTGATTTTCTTGATGACTAGTTTAGAATCCCCTTTCACATGAAAATGGGGATCATCAATCTCGAGGGCTAGCTCAAGGTCAGAGATAAGAGCCTAATACTCTTCCACATTGTTGGTGCATCCTTCTGACAACAGGAATGTGTATTGCAGAATGGCTTGCACTCGGGTAAAAAAGACAATACCCAGGCCTACACTGTTGAGTCTGGGATCATTGAGTCTCCTACCGGTGGGGCACCAGGAGGCACAATAAAAGTGAATCTTCCATCATGGGATGACATGATCTACCAAGATGATTTCCTCTTTGGGTAATTCCATGTCCCGAGAATGGTGTATGGGGGTTTTATGGGCACCTAGAATATCATCTAATGCTTGTCATGTGATATCCTTCTGAGGCATGAACCTGATGTTGAATAGCTGGAAGATTACATCCCACTGTGCTAGACAACCGCTCTATAGGGGGAGGTTCCTTATGTAATTCGGCAGGTCTAACCAAGACACCAAATGTACCTCATGGTGTTGCAAGTAGTGTTGCAATTTTATTATTGTGAATACTAGTTCAAGGAATCTCTTTTAGATGTAGGAGTATCTGGTCTCCGTATCGAGGAGTATGCGACTAAGGTATTAGAGGATGTTTTCCATACCCTCAATATTCATCAGGGTGAGGAGGGTGTCGATAGATCGTTCCAAGGCAATCACGTACAGGATCAGTGGTTTTATAGAGATGGGGGGCATCAGGATCAGAGTCCGGAGATGATATTACTTGATTCCCTGAAACGCGGTCTGGCACTATTCCTCCCACTCGTAGGTAGAGCCTTTTCATAATGAGCCATGAAAAGGGCTTACAATTTTCAGAAATATTCGCAATGAATCTTCATATGTAGGCTAAGTGGCATTATAAACCATGAAGATCCTAAATATTACTTGGGGGAGGCATCTAACTGATGGCCTTGATCTTATCTGTGTCGATCTCGATGCCCCGATACCTGACAAAAAAGCCAAGGAACTTCCCATAGGTGACCCTGAAGCCACATTTCAATGGGTTCATCTTCAGGTGGTGGGAACAGATAAGCCGAACACTTTCTCAAGGTCGTTGAGATGGTCCTGATGCTGTTGAGATTTGACCACCAGATCGTCCAAATAGCATTCCACCAATGTCCTGAGGATTGGCTTGATTATGCGATGCATTTCCCACTGATAGGTGGAACCTGAATTCTTTAGGTCGAAGGGCATAACTTGGTAACAGAAAGTGTCTTGGTGTTCACTTAAAGATGTGGACTCCACATCATCAAGGGCCGTTCTGATTTGGTTGTATTCGGAGTAACCATCCATGAAGGAGGGGGATTGGAACCCAGCCATAACATTGTTAAAACATTACATCATAGGAAAGGGGATAATCAACCTTCAGACAGTGATAGTTGAGATCTCGGATGTTGATTCAAACCCTGATATGTCCATTATTCATCCTGATTGGAATAATGTTGGATAACCACTTGGGGTACTGGACCTCCTTGAAGAAGTTGGCTCTGATGAGCCTGTCAACATCGGCCTTCTCCATCGCACCGTGAGAAGGGATCATCTTTCTAGGAGGCTTCTTGAACCCGTGATGTTTTTTTGGGAGACCGAGGTGGTGGACGGATACCTGAGGATCTATTCCTGGCATCTCGTCAATACTCTAAGAGAATACATCACGATGCTACTGCACGAGGGACATGGTGGCATCCATTTGTACTTGTTCATCGACTATGGTGGAGACACCCTCATTAAATGTAGGGGAAGCATCTTCTAGATCATCTTCTTCACTTTCGGAGGAGGGATCCCTTGTGAGATTAGCTTCCTATGTGTCGTCGGGTCTCGATGGGAGGCATGTACCAGCCTGGGCAATGGTGGACAACATATCGAGAGATTCACATGTTGCCGAAACCATATAAATTAAGGAATTCGATCCAATTCCATCTTCTCTTCAGCCCAAGGGTCCACACATGATTAGATCAACTCAATAGTGGCATGTCGGCTTGAGCCGGTTAATCCCATCCCACCAAAACATACACGTATGACGTACTGTTGTTTTCATGGGGCAAACATCTCGATACAGTACTAGGGTAGGAGGCTCAGGGATCACCTGAACGTAGTTTTTGTTGGAGTACGAGGTGATTTTACAACATCGCTTGGACTTGGGAATATGCTTCACTCTTGTACCAGAGACAATAAAACATTACCCTATGTCGGGGTTTGTGGCCACCCATCTATGGACTAGGAAGACGTAGGAATCATCCATACCTGCCCAGGGGTCAGTTCCGACCGTGGAGGGCACAACCACACTCGCCTGAACCTGTTAGTGTTTGATCAGGTAATAATTATCATTTGGGGTGTGGGATTCACAAGAGGCATAAGTAGATGTATCACCGTGGAGTATCTCTACTCGACCATTAAGGGAGTACTTGAGTCCCTGGTGATACGATGAGGGGACCACCTCATATAGGTGGATCCATGGTCTTCCCATCAATGCATTGTACGTGGTGTCCTGGGAGACAACCATAAACATTGTGCTGGAAACTAGGCCTCCGAACAGGGTCTTAAAAGTGATCATACCAACTGGGGTCTACTCTATCCTATCATATCCCAAGATTCTGAAATTTGAGGGAGTCAGTTCATCTTTAGAAAACACTAACTTTCATAGTGTCCGTGTCGGGATAAGGATAATCCTGAAGCCAGTTTCGTCAAGACAGTAGAAATACCCCATGCCATTAAATTGTTCGGTGATGTATAGTGGTCCTATGTGACCGTGTATAGAGGATCCTTCATCTCTCTATAGAATGAAATGATGACCGGAATTTCAGCATTTTCTACCGCTTCAGCCTGAAAAGCTTCTGCAGATGCTACCTCCATCTCAAACTGGAGGGGGATTCTTAAAGCCTCATCGCGGGACTCACGCATATCTGAAAAAATGAGAAGGGTCTTGAGAATTTAAATCCTCAATGGGAAGCTTTCAAGGTGCTTTTGTACATCATATTTCTATGCTAGGCATGAACATCTACATGCAGGAGGCCGCTCTGTGACAGGAGGCATGGCAGGCCCTGTTGGCTTGACTGGCGGTTGGCTACTGCTGGGCATATTCCTTTGCACACTAGTCAAAGCCCAAAAAGTTGCTGTCAAATGAGTACCAGACACCTGATATAGGCATGTAGTATGGAGAGGATAGTCGGGGCATGGCTGAGGTATCTCTGCCTGATCCAATAGAAAAAACCTTGGTGGAGGCAGGCCCGATGACACATGATGAAAAGGATGTGCATGCCGTGTTCTATGCTAGGCCTGATGTCTAGTCTTAGTTTCATGAATGATCTGGGTGGAGGTTCCAAATGATGTGATTCGACGACCCATATGGCCGCGACTACACCGACGTTGGCGTCTGCTGGGGACATAGGGGAAGTTCGTCGGGCGATCCCCGTCATCCGGAATCAAGTAAGTGTTTACCAACTCCACGGTATTAAACAAAGAGTAAACATGACTATAAAATTAAGATACATCAATCACTTGGTGGATTCTGGGATGAATCTCCAACTTCGGAGGGATGAAGTCACTGAGAGTGCGGAATTATGATGGCATTGGGGAGGCGAGTTTCTTTACTTTGCGCTGCTGATGCTTGCTCTTCTGGGAAGTGGCGGGCTAAGATGATGATTCAGAAATGTTGGATGTGGATTCTGAAGCCTCTAGCTGATTCAAGCATGCACAGATGATAACATCGGCATGGAAAACTGTTCTATGATCCATCTAGTCATCATACTTCTGGATCTCGTGGTTAAAAACATGTTGCCTCTCACCTTTGTCATCACTGCTTTTGTTTGGCCTTACGATGTCACCCGCCACTTGTGCCGGGGCCGAGCCTAGCATGACTATGTTCTTATCTACATGGTCTTGAATCCAATATTTTAACACAGATCACTGCAAGGGGTTGTTCCCTAGGATTCGATGATAGGGGTAGTAGTTGGGGCGATCAGTGAGATTCACCTCTTCCAACCTTCTGCACTCAGGAAAGCGTACAATCCCCAACTCTAAGGTGCAATGGATGTAACTAGGGACATGATTCTCATTGAACAAGTAGGTTTGGTTTCTCCATTCCAGTAATGGGGACCATGGAGCCTGACACTGAAGAGGAGCTTTAGGAGACTATCGAATAGTTGGACCCTGATTGTCCTGCCTGGGTGGTGGCAGCGCATTACGTGGGGCACCTGCCAATTCTGAGGCAGATTCTACTGAGAAAAAGGCTACGCCTGAGATGGAGGGCCTCTACAAGGCTATTGGTATGGTTCCACTTGTAGAAATTCTAGTTTCCTAGGGGGATTCTATTTGGGCCATCATGGTAGGCTTGGCTCTGGAAGCCCTCCATGATGGAATTACATGGGGCAACGAACGTTCCTAGATAGCTTGTTGTAGGGCTTCCTCGAAGAACTTGTCCTTATTGAAGGAATCTTAGAATACTCCAAGGTAGTTTTGGGTGATCTAAGAAAGAAATAGTTCTTTCTTGACGTTCCAAATGCACATTGATAGTAATTTTTCCTGAGTCAGTGGCATGTCAGTGGAGTATGTGAGCCCTTTCCACCGGGCGATAAAGACCACGACACGCTTATCAGGCATTTATTTACACTAGAAACGGTCTATGCTATTGGATTAATACGTTGGGGAACTGCAATGGTAGAAGAATTGCCTATGTATGTCCCCTCTCCCAGTTACAGATCTGATAGGGAGATGGCTATACTAGACGAATGTCGGAGCATCCAATGTCTAAACAAAATAGTGGAGCCTGGTAGCCTCCTGATATGCTGGATTCCATAACATGGGCCCACAACATGAGTTTATGTTATCCAGGTGATGCGGCGGGTACCCCGTCCGGTAAAAGGGGGAGAAGGTGGGATTCCCGAAACCCGACGGTTCAAGCATATCGTCAACTCATGCCTGATATGGCTTTCCATTAGGTGGGATCACCACCTGTCATGATTTTAATGACTCCAGTTGAGCAATGAGTGCTGCCATAAGATAATCTGGTTAGAGGACCCTATCATAATGGGGATCCTTAACCATGAGTTAATTTGAGGTTACTTCAATAGGGTAAATATGCTCAGAGACTCATGGAGCGGCTAGTGGGGCGACCTGCACGGCAGTTGGGGGAACTCGAGCTGGGTTCCTTTGTATGTTGCGCCATTTTTGAGGTTTTGGTGAGACATACCACACCCTCTTTCCATGAGATCCATCTTTAGAACTGTCCGTGCAAGAAGCATCACCAGGGTTTCTTGATGGAAGCTCTCTAAAAAGAAGTTCTTCCTGCCCCTGCTGTATTGGCAAAGGATTTCCATAGTCGGGATGTCACCCTGCAGCGCATTCAGCCAAGAGTTTGTCGACCACCTTATTCTTCTCAGCAAGTAGTTGGCGCAATGTGGCCATATCAAGGTCTTCCTCCTACTTCTGCACTGAGGTGGATGGATTAGAGTGCTTGGAAGCTCTGACATGCTCTTTTCCCTTACCAAAATTCCAGCTGAGTACCAATGCCTTGGTTGGCGCAGGGGGACCATGTAGGTTCCACTGTTTATGAGTAATCCATCCTGATGGGTCGAATAGTGGTATCACACCCTTAGGTGGTACATATCTATTTATAATCTCCAGTTCATCATCCACGTCCACTATGTCAGCCATGTTGACTATGACCCTTCCTGGGGGAATGTCTTCGATGTCACCTATCATGTCGGGCTGCCACCAGATAGGACTGAAGAGGAGGGATGTAAACTCCCCCCAGCCACATATTTCCATGTTGGGGTAGCCTCCTTGATCATTTTTCTGAGTACCTTTATACAATTAATGTCTTGTTGTTGGAGGGCCTTATGGCGACAAGGTGACTCGGGGTGAGGGGCCACAAAAAGTGCTTCCAAATCGACAAGACGACATTGCTCATTGATGCCTTAAAAATGCGCATGGTTCTGAGATAACCAACATGATGATGAAGAAGACTAAAATGTGTCCCCTAGAAGGTGTGTCAGATATAGTCAACTTCTTCCAGGGTGATGGATTCTGGTATGTAGAAATTCGGCGCTGCCATGTGCTAGAACTTCTCAAGGAAGTGGTCCTCTGCGAGGATGTTCCATAAGCTCTTCATCTCAGATTCAGAGTCTGGCCCTTGACTTCACCATTCTTCAACAGGGGTAGGATGAAGAACTAGTAGTGGTACTGAGGGAGACCGCTTGGATTGAAGGCTGGCTGGTGGAGTGTATGATGAGCTGGCTGACTGGCCATCGAATCTCGGGCTGTCCTCCGAAGAGTGTACTCACCTGGCCGCTACATTACACTAGGATGAGATGACAACTGTAGTAATTGGTTCATGGAATAGGGCTATTGGTTATAGGCTGCAATGTTGCTCGACCTCCATTGGTCCCCAGAATAGCTCTTTATGATCTCTTATTGAGGTAGAGAGCGCTTCCAGTGAAGATGGTGGTGATTGCATGACTGTAACCTGCAGGGTCAACAAATGTTCATCCTTCTGTATATTCCAATGGAGGTAGGTGGGAATCTAATGGACCTCTAATTCTGGGAGCACTGGGCTGACGTTCTTCGTCCCTACCCTGACCCATGACTCAGATGAGCGAGAGGAAGGTTCCCACACTGACTCATACTCCGCCTCAGAGTCTGAGAAGCAGAATAGTCTGATCTCAGTCCGAACCTTCTTAGACATCCAATTATGGTGGCGATGACCCTCCTTCCTCCACCTGAATGGCTCCTCGGGATAGGTCATAGTTCTGACACGGGTTCCTTCGGTCACACTGGTTCTGGGGCAGAGAGGGTTTTCACCTGAGAAATCCTGGGTGCGAGGAGCACCAAAAAAAATGTCAAATGGGACATGAGGAGGACCTTCATGGGTAGCACTGGAGCAGGAAAGACCTCCACTAGAACTGGTATAAGAATAGGTATGGCTTTCACACTTGTTTTCCTATGAGACCTCAGTATGAGGAGGGACCTTGCACCAGTCTAGATGAACATGGGTAGGACCCCCCCCCCCTGTGCTAGGTATGGGTTGAGCATAGCTCACCTTCACCCCTCTAGTTGCCGAGGTGAGGAGGATCGTCACCAGGTGATGAGAGGATGTGAGAAATATCCCCACAATGAAGAGATACCAGATGGCCTATGTTCCTACACCAGTGGTCAGGGGAAGGAGGAATGAATCCATACCCAGTGTAATGGGCACGAGAGGGGATTTCGTTCCATGTTTCACTATCGCATGGAATAACTTTATTCGTATTAGGGGTGGCATGGGGCAGACCTCTATGCTGAGTCTCGAAGTGCGGGAGGATCGCATTCTCAATGGTGGTGGTATGGGGAAGACCTCCGTACTGGGTGGTGTCACTGTGGGTTGGTTCGTGGCATCCATTACATGTGCCAGTGACCAAGAGATTCGACCCAACCTACTCGTGGGGTAGTTGGGGCCTCGATCCTAGTCGAGCATATAAGTGATGCTGCTTAGTGTATGTAGGGAACTTTTGATATGTGTCAGCGGTGACTCTGGCCATAGTAGGTACCGATGTTGACGCCCATTGGCAGGCATCATCATCAGCTTTCCCCCGACGCTGGCATCGGGTTGGTCGAACCGAGGCCAGTGGTGTGGGTACTTAGATTAGCTTCTATTTTTCCAGTAAGACCGGGTTGTGGCGCTGACGCGGATGAGTGGGGGTCCTTTTTGGGGGCCCCTAAAATTGGATTTTGACTAGGTTGGGCCAGACATCAACTACCTCATCACCTTAAGGCATTGATTCGTCAAAGTTCTTCGGGGACAGGCTCCTTAAATAATTTTATGTCGGGGAGGGGAGCAATGGCTCCCTGTGCGGCCCTCGGGAGCGGTATTGGCGATGAGGTGCAGATGCCTCCGGAACATGGAGGGCCATATCATAGTCCGGGATTTTTCCCTCTTCCTCGTAACGACACATGAGGTCATTGATTACCCTCTGTTTAATGTCCTCTGATGGGGAGAGGGTGCGTGGGCACCCCATTGTCGTAGATGTAGAGGTGGTTGTGGTAGAGGTGAAGCCTTGTGGAACAGACGTGTTGGTGATTCCCCTGTCTCTGCGTAAATGGGAAGGTGGTGATAATGTCCCTGGAGTACCAACATGACTCATGAGAGGTAGGGAGATTCACTCATCATTGCTGAAATAAAAAGTAATTGACGACCAATGCCCCTGTACCTTCCTATCTTCTGTGGCAAGTAGGAGGGATCCACACTGAAAATGTCGTATAACGGGATGTCCAACGATCTACTGCCCCAAATTCTGGTGAGTTTCACACCAAGCATGCTATTTGGTTAGTTGGAGCTGGCGCCAGATAACAGGAACTGGGGACATGTCAATCTATTGATGCCTCGAGCTCTACTAATCTCTATATTGAGGAGAATAATTTCTCGTCGGGTTATTCATTTATATTTTTGTCGCTTTCACCGAGGCACACACATCCATCTGTTAGGACGCGTAGCTAATTCCCGACATTCTCACATTCTAAAGGCGGGTGGAATCTGTTGCATATTCAATGAAGTCTTCTCCTTGATCGAAACAGGATGATGGGATGTCGGTTCATCCTTCCGTGGATTCCTCCTTGGAACTCATCACCTAGTCCAAGTCTCCCTTATAGACTTAATATGTTGTTCGTGAAACTCTTCCTAGAACTATATATTCATGAAAACAATTTAATTACACTTCTTCTGTTAGGAAATTCCAAGTGATCTTGTTAGGGAAGCAACCTTCAGTCAGGGGAGTAGTCACGTTGGGCATCACTGCTGTGTCTGGGCACTGGGACACTGGTGTGTCTATCTTATATCCCTTATTGTAGGGCTTCTCAAGGGCGTGGAGGCCTGAGTAATCCCACATCAAATGTGGGGAATCATGTTCCATGGGCATGTATATGATGTTTTCCTCATCATATAATGTTTAACTCCGGTTATACTACAAGTTTACCATCCGACGGAGATAGATCAGACTGATCAGAACACTGATGAGAGTGGATCAGATGAGTGCAACCCCTGGAGGGAACACTGATGTTGGGGAAAATGTGTTTTTAACATCCCAGTTACTGTTGAGGTCAATGTGTTATGAGGATGCATGATCACACCGGGATGTGGCAACCCGGGTAAGAATGAGGATGGATGATGGAGCATTTTAATGAAGTGGATGGTGAATTGGATGGAACCGCCATGGGGATGATGATAGTTTTGGGCATGAGCCTCGAAAATGATTCCTAATAATCCTCATGACAGGGAATCAAAGTCTACATATTCATCTGATGATGGCTTACCGCCAATTGGGGTTCCCATGACTTACCGATAAATGGGCAGACAACGGCTTACCGCTGAATGAAGTGAAAATGGGTTACCGCTGAATGGAGTGACAACGACTTATCATAGAATTGAGTGACAATGACTTACCGCTAAATGGGGAACAAAAAGTGGAATAAAGTTTAACGTCATGTAGGATAGGAGTGGAATGATGTGAAGTGGTTGGGACTAATGAATGTTGGGCTTGAAGCTCAGAGAGGCTTCATACGTACCCTTATTTGGAAAAGATCAAAGGACTTGTAGTTCAAGGGGAATTTGGGGCTTATGATCTGAGGTGGCCCAAGGAGTTGGTGAACTGATATGAAGGGGGTTGGGATGACCAATGGATGGTGGGAATGAACCTTGTGGAGGAATCCTAAATACCATGACTTAGAATGGATCAAAGACCTCGTAGTTCAGGTGGTGGGGCTTGGTGCACCAACATGAATGGGGTCGGAGAGACAGAATGTTGGGCATGAACCTTAGGGAGGCATCCTATGTACCATTACATGGAAAGGATCAAAGAACACATAGTTCAGGATGGTCGGTGAACTGACATGAAGGAGGACATGGGGTCCCATGGGTGGTGGGCTTGAACCTCATGGAGTCCTCCTACATACCTTGACTTAGTAAGGATCAAAGAACTCATAGTTCAGATGGTGGTGGGGCTTACACTCTAGGCTACCCAGTGGAAGATTTCATGGTTGATGCTTACTATAATCCCACGTGATTCACTCGCGGTGTGAGAAACCAGAGATAGTAGAGACCTGATGATCACATTGTGAAAGGTTTGTCTGGGAGAGTTGATCAAGGGATTACACTTGATTGCAGCCCAAAGAGGAAACATAGGCATATGCATGGTTAGTGTCCCGAAGAGTTTGTGACATACTCTATGATGGAGGACTGATGGAGACAATGCCTAGAAGGAGATGGATTTGGTACTAGAAAAAGGAGGTGTCCGGTGTCTATTTCCCCCTCCCCCTGGTCATGGGGACCGAAGAAGAAAGGAGGAGCAGGGACGCTGCCTCCTGCAAGAAAAGCTAGGGTATTACATTGAGATGGTCACCCTTTCCCCGCGGACAAATGCCACTTTGATAAGGAGGATATCATCCCCTGTGAAGGAGTATCTCATCCTCACAGAGACCAGTGGGCGTGGAGAATGTCCAATGTGGGGGCACCCGGCATGGGAGGCACTAGGAGAGGACACAGTTTAACGTCATGTATAGAGGATGATGGTGCATGTCAGTTTAACGTCACGCAGCTCAGATGAGGTGGGTTTGCTCCGCACCCATAGGAAATACATAAACGGTACCCTCTACACCATGTTGAAGAGAAGGGATAGTCAAAGCCGTGGCAAGGGGGTGTAATGGAGTGAACCATTGGAGGGTCCATGTTAGTGTGGTGATGCGAAGAAGAAATAGCCGTTAACATGACTATGCCGAGAAGCATGACGAAAAACACCACAATGGGTAGTATCATCCAAGGGATTTTGGAATCACATCATGCAAACTTGGACAGTCACATGGGAAAAAGAATTGCAAAGCATAGGGGTTCATAGTAAGTGGCCTTGGGAAGCTCTTCTGCTCTGTGTGGAAGCCGCTACTTGCAAAGGGGTGTTCTTCACGATGTGGGGCACCTCAGCCAAAGCATAGGGAATATGTGCATATAGAAGGTGCTTTGCAATTTGTAAAGGCATTTGCCTAGTACTTCCTTGTAGAGAAGAGGTGCCTCACGAAGCAAGGTATCGTGAATCAATGTTCTTCGCGAAGTATAGTGACCCCACATAGCATGTGAATCATGTGTACATGAAGTGTGTTTTTCGAAACACAAATTGTCAATGATGACCCGGGTCCCCTTGGGGATCCCCTCCCTATGTGGAGGTCCTTAGGCTCTGTGAAAGGCATCCCTCTCGATGTAGGGGGTTAAAGAAAGGCAAAGGGGAGTCAGTTCACAGAGCATAAGTTCCTCGCACAGTTCATGGTCCACAGAGTTGAATGAGCTTCACGATTCGGGGTCTAGGAAGTTGAATGGTCAGATGATCCACCCCTAGGACATGGGGGTGGATGGTATTTATAAGGGAGAGGCACCACGAAGCAGAGCTAGTTCGGCACGAGGATGGAACCTGCTCCGTGGAAGGCCCGCGAACGTCAAATGAGGTAGCGGAGCGTCTCGTCTCCTTGCTCCATGGGTGGCTCATGAACTTCAAGGTCACTAAGGGAGCGTTATCACCTCATTGATCTGCAGTGGCCTCATGAAAGTCAAGGGCACTCGTGGAGCGTTATGGCCTCCCGACTCCATAGTGACCTCGTGATAGTCGAAGCTTCTCCTGGAGAGTTATCCCCTCTTTGCTCTCTGGCGGCCCCGCGAACGACACATCCTTTCGCGGAGCGGCCCGCCTCCTTGCTCTACGGCGGGCACGGTGTGATTGGGTATCCACAAATGGTATTCACAAGGCAACATCTTGATGCTTTCAGTTTCTTTATCGTCTTCTTCCATTTGGCGCTTACATGGCTATTATTTGTTTTTTATAAAATTTATAAAATATAATACTTATTTTAAATATTAATATATAAATTTGGTAAATTTTAACCATATTATTAGATGATATTTTTAAAAATTCATAACAACATAATTCCTATGAATAAAAATTCAATAAATAAACACTAAAATTTCACTGTAATCCATAAAATTAGATTATGATAACAAATATATATAAATATATTTATTTTAATATTATTAATATTATTAATATCATTTATTTTATTCTTTATCTAAAATCTGTTATTGCATCATCTTTGTGTCAAAATTAAATTTAATTATTTAATTTCTAAAAATTAGAAATAAATTTCCATGGTGTATGAAATATTCTTTAACATTATATATAATATTCATAGTCAAATATACCCCTTTATAACCCCTTATTATAATACATTTCGTTTAAAAACCAGTATCAAAAATGACATTTCATTGAATATAAAATTATCAATGAATTAATGTCATACTAGTTGCTCAAAATGGTTCTAAAATTGACCCAATGATTATAATGGTGTGAATAAAAACATAAAACTTAATTATGGAATGTTTTTTTGTAGTTTAATATTATTATAATAATATTTTAACATATAATTTCCCTATTTAATATCAATCGTGGTAATAAAAATAATTACTAAAGTTACAAATTTTTAATGTCCAAAAATAGAAGGGTCCTATTTACAAAATTTGGAAAATATGATACCAAATAGATAATACATTTTTTAAAATTCAAAACATAGTAGAATCATTAATTAATTTAAAACTAATCCCTGTTGTTAAAATGAGAAAAAAATATTCTTTAAAAGTAAAACCATCAAATGATTTACATGAATTTATATCTCATTTTATTGGGAAATTACTTCCAATGAACAAAATTGGAATGACAGAAAAAACATAATATATCTATACTTTAAAATAAATTAAAAATATATTCTACCAATATAAATAATTTAGAAAAAATGTATTTTTGAATTAAACTATTGTATTTTTAACTATTCATTAAAATTTTAATTTTATAAAAAAATTACAAAACAAATAAACCAAAGTAAATTTTGATGTCCCTATTCCAAATAATAAGTTTATTTTTTAAAATATAATGTTTTTATGTTTCAAAAAATATATTTAAAATGGGTTCACCATCAGATGGTGGTAAAACCATATATTTATAAAAAATTTCATTTTATCTATTAAATTGTATTTGTTCTTATATGATATATTGAAAATATATAATATCAATTTTAAAACATATATTTGATTAATATTCCATTAATATAATCAAAAATAACGATTTTATTATTTTATAAACCCACTATTGTTCATTAACACAGTTTTTCAGAAAAACTCATACTTTTTATTCAATTTCATTTTTATATTCAATTATAATTAATTTGGTAACCAATGAAAAATAATAATATATTTTGTAAACCATATATTTCTAATTCTGTAAATAATTTTCATTCCCCCTATTCTAATGGCTATGTTATAACTATCATATAAAATAATAATATTTATTTGTTCATTTAAGATAAATTTGGTGTATCATGTCTACTTTTGAATATTGTTTTTCCTTTAAAAAACATGAGATGTTTCACCCCCCTTGATATTGACTCCACATAATTTGAATTTGGGGTTAGAAACGAATTTTTGAATTTTCAGAATATCTTTATTGAAATTCACATTTGGTAAAAAATATTAATAAATCTACCATTTTAAAAGAATGAAAGGAATGTATTAAGGTCACGTCATATAACACATGATTGGATAACATGTAGGATAATTGTGAAATTGAAAATAAAAATAACTGTCAAATTATAATGGATTTTGATAGAGAACATTGTCATTGTAAGGATATCTGTCACAAAAATATAAATATGTGATGTGTAAAAAGGCCATTGAGAAAAGTAAATGGATAACAAATATATTTTTGGATTATTTTGATAGAGTTGAGGAATTTATCTACATCCTAGAAAAAGAACTTCCAAAAACATACTTACTTTATTTAATTCTATCTAATAACCATTCATTCATCTTCATAATATTCTTATAATTATGATTTACATCCATAATTATATCCTTAAGCATAAAATTTGATAAAAACCATAAAGGAAATCAATATCACAAAACCGATATCCATAAATAAAGTCATATATCCAAATTAAACCCAAAGACAGATATAAAAATAACCCCACATAAAATATACCACAAAGGACCAGAATATGTTAATATCAAACCACAAAAGACCTAAAATGGTGTGTCTAAAATCATGAATTATTGTTATCATTAAAAAAATATTGGGCTCTCTGGAGCTTCTATCACTTTACTATATGTCACAACATCAATTATAGTAGAAGCAACTAAATTGTATAAAACATTTTGGTTATGATCCTAATGACTTTCTCCCCATGTAATTAAAATAAAACACTTTTTTTAATAATGTCCTAAATCATAGATGCACATGAATCTTACTATTGACCGACTATCAATTATCTCACTGTCGGGTTATTCCTGACCATTTTCCTTGGAGTCACAAACCTTTTGAAAAAACATACCACACCTGTAACACTTTCTAGATCTTGATATAAATTCCCCAAAATATATTTTACCACACAAGGATGAAGTTTTTGGATTACCTCTATAATTCTTAGATTTTTACTTCTCTGTTTCCTTCCACCTTAACCATTTTCAATCTTATCATCTCATGGAACGTATGTGTCGGAAAACTCCATTTCAACATTCATATCACAATGAAACACTTTTTAATAACATTTAAATTATTGGGAATCCTGATATCTTTGTATCCATGGTTTCAATCTAGAGTAAAATATATTAATTTTACTATCAATATCTTGAATAAAATTAGGAAAATACATGTCCAATCATGTGAAGTTTTCTTCATATGAGGAAAGTGAATAAAAATACTTTTTTCTTTAATTACATGAATTATTTATACATCTAAATCAAAAAAAACATTAGTAAAATAATTCTCAAGGTGAAAAACCTTAAATTATTCCCATTCCATGGCATCCTAATCATTTTTCTCTCTATTATTATTCTCTGATGTCCACCATCATTCAGATTCACTTTCAAAATTGTAGATCGAAAGAGTTATCTTTTGATGTTTAAAACATCCCATGACATAAAATATCATCTACATTTAATTTATCAATAAATCACCTACAACTAGGTTAGATGATCAATTGAATTATGGGATATTTTTCATCATAAAATGCTCTACTTATAACATATTCCATTATGGTTCATCTCGATTAAATCATGCATGGATACCACCAAAATTTATAGCGTGAGTAAATTTCACCATCAATACAATAAAATGTTTTGTTATGATACTGGTCACCTCATGATGTCGATTTCGAAGGTTGTATTCTTCTATATGTCATCCAATTATATCATTCCTATTTACTCTATGGAAAACCCTTTTATATGGACATTGTATAGATAAAGTAGTAATGTAATAATGAAATGACTGAACATTTCACCATAACCATTAATAGTATAACCTATAGAAAGTAAATTAACACCATTTTAAACTCTAATTATATCTAAAACTACGTTTGATAGAAACTTTAAGAACATATCCTTAAACATTACATAATCCTGATTTATGTCAATAATTCACATTGTCAATCTTTTCAGGTTTAGATCATTATAGTATTATGCCATAACTATTGCATAAACAAATACATGGAAATAAAAAGTGGACACCCAAAATCATATCCATTTCATCCATAACAAGAAAACATTTATAATAAAACATGGTTTATTTTCATGTTTAATAATTATAAATTTTACTTGACTCCATCCTTGAATTTATTCTCCATTAAATCATGTGACAACATTTAAGAACATTGGATGATCCCAAAAAGCTATGTATGGGGAATAAAAAGAAGAATGACCATTATCCTAGTCAAAATATGGTACTCCCTTTAATTTTATTTGAGTAGATAATACCTTTCATTTTTCACATGAATAACACTCATAATTTTTTATTAATGAAATACATGAAAACAAATCTGAAGAAATTAATACTTCGTTAGGTGACATAAATAATCATATAAATAAAACTAGTTCCAACCCATTTCAATTCATATTAACATATGGATTAATCCTACAATTATTATTTCCCAATGAATTGGAGATCTATAATGGGGATCAAAGTTCCAATAAGCTATATTGAGCTCACCTATGAGATATAATACCATTTATCCCTTCATATAAGATATGGCGGGCTCAACCATGTGGTATAATGGGAATCAAAACATTGTATAAGAAATATTGAGCTCACCATTTTCATAAAAAGATCAAGTACCAATTCATGAATAAAACAATGTCATCAAAAATTGCTTTTGAAAAATTCTTCTAATCCCATATTGGATGAATTTTCATACAAAAAAATATTCTAATTTAAGATCCCATTTTAAATAACAGTATACTACAAAAATGTATCAAGGTATTCTTTTCCTTTTAGAAAATTTTAAGGCATATAGGTGAAGAAGAATATCAAATAACGGTTCTGGTAGTAGAGAATTCATTGTTGATGTGTTTGAAAAAAATTCCATTTATTGTTGGGTAAAATTATTCATAGAAAAATATATATTTGATTGAAATTGAAAGTCAAAGTGGTTAATTATACACTTTATAAAATATGGTTGTGTATAACATAAAAATATCATTCAATGAAAGGAGATTGAGATGAATTCTGTTACTGTGAGTTTGAGTCATCATGGTAAATAATTATATTATTGAATAATAAAATATGGTTAATTTATACATTCTATTCAAATTTATTATTCCTTTTATCTAACTTATTACCATGATATAATAATTACTTAATTATTTATGTTCATGTTAGATGTTCAGTCAATATTCGGTACATTAGTCGAAAATGAACATGGATGATCTAAATAGTACATGTGTTCGTAATTACATTATCTATAGAATAAAATTTATTAAATAATAATGACTTTTATAATAAAATTATTCCTTTTAATCCAAACCATTCATTTATTGTATACAAAATGACCAATGTCTTAATCTTGGAGACGGTAGGCCATACATACTCATGATTAACGTTTCCATTTTTCATTGATCATTAATGAAATATTGTAATTATTATTTTATCAATAAAAATAATCATAAAATCAATAAATAATGTAAATCATTTAAATAAAAAAATATATATCATAAAATTCATATAATGAATAAAAATGAGTTAAATCACTTCATGGAGGTGATATTTCACACTTACGCACAGACGACATTATAATTGTTATTTCCATTGATTTTAGTAACATAAATGATATATTATTATCCTATAATGATTATTATGTTAGTAATATCAAATATAACCTTTAATTCCATCTTTCTGGTTACTTGCGATAAATGGTTAAGGAAAACGAATTATATCAGTTCATGGAGATGATAGATCACTAATATGCACTAATGATTAATTAATTTCTTATTTAATGGAAGTGTAGATGTATTTATGTGATGATATTAACTTAATAATATCTAATTATATTTTAGATATTAGATTTATTATTTCAGCATGGGTGAGGAGTATTTGAAGGACGCAGAAGAAGAAATAAAATTGGAATAATTAAGGAAAATGATACCTCATCTTCGGTTTATATTCATTGAATAATTACATAACATATGTATAAATGGTGTTCTGCATAATTTATGTAGTAAATAATGTGTGTTAGGATTGTAGGAAGGGTTTTTTGTAGAGCTTTTCTAAATTTAATGGTTTTGGTAATCTAATTTAGTGACAGGGATGGGTTCATTTTATATGTGGGGGGTCACCCGTATTAAATTAATATAAATTCAATTTAGATCCCAAAATCCTCGAAATATATATTTATAAAATAGTATGAAATTATATCTATTACTCAATTTCATATTAATTCTATACAAATTTTGAATTTTTTTAATCCTCACCTTTTTGTTTTTAAAACTTTTAAAACTTACCGATTTATTATGTAATTTACACATTGAGAGTTATAATAAATACCAAATAATTCCAAACTACCAATGAATGAGTAATTAATAAAATTTTTAGACATACATCATATTTTTAGAAAAATATTTATTTTTTATATATATTATACCATTTTAAATATTTTATATTATAAAATATGAATTATGTCAATTTTTCAAATATTCCTAGATGAATTATTTAAAAAATCAAACAAAATTTATTACTATGAAAAAAAACTAAATTAAATAAATAATACCATGTCATAAAAAACTTGAAAATTCTATGGTCACATAAAATATATGAAATTATATTTATTTTAATATTATTAATATCATTTATTTGATTTTTCTTTGATAAAACTATTACTCAATCATCTTTGTATCATTACATAATTTAATTATTTAATTCATGAACATTAGAAATAAATTACAATGATGTAGAAAATATTTTTTTATTTCTAAATAAAATTTATATTCAAATATATTCCAGGTATAACCCCATATTAAATTACATCATTTATTTAAAAAAGTGTAACAAAACTACTAATCATTTAATATAATATTATAAATTCATTAATTTCATCCAAGTGGATCCACGTGTCCCAAAAATAGACAATAGGGTTATCATGGTCGGATATAATCATCCAATTAAATTATGACAAGTTATAGGGAAGTTTTATGTTAATATAATATAATTTTTACCTTTATTTATTTGATCTACCTTCAACTATGGAAATAACAAAAATTACTAATTTAACTATTCGTAATGTCAAAAAAAATTGACCTACTTGAAAAACTTTTACCTTATAATTTCAAATATGGAATCAATTTTTCCTATTTAAAACAAAAAATTTGTAGTAATTAATTTTATATTAATCCTATTGTGAAAACGATAAAATAAGGGTTTTGAAAGTAAAAACCATCAGAATATTGACAAGAAGTTATATCTAATATCAATGTGAAATTAAATTCAATGGATAAAATTTTATTGAATTTTAAAAATGTTATATAATTATATTTCAAAAAAATTATATCGATTATCTAAAAATATAAATAATTTTATGAATAAGATGTTTTAAATTAAAATGCAATTTTTTACTATTCATTAATATATCATTTTTATCATAATAAATTAACAAATTCAAACCATAGAAAATTTTGATGTCCTGAAAAAAAAGTTTATTTTGTTAGATAGAACACATAAAATTGTAAAAAACTATATATAAAATGGGTTCACCATCAAAAGGGGGTACCACTGTATTTTTAGAAAACACTCATTTTATCTATAAAAATGTATTTGTCATTATATAATACCTCAAAATATAATATGAATTTTAAAAATTATATAAAATTAATATTTCATTATGATAATCATACTTGATTTATTTTATTATTTTATAAATTCACATATTTTGATGAAAATAGTTTTTCAGAAGAACACATCCCGTATATTTAATTGGTTTTTATTTTCATTTCTAAATAATTTTTAAACAATTGAATCATTATATAAACATGTTTAAACAATATTTTCATAATTCATATAATACTTTTCATTCTCACCATTATAATTTCTATTTTATATATATCATATTAAATAATAATAATAAGTTGTTCATTTAAGCTAAATGTGGCATATCAGGTGTGCTATTGAAAATTCTTTTTACATTTAAAAACTCAAAATGTTACATCATATATAAATATAAAATTTTTTATATTAAAAAATATTTTCATAATTTGGATTTAATTTTAGGATTCTAGGCATCATGATATGGTAAGGCTATTTTTTCATTTTTCTAAAATAGTTGATTTTTGTTGAATACAAAAATACAACAAAAAGAGGAAATGTTCATTATAGGAAAAAAAAACTTGATTAAATGAGTTAGGGATGATATAGGTTACCATTGGTTGATAATACATAGAACAAAATATTATATATTTTTAATGTTATCATGAATATTTTTATTCTTATGGGAAAATAATATATCAATGAATATAATATTCTAAAAACACTAATATCCTCCACTTGTAAATACCAACCCTTCACCTCTTACCCTCAAATCATTGATGGTTTCCCAAAAAAATCAACAACAAATACCAAGATATCTACCCCAAAATTACTAAAATACTTTTTATTTTAAATATACAAATCCATGTTTCCTTAAGTGTAATCCCAATACGATACATCCTAGCGATAAAATAATTCCCTCAACCGAGCCTTTCAATTTTTTCTCCTCCTCATACTCAAAATAAAATTATATTTCAATTGGAATAAAAATAATATTATATATACTTGAATAATAAATTATTATTTAATATATATCATACATACTCTTCTCTTCCCATTCATTGACTATAAAATGAAAACTTTATTCATTTTGTGAGATCACCACCTCCATAAACAATGTACATCATTTTCCTCCACCACATTCATTAATAGTTATTGAAATATTGTTGTTTTTTAAATATTAGTTTAATGATAATAATATAAAATATTTAATGTTATAGATGGTTTTAATAAACATTTAATTAAATAAAATTGATATTATTCATGATGGTCGGTTAAAGTGCCTAAAAAACAAAAATTCACCGAAACATGTATACTAAAAGAATCATCCTTATGTTAGATCATAAATAGTTATTCAGGACCATGTAAATTTGATTTCTATGACATGAATATTATTTCATTTATCATCAATAGGTTTACTACAAATTGAAAAGAACATCAACAATTATCCACTTAGAGTCTAACCTTGTTGTCACGAAACAAATGCCCCCATAACAGTGAAAGTACAAATTATATCTCATTTAAATTATTCTAAATGACCATAATATAACTATAGAATAAATATAAACATAAAATATTATAAATTAGGAAATTAATGGATATAGTTTCATTATATAGGATATTAAGTGTAGGGGTAGAATAATTCTTGAAGCAATATTAAGGGATCATAATGAACTATGATGTTTTATTTGGAGTATGAACATTCCCTCTTTAAGTACTATTTATTTATCTTTGATGTTATAAATATATTATAAATTTTTAATATATGTCACATAAATATATAGAGAGATTATTTTACATTCCATTTATCGGTTTATACATGACTTATTTTCATATATTAAATTATTTATTTAAAATTAATCCATATTATGGTGAACTATTCAATCACATAATAATTTCTAGTAATAATGTTTTAATGAAATTATTGTTATTTATGATTTTTTTATATGTAGGAATAATTTTCTAATATCCATTTCATAACAACCATTCAAATAAAATTATATATTTATTCTTTCTTCGAAACTAATTAATTCATTCATTAAAACACCATTGACAAATTTCATTTCTAGAACCAATAATCTAACATTTCTCAGTACTTTTTCCCAAATAATCACCATATTTTGAGAAATAATTTTATTTATCTAGTTATAAATTTTAATCATAATTTATTATATATAATATTCGTAATATATATGAAATACCCTTTGATCATGATATTATGAAATATTATTCAACCTATTTCATTGTATGTGTAATTCATTTGTTAATGCATTAAATTTGATTTCCATTTGTGGTACACATAAAATGTATATTTTCATATGGTTTAGACTATATAGAACACTAATTCGTTGGGTAATACATGTGTATCTTGAGATGATATTTATGAGACTATTATTTAAACTTAATACTTGATTTGACCTTTTATACTTTGTGACGATGTCTTATAAGTAAGCCGTTACTTGTGCTTTTAAAATCATTCACGTTTCATCCATATTCATAAGTTTTAATGAACTTATGATTTAATATTACTAATGATATTATCCCATGTGATTATTCATGATCGTTATTTCTTATGACATCATATTAATTATTTTTAGTCACACTTTATAATTTATTATCATGTTTATTAACATAATTATCTATTTAGCTCATCCATTTTTATTATTTATTCCTTTCACTATCCTATGATGTTTAGGAGATGGAAGTGATTCATGACCTAAAAATAGGGAATATAAAAAAAAAATTATTATTCTAGTATCATTTATATGTATTATATTCTTTGACTTCTAAAGACACGAGGTAGCTCAAAATTTGGGTTGTGTATATTTGATATTTATGAAAGATAAATATGGTCAAAATATGTGTGAAATAAATGGTTCGTTATATATTTTCAATCCCATAACAATCCATATAAATCATTAACTCATATCATAAAACATATTCATCATCCCAAGGTGAACTACCGACTAGAAAGTATTTAAATCCCCATTCATTGTATTTATCATATGCGGTGAAATGACATAACCATTCATGAATAAAACGATACTATATGAAGACAAAAATCACTCACCGATGGTGTCCCTAGTATATATATAATACATAATACCTTATAACATAAAACCAGTCTTCTTAAAGAGAATCACATTGAGAATAGATGATGTCAATAGAACCCTATCAAAAATAACATTAGACTTATCCTCTTGATCTACCACAATCTTTTGATAAAATATAACCATTATATTTACCTCATATTTTGAATCCCATATGTCATGGGATTTTATATTCTTGTTGTAACGTCCCCGACTCGAGATCCACTAAATACATACCCTAGGGTGAGTCTCCACATGGCCTCAAGCGCTCCTCCCTATACTCTAAAGTTGCTAGCTAGAAGCGATGGCCTACTAAGTCATGATGGGATTAAATAACCAAATTTCAATACAAATATGTATAAAACTGAAAAATAAATATCATAAATAGAAGAAAATAACTAATGCACATGAATAATATAAAATCTCCCAAAACTAGTTACAAACCAAAATCTAATAATAAATCTGTAATGTAAATCTATTGGTTCCAAAACCATATGAAAACTCAAAATAAGGACAAAATATGAATCCAAAAACAGTTATCAACACTAAGTCCAAATCCTCATCAATTTCTATACCATGCCCAACACAAAATTTTATTACCGATCCATTACCCTTATCCAAACCTATTGCAAGGAAGTCTACTCAGGTACCAAATGATGACCTGAGTAGGTTGTGCATACAACTCATTATTCCATGAACAACCATGACATATAAAAAATATCTATTCTTTATAGGTACTTAATGTATGTATAATATAAATGAAAATATAAATGAAAATAAAACATGAGGAACATTAGTTGACTATGTACACATTAAACATTTACTTCAATATAATATTATAGTCACATATACAATATTCATTACATAATCAATTTCCATCATTTGATACATGGTTTTTGAGTTTATATCATTTATAAAAGGGTTTAAGGCATTGAGAAAGAATGCATAATGGAATATTTCGAGTCCCAAAATTACTATGAAAAAAATCAACACATCAAATACATCACCCTAACCATTAAGCCTCGGTCAGGGTGTTCTCATCAAAATCAACTGTTTGGGGAATAGATCCTCCATCCCCTTGCCTATCTCATGAATCTTTTGGTGGAAGACAGAGCTTTTGTCAAACTCGACTCGTGGGCGTAGAACCTCATGCTACAAATTCAATTCCCCATGCTACCAAGCCATGTTCTCATGCTTACATATATATTCATCACATAATTCCATATCCAAATCATACTGTAAAAATACACCTTACAATCATAACCCATGAAAATAAAAAATGGAGTCAATATTATTCCATAACCCAAAAATTCATTTATGATACACTAGAAATCCCATATTATCCATTTTCCAATCTCATTTCATAACCCACTGGGTATCACCAATAATTTCACATGTTTTAACTAATTAATCATAATCATCAATTCCCTTATGAATCCTCATTTACATGTTATTAAATTTTCAAGTCAATGACAGTTTATAATATTCATTATTTAATATGCACCAACCCTCTTAATAATTTCATCATAATTTCTAATAAATTAAACTCTATGTCAATGAAGCCAATTATCCCATTATCACACCATACCAAACCTCCCGCTGTGAAATTATTAAATACATTGGGAGATTTATCAAATATTCCATTTTCAACACTACTAATCAAATAAATATGTTCATTCAGGGATCTATACTGGCACAAGTCAACTCAACACATAACCTTAATCATTTCAAGGTTTGGGATATCAGAACACCCTATGGGTGGACCTAAATCATTTTATTTTTCCTCCATGTGTGCTGAAAGGATCATGAGTGGTTCCATTTATCATTTATACACCCATTTTACTGAATACCATAAATGTCATTAAAATAAAAATATGTGATAAGAATGAATGAAACCAAACATTAGCAAACCAACCCATCAACAAAGTGAAATAAGTTGTAGACTACCAATAAACAATAAGACAATGAGAACTCAATTAATCATAGTCATATATTGAGATTCCAACAACCTTTGAAGAACGAACAATGAATCCACATGAAAAAGTTGGCTTTATGTCTTGATAATAATATGATAGAAAAAAAGTTTAATCTAGAAAATATAAGAATGTGGAGGATTAGAAATACCTTGAGTTCGGATCCAACCCAATAGTGATCCATATGAAATAGAAAAGAAGGAGATCAATCCATGGGAGGTCTGGGGATATTTTATAAATAATTGGTGATAATGGATAATAAATTTGAAGAAACATCGAGAGAGAAACTAAAAATCCCAAGGATGAAAAAATTGGAAACAACCACTAAAGGGATAACGGTTTGGAAACACTATTTTTCTAATTGATCACTTACTATATACCTTCCACTATCCAAGAGGAGTTGAGTAAAATTGTTATATAGTTAGTTTTTTATGATTTTTAGGACCATTAACCAACCGTGCAGAATTAAATTGTCTCAAAACAGACAGTTTTTATATCCCATCCCATGGCTTGCAATAACCTTGCGCCAACCGTGCGACATGAAAAGAATGTTTATTTTTCTTTTTTCATGCTCGGAACAACCAAAACATCCCAGAGATTCCTCATAAACCTGGTTAATATCTAATTAATGAATTCTAAGGGTTAAAACATAAATTTAATCATGGATATACCTCCATGGATACCCTGATAATACATCCTCCCAACCTTATAATGGATCGTCCTTGAACCACATCACCACGAATCATTATGAACTTGAAGTAAAGAAATAAGGTAACTATGCCCACATATCCCTTCCTACTCCCAAATATATTCATGGAAAATATCATGTTTCAATAAAAATGAAACCAAATAAAAAATATTTCCCTGTAATACATTATAAATATGTTCTATAATACGAACCACATGGTCCTTAATGGATTCTTCTTCCAGAATCCCAACATCCTAAAAATCAATAACCATATATGGGTAAGGGTTATACTATCAATGATATGACACCTTAGAAAAATAATTAATATCACTATACCATTGAGTAAGAGCCAATCTATATGTCACCTCTTCATTCCTCTTTACAGTCGGAAACATCCCCATATACCTGGGCAATAACATACCCAGTTTCAGAATCTAATGGTGGCCCTAATTTAGTGATACCCAAGGGAACACATGATCACCCCCATGAAATAAAGTGGTCTGAGATTCATATATTTTTATGATATTTTCCTAAACTGACTTTTGTATATACAATTTAGAATGAATTTATTCTACATTGGTGTATCTTACATGGGACTTGGTCCCAACAACTTGAATTATCTAACTTCCATCGCACACAATGGAGATCTACATGGTCTACCATAATGTTCCCTAAAAAGTGATATTTTAATTTAATCATGGTAATCTATTCTAGATTCGAATTCTAAAATGAGAATCACAATCAAAAACTATATTTAGATGTACCCTGTAAAACCACACTACCTATCGTGGATAAAACTCACCCAAACGATCCATGGTGAATATGTCCCAAATTGGAAATCAATGTGCCACCATATTCATAAATTAAAAAACAACCCAAATTTCATTATCATTTTGAGGTTTCCATTGAATAACTAGATATAAATCCATTTTTACATCATCCCATTGTCATACTATAATGGGAAATGGATGAAAAATTCACATGGCCACTGATGTTTAGCCATCATCTACTAACAGTTAATGAATCACACCATGTAACCTGAAATGCCACTCTTTAATCCTGAACACAAATACATAATGAGAAGATAACGATACCTATTTGTAAAAATATCATGAACTTCCTACTAAGATACATGAATATCTCCCATAAATACTTCCAACATAGAAATCAGAACCACAAAACGATAATGAACCGAAACGATTTGTTCATCTCCAACAACCCAACAAGAAGGCGAATCCAGACCTTTAACTTTATCCCTCACAGAAAAAAACTCTAATACATCATGATTTTATCCTTTCATCTAACTCTAAATCATGTAATAAACCACCTAATATGAAAGGTTCATCGGAAAATTTACATCATGTACCACTAGCTACATCTCAACAAAAAACAACATCATCCTCTACTCAGAACACGATTCATGAACAAACTCGTTTTGAGTTTTCTTACTCAAAAAATATGAAACACTATTTCCTTTTCAATATGTATTACCACACTCAAAAAGGATTTCATATACTGAACCAATATTTACTTCTAAATATTCAAATTATTCTGATTGAAAATGTAATTAACAATTTTTATTATTTTTGTACACAGTAAATGTTACTCCCAATAAGTTGTGCCTCCTATTGTTTAGAATAAACCAACATAACCAAAATTAGATCTTGAGTGTATTAATTTTGACCATGTGGACTCATCTATCATAAGTTAAATGAAAAAAATCGAATATCCTTCCTCAACACTACTCACAGTCTAAATCTAGGCACATCACAAAACAAGGTATAATTCTTTCCCAACTCGTTTATAATTTGAATTGGTGTAGTAGTTAACCATTTATTTAACATTTTGATTTCATTATCCCATTATTCTATCCACTCATAACTGATGTCATTATCAGTCAAGAACAAATGTGGTGATGCAAAACAAGAAACATATTTAATGAAATTTTGGTAATATCTCACCATAGAAAGAAAACATCCGACATCAGAAACATTCGTGGGTTTCCCGTATGGAATAACTACGTTCACTTTCTCCATGCCCACTAACAAAACATCATCAAAAATGATGTTACCCATGAAATGAATCTTATCGATCCATAAATGACCTTTTTATATCATGATCAATATTTATTTTTCTATTAGTGTACAAAATATTATTTCAAGATGTTTGAAATGATTATCACTAGTTTTCGAGTACAACAAGATGTAATTAAAAAAATGACTTTGCACTAATCCATATTGTTGTGAATTATTTAATTGATATAATCCAAGAAAATTTTCGATTAATTGCTCAACCATAATGGCATATACACAAAAACATACAATCCAAAACTTCTCAAGAAGAAATATGTTGTATATTAGAAACCCTCACCCTAAAAGGGTTATATAACAATAATAGTTTAGTTTTAGAAAACTATGAATCACCTATCAGATGGTAAAATAGATAATCAATTCTCATAAGAGAGTAATTATTATTATCCATCATTTCATTCATCTTTCTATACTCCACTCATTACTGAAATGAACCATTTTCCTTCTCATAATACCCCAATAAATATCCCCATGGTGAATTATTAGTAAAAACAAAACGATTAAGATAAAACTCCTCCAACTAGATTTTATGATCCTATAATTATTCTCGTTCCATTAAATATGCCTGAATGAAATATTTTTCCACTCTCAATAATATCTCTATTATGATCTTAAAATACATCTCGGGATGTATCCCATAAAAGTTCATTGAAATCACATATTGAAACCAATCTACCAAATGAGGGAAGAAATGATGATCTAATGCACTATGTTCAAGATAAAAATTTGATACTTGTGCTATGAGTTCACCCAATTGCTGAAATAATAACCCAGCATGACCTGATCAATCATTCTATTCAACATGATGGAAATAAGTCTAACATAATAGATTTTAATGTCAATATATAATGGTAAAAGTCAATATGTTCCTGGTAAAACACCATCCAATACTTGAAAAACTTATGTAAAAACATGACATCTTTAGGAAGATCATATTTTATGGGAAATGGTACCTTGAAACCTAAAAAACACAATCCATATATATTTTTTTATATTCATCTCATACACCCAATATATTATCTATTTACATAATCCTACACACATGTTTCACAATTGGACACAACACTAATACAAGAAGAGATGAGATTAAACAATGTGTGGGTCATCTATAAACTAAATCATCAGTAAGTGTGGAAGCTACTGGGATCATACATCAAAGAGTTGAAAGTCCGTCCTCGCATCCTCTAAATCATTACTGAACTATTTGAATATGATATAACCCATATCCATGGGCTCTGGCCTATATCCCTAGTGCTAATCTACTATACTGATGTGGATTCGTTTTTCCGAGAGTCCCATTCCCACCACCCAGATAGGTATGGCCCATGGATCTCTAAATTGCTTGGTGATATGTGGTAACTGACCCCCTCTATGCAGTCGACACTGAACATGATTCCCCATATATGATTAGATTCTATAGATTCATATATAATATTTTCAGATTCCCCATTCTATCACACAAACGAATATGAACAAGTGACTGGGGACACAGGCTACACATGTACCGTAATCTACCACACTAATTAGATATACTTGTTCACCACACTGAGTGCCAGACCATATCTTCTGATTACTCTACACACTTTCACCCTGATGGAGACTCTCAAAATGAGGCTTCTTCCACTCATAAGCCACAACACTCATCTATCCAAATTGAACCACAAGTCCACTACCTAATAAGAAACTCAATCTTATGAATCCTTAAAATATAATTTCTTCATCTAAACCTGTGAAATTTCATGTTCAATCGATATCTCTTTTAGTTCAACATGTCTATTTCGATATTATTTCATATTATTCATTATAATCTACTAAAATGTAACATGGACTTTCTTTAGTACCTCATATTATGACTCAAATATAAAATTCAAAAACCTTTAAATCATTTCACATTAATAATCATTTTAGCTCACAGTAAATCACAACCCATTATAAATTATTTTAAATTTATTATAAATTATATTTATAACTGATTTTTAAAACAATTTAATAAACACCTCTCATGAATAAATTACAACATTATACCCATTAACAAATTTCATATATAAAAATATACATCATTACCTTGTAATGAAAATAATAAAAATGGTGAGATCAGACAAATATTAAGGGGTAAATATAAGTGTTTTGAATCAAAGATTAAATATTAAGATATGATGAAGATGTTTTTATGATAAAAACAATATTGGTATATAAACATACTTCAAGGAACTTAATCCTATTTAAACATGGATCAGAAGTCACAACTCTTGAAATAATTATTTTTACACATAATGTTAAATAAGGCAAAGGAATATTGAACCATGATAATATTATCAGAATACATGGAAACTAATAGAAATATATATAATTTAATAAAAAATTATTTTAATAATGTAGATTATATATATGTAATTAAATCATTTATTATCTGATGCTCAAAACCAAGACCATCATCACATTGGGTACCATGTCCCATAATAATGTTGATTGGGTTACCAACCCATTACTATAAACATAGTGGATATGAATCAATTTTTTTAGATGTCATCTCATATGATATACATTTTTAATAATTCATTGGATGTACATATTATTCTATAAAACCTATAGTATAATAACAATCCAACATATGTGTAGCACAAGAACTTGAAAATAATAATTATCCCATAATATTTTAATTAGACTACGATATCTAAATTAGTTACTTGTGTCTTTACATAAGAAACTATCCTTATAAGCTCCTAAAAATATTGTTAATGGTACTATTAGAGAGTATCTTCAATGATGGCTAATAAATTTCAATGGATCTTCAAAATATTAAAAAACTATCTCGAGGAACGTTGGAGAACATCAAAAAAATATGTCAATATATAATTTAAATTTAAAGTATAATATTTTAAAATTATATAACATATAAATAAAATATTTTATAAAAATAATGATAATATAAATAAAAATTCATTAAATAACAATAAAGAAGGAAAATGGACGATTTATAAATAAAATCTAGGAATTCTATCAGAAAAAAAATCCTATGAAAAACATTATAAATGAATTATTTAATTTTTTAAAAACCCAATGTAAATTCAAAATTACATTAAAAAATAATAACAGTATTGATTAGTACATCTATATAATAAAAATAAAAACATGTATATGTTGGAGAATGATTCATAACCAAAACATATAGAAATTGTCATCTGCATTTAAAATCTCCTTTTTTGTAGAATTTTGAAACAATACGAAGTGACATGAAAACCCCAAATTAACAATAGGATAATAGAATAGATTAATTTTAGAGGTATATAACTTATAAATTATATTAATGTGTATTTATTTCATATACAACCAATTTTTTTTATTATATATTAAAATAAACCCTTACCATTACTCATGTCTTCTGGAAAAGTTCTTTACTCTAATTTATAGTAACTATTACAAAATTAATTACATAATTAAAAAAGTTCTTCATATATATTACCTTCTATAATATTCAACTAAGATATTTTATGAAACATATATTTGGTAGCTACTATTTATTTTCATCATCAAATGATCATAATTTTGATTCATTCAAAAAAGATCTATAATGGATATGTCAATTCTCATTCCAGGATAAACATTTCATCATTTATAAATTATTAATTGGTGGGTAGTAATATATTTTTTGGATTATTTTTAATTTCCATAGCTTATTTGATCTATGGAAATATTATGGTTTGTGAGAGTACAACTTATGGGGAGCTTATTTTGGAGAATTTAATGAAAACAATAAATTATTTTATAAAGGCTATTAATTTTTTATGAAACATCCCTACACATATTTATAACATTAATTATTCTATGGTATTATATATTAACAATATTAATATATCAACAATTATAAACATTTTACATAGTGAATTTAGAATAGCATTTTTTGTAGGAGGTCGAATAGACCAAGACAATTACATATTGTAATAAAGAATGAGAAATTTTATATAATTGTATTACTATAATATAATTTCTAAATAATAATATCAGTTTTAATAATAAATAAAACATGTTGATCAAGACAGTTATAAATATTTTTGGCCAAAAGGTAATTGAAATAGACTAAAAAGACATAAATCTTACATAGATAAAGTTAATTTTAAAAAAATGTTCCATTAAGAAGATAAATTTTTGCCACATTATTAGAAGAAGAAGCTAAAAATTTTTATTAAGGTTTTATCATAGTTTTTTTACCAATAAATATCTAATTGAATAGATTGGTTTTCGAGGAGTCCTATTTGATGTCTATTTGATGTGGCATTTCTTCAATTACACATTCCCTAATCTGTAAGTTTGTTAGTTCACCTGTATTCTTGATCCAAATTACTATGAAAATAGATATAATTCATAAATATGCCCATAAAAACATTTGGCCATCATCCATTAATTAAATATTGTTACCTCATTTTACATTTTTTGAGGTAACATTATTTTTACCCCGATACATTTTTTTCGAAATATTAAATTTATCCTTTTCACAAAGAATTCCATGATAAATATTTACATGGAATCCATGATATATAATTATTTTTCTGTAAATAATAATATTAAATTTTAATATAAAATATAATAATCATAGGGAAACATATTTTTATCATAAAATACATTTTTAAAAAATTAAGAGTTCGTAGTTTTATTTTATATAAGTTAATAATTCAATAAGTGTTAATATATTTCCATATAAAATATAAAATATTAATTTTACTAATTATGATCATTTAAAATTGATTAATATTATTTATAATTTTAATAATATTTAATACATAGAAAAATAAATTATCTAAAGTAAATTTCATTTTTTACATTATGTGACTTTAACCACATCCCATTAAAATAAATTATTTATATTATAACCATTCACAATTTTCAATCCATTGGTATTATAATACTTATTTTTATTTTATAACTACAAAAATTATTATTTACATAATTATAATATTATAATTATTACTATTTAATAAATATAAATAAATATTTTATACCAAAATATTAAAATTATATATTATATTTTTATGAATCTATTTAATTATTTTTATTTGTGAGATATATTTTTAAAAATTTATTTATAATAATAATAAAACATCAATGAATCTATTCGGTACTAGTATAACTAATGACCATAAATCTAACCACTATTTTCTGAATCCCTCAATTTTGTTACATGAACATTTAATTACATGGAGAAAAACATAACAATATTTTAATGTTTAGTATCTTTTAAATCATGAGAATAACTCAAGATAACATAAAATATTTTTTAATCCATGTTTAGGTATTCTTATGTGGTTAAATATAGGATACATTTATGGAATCTCATATCATTGGGACATAGAAAAGGAATTGAGGGAGATTGATCCCAATAAAGGAATAAGAAAGGGATATATTTATCACATGGTCATGATTTATATTTATAATAAAATGAGGTATAAAAATATGTCATGATCAAATAGAAGATCTTGTATATCATTATAAAAATAAGCAAACATATAAATGTGTCTACAACATAAAAATGATTCATTCATAAGAATATCACCATGACTTATCACATGGTGCCATCGATGAAAATAAAAAATGTTATTCACAAATGTATCATAAAAAATGTCATCAATTGATATAATTTTCATTACATAATTCCTCAAATTGACATCAGTGTGAACCCTTCAAATGTATTAATTTTATTTCAACCACACTGATCATAATAAATAATTATTTCAATAAACCGAGGGGAATAATGTTCAAGTGTCATGTAGATGTATTGAGTATTTTGTTTCTTAACGTCATGACCATAACACCATTTTAAATCAATGGAATGTGAGTGTGGGATTTTTATATTTAAATACCCAAATAAATTAATTATATTATCATCAAATATAATATTCATTGGAAAATAAATGGATTGGGAATTCTCATCATAACAATTTATTATTTAAAAGATAAAATATGATAATTAAATTATGCAGTATAATAGGAATAAAATGTGAACATATAAAAGGGTATAATTATTGAAAAATAACGTCTCCCATTAAAAAACATTTTTTATAAGTAATGGTATGATAAAAATATAAGGTAATGAATGTAAATAGCCCATTATAAGACATACATAAAAATAATTATTTTAATGAATAAATGTTATGGGAATTCACTTATATTGACGTTTTTATCCTAAATATTAATGATGAATCCTTATTGGACTATAGACTCCATTGGGGATACTTTGGGTGTAAATGACCTAAAAGTCATGAAGTATTAATTTTCACTGAATTGGAAACATGAAAGAAACCATTTTTCACCAAATTATGTGTTCTTTAATTTTAGGACTAAATATTTACATTAGACCAAAAATTGATTCCTTTTGAGTTTGTAAAGAACTCATGGGTGTATGAGGAATGTTTGGAGCCAAGAACATGTCTTTTTAGGAAACCATGACATGTCATATGGTAAGAACATTGTTGGAGGATGATTTGGATAACCATATAGATTAGAATTTCATGACAGAACCTATTTGCACAGATTGTGCATGACCTTGCAGCCTAACTAAGCAATTTTCCCCTTCTACCCTGAGAACCTCTCATGGCTTGACCACAGTTTATCAAACTGTGTGAAAACTATACACAATCAATTTTCAATTTAATTTGAAAATTTTCCTTTACAATCTATTAATCAAAAACCTTTTTCCCTAATTAGATATTATACAGGATTTACCTCCACTTCTCTCATTTTGGATCACATTGAATATCTATGGTAGGACTAAATAGATATCATTCATTCGAGATCTGATTGAGGATCCATTTTCCATGTTGGATGTGCAACATTATGTACCCAAATTAATTTAATCTTATCTTCTTCTCTCTCACTATCAATGTCGTTATCAAGGTATGAGTGTTTTTGTCATTTTTCTTACATATAATCTGATCTGATCGAAATAAAGGTCTAATACGGGATGAGGAGAGTCGTACAAGCCTAAGTTGGGGGGTCTATACGTCATCCCTATAGATCATTTATTTTGGATTTGTCGTGTGGGGCCCACTGATTTCATCAGGTGTTATTCATTTCATTTATATGTGATTATTTTAATCATAGAAACCATTTGGACATTCTATTCCAATATATACAATTAATTATTAGGGTTTATGACCACAACTCCATACCTTCAATGTCTAAGGTTATTCCATATTTTTTGTTTAGTGTTTTGACATGTTTGTGCCACTATTTGGGTGCTCCATTACTAGGCCATTATTAGGGTACAATTTTCTATATTAATTGTGTTGACTTATATTATTAATTACATAATTGGAATTACCATGTACGTGTACCACTTGACTTACCAATGGTAAGTGCATCAATTGATAATTAAACATGAAATGGAAATTGGCATGTAAATTAGGTATAACACATGACTGAATTAAATGTGAATGAATTAAAGGTTTCATGTCCATAACGCCCATTAAAATATAAATGGATTGTAGATGAATGAGCCTTAATTATTTAATATTCATTAAATCGATTACATGAATGGTGTTATGCAACTTTTCCTTATCACACTATTAAAAGGAAAGGATTGATCAAGTTGATAAAAAGGTTTCATGATACAAGACATTTAAAAAATAATGAAAAGAAAGGCTTGGACCAAAAGAAATATTACTTGACTTAATTCCTAAATAGTAATATCCTGACTCATGCATGCCTTAGATTCAATCAGAATATTCCATGAGCACTATGGAACCCCCATCTGATTCATGGATTCATCTTTTATATGTTCAGACCCACAGAGATCCTGATCCCTATCTATTATTAGGGTTCCCGGTATAAAACCATAGGATCCCTTCAATACCATTACATGATGCATTTGATACACTGCATGGATCAATCATTGACAAGTAGGTTCTATGTTTACAACCCATAGGGACCAGTATCTACTTATCCCTATTTTACCTTAGAAGATCACCATGGATTTGGTAGGAAATGTTTTGTTCAATTCCATGGAACAGGATCCTTGTATTACACTCTTACCCATGCCAGACGACATTTATTACTATGTTGGTGACCCTTGAGGTATCTATCACCTTAGTTATTACCTTGGGACTTCACTATTAATGATCATTAGATGATTCCTTGTAACATCATAGAACCTTTCCTATTAATTACATGTGACTTATTTAATAACTGATAATAATCATATAATTAATTTTTAACATGTTCAGACACCAACCGAAGGCTAAAGTAGGTAATTGGTTATTTTTTATATTGTATATATTTCCTTTATATATTTATGTATGCCATTGTTACATTTTTATTACACAGGATGGAGGTTAGAGACATCATTGGTGGTGTCCCACTAAGATTAATCTAACACCCTATATATGCATCATTTGGAACCGAGAGTCGATTAAAAAACTATAGCTATTGATAAGAAGAAGTGTATGACTTCAAACACTTAATTGATTTCTATTTAGGATGGATCTCTATAGCTAATGACTGAACCAGAGGTCATGATGCTTGGGATAGTATTTTATTTCATTAATACATTTGGGATTTATATTAATCTTAGTATTTTTTTTCCATGTTTTCCAGTTTTGTAGTAACATGACATATCATTAGTTAATGAATTATATTCAATTTAATCATGTTATTTTTATTTTTGACCCTATTTTCCAATTTTCCTTCTATTTATTTATATTGCTTTCTCTATTTACTTATATTTACATTCACCCACTATGGTACACTTTGGTAATGATGGAATAATATATCCAATGACACACCATTTTCCCTCACAGCTATTCAACAACATCTTGGGTTGTGGGAGATGTTCTTGTGGACATGTGACCCACAGGCTCGGAACACCTATCAAGTGTCACCTGGGTCTAGGATGTCACAAATTGGTTTCAAAGGCATTAATTTTCAATATTTACTATTTTTATACAATAGAATATAGATTATGAATGCTGGGGACTTGGAAATAATCCATGATTTGGCTTCGCAAACACATATTCACGGTAAAGGCCATGTTACCAAAAATTTAATTAGTTTTCTTATTTTCCCTATTATAGTTTACATTTTTTCACTATTGGGTGACACATATGCTATGTGGTGTTGTTGATTATTAATATTTTTGAGGATATTTTTTCATCCTTGTCTTGATAATATGAGGGAAAGAATCATTGATACATGCATCCTTATTGTAAGCTAGAATTAACATGTCTAGTATATTTCCATGCAATATAGGTGCATTTCACTACATTGCATTTATTGATATTCCAATTATTATTGTTTGAATATGTGATAGTTGGATTATTATTTTATTACTGTTTGTTGTGATTTAGTGGTTTCCAATCTCAATTTTTGTGGTGTGTGAATCCTCATGGATTGGGATGATAGATTAATCTAGTCAAGACATTATATCCTAAAAAATAGGATTCCTTTTCATTGACAAGGTGTATTGAAACTGAATCAATGAGATTGAATATCCATTATAAGATGGAATATGAATTTTAATATAAAATGTTTGCACATCCTTATCCCTCATTGTAATTTTTATGAATGGTAAAAGAGTGATCATGGAAATTATGTGTAAAATGAAATGAAACCTATTCTTGATAACTTTTCTATATTGAGCCATCTAAGAAAGTGTTTTGGGTAGCATATTTTGGGAAATGAGTTTTCTTGATTAATTTTTATTCTACTCATTAAATATAGGTTTCTAATCAGTTTTAGATAATTTTTATAGGAATTTGTAGACCAGTTCCACCACGATGTTGACTTATTGTACACTTGGAGGGTGGCGCGGACAATACTTCAAAGGTGGTGGTCCATAATCTTCCACTCTTACCATCATTAATGCCACATGATCTGACTCATAATGTACATGATTTAGGTAATAATTCCAAAATTCATGATAGTTTCCTATGTTCGATGTAGTTCGTTCATGGTGCCCTAGGGCTTGAACCTATGATGGACGATCTGACCCATTAGTTTCCCAAGCAACATCCTCCTACATTTCTAAATGATAGTGGTATGTATGAAAATGATTCTTCTTTAGAAGACACATTATATATATTTTTAAATATAGATACTTCTACAGAGAAAAGAGTTTAACATTTCTATCATATGCTTCAAGACAGAGCCTTATGTTGGTGGGATTTGATTATCTAGGATGGTCATCATCAGGAAATGTTATGGCCTGATTTTGAGACTTCCATCTATGATTAGTTCATTCCTCAGACACTGAGGGATGATATATCTAGAGAGTTAATTCATAGAGAGTATGGTTCTACATCAGTTATATAGTATTCAACACAATTCATGTAGTTGCAGCGCCTTACATTGCTTCTAGCCGACGATGATCTTTGACGTTCTATTCGCTATGAGGATGGGATCCAGTATGCCATCGGTATCCAGGTCATTTCCATTCTCCTGCCTACAATTTTTTAGATATTAAATCATGATATTGTCTCTAAGAATAATATAATGGAAGGAAATAGTACTGAGAATATAGTACAGGTGCTGCATCAGGCCAGATGTTCATCCATTTCCAGGAAGCGTTTTCTTGACGTTTCTCTTCAGAGCAGTGAAAACTAGAGTATCCATTTCGATAGATCTAAAGTGTATCATTTGTGTATACAATGGGAGACTTCAAAGCCTCATTGTGATAGAAAACCACTAATGTTCTAGGATTGTGGACATATAGAGAATCTCTCGGTTTTGATTGGACTATTCCACCATCCTTGAGTAGAAACAGATCCTCACCAGCTCCACCTTTAGGAGATGATACTCTTACACCACTTCATGTTGGGAGATGGAATAACAACCATAGTTCTATAAAAGTATGATTTCATGGTAATGGTTGTCATCCCCCGGATCCCTAACATCAGCAACAGAGCTGTTATGATCATGGAAGTCTATCTCTTGAAGAGGACTGAGGATCGGGTTAATTGCATTCACTACCACAAATACCCAAGGATCAAGCTAAGGGACCTTCAACTGTAGGAGGTACTATTCTAGTAGCCTCTATAATAGTATCTAATTTATTTGATATAGGTTCTTCAAAATGTTTTATCTATATATCTGTCCCCGAATGAATCAAACTAGAGATGCAATATTACTAGGATTTAATGACCATGGATACATCATTATGGGTAAGAACAGAGGGAATATGCTAGTGTCGGGACTCTCGCCTTGATTTAGGAAGTTACCCATTAATATAAAATCTCTTTTTCTTTGAGTTGACAAGGATCAATGTCATTCTTGGGATAGAGTGGTTGGTTCACAACTATGATTTTTTAGACTTCTATCATTCTAAACAATCTTTTACATCATCAAAGGTAAACAATTATATACATAAGGGGGAGTGGGATTCCCAGGATGGTAGGGATGGACCATCGCATCACAGGCTTGGTAGATTGACCACATAGGTTGAAAATATCTTAATTGAGGTCCATGGTTTATGACAAGTTTATTTTTCTCCACTAGTGCATCTATTTATGGATGTATTTCCTAAATATTTTTCTAGCTTGCCTTATGAGAAAGAGTAAGAGTTTACAATTTATCCTGTTCTAGAATCACCTATAATGTCCATTCCCAAGTATACGATGTAACCAATATACCTTTATAAGCTCAAGAGGTAGTTAGAGGATTTAGTGGCAAATGGTTTTATATATCCCAATACATCCTCTTTCCATTTCCCATGCTTTTATCCAAGAAATGGGATGAAACCATACATCTATTTGTAGATTAAAAAATGTTGAACCAACTTACAATCAAGAAATAATATCCTCTATCGAATATTTGATCTCATTGACCATCCCTAAGGAGGAATGTTCTTCTCTTTGACTGTCCTGAGATCTGGCTATCATTAGGTCCATGTTAAGAAATCATACATACCTCATACATTGTTTTGTTGTATGTATAGTCTATATGAGTATATTGTGATGTTGTTTGGTCTTTTGAAATCTACCACCATTTTTATGGATCTAATGAATAATGTTTTACACCCCTATTTGGACTCATTTGTCATGGTCATTGAGGATGAAATCATTGTATTTTATCTCACTCCTATCGACCATGCCAGACATCTTGAGATCATTCTAAACACACTAAGAGAGCATTAGATTAATACCATGAAATATATGTTCCACATATGGATCGAAAAACATCAATTCATGGGTCATATAATATCAAAATCCAGATTATATGTTGACCTTGAAAATGTTAGAGATGTAGTTTCCTATAATCATCCCATGAACATGTTTGACATAAAACATTTCATGGGGTTGGCTGGATATTTAAATCAGTTCATATAGGAATTTTCATACCTTTTCTTCACAACATAATGAACATAAAAATAAGGGTGTCAAATTCATTTGGTCAAAAGAATTTGATAAAGAAATTCCAGAGCAGAAGGAGAGGCTTGTATCAACACCTATTCTAGTTCTTCTTATGTCGAGTTTAGGTTATATCATCTTCTGTGATGCGTCAAGGATTGGCCTATCAGTAGTAATAATGTAGGAATACATGGTCATTTCATATAGATCTTGGAAGATGAGGTCCCATAATATAAAATACCCAATGTTTGACCTTGACCAAGAATCATTTTTTCATTCCTTACATTGATGGAGAGATTATCCTTTGGGTGAGAAATTTGTGGTGTAAATGGACCGCAAGATCCCCGAATATATCATTTCTCATCGTGCCATGAATCTCATATAGTCTATATGGGTCAAATATCTATAATACTTTGATTTTGAGCTCCCCTATATAGCTAGGAAGGGAAATGTTGCTCCAAATGCATTGAGTCAGAAAACTGAGGAAAATGAAGTATGGGAAACCTGTGATGATTGGAAGTGGCCCTATTTATTTAGATGAAACCATAGTTTCATGAATGTCATGAGAAACAATATCTCTCATCCTTGAATGTTACACCATACTTCATTGATAAGTTTATGATTGTACAATTATCAAATCCTGATGTCTTGGTTCAATATGAGAGGAATTTGTTAGATTACCCCTCTCCTAATTAGTCTATAGGTAGGGACGACATCCTACGTGGCCATGGATGTGTTTGGGTCCCAATAGATATGAGAGAGAACTTCATGAAAGAGTCACATTACTCTCATCGGGATGTTCATGCAGCCATCTCGAAGAATTATTGTGACATGAGATACTATTATTGGAGTCCTAGGATGAGACATCAAATTATAGACTTTATCACATGATGTTCCACCTGTCAGTATGTGAAGGTGGAGCACTAGAGACCTACGATATTGATACAAAGAAATACATTCTATAAATGGAAATGGGAAGATATTGATATAAAATTTTTATTCAGTTTATTGAAGTCCCCTAGATATAGCTACATTGTAAGAGTTTTCATTGATAGATAGACATAATTAGACCACTAAAATCATATTCGAGGGAAATTCTCAGTTGATGATATTAGAAAACTATATGTCTGGGAGATCAAACTAATACATAGGTTTCCACATAATATCATTTTATATCAGGACTCTCATTTCAAATCATGTTTTTGGTATTTATTGGAAAACACTATGGGAATACAGGTGCATCTAAGAATAGATTTTCCCCCACAGACCGATGGAAAATTAGAACAGGCAGTTCAAGCTCTAGAGGATATGTTTGGATCATGTATCCTTTATTTCAAAGGTTCATGGGAGAATCATAGCCCTATCATTAAGTTCTCCTACAATAACAAATTTCATGATACCATTTAGATGGATCATTTTGAGGCCTTATATGGTAGTCCACGTCATTCACTCCTATAATGGATAAAGACAGGTGGGAAATCCCCACTGGGTCCTCAACTCATCTATGAGACTCCATATAATGTATAGTTAATTAGAAAGTGTGCGACTAATTCTCAATATAGATAGAAATCTTATGATGATCATTATATAAGGCCTCTTTATTTTGATATTAGGATTCATTTTTTTCCTTCAAGTATCACTTAGGAAAGGGAATAAATGGTTATAGAAGCATGTGAAATTTTCTCCTTGTTATGTTGGTCCATTGGAGATCATCGAAAGTGCCGGAATTGTGGCCTATCAGTTTGTAATACCACATAGGTACCATTCCATGTATGATTTCAGTAATGTTTCAATGGTTCTCCAGTATAATGAAAATCTGTCACTTTCTTTAGATTCCTAGGATGCTGAGATAGATACAGATTCTACCTTTTAGGAGTAACCAATATGCATCATTGACTGGACCATGACGGTTCTCTAAGGCTAGTTTATCCCTCTAGTATGAGTGTTATTATAGTACTAATGAGTAAAGGGTAAGACTTATGATAGGTAACCCGACATACATTTCCAATGGACAATGTTTTTCTCAGACTGTGCTTCTATACCCATGGATGGTGAACAATGGAAGGAGTTTTTTTAAGGGGGGAGATAGTAAGAGCCTGATTTTTCACTCTTGTAAGGGTCCTTTAAATTTTGTTCCAAATCATTACATTGTAACTAATATGGATTCCATTTGATTTAGTCAAGGTCTCCAGGGTGTCTGGGGAATGTTCATTGCTTGAAACCCATATTTTTGGGAAAACTCAATAAGTTGCATGGTTAGCGCACAATTGTCCCACAATTTATCTAGCCTTAAATATTTAAATTTCTGGAATTAACAATATCGAATGGTCTATCAATTACCACTCAAGATAATCATTCAATGTACCACTTCTAACCAAAAAAACCACACATGATTTTTTCTTGTTTTTTCAAACTATACCGAAAAAATTTCACATTTCATTTTTTGGTAATTGGACAATTATTCCTCTAATGATCTATTAAGTCACCTCATTGATCATTAATCTGATATTATTCGTAATCTATATTGATGGAACATATTTTTAATCCCATTGAAGATATATGGTTGGAATCAAGATATATCATTCGTCCGAGATCTAATCTTGCTTCTATTCATCACTTTGGATGAAAACAGTAAGTACTCGAGTCCTTTTAATCCATTCTTATTTATTACTCTTGACTTAGTAAATTGTATATGATCAATTTAAACGTTTTCGTAGATCTAAAACGATTCAGACCAATTTAATGTCCAATACTAGAAAAGGGTAGTCATACAATCCTATGGTGTGTGGTCTATAGCTCATCCCTAATGTTCATTGATTTGGGATTTCTCATGTAGGGACCACTGATTTCATTAGGTTTCATTCATTGAATTTATATTCCATGAATATATTGATTAAATCAATATAATTATTCTCTTTCTGTATATGTGATTAATTCTTCGATGTTATCACCGGTACTCCATCCCTTCTAAGATTAATGTTATTCCACAATTTCCTATTAGTATTTTGACTTGTTTCTACCTCCATTCAGGTGTGAATTGGAATTAACTCTCAAAGGGTTAGAATTTCTATATTAATTATCTTGATTTACATTGTGAATATAATAATAGAATGTATTATGTATGCAAACCACCTGACCTACCTATGGTAAGTTATTTAATTGATAATTATTTGTGAAATGAAAATTGGAATCTATATTGGGAATAGGACTTGATCGTATTAAATATGAATTATAGAATGGTTTCATGACCATATCAGCCCTTACCACATTAATGAAAGGTATTGAAGTAACCAAAATAATTTAATATCCCTTAAATGTATTAAATGAATGGTTTCATGCAACGTGTCCTTTTCACACTAATGAAAAGAAAGTATTGTACCTAATGACTTGATTAAAAGGTTTAATACTAGTTTATCTTATAACATTAATGAAAGTCAAGGATTATACCAAATAAAATATTACATGAATTAATACTTATATAGGAATGTCTATATTTGAGATCACCTTGGATTATGATCGGAGAATGCCATGATCACCCAAGAAGCCCATTATGATTCAATGATTAAGCATTCTTAGGATGAGAACCACCTTGATCCTGATCCTTGCCTATTATTTGGAGTCCTAGTGTGACACTGTTGAATACCTTAAATATCATTTCATGATTCCTTGTATACACTTGTTGGATCCAACATTGAAAATAAGGTTCCACTATTACATCCTTTAGGGACCTGTCTCTTCTTAGCCCCATTTTCCTTGGATGAAATCCTTGAATTCGGTTGGCACATTTTTGTGTAATTCCATGGAACAAGATCCCTAGATTACACTCTTACCCATGTCTGGATACATTTATTACTGAGTTATAGACCATTGAATTCTATGTCACATTGTATGATACATTTGGAATTCATAATTAAATATAATAATATGTTTGCTTATTATATCATGTAACCTTTTATATAATTATCATTTTACTTATATCTAAAATGGAAAAAATAAAATTATGAAATGATGACATGTTCTGAAACTATCTGAGGGCTGGCGTAGGTACATGGTTATGTTGATACATTGTACTGCATTACATTATATATGCCCACATTCACACTATTACGTTTACATTACATAGAAGGAAGGTTATTTAAAACATTGGTTGTGGCCCACTAAAAATTATTTTACACCCTCTCTAGGTGTCGTTCGGTTCCTAGAGTATATTATAATACTGCAGGTGTTGGTAAAGGGAAGGGTATGACATTGAACACTTGATCGCTTACTGTTTAGGAAGGATCTTGATAGAAAATGATAGATAAATTGCTCATGTTTCTTGGGATAGTCTTTGATATCATTTAAAGTAATGTGGATCTTTTTATTCTTGGTATCTTGTATCCACAATATCTAGTTATCTTTTGACATGACATATCATTTGTTGTGGTATTCTTTTCCGTTTGCTCAGTTATTATTATTATTGTCCATATTTTCTATTCCTCCTTATATTTAATTATATTACTTCTACAATATATATATGCTTGCATTCACTACATCCACAACACCGTGGTAATGGGGGTATAGTCTCCACACAGAGACACCGTAGGTTATCACTTCTAGTCGTCTGCCTTCAGGATTTAAGTATATTTACTTAAGGCTATGTGGTCCATCGGTATCAGTGAACCTACCAAGTGGAATCGGGGTCCGAGATGTCAAAAAAGGTTAAATTGGTTGTTATTTATTGAAAATTTTGATATATTGTTTAATAATTTCCAAATATAGTTTTTTTAAACTCATTGATGTTAAAAATGATAAACTAATAGATTACCAATTATTTTTAAATGGTTTATTTAAATTGATTTCAATTTGAAAATATTTTTATATATTTGGACCTAATAACATTTTAATTAATTCTCACGACATGAAAAATTATTTTTTCTAAATAATATTGTTTTGAAAACAATATTTATCATTTTTGACTTTGAAAAGAATATCATATATAAGTAACATGATAAAAATCACTTAAAATAATTAATAATAATAAAATAAAATATGTTAGGTTTTGAATTGTGTTTAATTAATTATTAAATATTTATGTCATAAATATAAATCCATAAAAAAACAAATACGCCAAAACTATATTTGTATTATTCAGTGAATATGTATTTTAGATAATTATTAAAATTCAACCTTCACTAAATTTAGACATGATTATTTAAAATATAATATTTATTTTGTTGAAATAATTCTATAATTATGTTAATTTTAAATGTTAATTATAATCAAACTTATTTGTTGAAAAATTGAAATTTTTAATAAACATTCAAATTTATGACTCCTTTAAAAATTTCGTAGATAATTATTAATTTATTTTATCATTTTTATTTATAATAGTGTGTTTTAAAATACTATTTTATTATAGAATATATGATTCAAAATATCTCTATTTCTTATAATATTTGATATATTTTCTAAAAATAAAATTATGATTAATTTGTGTCCGACAATCAATTTATCAAATTAGTCTGATATGAACATATATTTTATTAAACAAAATTATTATAGAAATGGGAACAATGGAAAAATTATATTAATTATACAATTTCAATTGAAAATTATGATACTAAGGGATCAAAATGTAACTATGTATTACACTCGCATATGCCCTAAGTGTTTTGTGTGATGGTGGTTGTTTCATGGGAGGCTCGAATAACATTGACCAAGTGGTAATCTGCATAGACATGAACTTCTATTACATTAATTTATTTTCATGCCTCAATTTTCATTCTTCTGCTCTATATTGGTAAAGGGAAAACCCCAATGACATTACCCCATCCAATGTTTTAACAAATGGGAATTAAATGATATGTCTCTACTGGTTAAGGACATAGTTTATACTTTAATCTTCAATTATGGTATGTCATTACAACATAAAAATAGTAATTATAATGGTAAAATCATTATCATTATTTATAGTTTAATATGGTTAAATATGAAAAAGGTTATTTTACTATTCTAATGTTGTATTTTTTCCTTTAAATATAACTTCATTATTTTACACAATATTTAATATAAATCCTCATTATGTTATATTTCTATTTTATACAATTTGGATTAGTATGATAATGTTTTTTTATCATTACTATAATGTTTTCCATGTGGGATATGATTCTATCATATTGTGTTGATCCATATTAATTCATATTTTCTATTCTATATTTTCTATTTTCTATTTTATATTTTATATTTTCTCTCCAATTATAATTTTTGGAAATTTCATTGCGTTTATATATGACTATTGTAATGATATTTATTATTGTGATCAGATTTTATTGGTTCTTATGTATTATATATATGTATAATATAATATAATATAATAGAATTTTTTGGAAATAGATATCATTTAAAAATCATGAGTCATATTATTCATCAACCCTTTGGAAATATCTTCCGAAAATTTCTACCCATATTCTTAGTTTAGAATATGTGAGGGTCCTTTTTTTTATTTTTTCACGTGGTTCACATGTCACTTATACATATGGTTCCTCTATAACACCATTACATAGTGAGTTTTCATGTTGTGTAAAACAATGTCATTATTGTGAACGATCTATAATATAACCTCCTCATAATAGAGTTAATATTCAAGTTTTACCACATCAATATTTACCACATGTGATGGATTGATGTTGTACTTCCAAAAGAAAGCTACATGGTATTCAACAGGATCATGAGAATTATTTTTTTATGTTATTTCTGGTAGTAAACTACTCTTATATGATTAATTATTTTAATGAGGCCAATATTCGTAATTCTATGTTACCCTTTATTTAGAATAATATGATTGTATTCAATTATGGTATTAAAATGGACAAATTATCTCTAATATCATAATCCTTGTAACATTTACTATTTTTATCATTTATCTTATGCCTAATATGAATATATTTTATATGTTTTTTTGGATGTAATGAACATTTTATCATCACATGCATAAGATCGGGCCCAAACAGCCTCATCACACCAACTTCATCCCGACATGGATGGTTTTTATATTACCTCCCATATATAATGCAAGGGTTTAATTTGATTACATGATTTTATGATTTTTTTGGTTTGTCAAGTAATTGAATTTTTTTATCTCATCCACAATTAAATTCCATTAATCATATTGTCAGCATGTTCTTTAGAGTATAATTAATTATTTATATTGGACATTAGTTTTGGGGGATATATCATATTAAAATAAAATTTCATATTTATTTATTTTTGAAGTATTCTCATGTATTTTGATCTGATCCTTGGATAATGATCAGTAAGGATTGAAAGTGGACCCCAAGCATCCAAACTAATTCAATTATATATATAATTGAATGTTGGTGATGAGAAAAGTATTCCTAAATAGATATGAAGTGGGAAGTCATGATTAGTTTATTTATTATAAACCATATCACCTTATTTCATTTGGATTTTATTAGGATACCAATGAGGAAATCCATCTTGATATTGTCCCACATTATTATGGGAATGAATAGTGATTTAATACCCCAATTGGATGTTTTCACTCTGCCTTTACTTTGGGAATCTCCAGAGCCTCACAATGTAGTCTAGAGTATATCTTTTCATATTATCCCACTAATAGTGATCACTAAGGACCATATGCATATTTTATTCAATGATGTATATATAATTTAGAGATATTATATTCATCCATAAAATCCTTCTTTATATCTGGGATAGAAGGGACACATATCATTGTATCAAATTTTAGTACATATTCTTGATCAAAATTTATCTCGTGAAACATAAAATTATTTAAAACCTATAACATATTTCTTTTATCAAAATATCTTCTATTTGATATATCTTGACCATCCTTAGAAATTGTGTATGATAAATCATTTCGGGGAGGATTGATGATTTCAATTCCCTTACAATTCTCATGTCCAAGCACACTAATTCCTTAATCAATAGTTCTCCTTGATTTGTTGTCATTAGCATCATAATAGATTATTAACTATATAGTGCATCAACATATCTCTTTTGTCTTATGGGGTGATAATAAATTGAATAGTCATAGTCTTTAAGAAGATCTCACAATCTCATACATCTCAATTTCTATTATTTTGGTGAGAATATATACATTAACCCCTTTTTCTATTTATATATACCACATTTCTCACCATTATGATTGTTCATCCTAATCATTATAGAAACAATTACTTTAGCTGACTCCATGTTATACATAGGATACTTTTTCTCTTAAGGATTTAACAATCTAGATGAAGATTCGATCACCCAATCATTTTTCATGATGACGAACCCAATCCATTTCATAGAAGCATGACTATAAATAAAAAATAATTGTTAGTTGACTTATTTATTGGATTTTAATGTTTATATTTTTTTTTCAAAAACCATTTATATTATCATTAAAAACCAAGGAAACTATAAATCTTAGAAACTATTATAGGATGGGGAAACTCATCTACATCCTATATGATTGTCGGTTCAACTGAGATTCCTTCATGGGTTACAATATTCCCAAACAATACAGAATGTTCTAACCAAAAGTCGTGTTTTTTAAATATTCCAAATGGTATCTCATTCCTCATATTTTTCAATATAAACCATAGATGAAACTCATTCTCCTAAAAAAATTCAATATTTCATAATATAATAAAAAAAATCCATGAATTTATTATTCTAGTGTATAAAAAATCTATTCCACAAATCAATAAATATATAAGGTTTATAATTCAAGTCAAAAAAACATAACAAAAATCACATAATACACACATCTTCATTTAAAAACTGTCCTTGGAAAATCATATGTATTCACTCCCAATTCATGATTCCTATATAATAGAATAATCGTGGATAAGTATTGATCCACACGAATATTGTAAAATAAATAATCAAACCATTGGTGAGGGTAATTTATCAACACTGTGATGTTTCCAATTTCACTATAACAAATGCATAGCCTCATGGACCATCCTAATTCTTTTCCATGAGAACTAGTGATCTAGAAGGGTACATTATTGGTCATATAAATCCCTTTTCCATAATATATTTAGGTTATTTAATTAATTACATTAACTACACATTTTGAATTGTATTTTGACTATATAATATTAGCATGGAACCAGTTATGAGTTTCCCGTATAAATCTACATATCCTTCTGGGAGTTCTCAAAGTAAAACATTCAGAAATAATTCCACATTATATTGAATTGTTTGGTCATTTTTAATCATTATACATTCATTTAATTCTCCCTATTCACCAATAATCTTCATAAATAAGGTTATAGGTGGTTCATCTAGAAAAATAATAGTACAAGGCATTTTCCATTTCAAAATTTATATATTATTCCATTAAAGACTATTGATTTTTTCTTTCTTGTATTTTATATTTTACCATTATATATTGATATACCATCGATAACTATAATATTTCTTAATTCTACAACGTAAATGAAAACTATATATTGTACCATACTCTACTCACCAATATTAATATTAGAGTTTCAGTACACTTTAGATTCTCATGAAATCCATCAAAGAGTCTTGAATAATTACACTTCTTATAGAATCCTAGAGATTTATTCTATATTCATTAAAAATATGGATGGAAGAAAATAATGTGCATAACTAAAACTGAAAAATATACCTAGTAGCCTTGATAGAATGATAAATATACCTTCTACAATGTCATTTTAGTGAATCATCTTTAACCATCATGATATAAAATTAACAACCATTATTTCTTGTTCTGTGATGTGGTTGATAGAGGTTTAATCCCATTAAAATAGAAATTTCAAATTTATTGGAAATGTGAACAAGCTGTCCACAAATGAGAAATTTGACATTACTCTAGGCCCGAACCATATTACTTTTTTAATTTGTTTTGAGAAGTTGAGGCTCACCTCACCATGGATGTTCCATTATATATTCATATCTCTTCCAAGAATCTATCAATATACAGTCTTAATAAATAAATTCATTGAAAGATTCTTGACACATTTTTTACATGGAATGTTTCACTATATTTTCGCCTCTTTCATTACAAATTTTATTTCATGATTCTAGAACATGTTATATCTTCTTTCCATTATAACAATGTGACCACTATATCTCTCTAAACAACATTTCTTCCATAATAATTGTTCACACAATTTCCTTATAGATTTCACATAAATATGTGGATAAATTCATCTATAAAAGGATTCTTAGTCCAATGATGAATCTATCAAACATTCCAATAAGATTTATAAAAATGTTATTTGTGTATGAATATTGTCTTGTGATATTCATTTTAGATATTTCCATTAATTCATTTTTCATCTTATTAATATCCTTTAGTTATTTCACCATTTTATTTATTGAATTTTCTTATAAATGTATTCAAAAATATTCCCCTAAACTCTTCAAACCCCCCAAAAAAATATCCCTTTATAGATATATGTTTTTAATCAATTTAGTCTATTAAAATTATTCATCAAAGTGGTATAATACCATAGTGACATTATATGTAAAAAAATATGGATTATAGAGAAGGTCATTTCTATATACTCATTGTATTTTTAAGATATTAATGTGTTGGTAAATCCACTAAATGTTGGTTTTCATTAATTCATTAAGGTATCAATTGAATGTTTTTTTCCTTTGAGTAGAATATGGATGATAACATCGAGTGTATTTATTAAGAATAATGTGATCTATTCTATTCATCACCCTTATGAATCTTTCCATTTATGAATCCATTATGTTTTCAAGGATTTTAGTGCACCATTCTATACATTGATCAACTACACAGTTCCACATATTTCCCACCATTTTTCTAGTAGATGAATATCATAGTGATAAAATGTTTACATTTCAAAATATAATAATTTTAATGGTATTTTCTTTAAAAAATATTAATAAATATTTTAATCATTAATTTCATCCATTAAAATTACATTTTTTATATATTCATGATAATGTTTCATAAAAATATTATGTTTAACAAAACATAACCCCGAGAGAGTCAAAATTGGTGTGTAGTTAGGCCGGTTTTTATGCCCTAATTATTAATATTGTCTATATCAATACAGTGTTTCTAGGTTTATAACCGATAGTTACGTCTATTCCTGAGCCATACCCACTTATAGTGTTAGAACATCTATTTCATTGCTTGGAAACCAATGGGATTATACATTACCAAAATTATATGATTTCATACTATATTTCAACTTATCCATAGAGTTATTAATAATGTATAAATATCGTAATTTTTTCATATAACATGACATTTCTATAATTCAAACAATGGAATCCATCATTTTAATTACATAATCATTTCTTTACATTGAACAAAACATATGATCTTTTAATGTTTAGTTTCCTAGAAATTATGAACATGTTACGATCAAACATAAATCATTCAACAACTCAAATTTTAGAATTTATTCACGGTTTATCCTATGATAATCTAAATGCATCTAATATCCCTCACACATAAATACAAGTAATTGGGCGATCATAAGAACAATGTATATGCATAAGAAAAGGTATATTTATCATGAGATCATGAGGCATATCAATAATAAAAAAATGACTAAAATATATCATTATCAACAATGAATTAGAAATATCATATTAAATAGAACATAACATATAAAATTTTCTCAAATATAAAAACGTGGAATTCATAAGAATATCATAATGGTTTAAGACTAATGTGTCGTAATGTAATATTAATATTTTTATTAACAGTAGTCTCGTAAAACAAGAAATTTCTCATGAAAAAATTCATTAATAAATGAATTAGTGAAATATTTGGGTGAACCCTTAATATTTCATAATATCAGGAGATCCATATTCCTCAAAATAAATTAGGATTTTATTAACATGATGAGAAGAATGTATCTATTTCATATTAAAGTATTTTTTTTATGTTTTTAATGGATTGACAATAATATAATCATTATCCTAATGAAATGGAATATGGGATTTGATTATGTAAAACCATTAATTAATATGTAATATTACAATACATGTTAATAACCATGTCTAATGAAATGGTGAATGTATATATAATATAATAATTTCTTGAAAAAAGTTAAATTAGGAAGTAAATTCCGCAACAAGATGGGTATAAAATGTGGATTTAGAAAAGGATAAAATGAAGGATAATGAAGGTATCTCATTGATAAAACATTATATAGATGTAATTTTATATTAAAAATAATAAAAAATGATCATATAATTTCCTTTAAAATATTTACACAAAAATAAATACGTTGACGAAAAAGATGATGATGAGAATTCCCTTTCCTGGAATTGTTGAATATAAATCATAATGATTTACCGTGGGGTCTCAACTAAACCTTGGGGAATATTTGGGAGAAACAACACATCATAATAGATGGATTTGGAATGTATGGGTAATGTTAAATAGGTGGGTATTTACAAATATGTGTAGGAATTATTTAATAATTTCAAATTTTATGTCTTGGAATTCTAAGTTGTTGAAAATGAAACCTGATTAACTTATCCATGTTTTCTTACTTATTTATTTTTATATTTTAGTCACATCATTTTAATATTTTAATCTATAATAACAGAATACCATTTCTAAATATATATTTATATAAATAATGTTATATTTTATACAATATAATAATTTTATGATCATTTTTCCTATTTTAGACATTGGAAGATCACATACCAATTTGGAAATGGATTAAAAGGTAAAAAATACATAATATTTAGAAAATAAAAGTATTAGGTCATTTATTGTGGTAAACTAATTGTTACACAATATTGATTTAAACATAAATTCATGAAGCATACCACAATCCCAAAAATGTATTTTTACTATTCACAGAATATTAATGTACTTTAGAACATTATTAAAAATTCTCGGTATCCTAATTATCATTTTATGATTTCAAATACAATACATATTTTAGGAAAATAATTCTCTTAAACCAATAATTTTTTTGAAATACATATAACCTTATTAATTGAGAAATTAATTATTTTAAGACAATCCCATCATTATTAATCTTTTAAAACATTCTGTAGACATTATGAAATTATTTTAACACCTATATTAAAATAAAAGTTCATTAGGAGAATATTTCAATGAAATAAATATTTTTCAAAATATATTGGATTATTTTAAAAGAGTATATATTATATAAAAATAAAATTATTTTTTATTTTCTTTAGATAGTTAATTTATGATATTAGATTATATAAAATACAAAACAAAATATGAAAAATTGATCTCAGAATGTTATTTATGGTATATTTAGTTTTTTTTAAAAAGTAAATTTTTGTTTTTATATATTTCCTTCACTAGTAACCTATTATTTCACTTGTGTATTCCATAAGGATAAGGCAATCAATTGTGGTATTTTAATAGGGTGGATCGAATAACATTGACAGAGTTGTAATATCAACTAAAATGAAATTCTCAAAGTGGTGATTTAATTCAATCCACATTTATTGAAGATCATCATTGGATTGGACAATGGTGAACCCAAATGACACTACCTTCCTCCCAATATCTCTCATATAGGCATCAAAGAGAAAGAATCTATAGTTTGAGGCCCTCATTTATACTTTATAGAAAAATTAAAATTTTCATTATTACTTATAAAAACAAATTATTATAGAATAATCATTATTAAATGGTATAGTTTCCAATAGTCAAAAAAAAGTTCTTATATCGACCGACAATTGTATTACTATTCAAATAGTAACATTGATTCCTTTAGATTCCAATTCATTGTGTCTCTAAATTTTCACTACAAGTCCAATTAATTTATATTTTCATTTTAAATGATATAGTTTTTTTCAAAAATGTTTTGTTTCATTTTTATATTTTTTCGTGGTGGGGATGAATCTGGAAAATTGGGCTGGTCCATATTTTACCTATTTAGTTTTTCTATTTTTTTCTTTTTTATTATTTTGAATTTTTTTTGGTTTCTTAGTTAACATAGGAAATGATATTTATTAATGATATATGGTTTTTTTGGTACCTATAAATTTTTTATGTGTATAATATAACATAATATTTTAGACATTTTTTTAGAGAACAAATATCATTTAAAAATCATATGTCCTTACATATACATATAATTACATATATTAAATTACTATATAACATATGAAAATATTTATAAATTTCATTTTAAATTTCGTTATATAGCATTACATGCATCACAAAAATCATTCATCCCATTCTGAAAAATTATTTTCAAGATGGCTGTTACATTTTTTATATAACACCAAGATGTTTTTATGAAATATTTTATCTAAATAACGTTAATTCTTCAATAGTTTGCATTGCATATAATCACGAGTTTATGAAAACTCTGATATAACATTATATAAAATGACCATTTCACATTGATGTAATGTTATAGATAATTAATATAACTGTCTTATGAAAATTTATAGTAATTTCATTTGCTAATATTTATTTATGAAATATATAAAACAATTGAATATTTGTATTTTTAAAAAAATAAATTTAATTACATTTAATGAATGAAATTTTGGTAATATATATATAATAAAATTAATAATTTTTTTTGATATTCATACAATACTTAATTTTAACATATGGTATGAATAAACCCAATCTAATATATAAAAACCTCTATTTTTCAAGTGTAATTTTAAACCTTATAATGGAGAACCCATATAAAATTAATATCTGGACACATTAATAATTATTATATAAATAAATAATAATTATATATAAAAGTAGGACCAGAAAATTTACTTTGGATGAATTTTTAATATTTTTATGATAACATTCAATTTTTGATGATTAGTAATAATACACTACATTTTAATAGAAAATAACTTTTTTCATTAAAATATTTTATTTGATTGAAAAATAATATTGAACTGTTTTAAATTATAAATAGAATAATTTTTTATCATTCAATATAATTCTTGTCAATATAATTAATTTTATAATGAATTCATATGTAAAAACAACTATATCTTTTTCATTGTTTTATCTTTTCAAACTTATTCTCTCTTTTCGATAATGGGATTAATTTTAAATTAAATATTTCAAATTATGTGTTTCGAATTTTGAAAAATTTATTTCATATTTGGAAAATTTATATCAATATTACGTAAATTTCTAAATTTTATTTATGTTCATTATAAATACTAACTTTGGTAATGATTATTAATACAGTAAATTGGTAAATCATGTAACTTAGGGTAAGAATACAAAAAATAGTTATAGTAACTCTTTTCATAATAACATTGGAAGAGTGTATTTCAACCTAAATCATCTTTTGGGTTGAGATGGTTTATTTTAGAATCCACTTGGATGAGATTAGGAAATTTATTTAATTTTATTTATTAAGAAAAGTTAAATATATCTAACACAAATATTAATAAATAAATCATTTATTATATAGGGTTATATAGAAGATCAATTAAAATATAAATACATATTTGAATTATAATTTTTTTCCTTAACAATTTAATTTTTCTTCTAATTTTTATTAAATAGTTAATTGAATTAAAAATTTATACTTTGATGATATAAAAATTAATTATTTAACAGAAATAAATAATCTAAATTTTATTAATATTCTAATAACGAAAAAAAGAACCAAACACTTTCCAAATCTTATTCTATGTGTATATCTCAACCATAAACATCCAAGGGACATGTTAGTGACCATTTGGATCCTTATAGAAGAGATTGCGACACTTAATGTTTTTATTGTGATTCCAAAGTAGTCATAATAATAATTTTATAAGTCTAACATTTTAATTGATAGATTATCCAGAAGATAAATTAGACTATATATAATATTTATAAATATAGTATATTTATATTATTTTTTGTTTTTAATATTTATATTATAATAATATATATATATATATTAAATAAAAAAAAGAAAATTGATGTCGTAATTCATTAATTATTGTAGATAAAAAATAAATGTTTTACAAAATATTTAAATAAATAAAATTTTGGAAAAATAATTTGTATTATGAATATTATAGATACATTGACCTCTTAAAAATATATAAAATAATTGGTTTTAGGTAACTTGTTTTCTTAATATTTCTAAATAACCTTGAATTGTAATAGTGTCAAAATTGATAGCATTGATGGTTTCTCGAAATAATGTTTTCTTCAATTACATAAAAAGCATAGAACATTTTAAAAAAATATTTAATAATTAGATATTGTCTAAAATGTTATATGGTATTTATTCATAGTCTAATTTACATCAAATAAGTAAATAGTTCACCGTTTTAATATTGAAATATTTGTTGGCCAAGATAAAAAGTTAAAACAATAACTAAGTTCCAATACAAATGATATGTTATTAATTAATATAAAAATTGGACTAAAATATTTTATTTAATGATATTAGAAACCTATATCATCTATTCATTGATATTGGGATATTTTTTAGGTTTTTGGATGGGGTTTCAGTTGTTCTAATTTAATATTTTTGGAGAACCCATAATTTTCCATCAAATGAATTCTAAAAGGGAACATCCTCTTTCACCTCTTCACTTCAATTTGATCCTTCATGATTGGTCATACCCTACCCTATTCCCCTCTCAATTTTCCTAGTTACATTCTATAGGTTATTTTTTGGTCAACTTGGCTATATACCCTTGGGAGAATCCAGGTAATAAAGATTAAAACAATTTATCCATTTGATCATGTTTTGATATAAAATGAATCACACTTTTCTATCCTTACCATTATAGAGTTTTAACAAATCATAGAGCATGAACAGGGCACATAAATATTACATGGTACACCCTCATTAGGAAATTTCCATGCATCATACACCAACGACGTGCTGATGTACCAAATCCTCTATAAGTTAACTTTTCTTTATAATGTTTGTAGTGAATTTACTGTCCCTCTTAGTTTACAACCAATAAAAATACTAAAACATACAAATTTCTCAACATAAATATGGTCACTTCTACTTCATTAGATCCACTAAGACTTTATAGACTTATAGGGCCGTTAATTATTTTAGAATAATTCATCTCCCACTATATATAGATGCTCTATTGATGTCCCGCTTTCATCAACCGATGAAAACCACTTTACCACAGATGTAATGGGAAAAATACAAATCTTTCATGAAACCCTTACTACGTCATGCGTGCAACATTAATTCCTTGCACAAAATATTCCACTTTTTTTTGAAAAACATCCCTTTTACACAAATTCTATTTTATGCGCATCTCAAATCATATACGCAACTTCCTTAGCTTGTGCATAACTACAAATAATTCACACAACTCACTTTGAATTAAATTAACATGAAATCTAGAGATCTAAATCACTATAACAATTTTTCAACATTAAATTATGGGTGTCACCTATTATTTATAGTCTTCATTGACCCATGATGGGTAGATTTGATTTGTCGAACAAGATCCTCCTCGATCGCACAAAACACTTTTTAATTCCTCATTGGGCATGCTAATTTCATTCAGGTAACCTTATCATTCACAAACATATCCAACTCTTTCATATATAACATGCATTTTACATTTCTGATGATTTGATCCAAAAACATGACTTGTTTTCATGTCTCTAAATCACATTCAATCGTTCAAGAAACTTCATTTTCCAAAAATTAGTTTCCCTATTTTCAAAATTTGAGGCCCTAAAAATTCAAAAAAAACTGGAAAACACCACCACCTTATCATAGTTCTTTATGATCCACCTCTAGATCAACCATTACTTTGTCATGGTTATTTGTAAATTTTTCTTGACAACAATATCTCTGGAATTGGACAACTCACCATGCAAAGAATCTTTTTCCAAAAAGACAACCAACCCAACAATTCTGCAATTTTACCTTGATTTATTTTTTCCCAGCTGTTCTGTTATTCATTGAACACTAACTCTAGTACTCAGTGAGGATATTTAGAGGAAGAACATCAAATTAGAGAAATTATTTCCAATCGATTCTTTCAAACATCATTCATCTTCTATACCCAATTCATGACTTGTTTATTTATAATGTAATAAATCAAGTATCACTTATATTCTGAGATTTTATCAGGTAATTATAGTAGTCCACTTTCAATCCATCAGAAGAAAAATGAAATACCATGTTTTTGTACATAAGGCTTACCCTCTCTATGGTGTGGTGTAATCCCTTTTCAAACCCACCTTATTTGGAAACGTATAGTGATGGAAATAATAAATATATATAAGTATTATGTCAATATATTAATTATTAAATATTATACATAATTAACTTCAAAACTATGCAACAAATATGGTAATGATTTCGTCGCTCATGCGTACGTATGACCTACAGTCTCCACGTTGCAATGAAATTCATTCTACACGATCAACATTAATGAATGATTATATAAATGTATAGAAAGAATAAAAATGATATATATTATGTCAATATCATTTTTTAATGATATAAATATAACATAAAAGATTAACCAAAATTTATTTGAAAAAACATACATAAGAAATTGAAGCCATTGATACCCAAAAAACATGTAATAATGGTATTATATTAAAAAACAGATGATAATATGATCATATATGATATCATAAATATTAATATGATTCTATAATTAGTCAATGGAATAATTAAAATCATTAAACAATATGTTTAGATACATATAAATTGTATCAGACATAAAGAAAGGTATAATTTCACAATTTCATTTTAATCAGAGATTGTTTATGGGTATATATTTACAAGGGTATATTAATCATCCACATTCATAATTCTTAAATATGTAATATTATTTCTATTCTAATAAAATTTTAAAAATGAAATATTACCCATTATGTAATTTTTATTAAATTGTATGAAATTAATCTTTTGTTGTTATTCTATATGAGGTACTTTTTCACATTTGTTTTTAAAAAGTATGAGGATAATGATTATTAACATATAAGACAATAACATTTTTTTTCACAATTCCTTTTTTCCATTAATATCCCTCTAAAATATTTCACAATTATTTTTGAAAAAAAATTATTCTATTTTAATATTTCATGTAATTTTTAGAAAGGAAAATGTTATTGATGAATAAAGAATATTTTCCTTCTGATTTAATTTCATCTTTTATATCAAAATTATTTTCCATCTTTGAAAAAAAATTCAGTAATAGATATCTTATTTATGTATAATATCATTATTGTTCCAATGATTTTAATATGTTTATGAATGAATTTTATTTTTGAAATCCATTTGTTTTATATGGATTATGTTATGGTGGAATGATGTGTAAAGAAAAAAATTATATTCCATTAGTTATGATGAATGATTTATGTTACTATGACACACTAATGAATGATATCATTATCAGATAGTCGGGACAGATATATACGTCAATATAATTGGGTAAATATTTATATCGCTTGAGATATACAAGGATAGAATACGAAATTATCTCAGTTCAGTAATATAGTGCTGGAATGGGGAGTGATCATGGTTTAGTAATGGATTGTGTCTACTATAATTATCTTGGCACTAAGCCATGACTAATATGAAATTATTTTCAAAGCATATTTGTATTCAATGAAACTTCATGTATTGTGTAACGACTTTTTGAATTACGTTCATTGATACTTTTGAACATTCATGATTTATCTTATTGCATGATATCATGATCTATCATATGAAGGATAACATTTTCAACTGTTATGTTGTTATGTATTATGATTATGATATGATTTTTATCCCACTTGTTTTCCCTTAATGAGCATCTGAGCTCACCATTTAATATTTTCCTTTTCAGTAGGTCATGAAGAATGGTATTAAGTAGGATATGTCAAAAATGGGTATAGTTATGATGAAATAATGGGTGACAATGAAGATATATTATGAACCAGTTGTTTATGATTTCCAATTTATAAATTCACTGTACATGTATTGACTTTTCTATGATTTGTTATATTCTATTAATGAATATTCATAAAATTGTAATTATTATCAGTTTATGTAATTTTTGGGTCGATATAGTTGGTATCAGTGGAAATGTATAGTTTACCATTGGAAATTATGATGAAAACCCCATAGTAATAAAGCCAAGGATAGGTCAAAGTATATGTTACAATCATAGTGTTTTAAAATTATTCTGGAAAAACTACGATAAAACATAAAGTTTCCTAAATTGAAAAATTATTCATTATTATGTTGTTTTCCAATTATGACTAGTGTTGGTCACACTATGCTTTTTGGTTTTCGTCAATGGCTAGAACATGAAGGGACTATGTTGTTGCTGAATGTGACGGGTGATGTTATGATTTTCCTCCAGTGAAACTAAATGTTATTTGTAGAGACCCGAAACATGATGTACATTGACATTACATTACATTTTCGGAATACTTAGTACATAACAAAAACACACACACAAGGATCGTAATAGTTTAGTGTCTTTGGAAACTCGGAATATAATCTTCTAATCCTGGTGAAAGATCTTCAACATCTCCCATAAAGATCTTCCTCTTTTTTTTATACCTAAAACCTTTCTTTATATCCTGGGGAAAAGTAAACAAAAAAGGGTGAGCTCAAATTCTCAGTAAGGGTAAACAAAAGAAATATCAATCACATCGTATACACAAGCACATAACTTTTGGAAATCTTAACCTGCAAAAGAGATCATAATTTCATAACATGGGGTAAATCATGACAGTGATATGTAATCACAATAATCATAACATAAAACATGAAACTTTGTGGCATTCATACATAATCATATAGAATCATTTCTTGTTAGTCAATACTCATTGCCAAGACTATCTTAGTGGACAAAGTCCCTTTCTGAATCGAGTAAACCTCGTTTCAGTCCTGTTTCACTGAACTGGTATTACCTACCATTCCAGCCATGTCTATCTCATGAGATATAAAATCTTTACCCAATGCATTGGAGGGATATATAGGTCCCACCCATCTTATAATGAATCCTTTCTTATGTGTGCCACATAATCATAAACCATACATCATAGCGTAAACCATGTAATAAAAATGGAATTCTTAAACAACATGACATCATAAAACAATTCATATAAGATAAAGGAACTCATAAAAATATTTCCATCACAACATAATCAAATCCATGTAATAATAGGGATAAAAACAGAACCCTTATATTATCTTAGATGGAAAATAATTTTGATAAAAAACTTGAACTCCATTCTTGAGGAAAATATCCTTTCTACTTCAAAAACATTTTTTCCTTTCATAACATGTCATACGACTTTAAAAAAGAAGTTGATTAAAAATAAACTTGAAAACTTGTAAAGGAAGATTCTTGTAAATAATGTTTTAAAAATCCATTCATGCCGTATAAGTTAAAAAAACATTCTTCGTACTTTTGTCGGAAAAGTCAAAAAGTACCTCGTACGAAAAACGACAAAAGATTCCTTTCATTTCTTTTACTAAAAACTCACCGAAGGGTAAGAATGGATTTAAAAAATTGTAGGTGGATGGATATAATACATATTTATGAAACATGGATGTGGATGATAATATACACCCCAGTAAATACTTACGAATAAACAATCTCGGATAAAAATGAGATTGTGATATTTCCCTTACCTTAGGTCTGACTTGCTTTGTAAGTGTCCGAACCTCCTGTATAATGATTTAAATCATGTTATTGAATTATTCCAGAATCATATTCATTGTTATTATATCATATATGGTCCACTTATGACTTTATATTACCCGTTCTTTAGTAAATTCATGTTAAAGTAGCGTTTTGGGTAAAATCGTCTCATTTGTCGTTCGTGTTTTTAACTTGTAATTATTAATATGATTACTTGGATCATGATTACATATATCCTGAATGTAAAACATGATTTATATATAATATATATTCATAATATATATATATATATAATATCGATAAATGGAATGAAATACACCGTTCATGGAGACGGTAGTCTGTACGTACGCATGAACGCTGTTTTCGTTTCCTTATTGAAGTGAATGGAATTAAGTAGATGACATACATATAAATTTTCATAAATCCAGTATCATTATTATGTCATATATTTCATTATTACTTATTATATATACTTTATAATCATTCATGAATGGTTAATCATTGAGAATGAATCTCATCGCGTCGTGGAGACGGTAGTCCGTACGTACGCACGAGCGATGATATCGTTCCCATGGTCGTGGAATTTTGTTGAAGTGTATATAGACAATTTCAGTATCAATATCACTTTTTAATAATCATATATAGTTACTCATTACACCATTATACCCATCCTATTATGGTGGTGGTGTAAAATAGATTACACCACGGCGTGGAGACGGTATTCCGTACGTACGCACGCGCGGTGATTTCATTTTTCCGTAGGATGGATAGAAGGTGAATTAGGGTTGTTTCATAATTATAATAACATATCAGTATGTAAGTAATACTGATGTTATTACTTTGTCATGAAACAACTAAAGAAGAAGAAGTTGAAGAAGAAAGAAATTGAAAAGATCGGTAATAGATATTACCTCTTCTTTGAAACGCCTCTTTGAATCCTCCACTTAGGGAACAAAGATTGGTCTTTGAAGAAGACCAGGACCTCTAGGATTATTCTAGGGAAGTGGAGAAGGGATTTTGGTAGGGGTTGGCCGAGCTTGAGTGCTCAAATTGGTTTGAGGAGGAGGGGGAGGAGGTGTCCTTTTATAAGGGAGGAGAGGGGCATCTTAGGAATATCTCAAAATATTATTTGATATTAAAGTCAAAATCGGTTTATAATGGTTCCAAAGGGTCTTATTTACAAGCTAAAGTGGGGATGGTTCGAAATCCTATCAACCAATAGGATTTAGACAAGTTTAGGTTATTATTTTAACCTTATCAATTAGATTTAACTCTAAGTTAAATAATTTAACTTTTACCGTGTCTTTTTGTTTTCTTACACTATATGGTTAATAAACTTACTATAACATGCCAAACGAACCCCAAATTGTTTATTATTAATATATATATCCTTATATAAGTCATTTGTCCGATCCTTAGATTTTTAGGAATAAAATAACAATTAATAATATAATATTTGATTTAAAAACTATTTTGTGTCAATTTTGACACTATTTGATATATGATTTTTGTGAAAGTCATAACAGAATTATATGTTCGAAACAAGTTAATTAAATCAACACTAATATATCATAGTAACCTAGGAAATTAGTGTAATTCATAAAAAGTCTCAAATTACATTTATTTTGGTTTTTATAACATCAATTATGTCAATATTTCATTAATAAGATAATTACTGCATCATCATTGTGTCATAAATTAATTAAATTATTTAATGTCTAAAAATTACAAATAAAATACCACTATGTAGGAAATATTTTTATATTTCTAATTAATATTTATAGTCGAATTTATCTTATGTATAACCCCATATTAAAAATGTTTTAGTAAATAAACTTTGATTTTAACTCTTTTAACCCTTCTTTAAATAAATTAATAATAAATGTCCTAATCTAATCCAAGTGGGCCTAAATGGTCATATTTTATTCCAAATTTTGTTTTTGGTCGAATTAAACTTGTCCAATAGAATTAGGACTTTTGTTATGGTAATAATAATATCATTTCTACCCTTAATTACCCTATTTACTTTTAACCGTGGTAAATAAAACTAAAAAGTTACTATTCACCAAAAATTATTTTCATCTCATTGAACCACATTTTAGTACATGATATTAACCATGTCTCTCAGATTTTAGAAATTCTACTCACAGAAGCGGTAAAATTAAGTTTTATGAACAATTCATTTTTTTTACTACCACTTCGTGGTTTCACTATTCATCAAAAATTGAAAGTTTTCAGAAAAATACCAAATATTAGGCCTAAGCTATATTTGATATTATGAACTCAAAAATGATGTCTATTTTACCAAATTCAAAACATATCAGTTGCATTAACTAATTTAAAAATTAATTCTCGTCTTCAAAACAAATAGCGTGTTTTTAAGAGATAATAACTATCAAAAGATTGACACTAGTTTATAACTGGTTTAAATGTGAAATTACATCCAATGACCAACATTGTATTAAATTGTAAAAATATATTCTAAATATACTTTAAAACCACTAAAATTAATAATTTATCACTATTAATTATTTCTATTAAAAAAGTTGTTTTTAATTAAAACTTAGTAATTTTCACTATTCATCAGAATATGAAAGTTATCCGAAAAGTACCAAAATTTCACCCTAAGCTAATTTCGATATTCCGAATCCAAAAATGAAGTCCATTTTGAAAAATAGAATTTACAAAATTTCAAAAAGTGGTTATTACTATTCATAACGGCTAGTTTTAATAATATTTTAATATCATATCGTTGTTTAGTAAAACTCGGTTTTGCGTACTACACACGCTATCAAGGAAGGTCGTGATTGTGTGTAATGAAAGGAAAGTCAAGGATGCGTGTTGTGCAAGATCCTTTTGGTGTAGCGTACAACATAAGACATTAATGAAATTAAAAAGAATATTTTTCATAAAATCTTGGGGTGTTACATTCTACCCCCCTTAAAATGAATTTCGCCCTCGAAATTCGTCGGGGTTATAAATGGTTTACTATTCGAAAGTTTCTTTAATATAAACCCACATCGTAAAAAGGAATACCAAAACCAATATTTAAAAACGAAAGTATGAAACGTAACGGTTACCCAAATAAACTAATCACTGGGTTTCCACATAGGTGAAAATATGGATATGGAAGAAAAATCTAACCATCATGTTCTGATGGAGAGTGATAGAGAACATTGCTATGGAAAAGCTAGAAATCACAAAGCAATAAATTTTTGACAATCTAAGGTACCATCTGATTCATCAGATATAAGAGCACTAAGACAACATTTTTGGTTTTCATGATCATTTCCCTAAAGTTGAAGAATTTGAATTAGAATAAATACTTACTTTATTTTGGTACAATCTCACTGTTTTTCGTGCCTTGAACAATTTCCACTTCATCTCTTAAGTAAATGAAGTTGAATTTGTTATTCGTGAAGTGTTAGCAGATCATGTGATAGAATGACGGGTCATTCCATCTGTCTCAAACAAAAGGTTAGCAAAAGTTATTAAATATACATATGTCATTATATAGTGAGATTAATCATATATGGTTCCTAAAATGGACTTATACTTCATATATCATACTACTTAATATAATAAAACTAGTTTCTACTAAACAGGGACTTCCTGTAGGCCAGTGGTAGGCGATAAAGGCCAGTCGCACTTCGGTTGTGGGTTCGATTCCCACAGCCTTGTCCGACGCGATGGGCTGTCACCCATCCTGCAGGTAGTCCTTTTTCTAAAACTATATTACTATAACATCCCATCAATAATATCGAAAATTTTCTATCCTTAAACAATACTAACATTTGTCCAACATAATCCATTCTAATCTTTAGGCTTATCTATAATACTGCAGTCCACTCTCATAATATAGTGAAAACGATTACCACAGATTTAATACTGTCGTTGATCCCCATATATCATAAGATATGTCTTGTTGGTCACATTCCAAACATTCAAAGGCCTTAATCACGTATTCTATTGAATACCCATTGAACATTAGTGAAAACATGAATGCAGTTAAAAGTTAACTCTTTCCACATACCAAAATCCAAAAATTCTATATACTCAAACCATGATATAACCTTCTCCTTATATCAGTCATGAGCTCATGAATACAATCAAATACCTCATTATCTTATTATTCCTTCATTATGCGCAAATCATCTACTTTCCAAAAAATATCTGAATAACATTTCATGGTTACTAGTACCATTAATTACACTTTAAAAACTTAGGAAATACAATAGTGTAACAATCCTTAGATGTCTCTTTATTCCATAGTACCATGAGATTACTTATACAACATTACACTTGATAAACATGTAATCATTCCACTACCTTCTTAAACCATTGACCGAGCTTCATCAATTCTTTCATCTCACATATCATTTGTAGTCTCTTCATCATCATCAACATAAATACTTTCCATACGACCATACTGATTCTCTTCATGAGACTTTCCCTTAGGGCATTGGTTTGCATAATGCCCGTACATTCCACATTTAAAACATTTAACCATTGTTGATGTCATAGCAATACCATTATCCTCATCCATGGTGTGAACTGAACCTTTTCCTTTGCACTTACTTTCTTTGTGTCCTTCTTTTCCACACCCAAAGCATCTTCCAGTTCCTTTGAAACATTATCCTTGATGCCTCTTCCCACATGATTTACATAGGGGAAATTGAACTTTCTTTCCTCTATGATCATCATGAAACTCCATCTTTCTCTTATTAGCCGAGTCAGGAAACTTACCAAATTTTACTTTATTGATCATATTATGAGATTGCTGATTTGGCATAATAATGATGTTTGGACTTCCAAATCCCATTTCATTATGAAGAATATCATTCCATTGTCCATCATATTCTCCATTATCATGAATCATATTGTTTCCAGGCATTTTCTAAAACCCAAAAAGAATAGTGTGAGAGGCGAAAATCATGCTAGGAAAAACAACATAATAAAGGGGGAGTACCTTCAATATCTAACATCTTAGGTTTAATTCTATGATCGTTAGCGTAATTATAGTACTATAACCTATACGTATACTTAACCTTAGAGACATCCCTAGACACACCTTAGAAATATCTCTAGGGATCTCACTAAAGTTCTCACATCCTAGTTTCCAAAGGTTGCCTAAACCTTTCCTCTGATACCAACTGTAGAGACCCGAAACTTGACATACATTGACATTACATTACATTTGCGGAATACTTAGTACATAACAAAAACACACACACAAGGATCGTAATAGTTTAGTGTCTTTGGAAACTCGGAATATAATCTTCTAATCCTGATGAAAGATCTTCAGCATCTCCCATAAAGATCATTCTCTTTTTTTTAACTAAAACCTTTCTTTATATCCTGGGGAAAAGTAAACATAAAAGGGTGAGCTCAAATGCTCAGTAAGGGTAAACAAATGAAATATCAATCACATCGTATACACAAGCACATAACTTTTGGAAATCTTAACCTGCAAAAGAGATCATAATTTCATAACATGGGGTAAATCATGGCAGTGAAATGTAATCACAATAATCATAACATAAAACATGAAACTTTGTGGAATTCACACATAATCATATAGAATCATTTCTTGTTAGTCAAGACTCATTTCCAAGACTACCTTAGTGGACAAAGTCCCTTTCTGAATCGAGTAACCCTTGTTTTAGTCCTGTTTCACTGAACCGGTATAACCTACCATTCCAGCCATGTCTATCTCATGAGATATAAAATCTTTACCCAATGCATTGGAGGGAGATATAGGTCCCACCCATCTTATAATGAATCCTTTCTTATGTGTGCCAGATAATCATAAACCATACATCATAGCGTAACCCATGTAATAAAAATGGAATTCTTAAACAACATGACATCATAAAACAATTCATATAAGATAAAGGAATTCATAAAAATATTTCCATCACAACATAATCAAATCCATGTAATAATAGGGATAAAAACAGGACCCTTTTATTATCTTAGATGGAAAATAATTTTGATAAAATACTTGAACTCCATTCTTGAGGAAAATATCCTTTCTACTTCAAAAACATTTTTTTATTTCATAACATGTCATACGACTTTACAAAAGAAGTTAATTAAAAATAAACTTGAAAACATGTAAAGGAAGCTTCTTGGAAATGATGTTTTAAAAATCCATTCATGCCGTATAAGTTAAAAAAACATTCTTCGTACTTTTGTTGGAAAAGTCAAAAAGTACCTCGTACGAAAAACGACAAAAGATTTCGTTCATTTCTTTTACTAAAAACACACAGAAGGGTAATAATGGATTTAAAAAATTGTAGGTGGATGGAAATATTACATATTTATGAAACATGGATGTGGATGATAAAATACACCCCAGTAAATACTTACGAATAAACAATCTCGGATAAAAATGAGATTGTGATATTTCCCTTACCTTAGGTCCGACTTGCTTTATAAGTGTCCGAACCTCCTATATAATGATTTAAATAATGTTATTAACTTATTCCAGAATCATATTCATTTTTATTATATCATATATGGTCCACTTATGACTTTATATTACCCGTTCTTTTGTAAATTCATGTTAAAGTAGCGTTTTGGGTAAAATCGTCTCATTTGTCGTTCGTGTTTTTAACTTGTAATTATAAATATGATTACATGGATCACGATTACTTATATCCAGAATGTAAAACATTATTTATATATAATATATATTCATAATATATATATATATAATATCGATAAATTGAATGAAATACACCGTTCATGAAGACGGTAGTCCGTACGTACGCATGAACACTGTTTTCATTTCCTTATTGAAGTGAATGGAATTAAGTAGATGACATACATATAAATTTTCATAAATCCAGTATCATTATTATGTCATATATTTCATTAGTACGTATTATATATACTTTATAATAATTCATGAATGGCTAATCATTGAGAATGAATCTCATTGCGTCGTGGAGACGGTAGTCCGTACGTACGCACGAGCGATGATATCGTTCCCATGGTCGTGGAATTGTGTTGAAGTGTATGTAGACTATTTCAGTATCAATATAACTTTATAATAATCATATATAGTTACTCATTACACCATTATACCCATCCTATTATGGTGGTGGTGGAAAATAGATTACACCACGGCGTGGAGACGGTATTCCGTACGTACGCACGCGCGGTGATTTCATTTTTCCGTAGGATGGATAGAAGTTGAATTAGGGTTGTTTCATTTTTATAATAACATATCAGTATGTATGTAATACTGATGTTATTACTTTGTCATGAATCAACTAAAGAAGAAGAAGTTTAAGAACAAAGAAATTGAAAAGATCGGTAATGGATATTACCTCTTCTTTGAAACGCCTTTTTGAATCCTCCACTTAGGGAACTAAGATTGGTTTTTGAAGAAGACCAGGACCTCTAAGATTATTCTAGGGAAGTGGATAAGGGATTTTGTCAGGGGTTGACCGAGCTTGAGTGCTCAAATTGGTGTGAGGAGGAGGGGGAGGAGGTGTCCTTTTATAAGGGAGGAGAGGGGCACCTTAGGAATATCTGAAAATATTATTTTATATTAAAGTCAAAATCAGATTATAATGGATCTAAAGGGTCTTATTTCGAAGCTAAAGTGGGGATGGGTCGAACTCCTATCAACCAATAGTATTTATACATGTTTAGGTTATTATTGTAACCTTATCAATTAGATTTAACTCTAAGTTAAATAATTTAACTTTTACCGTGTCTTTTTGTTTTCTTACACTATATGGTTAATACACATACTATAACATGCCAAAATAACCCCAAATTGTTTATTATTAATATATATATCCTTATCTAAGCCATTTGGCCGAACCTTAGATTTTTATGAATAAAATAACAATTAATAATATAATATTTTATTTAAAAACTATTTTGTGTCAATTTTGACACTATTTGATATATGATATTTGTGAAAGTAATAACAGAATTATATGTTCGAAAAAAGTTTATTAAATCAACAATAATATATCATTGTAACCTAGAAAATTAGTGGAATTCATAAAAAGTCTCAAATTACATTTATTTTGGTGTCTATAACATCAATTATGTCAATATTTCCTTAATAAGATAATTACTGCATCATCATTGTGTAATAAATAAATTAAATTATTTAATGTCAAAAAATTACAAATAAAATACCATTATGTAGGAAATCTTTTTATCTTTCTAATGAATATTTATAGTCGAATTTATCTTATGTATAACCCCATATTAAAAATGTTTTAGTAAATAAACATAGATTTTAACTCTTTTAACCCTTCTTTAAATAAATTAATAATAAATGTCCTAATCTAATCCAAGTTGGCCTAAATGGTCATATATTATTCCTAAGTTCGTTTTTGGTCGAATTACACTTGTCCAATAGAATTAGGACATGTGTTAGGGTAATAATAATATCATTTCTACCCTTAATTACCCTATTTACTTTTAACCGTGGTAAATAAAACTAAAAAGTTACTATTCACCAAAAATTATTTTCATCTCATTGAACCACATTTTAGTACTTGATATTAACTGTGTCTCTCGGATTTTCGAAATTCCACTCACAGAAGCGGTAAAATTAAGTTTTATGAACAATTCATTTTTTTTACTACCACTTAGTGGTTTTACTATTCATCGAAAATTGAAAGTTTTCAGAAAAATACCAAAAATTAGGCCTAAGATATATTTGATATTATGAACTCAAAAATGATGTCTATTTTACCAAATTCAAAACATATCAGTTGCATTAACTAATTTAAAAATTAATTCTCGTCGTCAAAACAAATAGCGTGTTTTTAAAAGATAATAACTATCAAAAGATTGACACTAGTTTATAACGGGTTTAAATGTGAAATTACATCCAATGACCAACATTGTATTAAATTGTAAAAATATATTCTAAATATACTTTAAAACCACCAAAATTAATAATTTATCACTATTAATTATTTCTATTAAAAAGGTAGTTTTTAATTAAAATTTAGTAATTTTCACTATTCATCAGAATATGAAAGTTATCCGAAAAGTACCAAAATTTCACCCTAAGCTAATTTCGATATTCCAAATCCAAAAATGAAGTCCATTTTGAAAAATAGAATTTACAAAATTTCAAAACGTGGTTATCACTATTCATAACTGCTAGTTTTAATAATATTTTTATAGTATATCGTTGTTTAGTAAAACTCAGTATTGCATACTACACACGCTATCAAGGAAGGTCGTGATTGCGTGTAATGAAAGGAAAGTCAAGGATGCGTGTTGTGCAAGCTCCTTTTGGTGTAGCGTACAACACAAGACATTAATGAAATTAAAAAGAATATTTTTCATAAAATCATGGGGTGTTACAATTATAGAGATTGAAGGAAAAATAATTTATGTATTTTCACATAATATCGTAAAATATATATGTCATTTAGTACATCCAAATGTGAAAAGTTGAAAAAAACATTCTTTGGAGTTTTTTAAGGAGGAAGCTTCCACTTTCATTCAACAGGTCTTCTGATCCATTAGTTATTGAACTATGGATTAGTACCCCTAAAAAGAAATTTTCAGGTTTTTAATGTTCAAAAAATGTCAATGATATATTTTTAGTTTATCGTTTGTAAGGTTATTCTTATAATTAGTGGAAATATATCGAGAATGTGTTAAAATTAGATTAAAATGAATTCGTTGAATGGGGATATTTCATAAACATGTTTTACAATAAGTACTTTTCTTGTATTCATAAAAAATATATTGAGAAAGAGTTCTATAAACTTATGAAAAAATGATTATGAATCTATTTTTACCTAAGAAGAATTTTTTAGCATACATTCATGGTATGCATATGGAATTATTATCCAACATGAGAGTAAAATTGATCGATTCATTAGAGTCTTAAAACCAAGTATCTATAGTGCATTATCCATAACAGGCTACAATAACAACTAAGAAGTCATTCATTGTTCTATCAAGGTTGCTATATATATTTTTGTAACCCATCAGTCCTATGGGTTTGATAAGATGATAATAATACAATTTAAGGGAATATATAGACCACCCTGAAAATAAGATGATTTTCCCTTATGTTCAATGTTTGTAAGGAAACAAAGAAGAAATTGTATTAAAAGGACTAGATAATGTTTTAAGTGTGGAAAAGAAGGTCATCAAATAGTTGAATGATGAAGTTATAGGAAAAATATCTATAATTAGGCTAATAAAGAATAGGATACTTAGAAATCACCTCAGACACATTAATGTTACAAGTTAAATGAAATAGGGAATTATGAAAATCAATTCCCTAGTCCAAGGGATATTGATTATGATCGATGATAAAAAAATATTAAGTAGAATGATAAAGGTAAGTCACATTCAATCACTATAGGTGATGTAGAGTACAATAATTATGTTTCGAAATCTACAATTACCATCCACACTAATATAAAATTGTTTTATTTGATTATAAATCAAAACACTTGTTTATTTATAAATAAATTTCTACAGGTGTTGCAATATTACCCGAATAATTATATATTGATATATCAATGAAAAATAATTATGTCACAATGTTAACAAAAAAAAGATAATAAATCTTCTCTGATTGATGGTTATGGGAAACCACTTCATGAATATATTTTGATCCTTACAATATTAAATGTTTATTTTATTGTTTTTATGGATTGGAATTCTATATATGGACCTCATATCAATTTCCCTGGTAGGGAAGTCATATTTCACATTCTATATAAATCAATGATGATAAATCTATGAAAGTATGAATATAGAATTTTAGTTGAAATGTCTTCTTTATTATGGGTAGTAATACCAATAAATGATGTTTATATATCTCAAATGGTTGGGGAGAAAATAAAAATTAAGAATACACCCACTGTATATGATTTTGATGATATCGTTTAGGAAGAATTACTAGGTCTTCAACCTAACCATGAATTTGGGTTTTTAATATAACTCACTCCACGTGATATTTCAATTTCAAAAACACCTTATAGAATATACCCATTTTATATTCAATAATTGAATATTAATCTCCATGATAATCTTAAAAATGGATTCATGATCCACAGTTCATCACCATGGGGTACACATGTCCTGTTAATAAAGAAGAATGACAGATCAATGAGACCCGATATGGATTATCAAGAACATAAAAAAATTACTATAAAAAACAAATATCATCTTCCCTGCATTGAATAATTATCCAACCAACTATGTGGAGCTCAATAATTTTCCATGATTGATCTTAATTCAGGATATAATCTATTAAGGATCAATAATAAGAATATTCCAAAGACAACATTCTATTATTGTTATGAACACTACGAATATATTGTTATTCTATTTGGTTTTACTAGTTACCCCTTAATCTTTTTGGATCCAATGAATAGAGTCTTTATAGACTATCCTGATTAGTTTTTGGTAGAATTTATAAAATATTTTCTTGATTATTTGAAGAGCAATGAATTACATGAAGATAACATGATAATTGTACTAAGGATCCTAAAAAAGGGAATATTTATGAAAAAATTTCCAAGTGTGAATTTTTGAATCAGAAAGTTTCATTTTCGGGACACATAATATAAAAATATGTTATATCTATGGATGAAACCAAAATATATGTTATTGAATATTGTTTGAGACCAAAATGGTTATTTAGATCCCTTATTTTTTTGTTTGGCTTGATATTATCGATGTTTTGTGAAATAATTCTCATGGTTTTTCAATACACACACCATGTTGACTCATAATGAATTTAAGTTCATGTGGATGGAGGATGTTTAGATAATTTCATATAGATCAAAGTAGTTTTAGATAGTGCACCTATTCTCAGACTACCTTGTTTTGGAGATAAGTGTGTGATCTATAGCGATGCATCCAAAAAAGAGATAGGATATATTATCATGAAAATTATATGGTGATATCTTATGACTCATGACAATTGAATATAAATTAGAAAAATTACCCAACTCATGTTTTGGATACAGTTGGAATCATATTTTTTTTAAAGATATGGTGGCATTATCTTTATGATAAATACTGTGTTATTTATACTAATAAAGAATTTTTAAAGTATATTTTCACACAACATGATTTGAATATGATCCAAAGAAGATGATTTTTGTTGATTAATGATTATGAGTTCTCAATACATTCCCACCCTAGTAAAGTGATCAGGGTGGAAGATTCATTGAGTTGAAAAGCCTAGGATAGACTATCCATGATGAGGATCGCAAAGGATCTAATATTTATGGATTTGGATAATATAGATCTTGAAATTTTATAGGAAGGGGAGAAATATTATCTTTTAAAATTGAATGTTGAACCATATTTACAAGTGATGATTAATGCGTCATAGATGGAATATATATAAAGACAAAATAAGATGAGAAATGTTCTAGAAATTATCCTTGATTGTGAAGGAATAATAAATTTATGAAATTTGGGTTGTATTCCTCCCATTTGAGAATTAAAGAAAGATATATTGGATGAGGCTCATAGTTATTTATTCACAATTCACCATGGAATCCTAAATATATAAAGGTACCAAAATCGTATTTCTGATGGGATATCAAGATAATATATGTTGTGAAATATATATCTCATTACATAGATTATCAATAAGTTATGACTGAGAGATTAAAGACTGAGGGGATGTTATATCCATTACCCATACCATAATTGTAATGGGAAAAATACAATGGATATCGTCAGTGGATATCCCAAAAAATCTAAAATCCATATTGATATATTGGTTATATTAGATCACCTTACGATTTTGGACCACTTCATTACTATTATAGAGGATTCCTACCTTGATCATCTTTCCCGGATATATGAAAAGAAAGTTTAATGATTTAATAGAGTACCATATTTCATTATATCTGATTGGGATATGAAGTTATCCTCAATGATCTGGCGAAGTATTCAGTTGGATCTAGTTTATTGAGTTATGCATCAGCACTACATATCATTATTAGACAGATGGGAAGTCTGATAAGACAATCCAAACTCCTATAGACATATGAAAAGATTTATCTATGGAATTTAAAGGTTGTTGGGATCAACACCATCCATTGGTAGAATATTTTTTCAACAATATCATACAATATAGTATTAATATGGCACCTTATGGAGTCCTCTGTGAAAATATGTTCAAAACTCTAACTTTATATGAAAAAATAGGGGAATTATTTCTATTAGGGCATGATCTTGTTGATTAAATGGAAGAAAATGCCTGATCTATTCAACAAAAAATAAGAGTAGCTCATAATTGAAAAACAACAACACTATCAACCGAAGATAAGACATAGTGTTTCAAGTGGCTGACAAGGTGATTCTACAAATATCTCCCTGGAAGAGAGTAATTAGATTTGGATAGAGGGTAATGATAATCTCTAGGTATATTAGTCCTTTTGGAATTCTAGATCACATTGGGAAGGTAACTTACGAGTTGTTGCTTGCTTTAAAAGTATCTCATGTTCATGATGTGTTCCATGTATCCTTGTTGAGGGAGTACATACCTAATATTTTATATGTAAAAAATCAGAAGTCGTACTGCTAGATAAACATCTTTCTTCTTGATGAACAAATAATAGAGATTCTGGACAGTACAGAAAATTTTGTCTGAAACAAGTCCACTCTATTTTATAATGATTTATGGTCAAACCTCCAATTTTAAGATGATATACTAGAACATGAGTATATGATAATGGATTTATATTCTCATCATTTTGTATCATTGGGATTAATTTGAATCATGAAATTAAATTTAAAAGTTGTATAATGTAAAACATGTAAATTTTTTTGAAATATTTTCTCAAAATAATTTATACTCTCCAATACCTTGCACAACATGTAATAATTAGTTTATACAAACTGTAACATTCCATTAGTATAAAATGGCCATTTTAAATTAGTTGTTAGTTCAGCCAAAATAAATATAAAAAACTTAGGAAAATGTATGTTGAAGTAATTATCTACAAACTATTTAAAAAATGTATAAATCCATATTATATTGTATTTTTTAATAAATTGCATGAAATTATATTATTAAATAAAATTAGTTAAATAAATATGTTTTAAACTGAATAAAATATTTTTAATATTAATACAATAGATATTTTTTCCATAGGGTATGAATAATGTCAATTTGATGTATAAAAAATATTTTTCAAAGGGTCAATTTTCATCCTTTTAATAGAGAACCCATTTTAAATTAATATTTTGACACATTACAATTTTTATATGAAAATATAAACTTGTTCATTAGAATTGGGATATAAAAATTGCCTTCAGTTAAAATTTTTAATATTTTTCTTATAACATAAAAATCTTAATAAATTGTAAAAATATACTGAATTTTAATTAAAAATTAGATTATTTTTTAAAAAATATTTTTATGGTTAAAAAATAATATTTCATGATTTAAAATTATAAATAGAATATATTTTTATAATTTAATATAATTTATGTCATTAGAAATAATTTACTATAGAATTTAGATGTAAAAACATTTCAATATTTTTTAATCACATAACTTTTAAAACTCGTTTTGTTTTTCAAAAAAAAAGAGATTAATTTTAAATTAATTAATGAATCTTATATGTTTTAATTTTTTAAAATATAATTCTATATTTGGAATTAGTAGATCCAAATTATGTAAATATCTTCATTATATTTTTCATCATTATGAATAGTAACTTCAGAAATTTTTATTTATACAGTAAAAGGGTATAGTTAGTAATTAAAGTTAAGAATTCTATTATAAAAATACCCTACAACTTATAATAAAATATTTTTATGAATTTATTTTGAGTTAAATAATCCTTTGGTTGATAAGGATTCCTTAGGAATCAACTTTCATGAGATTAGGTCATTTAATTTATTTCATTTGAAGGAAAATTAAATACATCTCCCTCAAATTTTAATAAATAAATATTTTATTATATAAGTTTATACATATTATAAATTTGATTATAAATACTAATTTTAGTGGTACAAATTTTTTATTTATCATGGTAATTTAATTTTAATTTATTGGAAATATATGTTTACCTTAATGATATATACATCCATGATGTAAAAATTAATTAAATGATGAGAAATCGATAATTTTTTTTTAAATTAAAATAACCATCAAAGACTCATAAAAATTTAAAAATATTATTTTTCAATTATATGTCAACTATAAACGTCCATAATTCTTGTTTGTGACCATTTTGATCTTTATAGATGATATTCTGGCACTTATAATATTTTAGATAAAATTATGTTTAAGTTGTGACATTCAATATTTAATAAGTATTACAGTTTAAATTCTAGATTTCCCCAAAGATATATTATACTAGATAAATTATTATAAAAAATAATATATTTTTATTAATTATTGTGTTTTATTTTTAATTAGGATTGAAAAAAATATGTATATTAAATTATTACACAAAATTGATGTAGTAATTATTTTATTAATAAAGATACCATAAAATGTTATTCAACATATTAAAATAAATATAATATTGGATAATCAATATTTATAATTAATTTTATAGATTATATTTACCTTTTAGTAATATAATAAAATATTTGAAATGATGTTACTTTGTTATCATAACATTGTTAAAAATAAATGAATTGAATTGCGTCAAAATTGACACCATTGATTGTTTGTCAATATAATGTATTATTAAATTAATTAAAAATAATAAAACATTTTTTAATCATATATAATTATTAAAATATGTTCTAAAATTTATTAAGGTATTTTTATATGGTGTAATTGATATCAAATAAGTAAATATTTAACTTTTTTAATGTTGAAATATTTGTAACAATAGTTATAAATTAAAAATAATAACAATGTGTTAATTAAAAATATATGATTTACATTGACAAAAAAACATGTATAAAATATATTGTTTGATGATATTAAATACTATATCATCTAATCTTATGAACTGATACATTTTTTAAGTTTTCTGGATGGGGTTTGATCTTATAATAAATTAATATTTTTGGAGATCCCAAAAGGGCCCCTCAATTCAATTATAAAACGGAACCTCTTCCCTCACCTCCTCTCTTCACGTATAACCTTCATGCTTAGACATCCCCTATCCTTTTTCATTATAAACATCCCTAGTTGCATTCAAGAGGTTTTTTTTCTTCAAAGTCTAACTCTAGTGCTATTAGAAAGTATTTTCAGGAAGCAAGTCGAAGAAAGGTAATCTCCTCTAAGATTATTTCAAAATTCTATCTTCTTATACATTACCATCATGATTTATTTCATTATAAAGTAATAACACAAGAATATCTTATATATTAAGATGTTTCTATGGATTAAAAGTCTCCAACATTCAATCCATACTACAAAAATCTAAATCACCATGCATGTTTATGTACAGATTACCGTCTCCTCGTTGATGTATAATTGGTTTTTCACCTCCATGTTAATTGGATATGTATAATGATGGAATTAATAACTATGTATTATTATTATATCATTATATTTTTTGTAAAATATTATAAACCATTCAATTAAATAACATTCAACCATTATGGGAATGATATTATCACTCGTGCATGCATACTACCTATAATCCTTGTGATGAGATGTGATTCATTCTACAAGATCTTTATTAAAGCATGATTACATAATTTTATTGAATGAATAAATATAATATATATTATGTTCTTATCATTATTAATTATATAACTATGAACTAAGAAATAGATCCAGGACATATTCGATAATACATCCATAAGAAAATGAAGTAGTCAATACCCAAATAACTAGTAATAACAAAATGTTATTAACAAACAGATGATAATATGACCATATATGATATCATAGAAATGAATATTATTCCATAATAAGTCAATACCATTATGTAAATCCTTATATATGAGGATAAGATACAAACAATTTATATAGGACCAATGATAAGGGATAATTTCTTAACCTTATTTTTATATGAGATTGTTTATAGGTATGTATTTACTGGGATTTATTTATCATCTACATCCATATTTACTAAATATGTAATATTATTTAAATTCTTATAAATTTTTTAAAATTCATGTTTACCCATTTCTGAATTTAAATTAAATTGTATAAATAAATATTTTATCGTTATTTGATATGATGGACTTTTTGTCTACTGTAGGCAAATTTTTGAGGAGAATGTTTTATAACATATACGTTATGGATATATTTTTGAGTATTAAACATTATTTTTTACAAGAATATTAATGTTCCTAATTTCATGATTATTTTGAAATGAATTCCTTTCATTTAAAATTGAATGGTATTTTGAGAAAAAACGATTTATGATGAAGAAAGGATATTTTCCTCAAGAATTAATTTCAAGTGTTATATCAAAATTATTTTCCATTTAAAATTGAATTATTTAATAGGGTTATTTTTTCATTATAATATCCTTATTGTTCCAATGATTTTATTATGTCTATGATTGAATTATATGTACGAAATCCATTTTTGAAATATATCAGGTTAAGGAGGAATGAGGTTAAATGAAACCCATTTTATTCCATAGGGTATAATGAATGATTGATGACATTGTGGAACACCTAAGAATGATTTAATCAAAGATATGTCGGACCTATATCTCCCTCAAATTAATTGTGTAATTATTTGTATCTCAAAAGATTGATATGGATGGAATGGTAAATGATCTTTGTTTAGTATTACAAGGCTTGATCGATTAGTGAACATAGTTTAGTAATGGATATAGTCTTCTTTGATTGTCTTGGAAATAAGATTTGGATAATATGAAATATTTTTTTCTTATGTTTATTCCTAAAAAATCATCTATTATGTTATTACTTTTGGTATTACTATCATTGATTCATTTGAACATTCATGATTTATCCCTGGGAATGATATCAAGATATTTTATATCTAGGATAATATTTTCAAATGCTATGTTCTTTTGTCTTATGATATCAATATGACTGATATCTCCATTGTTTACCCTAACTAAGCATATTATATTAACCTATCATTTGTTACCTTTCCCAAGGATATGAAGAAGGGTGTTAAGTATGAAATGTCATTTGGGTCTATTTATGAAAGAATAAGTGGGAGATAATGAATATGTCTTCTGAACCTTTTGTTTTTGTTTCATAGTTTCTAATGAAACTATACCAATATAGTGAAGTAGTTGAATTAATATTTTCTGTAATGAATATTATTCCCAATTAATGTAATGTCAATGTACATAATGTATGGGTAGTTGTACATAACATGTTATATTTTTCAATTATTATCATTAGACCATTGATATTTTAGGAAGTTCATTATAAGGATAATTTATACCTTTCCAAACCTTAATTTCTTAATGGTTAAAACCTTTTTGTAATTTTACTAATTAATTTTCATTTTTTTATATTATAATGTATTTTGTTTTGTTATTTATTTTTCTTCAATGGTCAAACAAGGCATTTTTTTCTGTTTGATGATCCTTATATCATAGGCTATCAAAAACATTATTTATTTAAAGGGAAATACATTCTAAAAAATATTTTTATTACATATTTTATGGTAATAAACACCTTTTCCCTCTCCCTAAACCACAGATATACCATTTATATATTTAAAGGGTTGATTTTGTCAAGGTGATTAACACTTCCATGTGTATAGGTAGGCTATGTATGAAGGGCATGCACCATCTCTGTGAGCCAGGGTTGGTGTTTTAAATTCGAAAATATGAGGTGGATAAGTGAATATGATATCATTACGTGGTTATAAAGGATATTTTAATTTTTTTAATTGGTGATTATATACCCTAATGCAATATCATTGTACCATTATTTGGATATCAGTGACATAACATAATGGGATGTAATAAGTTTTAATAATTTTTCTAATATCCATGGACCTAGTGGTCAAAGATATAATTTTATTTGGATTTGTATGATCCCCACATTATTTTCTATTTTATTTTGACATGATGGGTACACCAGCAACATTCTATTATTGATGGAAATCTGTATATTCAAATTGGTTAATAGGTAACCAAATCATAACCTAAAGGCCCACTAGCATAAAGTCCAAATAAAATATATTATAATTAATCAAAAAATGGGAAGGATTTTACTTTTCTTAGGCTTCCTATATTGATTATCATGATATGGATATTTATTTCATTCTCCATGAACTTTATAGAGCCAACATTAGTACATTATTTTTTAAGCTTCATATAACTCTGATTATAGTGTGTTATTTATGTTGAGGACTATACCACTTTTACATATGTATAAGCCATTTATTAATTGTATTGATGATGGATTAAATGAGGTTATTTGTAAGTGTAAACAAAGATTAATAGTCATTAAGAAGTACACTATCTATAGTGTAAGAAACATTGGTTTTTAAGAATGTGAATTATTCATCTATTTTATAGTGATAATTCTGATACAAATTGATTTATCAAAGATTATAGTCTTATATCATATACTAAAATGATGTAAATATCTCATCATATATAAAGAAAACATGATGTGAATAATGAATTGACTGCTAGTGAATGGGTTCCAAATGGTTATATAGGAGAGAATGTGTAGAAATTTTAATAATATACTACATATACCAAAATATTATGCATTTTATGCACATGAAACCGAATGAATTCCCACGAAATTGTTATCTAGGGATAAAGTGATTATTTATATTAAGGGTAATGAATATTAAGAGTAATAACATATATATAATATAATCATTCTTTTACTAAGATCTAAAGACCATGTGATTGAGGATTGTAATTCAACAAAGTTATAATTAATCCCAAGTTCTTTTTTTCTCCTTCCTTATCTGATCTAGTGTTTTTATAAAACATTATTATTTAATGATTAATGAGAATGAAATTTAATGTTTCATTAGAGAATCATTATATTATTTTAACTTGATATTATTTATATCTTTTATTATAAAATTTAATGCCTCTATTTATAATTCATATTTGATTAGCTATATGTTTATTTGAAAATAAGATAGACTAGTTTATGTATAATAATTAAGTGAGTTTCTGTTTATAAAATTTATATAATACTTTTGTAGCATAGTGAAGGAAAAATCATTATGAATAGTGATATAAACATTAATGAAGTTAGCCTTGATTATGTAATAAGTGAGAAGATTCATGTTACCTATTGCATTAATTATTAGATAGAATATTCATGAAATTTACTCTTATATATTACAAAGAAGTCACTGGTTGGAGGTTAACTCACCAACCCATTGATAAATATGACATGGTATAAATGATTAATGTTATAACACTAGGGAAAATGACCTTGAGAGAGGGAATACAATACTATGTGGAATTGGAAAATTAATTGGAAAATTTATTTATGATTGTTCCCAACATAGGAGATCTATGTATCAATATGTATCTTGTCCAATAAGTAACTCAACCACATGTACGTCTTATTAATCACATTTTAGGGAAAGATAAATAGTGAAAATCCAATTTGAATTGGAAAAACCACCAACTATGATGGTTTATATTATGGTAATGGGATTTTATGTGTTGTATGAAATGACATAAAGAGTGAGTCAATCACTTATGTATAAAAAATATGGGAGTGGAAAATATATGTTTTTTTGGTCTCACTCTAAGAGATCTAGTTGTCACTTTATATCTTATAGAAATTAGAGTGAATAAAGATGAAGTTCTCAAACAAAATAAAAACTCTAGTGATGTGATATAGATTGAATCTGGAGATGAAATTTGACACCTAAGTCGATGGAATGATTCTTGATTCACGTCATTGGTCTAGCTCAGGTGTATGTATAATGGTTGGGTGTTTTTTATTTTAATTACATTTCATGAAAATATTCTGTAATGAAATTTATGATCAATTTAAAATTAGCTAGGAATATAATGTGAATTCACGATATTACATTAACATTTAAAACTAGTGAGGTTAAAAATATATAATGACCCTTAATTTATGAAAATTTTAATTTTTTATTTTAATTTCATGTGCTGACTAAAATATTTCAAATATTTTTATGTTCATTCAATGTGGATAACTCATAATATTTTAACCCCATATTGAAAATATGGAAACATATACAGTTTTTATTCTTTTAGTAAAGACATATGTATCATGTTATTCAATGTCAAATGAAAATATCTTCATACCTCATAGTTTAAATTAATATTGTTAGGAATATATAGTATAAAAAAATCAGCATGTCAATTATTTATTAAGAAAAATCATTTTTCTAAGTTGTTTGATTCAATCTATATTAAATGTAATCATGTAATATGACCAATTTTATTAAAAAGTTTTATATTATATGGACTCTAACATTTCATCTCAACTTTAAGAGGCTTCTTCCCAGGTATAACTAAATTACTAAAATATAACTTTAATTCTCCTTGGAAAATTTATCAATGTTGATCCACATTATTAAATTTTTATTTAACCTGATTTTGGTAAATACCAATTTGGAAAATCATTTTATTTTTCTTTTGTCATGTTGTCCTAATTTTTTAAAATAAATAAAAAAAAAATAATTATTTATTCAGAAAATCATAAACATCTAATAAATATGATAAATATATAAATATTATTTTGGAATATTACATCTATTACATATAATATGTTATATTGTTTCTCTTCGATAAGACTATGTGTATTGGTATGATAAGATCATAACATATTCTAAATGTTTTTTGGACATCATTTTTTATACATTTTCATTAGTATATGATGTATATTTTTAGATCCTTATTGATAAACTTAATTTTGTTTTCAATAGAGGAGTTTTCCAATATATTTGGTTATTGTCAATATGTGTTATAATGTAGTGAATATAATTATGATGGGTGTCAAAAAACAATTTAAAATAAGACAAATGTTTTGGAATTGGTTTTTAATAATATTTTCTACAAAAATTCATGAATAATACATATGTGATGATAGTTTATAATAATCTTTAATGATATCAAAGAAATGATTTTATAAACAGAAATATATTTCCATTCATATTTGAATAGTGAATCTCAACTGATATTTCAAGAATAAATTTAAAATATGTTATTAACAAAATATATGTGTATCTTAATATGTGGATTATCCATTAAAATATTCGATATGTTTAATTGTACATTAATTAATGTGGATGATTTTTTGGGCAATTTTTCGAGATTATTAATAGCATTAGAGAATGACTATAGATCATTATGATATGTTATATTTAATATTCAATAGGTACTAAGGATATATGAGGGTAATTTTCCATTTTAAATATCAATGTTATATCGATGATTATTTTTCATAATTATATTTCAACGACCTATACTCGAGGATGTGTTATTAAAAAAAATTTATCATATTACCTTTGATTCCATCAAGGATAACATTAATGAGACCTCTCAATTAAATTACATTAAATAAAGTATTTCATAGTATACATTCACAAAACCTTTTAATATTATAGATTTAATATATTAGGATAACTAATTTACTAATAAATCTCTTGTACTTCACATACAATTCTGTTTTTTCTGACTAGAATAAGAAACTAATTTTTTTGGAGGTGTATTAAACATCTCTCACATATTCACCAAAGATGATATTTTAATATATTCATATCATTGGTAATACTTTTCTTCATAATTTATAGAAATGGAAATATAATTAAGGGGATCTCAAAAACCCAATCAGTTAAAACTTATATAGAAATATATCATATTTTTCTATAATGTTTGAAGAATAAAAAAGACATAAATAATGATATATAACTTAACATGTGAGCAAGAAATAATTTGATGGAAGGAATTACATTATAAAAAATCATATGTACAAAATATAAATGAATTCATGGTGATGGAATTCATAATAAGAAACATATTTACCATAAAGACCTCATCCAAGACACATTTCTTCCCATCAAGTCCATACTGACGATATCAATCTTATTATAATGGTTAAAAAAGACATCATTCTTGTAGTGGGAAGGTATAAAAAAAATACGAAAACATTTTATCATATGAGACCAATTGGTTCTTAAGGGGATTCTATAATAAAACTCCCCACCATTAACATAATTATGTTCAATGTATCTACTATATGAATGATATGAACTGAATATTAACTCATTTATTATCAAATCATTTTTGAGGAAAAAACTGAGAAACCATTGGACCGACATTACAAACAAAATACCATAATAGTGGAAATACTCGAACAAAACTAAATGATCTGCCCTTTCCCAGCAACTGCACCACCAATGCCAACCACTACTATTGCATGACTACTCAGTAGATTGTCCTATGAAGGAATTCACAGGCATAGAACCGATGGAATAGTCATACCCTCTCAAACTACCAACTCCCAATTTCATACGTCAGTGATGACTTAATTCTTTGACCCTTATCTAGAGATGTTCAAAGTAGAATACAAGATGTGTATAACTAGAGTCACTTCAAATTTGAAGAAAATAAAACTAACCACAATCAAACACAAACTGAACTGGCACACCTCCCCAACTAGTTAACCTGATGCACTATATAAACATTATTTAACAATAATTTGAGATTCCCAAAAACAGATTCCATACACAATTTCTAGGTGATTGAAGATACATCAATGAATTTTACACTCAACACTAGAATTTCATTCTCAAAAGCAAGATAATACAAGGACTAAATGTACTAATCATGTATGATCCTCCCATTATTGAAGCTCCCTACTTGGATTAAGTCCTGATTATCAATCTAGGAGTATTTCTCCTCATTGAGATATAACTTTAATGACATCCCCATTATCACAAAATTCTCATATTTAGTCATATTGTAAAGTAAAACCTGATGAACCACTTCTTTATCAGAACATAGAAATAGTTCCACGGGCTGGTCCTCCATAGCTTCTAAATCATCATTCTTGGAATATAACTTCCAAAAAGATCATATTTCCAAGGGAGTTTTTAAAGAGGAGTTCTATTTCTTTATTCTCCTTCCACTATTACTTCTATTACCATTTTACCTTAGTTCTTCACCTGGAGAATGACCAGCTGCATTTCCATTGAGTCTATTCAAATTGACCTCGTCTGTATCCATCAACTTAGTAATAACTGAACTTGAACCAACTTCATCAAAGATTTCAAAACAGTTTCTCAACTATAAAGAGGTCAAAGACATCGAATCAGAACCTCATGGTCTCTCGTCTCTAGTTAGAATGGAAAAATACCTAACAAGACCCTTACTCCCCTTAAAAGAGACACGGGTACCCACGTTCAACTCCTCGGTATTAGAAGTAGTGGTTTCCTATGCCTCACTATATGCCCCCTACTTCATAATAGTTGTAACACCCTCTATCTAGGAGTAATCAACACTCATCCTCACACTCTCCACATGAATCTTCTAATTGCATGTGGGAGGGCCACCCATGTCCTATTTCATCCTATTGGAAAACTCATAAACCTTCAGATTACCCAAGTACACTGAGTCCTTCATCTCCATAGATGCACTAGTACCAGCCTCCGTTGACACAATGATATTCAATGGAGAAGTGGGCATCAAAATATCCTCTACACGACTAGATGTTTGTAGCACTTCCAAACCAGTGTGTAAACTGCAAGTGTTTCCACCCCGATCATCTCATTCCACCAATATCATCTTGATTTGACTTGCCTGCCTCCTTGAGGACCTCGTCAGTCTTTTAATTGAATCTACCCACCATCCATCCGGAATAACGAACACTCCGATGATAGCTAACTGATGTGTGCCCCAACCATTTTCATGTAAAGAATAATTCCATCCAGTTCTCATGAACCAACTGTTTCATTCACATGTAATATTTACCGATAGTTACCCAAATTTACTCCAAAGGAATCATCAAGACATCCATCTCCACACAGACTCGTGGGTTGATAGGGTCATAAACAGACGTAGTTTATCTATCAGTACAAAGTAGTCATCGAACCAGATTTGAAAGTAGCCTAATAATATAGGAATTTCGAAAAGATAATGGTAAATTAAGAAAGCGTACCCACACTCTAGTGGAAGGAAAATCATGACCCATATGGAATTTCAAAGACCATCGAAATAGGAAGAACCGAAAACCATTGAAGGTGTGGGAGGCTCCCGACAAGGCAGTGATGAGGTCTTCCTCTAAAGCTAATCGAACCATAATGTGAGGGATATAAATAAAACCAACCATTTCCCTCTCATTAAAATTTAATGAACTGAAGATGATCATGTTGAATGATTCAAACGATGGTCTCAAGTGCATAAAATGAGAAACTAATTTTAGGTTTTGAAGTTACAATGTTTATAAAAACTACACTGTTGGCAACTGAATGATTGGAAATCCATCATTGAAATTCGGCACATTGAGGACAAAGAAAGCATTCGGGAAGGGAGGATGAATAATTGGGGTTCAAGAAGGGGTGAAAAAATAGACCCTAATATATTTTGGAACGTCGAAGATCCCACCCACATCTGGGGGGATCAGCTCGAAGGCCAACTTCATCTACGAGGGCATGAACACCTAGGGTTCCCACCGCTGTCCGTTCGTATACAAAAAAATATTGTGAATAATAAACATCTATTGATAAAATTCCATACTAGAATAACCAAATTTATAAATCTAATTCTCTTACCCATGTAAATTAAAATTATAACATTATCCTAACCCTTTAGTGAAATAAAGTAATGTTTAAAAAATAAATAATCAACATCCCATAGTAATCACTTTTCATTTTCATTAGAATAACAATATAAAATATGTTAATTATTTCCTGTGTGAATAAATAATAATATTCCACTCATAGAAACTAATCATTTTGACATAAAATTTCATATTTCAAGATTTACACAATGAATAAAAAATATTTTTTGACTTATATGAAAATGAACTTTATAAAGAAACATTGGATGATGTAACATAAGAAATTCATTAGAAGAAAAAATATTCCTATAATAAAGGTTGATATGGAAATAAAGGGGTAGTAAAAAATAATATTTTATATTAATCCCCAAATGAAAATAAAATGAGAATATTTTGAAGGTAATCCATTGAAAAAATATACAATACCTAAACTCTTGTAATGACATGTAGATGTGTAAAATATTAAATTTTCATTTGATATAATATAACTCATCATAATAATAATTAACACATGGTAAACTAGACAAATAATTTCATCCCATTTTATCATTGATGTGAAATAAAAGACATGGCCTAGGCATTTATTCTAAATCCCTGAACTCATTCAATGATTTTACCTCCATATCATGGGAAAAATAAAAATATAATGGTGAAAAAATTAATTTTATAGGTCACAAACAAAGGATGATATCATGAGTAAATAATACATAATCAATAATTAAAGATAAATGAATAAACATTATTCCATTTTATCACTAATTGGAGATTGAAATGAATCAATGAATAACATTAATTAATTAATGTCATGAATAATTAACACTAAATATATAATGATGAGAATAATAAATGATGTATTTCATTATCCCATGCATCATGATTTTTAAACAATCAAGGCCCTTTTCAATGACTATTTCATTGATGGTTATATATTCAAAAAACCATTTGAATAATGATAAGAAATTTTTTATCTCTTGAGAATTATCAATGCATTGAGGCTCTATCTATCGATTTTCCCTACCTATAACTTAAATTCCAATTCCTTCCATATATAATTAATGATCAACTTAATTTATATATTTTATTTCTTATAAAAAACTTCAATTTTGATTAAAGGATACAAAATATCGAGAAATCAACAATCAGTCATGTAAAAATAACAGTAAAACCAAAAATGTATAAATTCTATAAATTTTATGATATAAATGTTGAAATGTTCTTAATAATATTAATACTTTATGTAAATTTAAAATCTAATAAAAAATATTACAAGAAAGTGAATCATTTAATATATAGTGAATGACCAATAAATAAGAAATAGATAAAAGATGGCCATTAATTCATCATAAAATATAAGTTTTATAATAAAATTAATTCCCATAGTGAAATAAAAAATAATAATTGAAAATTTTCAATAATATTTCATTATATGATATTTTTTAAATACTATTTATTAATTTTAGAAGAATAAAAATACTATAAAAATGATCTGTACACATTAAAAAGAAACACTACTTTTTAATTTTGTTATAGAATGTTGAAAATTACCCTTTTGGAAAACATTATAAATATTCATTTAAAACCTTGTCAAAATATTATGCAAACATAATATGTCATATATATAAATAATATGATTAAAATAATTACAATTTTAATATAATTTTGAAACATATAGATATCGAAGACAAATATACCAGAACAACAATGATTAAAAAGTGACTTTTATTTTATATATGTTAATATATGATTCAATAGATAAATATAAAATATATTGAATAAAATATGGAGTTTTAGTTAAATTATTTAGTATTAAAATATAAATATAGATTTTAATGGATAGACAATAATACACCTTCAACAAAAACAACAACAATCCAAATAAATGGTATTTTAAAATAAAACAAATCCTCCTAATTAAAAATTCTATTTAAAGCATTGAACGTTTAAAAATTAATTGAAACCATAATCATAATTAAATAATTATTATTTATGTTGAATATATCAAATGGGAAGCGTATAAAGCACCAAAAAATACATAGGTGTATAATACATAATATGAATTAGGTGAGTGGAAATTTAGAAGAAATACATTACAAGGATCATATCATTGAATTGATAATTGATCCACGATGTGATTATGTGTAGAAATTATAGATCCACAAATTACATGTTTAATTATATCATAATACAATCATATTTCATTTCATAAATCATCATTGAATAACAAAGTCAAAGAAGTAGAAGTACAACCTAATGAATGAAAATTTGGTTAAGAAACTCCTTACCTCATAATTTCACATAGTTGAAAATTAATTAAAATGAATTATAAATGATTTAATATTTTTATCCAATTAATTAATAACCATATTTTTATTTTTATTATCACATATGATCATTTTATATCATTTCAACACCTGTTTATTGATAATTCATTAACAACATTTCCATATCTAAGTGTTCATTCTCCATTTTTATATGAATTTAGATTTTGTAGTGCTTGTACCTTCATATTTATAGTACTCCAATATTTTCCCAAATGAAATTAAGGTTATAAATAAATTATTTATTCATTACATACTTTTTTAATCAGTTTTGAAATGTATAGATATAAAATACAATAACACCATTCATGGGGAAGGTAGTTCATTCGTACACTAGATCACTATGGTTTCTTATTTTGATAGATGTAATTAGTGGAAATTAAATAATACATGACATTTATATATTTATTTTCATATCATATGTGTAACACCTTGTTATTGTAATTTAAAATAATAATAAGTTCGATAAATTCCTAAACATGTAACACTGATCATTTGGAAAATTGAAATATATTATAAACATTATTGTTATAACGTTTTCATTGAATTTTTGTGTAAGAATATGAGTAGACACATTATTAAATATAATTTTCCTTATAAAAATAAATTTATTTAGTAAATATAATAAAAGAGAACATAAATTTTTGTTATGTAATTGTATAGTTCAAAAATGCATTCTCCTAATGAGAAATTTGTATAACTTTTTGTGCATAGAAATTATATTTAATTTCTAAAAAATTTAAAATTTAATTTTCATAAAAATAAATATATATTTTAAATCATCATATCAAAATTAAAATTAAATGAAAATTTTTTATTTTATAAAAACATTTTTTTCAATGATTAGTGAAAAATAATGCTCCACAAATACTATAATTTCATCCCATTAAATAAGTAAATTTAATAAGAACCTTTATCGTTATGATTTTTTTATTTTATAAGTGATCCACATTATTTTTTATAGTCTTATTAATTTAATTTTTTTCTCAATAATTCATAAACATTGACAAAAGATAATTTTGATGATTAATATTTTTTCCCCAAACATATTTTTTTGTGTTTTTTGGAATTTATATGTGTTTTAAAAAAATATTCTAAAAAAATATTCATTTGATATTGATATCATATTTTTAATTAAAAGAGATATATTTTTCAAATAGATCACTTTTATTTTGGGTCATTACGGATAACAACTATGGTAATGATTTTGGAACTTGGTAGGGCTAAAAGGGTAAAATATGGCTAAAGCCATGAAATAAGGCCTCAAACAAAATCTAAAAATTGAATTAATTTAGTTGGATGGTTAAAATATAAAAATATATATCCCATAATTTAATATATGTCTTGGATCCATTTTCAATTGATAATGAAATTTATATTATTTTATGTAATGAAAATTCCCAATTATATCTCCATTAACGTTAATATCCCTTCAATTTTTGAATAAGGGTAAAAGGGGATATGTTTTTTCATAAATATTAATATTAATATTAAATATATTTTTATTTAATATTAATTTATTTTTAATTTTTTGTGATGAAAATATTACTTTTAAGGCTTATACAACATCAATATCATGTCTCTGCATGTATTAGTAAACTCATGTGAACGATATTAAAATATCTAAAAGTAAAAAAATATGGTAAAGTATTTATAAACAAATAATTAAAGAGAAATTTAATGTTATATTTTTCATTGGAAGGTTTATATTAATATTAAATTTATATCATAATATATATAATTTTGTATGAAATGAATAGTTTCAAAATGACATTATTTATATTTTATGAATAGATTTTATTTATATAATTAAATTAAATAAAAAAATTGAAAGAAGATATTTTTTTGAATATATTCTTAAATTTAATAAAATAATCCATTACAAGACATTTGTTACCTGATACGAAATATTATAAACCCATAATTTAGAGAAATGTGTGTGGTTAATTTAATTTTTGGAAGACAATTTGGTGAAACCAAGTCATACCAACTAAAAGTGATATAATGACCTATAAATATATGATTTTATGAATCATATTAACACCATATATTCATAATCTTTTGTCCCATGTGAATTTTTTTAGACATTTTACTTGATTGGGAAACATTTTCACGACCGGTAATCGGGGCCCGTTCCCTGACTACCCCAACCCACCTTCCATAGGCCAGGGGCTGGCGACTAGCACCAAAGGAGAAACCCTTATAAAAAGTAAAGACATTTCCTTTAAACAAGTAACACACATAGCCTGGACATAAGCATTAGAGGAAACAAGTACTAAAACAGAAAGGTAATGTGTGCTGAAAGTATGTGGACCAGTATACAAACCCAACTGAACAATAAGTACATGTACAAGTAAAAAGGGAAAACAACTCAAAAATCCTCCACCGGGAAATCCTACCTGAATGGTAGGTACAGAACTCGAACAACTCATCCTTGCGGTACGTCCCGTATATTCCATCTCCGATCATCCTCATGTCTGTCACCCTCATCCTCAATCACTGATGTCCATTGTCTGCACAGAACGCAACAAGGTGTGGGCGAATCCCGTGCATGGGTGAGTATAAAAATACTCAGTATAGGACCCCGAGACCCCCGAAGGTCATCCAGAATCCACAAAGTATAAACCACAGTAAATAGATACAATCACCAAGTGTCAACCAACCCTACTTAGGTATATTCACATACATATATCCTTGTTAACAGTAACAGTCCGACTCCAACTCTCAAGCCCAAACACAACCCACTCCACAATGGAAGTAATGTCAATAACATCAATGATAATGATTCATAGAAAATACTCATATCACACATGTATACATCTTTTGTAGAGTGATATAGATGATCATATGTAGTCACTAATTAATCTAAACTGTCAGACCCACACAGGATACATGACCAGCTAAGCGGTCAGACCCACACAAGATACATGACCATCTATTCTATCGAACCAACACAGGATACAAGAACAACTATTCTGTCGGACCCACACAAGATACAGGAAAAAAAGACAGTACTGTCATACCAACATAGGATCCCAGTACAGTAGTCATCATTGACGTACCGATGGAGGATTTAGGTACAGCAGTCATCGTTGTCAAACCCACGTAGGATTCTGGTACAATAGTCGTCGCAGCCAGCCCAAGGTTTCTCGCACACAGCATGCTCGATTCTGGCAGGGACTGCTCCTCGAGCCAAGTGTCAATACATAAACTTCCACGAAGTCCTAAGTTGATTTATCTCATAGTTCCGTCTCATCATAAGTAACCAAACATGACAGATGACGTGTCAATCAGACGCCCTGTCTTAGAGTTATTGGCATTTCTATTCCAGGGGCCCAGTTGGATTTATGCTCAATCCATACACGACCTTTTACCAAATTTGACTAAAAGTTAGTTAGATTATCCCAAAAGGACTGCCTCTTCACGAGGGTCCTAGTGCCATATACGGCGCGTCAATTGGACGTGCGGTCTAGGTGTTATTATCATTTTTGAGAAGACAGGCACGACCCGTCAAGCCTAGTGTGCTGGCAGGTCAGCATGGTCTAGTATTGACGGTCCGACCCGACATGAGGTCAGCCTGGCCCGGTGGTGTGCGGCCCACCTGCGGACCCAGCCTGTGCTATGGGCCGGTCCAGTTCTCCGGGCGGTGCCATGTGGCGCCACATCCTCCTCTCCCCGGCCGGCCAATGGTGGGAAGTTCAGCCCGACGCACACGGCCCGTGCTGCGGGCCACAATTCTTCCCACGTGGTGCCTGCGGGCGCCACGGTTCTCCCGCCCAGCTGGCACGTGGCAGGCCCATTCACCCAGCCGAGCGGCCCGTATATGGGGGCCACATCCTCCTCCACGCGGCACCTGTGGGCACCGTAGTTCTCCAGCCCGGCTAGCAAGCTGCCAATCGGTTCTTCCAAAAGAGTGGCCCGCAGATGTGGGCCCCGTCCTCCTCCATGCACCGCCAGCTGGAAATGCGGTTCTCCATCCCGGCCGGCATGTGGTCGACCTGTTCTTCTAGCCATGAGGCACACAGATGTGGGTCACGGTCTCTCTCCACACGGCACCTTCGTGCACAGTGGTTCCAACACGCAGATCATCCTGATCGGCTGGCCGGTTGTCCCTCAGACCGGGCGGCCAAAGCGGCCGCCGGTCCCTCCACGTGGCTGCCGCTTCTGTCACCGCCTCCAGTCACCGCCGCCGCCGCCTCTTCCATCCACCGCAACCCACATGGACGCGACCCCCTATCTTCTACCAGGGTTTTTCTTTGGTGTAGTGTGATGGCACTACGCCCTTTCGACTCCACCTCTGAAGTTAAGACAGTGAGAAAAATAATAAAAGGGGGGTAGGGTCAGACATTTTTCGTGTGGTCTAAACCCTCCTCGTTACGTTGCTAACATTCGGCATCAAGAGCACAACAAACAATGAGGAAAAAAGATAATAACTCATACTTAAAAACAATCCAATTTCTGATACATCATATTTGTCATTGTACGTCAACATGTCGCGGATGACGGGAATCGCAGAAGACCAACATCATCCCTTCAACGTCAGAGCGAGTAGATCCTGGTGAAGTCTAGTCGAGACGATGACCTCAGTGTACTTCATGGGTGGCGGTGCATCCCTTCCTTTCTCCGGATGAAGAAGATAGAAGATGTTGCTTCACATTCTTCAGATATGTGGAGTGTTCTTTTGTGTAGTGTATGGTGATCTTCCAAGAGTTCTCCCAAGCTCTCCAACAATTATTCAAACCCAAAATAAAATATTATGTTCACTTATTTTATTGTTGGCGTAATGAGTTCAAAAGAATTCAAAACACTCAAATTCATTAATTATTTCATTAATTAATTGTTTTTGCACCATTATGGGGAAGTCCAAGAGTTTCCCCTAATAATGGAGAGGTCAAGGGGTTAAAAGGGGGGTTTAAGGGGGTTGTGGTCTTGTGGGACCCAGCACATAATATCCTCCGATGGGAGGTATGTGGGGGTAATCCCCACCTCCAACTTCACTTTAGAGGATTAAACCACCACGTATAGAGAAATATGTTAGTCATATTTTTATTTAATTTATTTAGAAAACCCACAAAATTAACTTTCACTCTCGACAAAATAAAACTGCGGTAATGGTATCCATAAGAGAATATCGGTACTGCGAGTTCATCAGTATCTTTAGATTTCAATTCTGAGCAACAATTCTAACAATATAAAATCATGCATGTATGTTTACTGAACATACCCGAAAAAAACTTCAGAAATTGATTCTGGGAAAACCGGGCATCAGAATCAGGCGCCGTCAGAAACAACAGACTCGTAAAATTCCCATGTATTTAAGAACTAAATTTACACAGGATTTCTGAGTCTTTAAATTCTCCCCACCATAGGGCTTTACATCCCCGTAAACTACTACAAACACTAGGGAATCAAATGGGGGTACTGAGTATGCATCTATGCTTCCTGATCCCATGTGCTATCCTGGAGGTTCCTATGCATATAGAGAATGTTTACTAGAGGAAAAAAATGTCCATGTAGGACCCACGCATGTCGATCCTCAATCTATACTTGAACCTCTGTGAAAGTTTCCTCGTCATCGATTTCCAGCTCCCTATGGTCGATGATGTAGGACGGGTCATGCACGTATCTCCTTAGCTGAAATACATGGAGTACGTCATGCACCCGATGCAACTGAGGTGAAAGAGTCAAGTGGTATGCCACCTCACCTACCCTGCTGAGGACCTGAAAAGGAATGGTGAATCACGGAGAAATATTTCCTCCTTGGCCAAATATTCATAGACCTCGTCGAGGTGAGACCCGTAGGAAGATGTGGTCTCCTTCCTCGAACTCCAGTGCTCTCCATTTCCTATCAGCATATGACTTCTGTCAGCTATGTGCATTCTTCATCCACTCTTGAATGATCTGCACCTTATCTGTCATATCTTTCACCATCTTTGGTCCTACAATTGATGACTCCCCTGGGTCAGTCTATCATAGAGAAGATCTGCAAGGTCGGTTGTACAGTGCCGTGTAAGGTGCCATATCAATGGTAGAGTGGTAGCTGTTGTTATACAAAAACTATACCTAGGGGATTTGATCCTCCCAAATAGGACCAAAGTTGAGGACACATGCACGGAGCGTGTCCTTGAGAGTCTGAATGGTCCTCTCAGTCTGGACATCCATCTGAGGATGGAACGAGGTGCTTAGGAGAAGCTGCATCCCGAAAGCCTCCTGCAACCCCTTCCATAGCCGGGTAGTGAAACATGCATCTTGATCGGAGAAGATCGTCGATGGAACACCATGAAGCCATACGATCTCATGTATGTAAAGGCATCCCAATATCTCTATTGTTCCCTTCTCTCTGATCGGTAAGAAGTGGGCCAACTTGATGAGTCAGTTAATTATCACCCTGATAGAGTCATTTCTTCTGGATGTACGTGGAATACCTATCATGAAATCCATGGATATCTCATCCCACTTCCATTCTGGTACCTCTAAGGGCTGAACCATGATTTCTAGAACCTGGTGCTCCACCTTCACTTGCTGAACAGTGAGGCATCGTGAGACAAACCCTGATATTGGATTCTTAATACTTGGCCACCAGTGATATCATCATAGGTCCTAATCCTTCTTCAACACTCATAGATATAGCACAAGAGGGGGAGTGTGGAACTACCTCAAAACCTCATCTAGTTGTGAAACTGGTACCATGGTACATCCTCTAAAGATGATGACATGCTCCCCACCTTCATGAAACCCATCTGGTGCCTGACCTAAGGATAACTGAGCACGTCACATCTCACAGTCAATGTCCCCACATTGTGCCTCTCCAACTCACTGAAGAAGTGGAGGAGTGACTATGAGAGACTGCAAAAAGGCTCCTCCATCTCTATCCATGAATGATATCTACAACACTGCCAAATTCTCTATCGCTGCTCCTAGAAGCTGAATGCCTAATATCTTGATGAGATTATCTACTACAATGTTTCCCTTCCCAAGAGTATAGACTATCTCAAGGTCGTAGTCTTAAAAAAACTCAAGCCATCGTCGTTGTCTCTGGTTTAGGTCTTTCTACGAGAAGATGTACAAGAGACTCTAGTTGTTAGAGTAGACTGTAAAACATTCGCCCATCAGATAGTGCCACCACATCTTTATGGTGAAGACCATAACTACTAACTCCATGCCATGGGTAGCGTAGTTCTGCTCGTGTTGTCTCAACTTCCATGAACCAGACGTGATAACTAATCTCTCCTGCATCTAGACACACCATAGTTCGGTCCCTGATGCGTCGCAGTAAACTATGTACCGTATTCCCTACTTCTGTACCTCAATATGGGCACACTGGTCAACCTATGCCTCATCTCTTGGAAGCTCTGCTAGAATCTATTTGACCCCACGAAGGGTTTCCCCTTCTTCATCAATGCTAAAAGTGGTTCTGCAACTCTGGAGAAGCCTGGTACAAATCTCCGATAGTACCCAGCCAGTCCCAGAAAACTCTCTACCTCCATCACACTCCTGTGTGAATCCCAAGCAAGTACTGCCTCGATCATTGCTGGATCCACTACAACTCCAACTTCTAAGATGACGTGTCCCAGAAAGTAAACCTCTCGAATCCAGAGCTGGCACTTCAAGAGCTTACCATAAAGCTGGTTCTCTCATAGTGTGTCTAGTACTACCCGTAAGTGGTAATCATGCTCCTCCTTAGACATCGAGTAGATCAGTATGTCCTCGATGTTGACTATGAAAAAGTTATCTAGGTAAGGATGGAAGCTCATGTTCATGAGACTCCTGAACATTGCTGGAGAGTTGGTTACGCCGAAGGGCATAACCAATAACTCTTAGTTTCTATATTGACACTTGAAGGATATCTTCTCTACATCCTTGTCTCAAACTATGAGCTGGCGATAGCCTGACCTAATGTCTATCATTGAGAACCATTGTACTCCCTTGATCTAATCAAAGAGGTCATAAATCCTCAAGAGTGGGTACTTGTTCTTAACAATCACCTGATTGAGAAGATGGTAGTAAACACATGGTCACAAAATCCCATATTCTTTCATGGCGAACAAGATCGGAGATGCCGAGGGTTCAAACATTGGGTCGGATAAACCCCTTCCCCTATAAGACCTCGCACTATACCCACAGCTCATGAAGCTCAGCGAGAGCCATCCGATATGCTGAAGTAGATATCTATTCCATCCTCGGGTATAGGTCAATGCAGAAGTCTACCTATATGTGAGGAGGTAGTCCTGGAATGTCTTCAGGTAAAACATCGGTGTACGAATTCACTATAATAGGGAAACTCAGATTCCATACATCAATTTCTCTGAGGATGAGACTTGCCAAATAATGTGTGATTAGCTTCCCCCTCCACTGTTTAATTCCATCTTCCACTGCAAAGGCTCCCATATCGCCAGTGAAGCTAAACCTTGTCCCATCCATATGGATACACAACACATTGCGCCTAATACTGTCAATCTGAACATGAATTTTGGATAACCAGTCCATACCAAAGATGACGTCACAAGGCCTCGGCACTGCTACAAGAAGGTCACAGCCGAAACACTCACCTCTTAGAGTAATATCACATTACATGCACTAGTGCGTAATTATCGATTCTACTCCCGTAAGAGTCTCTAGCCATAATGATCGAGCGAATGGCTCTGTCGAAATCTCTGAGCTTCGAATGAGGGTAGTGGAAATAAAATAATGACTTGAACATGTGTCTATATGTACTACAACACTGGTAGAGTAGACACAAATATTACCTCAAATCATCTTAGGTGCACCATGGTTGTAGGCCTTGATTGCTTGGAGTTGAGCCCACCTCTGTCTTCCAGCTCTCTGTGGTCGGGGTGGACCTAATGGTGGGGTGGTGGTAGAGCCTCAAAACATCATCCACCACCCGCTACACGGCCAGCTCCTCTACCACGTCTACCTGATCTCGGAAGACCACCACGTTCAAACCTCCGCCTCTGCATGGGAGGTCCCTCTACTATCTGTTGCTCATATGCATGGCAGTTCGGGCAGTCACGAGCCATGTGGCCCTACCCGCCGCATGCATAGTGCTGCATACTCCTCGTATAGCTGGCTTTGTCTCTTGTTCCCCGCACAACAGAACCAGTATCCTACAGTCACCCACTTGATGGTCTGGTCTGCTTGGACCTATACGTCATCTGTCTACTGTCGACTGTAGAAGACTCTGCTACATGTTTCCCTGTGGTGGGTCTCATCACTGGATAATGCATAGCAATAAAACACTCCATTAAAAGGGATCCTTCTATCAACCCACTCCTACATCAGGATGCTGCGGGGAATCATTGAAGCCCTAATCTCATGACTGAGCCCTTACACGAAGGTCTGGGCCCTGAATAATGGGTATTGTATCATATCACTACAGTAGCATGAGAGATCGGTGAACCTCACTAAGTACTAAGATACTGTCATGCTTCCCTGTTGTAGATGAAGTAACTTCAGAATCTGCACCGCACGATGTTTGGCTAGAATAATCTCTGAGAAAATGAGACTCTCGAAGTCTGTCCAGAGTAATGATGCCTTGTCATGAACCTAGAGCATAAAGCTCTACCATATGCCTACTTCCACATGCAGGAGACTCACAGTAAGGATCACCCTGATGTCAGCTGGTGTCCCTACCAATTTGAAAACTCTCACGATAGCCTCCATCCAATCCACACCTGCATGTGGGTCCATCCCTCCCCGGAACTAGGGCGACCTCTTGCACTGGAACTCGTGCAATGCACTCAGGTGGTGTGCACTCTCTGCTGCTGGAGCTGGTTGTATTAGTGGACCAGTGGGTAGTGGTACCACTCATACCTCCTCTGTGATGGGCCCCTGCACCATGGCCTCATCGCTCGGTGGGATACCAACTCGTACGAAACAAGAACCACTAGTTGGCTGCCGTCATGGGGGCATCCTGAAAAGAAAAAGGTGCCCTATAATTGAAACAGTATACCTGGTGAGATGACACAAAGTTATCACAAAGAAAACTTTTTCAATGGAAACACACACCCAATCAGTGTTTTTGTGCACTGAGTCGGAGATCAGAAGTAAGAGTCCTTGTTTATGGATACATCGGTTGTCGCACCAACACCAGTTTCCCTAAACTGATAACCACACAAAAAACACTTAACACTATTTCCGTTAAATGAATCAAATTCCACGTTCTATGGTATAACTGACTCCTCTGATAACATTTTGTCACGACCAATCCACGGGGCCTATCTCGTGACTACCCCAAACCCGCCTTCCATAGGCCAGGGGATGGCCACTAGCACCAAAGGAGAATCCCTGATAAAAAGGGAAGGCATTGAATTTAAACCTATAACACAAACAGTATGAACACAATAAGTAGAGGCAAAAAGTACTAAAAAAGAAATGTATGGTGTGATAAAAGTAAGTGGGCTAGTATACAAACCCATCTGAACAAAATGTACAAGTACAAGTTAAAAGGAGAAATAGCTCTTGAATCATCCCCTGGGGAATCCTACCTGAAGGGTATGTACATAACTCAAACAACTCTTCCCTGTGGTACATCCCTCTAGTCCAGCTCTGATCAGCCTCCTATCCGTCACCCTCAGCCTCGATCAATGTTGTCCATCATCTCCACAGAACATAAATAGATGCAGGCGAAGCCTGTGCAGGGGTGAGTATAAAAATACTCAGTAGGGGATCCCAAGACCCCCAAAGGTCTCCCAAAATCCAAAAAGGATAAACCACAGTAGAAAGATACAATCAAGATGTTTCAACCAACCCTACCTAGGTAAATGACCATACATATATCTAAGTTACCAGTCACAGTCTGGCTCCATATCTCGAGCCCTAACACAACCCAGTCCAAAAAGGAAGTAAATTAAATCACATTGATGATAATGATTGAAAGGAAAGACTCAAATCACACATGTATATATCTTTCTTAGAGTGATATAGATGATAAGATGCAGTCACTGATTAATATAAGCTTTCAGACCCACACAGAATACAGGACCAGCTAATCTGTCACACGCACATAGGATACCAGACCAGCTATTCTGTCTGACCCACATAGGATACAGGAACCAAAGTCGGAACTATCGGACCCACGGAGGATCCCAGTACAGTAGTCATCATTGTTGAAACCATGTAGGATTCTGGTACAGTAGTCATCGTTGTCGATCCCACATAGGATTCCAGTACAGTAGTCGTCGTAGCCAGCCCAAGTGTTCCTGCACAGAACAGACTCGATTCCAAGAAGATCCACTACACGAGCCATGTGTCGATACATAAACTACTAAAAAGTCATGAGTTGATTTATCTCGTAGTTCCATATCATCATAAGTAACACAAAGTGACAGACGACGCATCAATTGGATGCCCGATCTGAGAGTTATTGGAATTTTCGTTCCCAGGGCCCAGTTGGATTTACGCTCAATCCATACCCTTCCATTTTCCAAATTTGACAAAATCTCACAAGGAGTATCCAAAAAAGACTGCCTGATCATGAGGGTCCCAGTGCCGCATACAAAGCATCGATCAGACAAGCGGTGAAGGTGTTATTTGCATTTAAGCGAAGACGATCCCATCCCATCAAGCCTAGTGGGCTGGCTGGTTGGCCTGGTCCAGTTTGGTGGGTCCGTCTCGGCTAGGGGTTGGCTCGGCCCGGTGGGGAATGAAGCACCCATGGACTTGGCCCGCGATGTGGGCCAGTCCAGTTTTCCCGGCTGCGCCAAGAGGAGCCGCCTCCTCCTTAGCCCTACTGGCCGTAGACGGCTGGTTCGGCCCGATGCATGAGGCCCGAGTTGTGGGCCGCGGTTCTTCCCACACAGCGCCTGCGGGAACAACGGTTCTCCAGCCCGGCCAGCATGCATCAAGCCTATTCTCCCTACCGAGCAGCGCGTGGATGTGGGCAATGTCCTACTCAACACAGTGCTTGCAGGCACCACGGTTCACTAGCCCGGCCGGCAAGCAGCTAGCCGATTCTTCTAGCTAAGCGTCCCGCAGATGCGGGTAGCGTCTTCTTCCACATGGTGCCTATGGGCGTCGTGGTTCTCTAGCCCGATCGGCAAGAGACCATTTATTTTTCCATCCGTGTGTCCTGCGGATGCGGGCTGCAGTCTCCCTCAATGCGGCGCCTTCGTGTGCCACAGTTCCTACATGCGGATCGGCCAGACCGGCCAATCATTTTTTCAGCCGTTCGGCCCGTGGATGTGGGACCCAGTCTCCCACAAATTAGAGCCTTTGTGTGCCACAGTTCATACACACTGACCAGCCGGAGCAGCCGACCGGTTGTCCCGAGGACCGGGCAGCCCGAGAGGCCGCCAGTCCTTCCACGCGGCCAGTCCACGGGCGCCGCTTCCACCGCCGCCTCTGGTAGCCCACGTCGACGCCTCTTTCGTCTTCTACGACCTGCATGGTTGCGGCCCCCTATTGTGATCCATGGTTCTTCGTCGACGCGATGTGATGGTACCACGCCCTTTCGACTCCACCTCTGAAGTCAAGACAATGAGAACCACAAACAAATGGGGAGGGGGGAGGATCGAACCTTGTTCATGTGGTCTGAACCCTCCTCACTATGTTTCTAACATTCAACATCAAGAGCACAACACATGATGAGGAAAGAATAGTATAACTCATATGTAAAATCAATCCAATTTCCCCTACATCGTATTTGTCATTGTACATTGACGTGTCGCGGAAGATGGGTGTCGTGGAAGATGAACGTCGTTCTGTCATCATAGGATGGAGTAGAGCTCGGTGATGTTGAGTTGAGACGATGCCCTCAGTGTACATCGTGGGCGGCGGTGCTTCCCTTATTTCTCCAGTTGAAGAAGATAGAAGATGTTTCTCCACATTCTTTATAGATGGGGAGAATTCTTCATCGAGAGGATGGTGTTCTTCGTTGAGTTCTCCCATGCTCTCAAATGATTATTCAAACCCAAAATAAAAGATTATCTTAACTTATTTTAATGTTGGCATAATGAATTCAAAAGAATTAAAACACTCAAATTCATTAATTATGCCTTTAATTAATTGTGTTGGCACAATTTATGGGACGTCCAAGAGTTTCCCCTATTAATGGGGAGCTCAAGGTGTTCAAAGGTGGGTTTAAGGGGGTTGAGCTCGTGTTGGCCCTACCAGATAATATCCTCCTATGGGAGGTTATGTGGGGGTAGGCCCCACCTACAACTTCTCATTGGAGGAGTAAACAACCACATATTTAAATATATTTTTGTCATATTTTAATTTAATTTATTTACAAAACCCCCAAAATTAACATCCTCTCTCAACAAAACGCAACTGCGGTAAAGGTCTCCTTCTGAAAATACCAGCACTGTGAGTTCATCAGTGTCCTCAGATTTCAATTTCGAGCAACGGTTCAAAAGAAATAAAATCTGGCACTTAAGTTTACTTAACGTACCTAAAAAAAGTTCAGAAATTTATTCCGGGCACACCGTGCCTCGGAATCAGGCACCGTAAAAAATTGAGGACTTGTAAAATTCCGATGTATTAAGAAAAAAAAATCTAGAGGATTTTCGTGTCTTTAAATAGGGGCTGGTGACTAGTACCAAAGGAGAATCCTTGAAAAAAATGGAAGGAATTTCCATTAAACATGTAACACACACAGTCTGAACTAAATAAGAAAATGAAACAAGAACTAAAATAGAAAAGATAGGTCTGCTGAAAGTAATTGGGCCAGTATACAAACCCAACTGAACAACAAGTATAAGAAGAAGTAAAAAAAGGTAAAACAATATCATGTATCATCCAATCTGGAATCCTAACTGAATGGTAGTTATAGATCTCGAACAACTCATCCCTGAGGTACGTCCCAGCTAGTCCAGCTCCGAGCAGCCTCCCGTCTGTCACCCTCAGCCTTGATCACTGCTGACTGTCGTCTGCACAGAACCCAACAAGGTGTGGGTGAAGCCCGTGTTGGGGTTAGTATAACAATACTCAGTAGGGGACCCTGATACCCCCAACGGTCTCCCAAAATCCACCAAGGATAATCTACAGAAGAATGATACAATCAAGAAGTTTCAACCAAACATACTTAGGTATATACCCATACATACACCTAAGTTACCAATCATAGTCCAGCTCCACCTCTCGAGCCGAAGCACATACCATTATAAAAAGAAAGAAAATTCAATCACCTCGATGATAATTATTGAAATACAACAATCATCTCACACATGTATACATCTCGTGAAGAGGGGTAGAGATGATTAGACGTAGCCTCTGAATCATCTCCTCTATTGAACCCATGTAGGATCACGGAACAATATCAGCGTTGTCAAACCCATGGAGGATCCCATTACAGAATTCATCACTATCAAACCCACAGAGGATCCCGGTACAGAAGTTATCAATGTCAAACCCACAAGCGATACTGGTATAGAAGTCATCGCTGTCGAACCCACGGAGGATCCTGGTAGAGTATTGTCACTGTCGAACCCACAGAGGATCCCATCATCTCAGTCGTAGCCAGCCATAGGGTTCCAGCACAAATCACGCTCGATTCTGGGAGGGTCTGCTCCTCCTTTCATGTTCCTATACATCAACTACCACAAATTCTCGATTTTATTTATCCCGAAGTTCTGTCTCATCATAAGGAACCCAACACGATAGACGACGCATCAATCAGACGCCTGATCTGTTAGTTTTTGGCATTTCCATTCTAGGGGTCCGGTTGGTTTTTAAATTCAAACCAACCCGACCATAACCCAAATGTGTCCAAAACTCATGTGGAGTATTCCAAAAAAAACTGTACTACTCTATGCTTTCCATTGTCATAGACGGTTCGTCATTTAGACACCCATACCGCGAGTTATGGGTGAATAAGTGTATTCAGGTCTAACGAGTCCAAGTCTGGTCCGACCCCGTTGGACTGACCCGACCTGACCAGGGTTTGGACCAGGGTCTGACCCAGTCCGTGAGTCCGACCCTGTCGGAATGGGAGGCCTGGTCCGATGGTACGGCCTGGCCCATGTGGGCGGCCCATCCTGAAGGCAGCTCAGCCAGAATGGTGGCCCGGCCCGAAGGGGTGGCCCGGACCGACAGCCCACGTGGCCTTGTGGTGGCCTGTGTGGCCCGGCCTAGCTGGTTGTGGGGCCTGGCCCCACTGGCCGCAGGGCCTTGTTCGACTTTACATGGGGCCCGACAGTTGGCAGTGTGGCCTGGCCGACTAACGTCGGCTGGCTGGCCGCGTGGCCTAGCTGGCCACACCGCGTGGCCCGGCTAGTCACGCCGTGGGGGGTGGGGGAAGGGTGCCTCACCCAACTTTTTTCATAACGGTGGGTGCAAGGCACCAGCCTCTGAAACCACGGGACCTGAAGGGTCCCGCCTGTGTAGCACAAATAGGCGGCCAGTTCAGTCGGCCGGCCTCCCCTATCAATAGCACCTTTAGGCTGCGAGTCTTCTCCAGCGTAGCGTGACGGCACCGCGCCCCTGATCTCTTGACGTGGCCCACCCTGGCCACGGTCCTACTCCACCTACATGGCACGACGACACCGCACCCCTCCGCCGTATCCCCCCTTGGCCGCAACCTCCTGCTACCCTCTACGCGGCGTGATAGTGTCGTGCGCGTCCACCACGGCTCGTCGTGCCCGCGGCTCTCCTATGCGTTGCGAGGTGGTGCCACACCCTCTTGGTGACACAACAGCCTTTCCACTACCAGTTTCTTTCACGGCTGGCCTGTCACCGGATGCCATTTTTCGTCGTGGTTTCTTCCACTGTCGTCAACAAACAAGATCAACCAGGGGGTTGGGCCGTGTTCTGGTAGACAGAGCCATCCAAGTTGCATTAATTACAATTTTCATAAAATAATATGAGGTTTGAACAATGAATAACAAGAAAATAATTCACCTCAAACCCCTACCTTGATTCGATGCACGTTGATGATGTTGGGAAAAAAGGGCGGATGTCGATTTATTGACATCGGGAAGCCTACGAGGAAGAAGCATAGTTGGCATTCTTTGCGTGCCACTCCTTCTCTTTTGTCTTAGTCGAAGATCAAAGACAGTTTTCGTCGTTCTTCAGGTGGAGAGGAGGAATTCTCTGATGGAAGATGATGTTCTCCTCTCTCATGCTTTTCTAAAAGATTATGCCAACCACAAAAATAATATAGGATGATCTCTATTAATTCCTTGGCACAACAACACAAAGTTGTGTAAATTAAATGATGAAAATCATTTAATTAATGATAAAAAACAGTTCAAATTCAACATTTTTAGGAGGGGGAGGGTTAGAAATAAATAAAGAGAGGGTTGGCACAATTAGTAAAGGGAGTTCAAGAGACATCCCTGACTTAAATGATGTGTTAAAGGGGGTTCGAGCTCATATGGGCCCCACCAAATTATATCCTCCCATGGGAGGTTAGGGTGTGGTGATCCCCACCTCAAACCTCCACTTGGAGGTTTAAACCACCAAATAAATAAAAATGAGTTACACAAATTTTTATTTAATTTTTTTAGAAACCCCCAAAAAAATTAACATCATTTCTCGTTAGAATGCAACTACGGTGAAGGTATTTTTAAGAGATTACCGGAGATGCATGTTCAATGGTGGACTCTGATTTCAATTCCACGAACCGGTTCTAAACATATAAAATCTGACATGTACATTTACTAAACGTACCCAAACAAACCTTCATTAATTGATTCCAGGCACATCGTGCCTTGGAATCAAGCGCCGTCAGAAACTACAGACTCATAAAATTTCAATTTATTTAAAAAAAAGTCCACATAATTTCCGAGACTTTACACACATATTATAATATAATTATATAAATATATCAAAAAATTGAATAAATGATACTTTACAAAAAAATATTCTATTAAATGCATTAAAATTAATAAAAATACTTTCATTGTAAATGTGAATGGTATATAGTGTATAATATCAACAATGGTACATTTAAAAATCAATTATCCTTTTAAATTGACTTTCGTTACTTATAAATAGTAAAAATATTTTTCATAATGTTATTCATCAAAATGGTAAACATGTTTGAAAAACACATATATAAGTACAAAAAATAACAAAAAGTTTCTTTATGTTATTTTATGAGTGTTTCCAGACTCATAACAATATTTTATTTTAATATTATCAATGTGGGACCATATTAAGTTTAATTTTAATATATATTAATTAAATGCATTATATAATTATAAGATTTCCTCTCCCCTCAATTATAAGTGGGAACCTCATATTCTTACTTCATTAGACATCATGACACATTTAGCATGACCACAACGTGTAAAAATATCTTCCCAATACCCTTATTTAATGTACATAGGTTTTCGTCTTCCAAAAATCAATCCCAATGATGTTTAATAATGAAACATAAGGATTTATACGGAAGAAGAGGTCAAAATATTTATCAATTCTTTCATTATTGTTTATAATTCTACATGAAATAGATGTTTTTACAAAAACTATAACAATTAAAACATTACCATAAATTTATTTATTTTTCATTATACTTATTTTAAATAAATGTTAAACCTCTAATCCATTAAATTGAATGTAATAAAACCACCGCTCATGAATACATATAGCTTATCATCTCTACGTAGCGATGTAATTTAATTGTTATAATATATTTATTAGAATGGTAAAATATATTGAAGTAATGAATACATAATATATTTATGTCATAATTATGGATCTGAAAATATAATTTATCATTTACCTTCTTACCATTCCATCTATTTGAAAATGATAATGATCCTCATGCATATGTGTGGACTAACCTCAACAAAAAGAAATGGAATTTTCTTCCTCTCTATTTTAAATGGATGGTAATATAGATAATTTATGAGAATATATATGATATATATGACCAAATAATAATTTTTAAATGGTGAATTATTATTTACCAATCTTTTATTCTGTAAATAAAAAATATAAAACAACATTCATGAGTACGTACTCCCAATTATCTCCATAAATAATGTATTTTTTTAATATCCACATTTCAATAATGACATTAAAAACTAATTTAATGAATAAATATAATATTTAAAACATTAATATATTTTTATATTTAATTTATCCTTGACAATGATAAAATAATTAAAACTACCAAAACATGAAATACATGAAAAATGAGACCATTAGGACTTTGAGATTACGATATTAATAAGTTATTATTATAAAAAATGTATTAAAATTTTAAAATTATTCCATAAATTATATTTTAAAAATTAATATTGTACAATTAGATATTAGGAAAATATTTACAACCATAAAATTTTATTTCAAATTATGTACAACCATATTGAAGCTTGGGGAATGGGGTTTCATAAATCAATTTACATTCCTACTATTGTACTTTTACTTTATATAAAATGTTATTAAACTATTACCTATTAAATAACCTATGATTATATTATTTTATATATAAAAAATTATTCCATATTTTTAATCATAATCACTAAATTTATTAATACTCAATTAAATTTAATGGTCTTCTTATTGGTTAGTATCTCAATTTCTACTTCCTTGAGGAATATTTTGTATTCAAATTATATTTACTTTTATGTAGGGTCTATACTACCCATTTAATTTATTTAATATGAATATATATTTATTAATGGTAACTAAAATTTCCATGAAATGATTCTCAATCAAGGAATTATAATTTAAAAGAAAACAACTTTGTATGAATTTATTTTATAATATGATTCTTGTGGGTTGGTATTAATTCAATTGAAGGAATATTATATTATATCCTTCATAAAATAAATCTATTTTCTTATAATATAGATATCTAAAGAGTTATATCATTTTCATAAAATTTTTATGCTATTTGGATATCAAGATTGTAATTTTAACATTTAAAATGAAAATACATCTTATTTTACTTTTGAGCAGGTATATTTAACATTCATATCAATAATTTTTAAATTTTGTCTTAATAATTAATTTTAATATAATAAAATTAATATAAGGCACAACTTATTTTGACCTTAAATTTTTAAAATCTTTTAAAATAATATTTATAATGTTTTTGAAAGGGGCCACTACTGGTGTTCTTAATAAAAATTCAAATGTAATGTTTCTTTTTAATATATAACTAGTCAATGGATTTTACTACCTATATATCCATTTTAATGAATTGAGGATCATATACATGAATTGAAAGGATTTAGAAAATCATTTTTTTAATGTTTCACTTCAATTTTTATATATTTATCCAGAGAACATAATTTCATAACAAAATCAATATTATTGATGTATTGATTGTCATAATATATCTCTTATTAATTTTTTTGTAATTAACTTTCTCTTGGGAAATTATCTTAAAGGTGGTAATTTTTCATTGGAATTTAAATTTATATTAAATGTCCTTATTTTTTTAATCACTGATATGATTACTTCAGAACACATGTTCTATTATTACAAACGTTGTTTTCCTTTGAATATCAAAATATTGAATTGGGAAATAATTGTATTTTATATCCCTTACTCAATATAGATATCTATTGATAACATATATTGTTTATGAATTAATTTTATCATTCATTTTTTATAGAATGCATTACCAATGTAGTGGTGGATGGGGTCTAGTTATATATATATCCAATCGATTCATCGATAAATCTAATGAGAAAAACTAATTGGTTAGCCATATTAAATAGGTTTTGGTGTATACCTACCCATCATTTAATCATTCTATGAACAAATTCATGACGGTAAAGATATAACATTGTTCGAGATCATGAAATTTATCTTTAAAAATTATATTCATTAATAATTATGTTATTACTATAATGGAATTTATAACATTTTTATTATCCATATATAATATTTCATCTCTTGATATTGATTAAATAGAATTTATTTTCTATTATAATCACTCCAAAATTATTTTTTTCATATTTAATCATGATATCATATATTTAATTTAACCATTAATTATAATTTCATATCGAACTAATGTTTTTTAATTTCCACTTGATATGAAAAAAGATAAATATGATTTTTTCAAGGATAAAGAATAATTACACTAAATATGATTTATATTTTATTTCCAATTTAATATAGGAAAAATGATTGTATTTATTTTACCAGGAATAATAAAAAATTACTCCAAATATGGCTTGATCACTTGAATTTAGTGTCAATGAAATAGTGAATATGCTAACACTATGTTACATTAGTTTTGGGATTATAGAGTTTTAATCAGATAATGTTATGTAGAAATAATGGGAACTAGATTTAAGAAAATATATACGGTGGACCATAATTCAATAACGTACATTGACGATATATATAATTATAAGATAATATATTAATAATTTGGGTATGATATATATAATGACATTTTCCTAAAAATAAATCATAGTAAAGATACAACATGTGGATGTGGGTTTGGAATAGATGAATATATGGGTAATAAACCAAAAAATAGTAGTTTGAATATATCTCGGAAATCATTCTAATTATGGATTACAATTCCTTTACAAAATAATTATATTGGCACTCTAAGGATATTTTTTAACAATTAATCTCATTTACATTATAAAACCTTATAAAGGATTTCAATATATACAAATCCTATATGGACTAGGAAAAAAGAAATGTTTTTATAGATTGAAAGGATGATTTCATAGTTTTGAGTATTTGTTAATTATTAAATGAAAAAATATTTTTTCTTCATGACATGAAATTTATATGGGTTTATTCAAAGAATAGAACTAAAAGGAATAATGTTAACATAGAATATTATCGGAAAGGAAATGATTTTCCTTATGAAAACCAAAATGAAAGTAGTCCTAATTGGTAATATGATGTGATTAAACCAAGTAATCTATATGGTTTATCTTTAAAAATGTCAATATGAGTTATATCATGACACACCCAATAAGATAAAAATGAATTTCTAGGATGATCCTTGTTGGAAGAATTTTTAATTTTAAAAATTTCAAGTTTGTTGGAAGATAACTTTGGGAAATGTCTCTTTTTAATGATAATATTGTGTATGTCTGAAAATAGAGACATATATAATGCAATTTTTGTGGAAAAGGTATGTGTTTAATGTATAGATATTATGTTAATCCAAGATTACCATATATTGAAAAGTGTAATATGTGTGGGAAAAAATGAATTATCTGGGTCAATGAGCTAATCTAAGATAGAAATCCTTGATCATTGAATAACCTATGTTATGATAATCATTGAAGTGAATGTATTAGAGTTTTTATCTATTATAATTTTATAATTATGTTTTGGATGATTTATACCAATGATATTATCGTTATAAAATTAATGAAAAAATTTATTGATTAAGAAGAAGTATTTTTTCTTAAAAGATTTCAAATAGTGATTTCAATAGTACCAATTAAAAATATATATTTTTATTCTATGGTGATAATTTTATAGAAAAAATGATTAATGGAATGGAATCCCATAATGTTACCCTGATTTTTAGTAAATAATATTTAAGTAGGACAAATAGATTATTGAAATTGATGATATAATTGTTATGGAGATGGTAACCATGAAATTAGTCAGTGATATTAGGGGAAACCAACATATGTCATATTTGATGATGTTTATTTGATTCGTTATTTATGAAATATATTAAAAAAATATGTGAGTTTGTTTGAGGTATAATTATTGTGTCAATTTTGGTATCATTATGTTTTAAATGAAATTTTATATTGATTAATTTTATTATTTAATTTTAAGATAACAAATGATCAAGGAATTAATAGTTTGTTATATGACATTATGAAATAATGTGTGATTTCATGGTTTTAATAATTGATAAAATTATTCACATTCATAGGTTTTGAAATTGTTCAGTCATATTTAGAGGCAGTTTCAAATTTATTTAATTATAGAACAATCTATGGGGAAACTTGTGTGTTATTTTTGAAATTATAGTGATTATTGTGTCATACATACGCTAATTAGAGAAATTGTATCAACCATTTTTGTTCTGGTTAATGTTTTGAGATATAATGAATGAATTAAATTCTTTTTTTGGATCCTATAACCTATTAATGATTAATTTTAGTTATTCATACTAGATATATTAAACATGAATTTTCATTTATTTAAATAAAAGGTGATGTTTAAATTCATGAAAACACATCCAAATGATGGAATGTTCTTAAAAAGTGGAAATAAATCATTTCAAATTTTTTCCCTCGTGTTATCTATCCTGAAATAAATAAAATCATTTTTCTTTATGAAAATTATTATAGAATAATAATGGTCACCAACTTTTATAATAAATTTGTGGTCTATTCACCCTCCACCAATTTACAGTTATGTGGTAATTAAATTTATCATAACCAATCATTAAATCATTACATATATTTCATATATGGTAGTTTTCTCCTCCATGTATTAATTTTAGCATCCCATGAAATTTTTCCGAATTTGCAAACTCGATTATGTAGTTTTTGATTTTCAAGTAACCTTATTGTTTACCACATTTCAATTTTTTAGGGAGTTTTATTATCCCTTTGTAAAATGTGGGACTTAAAAAATGATTGATATTTTGAAGAATGATATAAAATTGTGATTGATCAATTTATTTTTTTGGGTTGAATTTACAATCGTAAAATTTTAGTTTATTAGAATTAAAATATTGGGTGCTTAATAAATTGAAAATATTGATCATTATTTTTATTGATATATATTATAAATTTGTCCATTGTATCCCAATCATTTAAGTGATGTTCATGAATATAAATACCAAATTTATGAAATATAATTCCCATACTAAAAATATTATTAACTAATTCATAGGCAAATAAAACAATAATTATTAGTCATGTTATTTTATACTTCAAAAAAGACATTTCTTCAATAAAATTTTTACTATATTTCATGTATGGAAGATTTTATTAATTTATTAATATTTAGAAAATAAATTTTATAAAATTAAAATTTGTTTTTATCATCATGTGAAAATGAACATTGGATTAATTTTTGGAATTTTTTCAAAATTGATTTTTTGAAATTAATATTGAAAAATAAATATTTTTCAAATACTATCATATCTTTTTATTAAATAAATTAATTTATAAATACTTAAAAAAATTTCATTTTTTCTTAATGTGATACATGATACATTTTATATTTTATAATCTAATTAATACCATTTTAATCATCAATACTCAAGTTTTATATGTAAGTAACTTTTTATGGTTAAAAATGTAATTGATTACAAACATTTTGTCGTTGAATTTTGAGAATTTATATTGAAATTTTTTTCATCTAAATATATAAATATAATATCTTAAAATAGTAAAGAAATGAATATGGAGGTTCAAATTTTTTATCTTTGGGCATTTTTTAGTTCATTATGAATTGTGACCATAGAAATATTTTTCAGCTCGGGAAGTGTAAATATGATAAAAAATTATTAAATCATGAATTAAATTCATAAAAGAAAATTAAAACATTGATAAATTTCATTAAAAGTGTGATATTCTTATATATCTATCCAAAATTAAAATAAAGGACATTTGGTTTCATTTTTCCTTGATAATGGTATATATTTTTTTGGGTTAAAAAATTCCTAAATTGCAACACCTTGTTTTCCAATATCACTAAAATAATTTGAATAAAGTTAAAACGAGAATAATTTGGTTATAAATTTGTATTATTTATTAATTTTTTATTTTTAAAATAGTTTTTTTAGTGATGAAATAATTTCCTGAAATTCTTAAACAACGGCAACATAGTTCATCTACAAGTTAAGGAAAAATCCGGTAAATGATATTATGAAAATCATTGTCATAATTTTTTGGTGAGGTATTTTGCCTCACTATTTATATATATATGACTGTTACATATTATGGATCTATTAAATGTTTTTATTGAAAATAAATTTCATCCAAATTATTATAAAAGTTAAATTAGATGAATGTTTTCAAAAATGTTGTTAAATAAATTTATAATATAATAATCTTTATTAAATTATTTACATAATATATTAAAATAGAAAAAAATAATGAAAATGGTTAAACATTTCATTCCTTCTATTATTATTATCAAATTTTACCCCTCTAGGTAAAATTATAACCCTTAAATAGTGAAAATTTTGTAACCATGATTAATGATAAAATTTCTTAACCATGGTTTTAAATCCAATGAAAATGTTTGAAAATATACACTACTAAAAATTCTGGTTTTTGCGCCTGTAGAAGCGGGCGACCGCCATTGGCGGTTGCTAAAGAAGGTATTAGCGACCGCCAATGGCGGTCGCTAATACGAAACTAAAAATCCAGCGCGATTTTTTTCCCGCGCGCGCTTCTTCTTCTTTCCCTCCTATACTTTTTCCGCTGCAAATAGTCACCGCCGCACACCGCCCCACGACGCCGCACGCCGCCGCATGCTCCCACACGCCGCCTCATTATGTCGGATGATTCTTCCCTCGTGACCACCGCCCCATGCCACCGCCGCCGCACGCTCCCGCCACACGCTCCCGCACGCCGCACGCCGCCGCACGCACCGCCCACCGGCCGCCGTGTGTCCGCCATAGCCGGTGGGGAAGGTCTGTGTCCCTGCAATATGCCGCGAGACGAGAGGAGACCCGCATGCGCCTGTTTCCTTCATGTGAAACAGTAGCGACCGCTATTGGCGGTCGCTAAAGGGCTTTACCGACGAAGCAACAGCGACCGCCAAAAGCGGTCGCTGGGCGGTCGCTAAAACTGCTATTTCCAGTAGTGATATATACTCTTATAAGATTTTTTTAATGATGGTATTTGTACCCAATGTTCCATTTATACAATTTTATGACATTTTAATAAATTTTACAAGGGATAGGGAAAATGTTATATTAAAACAATTAATATATTTCTAAAAAAGACATTAATGCTATTTTATAAAAAAATTGATTATATTAATAAATTTTAAAAATATATATATTCAACCATGTGAATTTAATATTGATAATAACATCAATCATGGTCCATCATTGGTCAACTTTCCATTTATATTATTTTTATGTACCCATAATGATTTATAATCATTCATATCTAGGTAATCAAAAATAGATTCAACATGTTATAAAAGACTGATATTTGAACAAAAAAATAACCAAATAATTTCCAAATATTATTTAATGAGAGTATTTTGACCCATTATCCAATAATATTTTAATTATAGCAATCTGTAGATGTTTTTCATTTAAAAATAATTTATATATCTCTTATCTTATAAAAGACCACCTCCTCTCCTCACTTCATAGCCCATAATCGCACATTTATATCAACTAAACCCTAAAAATATATCCACAATTTCATCATACAAGAATAGAGGTTATTAACATAAAAAAAGAAATCCAACATGTTATTAAAAGGAATCTAAATGATGTTTATTGAAGAAGAGGTATACATTTTTAGTAAATCATTGAAGATTATTTCATTCTATAAATCCTTTAAATATAGAGTAAAAATCCTAAAATAATAAAACTATTATCATAAATAAACTAATATGTTAATAATATTATGGTATAACCCTTTTAGACCTCTTTTCAATCCATCATAAATTGAAACAATTGATGATATGCATGTGCGACTTACCGTATCCATGAAATTGTTTGATTAATATTTCATCACCATTTTAAATGAATTGTTAATATGATGGTACTCAAGAATATATTTTATATTTATGACTTAATTAAAGATATAAAAATATATAATTTCATTTGACTTATTACATTTCCATCCATATAAAAATGATAACATCACTTCTGCATAACTATGGACTTTAACAATAATGAAGAGATGAAATTTTATTATTTATGATTTTCATGTATGGTAATAAAGGTATATTTGATGAATATATGTGATATATATTATATTATAATATTTTTATATTTTTTACTTATTATTTTCATTTCATTTATTCCATCCGTTGAAATGTGAAAATAATGGTCTTGCAGACGTATGACCTACCGACTCCATAAGGGTTGTAATTAATTTTTCTATTTTATAATTAATTAATGATTATATAAATTTATTATCTCAATATATAATATATTTATAACATTTATATCATTATAGATATTAAGGAACCATGTAAATTATTAATGTACCAGGTAGACCGATCATAAACAAATATGAAAAAAAAGATAGTTAACACTCTAAAATGATTATTCTAATAATGAATTTTCATGATAAAGTTATTGAACAAATATATTTGGATAAAATATGATATCATAAATATGATTATGACTATTAAAAAATTAATATAATATTTAAAACCATTATATATGTGGTAAAACAACATTCAACAAAGTGGAATCCTGAGGTAAGTGGACTGCTAACTCAATATCCATTCATTAGGTTATACATATACATAATTGAAAATGTTATTCCATGATAATATGTGAAGTGAAATATGATCACATTATGTTTAATTTTAACTTTATTTGTGTGGATTTAAATATGTTACCATTAATGAGTTATTTTATAAATTCTTAATTAAATGTTATGACCATTGTAAGAGATTTTGTATCAATTTCCATTATATTAAAGAAAAATTTTGTAATATATTTATTTATTTTGATTTAGTTTATATTCATATAATTTTATTTATGTAAAAAACTACACACATATTCATGATGACTAATGTTTCAATGAACCTGTACAATTTTATGGGGTTGAAATTTAAAAGGTACCTAAAGGGTAAGAATTAATTTTATAGTCACATTTCAATTTCAGATTGCTATTATTTTCAATGATGGACCCCCATAGTCAATTTTTAATAAACTATATATTTGATTTTTTACTATATATCTATATTGTTTCCATTTTTTTATCCAGATATTATGTTATTATTGATTTAATAAAATATTACAATTCTATAAAATAGATGTTATATTTATCTTTTGATAGGTTATATTTTTTATCCATGCCCATTTTATTCAATGAATATAAAAAAATTCCTCTTTATTTTCTCAAATAATTTATCAATGTAATGATGTTTTGTTATTAAATGTTTTCTTATCTTTAAGGAGTTACATCACTACATGGAGATGGTATTAGATATGTATGTAGATGTTTAATTTTTTACATTCGAAATGATAGAAAATATATAGAAATTGGTTGTCCCATAATAATAATAACATATCAAAATAATAATGATATTTGACTTATTATTTCAATGTGTCTAAAACTGATTTATATAATGTGAATGAATAAATAACCATGAATGAGTTGATAAATAAATCAACCTACTCATTTGTTAACATCCATTTGATCCATTGTATGGCCACTTGGGTTTGACTGTTTATAAGATCAAAACCTCAATAATTAGTCTGATTATTTTCTGGAGAGTTTTTTTAGGTTTTGGATGACATAAATTGCTTATTGGGTGTGAATATATAAAGATATGTGGCCTTATTTTATATGTTTTTGGAGGTGCACTGTTGAAATTTCCAAATTCATTATATTGTTTTGAAATAATTTTCCCATACAATTGGATGAAAAGTGTTTCAAATCGAAAATATGTTGAGGATGATTTGAAATCCTAACGTTTAATATAATTTTTTATTTTATTTTTTTGAATTTATTTTTATCTCTTAATTTTTACCATATATAGATTGTTTTAATTAATACCATGATATCAATGTTTTTACCTTTTAGCGATAATGAAAGATACTATAATAACATAAGTGACTACTAAATATAAACTAATTTATATTATAATCATTATATAATTAAATTTTTTATTATAATATTGTATTAATTATAATCCATTTAATAAAATAATATTTTTTTAAAATATAATTAATGTCATTTTCTTGTATATGAAATATTATAATATAATACGTTTCCAAGTCATGTAAAATTGGTCAAAATAGAACTGACATAAATAAAATCAATATAAGGTATTAATATAATCATAAAATCAAATTTTAAATGGTTTATATATCATTTTATACTTTATGTTATGTTTAAATCCCTTGGAAATCCATTTTTAACAGTAACAATGGTAACAAACTGTTCATACATAATGGGTTATCATTTTACATATAAGGTAAAAGTTGTATCGTAAATCGATAAGTAATGAAATGTTTTACTTTCTTCACCATAATTTTTCTATTTATAATTTTTTATATTTTTTTAGTTAATAAATTTTTTTGTTTCATTAAATAGTTTTAATTTGGTTTTTGATGTTATAACTTTTTTTTAAATTAAAGTAATTTAGATTGAAATTTAAGTCAAATATAGAAATTTAATAAACACCTCATATATTATAATCATCTAAAAAATAATTTGACCTCTATGATTCACCAAAATGTTATTATTTCTTGTATTTTAAAATTCATTTCAATTATTTCTCTATTTTTTCAACCACTGTGTTTGTAACACCCAGAAATTTTGTGAAATATTTTTCTCTTAAAATTAATGAAATATTTTTTATAATTTTCATTTTTACACATAACTGAAAATATATATTTTTATATTAATGAACTATATTATTATTATATTATACATGGAACATGTTAGTCATTCCCAACATGCAACATAAATTTAATCATTCTCTACATGGAACACCAAAGGTATCTTACGTTACATGGAAGGCCGATTTTTTGCCGCATTTTAATGGTTAACCTATTTTAAAAATAAAATTATGATAATTTAATATATTCTATTCTACAAAATGAACAAATATTTTGAATTCTAAATATCAAAATTAAATTAGGGTCAGTTTTTTTAATTTTTCTAAAAATATTATTTTTTGATGAATAATGAAAAATACTATATTATTATTAAAACCTACCCCTTCATTTAAATATTTATTAATGTAAAATTATATTTTAAATATAATTATATCATCATAAAAGATTAATTATACAAATATAAATCCAATTTAGGTAGTTGGATTCACATTTATATTTAAATTAGATACAGAAACACAAAAATCTTTTGATTGTTTTACAATTAAACACTAATTTCTCAGTATGTGAGTGGGATTAGGATTAAACATAATTTTACCACTTCTATGAATTTAATAGAAAAAAACATTTATACAAAATTTTCATAAGTATAATTCTTGTTGTCAAATAAGATCTAATTTATTTTTGAATAAAAATATTATTGAACGTTATTAAAATTACTAAAAACTATTAACGTACGATTAAGAATAAATAATGACTAAACATTAACCACAATGACCAAAATGACTTTGTAAAATGTCCAAAGAACATTTGATTATAATAATTCAACCATATCCTCTATTGATTACAATTTTATTGTTTATTATTTAAATATAAAATGGAAGTTCCCTAGATAAAATGTTATGTTATAAAAATATATAAAAATTGATCATTCCTTACAATTAAAATTTATAAACCATTTAGATATGTACATAAAATTTGTTTTTTCAGTAATATGTATCCTAATGAAATATAAATGGGTTATTTTTATCATAATTATTAATGAATAATTTTTATAGATGATTTAGTTACATAAAAACTTGTATGAAACGCCGACAAAGTTACTTTTTAGTTAATAATTAAACAAAATAAATGATACTTTAAATGTTATCATTATATTAAATTGATTGAAATATTTTATATTTTTATTTTTTAGATGAATATATAATGTTACACCACTTCAAGATAAACATATTTTAATTCCAATATTGTTTTGATAATTTAAAATTATAATAAAATAAATAATTTCATAAGTGACATTTAAATTATTTTAAAATAATTGATATTTTATTAAATGACTAAAAATTATTAAACAAATATATTCTACCAAGTTACATGAAATTGTTAATCAATATTAAATATTTTAAATTATTTTACATATTTTTCTATTATAATTAACTTATTTAGAAATTGAATGTTCGACCATTTTTATACATAGTACGAGTTTTGGTAGTTTTCCTATGCATCACATGCATTTGTTTTAAATTCAATTTCAAAAAATACAATTTTTATTTAAAAAGTTTTATATAATATTAATAATTCAGTTGATATATATTTTCTTACATATCTAACATTTTTTCTAAATATTGATATTTCTTTGTTTATAAAATTATGGAATCAAGGAAGTTAAGGAACCAAATAATTAATATGATCATATTTCAATGTGGTTGTTTTTTATTTTGACCACGAATCCCCTATAATATATTATTTTTCTGTTTTTGTGGTACATTAGTAAATGTTCACATCCCATTAGTGAATACCTATGGGTAATTTCAAGAGTGTCATTCTCATTCAAAAATAATAATACAACCACTCTCCCTCTTCCCCAAAACATCTAAAATCAATTAAGACCAACCATGATAATCCTAATAAACATATCATAATACATCCCTTCCAATTAGAATCTATTACATAGTCATAAATGAAGAAAATGAATACTTTTGGCCCAAACCAAAAGGTGTTACCCGATTAATATGTAACAACATCTCCCAATATCCTTTATTTTTGTTTCTTTCTCCACCCACTCCACTCTCATTTTTCAATTTATGTATAGAAACAAATATATTAAAAATATTAAAATGTGTTTATGTTAATGGTTATAACTAAAAATACACAAACCTCCAACTAATGGGTAATCAACATACTATTTATTTTTATGGTGAACTACCACCTCACAAAATGATGATTGTTCTAATATACATACCCCCAATTGTGGTTTGTATTTTTATTGAAATGATGTTTATATATTTTATATATTATATTTGTTTTTATATTAAGCATTTTTAATACTTTTAAAACAAGTATCATTATATTTTTCATTTCTAGTAAATATGATAATTTCCTTTGACGATGTTTGGAATACCACCCAATCAAAGCGATGTGATCATTTACATATTACATGGAATGTATTTAGGATGGGTTTAGTGACCTTATATGATATATTTGATTTAATAATTATAATGTAATAATATAATATTCATACATATATATATAAATATGTCATTTTCCTTATTTCATTCAAAACAATAATATAATGGAAAATAATGTTATGCGTACATACGGATTACCATCTCCATGAATAGTGTATTGCATTTCATAATTATATGTTATATAAATTTTTATAATACAAATATATAAAATATAAATAATCGGTATATCCTGATTTAAATTGTTTAAATCATGATATATGTTTAAGGTCCAATTATATAAAAAATTAAGACACATTCAAAGAATAAAGAGAATACTACCTGATGTGAAATTTTAACATATAATTGTTAAAAAGCTGGTAATATATGGTAAAAATAAAACCATGTATTGAATTAAATTTAATATTTTGTTTATGTAAAAATAGTTATAATAATTTCATTTTTATTATACTAGTGGTTTTAATGATTTTGAAGAGATCCAGGACATCAGGTAAGATAATTTAATATCACTTTTTATTTTCATGACATGCATACATTATTCACCACCCATTCATTTGATGGGGTGTGTATACAAACCATTGATACATTATTTGATTCTTATTATTAAATTTATGTGTATTTACCTATCAATTATATGACTTTTATTTCATGGGGTTCATGTATAAAGGGTTACCAAATCGGTGGGGGAATTTTTCACAATTTTCTTTCTTTGAAACAAATGTTTATCTGTGCACCACAATTTATTTTCAAGGTGCATATAAATACATTTGAAATTTTATATCATGAATATCATTCAATTCAAGATATTTTTAATCTATACATAATTTCCTTTTCAAACATGGAGTGTATAATACCTACTATCATTGTCGTAAAAGTTTATTGAAACAATCTCATCTTTTTTTTCAATATTGATAATAGTTATGATTAAATTAATAAAATATTGTTATAAATATATTTAGAACGCACATGAGATTTATTATCCTATATTTACTAAATATATATCCATTTAAAAGTACCATTTTGCAATATTTTTTACTTTTGATTTCTATGATATTGTTTTTAAGAAAAATATGAATGTATTTATCTATTCAGTCAGAAATCAGTTTTATTTCAAAAACATATTCTACAAAACACTACCAAAATGATTATAATAATGTTTTTCATGGGAAAAAATAATTTTTATTGTGTGTTTCAAAGATTTTCTTTAAAATATTTCAATGAAAATTGAATTCAAAATTATTTCATGATACTTTTATATGTTTTCAAGGAATTTTTTTCAAAATGGTTTCAAGCTTCTTTTATAAGTTTTCAAGGAAAATGGTTTTAAAAATGTTATCATGCTTTATTTACGTATTCTTAAGTTAATTTTCAATAAAATGGTTATCAAAGTGGTATAAATTTTTTGAAATTATTATCTAATGAATAAATGATATTCTCATAAATTGTTTTTTAAATGATCTTTTGAAATAATTTTCGATCTAAGACGACATCTGTTGGTGTTACTTATGAATATATAAGGAATTAATTCAATGTTTAATTTCATATTAATTCTATAAATGGTTTATTTTATGACGGGATGATGTTTATGAAGAATGTTTCCCTTTCAATGATTATATGATTTTGAAACACTATTATTCTCACATGTTAGGCTTTTGATGAAATGGTTTTGAATCCTATATTGTTTCATGGGTTATGATATGATTACTTGTGTATGCTATCAATTTCATTTTATTGGTTATGATATAACTATTTAAGGTAATTTGGTAAACGCATTTATGATAACATTATGATATGTTTGGGACCTATATCTCTCTCCAGTGCATTGGGAAATGATAAATGTTTTATGAGATATATAGTTACATGATAGAGTATTGAAATCCAGATAGAAGAGGGTATACAAGAGGACATCCAGATCTTGAAACAAGAGGGAACATGAGAGGACATACATAGACCAAAACAATAGGGTAAATGGGAGGATATACAAAGATAGAAACAATATGGTACATAATAAGACATCCAAAGACCAAAACAAGATGATGCACAAGAGAGAATTCGAGGCCTGAAGGAGGTACACATGTGATTAACCCAAGCCTAACATATTGCAACGTTCTTGGTTGGATTCCTTGGAATAAGATTTTATATACTTTTCTGTCATTAGAAATTCCATGTTTTAATTTTATGTTATGATTTCATGTGTATGTTTATTTTTGCCTTATGATTCATGTCTTATAAACTTAATATATTTTTTATAATCTCTTATAATCAGAGTATGATCTTAAACTTTTATGCTCACATTCCAAGCAATTTATTTCATGTTATGATATCACTTTATTCCCCATTACCGAGCTTCTATTCTCAACCTTTTGTTATGTTTTATTTCCATAGGTTATGATTGAAGGATATTGATATAAGTACTAAATTAAGATATATTTATTGGATAAGATTAAGACACTTCATGAGGATTGGATATTTTTTTCACATTTTCCAAATACACTGAACTAATACTATCCGTGGACATGTGTTTTTGTAATTTATTATATATTCTTCTAATGTGTTATAATATACATATATGATAAGCAAGAGTAGAAATTTTTGGTATCAATGGAAACATTTAGCCATCATTTAAAATCTAGGATGATAACTATTTTTTGAGATCCTAATATATATTTTAAAGGATATATCAAGGGATATCGATAAGGAAATGTATTAAGATGAATTAATATTTAGAGAAATTTCCAAAAAATTTGGTGAAATATAGATTAAGTGTTTTCCAAATAATAAATTTATTTTAGGGTAATACAAGTGTATGTGAAACTCAAAATATGTACCTTGGGGTAATAACTATGAAATGTTGTTCTAGGGCCTGATTCGGGGTAATCTGGCGCACATTGGCGGGCTATGCCCTACCCCTAGTTTGACACTCTTCGGGGATATTCCTTGGGAAATTACAAAATCTTCACAATCTAACCGAAAGGATTTATATATAAGTTGGAAATGAATATCATATGATAATACTAAGGTGAAATTGTTTTATAATGTTCTCATAATTTATAAATCATATAAGTGGTTTTCATGATTATGTGGTTCCACACTCTAATAAATATTTTACACTCTATGATATTTGTTTTTGTCAATAAATCGAACATGATCAAACTGTGTTAATGGTGATTGAAATGAAAAATATAGTGGTTTTCTTCTTGAGAAACCAAAATATATTATATTAGGAATGTAAATTCACATCGTTTAACAATCCAAAATTTCACAATCTATGAAACATGCTAGATTCCCAAATGAGTAATGATATGGAAGAAATTATATTGATTCCTTCATAAGGAAACACCCTCCTTCATTCGGTATGTATTTTGATACACTAATTTATGAAAAATGGATAAGTACCATCAAAATGATATTTTCTATTATCCAATGTTTGGAACAGAAGTATTTCATTCTAGAAATTTATGGATTTGAAGACGGAGTAGATCAGTAGTGGAATCTAATCATGAAATGAGGAAATAAGATGAAACAAATCTAATAAATAGGTATGAGTTAAAAAAATTATAATTTAATATGTGCATTATTCATTATATAATGTGGTGAAGTGGAGAAAGTAACAATACTGGCTGAAAGTGACCCGAAATCATGAATATATGTATTTTCTTTAAAATTATTCATCTTTAGGAACATTATGAAAAAAATGGTGTCCTAGTACCATCATTTCTGATGAATCAAATAGTCCCTTTGACAGTAGAATATTTACGAAAATATTTTTCTCTTTTTCATGACTATTTTATTGATCACTCTCTCTTATATATGGATAGTAATATTTCTCCTCAATGTCCATGTTTTCACTTGACACATATGTTCACATATGGTGAAAACTAGCTCTGTGTTACTCGGTGAAATTGATATGGTTCCAACATTCTATTTTAAGGGATGTTTTAGTGCTCATCCATAAAATTTGGGTCTATAAGAAAAAGAAATTAAAATACTGAAAATTTGATAATTGAGAATAATTCTGATGCATATATTAATTTTAAGGGGGGGAATTTTACACCCCAAGGTTTTGTGAAATATATAAATTTTTTAAATCAATATAATCATTTTGATTTTTTTATTTCACAGAAAAAGGAAAATACATTATTTTCAATTAAATCACCATTCAATGATTTAAATATATAAAAATTAAATTTATTCTTTCACCACATGAAATGGAAATTTTTTCTTTCTCTTCACGAAACACTAAGGTCAGCTTACGTTACATAGAAGACAAAGTTTTCATGACCTTTTAATAGCACCACTATATTATGACTAAATATTAAAGAAAGTATATAATTTATATGTAAAAAATAAAATTCATTTTTTAAATCTTATTATCAAAATTACTATAGAGTGAATTTTATGTATTTAGCTAGGAAACATCATTTTTTATGAATAGTGAATAGTATTGTATTTTACTTTTTAACTGCCTCTTCATTTAACTAGTTATTCATTTTAAATTATATTTTAAAATTGTTTCTAGATTCAAAATTGAACAATTATACATATATTAATGATCATAAGGTCACTTGAATCATTTTTAAATTAAAAGTATATATTATCACTTATTGAAAATTTGAACGTTATATTTTAAAAATCCACTTTCTCCCCATGTCTGAAATATTTGCATTAAACATACTTTTCCCACTTCTGTGATTTCAATTTTGAAAAACTAAAATACCTTGTTATAATAAGTAAACAATTTTTTTAATAATACAAACTTAATTATTTATTAAAATAACTTCGAATGTGATAAAAATTAATCATTGTTATTAAGGTATGATTATGTTTAATTAAGACAAAACATTAACCTTGAGGACCAAAATGACATCAAAACATATCCAATAAACATTAGAAGCCAATATCTATACCATATTCAATCATTGTTCTAATTGTATTGGTTATTATGATATATTGAAATAAAATCTCCATATATGAAATGTAAATTAAGGAAAAAGGCCAAAAATGATCTTTCATAGCCATTAAAATATATAAAAATTTGATATATATAAAAATAATAAAATTTAGTATCTATAAAATTTTTAAATATAAATTGGTTAACATTATCATAATATTTTATCAATATTATTTAGATATTATTTAGTTACTTATATTATTAAGAAACACCATCACAATGAATATCTAGTTTATAATTAACTAAAATAAATGATATTATAAATGTAAAAACTGAAGTAAATCATTTGAATTATTGTCTATAATTTTTTATTATATAAATTTATCATATTATATTGTTTTAGAATCAATATATTTTAATTCAATTTTTTTTAAAAATAATTAATAAGAAAATTTTAATGTCAAATGTAACATTAATGTTATTATATAATAAATGTTTCTGTATTAACTTATTTAAAAATAATAAAAATCCCCTCAACGTGAATGTTTCTTTAAGGAGTTAATAATTATTTAATATTGTCTATAAATGGACCAATTTATATTTTTTATTACATATTGACTAATATATTTAGAAAAAAAAAATTATCCTTTTCGGGGTTTAAGCGTTGTTTCTGCGCATCACATACATTTATTTAAAAATTAATTTCCAAAATAGATTAGATTATTATTTTATAAACTATATATATATATATTAATAATTTAGTGGTTATATATTTAAAAATAAATCTTAATTTATATTATCATAAATGGTTAAATTAATTAGGTTATAAAACTGGATTCTTTAATAAAAACCTAAATGAAAAAATTGGGGAATCATAGAAGTTAGAGAACCAGATTATTAAAATTACCATATTTTGTATTTTAGAGGTTTTTATCAACCATTAATCCCTTATAATACATTATATTTTAATTTGGGATGCACTTTATAACGTTATACATCCCATTGATGAATACCATTTTCAATTTACATGAGTGCCACTCCCCTTCAACTATAAAAAAGAAAGCACTCTCACTCTTATTCATACCGCTCACCCCATTTATTATTGGCCATGATATGACTAATACACCTAAAAACATCCCAAACATCTTTCTAGATGCCTCTACATGAGAATATTGAAATCAAAGAAGGCTTTTGATATAAACCAAAATTAGTTGCATGATTCTGTGGTAACGACTTATCCCAAAGCCTTTTATTTTATTTTATTTTTCCACCCATAAATTAACATTATGGAATGAATGTATGATAACAAAAATATATTAAAAATAATATTATATTTTTTGCTAATTGTGTGGCCTAAACATAAAAACAACACAATCTAACGGGTAACGAACATAATATTCTTTTGTACGTGAACTACGGCCTCATAAAACAACGATTGTTCATTTTTCATTACCATATCTCAGTGTGGACAATACGATAAAAGAATTAAATATATATTTTATACAATGTATATATTTTTTATGTACTATTATTTGATTCTTTTGAAACAAAAATCCTTATACATTAAATTTGTAGTAAATAATACAATTTCGTTTGAGAAATTGTTGACTACCGCCCCCTCAAAGCGTTGTGATTCATTCACACACTACATGGAATGCATTAAAGATGTGATTAGTGAAATTATATGATATAAATTAGAAAATAATTCTACTAGAATATATATATATATATATATACTTATTTCATTTAACTTATTTCTTTCAATAGGACAATAATACAGAAGAATCTTTAATGTCTTTGTTCGGCTTACCAGCTCTATGAATGCTGTATTCATTTTAAAAATTATATATTATATTAATTATTAAAATAAAAATATACTAAATATAAATTATATTTATCTTGTGGTGTAAATTATGAAAATCAATATATAATTATAAAGACCAATGATATAAAAAAGTAAGATAAAAATGATGAACAATGGAAATATTACCATAGGTGAAACATTAACAAATGATTATTAAGATGTGGGTAATATACAATCATAATAAATATATATTTGGTATTATATATAATAATATGGTTATTTAATATATTTATAATAAATTTAAATTTATTATAAATATGGTTTTAAAGATTACAACGAGTGCAACGACATAAGGAATGGGAATTTCATCCCACATTTTATTTCTATGAGATAGAAGCTTCATTAACCATAAATTCCATTTATATGGTGTGTATACATCCCATGGATATATTTTATGATTATTATTTTTAAATTTATATTTATTTTCATCAAAATACTATGATTTATCATTCAGGAGGTTTAGGTCTGAGGTGTTATTAAATTGGTGACATTGTTTGGACCCAATTTACATTACTTGATACACAAGTATTAGTTTGTACCTCCATTATTTTTAGATTTGTATATAATAGTTTTTTACATGTTATATCATGAATATCCATATTTTCATGATGTTTTTAAGTATATGATAATTACCTTTTCAAAAATAGAGTGTTTTTGTAAGGCCCCAGCATTAAATGTTACAGAATTTTAAATTACATTAATAATTAATAGTTGGGATTTTTTAGGTTTAGAGTTTTAGAGAATTATGCCATAACTGTTAAATTACATCTAAATTGTTACAATGTGTGAACTTCTACTTAGTATACATTTTTTATAAAATACAAACTCTTAATAAAACAAGTGTTGTTTTATTGAATAAAATATTCTTGAATTCTTTCATTCTCTTACCCTTCCTTATATCATGTGAAAAACATTTCAACAAAATGGGAAGAGCATAAAATGCTTAGTAAGGGTTATAAAACAAGGAATGCTAAAATTAGTTCATAAACACAAACAAATCAATGAAATCCATCTTTTCAATATTATGTTTTCCACAAAAAAATCATCAGATTTATGAATAAAAATTAAAATCGTAAATCGTAAAGGTTACTTGTGGAATCCATAACATACATAATTTGAAGCTTTCACAGATATGTGGGGAGTTACATTCGGAATCCACATCAAAATTTATTACTTATATATCTTAGGAAAAACATTAACATTTACCTCTATCACATTACCGGAAGTATTGGAGAGCTATCTAGGGCTCACCCACCCTGGGTTTTTCATGTAACCTCATATATACGTAAACCATTCCCAACAACCAAAGCATAATAAAAACACATAAAAAAGAATAATATTAAGATAAAATTTCCACATTACATTCATAATATATCATTTTAATATATGGACATAATCAATCCATTCTCAAAACAATTTTCAATACCAAAATACATAAAAAGAGAATACTGTATTCATTTTATTAGAAACATTACGGCTTGTTAAGGAAGCCAAACATCAAAAAACAATCATTGTGGTGGAAGGGTCATTGTCACTATGGACATTAAAAGGAAAAAATCTCTTTTTATATTAGTAAAATGCTACGTAGAAAAAAGATCCCATTTGAGTGAAATGAAAATTCAAAGTTGTTTATACACCTTATAAAAAAAGTCGTGTATAAATCAAAATATGCCTCAATGAGTGGAGATTGATACGAAGTACCATACATCATGATTGACTTGACTCTTTCATTATTTAATCTCCTAAATTATAAACTATAGTTAATTTCAACTTTCTTCATAACCTTTTTGAATTATATTATTCCTTTTATATTACTTATTACCACGTTATAAATAATAAATAATCATTTATGTTAATAACAATATTTTGGTCGATATTTTGTACATGGGTAAAAAATGAACGACTTTTAATTAAATGTTTCCCATGTGGTCAAAATTCCATTATATAAAGAATGATATTGATTAATTAGATATAATATATATAATATATATCTATTATATATACATATATATGTATATGTATTTATAATAGTATAGAGAATTTGGATATAAGAAATGAAATGCATTGTTCTTGGAGATAGTAAGCTGTACGTATGCATGAACGATACTATCATTTCTATTTAGTATTTAGTGTATTGAAAACATAGTTGTTGTATCGAATTATATTAAATATTAATAAGAGGGGGGTGAATTGTGTCTTTTTATAAATCTTTGTGATATTGTGTTCTCCCTTTTAACTTAAATCAGATGAATTGACGTAACAGAAATTTAAATAGAATAAACACAAGATATATAGTGGTTAGGGAGAAAAAAGGCCCCTAGTCTACTCCAACAATGATCTACACCACGAGCTTGGTGATTTTGACTATCTGGTCCTCATTTCAATAGACCTTACAACAACTGAGTACAGGCAGTTGATACCATTGCAATCTAATGAAAAAAAGCCTTTTGGTTCACTCACAGAACCTACACAGCATAGTACAAGGATTTGGTTATTAAAGAATAGAAAATAAATATTTTTGTATTCTGAAAATACATTCCATATGTTTTTCAAAATTTCAATAACATTCAATTGACATTAGAAGGATCTTCACCTTAAGAAATAATTATTTTCACAAAAGAGTCATTATGAGTCGATCCTGTTGCAGTAGATATAGAAATATAACTCACAACATCAGTAGTAGAAGATTCAAAAATGATCTTCGATGTATAACAGATGAATATTCTATTGTGATTTTTCTTCCTCAGAAAATAGAGCTTTGTCATTCTTTATAATCATAAAACACAAATTCTTGATAGTCTCGGTTTTTTATTCCCTTTTCTCAGAATGATCGAGAGATCACATAAAATCATTAGTTGCTATTTTAAAAAGCACATATATATTAAATAATGATAAGTACTTCTCCTGAAAATTTATATCCAAAAGGGAAGCCTTTTAACTCGCGATATTCAAACATTTGAATTTATAGAGTAGTCATAACTTCCATGAAGACTCATCATAATAATATCCTTTTTATTCGATCTTTAAAACATTGATAAAACAGATTTTAATTAGTCAAAGTTGTATTTTAAAATCAGATTTAAATCTAGCTTGAAATCTGCATAATAATCAGCTTGCTAACCGTTGCATAAAAATATCGACTTTAAATTATCCGACTCTAAACGTAAGGTTGAGTTGTATTGTATACATCCTCTAAACATAAGGTTTATGACGTAGTCTTCCAACATAGGGTTGACAATTTTGGGTTGATCACAAACATAAGGTTCATATCACTTTCTTTAAATTTAAGATTGATCAAAAACGTCGGGTTGGTCATGCATACTTTTCTCTTAAACATTCAAATGTATGATAAAAGATTCATACTTTTACTTGATCCAAACTTTTCCAAGAACATATGGTTGTTTACAAAATTATGGTTGATGAACCATACTTTTTAGAAACATACTTATTGTTGAACACTTATATACGTTTCTATTTCCATACTTTTCGGATATCCCAATCGCAGGGTTCCTTCCTAACGTAGGGTTTATTTTCATATTTTTCCGATAACGTATGGTTCCTCTTCCATAATTTTGACTTATCACATAAATTATACACTACATTGTATCCTTATGATACATTCCGCCATGTAGCTTATGAACAGTGTTTCTAGAACATGCTAAAGTAGATCCTGAATAAGTAGGGTATGGAAACTGTTTCCAGAACATGCTAAATGAGAATATTTTAGAAATAAAACCTCATTGTTCAAGAACATATATATATCGTCCAAAAATAAAAATATAATGAATAATAAATTCATGAAAATACTTAACAAATAAAACCATATAAAAATTATTAAGGGTATTTGTGAGGCATCAAAATTGTCATAAAGAGATAGAGTATTGTTCTCAACATACTCCCCCTTTAAATAAAACATTATTTATTGTTGAAAAAAAACTTGATACAATCTCCCCCTTTATAATGATCACAAAACCCATAAAATAATTAATGAAATTAACTTACATAAAATTTAATTAATTACATATAGTTTTGAATTTTAAAAATACAATATTAGATTTAACTTAAATTCTCCATTTTAATTATCCATTTTAATTACTCGCCCAATAAAAAGAAACAAACAAAAAATGTTGTGTTTTTCCAAATTTCTCCCCCTTTTGTGATATAAAAAAGAATGTTAAAATATGGAATATAACACATTTATTGTATAGTTGAACTAATATAAATGCTAAGTAACTGTTTTTCAGTAATCAATTCAAGATTACTAGAATATCCAAACAAAGACAGTAAAACAAAATAAATAAAAATAAATAGAATTTCATAAAAAGAAAAAAATTTATAAATACAGAAATCATAATGTTTCATTGAAATTATGGAATAGATACAATTATGATGAACACAAAAATGAAGGTCTGATATAGGTATTAAATAAGTTCTATCTCTCATGAACTACAGACTTGATTTCTGTCAACTGTTCTCTGTGTCTTCAAATCATTCCCTCACCAAGCTGAATAATATGATCTCTAGCCTCTTGAGTCATATGAATGTATTCAATGAGATTGACTCTGAAAAACTCGTCAAGTCTTTCTTCCTTATCAATAAAAAAAGGAAACATATCTGTGTATTTATTTAAGACAGATCTAATTTCTGGTTCACTGGATATCAACTAATTAACCAGAAATTTTTGATTGTCTAATATTACTGAAAAAGAAGAAATGTTGAATTGAATATCATGAAATCTGTCACTCATATTGCTCATAGTAGCTGTGATAACCTAAAAATTTCTGAGTAAATTAGGTGAAGTACTTGACCCACCAGCAGCACTAGTTATAAAAGATTCTAATTGTGTCTCCAGATATCCAATTATTTCTAAAATATCTGACTTATTTACCATTTTTGATTTCAGCTTTGAAACCTCTATATATAGATCTTTCTTAAAAGCTTATACTTCTTTTCATAAAAAATACTATTTTTAATTCTCTGAAATTTGAAATTCTCTGTTTCTAAGGATCTCCTCAGAGTATCATTTTCAGATTCCAATGAGGACACCATCCTTTAAAACTCTTCAATTTCCTTATTCCATGAATCAGAGGAACCATGTGCTTCATTCTCATTCTCAGGTTCAGTGTGATGCGGCAATACTAAAGGTAGTGAATCTGCATCAGACTTGTCTTTTTTCCTTTTCCTGAGCAGGATGGTCCATATATTTTTCTTCAGAGTATTTTCTAGACTCTTCTACAGAGAAATCTTATTGAAGTACTTTTTTTGACCAATAGAAACATGATCATCATGAACATCAACATCTTGTTCTTGCAATGGATTTTCTATGATAATATCTTCTGGATTATCCTGAGGTGTAGCCACTTCATCACCTGGATCTACCTCATTTTCTTGTGGACGTTTAACTTCAAATCAGCTAATAGTTTTGGTTCTGATCTTTCAATTTCAATTATTCCGGGGTCATGTTATGTAACAGCCACATCCTATTCCTGAGATTTTTCAACAACCTTTTCTCTGAAAAATCTGTAATAGAGTAAGTTTCTTGTGGTCAGTAGAGGGGAAACAAGTTCCTCATTAACAGGTCTTCTCCTCTGAGTGCTAAGTCCCTCTTGACTTCTTTCTTCCTCAGTTTCTTTCAGGTAAAATCTTATTCCCTTGCATTAGTGCCTATTCTTGATTCAGATCGTCCCTCCTTGGACTTAGCAGACTAAGCGTGAGAACTCTCTGTTTCCTCCTCATCTCCTACTGGAAAAAGTTTTCCTTTTATAGTGATTCATAAATAGCCAATCTTTATTAAATATAAAGCATTAAACACATTACTATGATGAAAACACACTATGGAATCCACCAATAACACCATATCGTTCTTAAACAACAGTTTGCAAATGAATGGTCCAAAAGGGTAGAAGTACATTCTAGCCTTACTGTGACAACTATAATTTAGATACCTCACAATGTACATAGAAAAAATGAATTTGATATCACCAAGCAAAAGATACATTATATACATGTTGGGATATAATATCTTCTCCATCTCATACATTCACGGTGAAATCCCTATTTGCACAAACATTAATAAAATTTTCTAATCAAACTCCATGTCCTTTATGAATGTCTTCTTTATAGATGTAGTACCAAAAATAAAAGAAATAATTTCCTATAATTTATGCATAGAATCTCAGATATTTTTCAAATCAATATAAAAGACCCCTCGTGAGGGCAGTTCAAAATTTGACCAATTTCAACTGAAGAGATCGAAAAATCCATATCCTCTATCTTAGCTAGCATAGTGTCATCATTGTCTCCAAGACTAAACAGTACTTGTTCGAAGAAATATCTAAATTATGCCTCATACAAAAATTCAGTATTCTCACTATTGAATGTATGTTCTAGATTCTGAAACTATAATCCATTTTTTAACAGGAGATTCATCTGAAATATCTATTCGAGATCAATTACCTTGCCCTTTAAGATTTTCCTTCCTTCTGAATGTTGTCTCGTGGAATTGCTGGTTTCATCTTCATCATCTCTCATAGCCTTTACCACCTTTGAGAGAATCTTTGAAGGTTTTATGGTTAGTGTTTCAGAGGTTTTAAAATTAGGGTTGACGAGAAGTTATGCATTTTTGCAGGTTTGAAAAGGTTTTGGCAGAAATGAAACGGTTTAGAAGTCTAAAGGATTTATGACAGCCTTGATTCCCATGATTTGAGTAATCATTACATAGATTTAAAAATAACTAAAATTAATTACGGGGTTAAAAGAAAATTATTCTATTTGAGAAACAAATAAATAAATTATTTTAAACAGAATTAAAATAAAAAACAACATAGTAATATAAAGCTTTATTTAAAATTAAATAAAACTAGATCCCACTTAATAAAATAAAACATTGCAGTGGGGAGTGGCTTAGTAAAAATATCATCTAATTTAATTTTATTACTTACAAATTACAAAGAAATATCCTTTTTAAGAAAACGATCTCTTAGAAAATGATGTCTGATAACAATATGCTTTGTTCTATAATGATAAATATGATTTTTTGAAATATTTAAATCACTATTATTATCACATAAAATAAATGTATTATTAGAATTTAGTCCAAAGTCCATAAGAGTGTTTTTCATCCACATCACTTGTGCACAACAACAGCCAGCAGAAACATATTCTGCCTCTGCTGTTGACAGGGAAACTGTATGTTTTTTCTAACTTTACCATGACACTAATGATTTCCCTAGAAAGTGACAATTTCTAGAAGTGCATTTCCTATCTAATCTAAAACTGCAAAATTCTTCATCTGAATATGAAATAAAATTAAAATCAGAAGTTTTGGGATAAATAAGTGATTGAAAAAAAATTCTATTTAAATATCATAAAATTCATTTAATAGTAGTTAAATGAGATTCTTTAGGATTCGATTGAAATCTTGCACGAAGACATACTGAATACATTATATCTGGCCTACTAGAAGTAAGATATAGAAAACTACCAATCATACATCTATATAACATGTTTTCAACTGAATTTCCAATTTCATCCAAATAATGTGTTATATTAGTAAACATAGAAGTTTTATATGTCTTGTTTTTTCACGAACAAACTTCTTTAATGAATCAGTAGTATATTTTTTTTGATTCAAAACATTTCCACAATATTTTTGATAAATTTGAAGTCCAAAAAAGAAATTATGTTATCCCATCATACTCATTTCAAATTCTTTTTTTCATTAACTTTTAAAACTCAAGATATTGGGTTTTATGAGTTGATCCAAAAATTACATCATCAACATAAATTTGAACTAATAAAATATTGTAATTTTCAGTTTTCTTAAAAAGTGTTGGATCTTTCATTCCAACATTAAAATCATTTTTTAAAAAGAAAAGAGATTAATCATTCATACCAAGCTCTAGGTGCTTGTTTAAGGCCATACAGAACATTAGTAAGTTTAAAAATAGAATCTGGTTTTTGAGAATTTTCAAAACCAGGAAGTTTCTCATTAGAAACTTCCTCAATCAAATAACCATTTAAAAAGTTAGACTTAACATCCATATTTCTTATTTCTAAAGACCCATTTGGTTATATCCTTTAGATACATGTCAATATTTACTACTATTTATTATTCCTTAATCATATTTCTTATTTCTAAACACCCATTTTGTTCCTATCACTGGATAGTTCTATGTCCTTTTAACTAATTCCTAGACTTCATTTCTTTTGAACTTGTTTAATTCTTCTTCCATTGCTATCATCCAACTTTCTTCATCTAGAGATTATTCTATAGACTTGGGTTCTAATTGGGATAGAAAGGTAGAGAATTATACAAGATTACCTATATTTCTTCACATTTTTATTTCTGTGTCTAAGTCACCTATTATAGTCTCTAAATGATGATTCCTTAGGGTTCTAGCCTTTTTAGGTAACACACTCATAGGTTCTTCAGTATCATGTTCTTCTGAGCTGGACTAAATTTTATTTATATCTTTTTGAAAATCATTTATCAAGTTCTGAAGTCTCATGTTATCATTAGTATTAGAATCATCATTTTGATTTTTCATTTTCTCAATGTGATTAGATTCATCAAATTTCACATGAACTGAATCTTCAACAATCCTTGAATTCTTACTATAGAAAATATAAGCTTTCGAGGTAGCTGAATATCTTAAGAAAATTCCTTCATCATATATTGGATCAAACTTACCAATATTTTCCTCGGTGTTCAAGATGTGAACCGTACATCCAAAAACTTTAAAGTAATTTACTTTGGGTTTCTGTTATTCCAATGTTCCTAGAGTGTCTTCTCCAAAATTGGTCTTATTAAAACTCTATTCATTATATAGTAGGTTGTGATTACAGTATCTGCCCAAAAATAGTTAGGAAGACTGTATTTATTTAGCATAGTCCTAGAAACTTTCTAAATAGTCAAATTTATTCGTTCAACAATAATATTTTGTTGAGGGGTTCATGGTGTAGAGAAGGATTTTTTAATACCCATATTTGAGGAGAATAAATTAAATTCAAGATTCTCAAATTCTCCACCATGATCACTTCTTAATGAAATTATTTAAAAACCTTTTTCATTTTGAACATCATTACAAGAACAATCAAATTAAGTAAAATCTTTATTTTAAAATTTTAAAAATAAAATCCATGTAAATCTAGAATAGTCATCAACCAAAACATATACATATAATTTACCAACCAAACTTTATACTCTTGAAGGTCCAAAAAATCCATATGAATAAGTTCTAGAGGTTTAGATGTTTCAATTCTGTTAATATATTTGAAGGATGATTTGTGTTTCTTGCCATATCGACATGCATCATAGAATCATTCACTTTTAAATTTGAGACTAGGAAAATCAGAAACAAAATGTTTCTTAGATAACATATGTAAAACATATACATTACAATGTCCAAGCCTCCTATTCCAGATCCAATATTCATTCACTTTAGCAGGTAAGAAATTTAATTATTGTTTACAGAAGGAATTTAAATCCAGGGTATATACATTGTCAGTTCTAGGTGCTCTAAGTTTAAGAATTTTATTTTTGAAAACAAAACCGAAATTGATAGAAAAATCAACAACATAACCGTCATCACATAGTTGAGAGATACTTATCAGATTGTGTTGTAATCCTTGTACATAATGTAATTTTTTGACTGAGACTGCTTATGGATCTCCAACTATTCCAATACCAATGATTTTCCCTTTCTCATTGTCACCAAAAGTGACAATTCCACCATCCTTTTGAGTGAGTGTAGATAAATTCTATGAGTTTCCACTCATATGACTTGAGAACCCACTATCTATATACCATATGTCGTTTTTGCTTTTGTGACCTGATCCCTGAAAGGTAATTTACAAAATTTTCTTTCGTACCCATATTTTTTTGGGTCTAGGGGTGTTAGCCAACAAGGATATGGGAATCTATACATTCTTTGATTATCTAATTTCAGAAGAGTCAAAAAAAATTGATAAAAAATCTTTCTTAATACCACTTATTTGGTGTTTTCTTAAGAAACAGATTTTAGAAATGTGTCCCCTTATTCCACTGTAATTATAATTTAATCTTTTTGCACTTAGATTAAAATAATTTTTGTACAGCTTTGGTTTTTCACCTTTACTGCCAAGTCCAAAATCTTTCTTTTTTAATGAAATTTTCCCAATAATTTCATTCAATGTATTTTATCTTTTAGTGAAAACAAGGGATGAATTTTTATATGTTTCCTCTTCAGTTTGCAGTGATTTTATCTTTGATTCATAATCTGTATTTTTATTGTTAATTGAGTCAAGCATTTCAGTTAACTCCTAATATTGTTTCAGAATTTTATCCCTTTTATCAGAAACAACATTATGAATGTTCATTAAAGACATATGCTTCATAAATATACAAGTATATTTTTCATCAAGCATATTGCAGTAGGCTTCATGTTTTTCATTAGAGTAACTAGATTCAGAACTAGAGTCAGAATAATATTAAGATTTTACCTCATCTGTTTCTATAATAAAACACATGTTAGCTTTTAGATTTGCTACTTCCTTCTCTGATTTTGATTCAGAAGTGCTACTGGAGACATCAGATACATTCCATCTAGATTTCATAGCCTTATGGTCTTTTCACTCATAATCATTTCTTTTGAAGAATTTTTTTATCGTGTCTTCTTTTAGCAAAGGATAGTCAGGTCTGATATGCCCCATTTTCATTCATTCATATCATCTAACTTCCTTGTCATCCTTTTTGAAGGATTTTCTTAAGACCTTCTTCTTTCTATAGAATTTAGTGAATCTTCGGCCTCGCTGAGCCAATTCCATATCAGAATTAGATAAATCAGAACTTTAAATATCTTTTTTACACTTTTCATCTTCTTTCTGTTTTTACTTTGTCATGATACTTTCAAGACAATGTCATATTGTTTGATAAGCACTTTATTCTCATTTGATTCATCTTCAATATCAACTTCATACATCATTAATGTTCCATTCAGTTGTATCATGGTTAAATCCTTTACAAGTGTCGACTGTCTGATTGTTACACAGATTCCATTCTAATTTGTAGGTAGTACTCTCAGTACTTTTAAAGCTTGATCGGCTTGTTTAATGGTATCCCCCAAGGCAGTTATGTTATTGACAATATTTTTCAATCTTCCATTCATTTTTTTAATACTCTCATCTTCAACCATTCTGAAAGTATCGAATTTGATCTTAGAAGTTGCATATATCATTTCCTTGATATTGTTAGTTCCTTCATAAGCAATAACAATAGTCTTCGACATTTCATATGATGTTGGACATTGCGATACTCGGTTAAATTCATCACGTCCAAGAAAAGATATAATTGCACTCATTTCATTTGAGTTCATATCATAATCTGCTTCTGTAACTACACACCATGTTTCTGGTTTTTCTGGTATTTCATATGGAGTCAGGATCTCGAAATATACTCTGTACCCAAGGTTTTTCATATAGATAATCATTCACGATTTCTAGCATCCATATTTTCTCCATTGATGTACGGTGCTCCAACCATTGAAATTTCATATCGTTTATCAGTCATCTTACTTTGTGTATAATCATTTTTAGCTTGTTAAGTCTTTATAAGAATGCTCAACCTCTGATAACAATTGTTGGATCAGACTATATCAAATATGCACAAGTTGGGGGTGAATTGTGTCTTTTCAGAAATATTTACGAGATAGTGTGGTGCCTTTTAACTTAAATCATATGAATTGACATAGCATAAATTTAAATAGTAGAGACAAAATATATATAGTGGTTCAGGGTACAGAAAACCACTAGTCCACTCCACCAACGCTCTACTCCCAAAGCTTGGTGGTTTTCACTATTTGTTCCTTGTTTCAACATACCTCTCAACAAATGAGTACAAGAAGATGACTCCATTACAATTTAAGGGAAAAGAAGCCTTCTAGTTCACTCACAGAACCTACACAGCTGAGTACAAGAAGAAAGTCACTAATTAATAGAAAAGAATGATTTTTGTTTTCTGAAAATATTTTCCAGATGTTCTTCACTATTAAAACAGCATGCAATTGACAGTAGATGGATCGTCGCCTTAAGAAATAATGATCCTCACAAAATATTCGTTCTGATTCAATCCCATTTTAATAGATATAGAAATATAACTCAAAAATTCAGAAGTATCATATTCAGAAATGATCTTCGATGTAGAACTGATGAATCTTCTATTGTGATTTTTCTTCCTCAGAAAATAGAGCATTGTCATTCTGTTGAATCAGTAGATCTGAATTCTTGATAGTCTCCATTTTTTCTTCCCTTTTCTCATAATTATTGAGAGATCACATAAGATTATTAGTTTCTATTTTAAAAAGAACATATATATATAATAATGATAAGTATTTATCATGCAAATTTAGATCCACAAGAGTCACCCTTTAACCTGTGATATTCAATCATTTAAATTTACAGAGTACTCATAACTTACATGAAGACTCGGCATAAAAATCTCATTTTAATTTGATCATTAAACCATTGATGAAATGTCTTGGAATCAGTCAACGTCGTATTTTAAAATAATATTTAAATCCTGCTTGAAATCCGCATAATAATCAACTTGCTAACCATTGCATAAAAATATCGACTTTAAATTCTCTGATGCCAAACCTAATTTTGATTTGTACTGTATGCATCCTCTATACGTAAGGTTGATGACATAGTATTCAAATGTAGGGTTGAAAATGTAAGGTTGACCACAAATTTAAGGTTCATGTCACTTTCATTCAATGTAATCTTGATCATAAACGTAGGTTTGATCATCCATACTTTTCTCATCAACATCCAAACGTATGAAAAAAAATCCATACATTTACATGATACATACTTTTCAAAGAAATTATGGTTGTTTACAAAAGTAATGTTGATGAACCATAGTTTTGAGAATCGAACGCAACGTTTAATACTAACTTACGGTTCTCATTCCATACTTTTCTAATATCCCAATCGAGGGGTTCCTTCCTGACGTACGTTTCTTTTTAATATTTCTTCGATAACGTATGGTTCCACTTCCATAATTTTCTCCTATCTCATAAATTATACGGTGCATTTTATCCTTATTCTATGTTCTTTTACATAGGGTATGAATAGTGTTTATAGAACAGGCTAAAGCAGATCCCGAATAAATAGGTTATTAACAGTGTTTCTAGAACACGCTAAATACGAATACATTAGAAATAAAACCTCTTTGTTCCAGAACTTATATATTTCTTCTAGAAACAAAATATATAATGAATAATAAATTCCTGAAAAATAATTTACAAATAAATTAATTAGAAAATAAATAAGGGTATTTGTGAGGCATTAGAAATGTCATAAAGAGATATATTATTGTTCTCAACAAACTCTTCTTTAAATGAAACATTATGTATTGTTGATAGCAAAAATTTCAAAAATAATGATACATAATTATATTATAATTATAGTAATATATAATATATAATTTTAGTAACACCATCCTTTATACATTTCATGTTGGGCATAAATGAGTCATATCACTTTGAGAGGGCGGTAGTCCACACTTTCTCAAATGAAATTATCATATTTACCCATTATGGAAACGATAATGGTTTGCTATAAATAAAAAATAAATAATAAAATAAATAATAAAATAAATAATATAAATATAATATATATCTCATATAAATACATTTCCATCATAATGGCTACCATGAGATGTGGTTGGAGAAAATCGAATAATCATCGTTCTGTGAGGCAACAGTTCACCGTACACATAAACAGTATGTTTGTATTCATTATACAGAGGTGTGTTTATGTGTAGTTAGAATAATTTTCATAACAACAACCTATTATATTGAGTATAATATTTTTGTTTTTTAGAAATAATATAATATTATTATAGGGAATGAAGTTGTAAAATAAAAGAAGAGAACTCAGGGGATGATGTTACCTTCAAATCGGGTAACTCCCTCGAGTTTGAACCAACAGTTTTCCTTGAAGTGACTAATGACAAGGGTAAGGCATCTATGAAGAATATAGGGATGTTGGGAGCTTATTTTGTCAGATTTTGGATGATCCATGGGGTGTGATAGGTGTGTGTAACTGGTTAGAGGTAATGACCTTTTATAAGGTGGAAGAGGGGAAATTTAGGAATGTTGAAAAATATAATTTTATTACAAACAAAATTTCTATTTAAAAAGGTCCCAACAACATTAAAATCTAATATAAGATGAAAATTATTCGAAATCCTCTCATCTAGTATGTTTTAGAAAATTTTTGGTTTCATGTTTGTCCTTATCAATTAGCAATTACTCATAGTTAACTGATTTATCTTTTACAATGTCTTCATTTATATTCATACTATACGTTTTATATTGTTAACATAAAATTCCAAGTGACCCAAAATGATCCATTATTGACATTTGTAACATCATAAGTTCCATTTGGACAAATATTAGATTTTTAGGGCTACTTTATCATTTAATAAAATATTAATTTATTTAAAAACACATATATGTCAATTTCTAAATTATTTATAGCGTGACTTTTTTAAAATATCCAAACCAAATTGATTAATTTCAAAAACTGTCATTAATTTAAAGCTAACATGTCATCGTCTTCTCTAAAATCTGTTTATTCTATAAATAGTTTTAAATAAATTTTCTTTAATATGTATAATATCATTTATTTAAAACAATCATTAATGAGGTAATCACTAAATCATCATTGTTCCATAAATAAAATGTTTTTTAGAAGAATAAAAAATAAAAATAAAAAACAATGAGGTATGAAATATTTTTATATTTCTATTGACTATTTATAGTCAAAGATATCAATTATATAATGCCACATTAAAATTACTTTAGCCAAACAATAGATGTTTAAGATATTATTATTATTACTTTAAATAAAAAGTTATTAAAATCATTATCATTCCCAAGTTGTTTTAAAAGGCCAAAAGTACCAAAAATGATTTTATTGGTCGTCCATGACATATAAATTAAGGATAGAAAATGTTTTAAGGTAATTTAATTTTATTAAAATATTATTTTTACCTTGAATTAGCCTATTTAACTTTAACTTTTGTAAATAAAAATCCAAAGTTTCTATTCACCAAAAAATGTTTTCATCTAATTGAACGAGATTTTACTTACTGATAATGACCATGTATGTAATATTTTTGAAATTAAATTCATATAAGCGATAAAATTTCGTTTAAATGAAATGTTCAGTTTTTTAACTATTACACAGTGTTTAACTATACATTAAAATAGAACATTTTCAAAAATTTACGAAAAAATATCACAAATATAATTTAGAAATTCTGAATTCAAAAATTATGTCTATATTAGCAAATTAAAAATAAATAAATAATTATAATTAATTTAAAATTAATGTTTGTTGTCAAAACCAAAAAAAATTTGTTTTTAAGAAATAATAACTATCGAAATATTGACCCTTGTTTATGTCAAATTTCAATGTGAAAATACATCCGATGAAAAAAATTGGACTAAATAGTAAAAATATAATCTAATTACACATTAAAACCATTTAAAATGATAACCTAAAAATATAAATAAATTATATTAAAAGGAATTTTAGAATTAAAATTTAGTATTTTCAAGGATTAATTAAAAATTTCATTTATCTTAAAAATACCAAAATTTCATCCAATGTAATTTTGGATGTCCCGATACTAAATAATAATTTTAAATTTTCATATATAAAATATAAAAGTGACAAAAACTAGGCTTACAGTGGGTTCTCCACCAATAGGTGGTTAATCAACCTTTTAAAAAATATTAGAGTGTCCATTCTTAGAATTGTAATCATTATTATTTTAAGCCCCTAAAAATTATTATATTACAATAAAAACGTTTAACGAAAACTTATAATCATATTGTAGTTAGTTATATTCATTCCCACCAATACAACAGTTATGTGTTAACTACCATTTAAAATAATAATATTATATTTTTATTTTCCATTATAACTCAATGTTGTGTGTAGTGTATGATTTAAATGAAACTTGTTGTTTGTTGAGTATGAAATCAGACATAGCACCCCCATTAAAGTAATATTAATATTCAATTCAAAAATATTAATAAATATAAAAATGGAAGAGTCATTATTTACCCAGGATGTTACATCCTTCCCACTTTTGGAAATAACATCATCACAATTTCAAAATTAGGCTCAGAAACATCATTAAAAGTCCCACCTCAGAAAAAGAGTCAACAATAATATCACTTTAAAAGAAAGAAGTGAGGTTCAAACGTCATCTGAGATAACATAGACTAGGATTCCATAAAAACATGGATATAGAGGATAAAAAAGTGTCAATTTTAGCCAGAGAGTGATATAAAATAGGATTAGGAGAAAGATAACGACAAAAAAACTTTAGAAAATTTAATGGGTTAAACGATCATTGTTTTCCTAGTAGGGAATGTAAACATACATCATTTTTTAAGTTCCTTTTCATAATTTTTATTAATTTATTTATTATCATGACAATGAATATAAGGACACATACATACTTGTCATGTAGACATTCACCGTTTACTAAATGTCTACCACAAAATCCTCTTTTCTCCAAACGATGAGTATTCAAGATGACATGGCCACATAAAAAGTGGTAAAATCAACTGTTATAGAATCACATATTCCAAAAAGATGAAATATATATTTCTCCTATCTTAAGACATTAACCAAAACCAAAATGGTCAGTATGAGATAAGATAACCCCAAAAGAGAATAATACATTAAAAAAATAAATCTTACTCTTAATCTCCAATATTAACTAAAAATATCCAAAGTTCCACAAATACCATTCAACAAACAACTATCCTTAAAATTTATCAATGTAATCCAAACTGTGATTTAAACCCAAAATTTAGAAGGATTTTATCACATTGTCTTCAACAAAAATATTAACATTTATATCGAAATAATATTTGATAATCTTAAAGTCTTATACTTACTTGTAATTAAACTAATCAAAATATTTCTATGGTAGTTTAATCATTTCAAAAATAACCAAAATCACCATATGTCCACAATAAGAACATAGAGTCTTCCAATATAAAAAACTATCATTACTTATCAAATCAATTCCCATAGTATTCTATTTTCCTTAATAATATAGTGTTCCCAAAAGGGAATACATATTCTGAAATAAATTTTATCAATTATTCAGCAAATCATTTTCCTATAATAAGGTTATCTATTTTATGAAAAATAATATCCTAAATCAACATATTTGTTAACAATAAAACCATTTGAATAAATATAATAAGTCATATTAATCAAGGATATCCCATAGTCCTGTGATGAGCCTTAAATCCCAATCATAATTTGGTTGTGGGTTCGATTCCATGGTGCTTTGTCTGATGTGATGGGTTGTCACACTGTATACTTGTTTCCCTTTTTCAAATACTATATAATTTTATAACATTCTAAAAAGTGAGACAAATTCCTAAAAAATAACCATAACATATTTTATCCACTAATGTTATCTCAAACATTGCAATTTAATCCTAAAAAGAAACAACCAATAATTATATCAATTTAAAGAAACATATAAACCAAAATGGTTCAATATATATATATATATATATTCAGAAAAGGAACGATAATTATTCCTTGAATAACATTTTACCATATCAAACATCAGGTTTACACGTGCTATAAAATTCCTTATCTTTATGATTATTACTTGAACTCCCATTGAGATTCGTTTCTCGCACATATGATTCCTTATAAAAATCATCAAGTTTATGGTGGTCAATAATGACTCCAGATAGTTTGTTAAAAATAACTATAAGAGTTCTAATTAAAACTCCTATTTCATTCAATTTCTCATTCAAAAATCATCCACGGTTTCCTTCACATCTTTTGTTACTTTATTTCCAACTAAATCCATCCATTTTCTAAAACTAAAAAGGTCAATGTGAGTATATAAGAAAAATTATCATATAATATCTAATCTTGAGGGAAAACACTAATATATAATAATTCATATTATCATAAAGTAATTCACAATATCAAAAATAGCTATGAATCTTTCTGAAATACAAACCATTATGGTTGTGTAACTTATTCTTAGAGAATAGCCTAACATCTAATTTTATCTAAATCGATCTTTAATACCAACTATAAATCCCTAGCCTTAAAAAATATATAATATTTAATTACATTAATAATTAACATAGAGGATCTTTTCAGGATCATAGTTTTATATAATTAGACCATAACTATTACATTTCAACTCAATTTTTTCAAAGTAGACACTTCTACATTGTATCGATTTTTTCAATATAAAAAAATATAAAAGAAAACAAGATTTCTTTTCTTGATAAAAATTTTCATTATTTATTCCTTTCTCTTACACTTCCTTATATCCTATGAAAAATATTTCAAAAACGTGGGATGAGAATAAAAATCTCAGTAAGGGTTATAAAACCAGGAATGAAAACAATAGTCCTTCAATATATACAAATAAATGAAATAATAATTTTCAATCATTAACGTACCACAAAAAATCATATGATTTATGAATAACAAATAGAAATCATAAATGAGAAATGTAACTTGTGGAATCCATAAAATACATATATTGTAGATTTCACAGTAATGTAGGGAGTTACATTTGGAATACCCATCACAATATATTCACAAAATATCTTAGGAGAAACATTAATAGTTATATTTGTTAGATTACCCAATGCATTACAGAGCAATACTAGGCTCACCTAGTCTAGTTTTATCATGGAAGCACCATTATACGTAAACAATACCCAAGAACCATTACATAATCATAACACATGACCAAATAATGAAAGAAATATAACATTTCCACATTGAAATCATAATTTATAATTTCAATATACGGACACATTCAATCTATTTTCAATACCATTTTCAATACCAAAATACATAAAAAGAGAATATCATATTAATTTTCTTTTTAAAAACATTACATTTTTTATGGAATCCAAATATCAAATAACATTCACGACAGCAGAAAGGTCATTGTCACTAAAGACATTAAAAAGAAACATTCAATTTTTGTTTAGTAAATGTCAACATAGAAAAATATTCTATTTGAATGAAATGAAAATTCATAAGGGTTTATACACCGTGTAAAATAATGTTTTCTTTAAATCAAAATGTAACTCAATGAAAGGATATTGAGACGAAGTCCCTCACCTCATTTCCAACATGACTCGTTTGTTCTTGAGTATCCTTATAATAATCTAAACTTATTTTATAAATTCATAAACCCATTTTTCACGTTTATTATTCCTATTATTTTACATATTACCACGTTATAAACATCACATAATAATTTATGTTAATAATGTTTGTTTTGTCGATATATGGTACTTAAGTCAAAAATGAACATCTTATAAATAAAAGTAGTCCATGTGGTAAAAAATACATTATAAATGATGTTCAAATGAAATTATTGTATTTACCCATTATAGAATCCATATAAATCTGATAATAATGAGAAATATAGAAGAAAAAAGATAACAAAAATATAATATATATCACATATAAATACATTTCCATCATAATGGACATCGTGAGAGGTGGTAAGAGATAATAAAAAATTCATCATTTCGTAATGCAGCAGTTCAACGGACACAGAAACAATATGATTGTATTCATTAGATAGAGGTGAGTGTATGTGTAGTTTGAATCCCTCTCATAACAGAAAACTATTATATTTAGGATACTGGGTTTTTTATGTAAAAAAAGAATAAAAATATAATAGATATTGAATATGTAAAATAAAAGAATAGAATTTGAGGGAAGACGTTACATTTAAATTAGGTAACTCCCTTTGGTTTTTTACCAAGAGGATTCCTTGAAGTTCCTTCTGCCTAAGGTTTTTCTTCTAAGAGAAAGAGAGAGATGTTGCGAGCTTATTTGGGTATGGTTTGGACTAGAAAAGGGTATTTAGAGGTGTCTGTAATGGGTTAGAAATGATGGCCTTTTTTAGGGGGAGGAGGGGCTCTTTTGGAATGATTGAAAATATTATATTTTTATAAACTGAATTTCAGATTCCAAAGTTCCTAAAATCGTTCAATTAAATGATAAGATGACTATTATGTGTAATTCTCTCAACCAATAGGTTTTAGACATGTTTGGATTGAATTTTAACCCTATCATTTAACTTTAACTCTCAGTTAAGTAATTTATGTTTTACCATGTCTTCTAGTATATTCATTTTGTATTGTTATTATAGTCACTATAAAGTTCCAAGAGATCCAAAATGGATCAATAATGACCTTTGTAACATCATATGTGTCATTTGTATGAATATTATATTTTTAGAGCTATTTTATCATTTAATAAAATTTTAATGGATTTAAAAATTCATTTATGTCAATTTCTATACTATTCTTATCTTGACATTTTTAAAAATCCAAACCAACATGATTCATTCAAAAAACCTTCATTAATATACATATAACAAGTCATCATATTCTATAAAATTCCTGTATAGAATAAATAGTTTCAAAATAAATTTATTTTAAAATTTATAATCTTATTTGTTTTAAATATTCATTAATGAGGTAATCATTAAATAATCATTGTGTCATAAATAAATTTATTTATTTGACAGAAAAAATTATAAATAAAACAACATGATGTAGAAAAACTTTTTTTCTTTCTAATGACTATTAATAGTCAAATATATCAATTATATAACCGGCCTTAAAATTGTGTTAGCAAAATAACAAATGTTTAAGATATATTTTTTTACTTTAAATTAAAAATTAATTATGTCATTATCTTACCCAAGTGGCATTCAAATACCAAAATTCTCATCCAAGGATTTTATTGGTCGGTAATGACTCATTTAATAAGGTTAGGAAAAGTGTTAATGAAATTTTATATTATTATAATATTATTTTTACCTCGAATTTATCTATTTACCTTTAACCGTAGTAAATAAAAATCAAAAGTTTCTATTCACTAAAAAATATTTGCATCTAATTGAACAGAAATTTACTTATTGATGACAAACATGTATGTCACATTTTTTAAATTCAATTCACAAAAGCAGTAAAATTTTATTTAAATGAAAAAGATGGGTTTTTAACTATTACGTAGTGTTTCACTATTCATAAAAATGGACCATTTCCAGAAAAATACCAAAAAATCACCCCAAGATAATTTTGATACTCTAAATTCAAAAATTATGTCTATTTTACCAAATTAAAAACATAAAAATAACATTAATTAATTTAAAATTAATTTCTGTTGTGAAAACCAAAAATTGTGTTTTTAAAAAATAATAACTATCAAAAGACTCACACTTGTTTATGTCCAATTTCATATTGAAATTACATCCAATGGGAAAAAATGGATTTTATGGTGCAAATATAATATAAATACACTTTGAAAACATTTAAAATGACAGTCTAACCATATAAATAATTTATATTAAAAGGAATTTTGCAATTAAAATGCAGTATTTTCACTATTCATTAAAAAATTAACATTATCAGAAAAATACCAAAATTTCATCCAAAGTAATTTTTGATGTCCCAATTATAAGGATTGATTTTATTTTATCAAGTAAAAAATATAAAAGTGATAAAAATTAGAATTAAATATCATTCTCCATTAGTAGGTTGTTAATCGACCATTTGGGGAATATTAGAGTATTCATGCTTAAAATTGGATTCATTCTTATTCCATCCCTCTATAAACTATTAGATAATAGTAAAAAAATTAACAAACATTTTTAATCATATTATTGTTAGTTGTTTTCATTCTCTCCAATATAAACGATATGAATTAACTGTCATTTAAATTAATAATTTTATATTATTAATTTTTAGTGTAATTCGATGTTGCGTGCAACATATGATTTCAAAGAAATGTGATGTTCCTTGTTGAGTACACTATCAGAAATAGAATACCTTTTAATGTAAAATTAATATTTAATAAAAAACTATTAATAAATATGACTATGTCACATTCTTTATTTACCAGGGATTAATAGTATGATCCTATGTGAGTAATTGATAAGAGTTTTTTGAAACAATATTATTTCATTTCTAGATTGATAATAATTATTCTTAAAATTATGATATATTTTTATTCATATCTTAAGAAACCACATTTTTTATAATCCACTATATTTAAATGGAATTTCCATGCATAAGTTCCATTTCCACCCTTTAGTACTGAAGACGACTAAGAAAATGTTTTTAAGAAAAATCAGACAATATTTCTCACATTAGTTTGATAACTATTTTATTTCAAAAATCATGTTCTAAAAACTTTTACTAAAAATATTTAAAAAATAAATTAAATAGTATTTTTAAGAAAATGTATATCTTTTATAAATAATCATTCATATTTGTTCAATAATAATGGTTTCAAAATTATTTCAAGCATTTTTTATATGTTTTCAAGGAAAATGGTTTTCAAAATGTTTTCAAACATATTTTATATATTTTTAAGAAATATGTTTTTCAAAAGGTTCTTATGATTTATTTACAGGTTTCCATGTATATATTCATGAAAATGTTTCTGATAAGGGGTTAAATTTTTTAAAAAAAATTATCCAAAGAATAAAAGATATTATCTAAAATAAATATTTTTTATAAGATCTTTAAAAATTACTTCCCCTATAAGAATAATTACATTTATGTTTCTGATGACATTCTCAGAAAATGATTTAATGTTTCTATTCATATTCTTTTTCCAAATGGTTTTTTTATCAAATTAATAATGGTTATGAATCCCCTTTCTGTATCACAGGATACATGTTTTTTATGATTGGTTCATCTTATGAGTTATACTTTTGATGAAATTATTATAAAACATGTAGTTTTTTCGACAAATCGTGATATGATTGCATGTTTATTGGACCCATTACATTTAATGGGTTATGCTATAATGGTTTATGATTTTTTGGATCATGTATGTATGATTTCATTAAGATATTTTGGGACTTATATCTCCCTCCAATGCATTAGGTAATCGTCAATTTTTTATTAGCTCAAAGGGTACACAGTATGTTATCCCAATCCGAAAACAATACGGTATACATGAGGACATCACCAGACCAAAACACATGGGTACATGGGAGGAAATACCAATCCCAAAATAATAGTGTAATGGGGAGGATATCCTAATCCCAAAACAATAGGGTACACAGGTGGAAATCCCATGCCCAAAAAAGTGGGTATACAAGTGGATATCCATAGCCGGAAACTGGTACATAGGTGATTAACCCAATTCTAGCATGTTATAAAGGCATTGGTAAGCCTCCATGACATAGAGTTTTAATATGCGAAATTTTTTCCACAGTTTGATGTTTTATTCTTAGTTTATGTTTTCATGAGTTATGTCATCATTTCCTTATTATTCATGTCTTGCAAACTACTAATTTTTTATTATTATTCATAATTAGTAGGGTATGATCTTCAAATGTTATGTTATAGTTTTATAACCTTTTTTATGTCATGCTTATTAATTTACATTATTATCCATTGCTATGAATTTGAGATCACCCCTTTCTTTTGTTTCATTTCCTAATTCTAGGAATAGTGGTTTTATATAAATTTACTATAGGTGGTTATTTTTGGGCGAGGGGCCAAGGATCTGTTACCATGTTGGATGATTTTTTCTCATGATTAAAGTAAACTAATCTATTTAGATCATTGGGCATCTATTTTTATAATCTTCTTAATATTCACCTAAATTGAAGTAATTTCAATTTATGTCAAACCTTGTTCGCTATAGTGTAGATTTTTTGTATGTATTTAAGTTTATTATTTCATCACTGATAATTAAATATAAATATCTATTTCAAAATAATCATCTTTTAATAAATATACATTTATAACTAAAAATGAAATCCATTTATCCTTAATAAAAAAAATTGATATGTATTAATATAAATAGAGTGACATTTTTGAATTTTCCATAGCTAAAATAACATCAAATCCCTTATCATTGTAAGATAGGTTGAAAAATAAATTTAATCAAATTTGGGATAGATATGGGAAATATTATACTATCTAATGAATGTAAAACATGTTTTATGTTGACATTGAGACCATATTTCATGGTTCTAAACATGTTTTACCCATTATATGAAAAATGAGGTATTTAATTATTTAAACACTTAACATTCATATTATCCAAAAAAGGACATATTTACCATGTTAAAAAAACTAATTAAAAATATGGTATCCTTTTATAAAAATTCAATCTATATAATTTTTATAAATAAATTTTAATATTAAGGAGTAAAACCCAACAATGAAAAGTTTTTAAAAAATCCGTTTTTAAGCATTCAAATAAATTTATATAAAAATGGGTATTATTATATATTAAAATGAAACTTATTATATTATACAAAATAAAATGGATCACAAATCCCTTAAATTCAAAATTTGTAATAGAATGAGTATTTTAAATTTATTAATTTAATGAAAACAAATAATTATATTTTCAAATTAACTAAATTTCATTATTTACTAAAAATCTAATGAATTTTCGAATATTTCATAATTAAATATTTTATTTACTTAATAATATGATTTAAAAATTATGTGAATAGTAGAAAATATAATTTTTTAAATTTTTAAAAATTAATTGAATTTTTCCCACAAAAAATTGAAATAAAATTCATTTTTAACGAAATTGAATTTTTGAAGCATAAAATGAATTCACTGAAAATTATTTTGAAATTTTATACATGTTTATCAATAAATATTTATTGAGATGTACCGTTATATTTTATTATTTAATTAATCATATTCATACCAACCAATTTAATGGCTATGTTATAATTATTGCAATTAAAAAATATATCAATTTTTATAATGATTGGTGTTATGTGTTGAGAATGATACCATGTTTATAAAATATTTTGACTACATGTCCATGATAATTAATTCCACACACTTAAATAAGTTGTTACCTCTAATGTTTACCACATCCATCAATGGTTCATCATTCACTGATGACCACCATCATACAATGGGATAATAAAACGTAAAATAAAATGAAATGTGGGAATCATAAATATCCCAAAAATTAAATCCTAATTGGGATCCATGAAATATAGAAAAACATTACAAACTTTTTTAATGTTAAAATATTCTCAACCATTTTGGAATTATTGACTTTGGTTGATTGGAAAATGATCTTTTATCATCAGACATAAATTATGATATTTTTTACCAAATTCCTTATTTTAAGATGATTTTAATCCCCCAAAAGTGTCATAGGTATTTGGATGTGTGTCTAGATGATTGGGCCTACCAATCAAAGATTTTGGTTTGAATATATAGAGGCAAACAGTTTAGTCAAACTGTGCACCCTGAAAAAGAAAAATTGTGTATCTCACTTTTGTTATGGACAAGGTTTTTCACACAATGAAGTTGGGGGAACACAACCATATAGAAATTTTGTAGTCTAAAATAAAAGAGATATGAACGACCTATACATGAAATGGAAAACTATTTTATATCCATTTGAGTTTAGGTTCTTTGGTAGGGGATGCTAATTAGTTTACTTATGATTAGAAAAAATGTTTGGAAAACCCATGACACTTATCTAATTTGGGAGAAACTCAAATGTTTTACCTCTCTTATATTGAGTGTTTTCATACCTTTCTCCTATATTTACATCTCACACATAAGTGGATATCTATTTTTCATTCCCACATTGAATTTATCCTTCTCTTATTTTATTGCCTCTAAATCAAGTATCATCATTCTAGTTGGAATCATATCAATAATTCCATCAATACTATTTCTTTCAAATATGATTTATTTCACCATAATGAATAATATATATGTGTGATTTATTTTTTCCAGTTTTGAGGGAGTTTTATATTTAAATATTTTAACTTGTGTTGGCTTGAGTGAGAGGTTGTTATTCAATGAGCGAGTAACTATGAGTATATGGTAGGTGTTCGATTGATTTCACCCCATTTTTATGGGTGTTTTGGGGTTCATGATTTAAAACCCATGTTTTTATGTCTAAGGTAGGCACATAAAGAAATTAAATTATTATATTTAATTTGTTATTATTTTCCTGAGATGTCTTAAGTAATTACATATTTTTTTATAAATATATTAATCTGGGTATTGGGGATTTCAATTAATTGGCCATACGAATCCGATTTTTAGAATATATTAAATTCTATAAATAATGATTATGTTTGTTCATTTAGAATCTTATGGGGATGACAATGGGAAATTTTTATGATATTTATCATCAGATAAGGGTGAATATAGTGTCAGTTTTGGCATCTTTAGAGACACATGGTGTGAAGAAGATCCCTTGGACAAGGCAACAAGTTTGTTAGGTTGAAGAGATTTTGTCTTACTAATGAATGCACAATAAATGTGATTAGAGATGGTGTTGAACATCAATAAATATCCCGGAATTCAAGGGGATTTTGGTTCCAAATTATTTTAATTAGGTTATGATGGACATTGGTGCTCACCATCGTTCGCTAATGCGTTATTGGTGTCGTTTTTATATTAATAGGACTCAGTTGAGGTAGTTATAACCACAATTTGTGTGTGTGGGTCCAATGTAGATATTGGATCATGAAATATGTTGTTGACCACCTCTGATGTCACAGGTATTCACCGTAAAACTTTATAGGGGATGATGATAGATCATTGGGAGATGGTGTTGAGACCATCGTTTTGGGGTTCAGTACCATTGATATACATGACGCTAATATTATGGGATTATTTTATGATATATATTTTCATACCATTGGAAATCAAATGTTTATCCCATGATGATTCATTTATTGAGGGATGGATATCAGCATGTCATGAGATGTTAGACTGGTTTACCCAATGGGGAAATTCTAATTAGATCACTAAGGGACGAGGGACTTATAAATAATCTTTTCATTTAGATGTAATATATTATATTGATGGAACAAAATGTGCTAGATGGATTAGGTACCATAGATATATTTATAGGAGATTCCTAAGGTATATCTAGGTATAAAACTCATCAGGGCACTCCTTGGATGTAATCCATGGGTCTTTGCTTCTGAGAATATACATTTGAAGTCCAGCTAGGTATACTAAATATATATTTGGGGGGATTCTATCAGTGGTTTAATATATTAGTCCAATTAGGTAAACACTCATGGGAGGATATTGTGAAAAGGGAAGTTGGTTTAATTATAAAATGTGTGTTCTTTTTCTTTTTAATTTACTTTTCATAAACATGAATAATTCTGGATGTACAATACTTGCATGATGGGGGCGTCTTACAATGTTCATATTCATACACTATATGTTCCAGTCATGATGCATGTTTACTTTATGAATTAGATATTAGGTATGGTACCTGTCTTAGGGGAATTACATTCATGACCATTGATGTATGATTTTGTTGGATAGATAGTAATGGACCATTATAGTTCTTACATTATGCTAGAGTTTCGTTATAAGATTTTTTAGGCTTCAAATATTTTTACATATATGGATATCCATGGGAGACCTTGTATTACATCATGTATGAACAAATTATTTCATATTTTTTATTTATCAGCAGAATTATTCATTTGGGATTAATTATTGTTGCTTTTTTATTTAACATTCCACTGAGTTCTATAATTGATTCTACTATTGTTAACCTCTTATATTATGGTATACACATATGGAATACTATTATTGTCAACTCTATATTAAATAGTCTCCCCACTATCACTTAATCATAACCTCATAGTTGGTGAGCTAGTTTTGGAATATTGGGAGGAATTCTTAAGGAACGGTGGACAACCTTCCTGAAGAATAGTTTTATTGGAGAACTCTGTTTGGATGCTACAAATGTTATAAAAAGATTTTCAATTTCTTTTATAGTCATACAATTTTGGATATAGGTATATAAGATAGTGATGTAGTCAGAATTTGGTAAAGAATTATTTTTGTGTGCCTTCATCCCCATGCATGTGAGACATGAATGTTTTATAAGGGAGGTCAATTTATGTTATACAAAGTGCTTATTATATGATTTTATTTCATCCTCGAGTAGTGCACATGGTTGTTATTGTTATCTACTATTGGCTTTTTCTGCTTCTCTTGATATGGAATGGGAGGGTTTATTATGAATTTTAAAGGAACATAAACTTTATTATGTGTGTAGTTTATTGTGATAATCATTTGGTACATGAACTCTACTAAGATATATAGGGATATTTACTGTTTTAAGAATGAATATAAATATTTTTCCATTCTTACCATTCTTGGTGACCTGTTACTCATCCATCTCAGATATGTGGTTCTGAATGAAATTAATATTTGATGAAATGTGTATATATTATGTATGAGATTGAAACAGATATGAGTATGAACTAACAATATAAGTGGGGTTGGGGTTTATTTTTCTAAAATGTAAACAAAGATGTTAAATAGTGTTTCCCTACTATGCCTTTTGGGTGGAATTGTACTATACTAACCAAATTGATATGTGATATGAAATTCCTGACACTATTTTCTGTATGCAATGGTCTATGAGGTTAGGTTATATATGATACTTGAACCTGATATTTTTAGGTTAGGGGCCATGAGGATATATGTTATGTGACTTAGGTGTAGTAAGGGAGTGTAATGACAGTGAGATGCCCTACCTATTGTGGCATTCCATATTTTTTATATACATATTGCTATGATTGTTGGGAGATTCATGTTGGGTTTTCATTGTTGTACAAAATAAAATAATTCAATTGGAAGGATATGATGGTGGAGATATGTATCCACAACAGAATGCATGGGATGAGGCCCTAGTTGGTCAGCATGAGGCCCAAAAGGGTTAGGTTGATCATGATTTGTAATTAAATGTTTTGATACAAGTACGATAGCCCCAACAACTAGAAAATTTCAAGCCCATCACATGATGAGAAGCTCAGGGTGAGCATGGTTAGAGTTATTCATGTTCTCACTAGGTAATATCATGGGTTTGTTCTATCTCTCTGCTATCAAACTCAAAACTTCTATTCTTAACACAATTAATTATTATTAGTTGAAGGTGTACTAGATGTATTATAGAAATGGATTGATTTAGTGATTAATATCATTTAAAAGCTTCAGACACCTCCATGTTAGAGAGTATACCTAGAAATGTAAATGATCATAGTACGAAGAAATACTAGTTGGGATATAAAGTTATATCTAGAAAAGCATGCGTAACTATTTTGAAATTATTTTGAGATGAGGTTCTTTAGTCACTTCATTGCATAGATTTTTAGGGTAGATGAAACTTGTGAGTTGAAGATACTCTAATAAGGCAATAAATCTATAGTGGATTGGGAAGAAACATTCTCAAAATTATATATATATTCACCTGCTAAGAGGTGAAATGACATTACATAGCTGAAGAAACTTGTGGATGGATTGTGGCGTTACATAAGGGTATAGGTAAACATCTTCAAGATGTCATCATTCTCTAAGGAAATAAATAAAGAACTCATAGCTGATGGAATCATAATGAGATGGTATTATTCGATCTGAGTGATAGAATCAACTGAATTTAGTTGTGATTCTATGGGTATATGATGAAGAGTTGTGAAAAGAATCAACATGGTGGTCAGAATATATCTTTAGGAAAGAAATTTTGGATTTTCTCATTGAGGTTTCTCTTCCAATGCATGGAATTGAATAATTTTCAGAGTCAATGTGATATTGTTCTGAAGGAGAGTCTAGAATTTAGTTATATAATTCTTTTGGATTGGTTATTAATGAATCCTTATCAAAATGATACGCACAAGGTCTGAATCTGGGATTCGAGGTAGGATAAGAAGTTGTCCCGGGAGCTTGTATCAAGGATTTGAAAACACCCATAAGCCATGGAAGTGGTATATATAAAACATAATTTATTTATTTCTGGAGAATATTTTAGCTCCAAAGAGAGTCTATGCATCTTGTATTCAAGAATCAATATAGGTGCATGTTGTTGAGATGGCAAGGGAAGACCAATCTGGGGAGCTATCGATGATGATTATTTTGCATTAATTCTTGTTTAACCATATTTTATGTGTTGTCAAATCAAATAATTGTTCACATGGTGTTCGTGTGATTTTTTCTGACTAACCTGGATTTATTTATTATTCTATTATTTGTTAGGAAGAATGATATATATTTATGAATATATATGTGAGGTGTGTAGGGACCAGTATTTATTATGGTAATTAGTATGATGAGTGTTTTCAATATGGTTTGTAGGCATTGGAAGTATGGTGGAAATGAAAATACACACACACATATGTTGTTGGATTATTTTTTGTCATCTTTTGAAATTCATGAAATAATGGAATCTGAGGAGATGCAAGAATTTATGTGTTTCATGTGGGGAACACAAATGAAAGGGAAATATAATGAGACACACGTCTTGATGGGTGCGAGATATTAAATAATATTTAATTTAGAACCATAAATGGTGTATGAATTATGATAATAAATTACAAGACTATTGAGTGTAGTGATTTTTTGTGGAACCATGAACATATTTAAATTCAAGGTCTGGAAGCGACGTCATTGGTAACTATTAAGGGGAAGAGAACCTCAATGAGATTTGACCTATGTTGATATCATGTGTACAATATGATGACCTAAATGAGATGGGTATCATCAGTACCATCACTACATAAAGCTTAATGGCTCAGTGATGCTCTATTATATGGTGGTGATATAGTAACATTCTATGTTATTATGTAGTTTTATGTTCCAAAACTATTTAATTTTTCAGTTTCGTGGGTAGGACAAATTAATTTCAGGCCATCAAAACCATGTTCTATGATTTTTTATATCTAATGAAATTTGTTGAATATGATTGAGTCTTGTAAAATTAATCATGAATTTTTATGAATTTCGAATTCATCATACAATAAAAACATTGTTTTGTGAATTCACGGATATATTTTCATAGTTTGATCAAACTGTGTAGTCTTCAAGGGGAAACAATATGACCCATTTTTGTATAGGGGTTTTTTTTTGAAATAGTGTCAGTCTTGCTGTATGATCATGTTTCACATCTATTGTATTTCACATAAGAGATATGTATGTGTTGTAAATGGTTTATAAATCCATGATCCTTACAAAGTGATGTGAGGTGCATATGAATTGATAATCAGATGATTATCACTTGGTTTTTCAAACTGTGTGGCCAAAAAATCTGGTTTAGTTGAATTTTGTTAAAATTTTTTATCCTCCATTTTATTTAGGGATTACTACACTTTCTCCTTTATTTCCAACACACACATAGGGGAAATCCCATTTCCTTCTCCACCATGGATTTCACCTCCTCTCCTTATCTGATCTATGAATCACCCACCTAGAGTCTCATTAGAAGCATACCAGTAAGTCATTCAACCCTCTTACATACCATGTTAAAAATCTCATGATAAATTGTGTTAAATCCATGTGATCTCATTTTACCCATTTTCATAAATTTCTTCTAAATCTCTAATTTCTATCATTTTTGATTGAATTTTCCACTGATATTAATTGAGTGGATTGACATTACCACTGATAATCACATTTTTTAGGGGAAATACTTAAATTAATTTTAATTTTTTATTATGTCATTATTAAAGACATGGGATGTTTTGGGGTTTTAAAAATTTGAAATTAATGTATATATCCAATTATTGGGGTTTATACTCAATTAAGAAGTTAAATACGATTGGTTTAATTTAAATAAATGTTATTTATTGTGATGGGATTGCTACCTTGGGAACTTGACATACATTGGCTTTGCATGTTGAGGTAATGAAGTGTAACGCCCGAACCCCATTTACCAAGAGTCGGTGCATTATTACATTACATTGGCATGATCACCAAAGATCAAGTCCTGAAAGACCGGACAGTTTAGTAGCCTTGATAATAAGATTCATAGAAAAGTTCAACATTTCAGCTTTAAGAGAAATACAACACAAATATATTTCATTAGAAACAAACAAGCCTCCTAGATTATGCCTAATGGTCACTCATAACTAACGTCTTTATATCCTGGGAAAATTAAACATAAGAAAGGGGTGAGCTCAAATTCTTAGTAAGGGTAAGTAATACAGCGGAAAATGAAAAAAATATTAAGCATAATGAATAATTGAAACCATATGCCTTTACCAATAATAAATATAAATACTTTTACGGAAAGAATATTATCTAAGTAAATAATTCCATAATAAAACATAATCATGGATATTCTACTAGACAAATGACCACGTGAACCATCAATATTATTTCTATAATGAGGGAATGTATAATGCTGGACATTCTGAAACATTTTGTCAAGGCCTCAACCAAGACGTTTAAAAATGATTAAGGCCTCGGCCAAAACCATATATCAAATTGTGAAAGGGCCTCGGCCAATTCCACGTCTAGTTGTCTCATGAGACCTACCGATGCTTCAAGCAGTTATAGTGGGCTCCACCCATCATTTACTAAGTCCAATACAGTCCTCATATGACAACGTTTAAATATATCATAAAAAATCATATTAAAAATAGTATAGGAAATGTCAATAATTTAACCATAAATAATGATGGGTATAAAAATATCACATCCACATTCAAACATATCACAAAACCTTCAATACAATATGGTAGTTTTGTATCATAATAAATCAACTTCAAATAAACATAAAATTTATCAAAGGATGTTGACATAGACGAAATCAAAACCCTTTTTAGAGAATTATCTCTTTGTATTTTGAAATCATAATTATAAAGAAAACATTTATTTTGAAAATATTCTTATAATCTTGTAAGGGAAGATTCGACGATTTTATAATGGCAGAAAATAGCCACACCCACCGTATAAGTTAAAAAAAGACATTCTTACCTTAATTCGGTCGAGAAGGTTAAAAAGGACCTTGTTTGGAAAATGACGGAAGGATTCCTTTATAAAAATTTTATAAAAATTCAAACAACGGTATAGATTACATTAACCCATTTTCTATAAAAAAATAAAAAAGTTATGAAATAAATTTTTAAGAAACATGGTTGGGGATGGTAAAGAGGTCCCAGTAGATAATTAAATATAAACAACCTCAACTAATGAAGAGATTATGAAATAAATCCTTACCTTGTACTTTTCCTTGGTTAATGGTAGGTTGACCTCCTTTATATTAGTTAAATAATTTTTATTAAATTATACCATAATTTTATACATAAATATGATATCATATATGATCTTATAATATTGTTTCGTTAATAATATTTTAGTATTATCGTCATTTCGGTTGTTCACTTACTCATTTTCTTTTATATGTTTGGATACAAAATCCATGTTTATTTATCCATATGTTGTATCTTATTCTTATCTAGAATGATATAAAGTATGTTAAAATTATTTTTAATCATCAATTTAAAATTAGACTTTCATGAATACGATGGGGAATGAATCTCATCGCGTTTTTGGGGACGGTAGTCCAGATGTACGCACGAGCGAAAATATCATTCTTTTGATATAAAAATAATATATAATTGGATGTTATATAGAATAATTATGATTTTATATTTATTATTTACATCAATTACACATCATTATCATTCCCATCCAAATAATAATGTTTTGAATAACAATTACAACACGACGTGGAGACGGTAAGCCGTAAGTACGCACGTATGGTGACATGTCATTCAAAGGATGGATAGAATACTGAATATGGTTGTACCATATTTATAATAACATCATAGTATATAAAATATACAAGATTTATTATTTTACAATGGAAGTAAAAATGAAAGAAGAATTTGGAGATGAATGGAACTTGAAAAATGGTGGTGAAAACATTACCTCTTCATCGGGTTCATCCTTTTGATTTGATCTAAAGATCTCCTTAGGTGGAATTTATGACTAAAGGAAGGCCTATAGGATGAAGGGAGGATATATGAGATGTTATTTGGGTTGAGGGTGTCCGATCCAAATGTCTCTGAAAGTGTGAATTAGAGATAAGGGGGAGATCCCTTTTATAGGAGGGGTGAGGGGAACCTTAGGAAAAGCTAGAAATATTATTTTATAATAAATTCATATTCGATTTAAAATGGATTAAAAGTGTATTATTTAATCTTTAAGTTGGGGATAGTTTGAAAACAACTCATCCAATAGGTTTTAGATAGGTTTGTGTCACTTTGTTAACCTTTTATTTTATTTTTAACTCTTAGTAAATTAGTTTGACATTTAACATGTCTCTTTGTATTTTTATATTATATAGTTAATAAACATACTATATGAATTCAAGAGATCCACACGTGGTCCATTAATGATAGACATATCATTATATAAGTCATTTGGCCGAATCTTAGATTTTTTGGAATTGAATATCAATTAATAATATAATATTTGTTTTAAAAACAATTTTATGTCAAATTTGACACTATTTAATAATTAATTTTTGTTAAGGTCTTAAAAACTTTATTAATTCGAAATAAAATAATTTAAGCAATTAAAAAATGTCATATTAAACAATAAAATTCGTGGATTTCATCAAAACATTAAAATTATATTTATTTTAACATTTATAATACTAATTATTTGATTCATTCGTTAATAAGGAAAATACTACATCATTATTGTGTCATAAATAAATTTAATTATTCAATGTCTAAAAACTATAAATATCATACCATTATGTAGTAATAGTTTTAAATTTTCTAATGAATATTTATTGTCGAAAATATAACTTATATAACCTTATGTCGAAAAACATTTCTGAAAGATATTTGCTTTTGTCATTTTTGTATTTACATTAACTTAATTAATATAAAGTGTCATTATCACTTACACTTTGATCCATGGAGTCCACAAATACAACCAAATATGACCATGGTCACAAATGTATCAACCAATATGGTTAGGACATGTTTTATGATAATTTATTATTATTATAATATTATTCGTTTACCCTTATTTTCCAGATTTACCCTTTTACCACGCTAAATAAAATATTTATCGAAGTAATTATTCAAAATGTCTAAAAATAAAAGTTAAGTATTTTCACAATTTGGTACTCTTGATTCTAAATAAGGAATAAATTTTTCTAAATTCTAAACATAGAAGTGGCAGAAATTAATTTTAAATTAATTCCCGCTGTCAAAACAAAAATCTTTTTTTAAGATATAATAACTATCAAAATATTGAATCTTGTTTATGTCCGGTTTAAATTTGAAATTATGTCCAATGACCAAAATTATATTAAATGGTAAAACTATATTCTTAATATACTTTAAAACCACTCAAATTAATAACTTATCACTATTAATTATTTTGATTAAGAATGTGGTTTTTAATTAAAATGTAGTAATTTTCACTATTCATCAAAATATGAAATTTATCAGAAATGGGCCAAAAATTAACCCCAAGATAATTTTGATATTCCAAAGACAAAAAATGAAGTCCATTTTTAAAGATAAAATGTATAAAATTTTAAAAAGTTGCTATTACAATTCATAATGACTTGTTTGATTGGATGTGGTGTGTGTTAGAACTCGAAATTGTGTACAAGACACGCTGCTGTATTATTCAAAGAGAAGCATACCATGGAATCTTGGAATGCTGCATTCTACTCTCCTTCAAATAATTTCTTCCTCAAAATTTCTAGAATATTAAAGTATAAAATTTCTCGGGTGGTTCTTCATCATAAGTTCATCGGGTTCCCATGTTGCATCTTCCATCTTATGGTTTCTCCATAGAACTTTTACCAAACGAGTCGGTTGGTTTCTCATCACTTGTTCTCTCGTATCATGAATCTTGTCAAGCTCTTCTTAATAAGACATATTAGGTTCCAGTACTAATTCATCATAGGTGAGTATATGTGTTCGGCCAGGCATTTATTTTCTCATTAGTGATACGTAGAACACATCGTGATCTTTGGAGAGATTTGGCGGCATTGCCAAACGAGAAGCTACAACCCCAATTCATTATAGAATATTGAAAGCTCCGATGTAACTGGGACTCGATTTAACTTTTTTACGGAAACATATAACTCCCTTCCATATAAATACCTTCAAGAAAATATGATCTCCTACCTGATATTCCAAATCCTTCCTCTGGTTATTGGCAAAGCACTTCTGCCTACTATGAGCTGCTCTGATGTGGTTTTGGATTACCTTCACCTTTTCCATCGTTTCCTCCACTAGATCTAGACCTACAAGTTTTCTTTCACCAACACCATCCCAACAAGTTGGTGGGAGACATCTCTTTCCGTATAATGTTTCATATGGTGCCATCTGAATACTTGAATGGAAGCTATTGTTACAGGAAAATTATACCAGAGATAAATATCAATCCCATATACCCTAAAATTCATGTGAGAAAGATCTCAACATGTCTTATAAGGTTTGAATAGTCCGTTAAGATTGTCTATCTATTTGATGGAGGTAGGCAGTACTCAAATGAAGTTCTGTATCCAGGGATTTCTGAATACATTTCTAGAATCTTGATGTAAAACGGGGATCACGATCCGAATCAATTGATAGAGGTACTCTATAAAGTCAAAAAACTTCATTAATATATAGTCTTGCTAGATGTTCAAGTGTTAAATCATACCTTATAGAAAGAAAATGAGTTGACCTTGTAAGATGATCAACAATGACCCATATTTCATCATTCCTTACCGGAGTCTTTGGTAGTCCAATTACAAATTCCATCGTGATATTATCCCATTTCCACTCATGTATGGGAAGAGGTTGCATGACTCCTCTAGGTTGTTTCCTTCCAGCTTTCACTTGTTGACAAACCATACATCTTGACACAAAATCAGCAATATCCCTCTTCATTTTGTCCCCCCAAAAATGTTGCTTCAAATCTCTATACATTTTGGTTCTCTCGGGGTGTATTGTAAAATTTGAACTATGTGCATCATCCAACAATTCCCTTTTTAGATCAGGTATATCAGGAACCCAAAGTCTCTTCCCAAACATCAATATTCCATCTACATACACAAAGTCACTCAATCTCCCATCATTAACTGCATTAATCTTCTTTTGAAACACTTCATCACCGGTCCAAGAACTCTTTATCTTTTCTATGAAAGATTGTTTGGCAACCATTTGAAAAAACATTTATGTTTCACCTTCCATGGTTATTACCATATACATCATTACTAGATCCATATATATATATAATCCTTTTCAACTCTCATCTTGTTCAAAAATCCAGGATTATATCTACTCAATGTATCTACCACCTTATTTGCCTTCCCCGGGTGGTAGTGTATAGTGAAATAATATTCCATGAGTAGTTCAAGCCATCACTTTTTCCTTATGTTGAGTTCTTTATGTGATAAAATATACTACAGACTCTTGTGATCAGTATAAATCTCTCATTTTTCACCATTGAGATAATGTCTCTATATCTTCCATTCAAAGATTACAGTAGGTAACTCAAGAGGATGAGTAAGATAGTTTTTCTCATGAATTTTCAGTTGTCGTGATGCATAGGCAATAACTCTATCATTCTACAAAAGTACACAACCAAGTCCTTTCTTCGATGCATCACTATAAATTACAAACCTGTCATTCCCTGGTGGTAGAGCCAATATATGAGCATTGACTAATCTTCTCTTTAGTTCTTCAAATCATTCTTCACACTCTTTTGTTAAAACAAATTTTACCCCTTTACATGTGTTCTTCATTAATGGGTTATCCAATCGGGAAAAATTCGGGACGAAACGTCGATAATAACTTGCTAAACCAATAAAACTATGTACCTTAGTTATACTCGTTTGTGCTGAACATTCTTGGATTTATCTTTTCTTAGAAGGACCAACATATATTCCATCCTTAGAGACTATATGGCCATGAAAAGAAATCTCCTGAAGCCAGAATTTACATTTTCTAAACATCCCATATAATTCATGTCTTCTCAGAGTCTTCAATATAATGGGCAAGTGATTTTAATGATATTCTTAGATTTTGGAGTATACCAAGATATCATCAATAAATACCACTACTAAGTCATCCAGATATTCTTTTAAAACGATGTTCATTAGATCCATGAAAACAGAGGGTTCATTAGTCTGCCCAAAAGGAATTACTATAAACTCGTAATGCCCGTACCTTGTTTGAAATGCTATCATCAGAATGTCTTCTTTCATTACATACAACAGATGTTATCTAGATCGAATGTCAATCATTGAAATTTTTTGAGATCTATGAAGTTGGTCAAAAAAATCATCAATGTGAGGTAGTGGATTATTGTTCGTTATTGTTATAGAATTGATTTCCCTGTAGTCAATACATAACCTCATAGATCCATCTTTCTTCTTAACCAATAGGGCAGGGGCTCCCCATGGAGAAACACTTGGGCGAATAAATCCTTTATTATTCAATTCCTCCACTTTTTTCTTCAGTCCCCCTAATTCCACAGTGGACATTCTATAATGGGTCTTTAATATAGGCCTTGATCCAGGAATTAAATCAATGAAAAACTCAACTTCTCGTTCTGGAGGATAACCAGGAAAATCTTCCGGAAACACATCTACATATTCTTTCGCAATAGGTACATCTTATATTTGAACATTACGTTCCTCACCCACAGTTATTTCATTATCTTTCTCCCCGATAATTGAATTTAGTTGAGCTACTGGGGGTGGATCTATATAAAAATCAAGTGGTGACTATTCTGCTCTAAAGATAAGGTGTTCCTTATCATCATCATCGAAAATCGTAACCTCTTCTTCTTATAATAAATCATCGCATCATTATACAAAATCCAGTCCATACAGAGGATTATATCAAATTCAATCATGGGTATGACGATGAGATCAGCAGATAAAAAACATTTATATGCTCTAATGGGAACTGATTCCAGAACATTGTAGCAATTATAATTCTCTTAGGAGTTTTGAATGACAACCCCCTTGTTAAATAAAATTGTAAATATCTAATTTTCATAGCAAACTGTGAAGATATGAAACAATTCGATGATCTAGAATCAAATAAAGCATTTTCTAAACTTGAGGAAAAAATTAAATTACCTACCACCACGTCTTTCAGTGCTTCAACCTCAGCAGTTGTGATTGCATAATCTTGGCCTTGGTCTGTAGGCCTTTTTTAAGGTAAGATTCCCTAACTCTTAGGAAATTAATTTTCATAGTGTCCCATCTACCTACAATTGTAGCATTGAACATTGGTAGAATATTTCTTTCCTTTACAATCAACAGCTAGGTGACCTTTTGGTCCACATTTGTAGCATACTCCTTTTCCTTTTAGAAAGACACTAGGGTGCTTCCTTCCTCAATTATCACAGGGTGGAAATTCAATTCCTCCCTTATTCGCTGATTCCTTATTTCATTTACCATAGTGTTCAGCAGATCTCTTCTTCTCTTACTTTGATTTAAAGTCATTAGACTTAAAGAATTCATGTTCTGTCTTGATATCACATGAGACAATATCTTCATATGATGATAAGGATTGTGATACTAATTATCAATGGAGAAATGGTTTTAAAACATCAAACAAACGATCAATCTTACATCTTGGGTTATGTATATAATCAGCAGCATACCTCGCTAACCATGTAATGTTAGCCTCATAATTTGAGATATCGTTATCATCCTTTTGCCTCATACTCAGAAATTGAATTTCCATATCTACTGGATGGTCATGAGGAATGTATTTTTATAAGAAAATCTATTTTAAATCCCTTCATTCCATATTTCATACATCATCCTCATCCTTTTTGTTTTTAATCAACGACCACCATTGATCAACATCTCATATGAGGCGGTAAACTACCACGATAAATTTTTCCCTTTCACTACTCCCTAAGGCATGGAATATTTTCTATAAAGAATTTATCCATTACTTAGCCACTAATGGATTTGTATTCCCATTTAATGTCAGTGGATTTTTCCTCATGAAGCGAACTAACATCGATCCTCCATGCTACGGATCAGGGTGCTCTATTAGTGTAAGGTTATTATTCATAAACTGAATGAGTTGTCCCAGTATGGTGATTAGCTAATCAGAACCAATTGCATCACCAGCTCCACTATAATTATCTTTAGAAAGAGGGAAATCCCTACATGATGTGTGTGCATTGATACGATTTCCATTCCTTCCACTAGGCGCCATTTCTAATGAATGGCATACACTAGATTAGTTTATAAATCGCAATACCTAAATCCATACTTTTAAAACACTTAACATAAATTGAACATTTTATGGATATAATCCATAATCCTAAAAAAAATTCTTTTATGAAGTATATACTCATAAACACTTCATAATGGTTTGTAAAGAAAATGAGAATTATCCAAGGCATATCCCCAGGGAGTGTCATAACCAAGAGTGCGACAAGGCTCATTATCGTACACCAGTTCCCGTTCGAGTCTAGCTCAAAGAGCTGTTTCCGGGTTTTAACCCTAGGTAAATCTGTGCCAGATCCGCCTCTACCTACTCGTATCCAGACCAGGATGTATTTGTCAGAAAAATCACAAAATATATACAATACCAAAATTCTAGGATTTTCTTCTATACTAATCCACAATGTATATCATAGGGCTATATTATCTAATCAGAGTTTATCTAAATCTTATTTCCAAGGTTTTTACTAAAATTCCTCTGATACCAACTATAATGCCCCAACCCCAGTTACCCAGATTTTGTGAATTATTAAATAACATTTTCATGATCACCAAAGATCATGCCTCGAAATACTGATTAGTTTAGTATCCTTGAAAACAAGATTCATACATAAGTTCAACTTTACAGATGGAAGAGAAATACCACACAAATATATCTCATTAGAGACATCCAAGCCTCCTAGAATATGCATGCAGGTCACTTGTTACTAACTTCTTCATATCCTTGGATAATGAAACATAAGAAATGGGTGAGCTCAAATTCTTAGTAAGGGTATGTAATACTGTGGAATATGATGTAAATATTAAGCATGGTGAATAATTGAAACCACATGCCTTTAACAATAATAAACATGAATACTTTTATGGCAAGAATATTAGCTGAGTAAATAATTCCACAATAAAACATAATCATGGGTATTCTACTAGTCGAATGACCACATGAACCATCAATATTATTTCTATAATGAGGGAATGTATAATGCAGTACATTATGAAACATTTTGGTTGGGCCTCAGCCAAGATGTATAAAAATGATTAAGGCCTCAGCCAAAACCATATATTAAATTGGGAAAGGGCCTTTTCCAATTCTACATCTTGTTTTCTCATGAGACCTACCGATGTATCGAGGAGCTATAGGGGGCTCCACCCATCACATACTAAGTCCAATACATTCCCCATATGAAAATGTTTAAACATATCATAAACATTCGTAATAAAAATAGCATTAAAAATGTCAATAATTTAACTAGAAACCATGAATGGTATAAAAATAAAACATCCACAGTCAAATATATCACAAAACCTTCAATATAATATGAATTGTTTGTATCATAATAAATCAAATTCAAATAAACTTAAAATCCATCAATGGATGTTGACATAGATGAAATCAAAACACTTTTTAGAGAAATAACTCTTTCTATTAGGAAATAACAATTATAAAGAAATGATTTATTTTGAAAATATTTTTATAAGCTTGTAAGGGAAGCTTCGCTGATTTTATATGGGCAGAAAATAGCCACACCCGCCATATAAGTTAAAAAAAGACATTATTACCTTAATTCTGTCGAAAAAGTTAAAAAGGAACTTGTTTGGAAAAAGAAAGAAAGATTCCTTTATAAAAATCTTATAAAAAGTTAAACAAGGGTAGAAATGAATTTATCCCATATTCTATAAAATAATAACAACCTTTTGAAATACATTTTTAGGAAACATGGATGAGGATGAAAAAGAGGTCCTAGTAGATAATTACGTATAAACAACCTCGGATAATGAAGAGATTATGAAATAAACCCTTACCAAGTATTTTTCCTTGGTTGAGGGTAGGTTATCCTCTGGCATAATAGTTAAATCATTTTCATTAAATTATACAATAATCATATACATAAATATGATATCATATATGATCTTTTAATATTTTTTTGTTAATAATATTTTAGTATTATCATCGTATCTGGTGTTCACTTGCTCGTTTTCTTTTATATGTTTGGTTACATAAGTCGTGTTTTTTATCCATAGGTTGTATCTTATTCATATCCAGAATTAAATAAGTCCTTAAATATTATTTTTAATCATCAAATAAAAATTATACTCGCATCGATATGATGGGGAATGAATCTCATCGCGTTCATGGAGACGGTAGTCCGTACGTACGCAGGAGCGACAATATTATTCTTTTAATATTAAAATAATATATAATTGGATGGTATATCATATATAATGAATAATTATCATTTAATATTTATTATTTACATAAATTTCACATCATTATCATACCCATCCAATTAATAATGTTTTGAATAACAATTACAGCACAACATGGAGACGGTAAGCCTTACGTGCGCATGTATGGTTACATGTCATTCAAAGGATGGATAGAATAATAAATATGGATGTAATGTATTTATAATAACATCAAATTATATATAAGATACTGGAGTTCTTATTTTATAATAGAAGTAACAAAGAAAGAAGATGTTGCAGAAGAAAGGAACTAGAAAAGGGGTGGTTAAAACAGTACCTCTTCTTCAGGTTCTTCCTTTGGATTTGATCAAAAGGGCTCCTTAGGTTGGATTTCCGACCAATTTAAGGCCTCTAGGATGAATTTAGGATAGTTGAAAGGGTATTAGAGAAGAGTTTGGACGATTTAAAAGGCTTTGAAGGCGTGAATTAGATAGAAGGGGGAGTTCCCTTTTATAAGAGATGTGAGGGGCGCCTTAGTAAAAGCTAGAAATATTATTTTATAAAAATTCCATATTCAGTTTATAATGGCTCCAAAGTGGCTTATATAACGTTTAAGGTGGGGATAGGTCATCCAAAACTCAACCAATAGGTTTTATATAGGTTTGGGTCATTTTATTAACCTTGTCTTTTAGTTTTAACTCTTAGTTAATTAGTCTGACATTTACCATGTTTCTTAGTATTTTTATATTATATTGTTAATAAACATACTATATTCATCCAAGAGACCCCCAAGTGGTCCATTAATGATATAAATATCATTATATAAGTCCTTTGGACGAGCCTTAGATTATTAGGCATAGAATATCAGTTAATAATATAATATTTTTTTTAAAAACACTTTTATGTCAATTTAGACACAACTTAATAATTTATTTTTGTTAAAGTCATTAGAACATTATTAATTAGAGAAAAATTCTTTTAAGAAATCCTAAAATGTCATTTCACCAATGAAATTCTTGTATTGCATAGAAAAATTCAAATTATATTTATTTTAACAATTATAATTCTAATTATTTGATTCTTTCATTAATAAGGAAAATACTTCATCATTATCGTGTCATAAATAAATTTAATTATTAAATGTATAAAAATTATAAATAAAAAATCATTATGTATTAAATCATATTATAATTCTAATGAATATTTATATTTGAAAATATATAATATATAACCCTATGTAATTTTTTTTTTGAAAAATATATATGCTTATGTCTTTTTTGTATTTACTTTAACTTAATTAATAAAAAGTGTCTTTATCACTTAAAAGTGGATCAATGGGGTCCAAAAATTGAAAAAAATATGCCAATGGTCATACATGTATCAAAAAATATTGTTAGGACACGTTTTAGGGTAATTTATTGTTATTATAATATTACTTGTTTACCCTTATTTACTGGTTTTACCCTTTAACCATGTTAAATAAAATATTTACCAAAATAATTATTCAAAATGTCTAAAAATAAAATTTACCTCTTTGAACAATTTGGACCTCCTGATTCTAAATATGGAATCCATTTTTTTAAACTCAAAACACAAAAGTGTCAGAAATTAATTTAAAAATGATTCTCGTTGTCAAAACAAAAAGCGTGTTTTTAAGAAATAATAACTATCAAAAGATTTCCACTTGTTTATGTTTTGTTAAAAAGTGAAATTACATTCAATGACCAAAATTTTATTAAATTGTAAAAATATCTTTTTAATATACTTTTAAACCACTCAAATTTATAATTTATCACTATTAATTATTTCGATTAAAAAAGTTGTTTTTAATTAAAATTTAGTAATTTTCACTATTCATCAAAATATGAAAGTTATCAGAAATGTACAAAAAATTCACCCTAACATAATAGAGATATTAAGAATCAAAAAAAGAAGTCCATTTTGAATGATAAAAAGTATAATATTTTAAAATGTGGCTATTATTATTCATAACGGCTAGTTTGATTGGTTGTGGTGTGTGTTAGAACTCGAAGTTGCGTACAACACACGCTACTATATTATTCAAAGAGAGTCATACCATATAAGATTGGGGTGTTATATGTATATCATCAAGACTAATTAAACACCATCGTCAGGTTGGGCATCACCAGAGATAGATTTTTTTATGATGATCTCCAAGATGAGGATACATAGTCATTAGTTTAAGGAAGCATGTTTATCAAAATGAGGTCATGGCCCATACGATTTGACATGGTGTTTCTCCAGTAGACAAAGAGACAATTTAATATGAGAATGAGGTGCAAGATGATGTGGCTTATTTATTTTTTGTGATTCTATTTACTTTTGTTGGAAGAAATATTTTTTTAATCATTTTCTCAATAATAAGACTCGGTTGAGGAGGTGTTTACAACTCATTATGGGTGGAGGCATGTATAGATATTTAAGCTTAGGGAATGTAATTTAAAATCCACTATGTTGGATGTTTTAATATTATAAATCCACAATAATTGATGAAAAATCATTACAAAATGGTATTGAGACCACCAGTTTTTGGGATAAAGCGTTCCATTATAATTGAGGCTTCTCAGTCATTATTATTGATGGATGGGTATCAACATTTATAAAAATGTCATTTGTTTAGATGATGGTGATTTAATTATTTGAGGAAAAATATTTTCATGAATCTTGAAATCATTTTGATTGAGCAGATATGGGCTTTTTGAGTGGTAGATTGAGGGACCATGGACATATATGATGGGTGTGTTCTTTGGATGTTAAATATTTGATCGACATCAGAGGAGGTGTCTAATGAAATGAGATGCATAAGATATATTTATTTGAGGTTTCTATGCGGACTCTTGGCATGATTTTTTTCAAGGGGTGCATGGGAACTACATCATGGTTTCTTACCATGAAAATTATATCATTTAGATAATGTAACAGCTCATGATTTGGAGCATGACCTTAGGGTCGATAGTTTTACCTTTTTCCTGTGATTGATGGAAAGATACCATGTTCATTATTTCCTCAATTTAGAGTTCCCTTTTGATAATTTTTCATTCATTATATATAAATAACTATATTTTCAGCTACATGATACAATTTTTATTAGTTTTTTATGAACTATTTTGGAATTCTGATTATCATTAAGTAGTATATGGCTTTGATATTATTTCTTATTATTGATCCTTATTTATGATTTGGTTGAGTTATATTGTTTTTTACATTTTTATAGTAATTATACTACTGTTTTATAAACATATGGTCCAATATTATTATCATCACCAAAATGTAATAGTTTCCCCAATATCACCTCACCACACATTTCTTACAAGTCGACATCAGTGGTCTTATGAAGAGGCGCACCTATGGCTCACTGGAAAAATGTCACAATCAATAGTTTATATGGAAGAAATTATTGGGAGAATAAATATTGGGTCAAATGTTTATTCATTTATATTTTGGTCTTAATATTTGGACTTTGGTCAACTGATAATTTTTTTTGTCATCAGAACAGGCATGAGATCACTTTTGTTAATGCCTACAACATAATGCCTAGGGGACAAACCATGTTTCTTGTCATGGGTAGTTGATGTTATTTTTTATTTATTTTAATTATTATTTTATTTCCATATTAATTTTTACACTTGGGAGGGACGGTTATATGTTTTTGTATTTTGATGCTTGGATTTTAATGAAAATTAGGGATTTTTATACATCATTATTATATTTTCGGGTTGTATGATGTGTTCAGGTGAATTAAATTGACATTAGGACTCATGAATGCACTATGTGGGGTCGATATATTTAAAGTGTTATAAAATAAGCTAATAAAGGTTTTCCTACATATCTTTTTGGTGGAATTCTACTTATCTTGTACAAGTATGTGATTTCTAAAGAGAATGATATGTGATGCTACGTCTATACAATATGTGTGGGACTGCATCTAATATGAGTATGTACGGATGAAAAAATGGTGTGAGATGTGTATTATGTCAATGAAGAATGTAAACATTGATTTCAAGCATAGACATTTTGGTGGAACTATACTCAAACTACCCCATATTGATATGTGATATGTGATCCATGAATCTATTATTAGTCGGAATGGGGCCATCAGGATAGATTATATATTGTGGATAACTATAATATGAGTAGGTAATGGGCTATGAGGCTGTATGTACGTTAACATGTGTGGGGTTGGGTAGTGTAAGGGTAGTGAGATTAGAAACCTTTTAAAAATTTCCCTATATGGGATATATTTATATATATATATACTATTGTGGTTATTGTACAATCATGTTTGTTATTAAATATGATTCCTCCTAGATAAGATAATATGGAGTTTTAGGAGGGAAATGATATGGTGATACATGTGCATGCATGGGATGAGGCACGTAAGGGTTTGGCTGAGGACCCAACGAGTTATTTTGATCATGTGGATTATGCATCAGCTTTGGTACATGTGGTATGAAAATAAAATATATATCATAATCAATCATGGATTAATCAGTATCTCTTGGAAAGATTGGTTCAAGTTATTCATGGTATCAATAGGGGAACATTAGTAGCTAAGCCATTCATGGCGTATCTGACTTCTGATTTCCAATATCAGCACCAACCATTTTCTCAATGAGATGGTGGACTATATGATATATTGAAATGGATAAATATGGTGTATCCTATCCTTGATATGCTAAAGAAAACCCAAGTCAATGAGTCATGATAGAACTATACTTGTTTAATGGACCCGAATAACACTGGTGGGATGTACAAGTACAAGAAGTTTCATATTATGGACTAGCATAGAAGTATGTTAAGGTGAGGGGTTTCAAGCATAATTTTATTAATACATAGAGGGAGGGTAGAGCCTATAATATAGTGAATATATTCAAATGGGATATATCAATCATATATTTTTTATAAAACTTCATAGACATGCCTTGATTTATACCTTCGACGGGGGAACACATCATCCCTCACAAGAATCGATTTGAGGATGTATTGTGGTATGAAATAGTAGTAATGAAAAATATATAGAGTATATATTAATTTTCTAATATAGGGAATAAATATCTGATAGGTGAGGGAATTATGAAGGACTTGTCTTATTCAAGATGGGTCACAAAAATAGGTGATCATAACTATGATATGTCATGTTTCTAGAAGAAGAATTGATCGAAGTACTTGTAGGGTGGACACTCTATATAATTACTAAGGCCACTTATGAGAGGTTATTTGATGGTGTAAATCATGTGTTGGTAGAAGGGGGAGGTTCATATTCTGTGTGACTGGTTCTGGAGAAGTTCCATTTCTGTTGTCTTATAGATAATTTTTATAGAATCTGCCGGATTCCTTATCATATAGCTAGGGGCTAGGAACATAGTTAAACTCAATGATCTGATGTATGATAGAGAGCTGAACTAAAAGAATTTTGTTGGGATATATCTATAGGTAAAAAATCAATAAGAGATAGAAATCCCCTTTAGTGGGGTACATTGTGTGTAGCTACTGTATCTTTGTAAGAATCCTAGACATTTTGTAGTCTGGCTTTATTCCAGGTGGATGATGTTGAGCTGGTCACGAAAAATAAGATCATGTTTCCAAAGATATTAAATGGTTCATCATAGTCAATGTGTGTCCTCTGAATTTTTGTCTGCCTCGCCATTTTTTGGGTCCTAAGGTTCACATGTATTTTTTGGACTACTTTGGAATTTGTTTGTTTTTTAATTGGTTATAATCTATGATAAATATATAAATGAAGGTGTCTGTGTGTGTGTGATTGAGGGGCGTAGGCCCCGAGGATTATTATTGGAATTAGTAAGTTCTCTATTTTTTGTGAGATTATATGGAATTATATATTTTCATGTAGAAAATAAATTAATAAATAAATAATATAGGATTATTTTTTCCCATACTTCTAGATTTAGGACATTGAAAAATCTAATTAGATGCACGAATTCATTGGATTCATGTATGGCATGTGTATGAATTGGGCATATGATGAGATGCAAACATAATTTGGTGTCAAATATGGGAAAAAAAGAATTGTGATCGTAATGATGTTTAGGTACGATGTTCTGTAAAAGGTAGAGCTTTGTTTCTAATTATTGTAAATGGAACCATCATAAGGTTTAAATTTCAGGTTTTGAAGTTATATGTTAGGTAACTCTTACATTGGGGAGAGACTTGAGGGAATTTTACCATTATTTCAAAACATGCATAGAATGCGATGATGTAAATGATATTATTATGTAATGTACAATCTCTAGAAAAATATTTATATCTAGTGAATGAAATGTTCTAGGGGTTTTAGGCCACAACATCTCTTGTTTTAAAGTGGGGTGAGTTACCCATATGTTTTTATTTTCTTAGATTAATGGATTGGACAACATGAATTTTTTCTATAGAAAAAAATTATGAGATATTATTAAACCCTATTTGTTTCTTTTAGATGGATTTTGAGTCGATGATAGTAGAATTTAGTTTAATATGTGTTTTTTGTGAATCTGTTCCTATAACATCTTTTTTTGGGAAACTGTAGACAATGGTGTACAATTTGATTAAACCTTGCGGCCTACCAGGAGAAACGGTGCATCCTATAATTTCATTGGACATGGTTTTAAAACATTTCTATATGGATTTTTATTCCATGTGTCATTTATTCATTTTTTCACATTAGCGATATAGATAGTCCAGTTATGTTATAAAAAATTGTGTTTCTAGCCATGCGTAATGTGGTGCGTCACAACTAAGCATCACATGGTTGGATAACTATTAGAAAACCTGTGTTGGAAAACTGTGTAGTACATTTAATGGGGTAAATTATTTTTTTCTATTCCTTATATTTAATTTTTCCACCACTTTATCATCTAGTTCAACCACATTCACATGGGGATTCTAGATTTCCTTCTCCACATAAGAATTGGCTTCCTCTTCTCACCCGAGATGTAAATAAGGTGTTGTGAGTATCATTAAAAGAGTATCTCTATGGAATTCAATACAAATGATTCCATATATTTCTTATCTCATCATATGAATTTATACCTAATTTAGATATGTTTTTCAGTATTTTATGGATTTTGTCTAAATATCATATCTATCATGTTAGGAATCAAGTTCGATGATGGTGTTCAATTAGAGATCTTGTATGATTATAAGGTAGGTGGTGCCTATCATTTTCCATGGTTTTATAGGTGAATTGTGTTATTTGATTTAAAATGAATGTTGGGTTTTTTGGTGGAAAATATTAAATTTATTAAATTTATTTTTTATGTTGTTATAAATTTAATTGGATGTCGTTGGGTATACCCTATTTTAGTATTAATCAATTAAGATCAGTGTGAGGATTTAGACTAATTTTGGAAGTGAAATACAACTCATAAAATTTAAGTAAAATTTAAATATTATGATTGTTTTTTTTTTCTATAGGAATATGAGGGAATATCCCAAGGAATGTAATGTGATATTGTTCAATGGGGTTGGAAGGTATGATCTTCTAGTTGAACATAGGCCGAGACATATGGGGTGATGGTGATTATCAGTTTCAGGAAAAATGGTGGTCAATTAGAGGTGATGATTTCATTAGGATGTGGTCAAGGCCCATGTGATTGATGATTTTTTTGACAATTAGAACTTAGTGACGTGGTTTTAGGGGATTGAGGTTCCTGATTAATTGTCTTATGTAATGATTGTGATTACATCCCACTGTAGTTGGTCACACAATGTTGTAGGTGCTTACACACAAATAATACTTATTTTAGGTAGATTTGGGAAATAGTATGGGATGGAGGCCTTCATAGGCCTTGTATCTCAATGTATGGTGTTGGCCATCAGTTATGTTTGAGGTGATTACCAAAAAAACTTGTCGTGGATGGTTACAGACCATGAAAATATGCCTTTTAAACATTTTCTGGGTATGAGGCTTACTATAATACCAAAGGCCAAATGTATGTGGTTATTGTTGGATGAGTATCAATGTATTGTAGGATTCTAGCTATTGACATGGATGTGATTTATTTATAGGATGATAAATATCACAATGCCTCGGGATCATGAGCTTGTTCTACTGATTGGGACTTCTAGAACAGATGTCTAATGAAACAGGTTCTTATATGACAGAAATTCCATTTGGATGATGGATATTTCATTAATGGTACATAGGGTGTCATATGTCATGAGGTGCTCTAGATATATTTATGGGAGATTCCCGAGGGCTCTCTAGGAATGTTATTCATCGTGGGATGTATGAGGACTAAGACATGGGTCCCCTCCACTGCAAATTTATATTTTAGACCTACATGATATTCTAAATATATATATATGGGGGCGTGTTTTCAAAGGCTTTTGATGTTGGACACTGCTGGTAAATGCTCATTTAAGGATGTTGAGCACAATTTATGTTAGTTAAATTATGAAACATGTGGATATTTATTTTTTATTTTATTTTTAATATACCTATATAATTATGGATTTATAAAGGAATCATTTTGTTGTAGCTTACTATGTTCATGATAAAACCTACATGGGCCCCTTGGGAGGCAAGTAGAATTTTATTTTATTGATTTTAGTTAAGGGAATATGATAATTATATGGATATTATTGATCATATATATACAATTTTTATGGGATGGACAAACAGGGATAGATGGTGGTTATTATATCATGCTGGAGTATTCTTTTATAATTTTTAATGATTTAAATTCATGTACCTACATGGAAATACATGGAACACCTTGTTTATATATCTTGTATGAATTGTTATGGCATTTTTATTATCTACAAAATGTATTATTACTTTAGGATTATTATTTTTTGTTTATTTATTCATTAGAAAATTTGTGTTGTTCCTTATAATGTTATGGTTCTTATTCAATTGTGTTATAAACACATTGACCTATATTATTATAATCACTATAAGGTATTGCCTTTAAACAATCAACTAATCATACCCAAAACAATAGTTGGTAGCCTTTTGGGTTTGGGGAGGCATACCTATGGGCTAGTGTCCCACTGGACAAAACCAAAATTTAATTTGAAACATGATTTGGGGCACTATAAAAAATTAGAAAAAAGATAACAATTAGACATAAAGGGGAAAACTATAATCCATGTAAAAATTTAGAGTAATAATTAACATGTTCATTTAAAATGTACTAACCACAAATCCTTAAATTCTTTGGGTGTGATATGACCTTCAACTCATTATAAAATTTGGTTAAATTTTAATTTTTTTAATTTCAATATACTTTTCAATAATATTGTGTAATTCTCTTATTTCCAAGAAAAATAACATGGGAAAAGGGACGTTTAAGATTTATTTCCATTCCGTGTACAAAACTTAATCCTTTAGATGTAATTAAATAAATTTACAAATTATCTCATAATATATGAAATGAATATTCCAGATGATTTTTTATACATTAAGAACTAAAATAAACTTTTACTCTGTTAGATGTTTTATAGAAGGATGAAAATTCATTCCATCGATCATTAAAATTTTAGTAAATTTAATTTTTTTTGGAAAATTTTATCTTCCATGGTTAAATATAAAAAATTAATATCTAAAACATTCATAACATCCCCCAATGTTCAACTAAATCCTTTATAAATATAAATAATTCTAACAACCCTTCAAAATATATTTGGGCAAATTCAATGTAAGAAAATCTAAAAAATAAAGTAAAAATTTATCTCTATGAAACTAATAGTAGTTCATAATTTTACATTCAAAACATGTGAATGCCTTGATCCTATTTTCTCTTAAAGCATAATATTAATCTAAATCACCAAATAACCTCAATGAAAACATATATTCTTAAAAATTAACATAATCTTCATTCCTAAAATAAAATCACACTCTATTGAATATATTTTATATATCTAAAAATGAAATAAACATCATCAATTATAACCTACACCACATTATCCTCAAATAACCTAAAAATTTCATGTATAAAAATAGTATATCCTTTAGTTCATCAAATTTCAATTATCTATTTAGTACAAAATAAATTATTAACTCAATACAAGGAACAGATTAATTGCATTCATTCTATTAATCACGTGTTCCCCAAAAATATCACAATACAACTAAATCTCTTTTTTAATCATTTTTATCATTTAAAGAAAATTAAAACATTATATTAAAACAACTATTGAACAATCAATAAATTTTTATGGGTCTTATAACCAATATATAATTATTATAACAAATATATAATAAATTATCGAATTTAAATTTATAAAAATTTCTAATAATGGAATTTAATGGTGGTAAAAGAATTGGTACACCATTGATAAAATATTTTGATCTTGGATTTGGGAAATGACTTAGATAAATACACTTTTCATTAAAATGTCGACATATAACTATAATCATGACCTTACAATGAACATTATACACCGAAATAAAAATATTCATCTTTCCATATAAATTAATTTATATATGTCCTTATTTTACATGAATTAATCATTTTCTCACTCCACTAATACAGTTCATAGAGTAAATTTTCCACCTTATAGACATATATTAAAATATATCACCATTTCCCATGTTGTTCATGAAACTTCACATCACTATTTTTAGGTGTTTCATAAAACAGTCCCAAATTTATATTTCTAATCATATAATGATAAATATGATTAAGAATAATCACCATATTTATCCATCAAGATCTAATTTCATTTTTTTCTCTATGTAAATCATTTCATTTCCCATCATAATCATTGTTATCATAATTAATTCATTTTCTTACTATTGTCTAAATCCAAATAAAACTCATAATGTTAAAAATATTACTTAATCATATAATAATGATTGATTAATCAAAATCATTCCATATTCCAATAAATTTATGAAACCATGGGTTTAAAATAAGGCATAAATTTTCATCAAATATTAATGATATTCCAAATGGTTCTTATATTAAATGTGAATTTGTAACACCCCATGCTTCCATGGTACGCTCCTCTTTGAATAATAGAGCAGTGTGTGTTGTATGCAACCTCGAGTTCTAACACACCGCAACCAATAAAAGTAGCATTTATGAATAATAATAACCACCTTTTGAAATTATATGTATTTTACATTTCAAAATGGACTTCATTTTTGTATTCGGAATATCGTAATTATCCTAAGTTGATTTTTTTGTAATATTCTGATAACTTCCAATTTTTTAAGGAATAGTGAAAAATACTTAAAACAACATTTTTAATATAATTAATTTATAGTGATAAATAATACTATTGAGTGGTTTTATAGTATAATTAGAATATATTTTTACCATTTTATCCAATGGTGGTCATTATAATTAATTTAACATTAAAATTGGACATAAACAATTGTCAATCTTTTGATATATATTGTTTTTCTTAAAAACACGCTATTTGTTGTGACAGTGGGAATTGATGATAAAATTAATTAATTCAACTTATATGTTTGGTATTTTTTTAAAATATAAATTATTTTTGAATTTGGAATATCAATTATATCTTAGGGTGAAATTTTGGCATTGTTCTGAAAAACTTTAATTTTTTATGAATATTGAAACCACTAAGTGGTAGTTAGAAAATTGATTTTTCGGTTAAATGACACATTACCACTTCTATGATTTGATTTTCAAAAATCCGACAAACATGGTTTTCATTAGGAAGTAAAATTTGTATCAATGGGATTAAAATAATTTTCTGGTGAATAGTAACTTTTAAGTTTAATTAATCGCAATTAAAGGTAATTAGTGAAATTTAAGGTAATAATAGTATTATAAAAATATATAATGACCATTACACTTGTCCAACCACTATTGTATGTGTAATGGTCGTCCAAGGCAATCCATGGGTCAACTTGAGGACCCCATGGAGCCACATTGGTAGGAAAAGGACATAAAAAACTTTTTATTTAATGTTAAAATAAAAAGGTCACAAACAAGAGTTGTTTTACAAAAACAATTTTTAAATGGGGTTATACAAGTCATATTTTGTACTATAAATATTCATTAGAAATCAAAAAATATTTCATACATCATGATATTTTTTTAATTTTTATACATTAAATAAATTAAATTATTTATGACACCATGATGATGCAGCGATTACCTCATTAATTAGCGATTTTAATAAAATTGAAGGATAATATAAAATCTAAGCATTAAACTTGTCAAAAGCCAGTTTGATGAGAATATTTAGAACCCTTATCACCTTATCCTAGAAATATATAATTTGGGGACCTTTAGAATCCGAAAAATCATTTCATAATAATGTAACATTTCAATCATTCCATGAGTGCCCCTCCTCTCCTCTTATAAAAGGCCCCCACCTCTACCACCTTATTCACACTTTCAAGCCATTTTTATCGGACAAAATATGACCAAATACTCATCCAACTTTCCTCCCTTACTCCTAGAATCCTCAATTTGGGCAAAAGTCTTCCCAAGGAAGCCTTTGGCTGAAATCAAAAAGAGTTACCTGATTTTAATGTAATGTCTTCTCTTGTGTTCTTTTATTTTATTTTTCTTCTCCAACACCGTAAAAACTTTTTATTAATTTCTTTTGTGACAACACCGGTATCATAAATATACTAGGATTTTGTTATAAGAAGTATTCTATCTACACTTACACACACCTACATCTAATGGTTAAATAACATATTGTTTCTGTGGATGGAAAATTTTTGCCTCACGAAACGATGATTGTTTAACACTCATATAACACCTCTAATGGTGGCCATTATGATGCCACTATTTTTATATAAGATATATATTTTGTCTTTTTCCCTTATGATTTTGTATTTTTCATTTATGGCATACCATTAGGGTTTCTATTATGGGTAAACACGATATTTTTATTTTAGGAAGTGCGGACTACCGCCAACTCAAATTGATTTGAATCGTTAATACCATATGTGGGATGTATAAAGCATGTATTAAATGGTATTATTAACTATATTATACTGGAATTATATTATATATTTATATCATTATGATTTCATTCCATTAAATACGAAATAGAAATGAAAGTAGCGTTCATGCGTACGTACGGCTTACCGTCTCCATGAACGGTGCATTTCATTTCTTACCTATAAATGTTACGTAATATTATGAATGAATGTATATACTGGATATATATGATATATATGATATCTAAATCATTAATATAATTCTGGATATAATGTATATTTCACCACATGAACAACTTGTAATTATAAGAAGTTTATTTTTGACTCAAGTACCAAAGATCGACAAACCGACCATTATAAACATAAATAATTACATAATGTTCATAGCATGGTAATAAGTGATATAAAAGGAATAAAAAACTTAAAAAAGGTTCTTAAGCAATTATAAATTAACTCTAGTTTATTATTCAGGAGGTTAAAGAATGGTCGAGTCAAGACATGACGCAAGGTAAGGGAACTTCTTAACCCAATTTCCATTCTTTGGGTTAATCTCCTATTTTCAAATTACTTATGATATTATTATGTCCTATCTTATATTTGTACTTTATTTATGTGTAATTATAGTTAATACACATAATAGATATATTTTATTTTAAAAAAAATGACCTTTGTATGGGACTTCGTCTCAATCTCCTTTCATTGAGGCATATTTTTTTTATACACAACCTTCTTTTATACGGTGTATAAACCTCTTTGACTTTTACGTTTATTCAAAAGCAATCTTTTTATATACGAAGCGTTTACTAAACGACAAAAGGGAGTGTTTTTAATGTATGTATGCGGAGACAATGACTTCTCTACTGCCGTGACCATTATTTGAGTTTCAGCTTCCTCTACAAGCCATACCTTTTTTTAAAAGAAAAATAAATACCATGTTTTACTTTTCTTTTATTTTGGTATTGAAAATGGTTTTGAAATTGTTTTTATTATATCAATGTGTTGTATTGATATCTTGTGATTGAAATGTTGAAATGTTATGTTTCCTTTATGCATGTTTTATGTGATATAATCATGTTATGGTTTATGATATGTTTAAACCTATTCATATAAGGAATGCATTGGACTTAATAAGTGACGAGTGGAGCCTGTTATAGCTCCTCGATGCATCGGCAGGTCTCATGAGACAAACTAGCGTCTTGGCACAAGGCCTTGACAAAATCTTAATTGTAGTCTTGGCATGAGGCCTTATCTACGTGGTTATGATAGTCTAGCATTATGTATTCCATCATTATTAAAGTGGTTATAGATATTGCATGTGATTATTCGACCAATAGAATATCCTTGTGAAGAAGTAAATGGCATTATCTCATTTTACTTCTTCCATATTATGTTGAAGTTCATGTTTAAAAGGATTTTGTTTTAGTTATACATTGCCTTAAATGTTTATGTTTATTGATTAACTCTTCCGCTATATTGTTATCCTTACTGAGCATCTGAGCTCACCCCTTTCAATTTTTAATATTTTCCAGGATGTGAAGAAGTATTTTATGAATGACCTGCAGGGATAGTCAGAAAAGGATATGAGTGTGGACTATGAAGAAATTGTTATTAGTTATTTTCTTTATGATGTAATGTAACATTTATGAATGTATCTAGTGTTTCCAAGGCTACTAAACTAATCGGTCATTTGAGACATGATCTTTTGTGATCATTCCAATGTTACGAAGTAATGCACCGACTCCGGGTAACTGGGGTCGGGGTGTTACAGTTGGTATCAGAGGCAGTTTAGTACTAAACTTGTAAGGGAGATTTAGATAAACTCTGATTAGAGCACATAGCCCAAAGATAGACTTTGAAGATTAGTATATAAGAACTTCGTAGAATTTTGTTGTTCTAGATATTTTGTGAGTTTTCCGAGAAATACATCCCTGTCTATATTCAAGCAGGTAGAGGCGGCTTTGTCACAAATGTACCTAGGGGTAGAACCCGAAATCACTGCTTTGAGCTACACTCGAACGAGAACTGGTGCACGACAACGGGCCTTGCTGCACTCTTGGTTATGGCACTCCCGGGGGATATGCTTAAGATAATTCTTGTATTCTTTACAAACCACTATGAAGGGTTATGAGTATATACTTCCTCAAAGAAATTTTTTTTACGATTATGGATTATATCCATAAACTCTTCAATTTACATTATGTATTTTAGAAGTTTGGAATTATTCATTGCAATTTATAAACTAACCTAGTTTATGCCATGGTATAGAAATGGTGCCTAGTGGAAGGAATGTGAACTCCAGCAATATGTATGATCCAAAGCGTATGAAGGATCATATCTTTCACAGTATTAAACCAACATTTAGAATGGAAACAATCTCCCATGTGTTCTCAACATATGAAGAAATAGTATCATGTGTTAATAAGATAAGTAAAGAATTCTCTGAGTCTTATGGCTTTGAAAGGAAGAAAGAGAAGAAAAGGATGAAAGAGAGAGTGAAGGAAAAACGAACGTGGGAAAAGAAGAATTTTCCAATATGTGATAACTGTGGGAAGAAACACCTTGCAACTTGCCTGAATGGAATGGGAGTTTGATATAAGTGTGGAGAAAAAGGACACTATAGTGTGTGACTGCAAGGGTAAGAAAAAGGTTTCAAATGTATAATGCTTCATCTGTAAGGAGTGGGGACATTACGCAAACCAATGTCCAAATCATCAGAGTGTGCCCCAAATGATGTTATTGGATAATAATCAAGTTATGATACAACCACAGATGAGGAGGAATGATTAGAGTTCTTATGTTGTTATTAATGAATTTTGTAATTTGAGTGTTGTATCAATGATGTACTGGTTATAATAATTATGGAGTATATAAGGATTGTATTGCAGTACTATTTCATCAAGGACATGAGATTCTGTGGAACCAATAAAAGTGACTCCACAATAGGTTGAATTTTTGGAAAATATATGGTTAAGAGAATGATAAACCATAATATGGTTCTGATACCGAGATAGTGATTTTGGAATAAGACATGATTGATTTGGATAAATTATATTGTATATTCTTAACTCCCTTGAAACTAATTGATGATTTGTATACATTTTTGGACAGTGGGAGTATATCTAGTAATCTATAAAGAATAAGGGATCATGGTATTTCAGGATGTTGCAGTGTTTTAAAAGAATACATGATGAAGGTGTTCACATGTTGTTACACGGAAGAAAGGGGATCATCATTATGTTTACCTTCCTCATAAAATTTGGACTGTGAGTTGGACAGAGGTATTTTGGATAACTATAAAGGTTGGAATGGATTAAGTTGATCTTGGGATAGTATTGTAAATGATTAAAACATTTATGAAGATTATTTTTTTAATATTATAATACTATAGTTTTAGGAAAAGGACAACCAGTAGGGTGGGACATAACACGTCACGTCGGACAAAGATGCAGGAATCGAACCCACAACCATAGTGCGACAGGCCTTTATTACCTACCACTAGCCTACAGGAAGTCCCTGGTTATTAAAAAATAGTTTTACTAATCTAAATGGTATGTGTTAATATTTGGAACCTTATACAATTAGGATAAATAGAATATTTTTTAGTTCTATTACCTTATAGAGTGAAAGATGGGTTTTTGGTAAAAATTTATTGAAGAATGAAAGTCTACATGAAAAGTATGTATATTCCCTTACATTCTTAGTAAATCTCCTAAATAAATTCCTCAACTTTATAAAAGGTAACTTAAAACAAAAACGTTGTCGGTTATCTTTTCCAACTGGGGATTCAATAACCGTTTCACCAATCAAAAGTTTGTGATTTTCTTATGGTTAACTTTCTCCTAATCCAGTTTTCTACAACTCTCCATCAGACCTTGATGGTTTGTTTTTCTTCTATATCGATATTTTTATAGAATCCTATTATGGGCTATCTTGGGTGACCTTTGTACTTATCTTTCTTTTTTTAAAGTTATATTTTTATTAACCTTATTTCCAATGTGGGTTTTCCACAAAGGTATTTTCAATTTTCAACCTTTTATTTTCAAAGAGATATTTCAAGTTGCGAGGACGTAATTTATTGAATGAGGGGAAAATGTAACACCCCAAGCTTCCATGGTACGCTCCTCTTTGAATAATAGAGCAGCGTGTGTTGTATGCAACCTCGAGTTCTAACACACCGCGACCAATAAAAGTAGTAGTTATGAATAGTAATAACCTCCTTTTGAAATTATATATATTTTACATATCAAAATGGACTTCATTTTTGTATTCAGGATATCAAAATTATCCTATGTTGAATTTTTTGTAATTTTCTGAGAAATTCCAATTTTTTTAGGAATAGGGAAAAATACTTAAAACAACTTTTTTAATCAAAATAATTTATAGTGATAAATTATACTATTGAGTGGTTTTAAAGTATATTTATAATATATTTTTACCATTTTATCCAATGGTGTTTATTAGAATTAATTTAACATTAAAATTGGACATAAAATATTGTCAATCTTTTGATATATATTGCTTCTTAAAAACACGCTATTTGTTGTGACAGCGGGAATTGATTATAAAATTAATTAATGCAACTTATATGTTTGGAATTTTTTAAAATAGATATAATTTTTGAATTTGGAATATCAATTATAGCTTAGGGTGAAATTTTGGCATTGTTCTGAAAAACTTCAATTTTTGATGAACAGTGAAACCACTAAGTGGTTGTTAGAAAACTGATATTTCATTTAAATGAAACATTACCACTTCTGTGATTTGATTTTCAAAAATAAGACATACATGGTTTTCATTAGGATGTAAAATTTGGTTCAATGGGATTAAAATAATTTTTTGGTGAATATTAACTTTTAAGTTTAATTAATCACGATTAAAGGTAATTAGTGAAATTTAAGTATAAAATTGTATTATAAAAATATGGAATGACCTTTTTACTTTTCCAACCACTATTTTATGTGTCATGTCCGACAAAGACAATCCATGGGTCAACTTTGGGACTCCATGGAGCCACTTTGGTAGGAAAAGTACATAAATAACTTTTTATTTAATGTTAAAATAAAAAGGTCACAAAGAAGAGTTGTTTTACTAAAACAATTTTTAAATAGGGTTATACAAGTCATATTTTTGACTATAAATATAAATTAGAAAGATAAAACGATTTCATACATCATTATAATTTTTTTAATTTTTATACATTAAATAAATTAAATTATTTATGACACCATGATGATGCAGCGACTACCCCATTAATTAACGATTTCAATAAAATGGAAGGATAATGTAAAATCTAAGCATTACACTTGTCCAAAGCCTATTGGATTAGAATATTTCGAACCCTTATCACCTTATCCTAGAAATATATAAGTTTGAGACCTTTAGAATCCGAAAAATCATTTCATAATAATGTATCATTTCAATCATTCCAAGAGTGCACCTCCTCTCCTCTTATAAAAGGCCCCCACATCTACCACCTTATTCACACATTCAAGCCATTTGGCTTGGACAAAATCTACCCATGTACTCTCTCAATTTCCCTCCCTTACTCTTAGAAGCTTCACTTTGGGCAGAAGTCTTCCCAAGGAAGCCTTTGTCTCAAATCAAAAAGAGCTACCCGATTTTAAGGTAATGTCTTCTCTTGTGTTCTTTTATTTTATTTTTCTTCTCCAACCCCCTAAACACTTTTTATTCATTTCTTTTGTAACAAAACCAGTATCAAAAATATACTATTATGTTGTTATAAGATGTATTCGAGCTACAATTACACACACCTACATCTAATGGTTAAAGAACATACTGTTTCTGTGGTTGGCGAATTTTTGCCTCACAAAACGATGATTGTTCAACACTCATATAACACATCTAATGGTGGCCATTATGATGACACAATTTTTATATATGATATATATAATTTTTTGTTTTCCTTATTATTTTTTATTTTTAATTTATGGAATACCTTTATGGTTTCCATTATGGGTAAACGCGATATTTTTCATTTTAAGAAGTGCGGACTACCGCCCACTCAAAGTGATTTGAATCATTAATAACATATGTGGGATTTATAAAGGATGGATTAAATGGTATTATACACTATATTATACTAGAATTATATTATACATTTATACCATTATGATTTCATTCCATTAAATACGAAATAGAAATGAATGTAGCGTTCATGTGTACGTACGACTTACCGTCTCCACGAACGGTGCATTTCATTTCTTACCTCTAAATGTTACGTAATATTATGACTGAATGTATATACTGTATATATATGATATATATGATATCTAAATCATGAATATAATTATGGATATAATAGATATTTCACCACATGGATAACTTGTAATTATAAGAAGTTTATTTTTGACTCAATTACCAATGATTGACAAAACGACCGTTATTAACTTAAATAATTACATAATGTTCATAACATGGTAATAAGTTATATAAAAAGAATAAAAAACATGAAAAAGTTTCTTAAGAAACTATAAATTAACACTAGTTTATTATTTAGGTGGTTAAATAATGGTCCAGTCAAGACATGACGCAAGTTAAGGGAACTTCATAACCCAATTTCCATTCTTTGGGTTAATCTCCTATTTTCAGATTACAACATGATATTATTTTGTCCTATATTGTATTTGTACATTATTTTTGTGTTATTATAGTTAATACACATAATATATCTATTTTATTAAAAAAATTACCTTTGTATGGTACTTCGTCTCAATCTCCTTTCATTGAGGCATATTTTGTTTTATACACAACCGTCTTTTATACGGTGTATAAACCCCTTTGACTTTTACGTTTATTCAAAAGGAGTATTTTTTTATACGAAGTGTTTACTAAACGAAAAAGGGAGTGTTTTTGTCGTACATATGCGATGACAACAACTTCTCCACCGCCATGACCATTATTTGAGTTTGAGCTTCCTCTACAAGCCATGCCTTTTTTAAAAAGAAAAATAAATACCATGTTTTACTTTTCATTTATTTTGGTTTTGAAAATGGTTTTGAAAGTGTTTTTATTATATCAATGTGTTGAACTGATATCTTATGATTGAAATGTGGAAATGTTATGTTTTCTTTATGCATGTTTTATGTGATACGATTATGTTATGGTTTATGATATATTTAAACCTGTTCATATGAGGAATGCATTGGACTTAATAAGTGACGGGTGGATCCCATTATAGCTCCTTGATGCATCAGCAGGTCTCATGAGACAAACTAGTGTCTTGGCATGAGGTCTTGACAAAATATTATTTGTAGTATTGGCATGAGGCGTTGGCTACGTGGTTATGATAGTCTGGAATTATGCATTCCATCATTATGAAAGTGGTTATTGATATTTCATGTGATTATTCGACCAGTAGAATATCCATGTGATGAAGTAAATGGAATTATCTCACTTTAATTTTTCCATATTATGTTGAAGTTCAAGTTAAAAAGGCTTTTGTTTTAGTTATACATTGCCTTAAATTTTTACGTTTATTCATGAAAGCTTCCGCTATATTGTTATCCTTACAGAGCATCTGATCTCACCCCTTTCAATGTTTTAATATTTTCCAGGATGTGAAGATGTATTTTATGAATGACCTGCAAGGATAGTCAGAAGAGGATATGAGTGTGGACTATGATGATTTTGTTATTAGTTTTTTGCTTTATGATGTAATGTAACATTTATGAATGTATCTAGTGTTTCCAAGGATACTAGACTAATAGGTCTTTCGAGATTTGATCTTTTGTGATCATGCTAATGTAACAATGTAATGCACCGACTCCGGGTAACTGGGGTCGGGGCATTACAGAATTAATCCAAACATGTTCCCTAGGACTATCAATCTAGGTTCATAGTAACAGAAACTTCACTCAACATTCTAATGAGGGTCAATATATATTAGACCAACTCTTTTTGGGTTATTATAGATAGATGCATCAATCTCAGAACCATGAACACTTATAGTATCCATACAAGGAATCATTTTTAGTAAAACTACAGAATATCTACATTGACATTACTATTTTAATATTGTCATAAAATTAGAAATAAATTTGAATAATTTGATATGGACATGTTCTCAGATATACATATTATTAAATATAGTTCCCATGTTTTCTACTTAAAATTATCTCTTACCAACTGTAGAATCTCCAATTTGCAATAAAATTGAGCTAATTTCTAATTTATTACATTGTATCTTGATAAAATTTATCACATCCCAGTAGAATGAATAAATTATTTTTATTGGTAAATATTATTCATAAATGTAATTTTTTTTATATTGAAAATAAATTATAAAACATATTGGTAGCTATTGTTCAGAATTGTCATATTCATTCATAGATTCATTCTTTATATCATAGAGAATGCAAGACAAAATATGGGACATCCCAAATGATTAATATGGAATACGTATTGTCAAATATATAATTTTTAATTAAGGAATAATCAATTTTGAAAGTTAAATATCTGAAAACACATGTAGTTTATTCTTTAACAAGATAATTAATTTCATCCACAGATCTTATCAATGAAATAATATCATGGATAATAATAAATGAATTATTTATATGGGTAAAGGTTGTCATTGTATTTAATGAACTAATATTCCATGATATCTTTTATATCAAGGAGTTTAGCCAAGGTATTTTAATCAATGCAATGGTATACACAAAAAAATAATTTAATAATTCTATTCTAATAGATTGTCTCATGATACATGTCAATGCCTCAAAGGGTTCACTAGAATGGTGAACAACCCATCATGTCTTTTCTAATGATGTCCAACCATATTTAATATTAAATTTATTTAAAAATTTATTTTTCTTATAAAAAATAAATATATTTAGTAAAGTATGAAGAATATCAGTATTTCCCTAGTCAAAGAAGTAAATATCAGATTAAACCATCATATATAAAAATCATAAAAATTGTAGGCAATAATATTATCAATGATTAAACAAATATGTATATTTAAGTGAAATTTAAAGTCTAATGAAAAGTTATCACAATAAAGTGATCGTTTCATTGGAATGTTAAGGACCACAAATTTATTATGAGATAAAAGATGAACATAAATTTACCAAAAATATAAATTTTTTTATAAAATTGTATCCATTGGAGTAATAAATAAAATTAAATAAAAAAATTTAAATAATTTTTCATTAAATTATTTTCATTTAAAATTTATTGAAATGTTATAGTTGATGATAAAGTTCATAAAATGGTTATAAAGGTGGAAACATATGTTATCGTTGCATATATTAAATACACTAATTACTTTTTAATTTTTATAAATAATGTAAAAATCATCCTCTATAAAATATTTAGAAATATTATATTCATACCTTGGAAAAATTCCATTAATAATACAATATTTCATTGAAAAAACATTTTAGTAATTTACAAGTAATTCGATAAAATACTATTAAAAAATATGTATATCATAGATAAAAATTCCTTAACCCAATAGAAATAATATTGCATTTTATTTTAAATATTTATGTTATAGACTCTATCCTTGGGATCTTCCAGAGTGTGCGGTTTTCGGTTTACTTGCTTGGAGGCACATTATGATCTAGTTTGAGTGAGAAGAAGATTTGATTACTTCCTGGTCCACGGCCCCTCAAAGATGCAATAGAGCTATTTTTACCTATTTAGATGGACTCTCAAGCTCCACATACGACATGATCCATCAAAGATGGTGAAAAGGGTATGTGATCCTGATCTTCCTCTTTCTTTTCAATATCCCTCCATTCTGCGAGATATCAGGAATATGGTAGGTTGGTACCTCTACTTTGATCATCGAATTGAGGTGGTATGCAATCTAATATGTCCACAAATTTGTGTTGATTTTGATTTTTTGAGGTCACCTATGAATTGTGTTTGGATTAAGGATGGGAATGAGTTTCGGTGGAAGACAGAGGTCATACATGAGTCATGCATATTCTAATGTGTTTCATGGGGTGGATTTGGTCACACGTAATCTGCATGTTGTAGCAATCTCTTGACTCAAACCTCACATGGGTTGAGGATGATGGGTAATAGTGACTATGAGGCTTCTAATTCATCTTTTCTGTTGTCAAGGGATTAGCCTAAGAGTTATCTGCCAAGTCAAGCATTTATTGATGTCCTTAATGATCAAGGAGTGCGAGTGAGGGAAAATTATTTTGGACATGCAGTGGTTGAGAAGAAATCTCAGAAAAATATAGAGTGGATGAAGATTTAGTTTGATCATGAATGGCTCAATGCGCATGATATTGTTTTGAACAATGTGTACTGGAGGCCACCTGATCTGATGGTGAGTTAGGTTTTTGATCATCTAAAGCTTGATCATGGAATTGAGATGGCAACACTAGTGGAAAATACTATGGGAAATTTTCCCCAACGGATTGAGCATGTTAATGGGGTGACCTCAGACATTTTTTTGTGCAGATGGTGTAAGAATTAGTGCATCAAATGACTCAAATGGAGTAGTTGTCCCTCCTCCCATGGGTGCTCCGACTGATTTTGTTGGAATGTTGGAAGGGCTAGATGATATCGAGGGAGGCATAATGATCAATGTTTTTATTTGTAACCACATTCTAGAACAAGATCATCTGGGGGTATCTCATGTGGAGGAGGGTCCTCTAATGAATGAAGGTGCATGTATAAAGCTTTATTTCTTATCCCCGAATGCATTGACTAGAGAAGGTGATATGTGGAAAGAGATACATCATGGTCAGGATTCTATGGAGCACAAACAATGTTTATCCATGATTGAAACTAATAGACAATATCATATGGATAGGGGATCAACTAATAGATTCCAAAAGGATAATATCCCTAGAAAATACGGGGGTATCTCTAATAGTGACAAGGGAAATGATACTGGCCTCGCCAGACCATCCTATAGTGACATTGTTTAGGGTGGTAATAAGAGGGTGTCTAGAAATGAGGATGTTATGACTCCCAAAACAAGAAGAAGGTCGAGGAAATACTATTCTTATCTGCAGAAGCCAGTGTCTACTAGGTAGTCTTTCAGGAATGAAAGTGGGATTTTCCCTGGTTTGAAAAAGGGTAGGAATTATTCCAACGATTTTATATCATTGGATCAATTGAATCTTAGAAAAAATATGACATGATTCTAATGAACAATGGAAGTTCAGTGTGGGAATCATCTACTATGGAGGATGAAATCACCCATGGATGTGGTGATGAGTATTAATTTTATGACTTTTTGTTTCATTTTCTCGTATGTTGTACATTCTGTCAATAATTTCATTTTATTTAAATAAATTGTCAGAGGTTTTCCTCTGACTGAGATTTTCTGGTCAAAAACCCATACAATGATTATATCATTTAATTGATATTTAATGAATAATATAATTATGTGTAGAATATTTTAATCCATAGAAAAATGTGGAAATAAAAAATTACATAATAAAATATCAATTCCAAAAAAATCATGGAATAAAATAGTTAATGATGTTGAAGTATAACCAAATCAATTTTAATTTAGATAAGAAACCCCTTACATCACTCTTCCGCATTGATGAATGTGGTATAACATCCTCTATAGTGTTTTTAATTTTTTATAATCAATTTTATAAAAAACCATTTTCATATTTATAATATCATATATCATCCTATTAATAAAATTTAAAGCCATTTTATTGATATTTCTTTACCAAAATCGCCATTTGGAGATTTTAAATTGTCTCGTTTTTTCAAGTAACACTTGTTTTAGTAGTTTCAGTAATAGTATATTTCTCATAGTTTCTAATTTAATATAATTAAATTAATGTTATAGATATTATATTTACTTATTGAATTCATTTTTTTAATCAACCATGAACATTGTATAATGAAAAATGACTAACATAATTAATAGAGATGATAAGTTGTATGTAAGGATGAATGTTGTTTTTTGACTTTGTAATATATGAAATTAAAGAAAGGTAAATAATATTTCACCACGAAAAATTATTTATTACATCTTATATATTATAAATATTAGTTAAATTTATCCATATTACTATCCATGTAAAGAAAATATGAAAAATGAAACAAATCGCTTCATGGAAGAGGTAGTCCACACATAAGCACAAGTGATGTTTTAATTATAAAACGAATGTAAAAGTAAAAATATTAAAAAATTCTTATATATGTAGTGGAATAATTATTTAATATATATAATATATATTCTTAAGTTCCTTATTTATAACCATTCATTTTAAATGATGATGAAAAATGAATTACACAACTATTTGAAGATTTTAAGTTGTACATACACATGACCATCATTTCCAATTTCCATGGGATGGAAATGTTGTGGAATATTGTTTCAAAATTATAATAATAATTTCATAGTATAATGATATGTTATTTATTAATTTACGATGTTTTTTAGATTTAGAAAAATTATATGAAGAAATAATCATGAATGATCCAGTAAATATAATTAAATATTCGTTAGTATAATTCCTTTATATAACTTCTTAATACCCATTGAGTATGTATATTTGTAATATCATCACTTTTATAATATTTATATCGATGTTTTTAGATATATTTTCTATGTTTGGTCTATATAAATGGTTCGACCAGTCTTAATGTGCGAGGATAGTAGGTTTTCTATTATATCTTATTTTAGGGGAGCACTTGGAAATAATTAAAGAAATAAATTAATATAAATTAATTTTTACAACTAATTGGATCCAATTTGATTTAATATAAATTTAATATCAGTACAATTCGAATTAATATTAACCAAAAATATTGTATCATTTTTTTTATAATTTTACTCTTATCAATTAGTTTTAATCCCTTATCAACCCTTTTTATTATTTCCATGAAATATATGTTTTTTACACATTAGGGGTAATGAAAGCCAGTATAAAGGTAAAACTATCCCATAAACTGTAAAATATTTATATTTTAAAACATATACTGTTCAATTTTCCAAATTATAATATTTTTAAAAATTATAAATCATTTAATAAAAAATTGATCTGTTAAAAATATTATAAATTTTGGTATTTATAATATATGAAAAATTTAATTATAATATGTGTAATACACATGTATAGTCATTCCAAAAAGTAATTGATACGATTTTAAAGAATAAATGGTCATGATATGATTAAAATATTGAATGCAAGTATATTTAAATATCATTTGAAACAATATTTTTTTTAACCCATGTGTGAATTTTTTTACGATTGTCATGTACAATCAATTTTCAACATAAAGTGATATAATTTTATATATAAATTAAAAAATAGATAATAAATTAAAATTAGATGATATTTTAGACCACATATAATCATAATTTTCATATATAATTATTTTTATAGTATGGAAATATATTTTCAAAATATTACTTGTCTTTAAATATAAATAAATACATTTTGAGAACTATTCATTTTATATTCAATTAAAAACCTTGAAAAAAATGGAAAGAGAATAAAAACCATCAACACGTCACTAATATTTAATATTCACAAAAAAATTATGGGTAATTTTAAATCCAAAAAATTATTACTTTTAGAGTAGTTGATGTCATTAACATGAGTCTTTCACTACTTGGAAAATCACTAAGAATACATTCTGGAAGAATATATTTTAATTATTTCATCCCAAAAAATTAAAAACACAATTATGATAAAAAAATGAATATATATTTCAAAAAAATATTTATAACATACCTTATCCTCATTATATCATTATGTATAAAAATAAATATGATATTAAAGTTATTGGAGTGGTATTCTAGAATTTTATTGAAGAAAAATAATAAAAAATAATTAGTGGGGAAAATGAACAAAAAAGAAGTATAATTGAGCCTAGGATATCTATGTTTGAATTCATGCCATAAAATTAAATTAATTCAAGTATTTTTTTCAGTCATTATTTTTTGAATTACATTTATTGTACTGATTATTCCCTTACCATGAAGTTAAATAATTACCACAAGTTCTATTCATAATAACCAATTATAAAATTACCTATTTCCAAAACTTGAACATATTTATACCAAATATTGTATATATTTATTTTGCTTTCAATCTCAATATGTGGAATAAATAATGTTTTAAATAAATTCAAAAAACAAAATGAAAAACTATTTTTAGTAAAATTTATGTCTAAATTTTAAAATTAACCTTAGTCAAAATCATGAAAATTATAGTTTAAGATAAAATTAATTATACTATTGAAAATCAAATTTATCATATTTCACTTCATTATCAAATCCACAATATAACGCTACTTTTATATTAATTGAATTATTGAAAACATGTCCATATTTGAAAATTATGAATTCTTAATAATTAACTAAAAAATAATAATTTAGTTAAAATAAAATAACTAACCTTAAGATAATATTGATATGATTATATATTAAAAATTATTATAAAATATATTTTCTAAAATTGGATTAAATAAATTATAATTTCCTTATAGAAATTTTAATTATGTAAATTTTTTAGGAAAATGAGTTTATGAAACATAAAATTAATTCCAAAAACATTGTGTGCTTATTTTATAATCACTAATCAATAAATATTTGTTAAATGTGAAAATAATATCTGATAATATTGTTACACATATGAATAATCTCTAATTAAATGGATTTTTTGTAATGGTCGCATTAATAATATGTCTCAATTCTTATAATTATGGGTGTTGTGTGTTTAGAAATATATTGAGTATATTTTAATTTTGTTATAAATTAATGGAGAGTTATATAAGATAATATTTTAGAGTAAATGATTCATCGATGTAGTAATTACTCTATGAGGAATTATTACTCAAATAAAAGAGATTAGAATTATCAAAATCTCTTATGTCTTATGTAAATCAGAGAAAAAACAAATTGACTAGTGAAGAATGAAATTAATATTCAAATAAAATATCTAAAGGTTGTTTATGATATAATATATAATAATTGATGTTTACACATGTAATGTTCTGTTCCTTCCTAGTCCAATACTTTACCAAAAAACTCAGTTCCTTTGGCACCGGTCATGGTGGCACTGATCATGCCGGTAGCGGGACGGTGGCACCACGGGGGTGGCACTGTGGTGGTTGCACCAGTCCTGACAACATCATGATGGTGGAACCTGTCGTGGAAGTACCTTGACGGTGACACCAGTCATGACAACACATAGACGGTGGTACTGATCACGGGAGCACTAGGACAGTGGCACTGGTCAGGGAAGCACCTTGATGGTGGCACCAGATGTGACCGCACAATGATGGTGGCACCGTTTGTGGTAGCACCGTGATGGTTGCATCATGGCAGTGACACCTTTACATTTTCACAAAATAATATTACCCCACAATATTTTTATTTTTCTAGTTTTGACGTTCTCCCTGTTCCACCCCCGTAACATATCATTCAATGTAAAATTATTTTAATACCCCTTTCAAATCCATCTAAAAGCCCCTAAATGATATCTAAAATCACACAAGATCTGAGAGACCTTGTCATACCCAAATTTGTGGATTTTCTTAAGGTGTCACACCCTTTTCCCATGATTTCCTGTTCCGACCTATTACATGTTTTCCTCTATTTAATGGAAACCATTTCACTCATAACCGTTATGGACACCTCTCTGATGAGAATTATTAAATAACAGTTAATTCCATCATGTCTAACCATCCAACTGTGTGGTGAAACCACGATCTGCCTTTAAATATGTTCAAGATTTCATATCCTGTAACCCTTGGATCCCACCTTTTTATCACAGGATGATTCATTTATCTTCTTGGATAGTATATTTCCATTCTTTAGTGCATTTGGATTCCCCCTTCTCGAGGCCAGTGGTGTTCCCATGCTGGAGCATTTTATACTCTCTCTTGGAGTCCTCTGAGTTCCTTCCCTACAAATCATGCATCCTTAGTTCTTGGCGCATAGATAAAAACTTCAATCATTGATCATCTATGTGGCGTTCATCCTTATTCTAACATTAATGATTATTAGGCGGGGTGGGAATGATAGTGTTTCATTCAAAGAAGGATGAAACCAAACCTTTACAATGATGATGAATAGTTATTAAAGAATTAAGTGGTGTGTTTGATGAATTTGTTGTAATATTTTATCCTTGTTTATATATTTCGAATTGTATGGGCTTATGTCCACTGAAAATCGTGGTCGTTGGTGGTCCTTTCTTGCACACTAAAGAACCTATGTTTTTCTAGATATTATATGATTGAATTTTTGTAACATGGAAACTAGTTAATAAATTAAATTAAGTTGAATAAATGGATTACCAATGAATAATAACCCTTTTGTGGTCACCCTAGTTAACCAAATGGAAATATAGAACTAAAGGAATGGTGGTGTTGAATCTGAAAACTCCCTTGCTCTATTCTGGTGATGAGTGTGGTTGTTCTTCTAGATTCTTGTGGGGTGACGATAATTGTGATAAGATCCCCTATATTGTGAAGTTTGTGGTTTATGGATCTGAGGCTCTGTGGGGCCATATGTTGGGGCTTGTTTTTTTACAGTACTTCAAGGGATCTCAATGATCCCTTTTGTTTTTGTGACTTTACAAGAGAACTAGTTGTGAATGCTTAATTTTGTGCATGGATTTTTTCCTTCCTTGGAATGTGGCTATGACTGTTAGTTTCCTAGTAGTGATGAAATTATTTAAATTCAATCACATGAATAATAAAACAAGAATGGGTTCAATGGGGAATTTTTTTCTGGGAATGAGTTGTGACATGGTTTACAGTGTTCTGCCACTTATGAATACATAGAAATGTTGGTGTTTGCGTATGGGAATGTTTTATAACCCCTAGGTTGGGATGAGTTATTTTTTCCTATATGTATAATTTAGTTTATTGTTTCTTATTCTCAACCCACACAAGATGATCACTTCGTTCCAAACACTACCATTTCATGGGGGAGGGTGTTTTTTCCAACACTCCTATGAGTGTCTGGTTATTAGCTCCTTTTGTTCCTACTTTCATAAGTATACCAAGACTCTTCAGGTAGGATTTAATAGTCTGAGGTCTATTGTATCCCAATATTCATTGGGAAACATAGTTTTGGTGGTTTTCCCAAGTGCATGCGGGTAGGTTTGTTTTTTATTTGTCTTAGGGATGAGGCCCAAGTGTCTCCAGGCATGGCAGTGGTTTTTCTGGTCTAGGTGTCTTTGGGCATCGTGTTAGTTATTCTAGCCTTTCTGTCTGCGAAAGTGGTTACATGTGGTTGTTGTGGCCCAGATATTGGTGGGAAGATGTGTGTTTGTGTTAGCACAGGTGTGTGTGCATGGGGGGATCATAGTGGGACTGTGGTAAGAATGACATGGGAGGTTGGACTCATAGGATGTCTTCAATAACCAGTGGGAATGTTGTGTGGGGTATCCAAACAATGATGTGTTTTTACTATTAATTTACTTTACTTGAATTATTTGGGGAGTTTTCCTTGGTGAATATTGTGTGGATAGTTTTATTTTCTAGGTGCTTCCATTATTTTCCTTTTCTCACAGGGTGTTATAAAGCTTCCCCACTTGTGCATGAGAGATTTTGGTTTTCCATACTAATTATACATGTATTCTCACCATACATATATAAAATGGATTTTAGGTTTCCATGTGGACATCAAAGTCTGTGTTTTTACCAATATGTTTAGATGTTGGGACCTTTGTAATTACAACTTTTCTTTCCATTTGGTACCATCCTTCGGAGTTCTATTATAGTTTTTCAGTAATTATTATTCCAACATACATATGGGAATGTTTTGTTTTGGTTTTACTTTAACATCCATTTTGGTATTTACTATAATATCTTCTGATTATACTAAATAAAATGGGTAATTCCTTCCATATTATGTGTGATTTTATTCCATTGTTGCTAGTCACCACTCTGGGACCTATTTAACGTGGGTATTTGGGGTCATTATCTCACCTTCAACATGAGGAATGAAGGTTCTAGAAATCGGATGTCCCTTCCCTCATCATGGTGAAGGTGGGTCATGACTTAATGGTTTTATAGGGAAGTGATTGAGAGATAGGATAGAGTTGGGAGTTAGGCACAGTGAGGATTTCATGGTATGGTAGTGCAATAGAGTTAGTCAATCATGTCACATGAAATAAGCTAACTAAGGCCTACTAGGACACTAGATTTTAGGGCCCCCTGCGATCCGATGAAACAAATATGGATATATCGAATGACCAGGTGTGGCTACACTGATTTGTGGGCAGAGATCCTAGGAATGGTACATGCATAATAATGGATTTTCTTCTTGTGTGTCTAGGAATTTTGGGAATTTTAAATAAATAAAAAGTCTAGGAAAAATTTAAAATCAATCTTCTACACAACTCGGGCATAGGCATTACATTTTTACCTTGAAACTATGGAACTCGGACGATGACCACAAGTAGTGAGGGTTATCGAGGACGATGAGGCTGATTTTGATGATGAACAGAGGGGTGATCGAGCGGAGGAGGAAGACCAGTGGTAGAGAACGTATTGTGCCTTTTAGAGGCAGACCCTCTGGAAGTGCGAGGACAGCATCTCAGACATGAATTAAAGGAGGTGGCTCGCAGAGATAGTGATAGCTTTCATCTTGATCTAGAAATGGATGGAGTACTAGGTATCTCTGGATAAAATCCAGATTCAGGGAGCGGCGCCTCAATGATGGACTCTCTATATTGGGGAGAAAAAGGAGGCTGGATTTTTGTGGGCTATCTTCAATATGGAGTTCCAGCTGAAATTACTCTCTTCCATGATCAAGGTGGAAAATTTATAGGAGCTACTATCCATATAGTATGGGAGAATATCATTATGTTAGTTAGGGATCTTGTTCAATGATCTCATTCACTTTTCCTCATAAATATTATCATATGAGGAGTCTTGGGTAAGACATTTAGAGGAGGCACTCTGACCTTCTCATCCGTATGCTATTACTCCCTTCACTGTACCGACCTATATTGTGGTCTAGAATATATATAAATTGGTGGAGAGGATGAATATGGTGGGATTTGTGCCCTGAGATGGGATCGAGTTGGGCCCATCAAAGGGAAAAGCTATCAGCAGTGGGCCTTTAGCATAAGGGGCTTCAAGGTTTCAACCAGTGGGGAGCTGGCCCCATCAATTCCAGTTTCGATCTCCCAGTCCTTACCCATTCTTTATGGGCCCAGGAATGAGATTCTTCATATGTGTCAATCGGGGGAATCTTCAGAATTAGTGCATGGACTGAGTGAGGTATAGTGGGGGTGGGCAGGTTCAGCGCCCACCTCAGTAGGAGCAGTTTCTAGCCAGGCTCTTTCAACAACAACATTTGGGATAGCGTTCTCTCGATCTTCCAAGAGAAGATGTTGTGGGAGAAGGCTGACCTCAGGGTGCTCCTCAGGGACCTCGACCCGGGCATCCTTAGGGAGGTGTCTGATAGTCGAGGGGTAGAGGAGCTGAGCATGGGCAGTTTTACTGTGCAGAGGTAGCTATTCCTACAGGGCCAGATGTCATTCATGGAACAATCATCTTGTTTAGCACTCTTTCATGCACCTTTTATGATTAAGGAGATTCACACTCTTTTTTGAGCATAGTCTATGCCATTCTCTATTTCTAGACACAAAGAGACTTCTCACGGCCCTGTTTTTGAGTACAATAGCTAGAGGTCAGACCAGTTGGTTTAAGGTTTTCTAGGGATGTAGACTGATGTTTGGACCACATCAGTCTAGTGGGGACTTTCTTTTTCTGTAGATGTAGCCGTTTGTTTTCATTTTAGGAATCTATTGGATGCTCTCTATATGTGACGTTATCAACTTCTTCCGAAAAAAAAGATTTGGTTTTTGGATATGGATAGCCAGTGTGTAGATTTCATTGGAGAATGGGTTTTCCAGGAGGGCAGCAGACAAGTAGAGCCCATTCTTTCCTTGTTATCCGAGTTTTCAATAGAGTCTGTGGACTCCGAGATGGTAGAAGTTTTGGGAATTATCAAGTAGAAGAATGACGTATTCCCTAAAGAGTTAGCGACTCTATCCCCTCGACGGGATGTTGTGTTTAGGATATATTTTCAACATGGTGCTCGTTTGATTTCGATGGATCCCTATTGGATGATGCCTTCTGAGTTGCTGGAGCTACAGATTCATATTGATGATATGATGAAGAAGGTTTTTGATCAACTGAGTACATCACCAATGGGTGCTCCGGTTATGTCTGTGATGTTGGAATATGGTGCTCTCAAGCTATGTATAGAATACTGAAGGCTGAACCAGTTAATAGATAAGAACCGTTAACCCATCCTGATGTTAGATGACATTTTTGATAAGTTGATGTGGGAAAGATGGTTCTCCAACATTAACCATTAGTTAGGATATCACTAGTTGAGGGTGAAAGAGGGTGACACCTCGAAGACTGCCTTTTGGTGCATATATGGGCACATTGAGTTTTTGGTCATACCATTCAGCATTACGAACACACCATCCATGTTCATGGTAGTCATGTACTCTATGTTCTGGGAATATCTGAACCGGTTCGTAGTCTTGTTTATTGACAACATTATAATCTACTCAAGATCGAACGAGGACTACACTAAGCATCTGAGAATGGGTTTTCTGATTTTCCGACAACTCCAGTCCTACGAGAAGTTGTCTAAGTGTATGTTTTGGATTTGAGAGAAGCAATTCCTTGGATATGTGGTGTTCAAGAAGGGAATATAGGTTGATCTGTCAAAGGATGAAGTGGTTGTTTCTTGGGAATCACCCAGGAATGCGACAGAGGTTCATTGTTTCCAAGGTATGATAGGATATTATCATAAGTTCATGCCCAACTACCCTCATGTTTCAGCTAGTTTAACAACTATTACTAGAAAGGAACATTCCTTCATTTGGGGTGAGCAGATTCAATAAGCCTTTAGTTATATAAATGGGAAGTCAGTTAGTGCCCCGGTGCTAAGGTTTCCAGAAGAAGGGGTGGCGTTTGAGGTGTTCTGTGATGCTTCCAACCACGGCATGGTGTGTGTACCGATGCAACAACAGGAGGTGATCTTTTTGGCGTCCAGGAAGTTACGTCCCCAGGAGCTTAAAAATTCCACCAATCAATTGGATATTGTATAGATTTCATTTTCACTAATGTTGTGGCATCTTTACCTCATTGGAATGAGATTCATGGTCTTCACGGATCACAAGAGCTTGAGTAATATATTCTATTAGCGTGATTTGAACTTTCGGGTGCGGAGGTGGATGGAGTTTTTTTGGACTACGAATTCAATATTTCTTACACTACAAGAAAGGGGAAAGTGGTGGCAGATTACTTGAACAGGAAGTCACATGAATATTTGGTTTGAGAATCCGAAGATTCTTGGAAGGTGATGGTGGAGTTGGGTGTCCTACACTTAGATACAATGGTGGAGGATGGAATAGGATTTTAGTTCTAGATGACAGTGCAGTCATCTCTTTCACAGTAGGAGGAGGAGTCTCAGTGGGGGACATAGATGCTGAAGTGATGCACGATCGTGTTAGCCTGAGAAATTCTCTAGAAGGATGGTTAGATAATTTCCAGAATCAAATGTTATTTCATGGAATGTTGTTATCCCCAGTGGAAATGTGCATGAGAGTTATAGTTCACTTCCAATACTCACCCCTGGTGGTACACTCATGAAATTAAAATATGTACTAGGTTTTGAGGGGCCAATTTTGGTGGCCTGGGGTGAAGCGGCTGTGGCAGAATTTGTGGAAAATTGCCTCATGTGTTAGTAGTTGAACGATGAACACCACATCCCAGGTGGTCTATTACAACCTTTAAATTTCCCCAAGTGGATGTGTGATGGCATATCAATGTATTTTTTCATGGGACTACCTAGAGATCAAGCATCTTCCAATTATATCTGGAGAGTGGTGGACCATTTGATGTAATCAGGTCACAGTGGTGAATCAGGTAGTCGAGTGTGGTGTATGCCTTAGCACAGTGGTACGTGGAAGAGTAGTGATGTTTCGTATATTTCTAAGGTGCATAGTCTCTGATCTGGATACCTAGTTTACCTCATGGGTCTGGAAAAGATTGCATCGTGATTTTGGCACCCATCTACACCTCAAAACATTTTTCCACCCCCAGATAAATTGGTAGACAGAGTGGACTATTTAGACAATCGGTGATATGCTAAGAGAATGTCTTTTGGACATTGGGGTATCATGGGTACACCATTTTCCTTTGGTATAGTTTTCATAAAAAAAATCCATCACTCTACCACTAGAATGGCTTCATTCGATTCCTTTTATGGGAGGTCATGCCGCTCACCCATATGTTGAAAATGGGTTGGGGAAGCATGTGTTCTTGGCCCGGAGGTGGTGCAAAGCACAACATAGAAGGTTTAGCTTACACGGGAGAGGATAAAGGCTTCTCAGGACCATAAGAAGTCGTTTGTCGATCATAAAATGAGACCCTTGGAGTTCCAGGATAGGGACCATGTGTTCATGAAGGTCTCCCCTTGGTGTGGGTAATAGAGGTTCGGCAAGGGAAGTTAACTTTATCCCATTTTTTTCAGACACTTCGTGGTGCTGTGGCAGGTCGGTGAAGTGTCTTATCTACTGGTGCTACCAGCACCACTACTAAGGGTGAACGTCGTCTTCCATGTGTCCCAGCTCCGTCGATATCTATACGATGATTCACTCGTCCTCAACTGGGAATTATGGTTAACGAATATGATACGACATTTGCAGAGTGACCCGTGAGGATCGAGGATCGTGAGGAGAAGGTGCTTCATGGATGAACCATCCCTTTGTTCATGTGTTATGGACGCATGGTGGCCTCTTGGAGAGTACCTGGGAATGGGAGGTACAGATGCACGTCCCGTACCTAGAGATATTTTTAGTTTTGTTATGTTTTGTTTTATACATGTTGTTGATGTAGTGCATGACCTTGTTAACTATTAAATGTTTTTTTCCTCATTCTATGGATGTGTGTGAAGAGTCTCGATTGTGGGGTGGGGATGACATGAACCCTAATCAAGATTAATTAAGGTGGATGCAGTTAAACCCGTGCGAGGAGTCATTTCTTCCCAAATAGAATAGTATCTTGACATGGAGGAAGGGACTCCCTAACCCACATGTCTTGATAGCGATGCCTTTATATGTTTGTGTGGTTGTTTTGGGGAGTGGGGTAGTAGTGATCTATAGTTGATCGGTATGAGGGGAGATATTTCTAGATGTTTAGGAGGTGTAATTGTGGAGCATTAGACTATCAGTGGTTGTTCAGGGGATAGATATCGAGGAGGGTTACTCCTAAGAGGATTAATAAGGAATTGCTTTTCGGATCACTTTTCCTGTCTATTTTAATTTGTATTGGAAAAGAACAGTTTGAGAGGAATCTAATGTAATGGTCTGGACCCTCATGGACCTGTACTTTGCCAAAAACACGGTTCCCCCGAAAATGTGACACAAGTCCTGGTGGCACCGGCCACAACAATTGTGTGATGGTGGCACCCGCCACAATGGAATCATGATGGTGGAACCGGTCACGGTGGCATCGTGATGGGGCACCAGTCAAGGTAGCACTGTAATGGATGCACCTTGATGGTGGCACTGGTCACGACAGCACCGTGACAGTTCCACCGATCACGATAGGACGGTGACGGTGGAACCGGTCAAGGTCTCACCATCATAGTGGCACAATGATGGTGGCACCATGATGGTGGCACCCTAACGGTGGTACTGTGAAGGTGAAACCATTAAATTGTCTCACCCAATGGTTTCCCAACCTCTGTTTCATTTTCAAATTCCTGAGTTTTCCCAATTCCACCACTACAACATATCTTTTAACGTAAATTTGTTTTAATACCCCTTTAAAATCCATTTACAATCCCATAAATGATATCTGTAATCCCTAATGATCCAAGATACCCTTAACTTATCAAAATGTGTGGATTTTTCCTAGGTGTCATATCCTTTTCATAGCTGTTATGTCCAACTCTCTGATGAGAATTATTAATTAACAATTAGTTCCCTCAGGTGTAATCGTCAAACCGCGTGGTAAAACCACAATCCACCTCCACAACCATTCAAGATTTCATATCTCATAACTCCACTATCTCACATATTTATCATGCAGGGATTCTTTCTTCTTCTGTTTCAGTCTCTTTCATTTCAATGGTCCTTTCGGAGTCCCCTATCCCAAGGCTAGTGGTTCCCCTCTACTGGAGCCTTTCCTTCTCACTCTTAGAGTCCTCAGAGTTCCTCATGTGTAAGTCGGGCATCCCAAAATCATAGAGGGTGGAGGAAAACATCGTTCCCTGATCATCCTAGTTAGTTTATTCGTTCATCACTCTTTAATGTGTATCATGCGTGGTGGGTATGACATTGATTCTTTTCAAGAAGTATGAAAGAAAACCTTAATGAAGATAATTAATGGATTTTAAAGAATGAAGCAGTGTGTTTGATGATGTCATTGTACTCTTTTATCCTTTCTTATATGTTTTGAATTGTATGGGCTTATGTCCATTGAAAATTGAGGTCATTGGTGGTCATTTCTAGCACACTACTGTGCCTCTATTTTTCTAAATAATTCTTTGATTAAATGGATATAACATAGAATCTTGTTAATCACGTAAAATCAGTTGATTAAATGGATGCCTAATGAATTAGAATCCTTGTGTGGATACACCAGTTAACCAAATGGAAATAATGAACTAAAAGGAATGGTGTGGTTGAATCGAAAAACACCCTTTCTCTATTCTGGGGAATTGTATGGTTGTTCTACTTTATTCTTGTGGGGTGATGAGGATGGGGATATGATCCAATTTTTTGGTCTAGTTTTGGGTTTTTTGATATAAGGCTATGTGGGTTTGTATGTTGGGGCTTGGTTTGCTTCCAGTACTTTGAGGGATCTCACATATCATATTAGTTGTGTTAAATTTACAGGATAATTGGGTGTGAATGCTTAATTATATTCATGGTGGTTTTTCCTTCCTTGGCTTGTGGATATTCTTGCCAGTTTCCCGGAAGTAAAGAATTATTTTAAATGGAATCACTTGACTATGAAAACAAGAATGGGTTCAATGGGGAATTTTTTTCCAGGAATGTTTCGTTACTTAGTTGAATGTTTTGTGGCTCTTATGAATGAAAAGTAACGTGGGTTTTTACATACAAACTGGTTTTGAAACCCCTAGGTTGGGATGAGTTATTGTTTACATATATGTATAATTTATTTATTTTTCTTATTCGCTGTCACCCCAGTTGATTAGGTCATTCCCAACCCCCCCCCCCCCCATCCCATTTCATTGTGGGGGGGGGTGGTGTTCTTCCCAACACTCCTATGAGTGGATAGTTGTTAGCTAATTTTTAGATCCCTTTCACGAGTTGCCCAAGACTCATTGAGAAGGCTGTGACAACCTAAGTTGCATTGTAGACCAATATTCTTTGGTAGGGGTAGTTGTTGTGGTTTTACCAGGTGATTGCGAGCATGTTGTTTTCCTAAGTCTCTTAAGAAAGAGGCCCAAGTTTCTTTGGGTGTGGTCATGGTTATTTTGGCCCAAGTGTCTTTGAGCATATTGGTAGATGTTCTCGACCAGGTTTCTGTGCACATGGTTATGTGTATTGTTCTGTCCCAAGTGTTTGAGGATAGGATGTGTGGTTCTGGAATCCCAGGTGTGTGCAGGTGGGGAGGATGGTAGTTGGACTACGGTAAGAATGGAAGAAGAGGTCTAAAGAGCGTGATGTCTTCAATAACTAGTGGGAATGTGGTGCGGGTTATCCAAACATCGATGTGTTCTAACTATTACTTTACTTGAATTGAATTATTATGGGGGGGTTCTTCTGTATGTTTTGGGTGGATTGTTTCCTTGCTAGGTGATTTAGTTATATTCCTTTTCTCACAGGGCCTTAAAATGCCTCCCCACTTGTGCCCAACACCTTTTGGTTTTCCATATTGAATATACTTGTATGCTCACCCTACATATATAAAATTGATTTTAGGTTTCCAGAAGGTCTTCAAGGACTATTCTAGGAACAACTAGTTCGGACGTTGGGACCATTGGAATTTCTTCTTTTAATTTTCATTTGGTACCTTAGATTTGAGTTTTCTTATATTTTTTAAAGCACTTATTATTGGAAAATGCATATGGGAATTGTTTGTTTTGGTTTTACTTTTACTTCTAGTTTTGGTTTTTTTGGGATTTACTATTTAATCTCCAGATCCCACTAAATTAAAATAGAAATACATTCCATATTGTGTGTTATTTTATACCCTTGGTGCTAGTCACCACTCCGGGCCATATTGAAGGAGGGTCTCGGGGGTCATTATCACTCCATAAACTTATGGAAGGAAGTATCTGTCAATATGTGTCCCTTCCCTCATCAGGGTGAAGGTGGGTCATAAAAATCTATCTAAATGAAATTACGTGCATAATATTTTACCTTTTTTCAATGTGAAGAATTTGATATGGAAACTTTTATTATTATTGTAATTTATGAATAAAAAATCGTAACAGTGTAACTATGAAATAAACATTAAAAGTTTATATAATTAATGTATTTATTAATTTTAATGTAAATTTATATGGATATAAACTATATAACATATGTTTTTTATTAAATATAAATTATATGTCAAGTATTCGAAAAATAAGAAAAATAAAAATTAAAAAAATTTAATCATCTGATTTTAAAATGCATAAAAGACATGGATTATTTAATAATATTGATTTTATGAGAAATTATGATAATATAAATATATGATAATAATATAAAATAGAAAAGGGAAATAATGGTTTACAGACATCATATCTTAATGAAAAAACATTTATTTCCAAAAACCCATACCTTAAACTACTAATTGTTTAACAACCCAACATTTTAGAAAATATGATTGTGTTATATAGTGTATAAGACAAACAACAACACCCTAGAAGAAACAATGAAATATTATAATTAAAAAAGGATCATTATATCATAACTATTATATCATAAATAATAAATTGAAATAACTATATTATAATGTATATATATAGTTTCTACTGAATATATATGTATTGATCAATTTGTATTTAATAAACACACAATTTATAGTAACGTCATTTTGTTAATAAAAAATATGATTCTTTAATAATTTGTTTTCATTTAATTTTTTATAATATATTATAATTAAAATCAGGAACATTTATAAATCTTATTTTATTAAATAATTTCATTTTTGGAATCAATATTTTCAATGAAACATTGATTTATTTTTTTGGATTATCTAAAAAGATCGGTTTTCCAATGAATGCAAAAAATACTGATTTTTTTTACAACTTAATACTTTTTCATGAATTCAAAATGTTTAATATTATTTAAAAATAGAATTAAAAAAATTTTATCCAATTTTATTAATAATCCAATTATGTTCAATGGAATCAATTTTATGGAATAATTTTCCTCAAAAAAGTGTAGTATATAAAAACTAATTTTTATGATAAGAAAATTTCCAGATATTTTGTGTCTTAATATTTAAATAATTTATCCCACTTCAGTAAGTTATTTATTTAAAAATTAATTCCATAATATTTATGTCAAAATTTGGAATATATTTTCCTTAAATTTTTTTTCATTATGAATAATAAATGTACTATATAATTATCATAACATTAAGGGTAAATATGTTATTTATGGAAAAAAATATCAAGATAAAAACTAGAAAACAACCATTTCACATTCCGTTATCTAATTTTTTAAAATTTATTTAATTCAAGTCCATCTATTTTTGGAAACCATGACCTCTTTTCCACATCAGATTAATTTTGACATTTATTAAATTTATGTTAAGGATAATTTCAAAAATATCACATTCATCTATTTAAAAGATATAATTCTTTTCGGCAGGGATAAAGAAAACTAATATTCAATTATAAACAATTATTTAAAATTGAAAATATTATTTTCCTCCTTGTATTTAAATTTAAAAATTTAGTGATGAAATAATACCTTAAATTTAATGCAACACCGACATATTATTATTTCAGTTAATATAACAATTAAATAAAAAAAATTAAAATTTCAAAAGTAATTTAATTAGAATTAATTTTTTTCAAAGAAATTATATAGAAAAAATTGAAATACCAGATAGTTTTATGGGAATATTTTCTAATATCGTTGTCTTCATGTTGTTTTCAAGGTCAAATTTAATGAATAGTTTAAAAAATTGCATTATTGTTATTTTATATTCGAAATTATTTTATTAAATGATTTAAAATTCAAAAAAATCCTACATTGATTCAATTTATATATATATATTTAAAATATTATCAATAATCCATTTATCGGACAATTTTCTATTTACACTCACTATATTGACCCTTAATGATTGAAGACTTTTTACCTCATAAATTGTCAATGATGATTGGCTATGGTTTAAAAAAAGAGACAATGATGAAAACCGATGTTAAACATGTACAAAGTTAAATGGATGATATAATATAAACCCTAAATCATAAAATATTTAAATAAAATATTTTTCAAGAATTCATTATATGAAAATTTTTAATATTTTTTTAATATTTTATGTAATTCCATGATTAAATCATTCTTCACTTATAAAAGTTAACCCACTCTCTTATTTTATTATCATATACAAATACATTTAGACCGGTTGGTCCATATATAACTACGTTACTAACATACATAATAAAATGCTATTGGTTTAATTGTGGATAAAATACCAACTATAGAAAATTCATGGTTAAAACCATAATTTATTTTCCAAATAAGAGGTCTATATTTTAACCAAATATTTTTGTGTTGCCTATACTTATACCTCCTTCATCAAGATTGGGCCTTCATTCTACTCTACCTTTGATCCATTAAAGGTGGAGAAGACATAGTCATGATGTGTTGGAGTTCATGCAGGCCTGATTCAATCGTGGCCATTAGGACATCCAATAGTGGACCCAAATGCCATGTAATGCGGTTCATTTCTAATAGGAATTTGGGAAAAAAAATTCAATGTAATAAAGTAGATGGTTGGGTGGGGTATTCCTAGGTGGGCACAAAGATATTCACTTCCTACATGGGTGTATATGTTGTGTGCTGGTTTTATAATTTATTTTTAGATGAAATTACAAAATATTATATATATATTTACTTAATTATAATACATTATATAATTTGTAAATATTTCATTCATTAAAAAATTATAATGTTATTTTTGTGTATGTTTGGATTACCAACTCCATGAAGTGATGTGATTTGTTTTTCATAACCATATCACATGGATTAAACATATAAGTGCATTTAATTAGATAATATGATAAATATGTTATAATTATAATTCTATAAATAAGATATTTTACTTCTTCCATTTTGTAATGATTGTTGAAAATAGAAACATAACTCTTGTATACATATGGTATTCCATCTCCTTGGATGTAATACATTTATACTTTTCTAACAATAAACCTTGGTAGGTATGAAAATAATAACTGACGTCTAAAAATGATAAATATGTCATGATTATTACTCTATAGATTGTGGTCAAATGATCGCATCAGTCATAGTAAGCCTACTAAATACTTTTATGATATATGGGTCAAATATCATCAAAATTTATGTTGGGAATGTAATATATTATATATAAAATTTTAATAAGTAATATAAAAGGAATAATAAATCTGAATAATTATAATAATACAATAAATTTATTATTAAGGAAGATAAATAATGTATGTGACGATTCAAACTCATGTTAAACAATCTATCTTAAGAACCCTTTTTCTTTGGGTTATGTTATTTCCCTATCAAACTAAATTTCAACCACTATTTAATATTATTTAGTGATAATAAAATATATATTTATATATAAAAAATCTATTCCTAGATCATTTTACCTTCCTGTGATGGGTTGATTTGAGGTTTATTTTTATTTATCAAATGCATTTTTATGAAATCTTATTTGATTATTATACAAGGAAATATTCTGCAAACCATTACATGTCGTGGTTAATTAATGTGATTATAATTTATGATTGATTTCCTTTTAAGTAATAAACAAATCATGAACATATTTGGATGTATTATCCTAAATAGCAGTGCAATGTATTAGGGTTTTTGTCTTATGAGGCATTATGAATGGATCAGGGTGGAATTCAAATCCACTATGAGACTATGTCCACCATGTGGTTTTTATTTTAAAGATATCCCTGAATTAATTTTATGTCATGTTATTTGATACTTTTATAAATCAAATTTTTCCTTTATAATATGATACAATGATATTATGTTATGATACCATGTGAATAATTATAATCCTCCTCTATTATGATATATTGTTATAAATGATACCCATATGTTATAAATCCTTATCATGTTTATAACCATACTTTTATTTTTTATCAACATTTCAAAAATTCCCATGAATTTTGAATTTTCTAATTTTCAATTGTTGGGTATTGGTGGGGTTTTACCATAGGATTGTTGAGGCTATTTGGTGGTTCGAGGAGTAGTAGTTTTATGGAAGGATATTCATGTCTTTAATGGTTCACCTGATGTGAGACAGTAGTATTCATCTTGTATAGTATTCCATTTTCACAACATGTATGCATCTAAGAGAGGATCATAAGAAACATATTCACATTTTGAAAGAAATTCAGGTCATGTATCTATATAAACTCCAATGCGATTTGAATTTATATGAAAATTTTATTTTTTAGGAAACCTTTAGATTTCAAATCGTTAATAGAACACATGATATGACACCATCATGATCATGTTCATTTTATATCCCATTCAGCTAAATTATTTCCATTTGTATATATCCCTCTCTATCTCATTCTTGATTAAACCATGGAGCCTTTATAGGATTTTACATACATTTTTCTTTCATTTGGATTCTATAAAATCTTCTGTTTGTTCATTAGGGATCCATGGTGAATTATCCCCTTTATCCCCATAATTCCATAACTAAATTCTTTTTAGTGTTGCTATGTTAATATGGTTCTATTTTGGGGTGTGTGTCAGATGAGATTTCATTAATCACAAGACTGTTGAATGTTGTTCTTCAGGTTTCTGGAGTGGTTTTTCTTTTTGTAGTGTTTATTCATCACCCTATGTTGCAAAACAAGATGAGAAAATATAATTAAGTTTTTAGTTTCCTTAATTCCACATTTTTCAGGATCATTTGGAGGGATTTTTACTTTTTGATCTATGTAATATGATTTACCTGATCATAATTATGATTAATTAATCGTTCAATTTAAATTGAAGGTTTAGTGATAATTACACAAATGATTATTGTAAATTTAATAATTTTATGATGATTTTTTATATTATTTGAAAGCCATATGAAATGTCAGGGATGTTGGGATCCTTTTCTTCCCCTGGTGTTATTTTGAAATTGAAACATTGTTTCATGTTATTATGATATCACAAAAAAATATGAAATTGTGGATCACGTATGTTATTCAACTATAATTGTTTCTTTTGGATCTATAAATTTTGTGATAACACCCATAATAAAATTTGAAATTTGATAAAATGTTAAGTTTTGATATATAAATATTTCTATGATGTGTTCTGTCAAGTGGTCGTACTTTTGTGTTGAAAATATGTGGTTTTGTTGTGGTGTGGGAGATTTCGGGTTGTAGCATGTGGGCTTGATGGATGATATGTGTTCTTGAATTCATGGTGGTTAGGTTATGGTCTATTTTGATGTTATTTTATAGTGGTGATCTTATGGTTTTTGGCCATCAATTTTGGTGGTTAAGGGATCATTTGTTTCATAATACTGTATGGGGGGTCAAGGTCATGGTTTTTTCTAGTGATTTTGGGGGGATGAGGTGATGGTTTTTTTGACATGTTTTTTGGGTGATGATGTGATTGTTTGTGTGTTCATGCTTTTGGGTCAATGAAGTGATGGATTGTTTGATCATTCTATTGAAGTGTCAAGGTGATTGTATGATGGGGATGATGAACATTAAATGACGTGTCTTTCAATTTTGATTGATGTATGAGTAATGATGGAATAATTATATAATAATGTTTTAAATTTGTGTTCTTTCATTTGGATAATAAGATGAATATTATAAAAGAACAATTAAATGATGGGTTGTCTGTTTAAATTTTGTTATCTAATGAATCTAATGGGAAAGATTATGGAATTAGTTGGTGGTGTGAGATATGGATTATAATTTATGCGGTGTTAGTCATTTATCGGTGGAAGAAAAAATGTGGATTTTGTTATTTCATTAGTGTCTTTTTTCTAACCCATAGGTTGGGCTTGTATGTGGAAATATGTATATACTTATATATTCCTTGGGATTTATTTTTTGACACCACCTAAATCGAGAAAAAGGTTCTTACACTAGGGTCTTTGTATGGGGTTGTGTTTCCAAAAATCATGTTGATTATGATGGATTAATGGATACCCACTCTTTCACATTCTCTATTCTAGGAGAGAGATTATGAAAAACATGATATGGATGGGGGTATATTAATGAACTAGGTTATGGTCGATGTGTTTTATGAAATATTGTGATATGAAATTAAATGTGGAGGCTTATGGGTGGTTTTACCCGGTATGTTTTTGAATGAGGTCAATTTATTTCATTCTCATGACACCCTAAAACACTATTTATAGAAGTGTATGTGATCTGGGGTCATGGTTATTTCATGAGAGATGGTGTTTGATCATGTTTTGGGGTGGTGGTCGTGATTTTTCTAGGATTATTTGATGTGTTCATGTTATGGGGTGGTGGTATATATTATTCATAACAGATTAGAATTCGCGAATGATTAAAATTGGGTTGTAGGAGTGGAATAATAGTTGGAAAGCATTGTGGGAAACCCTTTATCAGTATACTTCTTATTATGTTATTACTCATGTCCTGTGTTATTTGGAGTGTGTACCTTGTTGATGTTGTGATGGTTATTGTAATAAAAAATTGTTTTTGGTTTGGTTTTTTCTTCATGGGATAATTATTATACTTATTTCACCTGATCATGGGAGGAAATGGTTTTCTAGGAATCCCATTATAATCCCACATATTTAGATACAATGTTTATCTCTTCATATAAGGCATCATTTCATCCTAAAAAAGAATATCTAAATTTTTATTGTAGATTCCTTCCATCCAATAGCATGAAATCAGATATTGATTTCTTCCTTCATGAACCCTCTCACCTCACAATTATATGGTTCTTTAATCAAGGATTATTTATACCCCATATCAAAAAATCAATCACCCAAATCTTTAAATTCCTAGATTCACACCCCATTTCTATATTCCATTCACCACATGTGATTCTACTATTAATTCATGGTGTTTGGTTTGGCATGGTACCACATGATAACGTCTATCCAAGACCCCATAGCCAAATCTAATAGGACACTTAGATTTTTTGGGATAATGTAATAAATACAAAGGTTTATTCTTGATTTCTTTTCATTCTTATAAAATGGTAAACAAGAAGGACATTTTGGGTGATAATAAAATTGAATAATAAATATAATTTCAATTTAGGAGCACATGGATCATACACAATTAGTGCAGATCAAAGAAGGGAGGATCCTTCTAAATAAATTTAATCATAAGTGGAATAATTCACAGTTTTACTAGTCCATCCTAGGGATTAGTTCAATTTATTTCATATAACATATTATCCAACAATTGAGAGGATTTAGTGTGGTTGATGTGATTGGATATTCTCTGATCCAGAGATTTTTCATCTCTGGATCTAGATTCTCTAAAACACAGATGAATAATGATCTGGATTCTCTATTGTTAATGCTGATAACACTAGGAAAGTAAACAAAATTAATTATTTAATGTAAACCCATTAATATTATTTAATAAATTAACTAATTTGATAATTTAGTTAATCCAATGAACACACAACCAGTGACCAGCTTAACTAAACACCCCATTGTACCCTATTTTATGAAATGACTAGGGAAAACATCATGTTTTGAACTCAACTATAGTTTCAGATTTTTTACATGAGATAATTTTTATGTGTAATCAAATTTTATTTAAGAAAATATGTTAACATAATATGTAATATAATTTATAATTTAATATAATTAATTTGGGTCACATCCGGACTTAGAATCAAATATATTCTAAGAACCATAATTAGAAAAAACAATTATAACTTCTTGTATGTATTATAGGGTAAATGGGTTTCTACATCCTTAACTACATTATTCATTTCTTATCCGAAAAGTAACAATGCACAAATCAATCTAGATACAGATCCCACATCTAGATCTCATAGTCCAAGAAGAGTTCATGTATGTTCACATACTACCATAACACATAAACTGAGGGAATGGTCCATCCCTGTGAGGTTACCACTTATTGAACCTCAATAAAAACTAGTTTCTCCTCAAATATGGATTCATCCTTAGTATCCAACTCACTCAAGTCGATAACATATATATGGTCATGAACATATCTCCTAAGCTACGACATGTAGATGATGTCATGGATAGGCTCCAATAGTGGGGGTATAGTGAGGTGGTATGGGGCCTCAACAACCATATTCATGATCTCGAATTGCCTAATGAAACTCAATAAAAAATATCCCCCAAGACTAACCTCCATAATCCACATTGTGAGGAGTCACTCAGAAATTTTTTCTCTCTCAGCTCAATATATAAGGGCCTATGTTTTCAACCTACATAATATTTCATCATACATTGGTTATTCCATTTTTAATTATGGATGATCTAGACCTTCTCTATCATTACATTAACCAACCTGGGGCCCAAAATAGATATATTGATGTAGTCCAGTAAAAGGGTGACTGATTATGTCAATTGTACTAGGCCTCAAAATGTTACACTAAGAATGATTAGTGGTAGTTGTTGTTTTACACAAGCTCTGTCTATGGAAGGTAATCATCCAACCACTAGGGAATGTCTAACTTGCATTCCCCATTAATATTCTCAAAAACATTGATTGTTCTATTAATATTTTCATATGTATGGGGGTGATAGTATATACTCATCCTTATCTAGGTCAGGAAATCCTCATAGAGACCACTCCACCTTCATGTTGTGAACCATACATCATTACTGATGGAAGTCATCAAGTGTATCCCATAATGGTGAAAAATAAATCACATGTATATCTACAAAAAAATATTCATTCAACTCCACTAGATTCTAAAAAGAAAGTGTGACAACTTTTTTTGTTGTTCAACTATCACGCTTATGGAATGATGGGTCTTCAGAGTCCATGGATTTCCTATCATAACATTTATCGAAATACCATCTCACATACACTTTGGGATTTCAAGTGGTTAAAAAAAACCTAATAGAACCAAGTTTATATCCTTCACCTACTAACAAGAGGGTCATTAATAGATGTACTCAGTAATTCTATATATCTTGAATGACCACCCAAATACCCATATGTTATATATCCATATTCACCACATAATAATATAAAACTGGGGAAGGAGTGTGGAACTCACAAATCACCTCTTCTCACATCATGACTAGGACCAATGTCCATCCATTTAAAATGATGTCTGAATTCCAACCATTAGAAGAACTGTATAGTGAATCTCTTAGATATTTATGGTCAAAAATGAACTCCGTTTTTATGAAACCAAACTTGGACTCCTTCACACACTTGAGAAATAGAGTATTCAACACCACAAACTAAAGATAATCGTCACCCTCCTACTCCACTAGGGCCTAATATAAGAAATATCACTTCTCTGATATCTCAAATACCAAATGGGATGAGGAATTTTTTCTAAAGTAATATAATACCACTTCTCCCATCGCCATAGTATAGACTATGTCGAAGTAGTGGTGCTCTATGAACACCAACTAGCATCGTTGTCTCTTGTTAATGTCCGTCTATGCGAAGACATACCCAAGACTATGATGGTATGAATAAACCACACCACACTCTCCTCATTGATAGTGCCTCCATATCGTTAGGGATAAGAATAACTCTTACATATATATGTCAATGTATGCATTGTTTTACTCAAGGGGACTCATCATTCTTGACCCAAATATGATAACTACCTTCCACTACATCAACATGCAGAGAAGAGTAACTAATGATGAATTGCAATAAATTATATAATCTACACCCTCCATTGGTAGAATGAACATTGGAGCACTATTTAACATCATCCTCAACTCATCAAAGTACCTTTTGATCTACTCATCTCTGGTAAATGAAATCCCTTTTCACTTCAGGGTTGTTAATGTGGATTAAATCCTTAAGAACTCTTGAAATAACGTCATATAGTACTACCCCAAACAAATAAAACTCCACACCTCATACACACTCTTTGGTGGATCCTAATAAATCACTAAGTAGATCTTTACTGTGTACATGGATAAATATTTCTTAGAAATTATATTCCCAAAAATGTGTGCCTCATTAATTAAGAACATGATAATTTAAATCTTACCATAAAGATGGTTCCCTAGATCAAAATATAGGGCCATCCTCAAGTGGTCTACATGGTCCTATTCAAACTCTAATTAGATGAATAGGTCACCAATGATAAAAAACTAAAAACTAGTCCATGTATGGGTACAAAATCTATTTCATCCAATATGAAACATGGTGGGGTAATTCATCACACCAATGGTCATCATCAAGAACTCATATACACTTTATTCCAACCAGAATGCTAGAATATAAATATTAACCTTACGAGCCATAAAATGGTTGCTTTTGTGCCAAAGATCAATCTTCAAGAACTATCTCACAACTTTCAAAAGAAAAAATGGGACGTAAATCTTTAAAATGGGTAACTTTTTTTATTACAGCTTGGTTCTGGAGACAATAATAAATGAAAATCTGTAATATCTTATCCTCCTTCATCACAGACAACACTAGATATTATAATGTGTACATGATGGTTATGATAAACCAATAATATAAAAGTTCATCTAATTATGTCAATAGCTCCTGGATCTTGGCAGGAGCCATATGATATGCCACAGATCATATTAGACCAGTCCTGGGATAAATGTTTATAAATACTTATTTCTCCAACCTACGAGTAAGTCAGATCACATCCTGGGGGATTATTTGAATAAAATAAATAACAACTAATGGTATCCAAATTATAGAATATCTTGGTATGCACTATCCAGTTGATGGTTGATGGGCTGTAACCACCTTTTCATAACACCTACTTGTCATGCTATGTGATCTCACTGTCGTAGAATTTTGAATCTCTTCCCATTAGTGAAAACGAATCCATGTCAACTATAGTGATAACCATTATGTTATAGGACCATTTAATTACTATCCACACCCAATATTACGTCACAACATTCCATCATGATGACTAATATGATTCATGAGAACCTATATCCACCAATCAAACACTAACACTACTAGAAGATAAATAATATGTAAGAAGTGTTATCTGTAAGAACCTTCAGAAAAAGGTGTTGCATGAAAGAATAAATCAGGATCCTTGTCTCTCACCCCAAGGGTATAGAGATGAATAAATGAATTATAATTTTTTATACTAATACAGATGGAATAATTTGATAAACACATATTATACCATTGATCCTCTCTTGTGTTGTGGGGTTATAATCCTTCATAGCTAGCAGTTATTTCTGACCCCGAAAAATATCTCCAAGAGGTAGATGTGGGACATCTGGTGGTGGCGGTTGAATTATCTCCTATCATCATCCACCACCTATATCTCATCTTGATCCTTGTCTAGGTACGACTCCATAGTGGAAACCCTACCCTCAACATTGGGTTCATTGCTCATAGTGATGACTCTACTATGGTAATCAATAAGTTATTTTCATATGATTCTAAGAAAGTCTGATCAGTTAGTCTTGTAAAATGTGATTATTCATTTTATAATAGTAGCACTACCATTCTTCAAGATGAAACTGTCTAATGGGAATCCCCTAACATCATTATGAATCTTGGTTATGGGAAGTCCACCTGCACCGAGATCTAATTGATGGACATCTGCTAGCTGTTGTAGATGACTCCTCTCTATGAAACCCAGTGTCCATTCAATATAACTGGTGTTCATATGACATGAATCAATTGATCACTAGTACCTAATCCATCATATACTAATTTTCAGGATTACACAAGGGTACCTTGCTAGCATGGATGTATTGGAAGATTCCTTTCTCAAACTTCTATGTTCATAAGTATCTATCAAAGAAATTGTCAGAGTACCATGTATCTTATATGAACTACACATAATACTTAGCCACCTTCATGCCTCCCTATTCTACCTCAAGAAGATCCTAAATCCGAAATGATTGTAAGATGGATGGGTAGTACAACTGAGGAACCAAGAGCCAAATTTCCTGACAAGAGAGAGTTAACTCATCATGCATCTAAGTAACAATACTCCAAAATTTCCCAAGTACTATGTTGAAATGGTTATGTACCAGAATAGACACATGATTCAAGTGTTTCATAATAATAAAATAGATACAGAATACATATAGTAGCCTCGCTTCCACTTCCTATGTATCTGGCTCACTGCAGATCCTCACCGGCCTCTGGCTCTAGATCTAGAGGGGTGAACTAAGCCTTTATGCAACCTTAACATTCTCTAATGGGATGAACTAGTATATGATATGTTATAGTTCCAGTACCTATCCATCTAGATGAAGTATTTCACCTGATGGACCCTAAAAAAGGCCTTATCCCTCGTCAGTTCATCATCATTTTCTGGAACTGGTATCCTGCAAGGCTTTAATCGTGGAGGAATCCCAAACATTATTCAACACATACCATAGAAATATGAATATATATGTATACATAAAATTGGAAGATGTATCAAGAAGTAGAATCAATGAATCAACCCAATATCATTTTTGTACCATTCATCCTTGATAAAATACATCATTTTACATTGTAATAATGATGGAAGTCATGTTCATACTGAAAGGATTCATCTTTTGAATATTCAATCATTAGATTCTCGAACTTGACAGCCACACTCGAGAAACATTCACTCGATTTCCCAATGCCCCAAAAAATTCCTCATAATAGGAAAACATCAAACACCATCCAAAGGAATTTATTGCTCTGTTCAAGAAAATTTATGACCCAACAATGACATTGTCTTGAGTAGAAACTACCCCATAACCACCTCCATAGGCCTAGGAGAGACAAGTGTAGAATGGCATATACTAAATTTGATGTTTTTGCCTATGGCACGTATATGAACACAACTGACCATCTCATTGAATATGTAAAAAAATAATATTAAAAATATGCCACAAAAAATGTTAAAAATATTGAAAAAACTCAAGGATGTACAGAATTGCGACATTGAAAATGGAAAATTGATGGCATGAAATTACATGTCCCAACAGAAAGATATCCCCACATAAAAAACTGGAATTTAATATTCATAGAGATATTAGCTCCTGATCTCAAATACATGACCACCTTACATGATCCAATGCACCAATTATTTCAATGTTCATCTATTGTAACTCTCAACCCGCCCTAAGTCTCAATAAGGAAAAACACATGTGGGAAAACCCAAGTAGTGGTGAGTATGTACATACTCATTTGGTTGACCTGAAATTTGAAATAAGATGTTATAAGAGATGAAATGTGATTATATAGACAAAAACTATGAAAATATGAACAAAATGATAGAAGGTAACTTAATCCAACCACCTGGTGATCAAAACATCATATACTGGGACTACATGTCATGTATCTTCCACCCATAGAAATAGAGTATAGAAATATGTCTTCATGGATATCGATATATATATATTATCAGTAAAATAAATCCTAATCAAGCGATTTTGGGATCACTATATCATAGCCTAACCAAAGAAAATTGTAATTAATAGTTCCATATAACCTTTAATAATTACTGGTATTTCACGAATCTACTCATTATAAAAAAATCATGTCAATACATACCTCACCATTGTGCCACAAAACTGAGGGGCCACATATATAGATATAGGACCCATATTGTGGCACAATAGGAGGGTACCACTACTATGGTCATGAAACCATGGCCAACCCCGCTAGAGAGTTCCATTATATTCATTATGGGCCCATAAAAATCTCAGTTGGAGGGTTCCAGTAAACATTTCATGGATCATGCCATGTCTCCGTAGGAGTGTGAAAATATAATCATTGTCAACCCATGCCCAACCCATCCGATGGGTGACACTCAAAAGATAGAGGTCCCGTAATATTTCTCCACTTGAGGGTTCCAGTATAATCATTGTGGACTCATTCATAGCCTAGCTAGAAGGTTCTATATCGATGGTCATGGACCCATTAAAAATCATCCTTTAAGGGTAAAAATGTAATCATTGAGGGCCCATGTGCATCCCGGTAGAATGCTGGAACTCATATAATTAAGGAACAATTCACTATATCTATAGGAGGTCTCTATTCTAATAATCAAAAACCCATGAACATCATTGCTATATGGATCCACTAAAGACTATATGTGGAAGAAAAAATGCTTATCCCATCTGGAAGGTGACACTTTAGAACCTCTGCCGATCCTACTTGATCATTTTGACTTCATGAATCTCTTAAATATGTATCAATAAAATAACATATCACATCTTATATAACAATCCATATCCATAGTAACAATCATGTTCTAGAAGGTTGACCACTCAGGAAAGGCTACTTGAGGCCCAAGATATGAGTCCAAATGATTAAGATATGTTATTTTGATATTTCCTCAAATGAAACCAATTGGTAGATTGGATTTGAGATGAACCACATGGAGTTGGGTCCAACTCTATTCCCTGGACATATCCCTATAATTATTTAGATCACTTCCTACGTTGGAAAAAACAATATGTTGGGTTATATATAGAGTTTCCAAGACACTAGAAGTACTTTATATGATCCTTAAAAGGGTTTTTGTACCCATACTCTGTCCAAGTTCATTTGTACAATATGTTTCCATCCAAATGGATTCCAACTATGTCGGTGACCGTGTATGTTGAGTCAAACACATGGAGTTTTCCTGGTCATTCTCATATTGGCGCACTTTTGGTGAAAATGCGAGGTTGAAAAAAAGGACATTTGGAATGTGGGTCTCCGACACATATTGTGATACATAAGATTCACTGAAACCCTAGGTACAATACCTGGGGTCCAACACATTATTTTCATTCTAACTATGTGATGTATACACATTATTTTTATAGAAATCCATATTTTTTCATTTCGCTTCATATCAAATATTCCACATTTAGATCCAACATTATTAATTTCCAAATATGGATTATTTATCTCTAGATTGTGGTTTCCATCAACCAATTGGTCAGTAATCAGACTCTATTTCATCACAAAAAAACCGTCTTTCCTCATGCATATCTTATTAATTCATCATGTACTATTTAGATCCCATCTCAATGAATCGATTAACCACATCCTCGAAATACTCGGTTTCCATCCATTATTCATCATTATATTCACCACACGTGATTCGTCATTGAATCTAGGTGTTCAATAAGTCTCGACATCACCTAGAAATACCGATCAATAATCTTATTTCCCAATAGAGAAGAACATGAAGAAATTTGGGGAGGAAGGACTAGAAAAATGGTTATTGGTCATTAATAATAATTTTTTCTAATGATTAAGAATGGGGATATTTGGGTTTATAAATAAATTGAATAATCAAAATAATTTTTGTTCATTTGAGAATTAATTGTTTGAAATTTTATTGATATCATAAAAAGAATGATCCCACATTATAAATTATTTAAAAAATTATTTAATCTCCTATTTAATAAGTCCTACATGGTGACTAGTTAGGTATTTGATGAAGAACATTCCCTTTAAATATTGATATGAGTTTTTTCTTTCTTTATATTTTTATCTTCCCCATTACATTTATACAACTTCATCTTATCTTGATTCACCAATAGAAGATAGAAGACCATTGTGGATTATCCTAGGTTTTGTGTGGCTATCCCATAGAAAATATCCTTTATTATTAATTTAATTCAAACAAATTGTGAAAATTTAATAAATTAACAAAATTAGTAATTTAGTTACTGTTCTAAATATACATCCAATGGTAGGTTTATCCAAAAGCCCAATGCCTCCCTATTTTAGGTTGCACCTAGTTCAATCTTCACATTATAAACACAACCATTGTCTCTTATTTTTTATCTGAGATCCTATATATTTGTAATTTAATTGTTAATAATAATATATTTAATTTTTGTATAATGTATATTTAATATTTTTATACAATTAATATGGTGAACATGGTGACTTAGAATCATATGTTGCCTTAGCAGCAGGCTTAGAAATTAGTTGTAAAAATATTACAATATCTTACAAGGAAATAACAGGGTCTATAAAATGTATATCCAGTTCTAATGTAATAGATTAGATATTTTTTTAATTTTTTTTCACTATAATATATTTTCATTGGGTTATTTTATATTTTAGATTTTAACTATATCAGTTTTATTTGTACATTCTTCATGTGTTTGTTTTTGTATCATTTTATATTTTTTCATTGAGTGTGTTCTGGAAGATTAATCATATCATTAAATAATTTTTGTTATATAGGTTAATGATTCATATTTCATGATGTTTTTATACCCGTATTCCTAGTTTCCAACAGAATACTAAACAGATGTGAGACTGATGGGACATTATCTCTCACTCATCATTGTTGTCTATATAGAAGGAGGCCTCCATGACAGAATATAATCAATGGATGATAGTTTTAGGATAAGATGTAGTTTGGTGTTAGGAAATATGTCGTTTAAATTGGATGGTATGTAAATAGTTCCAGTTATCCTTGTTGTATTATTTATGATAACGTGACAATCTAGGAAATGGGATTGCATGCCAGAATTATCTTGTTAACAGAGTATTAGCTAATTTAATGAACAAGTAAGAGAGAATTGTTTTCTATGTAAAGACCATGGAGAGGTGCATGTATCATGATGACTTGAGTCCCAATTTGAGTTAGGTTGTATTGGGATAGATAAAATTAATAAAGTAAATTAAAATTAATCAATATAAAATATTCTCCTATTAGGATTATGAATTTATTCTAAATATTCATTTATGGCACATTGAAATAATTTGTGTGTAGAATAAGTAGTTGAGCTTAAATAGGATAATCTGGATGATTTTTAGAGGCTTGATCATGTTTTTGAAGATGATCAGTGGCAGAGGACATTGAAATTATATCATCAATGGGATTTGGGCATGTAGAGGGTCAGTTTATTAGATTTAAAGTTATATGTAATGTTAGAGGAGATAAATATTACTTTTTGATTGGTTTTGGATCCAATGGAATACATGGTCCCATTGGTAGTTAGTCGGATGTGGGGAGATTTTTTTCTATGGTGGAAGTTATATATAGGTGAGAATAAGGATGTAGATGCTTCATGGGTCACCATACAGTAATACTTCCCTGTTGTGTCCATTTCATTGAATAATAAGGTATTGAAGAGGAAATAAATTCATTTTCTTAATTATGAGAGTATGCCAATGTGGGAGTTTGTAATCAAGATTAGGTAACTTCTTCATTTTCCCCAAATCATTCACTTGATGATGAGTATTTGAGAGAAATATATAGGTGGAAATCCATCATTCTATCCAATATATATTAACTCAATTTTTCATTTACAACAAATATAGTGGTTCAAAATAAAGAGTGGTTGTTCTATATGTTTTCACACATGATAATTTTTGACTATATGTGGGTATCCATTAGGCTTTCTATAGGGGTAAGAGTTGTTATTTTATGATATTATGATCTTTTAAATTTTTTGATTTGGCCAGCAGGGAGTCATTCATAGCAGTATCACTTGTGTACATCTACGTCTAATGGATTCAGTGATTTTCATAAAGATATCAAGATAGTTATTTTTTCATTGGAGATCATGGACATATCTTGAATCATTTCCCATTGGTTATTAAAAATTATTATGGTGGAGGATGGCATTTTTAGTTACATCGTAAGTAGAAATTTAATGTGAGACCATTTAAATGAACATGTTGCAAGCTTATGTTATTCTAATGGGAGACGTAAAAGGTATATTTCTTTAAATGGATGTTAATCATATTTAGGGACCTCTAAAATCATGTCATAGTGGTGGTGTCCAACAATAGAGAGTTATTGGAACTATATATTTGTAGTTCTTATTATGGAAGAAGTAGTTTTAGAGGGCCTATAGATCATTCAAGGTACACCCATTTTGTTATCTTACCATTTTTCCTTGTTTTTTTTCCGAATCATAATTCTCCATTTCTTCTCCCACACTATTATATGATTTTAAATAGATATAGAAATTATTATTGGTCCACTACTGTTGAATAATCTCATCAGAGATCATACCATCTTGTTTGATGCGTCTCATGGGTGTAGACTGATAATGGGGAAACATGAGTCCTGTGGGGATATTTTCATATTAAATATTCTACAATAAATTGACAAGTTATTAATATTTTCATCATATTATGTTCAATATGGATTCAACTACATTGATAGGTGATTTTAATTTCTAGAATTTGATGCACATCATTTGGGTTTCATTGAAAAGTGGTGTTGTGTGGAGATAAATTGATATGTGGAATCACATCATTATTTTATGTCTATATTGTAAATGGAGTTAGTGGATAATGAAAAAATAATGGTTTCTAGGGTCATTGGGGAGTTTCTAGATTTTATCGTAAGGATGTTTTGACAATAAAAACTCAATGTGAGGTTAAGTCTGGAATTTACTAGTAGCCTAGAGATTCTATGATTTCAATGGATCCTTACCAGATGAAATTTTATATGTTGTGTGAGTTGAGGATTTTGATAAATGATACCATGTACAGGTGTTTTATCTAGGAAAATGTGTATCCATGGGATTCTTTAATTATTTTATCAAATATGTTAAATTGTAAATAAGGCTGTTTATAGACCACTAAAGATTGAGTTTGGTAAAAATCATGAAACATTACACCCTTGGAGGATCAATGATATTTTCTTCCAATTTAATGGGGATGTAATTTTTTAGATAAATATGTGATATTTATATCAATATATGGAGATATGGTGGAAAATATCATAATGGTTTAATTCAGGTGAAGGTATATGAAATTCATGTTTGTAGTCATGAAGTTAGATTTAATTAACTGTAATGGCCATGGTTTATGAGGTCTATTACTTGGTTAAAATACAATGTTTTAGGTGTTCTGGGTGGTCTGGAAGGCCATCCCAGCTTCTCAGTGACTCTTAGTAGTATCCTTGGCCTACCGGTAGCCTCAGCCTACTTGTAGACATAGCCTACCGGTGACCTTGGGGTTCTGGTAGCCCTCGGCTACCAGTTGCTCTCGGCTACCGGTATATCTAGGAAACTGGTAATCCTCAGCTGTCGGTGGCTCTCTGCTATCGGTCTCTATCAGCTACCAGTGGCTGTCGCCAACCAGTAGCTCTCGGCCACCGGTGGCTCTCGGCTACTGGTGGCTCTCGGCTAACGGTGGCTCTTGGCTATCGGTAGCTCTCCGCTACCGATCACTGTCGGCTATCGGTATCTCCAGGCTACAGGTATCTCTCAGCTACCGGTAGCTTTCACCAACTGTTAGCTCTCGCCTACCCCCCATGGGCTTTCCAGTAGCGCCTCCTTTTTTGCGCAAATTAGTTTTAAACCATGTTTTGACCCCTTTATGCTTGTTTTAAAGCCCATTAATGCCCATTAATGGCGTTTAAATTAAATTATTGGTGAGGTACTCTCCTTAAATGAAAAACAATGTGGTGTGAGTCTGTTTAAACTGCCCCCAAAAAGGCGGGGACCTTTTTAAGTGGCGTGTGGTGTGTCCCAGCCAGGTGGTCAACCCACGATCCCGCTTCTTATGCGGTTTCGAGTTTCTTTCCATATCTTAACCGACCTGGGGATGTTGTATCTCATCCTTTATAACCTAAATCGCTTATCCCTACAATTCTTTTTTTCTCGATCACCTTGCACTCGGAGTACCCTTCCTTCCGACGACCCTGTGATGTTTTCCATGATCGCGTTCCATAGAGTTCCTCCTACTCACACGAGGAATTAATGTCGATCCTTGATCAATCGGTAGGGAATTTATCCTTCGTCTCTCCTTTATGTGTATCATTCTTGGTGGTCATACTTTTGTCTCTATGGAAATTGATCAAACCCAACGTAATAAAGATAATGAACGGACCTTTAAAGAATGAAAAAAGATGGGTGTGATCGATGTCATGTTGTCCTATTTTATTATTGATATGTGTTTTGAATTATACGGGCCTATTCTCAGTGAAAATCATGGTCGTTGGTGGTATTTCTCTATGAAATAATGATCCTCGGTGTTTCTAGATGTTTAAATAACCGTAACATGGAATTGGTTAATTACGTGTACTCGGTTAAATAATTTGAAAGCACTAGGATTAAACCTTTTCTATGATAACCCTAGTTAAAGCACAGTAGAATTGAAACCATGGAGTGTGTTAAATCATTTAAATCTGAAAATACCTCTGTGGGCCTAACTTGTGTTGGTGGTAGTGGTTTGGTTGTTTTTCCTTCACGGGCCGATTATGGGTGACTTTATGGTTTTCTTGGATGGGATCTCCTATTATTATACTATCGCTGGTTGTGAATCATAGGATGTGGGGGTTACTCTGCTTATATAATGAATTGGAGTGGAATCCTCTATTGTTGAGAAGTCGTTGACTTCTAGAGTTTTGGGACATGGGGCTGTGTCTCGGGGTTGTTTTGTTTCCTGTACTTTGAGGAATCTCACTTGATCCCTATTTTTTGTGACTTCACAAGAGAACCGGGTGTGAATGCTTAATTTACCTGATGTTTTTCCTTTCTGCCATTTTTGTTGTTTCATCTGGGAATGTTCATGTTAGTTTCCCAATAGTGAAAGGATTAACTCATACTGAACTGTTATGAATGATAACATGAACAGAGGAACTGGGAACTGTTTGTTGAGTGCCTTTTTTCTGAGGCATCAGTGCTTGTGCACCTACTTATATCTGTTTGAGGAGTTGTAGGATGGGTTGTGTGTTGATATATGTATATATATGTATATGTATAATTGTATTTTTTGTGTTTTGTTGCACCCCATCTACGTTGGACACTTAGTGTCGGACACCCCCATTTCATGGGGAAGGGTGTTTCCCCCTATTTACTCTCTATCATGCTCCCTCTACCCTCGGCTATGATGGCTGAATGTGACCATACACCCAAGATTATTTTGGTACGTTTTGATTGGTGTGTTGTTAGCCCAGGTGCTTTCGAGCAGGGGTTTTAGTTAGGGTTTGTTTTCCCAGGTCTCTTCGGGATGAGACCTAGGTGTGTTCGGGCATGGATGAAAGGTTGTGAGGCCCAGGAGTGTGTGGGAAGGGATGTGTGGTTGTGAGGCCCAGGTGTGTGCGGTAGGAAGAGAGTGGTAGTGTAAAGACATTTTCCGTTAGGGATGAACAGCTTTCTAGAGGGGGAAATGGTGGTGCGGGGTACCCAAATGTTCTGTTCTTTTACTATTACCTTACTGCTTGTGTTATTGGTGAGCAGGGATGGTGAGGTGGGATGGATAGACTCCCTGATAGATGTTGGTTTCTCTGCTTCTCACGGTACTTTAGTACATCTCCCCACTAGTGCACGAGAGCTATATATTTTTTCTACTGTGTATGCTTTGTATGCTCACCCTACGTTTACTTTCAGGTTTCTGGGAGGACTTCAGAGGCCATGCGGGACCTTACTAGTCTGGAAATTAGAGTTTCTATTGGTCGTTGTTTTTTTTCCGCTTTTCCTTTTCTTTTCATGTTGGTTTGTACTTTGGAGTTTTGTACCTTTTTCAGTTTTATTATTAAAACATGCATGTGGATTGGTTTTCTTTTGAGTTATCTATACATGGTGGTGTTTGGTGTTGACTCATTCTTTCTCCCATTTATGGTTAACTAAAAAGGGTAATGCCTCCCATATTGTGAAAATGTTACAACCTTTGTGCTAGTCGCCACTCCAGGGCCAACTAGAGGTGGGTCTCAGTGGGTCATTATCACGTCTTCGACTTGAAGAAGGATGGGCGGGGGCCTTTTCAGCCCCTTCCATCGTCTTTATGAAGTCTGGTCATGACTAAATAATATCAGAGTGAGGTTGAGGGATTGTATGTAGTCTGGAGTTAAGCACAGTGAGGAATGCATGGGATGGTAGGGCAACAATGTTAGGTGATATTAGTTCGTGAAATAGTCTATGGAAGACCAGCTAGGACATGAGATTTTAGGGCCCCACATGATCTGATTCATGGACTCAGATCCTATCAAACAACCAAGTGAGACTACCTTTATTTCAGGGTAAAGACCCTAGGGAAGATACATGCATCATACTGATTGTGTTTTTATTTGATTTGGGGCACCTTGGGGAGAATAATTTTATTATGATAATAATAATAATCCCCTTACTACTCGGTATTAGGAAATATTTGTTTACCTTGAAGTTATGGCACTTGGACGTTACCAACAAGTGACCCGAGCGGTTGAGGCCCATCGGATCGAGGCAGTTGAGCAGCATAGGGATGACCGAGATGAGGAGGACAACTAGTGTCTTGGGACTCTGCACTCCTTCTAGTGACATACCCTCGATAAGTACTAGGGAAGCGTTTCTAAATTAGTAACGGAGGGATAGCTCGTGGAGCTAGACATCACCTTCTCTTTAATCTGTGCTTTGAGGGAGTAATGGGTTCCGTTGGCCGTCAGTCAGCTGAGAGGAGTAGCGTGTCAGTGGTGGATGGTTTTCCTGGGAGAGAAGATAAAGGCAGAGGTTTTATGGGCCAGTTTTGAGAACGAATTTTGTGAGGACTTCCTCCTCACTATGGAAAAGGCTAAGAAGAGATAGGAGTTGATCTCCCTTCAGCGGGGAAACATGTCAGCGAGAGAGCTAGGGATCAAGTTCAAAGATCTCTTGCACTTTTCCCTAGATCATTTTCTGGATGAGGAGTCTCGGGCAATACGGTTAAAGGAGTCACTTCGTCTTTCACTTCAGTACGTTGTCAGTACCTTCACTCATCTGACATATATAGCAGTACAGAAGAAGGTCGAGATAGTAGAGAGGATGCACTTGAAGGGATGTACACCATGATAAGGGAGCCAACTGAGCTCATCAAAGGGAAAAGAAGTCAGCAGTAGGTCTCCATCGACAAGGCCTTTCAAGTTTCGAAAACAGGATTTAGGCCTCATCAGTTCCAGTCCTGAGCTTCTGGAACTCGCCCTTTTCTCACAGGGCCAGGACCAAAGTGTTTTTCTTGTGAAGTTTTCAGGCACGTCCAGAGCATGTGTACGACTCGAGCTCTACATGGTGGGGTGGGTAGTTTCAACACCAACCTCAGCAGTATCTGTTGTCTGAAAGGCCTTTTCAGTAGTAGCAGCAGGCCCCTGGCCCTCCGAGGGACGACCTTGCGGGGGGAGATCGACACCAGGGTGATCCTAAAGGACCTCGACCCAGGCACGGTCGGGGAGGTGGTCAACAACAGCGAGGAAGAGGAGCTGGGCAGGGACAATTGCACACCACCGAGTTAGTAGTTTTGACAGGAACAGAGGTCGTTCGAGGTACGATCAGTTTATTCAGCACTCTTGTTTCTACCTTGTTTGATTCGGGGGCTTTGCACTCCATTGTTACACCCGAATTAGCCCATGCTCTGGGTATGGAGGCTGAGAGACTTTTTGTGCCCCTAGAGAATAAAACACCAATTGGGGTTCAGACCAGTGTATCTTACTTCTTCCGGGGGTGTAGACTGATGTTGGGACTACAACAGTCCAGTGGAGAGCTTCTTTCATTGCAGAAGAATCAATACGATGTCATTCTAGGCATTGAATAGTTATTATCAATGCATGCCATCATCGACTGCTATCAGAGAATGATTTAATTCTCTAATCAGGATGGATGACCTGTGGCTTTTGATGGAGAGGGGAGTTATTAGAATGGGAGTCAACAGGGGGAACCACTCCTTTCTATGTTGAACAGGTTGTCAGTAGAGTCGGCGGATGCATGAATTATGGATATCCCAGAGGTAATAAGTGATTTCTCGGATTTCTTTCCTGATGATGTTGTGACTCTACCTCTCAATGTGACGTTGAGTTTGGGATAGGCTTATAGCCTGGTGCTCGCCCGATCTCGATGGCTCTTTATCGGATGGCACCTTCTGAGTTGCGGGAGTTGCAGATTCAGATTGAAGATCTGATGGAGAAGGGATTTGTTCGACCCAGTGTGTCACCGTGGGGTACTCTATTTTTTCGTAAAGAAGGCAGATGGTAGTTTACGACAATTCATAGACTATCAGAGGTTGAATCAGGTGATGATCAAGAATCTTTACCCCCTCCTGAGGATAGACAATCTCTTCGACCAGCTAAGGGGAGCAGGGTGGTTCTATAAGATCAATCTGCAGTTTGGATACCACCAGTTGATATTGAAGGAATGTGATATCTTGAAGACGGATTTTAGGTGCAGATATAGCCACTTTGAGCTCGTGGTCATGATGTTTGGCATTAAAAATGCACCAACTACATTCATGAACCCCATGAACCCTGTTTTCCGAGATTTTCTGGACCAGTTCATTGTGGTTCTTATCGATGACATCTTTATCATCTCATGATCAATGGAGGAGCATGTTGAACTTATTAGGGCAATTTTGAGAGTCCTTTGACACCACCATCATTATGGGAAACATTCATAGTGAAGTTCTTAACGCAAGAGGTACATTTCCTTGGACACATAGTGTCTTAGAGGGGAATAGCAGTAGACCTATCGAAGGTCGAGGAAGTCGTGTCATGGGAATCACCCAATAACATGGTGGAGGTTCGTAGTTTCTTGTGTTTGGAAGAATATTAACGGAGGTTTGTGCCCGACTTTTCTTGAGTTGCAGCTACGTTGAAAGCTTTGACTACGAGTGACCAGGCCTTCATGTGGAGCGACCAGTGCTAGATAGCTTTTGGCTACCTAATGGAGAAGTTGGTTAGTACTCCAGTACTCAGATTACAAAAGGAAGGGGTGTTGTTTGAAGTGGTCTGTGATGCTTCTGGCCTTGGGTTGTGATGTGTGCTTATGCAGAAGTGAGGAGAGATCTCTTATGGGTCTAGGAAGTTTTGTCCTCATGAACGTAACTATTCCACCCACGATCTGGGTATTGCATTCGTGCTTTCAAATTGAAGTTGTGGTGGCATTATCTCCTCATAGAGCACTTTTTGGTCTTCTCAGATCACAAGATCTTGCGTTATATCTTTTCCCAGTGAGATCTAAAGTTGGGGGAGCAGAGATGGGTCGAGTTCCTACAATATTACAACTTTGGAATCTCTTATAATGAGGGAAAGGGAAATGTTGTGGATGATTCCCTAAGTAGTAAATCACAGAAGGAAGTAATTAGGGAATCTGAAGATGCTTGGAATGCAATGGAAGAGTTAGCGACCTTGCATTTGGATGCAAGGGTGGAAGGTGGAAGAGGTTGTCTGTTTCAGATTACTGTAGTTCCCTCATTAGTGGTGGAGGTGGAAGAGTCTCAGTGGGGGGACTCGGAGGTGGAAGTGATGCAGGATCTTGTTTATCAGGGAGATTCTCTTAAGGGGTGGTTGGAGGATGGTCAGCATCATATTATTTTTCGTGGAAGGCTTTTTGTTCCGAAGATGATGCGTAAAGGTGTTCTCTGTGAGTTCCATGTATTGGATTTTGCGGTACATCCTAGGGTCTCAAAGATATACCAAGGCATGAGGAGACAGTTTTGGTGTCCCGGGGCAAAGCGGGTGGTGACAGAGTTTGTGGCAATGTGCCTCGTGTGTCAGCAAGTAAAGGCTGAACATTGTTTTCCTATAGGGCCGTTACATCCGTTAGATTTTCCAGAGTGGAAGTGGGATGACATCTCGATGGACTTTGTTATAGGGCTACCTAGGGTACAGGGAGGATATGATTCCATCTAGGTAGTGGTGGATCTGTTGACAAAATCAGCACACTTCTTAGAGATTAAGGAGTCATGTCTGGTGAGCACCTTAGCCCAGAGGTACGTCGATGAGGTAATGCGGTTGCACGGGATCCTGAGATCTATTGTCTCCGAACAAGACACGCGGTTTACCTCACGAGTCTGGATGGGATTACAACATGCCTTTGGCACCTAGCTACTCCCTAGAAATACTTTCCACCCTTAGACAGATGGGGAAACAGAACGAATGATCCAAACATTGGAAGACATGTTGTGGTCATGTGTTCTGGATTTTGGGGGATCATGGGTACGACACATTCCTCTAGTGGATTTTTCTGATAAAAATATCTTTCACTCCACTATTGGTATGAAACTGTTTAAGTACTTGTATGGAAGGTTGTTTTGTTCGCCCGTTTGTTGGACAGAGATTGGGGAAGCATCTGTTCTTGGGCCAGAAGTGCTGCAGGGCACCACTGAGAAGGTTAAACTTGTGCGTGAGAAGTTGAAGGCAGACTAGGACCGGTAGAAGTCTTATGTCGATCATTGGAGGAGGCCCTAGGAGTTCGATGTTGGGAATCATGTGATCTTGATGGTTTCACCTCGACGTTGGCAGTGAAGGTTTGGGAAGGGGAGTAAGCTCTCCCCTAAATTCATCGGACCTTTCGAGGTGTTGGGAAAAGTTGGTGTGGTGGCGTATTAGCTGGAGTTTCCACCTAAGTTGGAGAATGTTCAAAACGTCTTTCACGTCTCCCAGCTTCGTCGATATCTACACGACAACTCCCACGTCATCAATTGTGGAGAGTTATATGTCGAAGATGATGTGACATTCATAGAACGACCAATAAAAATCAAGGATCATAAATTGAAAGTGCTTCATGGATGAACCATCCCATTGGTTCATCTGTGGTGGAGGCACAGTGGCCTGGAAGAGAGAACATGGGATTGGGAGGCCCAGTTATGTGTTCAGTACCTAGAGCTATTTTGAATTCCTTGTTGTTTTTTGTTCTGATCCTTGATGAGATATTGAAAATTGTTCTTTAATATATGAGATTATGGTTTTCCTTAAATATTAGATTATCTGTTCCCTGTTCTCTTTGTGTGTGTGTGTCTGAATCTGTTATGTTTGGAAAACCCGACTCCTAATCAGGACGCATTAATGTGGATGCGATTAAACCCATGTGGGTGATTCAGTGCCACCCAAATCAGATAATATCCTGACATGTAGGAGGGGACTCCCTAACTCATGTGTTGGATAGTGTGATCCTTGTGGTTTATAACTCTTGTGGGAGTATTCCTGGATGTAGGGAAGAGGGTTCTATTCCATCATTCGAACAAGTCAGGGGTTTTCCCCACAGAAGTATCTTTAGAGGGTGGTTGTTTGGACCCAATTTTTCACTTTTTTGGGTTGTTTATACATTCTTGGGGACGGGAATAGTTTTAGAAGTATGTGATGTAATGGATCGGGTATTTGGGGTCCATTACTTGTTAAACATATGATCTTTGAGGTGTTCTGGGTGGTCTGGAAGGCCATCCCATCATCTCGGTGACTCTTAGTGGTAGCCTTGGCCTATCGGTTGCCTCAGCCTACCGATAGACCTACCCTACTAGTGACATTGGGGGTACCGGTAGCCCTCGGCTACCAGTATCCCTTGGCTACCGGTAGCTCTCGGCTACCTCTAGCCCTCAGCAACCGGTAGCTCTCACCTACTGGTAGCCCTCGGCTACCGGTGGCTCTCGGCTACCGGTGGCTCTCGGCTACTGGTGGCTCTCAGCTACAGGTCACTCTCGACAACCGGTAGCTCTCACCTACCAATAGCCCTCGGATACTAGTGGCTCCCGGCTACTGGTGGCTCTCATCTACCGGTAGTTGTCGCCAACCGATAGATCTCGTCTACAGGTGGCTCTCGGCTACCGCTGGCTCTCGGCTACCGGTGGCTCTCGGCTACCGGTGGCTCTCGGCTATCAGTAGCTGTCGGCTACCGGTAGCTCCGGGCTACCGGTTGCTCCCAGATACCGGTAGCTTTCTCCAACCATTAGCTCTCACCTACCCCCAAAGGTTTTCCAGAAGAACCTCCTTTTCCAAAAATTAGTTTTAACCCATGTTTTCAACCCATTAAGCCTGTTTTAAAGCCAATTAATGAACATTACTGAAGTTTAATTTAAATTATAGGTGAGGTACCCTCTTTAAATGAAAACTTATGTGGTGTGAGTCAATTTAAACCGCACCAAAAAGGCAGGGACCTTTTTATGTGGCGTGTGGGTTGTCCCAGCTGCGTGGTTAACCCACGATCCCACTTCTTACACGGTTTCGAGTCTTTCACTATATCTTAATCGACCAGGGGATACTGTATCTCAGCCAATATAACATAGGGTGATTCTCCCTATATTTATTTAATTTCTCAATCACCCTGCACTCGGAGTACCCTTCCTCCCGATGACCCCTCGAAGTTTTCCTTGATCGTGTTCCGTGGAGTTCCTGCTACTCACGCACGGACTTAACATCGATACTTGTTCAATCAGTATGGATTTTCTCCTTCGTATATCCTTTCTGTGTATCATTTGGGGTGGGAATTCTTTTTTCTCTGTGGAAATTGATTAAACCCAACTTAATGAAGATATTGAATGGACCTTTAAAGAATAGAAAAGTGGGGTGTGATCGATGTCATGTTGTGCTCTTTTATTATTGATATGTGTTGTGAATTATATGGGCCTATGCTCACTAAAAATCATGGCTATTTGTGGTCTTTCTCTGTGCAGTAATGAACCTCGGGTTTTTATGGTTAAATAACCATAACATGGAATTGGTTAATTATGTATACTCAGTTCAATAAATTGAAAGCATCAGGATTAACCCTTTTCTGTGATAACCCCGGTTAAAGCAGAGTGGAATTGAAACCATGGAGTTTGTTAAATCTTTTAAATCTAAAAATACCTGTGTGGGCATACCTTGTGTTGGTGTTAGTGGTTTGGTATTTTTTCCTTCACGGGCCTGTTACGGGTGACTTTATGGTTCTCTTGGATAGGATCCCCTGTTGTTTTACTATTGTTGGTTGTGAATCTGAGGCTGAGGGGGTTACTCTTCTTATATCACGAATTGGGATGGAATCCTTTATTGTTGATAAACCGTTGAATTATTGGGTTTGGGGACATGGGTTTTGCCTCGGGGTTGTTTTGTTTCCAATACTGTGATGAATCTCACATGACCCGTATTTTTTTTATGTGACTTCACAAGGGAACTAGGTGTGAATGCTTAAATTACCGGATGTTTTTCATTTCTGGTGTTTTTGTTGTTTCATCTAGGAATGTGCCTTTTAGTTTCCCAATAGTGAAGGGATTAACTAATACTAAACTGTTATGAATAATAACTTGAGCAGGGGAACTTGGAACTGTTTGTCGTGTGCCTGTTTTCTGAGGCAGCAGTGCTTGTGCACCAGCTTGTATCTGTTTGAGGAGCCGTAGGTTGGGATGTGTGTTGATATATATATATATATATATGTTTGTATAATTTTATGTTTTTTGTTTATTCTCACCCCACTCGTGTTGGGAACTTAGTGTTGGAAAACCCATTTCATGGGGAATGGCATTTCCCCCTAGTTACTCTTCTTCCTGGTCCCTCTTCCCTCAGTTGTGATGGCTGGAGGCGACCTTACACCCAAGATTCTTCGGGTATGTTTAGATTCGTGTGCTGTTAGCCCATGTGTTTTTGAGAAGGGGTTATAGTTATGGTTTGTTTTCCTAGGTGTCTTCGGGATGAGGTCCAGGTGTGTTCAGGAATAGATGGATAGTTGTGATGCCCAAGTGTGTGTGCGCGGGGATGTGTGGTTGTGAGGCCCAGGTGTGTGCGGGCAGGAAGAGCGTGGTAGCGTCATGGCGTTTTTCTTTAGGTATGAGTAGCTAGATAGTGGGGGAAATGGTGGTGCAGGGTACCCAAATGTTCTATTCTTTTACTATTACCATACTGCTTGTGTTGTTGGTGAGCGTGGACGGTGAGGTGGGATGGATAGACTCCTTGATAGAAGTTGGTTTCTCTGCTTCTCATGGGACTTTAGTGTGTCTCCCCACTAGTGAACGAGAGCTATAGGTTTTTCCTGCTGAATATTCTTTGTATGCTCACCCTACATTTACTCTCAGGTTTCCAGGAGGACTTCAGATGCCATGCGGGACCTTACTAGTCGGGGCATTGGAGTTGCAGTTGGTCGCTGTTGTTTTCTGCTTCACCTTTTCTTTTCCTGTTGGTTTGTACATCGGAGTTCATGTACCTAGTTTAGTTTTATTATTAAATCATGCATGTGGTTTGGTTTTCTTTTGAATTATCTATACATGAGTGTGTTTGGTTTTGACTCATTCTTTCTCCCAATCTGGGTTAACTAAAAAGGGTAATTCCTCCCATATTGTGAAAATGTTACACCCTTAGTGATAGTCACCACCCCGGGGCCTATTAGATGCGGGGCTTGGGGGGTCATTATCTCGTCTTTGACTTGAAGAAGGAAGGGTGGGGGCCTTTTCTTCCCCTTCCATGGTCTTGCCGAAGGCGGGTCATGACATTAACAGACCAGGTGTGTTCATAGGACTGATTGACACTATATTCCATGAACTCATAGACCTATTCCAATTCATGTTCATTGATGAAATATTGACCTACATAAATCCATATAAAGATAATTTAGAACATATATGAGTTATCATACAATTCAATTTATGAAATTGAATCTTTGGAATGATTAACAATTTTATTTTTGGGATACAATGGGTGCATTTAATTTGGAATGTGTGGTCTCATTAGGGTGGGGTGGTATACCCGTTGATAGTCAATGTAGTAGTTTCTTTGGAATCATTCAATAATGAGGAATATATATTCAATTTTCTTGGTCATGAATGATATTATTGAAGGTTTATATATTACTTATTTAAATTTGTAGATCCATTGATTTTTTTTTACTTGGAAGGAATTTTTTTAGTGGAATGAATAGTTCTAATAAGCATTAAATAATCGTATGGGGATGTTGGTCAGTGATCTTGAGCTACGATTTCCAGAGGATGTTCTGATGTTTGAGGTGTTTTGTGAACCATACTGTTTAGGATATGGATGCATGTTGATTCATTAGATGGAATTGATCGTTTTTGGGTTTAGTAAAAGCATGTCCCCATGTGTATCTATTCTACCCATGGTCTAGATCAAGTATTGATTATGGTTTTGATGATGTTGGGGCATAATTTCTAAATCCTAGAGAGAATTATGGTGTTCAAAAATCTCTAGAGTTTTTTGTACACATTTTCACAATGTAATTTTAGTTTGAAAAGGTTTTGGTGGATGGATTTTCTTCATGATTGTGATTTTGAGATCACATACACCTTAGTAAAAGAGAATGATGTGGTTGATGATTTGAGAGGTCAGTTGTGGAAGGATTTTTTTGGGAATCTAGGGATGCATTGAAAAGAATGGAATAGTTGGAAGCCTTCTACATAGATATAGTGGTGGGTAATGGTAGATACAATTTGTTTTATATGACGATGAATTATTCATTTATTCCATATGTAGGGAGATTAAATGGGGATATATAGTTGAAGAGGTGATGGAAAATCATTTTGTTCCTGGTTATTCTCTATAGAAATGGATAACGGATTATTGTTACCAAATATTGTTCTGTGGGAGGATTTTCTATCTAGTATAGATGCGCGAGGGAGCCCTCCATTATATTAATATATATCAATTGGAAATAAAATAAACATTTTTCATGACATACTATTACTTGAGGACGAAGTTTTGATGACCTATGAAGAAACATGTGGTGGTGTTGTTCATAGAGAGGTGTTTTGTCTGTTAGTGGGTAATGGATGAGCAATGTGTTCATAGAATTTTTTTTCATTTGGAAGTTCCCAACTTTAAATTGGATGATGTATAGATTCATTTTTCATTGGTTTACCCTGATCGCATGGGGGATGTTATAATACATGGTGATCATAGATTAGTTTATAAAATCAGGTTAATTCATAGGGATGAAGGATTCATGAAAAGTGGATTTTTTGGCTATGATGTATATGGATGCGGCTGTCTGGTTTCATTGAGTTTTGAAGTATGTTTCCTCATATCTAGATACCATATTTTCCTTGATAATTTGTAAATGGATTTCATCATGGTTTTTGGACTCAATTATGCCTCAAGACTACTTTACACCCTCATACATATGAGAATATGTAGTACACTATCCAGCCATTAGTGGATAGTGCAAGGAATTTATCTTAGACATTGTTGTATCATTGGAACAAAATTTTCCATTATTTGATTGTTCATATAATAATTGAAAACACTAATCCATGAGAATCTGCCTATATTAAGGTTTATCTAGGGTACCATGTCGTTCTGTTTTGTGCCATAAGGATGATGTGGAGGTAGTAGTTATTAGTCCTAATGTGGTGTATAGCATGACAGAAACGTTATAGTGGCTTCAAGAGATTATGAAAGTAGCAATTGACTAGAATAAATCTTCTAAAAATTATAGGTGTTGTCCCATGGAGTTCATGGTTGATGAAGACATGTAGTTGAAATCCATTACCATGGGAATTAGTGGATTTTCATGGAGATTGATTCTTCCCCCATGTGTGTTGATCCCTTGGAGGTGCTTGGTTTTTTGGAAAGGTGGAATATCAATTGGTGTTTCCCGCATTGATTGAGAGGATAAAATATATGTTCCACATAGCTTACTTCACTGGTATGTTCACAATGACCACCACATCATTTATTGCTGATATTTGGATATTTAGAATGATGAGATGTTTAGGGAGTTCACAATAATGATACAAGATATATAATATGAGATGTTATGTGTATGGACTATTACCTTGGTCCAAGTGTTGTGGATGTTTAAGGACATGCATGAATGTACCTTGGATTAATAGATGTATTACTGTTCCCAGTATTGAGAGATGCTCTCAGATTTTCTTTACCCTATTTTACTTATGATGTGATGTTTGGATCATGTTGTGTTATGAGATTTTTCCATTAATATATGATGTTTGATAATGATTGGAACTTTTATAACGGAAGTATCAAATCCCTAATAGAAACTAATTATTTTGTTATGTAATTAAAATCATTCGATCTAGTCAGTGCCACCCAATACAGATCATATCTTACATAGAGTATAGAATTACCTTATTTGTATGTTTGTGTTGGTGCGGTGTGTTGTTGGTAGTGGTATTTGATTTCGGTTGCGTGGATATTTAACTATTTTGGTGATATGGGTTTATAATTATAATTTTGTTCAATTTTTTTTCTAGTTTTAGTTTATAATGTTTGGATGTGGGTCATGTTTATAAGTGATGAGAATCTAGAGTGGTATCTTGTGGGTAGGTTGTGTGGACTACTTTTCTATCTGTACATGGTTTATGATTCTCAATGGTGAGAATCTTTTGAGTGGTATTTTATGTATTGAAATATTACCTCATTGAACATTACATTGTGGTTTATTTGTTTTAGTGGTGTTTTAGTGGATTCTTGAGGATTCTTATTGGTGTTTTTAGATGTAATAGTGTTGTTGTAGGATATTCACATTGAGAAAAGTTTACATGATGTGTATTGGTGGTTTACAGCTTGTGTACAAAGAAAATGCCAGAAAATGTGTTTCAATACGGAGGTAACCCATGACATGGATTCATATCATGAAATTTATTCATAACATATGGTGTACCACCATTTCATGACATGAAATTTCATTACATTGTATAAAATAGAGGATTTTTTGTTGTTTAGTTTCTTGTAAAAATGGTACCTAATACATGAAAACATAAAATATTACTCTAAATAAACATCATATATATAATCATGGGATCGACCAATTTAATTTTTACGACATATCATAACTTGTGGACACACATAAAAGGAATGGGGTCAACGTGAATCCTAGTAAGTGAATAAACAATATTGGCATATAACATGTGATATGAAGACAGAACACTATAATCATAATGAATAATGATAGGGCTTGGAAAATAATCATATAATTATAATGTGAAAAAGAATCATGAAATGGAAATATAGATAAGATATTTACTTGTGACAGTCGTAATCATAGCACAAAAATTTATCCCCATGGTATCATAAATGAAAATTACCAAAATTATTCACCATGTTAACATAAATAATGCCATATCTATATATTAAATTCATTACATAATGAATTGGAGTGTTATTAGGGCTCAAATTTCATATCAACTAAATAATTTTATCCACATAGATCATAAAAATAACATTATTTATAACCCACATTGAAAAAAGGATGGGTTATATCAAAATCATCATGTAACAAGATCCTAGAAGTCATGAACATTACGTACATTTTACCCCAATGAAAGGGAATATAGGTTTTACAATGTGTAAATACAAAAATGAAATAAATAATTAATACATATAATTGAATAACCATTGATGATAAAATGTTTTGGTTGTCCATGGAAAAAATAAATGAAAATTTCATAAGGATAGTATAGAAATGTTTAGAAGTAAATTAGGCAACCTTATGGGTATAAGTCATTGTTTTTGGAAGGAATAAAGTGAATGCGGTCATGTCTAACCCATTTAATAAGCACATGTATTGTAGTAATGGGGTAATATGAAGTATAAAAAAGAACATCGATTTGAAATTTGAAGTAATAAGAGAAAAACAATAATGGGAATGAAAATAGAAGTGATTATTTCCCTTACTGTCAAGAGTTACTCATAGGTACTGATGAATGGGACCATATATGATTTAATTAACATTGGGGGGATCACTAGGAGGAAACCTAACATGTTCTTCATGTTGGATGGATTATTAGTAAAGAATAATGGTTAAATGGCTGGGTATTTATTCTTAAAGTGGGGGAATTGTTTAATAGATTCCAAATTAGGTCTTGGAAAATAAGGATGAGGATAATAAAATCCCATTTTCTTATTAATGGGGTTTTCTCATGGTTTTTTACTTTTGGTGAAATGATAATGATAATTTAAACTTTAAAAACTGGAAACCATTTTTTACAAATCAATTTTCAAGCAAATGAAACTGTTATACAAAATAATGTTATAAAAATCAATTTTTCCATTATATAATTTGATATGTAACTTATAGTTTTAAATTTTTTTGATATATAAAAAAATAATTAATATTAAAAAATAACTTATTTTAGGTCGTGGAAAAGATTTAATAAATTTTTACCAAATTATTGAATTAATATGATGTCATAAAATATGACAAAACCCTAAAACTATATGTTTTTAATATTTATTGAATAATAAATTTATATTTAAAATTTTAATAACATATCCATAAATTAATTTCAATGTGTCAATTTCAAAAATTATGTATTTGTTATTGCAAAATGTATCATAATATTATAATTTGAATAGGTAGATAAAAAGACCTTATTTACATAAAACAATGTTTCTTTATGATAGATTCAAATTTATGAAACATATAAAGAAAATCATAGTACATTATAAAACACATTTATAATTTATCAATTAAAAAAAATTATTTTAAATTCCTATTTAATTAATAAAATAATATTCATTATAATATTAATTATTTTTAAAAATGTATATATTTTCATGAAAAATATAGCTTTGTTTTATTTTCAACCAAAAAATTATCAAATTCATATAAATAAAACATTTATCTTTTCAAGAAAAACTATTCTTAAGAGTAAATGTTATAATACATATTTTTTCAAACAGATTCATTTACACTATAAGTAACTATGTTATGTAAATGTGGCCCCTTATTTAACCCACATACTCTCTAAGGGTAGGTTCGATATTGGGGTTGTTTCTTAAGGTGACTCAAATAACATTGCCTGATTGGTAATAATCACTAACATGAGATTATTATATATATTATTTAATTCAAGATTCACTTGTTTAATCTTATATTGGGAATCATCAAAGGTGAAGCCCAGTGAAATTACCCCCAATATATATTCTAAAAAATATGTATCAAACAGTATGATTGTATTGGTTGTGGCCATTGTTTATCCTTTATGTACAAATTATCCATTTTTATTACAATATATAAAAACGTTCTGTAATGGTAATATTTTCATAAATTATTATAGTTTCCATATTTCAGATTTTCAAATAGTAATATTATGGTCATGTCCCAACAATCACATTTCTTTTGAAAGCCTATAAATACAACTTCATTTTTTCCATAATAAATATCATAAAATTATCATGTGTTTATATTTAAATTTTCACAAGATTATGATTGGTATAAAAATATTTTGTTTTATTTATATTGAATTTTCTATGGTAGTGATAATTCATGTATATTTGGGTGATCCATATGTTCATATTTTTGTTATTCTATTATATGCTTTTTGTCGAGTTGTTATATATGCTATTTGGATTTGTTTCATTGGTGACTAATGTAATGATCATTTTTAATTATATTTTTTAGGTATATCCTTTTTTTCAATAAAATATTTTATAAAATGTATAAATAATTTATTCATAAAAAATATCATTTAGAATAGTTGGGCGGTAAAATTTCCCCCCGTTATGATATATCATCCCCAAAATATCAACTCATATTATCCATTCAAAAATAGTGATGGTACTTTTGTCTCATTGTCTCCTCTTGAGCCCATAAATCATTTTGGTATATGGTTCCCATACAACACATTCACATGGTGGGTAGTTTTATTGCATAGAACCTAGTTTCTATAGACCTTGATCTCCACCCGATTCTCTTCATAAGAGAGGTCATGATCTAGTTGTAACACATCTTGATCTAGTATATGTGAGTGATGAGTAATATTATTTCATAAGAGAGATACTTGGAAGACATCATGAACATGACATAGGTTCATTTTTAGTTCTATCCTAATGGAATCCTCTCTAGTAAATACCTAAAACCTATGCATATAGATTATGTGCTAAAATAGGTTGTGTATGTTTCTTATAAAGGGAAACTAAATAATTACATAAAACAATAAATAATCGAGGTCCTTTTACAATCCATGTTTTGAAAAATTAGATACAAACATTAAATTAAAAAATATTTACAAAATAAAATTAATTGTCTAGAAAATTATTATGTGTGACGCCTCCTCGAAGAACTGACATGACAACTAATTCTATTAAACCAGTTAAAAAGGTTTTTAAAAAATAGTGTGAGAATTAAATATTCCATGTATGTGGATTTTATAAAAGTTATTATAATCATTTTAAAATACTTTCATAGAATAAACCTATATATTTATATATACATGAATGTTTGTTTCTAAAATATTGTATTCAATATAATTTAGAAAACATTAATTTAATAAAATAATCATCTTTGAAAAGCCCTTTGGGATTTCTCCAACAAGTTTTTCTTGTTCATTTATGATAATTTGAAATCCATAATGAAACCATATTGTACTTATTCAAAACTCATATGGGACATTGTTCACAAAAGAATTATGGTTTTACTTCCTATAAAATAACATGTGTTATATATGTTCCAATGTTTGAAAACACATTCATTTGATCTTCCCTTCTCAATCATATGAAAAATCATTTCAAAAATACATACATAATTTTTATCATAAAATGAAAAATACCATTCATATAACATGTCCTAAAAATATTATTGGGAGCTTCTAAAAAAATTTAGGAGAATAATATGAATAAACATATATATACTTATTCAATGGTTATAAATAAAATGTATAACAATATATGGTCACATTTGATTAAAAATAAATTTAATTTGACAAATAAATTTGTTAACGACCATAAATAATAATGCACGAACAACGAGGAGATGCATAAAGAATTTCTCATAAGAAATAATAACATGATTAATATTGGCTCCTAAAATTATAACTATTATCATTTAACACATTATTATAAATCATAAAGTGACTGGTTAAGAATAGATTTCTAACCATTTTAAATATATTTGGAAATGACATATTAATCACTATAAATAAAAATGTTGATATAAATATATTTACATACATAAATATAAATTAAAATAACATATAAAAAATTGATGTTTTAAAACCCTTCGAAAATCCCTTTGATAAATATAAACAAAAACATTAAAAAACATAGTCCAAGAGAGGAAATTTATAACAAACCCATTATCATATGATTTATGAAAAATAGGTAGTTATATAAAAATAAATAATTACATGCATTTATATATATATACCTTTGTAAATAACTATTGATGCTCCGTATTGTCACAGAGTCCAGAGATGGACTAAGGGAAATACCTCAAGCAAAGAAGAGGGAAGATTTTTCAAGAATTTCACAAAGGAATTACGGTGTGTAAGTATATCTCCATGCATTCCTTGGGTACCCAGGTCACTTGCATGCCAGATACGTGGCGCACAGGTCACTTGTATTCCCTAAGTGAAATTTCGCCCAAACATCGGGTGGCCTATAAATACCCCATGTGGGCCCTCCATTTCAGGGACGAAAATTCCAAACCTCAGATTGAAGATCTGGTCACCCAAGTCTCTATCAGAGGTCTTCTGAACACTTCTAAGGTAAATCTTTACCAATAATGGATGATCGTATGAGGAAAAATAAGGCCTATGTATTAGAACTCATCAATACTAGCATGCCTAAGTGTCTACCACTTATGGGAAGTGAAGACACTTGCACGCCGCCTTTCCCTCTGAAGGAAACTTGCTCACCACCCATATGAAAGCCTCTAGGGATGATAATAAGGGATCCAATTCAAAGATCCCCATGTATCACTTCACATGATCTTCGTCACCCAAGTGAATTTGTGTCGTGCAAGTTTACATGAGCGATCAGCACTTGCGCGCCACACTAATACTTGCGCGCCTCCTTCCAATTCACTACCTTTCCTCAAATCTACATTTCATCTTCAATGACATCCTTCAAACCCTCTAAAAATCCATTTATGGCATGGTTCTTTTGTTGTATTCCTTATCTGAAAGGAATTATGTCGAACATCTCTCAGAACCACTTGATTTGCCCAACTTTATGTCACTAAGGTTAGATATTTATTTCATTCAACCTCATCCTTTACGATGAGAAAATCTTTATTCCGGGCATCCTCCTTATGAGTAGGCCCCAAGTTCCCAAATCTGGGCTTCCTCCTTAGGAGTAAGCACCATGTTCCCTAATCTAGGCATCCTCCTTAGGAGTAATCCCCAAGTTCCCTAATCTTGGAATCCTACTTAAGAGTAAGCCCCATTTTCCCAAATCTTGTAATCCTCTTTAAGAGTAAGCCCCATGTTCTATCATATAGGCATCCTCATTAATAGTAATCCCCAAGTTCCCTAATATTGGAATCCTCCTTAGGAGTAATCCCCAAGTTCCCAAATCTAGGAATCCTCCTTATGAGTGAGCCCCAGGTTCCCTAATCTGGGCATCCTCCTTAGGATAATCCCCATGTTCCCTAATATGGGCATCCTCCTTAGGAGTAAGCCCAAATTTCCCTAACATGGGCATCCTCCTTTTGGAGTAAGCCCCAAGTTCCATAATTTAGGCATCCTCCTTAGGCGTAAGCCCCAATCATAATTTCTCTTAACCGGGGCCTCTTTTTCAAGCGTAAGCCCCAATCCTAATTTTATTTAATTTGGGCTTCCTCCTCATGAATAAAATCCAATCATAAATCCCTCTAAAATTTTGGGCTTCCTTTTCAGGAGTAAGTCCTGGGTTAATATCCCAAATCTCCATAAAGTGAAAATACATTAATGGACCCTACTCCTTGGATTCTTTCCTGAACTAGGTCATAATCTTCATTTACATGGGCCGTTAGACATATTTAAGCGCCATATTCTTTCTTATGATTCCATCTTTCATGGAAAAATTGTCAGGTTTTTCTAATACCTCTTGTTTCTCATACCGAGCATGACTCGCGTGAGCTTAGAGTTTAAATGTAATTATTAAATCTCTCTTTGGGAAATTAATCATGAATAAACCTCATACTTCATCACTCGAACTATGTGGGTTCTAATTCCTTTTCTAAAAAGGATACGTAGTTAGCCCATCTGTGGGTACGATCCCAACTCTGAAATAATCCTTGTCTTTATGAACGATAGTAGACTTAAAGTGAACCACTTAGTGGATTTAAAACAAGTATGGTTATCATAATGACCAAGAGATTTCTATATAATGTGTCAAAGGATACCATTAAATAAGAATATCTAATAAATAAGGATGTTCCCTATCAATGAAGAACCTCAAATACATATAAAATATTCTCTAAATCTCATACATATTAATAATTGATTGTCAAATTTAAAGGATAACTCCTTTTCATACTTGGTAAATCAATAAGAATTCACGAACATAACTCAAATCTATAAGTGAGTCCCGAATTAAAAAATAATTCCCCCCAAAAAGGTGTGATGAGTTTGACCTCACATCCTCTCAACCAATGAAAATTATTAAGCCTCATCAGCCCACAACATATAAGAACCTACCTTTGAAAAGTAGGTCTAAATGGATATACAATCATTTGATGTTTCTGGTTCTACGAATAAACTTGTTAGAAACCGATTGGAATGTTTGAAGCTTAAACAAACATGGTCATCCCCATTTCGGGAAGAAACAAAAATGGTGAAACCAATGTGAATCCATAACCATGTTAAATGATGTTTTAAATATTTGTTAGGCCCCTATTTAACATAATGTGAGGACCAAAAAAACAATCAATAACATATGTTCTCATCCAAAAGAAGGGGTGGACTAACTTATCATGATTATGTCTGTTATATCAAAGAGACACTCTTTTCCAAGATCTCTTTGCATTATAGAAATGGATTCTTTAATGTTCACACTTGTGAATGTCTCGGCCAATACTCCTGCTGGATCCTCATCCTCTCGGAGGACGACATCACCTACTCAGTGTCTTCAATGCTGGGTTTCAAATGCATTGGTTAAGGAATACCGTCAACATGGTACTTTTTCGACTCTAGAGGCCACTCGACAAGCCCTCGAAGTTAAAAATTCACCCTGGTTGTCCGGACAACGATGACCAGTGGTCAAGAATTAGGTCGTGCAAACCACCTTTTCTAACCATATTGGGTCATTATCCCTGGAACACAATCAACAGTCCCTCCCATATTAAGGGGAGGTGAATGAGAAGGTAACTCAAGGCCTTAAATCAAGAGGACATGACTCCTTTTCAAGGGCTTCCATCAATAATCACCTCCATACTCGTGCGATAGTGTGCCCTCAACATGATGAGGGTGCCTTCATTAGGGTTTCGGCTCATGTTACTCGGACCCGAGCACGCAAGACAAATAGTAAGAGGTGAAATCCCATCATTTGGGAGCACGTTATTAATTTTTCCCCCTTCGGAGAAGTCCATCAAGACATCTTGATAGCAAACAATGAGTGGGCATATACACCCATTCGTCCGGATATTACTACCCATCAGACTCGTCTGGAAGTAACACTCCAATCCCACCATGAAATTATAGAGGAGTATTATAGGCATGCATATACATCTGTTTATAATTCACCATCCATTCAGCAGGCTGGTCTAACTTCACCCAAAGAATCTCGACAATCTAATATGGTGTCTACTGATAAGCAGGGACATACACCTATTTACAATCACCAATTCTGTCAGTAGTCTCCTCTACCAGTATTGAAGAAAATTATCCAACCATAGTTGGCATAGAATGCACAATAGGTACATACAACTTCCAATGTTTATCAAGCCTGCCAACAGTCTCATTTGGAAGCACTTAGAGAAGTCAGTCGGAAAGCTCCGATGACAAATTTGAAGCAGATTCAACTCTCTGCCCCCACACATGAGTACTGTTAGAATTCACTTACTATAAAAGGAGGACAATAGACAGAATACACACATACTTCAAGAATAGAATGGATTTATATTCCCATCCCAGTAGCTGATGTCACCAAGAACATTCAGAAAATTGTGAAAGAGCAGAAGAAAATCCCTGCCCATATTCTGGATGCCTGTCAGAATATCATAACAACTTCAACAGCATCACAGGAAAGGAATCATAAATCTATCCCTATTAGTGGATTGACTCATCCACATATCACTCCAGAACAGATACAAACCTTTGTACCATTCCAAGAGGATTTTGGTGATTACTCCCCCATGTCATACAGACAATCAAGACAGGAACATACACCAGATCTGAATGGAGATAATCAGCCTAACCTAACCATTTCTCATGAAAAGGCACATACACCTGCCCATAATAACCACATTCATCAACAAGTGGTTTCCAATGTGATTAACAAATCGTCTAATAAAATGACACATCCAAAACAGTCAATAAATCAAGATCCAATCTGTAATAGATCCTTGCTCGACGCTGGAGTTCATGAAGCCCTCAGCCAATTATCTATTACAACTCATGATTCTACTCTCCCATTTCCCAATAGTGGGAACTATAATTCTGAAGGTCTTTATCATACACTTCCTCATAAAGGCTTGATTCCATAAAGTTCAGTCAATCTCAAAGAATCATCTTCAGATGAGAGCCACGATAACCCTCTGCGTGTCCAGAAGATCAAGGAGAAAAAGGTTTCATCTTTTTATGTAACCCACCATGGTTATCCTCCCCATGATGTTTAATTTAGATGTGAAAGTCCTCTCCACAGTAGTAATATGAATGTCCTAGACGATGAAATAATTTCTCAATCAGATGATAGCCCGAGGTGATGGTCATTCTATGAAACACCCATGGGTAATTCATCTTCTAATCTGATAAATGAATTCTATACCAATCTTGTTGAATTTGATGAATCAAAAATGAAGCACCATCTTTGGTCTAATCATGTATAATATTCATCATCAAATGATAAGGAGGAAGTGCTGAATATGAGAATACAACTAGCGAATGGTGAAGAACCAGTCATGTTTTCTCCACTTGCTAACTCTCAGTATGATATTCAAAAAATATTTAAAGAAGATGGTATTCATGATATTCATCTCAACATCTGGAAAACACTTTGTCACATGAAAAAGAAAATATTATCTTATGAGGAATATAAAAATCATGTCAGGATAATAGAAGGGTTACATCACCAAATTTAGTTGGCATCTCTCTCAGTTTTCTGATATCCAATGGTTGAAAATTAGCTGAGAGCCCTTCAGTGTTCATGCCTTCGAACAAGAAAAAGGTTGCGCCAGTTAATTACCAATGCATCATCTGGTATTCATATCAGGTGATGGGGTGTTCATGGATAACTGCATTTCACTGTACTTTCTAGTCAAAAAACCCCTCCAAATGTGGTCTCATTAAATCTCATTTCCCATGGCATGCCACATCCAATTTGTTTTGTGTGTAATCAATGGCTTGCTTAGGAATAGACCTAATCTAGTTTTTCCCAAATTATGGAATAAAAAGAAAAAATTTGTCGAATTAATCTTGCATCAGGAAAATGAGAATATCGAACATGCTTCTTGTTTAGAGAATGAGAATAATCAGGTGATATAAGTGTCCAAAATCATCGAACTATCATTTGAGCCATGTGATTTGAGTAGATGTAGGTTGATGCGTCCAAACAATATCTTGACTGATGTTTGCAAAATCTAGAGAGATTCTAATAATGTCTCAGATATAGACGCTCAAAAACCACCTCATCTTGCAAGACTGGGGACTCTTTTAACCCAACCTTTAAAATCAACAAATAGGATTCGAGGAGTTGATAAGGAACAACAGGAACATCCTCAATCCACAGGACTAGGGACCTCTTCAAATCCTCAATCTATTCCTTATTGAAATTCAGTCTTCTCTTGATTAGGGAAGAAGCCACAAGAGGAACGCAGAGCAAAATTATCAGGAGATTCCCTCAAAATTACGGTTCATCACGAAGTTTCTGAGAGATCAAATCAACAAAACGCAATGTCTCATCAAGGACATGGGAGAAGAAGTATCAAAAAAATGCTGATATAAGGGATGGAATTCATTATGAATCAATAAATTTTATAAATGTCATTGTTACTGATCCTCAAGAACATGAGGCTCACTCAGAGGGATCAGATTAATAAGTTCATGTTCAAGAGGTTGTGCACATAGAAATAAATGAAAAAAGTGTGTGTACCAGAAGCCAGGGGGCTTTCCAAAGGCATGTTACTCCATTGGTCAATGTCCATCCACACATCAGAAAGGAACATGCAAAAGAAAAGGATAAAAGTCAGGTTACGTCCAACCCTACCTCTGGAGAAGGCCAATCACTGTCACTATAGAAAAGGATCGCGCAACAGGAGGAATAAATTAAGTAGTTAAGGAGGATTACTACAGAACTACTTCAAGGTAATCTTCCTCCTAAGTTTGTTGGAGTCAGTCAGTGATAGGGATTTGATGCATCTACAAAGATGGATAAAGAATATCCTCCTTTACAAGTACACCCTCACATGTATAATCCTATGGTTCATACACAACAAAAACCGGTAGTGCTACCATCAGTTGTAGTACCTGTCACCACACCTATCCAAAATCCAATTATTACACCTGCTCAGGTCCAAGCTCAACGAGATGTTTCTAAAAAAGTTAATAACTACCATTGAGTCATTAACAGCTCGGATGGAATCTATGGAAGAAAAATGTGCACAAATTTAACCAGAAAAGTGAGATTACCCTGAATGGTTGGATGAAATTACTCCCCCATCAATTTTTTCAAGTACCACATTCCCAATTTTTTATGGTTCAGGAGATCCATAAAAACACTTAACACATTTAGTTTCATGTTGTAATCCTATGATAGGAACTCTTCATTAAACCATGCTATTAAGCTTAGGTGTTTTGTTCAGTCATTACGAGGGTCTGCCTTTGTCTGGTATACAAGTTTTCAATCCCGGTCAATTACAGGGTGGGAAGATCTCTGTCGATGATTCCTTCTTAAATTTAGCTCAATGATTCGAAATTAGACAGTTTTTTATCTTACTAATTGTTAGAAAAGTTAAATATAACAGTTTCGGATTTCGTTGCTCACTAGAAGGGATTAACATATGACTTAAGCATAACACTCCCTCATGAAGAATTATTTTCAATCTATAAGGAAAATTTGCATGATGAATTATGCACACCGTTGATTCCTATGAAATACATAGGAGGATTTAGAGACCTTACTTAAATCACTCAATAGATCGAAGATTCTCTTATAGAGACTAAGGCTAAAAATCGTGTAATTCCATCAGCTCCAGGAAGGAGAATGGGGAGATCAGAGACTGCTACAGTTACACTTAAATAAGCATCTGTATCTGCTTCTACTTCAAATCATTCATCTTATCGAAGGGCTCCACCTCTAGAGCGTCAACAATAGAGGTCGTTTCGTCAAGATGATAAAAGAGAACAAAGACACAAACAATTTGAGTAGTTAAAGAATAATGTTTATTCTTTCAAAAATGAACAATTTCCTGGTTACGTCATTTCGGCTTTGGAAAATAATTTGGTTCAGTTTCCAAGGCCTAAAAGGCCAAATAAAGAATGAGATGAATACCTTCCCAAATATTTCCCATTTCATCAGATGTTGGGGCATCCCATTAAGGAGTGTTTTGTCTTCAAATACCTCTTACAAAAGATGGTTGACTCTGGATAGGTAAAAATAAAAGGTTCTTTAGCCCAGGTATCATGTGTTACTTCTACAAATCCAGAGGAAGAAGGCGAGTAGCATGAAGTCAAATGAAAAAATGCACAGAAATATGATGATTGGATGGTTTAGAGAATGATCAACCGAACTCATGTCATTTTACAAACGCAATCAAAGAAACCAATTGTGTCTTGTACTATGAATTCCACAACAAAACCCCCATCATCAGAAGGAAAATCCTCAATGTGGCAGCAGAATTTGAAGAAGGAAGAGCAGTTAGAGGAAGATGAGATCATGTCAAAGCCCAAGTTGTCTTTAACTATGGAAAATTTTATTCCATATACTTCAAAAGCAAGGGAACCGCCCCACCAAATAGTACATCCTAAAATAGATAATCTAGTAGAGTTTTTCTCAGATTAAGAGTTGATCGTTGGTTATGTTAATATGATTCACTTAACAGATCCTTATGCCAGTCACAGTTTTGATCTTGATGAGCCTGAGTTCCCTATATCAAACAGAGTAATTAGAGGGACTTCCAGAATTCTAGGATACATCAAAAGATGTGGATATTTCAGAAGCCAATATTTTAGTCCTACCCCTACTAGATCTTTTTATGCAGTAGAAACTCATGGAAGAACTCTTCAGCAGGTTCAACCAGAACATGAATGTTCTTCCACACATGGTAGATTCATTCTTGGCATAGTTATTTTGGAATATCGGTTAGAAGTTACACCTTAATTATCTGAGAAAATATATAGACCTAGTCAGTCTAATCTTCCAATTCTAGGAATATTTCCAACTCCAACCCCGAAACAAGTTACATCTTCTTCCATCGCATCAACATCTAAGGCACCGGCAAAACAACATGTACCTATTGGGAAATGTAGACCTTTGGACCAAATGTATGATGTGTTGAAAAATTTGGCCCATGTACCAGCCATGTTATCAATTTTGGATGCCTTGAATCAATCAAAGGATCTTCAGGAGGCACTCATTAAGGCTTTTTCAGGTTCTCAAGAATTCAAAACTGAAATTGTTTCGGCCAAAGTCTACCATGTAGAGAATAATCCTGCAAAATTCCATGCAGGGATATATTTTACAGATCAAGATTAACATGATGTAGTGCAAGGACATATTAGACCTTTGTATTTATCTAGAAAGGTCATTGATATAGACATTCAACGAGATTTCATTGATTATGGTTCAAGACTCAACCTCATCCTTATTCGTACACATTTTCGATTGGGCCTCAAAGAATACGATTTATCTCATTCTACATTGATCTTGCAAGGATGTGATAAAAATGAACAAGAACCACTAGGCGAGATTACACTTAGAACTCAGTTTGGGGACATTTTATCCAATTTAGATTTCATGGTTGTTCGTCATGACACAGCCTTCAAAAATTTTCCTTCCATACTTGGCTACATTAACATGTGGCTATACCTTTATCATACCATCAATGTCTCCAATATTGTATCAATGGTCAAATTGGGACATTGTATGCTGATAAATCCCCATTCAAAACATGTGAATCTCAAAACATTGAGGCAGAATTCTATCACATGGAGGGAAAGGAGGTATCTACGAAAAAGGAGGTTACCAAAATTAATGATCTAGATGGTTTGTAAAAGATCCAATAAACCAGTTCATATATGTGAGTACATATTATGTGTTGCCTATGAGTCATATTGACAGGATAGACCCAAATCCAAATACTCTTATGGAAACATCCATAATGTAAATTATGGAAACTAAGTCAGACAGCATGGTAGAAGTTTTTGATTCACCAGGTAATGATGAAAGCTCAAATAGAGATGTATTCATTTCATCCGCAGAAATCCAGAAATTCTGTACTTCATCATCCAGGCCATAAGAAATTATATAAATGTCCGAGTTGAATGATGATGACGATTCTCAATCCATCATCTCTTCTTTATTACCCAAGGAAACCCCTTCATCATTAATAGGGTCAGAAATGGTATCCTCTTCTTCAAGATGTTCAAATTTTAACTTCTCTCCTGATCATGGAAATTCTGCTTCATCATCTACTATTCAAGTAGAAATAAAATAAGTAACACATATTGAATAAGAAGAGGAAGATATGAGGGATGCTCCTCCAGCATTTGAAGAAGGTATCTCTACCATTGTGGATGAACTCAGAGAAATAAATCTGGGTACAAAAGAAGATCTACGCTCCAATTTAATTAGTCCGGCCATGAATCTTGAAGAGAATGAATTGTATATTTCATTTTTAAATAAAAATGGAGATATATTTGCTTGTAATTATACAGAAATTCCAGGGCTTGATCTTGATGTTTCTATCCATTATTTGGGGTTTCTAGAAGAATATCGAGGATTCATACAAGCCCCATGAAGAACACACCCAACTTATGCCTCCAAAATTGAAGCTGAGGGGGATAAGCTTATCAAGGCTAACATCATTAGAGAAGTAAAATATCCAAAATGGATGGCTAATATTGTCCCTGTGAAAAATAATATTGGACAAATTAGAGTCTGAATTGATTTCAGAGATCTTAATCGGCATTGTCCCAAGGATGATTTTCTAGTTTGATCACAGAACTCATAATTGATGCAACAGGTGGCTATGAAGAACTATCCTTCATGGATGGATATTCTGGGTATAATCAAATCTGAATGGATCCATAAGATGACGAATCAATAGCCTTAATAGCCCCTAATGGTGTGTTTTTCTATTAGGTAATTCCCTTTGGCCTGAATAATGCAGGTGCAACATATCAACGTGCCATGCACCGTATCTTCAACCCCTTTTAGGGAAATTTATTGAATGTTATGTGGAAGATTTGGTAGTTAAATACAGACAACGTTCGAATCACTTGTAAGATTTGGAAATAATATTCCACAAACATCGCCAACATAATTTGATGATGTACCCATTGAAATGTGATTTTGGGGTAACCTCGGGAAAATTTATCGGCTTTGATGTATGCCATCATGAAATCGAAGTCGATCCAGAGAAGACAGAATCAATCCTTGGTAAGTCACCTCCTCAAAATTTTAAGTAATTGAGAGGAATTCAAGGACACATGGCCTATATTCTCCGTTTCATTGCCAATATGGTAGTATAATGTTTACCCTTCGCCAAATTAATGAAGAAGGGAGTCACTTACCAGTGGAATGAAGAATTTCAAGAGGCATTCAATATTCTCATGAAATATCTCTTGAGTCCACCGATATTAATGCCACCTGTTAAAGGAGGACCTCTTATTCTTTTTGTGACAACATTAGAGAATTCATTGAGTGACTTCCTTGCCCAATAGAATGATGCTGGTAATGAAAACAACTTTTCTATCTCAGTCAGACTATGATTGAGGAAGAAACTCGATATTAATGTATTTAAAAGTGCTGCCTAGTGTTATTCTTTACAGTTGAAAAACTAAGAAACAACCTGCAACTTCATGAGGTCCAATTGGTATCTCACAATAACCCGTTCAAATATAACCTTTTTCATCCAATGCTTAAAGGACATTTGGAATGGTGGGCTGTTATTTTGCAGTAGTTTGATATCCAGTATGTGTCTCAAAAGGCAATAAAGAGCCAAGATCTGGATGATTTCCTTGCGGAACACCCTTCAGTAGTAGATATATCTTTTGATATTGAACTTCCTGATGAGGAAGTATTCCCTATTCAAGATAATGTTCAAACATAGGAAAAGTTGATGGATGGTGCCTCTAAAAGTCCAAAAGGGAAGAAAATGGAAGATCCAAAATTCAACAAAGTTGGGTTCAGAATTGTACTTATTTCCCCAGAAAACGTAGTGCCACCCTATTCCTTCTTATTGATGAAAGTTGGTAAAAATAATGAAGCATAATATCAATCTCTCATCGCAGGATTGTAGTTTGCGCTTCAGGTATAGGTGAATCACTTAAAGGTGAATGGTGATTCAGACCTGGTAATAAAACAAGTAAATGAGGATTATCCCATCAGAAAAGAAGAGTTAATCCCTTTGTATGATTATGTCAGAGGATTAATGGTGGAATTTACTTCAGAACCAATATTTTCTTATGTCCTGTGAGAAAAAAATGCCCAAGCTGATGCATTGGATATTGTAGGCACAACTCTGGTAGATCCAAATAGGGATGAAACAATCATTATTACTTCCCACCGTCATATAATTTAACCTATGATCAAATCATTTTAAAATAAATCAATGAGATTAGTCACATTTATGAACCATATGGTCTTACTATAAGATGGATGACACCTATCAGGGAATACCTTACAAATGGAACACTACCACCTAATAGATCCAGTAAAGAACAAGTCTGGTGATGTGTGGTAAATTTTAGTCTTTATGATATCCCAATTCACCTAGAAAAATTTCTCTACATGAGAGTTTTTGATGGAATACACTTAAAATGTATTGATGGTGAAGAGATAATGACAATCCTGAAAGTACATGCATGAGTCTGTGGTGCCCACCATTCTGGACATAGACTGTCTAATCAAATTTGAAGACACGGATACTTCTAGTCTTCAATGATAAAATATTGTGTTAATTTCACAAAAAAGTGTCATTCTTGAAAAGTATGTTCCAATTTCAGTCATCAACACCCAGAGTTTCTCCATACAACTTAATACTCATGGCCATTTTCTACATGGGGAATGGAAGTAGTAGGACCCTACCCTTTGGCAACATCCATGTAGTTTAATTATATTCTTTCTGATAATGACTTATTTTCTAAATGGGAAGAGGAAATACATCTCCAATAAGTTAGTTCTAAAATAATTGTTAGCTTCATCAAGTCTAACATCATTACCAGATTTAGTGTCCATCATACCATATTGAAGGAAAATGGAACCATCATCATTTTCTCTGAGGTAAGGTTGTTGTATCAAGAATACAACATCAAATACAACCATTCATCTTAGTATCATGAACATTACAATGGTCGAATAAAAGCCTTAAATAATAATATTTCAAACATAATGCAAAAGATGGTGGATAAAGATATGAAATCATGTCCCGATAATCTTTTTCATGCTTTATGGGCTTATCAAAAAACCACTTGCACTGCAAGGCGGTAAACTCCATATTCATTGGTATGTGGAACAAAAGCAGTCTTGCCCATTGAAGTTCAATTACCTTTGCTCAGAGTAGACATTTGTGATCAGTCATCAACATATAAAAAATCTCAAAAGCAATTGGATGAATTGGAACGATTATATGAAAAACGATTACACACCATGCACAATTTGGAAGTCTATCAAAATCGAATAGCATGTGATTTCAACAAAAAAGTTCATCTTCATAAATTCATTCAAGGAGAATAGGTGTTGGTTCCCGGAAATCCAATGATACCGGGAAAGAAACCTCCCATTCTTGAGCCATAGTGGGAAGGACCTTACTCAATACATAAGGTCAACTCTAATTGGACTTATTCTTTAATCTCAATGGATGGAGAACTCATCACGACTCCAAACTAATACATATTTCTAAAAAATTATTTTATGTAACACAGATACATATTTTTTCCTTACTGCATGGCATTAAAATTCATAGTCCCCTCTATTGTCCTTACTGCATGACATTAAACTATATAGTCCCCTCTTTTGTCCTAATTACTTAACATTAAACTGCATAGTCCTCTCTATTGTCAATACTGTAAGACATTAAACTGCATAGTTCCCTCTATTGTTTTTACTTCATTACATTAAAATTCATATTCCCTTATTTTGTCCTTTCTGCATGACATTAAACGGCATAGTCCCCTCTTTTGTTCTTACTGCATGACATTAAACTGCATAGTCCTCACCATTGACCTAACAACATGACATTAAACTGCACAACCCCTTATATGTAATACATGAAAATAAACTGTGCATTGATAGGATTGTTGCTACCTCTTGTTTCTCACACCGAGTATGAATCACGCAACCTTCGAGTAAAATTCAACCATAATACCCTCTCTGGACCCCTAACCATGCATAAGTTCCAACACTATCTTCGGGTTGTCCTAAAGTACAAAATTTATCACTAATTCATTATTAATCGAACTACGCACACTTTGATCCATGTCGTCTAGGCTGGTTATGTTGGCAACCTCCCGTGGTTCAATCCCAAAACCAACATCTTCACATCGGCTCACCTCTATCTCATACGATGTAAATCTGTGAGCCCCCCCCCAAACAAATATCTTCACATTGGTTCACCTATCTATGAAACCCTCATCTGAGAGGGAATAATTATTGAAATTGATCTCCAAAAATGTCATATTCTAAGGACTACGTGGATACATGGCAATGCCTGAACCTTTAATCATGGTTCAAACCATCATTGCACTAATGTCCCCTTTCATCCTTCACATGTACGAACAAAATCTATATAGAGGGTATATCAAGAACTACGTATGGCTTGATTCCCATCCTTATGGGATATATAGAAACATTAGAGCATCCCTCGAATCTAGACCCATGTCTTTCGGCCTAACCCCAAATTCCACTTTCAGTCCCTTGGAAGAAAACTCCCCTTGTGGAAACATGAATGTGGTATGAAAACCCTGGTCTTCATTCATATCAGGTTTATAAAACACAAAATGTGTATTACTTATTATGGTTCGAGCTCTATGACACTAAAATAATATCTCTTATATTATCATAATACATGACGTTAAACATTATTTAAACAACTACATTTGGCCTGATTCTCATCCAAATGAGATATGTAGTGAAGTCAAGCATTTCAATTCAAGACCCAACCACAACATGATTATGGTCAGCATTGGTCTATGTATCTCTTTCATGCATTGGAAAACACCCATTTTTCATGTATCATTATCCTATCCTTAAATACTTATAGATCTCCATAACCCTTTTCATTACTTCTGGTCCAAAAAAATCTAATACCTGGGAATCCTTTTGCTTAACTATGCAGCACGATCCATTAGGCGGCATAGCATAAGTAGTCTAAATAACAGACATGTAAGCCAAACGATTCTATTATTTGACTATGTATACAATTCCCTTTTGTGAACTTGTATAATTCAACCCCCTAACGGGTTTTTCAAATATTGGTAATTTCATTCTTGAGAGGAAAAATTATTTTTTCCTTATTTGTCTTATCAACGATATGTAGGGTGCGCGAAAAAATAGCCATCATTTACATATTTTTACCATACTATTTTTCGTGATCTGAAAGTATTCAAGTATTGGTTTATATTTCCCTTGTCTAAGTTTGGTTCAGGCCTTCGCATGAGTGACATTCATCCAATTCTTTGAAAATATTGATTGGGATTATCATCTCTAAATTTAAGTACCTCTCTCCATTTAGCAAACTCTATGCTTTGGAAAATTTCAATCTCCATAATCTTCCACCATATTTTTTACAATAGAAAAGTAAATTTTTTGGAGTTCTTTTGCCTCACTATGCAGCACATGCCCCTAGGTGGCCATGCATAAGTATTCTGCAAAACGGACCTATCAGTAAAAAGATGTTATTATTCGACTATGTAGCCAATGCCCTTAAGTGTCCATGCATAATTCAACCCACTAATAAGTTTGTTAGATAATGGAAACTTCACTCTTAAGAAATACTTCCCCTAATTCCTTTTAGAGATTTTTTCATATCATTCCTCTGATTCAATATTTCGTAAGTCTTAGTTTACATGTTTTCCACCATACATGAATGTGGTAATATGTTTTCAGACAAATTATCAATGAATTTAGTAAATATTAATATTCTCCATTTGGTAAATGTTATTCGACTGTAAACATTAACCTTTTTATGTCTGACGTGCATGACTTTAAACTGCCCACAATAGACAAGGGAAATATGAACAAAAGTCAAGTCCCTGCTCACTAAACATACATTTTGTTTGATTTAGGTAATATTGATCAATAAAAAGATTCAATGTTTGAAGGGTTATTTTTATAATCCTAGAAAAAAAATCAAACTATGCTTACTTGGCCCATTGCCTTAGGTAAAATTAATTAAAGTATTTAGCAAAGGATGCAGGTACAAATAATTAAAGATGAATGTTTTTTCATTGATTCACAAGAGTTAAAAGGAAATCCATAGAATAGAGTCTCTTATCTTTTTCAAGAATTAAAATAGGATTTCAACATAACCCTTCATTTGATTTATGGCATCCCGAGCTTCATCAGCAGCCACTTGGAGTTCATTCATTCAACTGGATACAAAAAGAGATGAAGTGATACTGGATCTTCATGGAACAATTGTAAAAGAATGTTCTTGAGTATGATTTGAGAAAATTTTATGTTGATCAAACAATGATTCTGTTTCTGTCCAAGAGACATGGAAGATGGATACATGGATTTGAGAAAGGAGAATTGGATGTAAAGAGCCATTTGGAGGGAGTAATCTTTTCATATATTGTTCTAATTTCATGAAAGTATTCTCTCCACCGACTAGAAGTGGAAAACATATCAGCCCATGGGTTTTACATTTTCATATCTGCAAGGAAATGGCATGGAGGAAAAGTTTGAATGTTCACACCACTGTTGCTGCTCTTAATACACAGCATAACAAAAACAAAGTGATAATGGTGTGACTGTATCTTAGGTGTATAGTTTGTTGGCTTTGGAATTTTGACTCCTTGCAGATGACCACGGCCATATGAAGGGATGTAAATGCTCTGTGGGAAATTGACAAGATATTTCTTCAAGTACATGGCCAAATCTGGAAGAGTGCTGTCGCAAACATCAGAGTAATCATGGCCAACAATGTTCATCATATCATCAATATGTTTTCTAGCCAGTTCATCAGTTGATCCAATTCTTCTAAAAGTTATTGAATCTGCACAATAATTGAATAATTAACTTTTAAGTAATTTGGTTTTTCATAAAATTTGTGAAGAAAAAGAAACAAAGTGGATAAGGCATTAAGGCGCGCAAGTATATTCATTGTGTGCATGTCTAAGCCGATCACGCAAGTATGGGCCTGCAGGTACTGCCTCAAAAGTCAAAATACCTTTGCAGAAGCACGACACAATTTAGAATAAGTAATCAACCATGGATTGCAGAACCTGCATGATGAGAGCTCAGAGTGTTGGAAACCGGGTTCTTTTCATGTGAGTGGTGCCCATATTGATAGGCAAGGTTGTACCCCTATGTGTCGTAACCTGTGCGTCGATGCCTACACGCTGAAAACTTGCCCGCCCAAAAATCCTTGGTTTTCTCTATTACCTAAGAGTCAGACCCTCTTTCCTTTTTCTGATCTAACTCTGAGGGTAGACTTTTGTTGATGCTCCGTTCCATCATAGAGTCCAGAGATGGACTAAGACAAATACCTCAAGAAAAGAAGAGGGAAGATTCATCAAAAATTTCACAAAGGCATTAAGGGGCGCAAGTATATATGCGCGCCAGCCTTGGGCACACAGGTGACGTGTGTGCCAAATATGTGGAATACAGGTCACGTGCGCGCCCTAAGTGAAAATTATCCCAAACCATTAGTAGCCTACAAATAACCCCTGTGGGCCCCCCATTTCAGGGACTAAAAATCCATAACTCAGATTCAAGCTCTGGTCACCCAAGTCTCCATCTGAAGTGTTCCAAACACATATAAGGTAATTCTTTACCTAGAATGGATGGTATTAAGAGGAAGACTAAGGCCTGAGTATTAGAACTCATCATTAATTTCATGCAGAAGTGTCCACCCTTTAAGGGAAGTGAAGACACTTGCACGCCGTCTTTCCCTCTCAAGGAAACCTGTGCGCCACCCATGTGAAAGCATCTAGGAATAATTCTAAGAGATCCAATTCAAAGTCTCCCATGTATCACTTCACAGGTTCTTCATCTCCCAATTTAATTAATGTCGAACAAGTATACGTGCATGACCAGGACTTGTGTGCCACACCAATACTTGAACACCTCCTTCCAATTCACATCCTTTCCCCAAATCCACCTTTCATTTTCAAGGAAAACCCTGAAAACCAACTTCAAATCCATTTATGGCATGGTTCCATTGTGGGATTCCTTATTTTAAAGGAATTATGTGGAACAATTCTCAAAACCTCGTGATTTAAATAACTTTATGTCACTTAGGTTTGATATTTCCTTCATTCAACCGCATCCTTTAAGATGAAAATATCTTTAATCTAGGCATCCTCCTTACGAGTAAACCCATGTTCCCAAATCTGGGCATCCTACATAGGAGTAAGAACCAAGTTCCCTAATTTGGGAATCCTCCTTAGGAGTTAGCCCCAAGTTCCCTAATCGGGGCATCTTCCTTAGGAGTAAGCCCCTTGTTCCCTAATCTGGGAATCCTCCATAAGAGTAATCCCCATGTTCCCTAATCTGGCCATCCTACTTAGGATTAATCACCATGTTCCCTAATCTAGGCATCCTCCTTAGGAGTAAGCCCCATGTTCCCTATTATGGGATTCTTCCTTAGGAGTAAACCCCATGTTTCCAAATCTGGTCATCCACTTTAAGAGTAAGCCCCATGTTCAGTAATCTGGGCATCCTCCTTAGGAGTAAGCCCCATGTTCCCTAATCAGGGAATCCTCCTTAGGAGTAAGCCCCATGTTCCCAATTTAAGTAATATTCCTTATGAGTAAGCCCCATGTTCCCAAATCTGGGAATCCTCCCTATAAGTGAGCCCCAAGTTCCCAAATTTGGCGTCCTACTTAGGTGTAAGCACCATGTTCCCAAATCTAGGAATCCTCCTTAGGATTAATCCCCAAGATCTAAAATTTGGGCATCATCCTTAGGAGTAAGTCCCAAGTTCCCTAATCTAGGCATCCTCTTTAGGAGTAAGCCACATGTTCCCTAATCCGGGCATCCTCCTTTGGAGTAAGTCCCATGTTCCAAAATCTGGGCATCCCCCTTTGGAGTAAGCTCCATGTTCCCATAATTGGGCATCCTCATTAGGAGTAAGCCCCAAGTTCCCCAATGTAGGCATCCTCATTAGGAGTATGAATCAAGTTCTCTAATATGGGATTCTTAGTTAGGAGTAAGACCCAATTTCCCTAATAAAGGCACCCACCTTAAGAGTAAGCCTCATGTTTCCAAATATGGGCATCCTCCTTAAGAGTAAGCCCTACGTTCCCTAATCTAGGAATCATCTTTTGGAGTAAGCCCCAATTATAATTTCTCTTAACCTAGGCTTCCTTTTCATGAGTAAGCCCCAATTTTAATTTCTTTTGATTTGGGATTCCTTCTCAAGTATAAAACTCAATCATATGTCCCACTTAAATTTTGGGATTCCTTTTCAGGAGTAAGTCCCGAGTTAAAATCCCAAATCACCATAAAGATAAAATACCATTATGGACCCTGATCTTGGGATTCATTCCTGAACTAAGTTCTAATCATCATTTATTTGGGACATCACACATATGTAAGCCCCATATTCATTCTTATAATTGCCTCTTTTGTGGCACAATCATCAGGTTTTACTAATACCTCTTGTTTCTCACACCGAGCATGACTCACGTGATCTTACAGTGTAAAATTAATTATGACATCCCTCTTTGGGCCATTAATCATGAATAAACTTCTTACATCTTCACTCGAACTACGTGGGTTCTGATTTCTTTTTTAATAAGGATACCTAGGTCGCCCATCGGCGGGTACGATCCTAACTCTGAAATAATCCCTTTCTTTCTGAACGACAATAAAAATCAAGTGCCCGACTGAGTGGATTTAAAACTAGTATGGTTATCATAATGACTAAGAGATTTCTATTTAATGTGTTGAAGGATACCATTGAATAATAATATCTAATAAATACAGATGATTCTCTATCAATGAAGAACCTCAAATACATATAAAAGATTTTCTAAATCTCATACATATAAATCATTGATTGTCAAATCTAAAGGAAAACTCATTTTCAAACATGGTAAATTAATAAGGATTCATAAACATAACACAAATCTATATGAGTTTCTCTAAGTAAACAATAATTCCTCCCAACAAGGGGTGATGAGTCTGACCTCCCATCCTATCGACCAATGAAAATTCTTAAGCCTCATCGGTCCACAACTAATGAGCACCTATCTTTGGAATGGATTTCCAAATGGATATAGAATCATTGGATATTTCCGGTTCTATGAATAAAACTATTAGAAACCAAATGGATAGTTTGAACCTTAAACAAATAAGGTCTTCCCCTTTTCCAGAATAAACAACAACATAAATTCATAAAATTAAAACAACTTTAAAACGAAATGTTTCAAAAATAAAAAATAAAAAAACAAATATCTTTTATATATACTAAAAATAGATATTTAAGCACATATAGATACAAAAATATATATTTATGTATATATTTTTAAGGAAACAATAATTTGATTAAATAAAAATTAAACCCTTATATAAATACTTTAGAATGATGGATTTATGTAGGATTCATTAAAATAGAAATTGAAAAAAATTAAAAAATTCAGAAAATAAAGAAATATATATATATATATATATATATATATATATTTATATATACATACATATATATATATAACTATATTTGTGGAGTCAATCATAAAAAAATTACCCCTTATGTGATTTTATAACATATTACTTTGAAACAAAACTAACCCTTACATAATTTCTTATGAATGAGGGATTTGTAAGGAACATATATTTTAATGAGAATATATATCATAAGAAATTATTGATTTATTGAAATAGATTTGTATATATTTTTGTATAAGTTTATATATATTTGTTTTAATGAAATTGAACATAAAACAAATTGGACCCTTACTTGCTAGTAGAAAATGTAGTCGGGAGGGAATATCGTTATAGTTTATGAAATCAACCAAATGAGTGATCTGGATCACGTCTTCAAATCATGTAGAATGGGTTCTCTATATTTATAAAAATATTTACAAGTTCTATAAGACTATAAGAGAAGATAAATATTTTTTATTATTATTTAAAATAGAACAAGATAAATACCCCAAAACACAACCACATTTCATCATTTATTTTATTATATTATTATATCACCAATAACGAAAATATAATATTATATCATATTAATTTTGTAGTATTTTATTGTTTTCTAACTTCTCCTTAACACCCCAATTTAATTATATTAAATATTATTATATATACATTTGGAAAATTATGTTATTATGACTTTTTAAAATCACGTGGTTAATTGTCTCATGAATTAGTCATGCCCCTCTCTCTTTTTCTCACCTCCCATATTCACTTTTTTTAATGTCAGTAATATATTATTTACTATTTAATCGCTCATTTCTTTATATTTAATTTATTTTAAATATTTGACGATATTTTAATGGCTCATGAAATCATGTTTTTAATTTGATAAAATAATAATATATATATAATAAATTAACTATAATATTATATTTAAAAGAACATAATTATATATATATATATATTTAATAAAATAAAATGTATATATATAATTATAATTATATTTATTTAATAACATGCACATTAAATATGGTTTTGATAGAAAATAATTATATATAATTATAATACATACACTTAAAATTATCGTGTTATATATATATATATATAACAGATCACATTTTTTAATATTTTTTATTTATAGATTCATTTTATAATATTTATATAATTATATTTATTAAAATAATAATTGCAAATATTTATACAAAAATAATTTTTTTGTATATATTTATAAAATCAAAAATATCCTAATTCATATATTTATATTTTTTAAAACATCATACTATAATATGATCATTAAAAATATATTAATTTCAAATAAATAATAGAATTTTAGTACAAATTAATTATTAATATTTTACTTTAGAAAATTTTTATTTCAAAAAAATCATAATCATCATTGTTCATTGAAAATGACAAAATTAGTCTGTTCGATATAATTATTTCATGACATTTTTATATATTTATATATTTTTTTTATTAGAAAATGTAATTACAATTTTAATGTTTAGAATTTCAAAAAAAAATATTTTTATAAAATAATAATAAAATAAATACATTTATATTAAAATACACTTTTCGTAAAAAAACAACATTAATTTAAATCTTACTTTTATAGTAGTGATTTATTATAAAATATAATCATATTTGAAACCAATAAATAAATTTCATGAAATAATATTTGATAAATATTTATATATAAAATTATTTACAATGTAGATATTTATTTAATTATTCAAAATATTGTAGAATTTTACTAATTTAAACATTTAAATAAGATACTTATTTATGTTGTGGTTGTTCTTTTCATTCCCCTTGGAAGAATTGAATCCTTGAAATTCGTTCATTGAACAAAAAAAATTCTAAATTCCTATATTTAGAATTAAGAAAAACTATTACTGCTAAACATATATAATCTATCAAAAACATCTAATCTTCTGTGATTTGTAGACTATTACTGTAATAAAAACTATAAAGACATGAAACCTGGGTTTTCGAATTCGGTGCTAAAACATGTTTTGTAATTTTTCTATAAAAAGAAACTAAATAATTACACTACACATTACATAATCGAGTACCTTTTATGTTCTAGGTTCTGGATAATTATATAAAAACACTACATTTTAATAAAAATACAGAAAATAAAATAAATAGAACAAAAAATCATTTAGGGTGGTGTCTATTCATTGAGCTCACATCACAAATAATTCTATTAAAACTATAGGAAAATATTTTAATATATTGTGTGAGCTTTTAATATGTACATTGAGGGGGAATAAATATATTGATAAGTTTTTTAAATATTTTCATTGAATTAACATATATATAAGTATATATAATTAAATGTATATTGCTAAATTATTGAAATACATATAATATAGAAAATAGTACGTTCATAAGATAAATATCTTTGAAATAATCTTTGGGATTTCTACATCAATAATAATAATTTTTTGTGAGTTATTTATGAAACATGGAAGAATGTAATAAAACCTTAATTTTCCTTATCATAACTCATATTTAATAACATTCCATTAAGACTGATGGGTTTAATCCCATAACATAACATTCATTACACTATTTCTAATTTTTTAAACAGTTTCAATGGATCTACATTTCTCAGTACCAACCCAAAAAATCAAAAAAACATACATACAATTATTTTTCATAGAAAATTGTTTTTATAAAATTTCATAAAAATATTCTTAATAGTTTATAAATCTATATTTAGGATAACCCCTTTCATAAAAATTTCTTTTCTTATTCAATGGTTATAAATAAAAAAGAATAATTATATATGGGCGCACTTGATTAAAATATGCATGGAATTACACTTATAAGATAGATAATGGACATAATTAATTATGCATGAAATTCTTGGGGATGTAGATAATATTTTAAAAATGAAATAATAACTTCTTAAGGATGGACAATTAAAATGATAACTACTATATTTTAACAAAAAAAATATAAATCATAAAATCATTGGTTAAGAAAAAATTACTATCCTTTGTAAATAGATTTAGAAAAAATGTCATTCCATCTTAATAAATAATTTGATATACCTATATTTATATATATAAATATAAATCATTATACCTTTTACAAAAAAATGATGTTGTGAAAACCTAAAAAAATTCTGTCAATAAAAATAAATAACCCCTTTACAAAACATAATATTAGAGATTAAAATTTATAAGAAAACATTTATGATATGCATTCTGAAAATAAAAAATGGTAGTAATATAAATTGATTTTTTTACATATAGTTATATATATATAAATATATAGATATATCTTCATATATCTTTTTAAATAACATACATGGGTAAATTAAAACCCCTATCAAACTATCTATTTTTAAAAAAAAATCAAAAAATCACTAATATTAGACATATAAAAAATAGATTGTTCACACACAAATATTTATATACATATAAATACAAATATATATATATATAATTATATAATTATATTTTTATATTTTTATGTATTTCTTAGAAATGAAAAGATAATTTTATTTCATAAAAATTATACCCTTTCATAAATGATTAGGAATAAAAAAATTATGCATGATTCTTTAATAGACAAATTGAAAACAAATAAAAAAACCTTTTAACATAAATAAATATGTATGCATATTTCTATATATGTACTTATAGATATATATCTACCTTGTTGAAATCAATCATACAAAAAATGAACCCTATCGTCTATATCTAAAATTTAAATTGTAAAAAAATTTCTCTTACATAAAACCTTTTGAATGGGTGTTTTGTAAGGAACATTAATTTAAAAAAATATCTATCAAAATAACATCAAAGAAAATAAATATATATTAATATATATATATTTATATACTTATATAATTTTTTTGATGAAATAAAACAAAAAAAATATTGGACCCTTACTTGCTTGTAGAAAATTATGTGAAGAACAAATCTCTTACTAGATTATGAACACAACCAAATGAGTGGTCCATATGTTGTTTTCTAATCATGTAGGAGGGCTCCTAAATATAAATAAAAATATTTTCATGTTCCAAATGTTTTCTAGAGAAGCGAATTTATTTTTATTATTTTATTAAATCAAACAAGACTAAGAGCCAAAAAACACAACCCCGAGTCATCTTTTTTATATTGTTCTTATATCACCAATCATTAAATTATAATATAATATAATATTTCTTTTTTAATAATTGATTATCATTTTATAATATTCTTATAAAACACCATAGACATTATATTATATATTATTATCATCATTTTTTAATCATTTTATCCTATAATTTTAACTCAGGAATTTCCTTTCTTCCATAAATTAGTTACACCCCCTCTATCTTTTTGTCACATATCATATTCACCATTATTAATGTAAATAGTATTTCATTTAATACTATATCAATCATTTCTTCGTATTTATTTAATTTTAAATATGTGATGTTTTTCAAAGACTCAGCAAATAACATTTGGAATTTTAATAATATATTAAGACATATATATAATAAAAGAATGATAATTATAAATTTATAAACAACTACTTATAAATTTCTATTTAATTGAATAAAACACACACACACATATATATATAGAATGATAATTATATGTGTTTATAGACAAATAATTGAAATCATCTTTTGATATTTAATAATTATATTTTATTATAAAACATATAATTTATATTTTTAATTTATATATTTATATTCATAAAACATATCAAATCTTTCCTATCCTTTTTATTCATTAGATTAGTTTTTTATAAAATATAATTATATATGTTAAAAATGATTAAATTTTTAAAATATGTATAAATTTAATTTTTATATTATATATATTTTTTATTTCATAATTATTATAATTAATATATTTATACTTTAATAAATAATATTTCTACAAAATTAACATTCAAAATTTATTAATTTAAAATAAACTATTTCGTTTTTATATAATTTAAATATTAATAAATTACATTAAACAATAATTATTTCAAATAAATCATAATCATCATTGTTTATAAAAAAATTATAAATTTGTATAATATATATAAGCATTTAATTATATGTTTGTGTGTATATATATATTCTATTCATAAATATAATTTCAATTATAATGTCTATCTATTCAAATTTTATATTTTTATAAATGAATAATCAAATTAATATTTTTATATAAAAATACATTTTTAAATAAAACAACATTAATTTAAATCTTATATTGGAAATATCTATTTATAGAAAATATATTATGAGCTTAAAAAATTAAAAAATAATAATCGAAGCCAGTTTGATAAATATTTTTTATATACCATTATTAACAATAAAGGTATTGATTTAATTTTTTTCTTATTATCAAATTTTATTTATTATATTTATAATAGAAATTAATTATTAATATTTGGGTTGTTACATCTCATAATTGATCAATGATTTCATGTGGTACAATGTAGTTTGGTCTATGCTTCCCTTTTTTCACAAACCCCATTACTATATTCAGTGGTGATATCTATAGGAAAACATTGCCCACAACATCTAAAAACATTTCAATTCGATGATTTTCAATTTAGAACACCTTCGTATTATAATAATAATTTATGTTATGTTGTATGGAATGATCCTTTTTTTCATATCATTCACATCATCTGGGACAAAAAAAATTCTCTCACCAACTTTATCCCAATAAATAAGAGTTTTACATCTCATCCCCTAAATATAATCATATGCATACATTTTAGTAATTGGGTGGATTATTTTTTTTTGTGAGAACATAACTAATGGGATGTGTTGATCACATACACCTTCAAATTAAATTAGTCATGTTTTTACTATGTCCTCAAGTGTCTGAATATTCCTTTCAGAATGGCTATCATTATGGGGTTGATAGTTCATATTAAAATTCAATTCCGTATTTTGATTGTTTTGAAGAGTTTTCCAATATTCTAATGTTAACCATTTATCATCATCATAAATGATAGAATGTGGTACCCCATTCAACCACCCTTCTTCCTTTAATTATTTTCTTTAATGAATGTTTACAGACAAAAATTCTCAAATAGATATGAAATGGGCAGTCCTATTGAGATGATACACTATTACAAATATAGAATTGTTTCATTAATATTTTCCCTGGAGACAGGTGAAAAAGTCCATAGTGTTATTTTTCATCTTATATGTTGTTATAGTAAGTCGTTACAATACCCCTTTAAGAAGATGTCTCTTTACCTTCACTAGCTGACATACCAAACAGCTTTCAGTGTATTCGGTAATATGTCTCTATATATTATCCCACTAATAATTATCCAAATTGTATTTATACATTTTATTTAATGAATGATGTATATGTAATTAATATTTATGAGGTTTATTCATCAAATCTTTTTTTATCTATGTTATAGATGGAATATATATCCTTGAATGAAATTTAAATACACTTACCTATTCAGTAATGAGCTTATTAAACTTCTATTACATTATAGTATCTATCTTATAATGTAAAAAGGGCATTCTATCTAATAAATCTTGATCATATATTTATTGAAGTGTAATAAATATTTTAGGATAGAGTTGGTGATATTCGTTTCCTTTTGATTCATATAACAATTCTGACCCTAGTAGCATAGAGTTGGCGGTTGTTCAATTATGACAGCATAGATATAATTGAACACATAACTAAGGAGAGATAGATTTATTAATCTTGAAGAACTATATACATACATGTTACACAAATTAAATTGGTAATTAAACATTGAACAAAAAAAATAAAGTAAAATTCTTCCGTGACACTAATTTAAAAAGTTCATTATCCGAACCCGGTGAATGAAAAAAATAGAAGGGATGAGCTCAAATTCTATGTAAGGGGTACCTGAATAAAAAATTAGTTAATAAAATAATATAATAAATAATAATAATTTAAATATAAATAACTTCAAAAAACATACCATCCATAAACATTTAATATGAAAGAATGAATATTTTTTTATAATGAAAAAATAGGGAATGTAATAACTGAATTCCAAATGAAGAGAATGCATTATCATCCTATAATTTATTTAGAACATGAACCTTTATAAAAAATATGGTTTATTTCTATGTTTATAAACACATATTGTATTATTTTGGAAAATGTAAAAAGGTTTTGTCACTAACAGTTTTGCCTCATGAGACACATTGAGGAATCGAGGGGATATCAATAACTATGAATGAACCATCAATGTATCTCCAAAGCATTCCTCAGACATAGATTAAATTTAATAAAAAAACACTTATGTTATATTTTGAAATGTATAATATAGTATTCATATAAATGTTATAATAAATATTTATATTTAACAAATATTGATCTTAAAAAATCAAAAAACACATACACCACACATGAAATAATTTTTCAAATAGAATATAATAATGGTCTCCATCAAACGAATCAATTAAAATCATAATTTGTAATTTATAATGTTAGATAAATATATAAATTATTTATGATATTTCTTCAAGATAAAAATACAAATTTTATAAAAAATCATTGGATTAAATATTTTTATAGATTGTACTTGAAATTGGTAGTAAATTGGGGAGTTCCCTTAAGTTGGGATTAATAGTAAGAAGTGATTAAATATAAAACATTATAACACATGTATCTCCTCAAAATCTGATGTAATAATTGTGATAGGTAATTATTTTTGGAACATTGACAGAAAATATTGGACTATTAGAAATAAATACTTGATAATTACATTAGGTTAAATAGAGATAATGACTAACATGAATGAAATAATGGATGTTCAGGGAGAGTCCCTTACTTTATGTATGAATATGTTCCGTAGTTGATCTTAATTCCCTATATAATATATTTAAATTAATTAATTAATTAATTCTGAAACATGTATAAATTGTTTTATTATAATTTTATTAAGTTCATTTATGACCTTTATGATGAGTTTTAATTTACAATTTCATCATTCAAGATCATTCTGTTCCACGGTTTTCAGTATTGGTGTACTTGTAAAATTGTTTAAAATATGATTTAAAATTAGAAAGGTTTTACATTATTTATATTATATTATATTATTGAAAACATAGATTAATAATGGTTAGATATTTTATTTGGTTACATTGTTCGAGTATAGAGTTTTATTATTGAATGATATATATATAATGATATGAAAAAAACAAATAAGTTATATTACATATATTATATGCTATTTTAACCCTAATAAATGGTTATATGAATTGACCTAAATTCAGAATTGAAAAAACAAAAACGTGTCATCTATGAAGGTGGTAAATCGACACCTCATTGATGTTGTCATATTTTTATAGTAAAAGGAAGAGGATAAGATACTTGATGGTGGAATTCAAATTAACATAATATCATTACAATATATATAATATTATATAGTAATCATACAAGGTTTTATATAGAATGTTATGAGAGAATAAGAAATGAAATGAAATGGGAATGAAAATTAAACAAATGAAAGAGGATGTTAACTTATTGAATTTTTATTCTTTAGAACATTCTTAAGAGATGTGGTTTTGGTCATTTGGTGAGACCAAAGGTTCCTTGACGTGTGGAAGAGACATGGTAAGAATAATGGGGAGTAATTCTACACGAATCAAGGAATATAAGTTGTGGGGAGAAGAGGTGATGATAGGTGGTATTTATAGTGAAGGAGACAAGTGTTTTTTTTCATTAATTTATCCATTATTTTATTTATTTGACTAATGATTATAAATATTTTGTTAATTTTCACTAATTATATTTATATAATGAAGTATAGTTTTTTATTATAGTATTACATAATCCTTTAATCATATTTTACTCAGGAATTCAAGTATTTCACTTATACAGTAAATTACTATAATTCACTATTCACCAAAGATTCAACTATTTGGGAAGAAATAAAACACTCATTAAATATGTAAATGTGTAGAAATAAAAAATGAACACCATTTTATGAAAATAATTTTAAAAAAATGAGAAAAATTATTTTTAATAAAAATAATGATTTACATGAAAAATACCAAATTTAAAATTGTTACTAATTTTATAAAAAATTGAAATATTGATTATGATCTCATTAAATTATCTTATAATTGTAATAAAAGAAAAAATTTATTTACGATTCTATTTTATGAAAATAAATTTACTTTTAAATCATTATATTAATTATATTATTTAAAATAACCATTTATGTTTATATAAATTATCATCAAATAATTAATAATTTATTGAATATTTATTTACTTATACTATGATATAATTATACCATTTGACCATTTATAAGATTAAAAAAATTATTTATACTTTCATTGGTGCGGTTAATATTATAATTTCTAAATTAATATTCATAAGGGTCAAATTAATATTCCCAAATTCATGTAACTTTTCATTGATATATGTTACTAAATTTCAAGAAAAAATTCTATTATTTTTTAAAAAAAAAAATTTCTGTAATAAACATGATTTTATAAGATTTTTACAAAATGAAATAATTTTCTGTGAAATTTAATAAAAAGAATGAATTGATATATTTAAATAGGATACATACCATAAAATATTGTGGTGTTATATTCTTCTATTATCTAGAAATTTCAACCTCAAAATATTTTTAGGTATATTTCTCTATAAATAGATGTGGTTTGTTCTTATTCATATCATTTTTAGGTTCCCATGTCTATTCATAAATTCTAGGGTTTTTCCAAAGGAAATTTAATAGGAATGTCCTCATATTTCTAAATACATTCTGTCTTGTTTCAAGAATCTCGATAGGCTCTTCCCTGTAAGGAAAACCATTATCTAGTTCAATTTTATCATATGTGAGAACATGTGTTGGTAAAAAATTTACATCTTTAATAATGATATGTGGAAAAAATCATGCAATTTGGGGAGACATGGAGAAATTTGTAATAAATACACTACAGTTCTATTTCTCTTAAGAACTTTAAATTATCTTATGTACCTAGGGCCCTATTTTCCTTTCTTACATACCCTTAAAATACCCTTATGTGCATATACTTTTTGAAATACATGATGTCTAACTGGAAATTCCAAATACATTCTTGGATTTTCAGTATAATTCCTTTCATACTTTTAGATTCTTTAATATGAAATTGATTTTTTTCATTTTTCATTTCATGTTCAATATGTTCTAGGCCAATATGTTTACTCTCACCAACTTCATCAAAACATGTGGGATATTGGCATCTCATTCAATATAATACATCATATGGTGACATTTTAATACATTAATTGAACTTATTACTATAGGTAAATTCCACCAAACATAAATATTGATCCCACGTACATTGAATGTTATGTGAGCAAGATGTCAATATGTATTGCAATTTTTGAATAGTACTTGTATATTGTTCATCAATTTGGGGGAGATACGTAGTACTCATGTGATGCTTAGTATCCAAATGATTCTAGACACTCCTCTAAAATTAATATGTGAAATAGAGATCTATATTAGAAAAAATTGATAGAGTTTCACCATGAATAATTGAAAATTAATTAATATGGATTCTTACTAGGCGTTCATAAGGTAAATATTCTATTATATCAATAAAATGTTCCGATTTTGGAAGCTGATCGAAAACAACCCATATGGCATCATTCTTTCTATGGTTCCTCAATTTCCTAATGTCAAAGTACATCTTAATTTAATCCCACAGCCACATCAGCCTAGGTAGAGGATACATGAATCCTATTACATATTTTATCATAGCCATCACTTATTTATAAATTAGGCAACTCAACACATAGCCTACAATTTCCAACCACCTATTATCTCACAAAAAACTTTTCTTTTAGATCAATTTAAATCATGGTACTTCATGGGTAAATATATAAATTTAGCTATGGGAATCAACTAATAAATCCATTTTTAGTATGGGTAATGATGGAACACATAATAATTTTACAAAATTATATTTACTTCCTTATACATGTACACTTCCAATATACCTTTTTTGATGACCGTAATTTTATTTGTAAAATTATCATCATTAGATTGAGAGCTTTTTATCTTCTCCTATAATGATGTTTAAGTAATCATTTACAAAATTAGTGTGGTTTCCCTTTCTTCATAAATTCCCATATCCATTTTTACTGAATCCAAAAATATAAGATATTTCCCAATAAAATTTGGTGTCAGAAGTCCATGATTATTAATTCTTATTTAATATACTATAATATCATCCTTCCATGGAATGGAGAGTATTGAAACCTCATAATATTTTACTAACTAAAACCATCACCATTTCCTCATGTTTATTTCATTCTCTATATTGATGAATTTTAAACTCTTTTTATCCATATATATCTGACATCAATCACCATGGAGATAGTGAATCTATATCATAATAGTAAATATTATGGCTTCTAACATAATATAATGTGTTTGATAATTTTGTTCATGAGTCATCACCTACCTCTATTAATATGTAATAATATTTTCACTTTGCATAAGGATACAACCAATTCATTTATTCAATGTATCTCTGTATATAAAAAACCAACCATTTATTATTAGTATAGTAAAAATTAAGGTATTTATCAATATTTGATTCAATTATTAAAAACATTATGTACATTCCTTTTTTTAGATGAACATAACCCCATTATTCGTGATCTTGGTTAGCATATTATCCTGTCATGAAAAATTCAGAATGTAATGCTCATAGTAACCAACAAAAAAAATAACACTACATACCTCAGTTATGATCATTGAAATATTTCATTCATGGATTGCATTTTTCATCGTAGGATCATATGAGATTACATCTAGAGAGACAATGTGGCCCAATAAACAAATTGTTTTAATTAATACTTCACAATTTCAAAACTTCCAATATCACTGCCTTCATATAAGAGTCTATATAGTAATATAAAATTGGATCTCATGGTCCGTATAGATTTTATAATACATCAAGATTTCATAAATAGATTCCACAAAAATCATCTAGATATTCCATGAACAATTTTTTCATTAGATTCATAAAAATAGATGGTGCTTTAGTATGTACATGAAATGTCCTAGTTCTGAATGCCACCTAACAGTGCTCCGAGCTCGGTTTCCCCCATGCCCTCTTGTGCATCTCCACAAATTCCATAGCTTTCTGACTAGAATAGAGGGGATAAGTGATGATCATGGGGAATATCTTCCCTCAAAGGAAGAGTATATCATTGCAGAAATAATAAATAAATATTTGGAACAATAATACAATAAAATATAAGTAATCAATAGAATATTGATATTATAAATAACAAGATGTCGTAGAATATAAATATAATGTTTCTTGTTACATGTTCAGGGAAAATAAGAAAAAAAAATTACGCTATAATAATACAAAATATAAGTACCAATAGTAAAAAAAGGATAAAAACAAACATAGAATCATTCCTAGCTTTGACTGGATCCCTTTCTCTCCTCACTCTAAACAGCAATCTACTACTTGTAGAAGGGATCTTTTATTTATCGATGCCTGCAAAAATATAATCTATTTGGGCCCAAAATTAATAACCAATCATGGTGTGAGACTATATATAAGTTGGAAACCAGTCATTATCTATTCTAATATATGTGTTAATATATATGATAGAATGTGTGAAACAGGGAATGTAGCAAACTTGGAAATACTCAATAGTAAACAGTATTACATGTACTAGTTTCTATTTTAATGAATTTTCTATTTATTATCATTATAATTAAAATTAATTATATAAGTATCAAGACCTTCCCTAGGTTCGAAGATCCCCACACTAATGTAATCACAACAGATGTCTCAACATACCACCTAAATAAGTATAAGAGAAGACCAAACCCAAGATTTTTCTTTGCCATGGAAGACACATATTTTGTTTTTACATGTCAATATTTGAATTATAAGTAAATTCAACTCATTACATATAAACAGTGTCCAATAGATCTTATCCTTGGAATCCTTTATTGGATTAAATGTTCCCTCAACATTTAAATAAGTGTCTCTATGAGCCCGTAGATTCTATCTATGGCTTGCTCATAGATTTTCATGATATTACCCAATTTGAGTCCATCCATTGTATTTTAACTGATTCCATGGTTCACCTAAGGTTTAAGGTTCCATATTCATATAATCTAAACAATGAATTTTTACTCGAGGTTATGGATAGTATATTTCTATTTACCCCTTTATCATTTTAGATAAAAATCAACACATGTAAATTAAACTATTAATTATATTTAGAATCATTAGATCACATGGGAAATCCATCTCACCTGCAACATAAGTAAAATGAACTATTTCATGGCTTAGTATTTATTGTGGTTCATTTTGAAAATCCCAATAGATGAATTTAAGGCATGCCTCATAGGCATCATAGTCCAAATGAACATAAGTGGTCCTTCACAGAAAACACACACATGGGGTGGCCCTTAATCCATGTAAAAATCTTTAGGAATGCATTTAAACCCTTAATAAATATATTAACTGAAAATATATAATAAAAATATAAAAAATTCATTCATGGAGACACCCAAAAAATTGATGTACAAAATTATGGAAGATATATTCAACTGCAAAAATATTGAAAATCATGATACCACCAACCTCGCACTCATATGACTCTTCTCATCATGATTCGACCTCTAATTTAAGTTAGAATTGAGTAGATCTTAAAATGAGAATAAAAAATCATGCCTAGAAATCTATGCCTAGAGAAAAAATCATGAATAAAAAATCCAGAGGATTCGATAACTTACTAAGGGGAATCCAGAAAATTCGATGGTGTTTGAATTAGAGAACAGATGAAGAAATAGGATTCCACCATATCCTCAAATTTCCTCGTATTGATGTTAATCAAACAGGGGTGATTTATGTACGTTTTTTACAAAAATGATGCTACATCCTGATTTAACCCAAACGAAAAAAGTATATGGTGTATACTAGAAACAACACACCGTGTCAATACATATCCAACACATACCAATACATGGTGTGTACTAGGAAGTAAATGGTGTTTTACCATATTATACAACTTGTTATTGAATGAAAATGGTGTGTAACACATAGTTACATCATGTAACAGTCATGAAACCAACCCTTGACATGTTTTTCTTTCATTTCACTATATAAAAATCTAAAAAGGAAAGATCTAACCTCAACAGAAGAATCAAGTTCTTACAAACACACCCTATAAGAAATGTGTCCCTAGATTTCCCTTCCATGGGTGGAAAAGATTCTTATAACGATAACACTGGCCACTGAACACATACTATAAGGACCTAGCCATAACCTTTACATAATATTTAATTAAATGAATAATTCACATTGAGGATCTTTTTAATTTAGATTTTTATAGAGTTAGGCCATAACTATTATATCTCATAATATTAAAAGGTAGACATTTCTACATTGTTTCCATTTTTTTCATAAAATATAAACTCTTGAAAAAAATGTGCCATGACTAGTTCCATGTTTTAGATAGCGTGACTTTTCTTTGATCCCATCCTTGACCCTATTCATATTTAAGTCGTATAAAAACATTTCAAAATTAGGGATGAGCATAAAAGGCTCTGTAAGGGTTATAAAGAAATGAATCAAATCATTTGTGCATAAATACATACAAAACATGAAATCTTTTACTTACCTCATGAAATCATAAGTTTTATGAAAAACACATAGAGATTATAAATAATAAAGGTAAATTGTGACATCTATATCATACTTACATTGTAGCTATCACAGCTACATAGGGAGTTACTTTGGAATACCCATCACAGTATATTCCCTAATTCTCTTAGGATAAACATTCATGTTTACCTCCATCACGTTACCCAATGCGTTGGAGAGATATCTCAGGCTCACCCACCCTATGTTTATCACGGAACCACCCGTATACGTAATTAATGCCCATGAACCATAACATGATCATAACACATTACATAAGCATAAAACAAAAGATAATATTTCCACATTGCAATAAAAAAAATATCATTTCAAGATATTGAAATAATAAATCCATTCTCAATGTCAATTTTAATACCAAAATATGTAAAAAGAGAATATGGTATTTATTTTGTTTTCCTTTTAAAAACATTACGACTTATTATGGAAATCAAAGATCAAATAATACTCACGACAGTATAAAGGTCGTTGTCACCGCTTATGTTAAAAAACTTTCCTTTTTGACATTTAGTAAAATGATTCGTATAAAAATATTCCGTTTGAAAAAAATTAATAGTCAAAGGGGTTTATACACCGTATAAAATAAAGTCGTGTATAAAACTAAAAATGCATCAATGAAAGAGGATTTAGATAAATTCCCTTACCTCATGTCCGACTTGACTCCATCATTCTTTAATATCCTGAATAATAAACTAAAGTTAATTTCTACTTTCATAAGAACCTTTATCAAGTTTATTATTCCTTTTATATCACTTATTACCATTTTATAAACATTATTAAAACATTTACATTAATAACGTTCGTTTTTTCGATATTTGGCACTTGATTCAAAAATGGACATCTTATAATTACATTTTGTAAATGTAGTCAAATATCCACTATCTCCATAATGATAATCATGATGTAGATATCATATATATCATATATATGTACTATATACATGTATTTATAATAGTACATAACATTTGGAGGTATGAAATGAAATGCAACGTTCATGAAGACGGTAAGCCGTACGTACGCATAAACACTACTTTCATTTCTATTTATTATTTTAATAGAATTAAAACATAACGATAAAAATGAAAAGTATAATTACAGAATAATATCATATATAATATCCTTAACTCTATCCTTTATACATCCCACATAATGCATTAACGAGTCACATCACTTTGAGGGGGCAGTTGTCCGCACTTCCTCAAATGAGATTATCGTATTTACCCACTTTGGAAACCATAAAGGTTTGATATAATTGGGAATTAGAGAAGAATAAAGAATTCATAAACACAATATATTTAATATATGAATATACTTCTATCATAATGACCACCATGAGATGCGGTAAGATGTAATTGAATAATCATCATTTCGTGAGGCGTTAGTTTTCCATCCACAGAAACATTATTTTCTTCATCCATTAGATGGAGGTGTGTGTAAGTGTTGTTCTAATACTTCTCATAACAACATCCTAGTATATTTATGATACTGGTGTTGTTACAAAAGAGTGGAAATAAAAATATTTTAGAGGTTGGAAAAGTAAAATAAAAGAAAACAATTTAAGATAAATCATTACCTTTAATTTAGGTAACTTCTTTTGGTTTGAACCAAAAATAATTCTTGAAGTGCCTTATTCCTAATTTAAGGAATCTAAGAGGAGGATATTGATGTAGGGATATTAATTTTTTACATTTTGGATGAGCCAAATTGCTTGAGAGGTGTGAGGAATTGCATATAATTGGTCACCTTTTATAAGGGAGAGGAGGGGCTCTTTCGGAAAGTGTGAAAACATTATTTTATTTTATAATTATTTTCAGTTTATAATAGTCCAAAAATAATTATATTCGAAGCTAAGATGACTCATATTCTAAATAAAATCATCCGATCAGAATTGGACATGTTTAGGATAATATTTTAATTATTATAATCTTATTTATTTAAATCATTTATTAATGAGGTAAGTACTGTATCATTATTGTGTCATAAATAATTTAATTTATCTGATGTATAAAAATTATAAACAAAATATAATGACGTAAGATATACTTTTAGATTTCTAATTAATATTTACAGTCAAAAATATAACTTGTATAACCCCATGTAAAAAATTATTTACTAAATGATATTTGTTAATTTCCTTTTGGACTTTACTTTAAGTTAATTAAAATAAAGTGTCATAATCACTTTTAAGTGGCTCCATGGGGTCCCAAAATCGATCCAAGGATGTCCATGGTCGACCATGACTCAACACATAGGATTAGGACACCTGTTAGGGTAAATAAATATTATTTTTGTTACCCTTATTTATTGGATTCACCCTTTAACCACGGTAAATAAAATATTTACTGAGGTAAATATTTAAAATGCATAAAAATAAAAGTTACCTATTAACACAATTTGAACCTCATTATTCCAAATATGGAATCTATTTCTCCAAATTTAAAACACAAAAGTGTCCAAAATCAATTTAAAATTAATTCCTACTGTCAAAACAAAAGGCATGTTTTTTAAGAAATATCAACTATCAAAAGATTAATACTTGTTTATGTCCAATTTCAAAGTGAAATTAATTCCAATGACCAACATTGGATTAAATGGTAAAAATATATTTTAATTTCACATTAAAACCAATCAAAAAGATAATTTACCTATATAAATAAATTAGATTAAAATTCATTTTTGAATTAAAATACAATATTATTCATTATTCATTAAAAAATAAACATTATCAGAAAAATACCAAAAAATTACCCAAAGTAAAATTTCTGTCCCCATTCAAAATGAAAATTTTATTCGGTCAATTAGAATGTATTAAATTGACCAAAACTATATTTAATGAGGGTTCTCCATTAAAAGGCAATAAATAGTCCATTTAATGTAAATTGTGCTTAAAATTATATTCATTCACATTTTATGCCTCTAACTTTTATTGGATAAATGTAAATACATTTTGAAAATATGTTTAATCATATTGTAGTTAGTTTCATTCATTCCCGCCAATACAATGGATAGGAGTTAACTACCATTTAATGTAATAATATTATATTATTAGTGTGGAACATAAGATTCCAAAGAAACTCGTTGCTGAGTATCGGGTATGCTATCAAACATAGAAACCCCTTTAAATTAAAAGAAATATTTAATTCATAAATATTTATAAATATGAAAATCACTTATTCTTCATTTAACTGGGATGTTAAATCCTTCCCCCTTTTGGAAATTGTGTCCTCGAAATTTTTATTCACTTTTCAAAATAAGTGGGGATATTTATCCCTCATAGCATTTTAGGATTACCATATTGCCTTTTCAGCCATATGTTTTTTCCACAATACCTTTACCTGGTGAATTACCTTATTCCGCAACACTTGCTCTCTACATTCAGGAATCATGACTGGTTGTTCTTTATTAGAGAGATTCTCTTCAAACTGAACTACCTCTGGGCTCAAAACATGAGATGTATCTGGCATATACTTTCTCTACATTGAAACATGAAAAACATTGTGTACCAGGGATAAAAGTGGAGGTAAAGCCACTCTATATGCAACTGATCCAACTTTTTCCATAATTTCCTAAGGTCCAATGACCCTCAGACTCAACATTCCCCTCTTACCAAAACACATCACACATTTCCATGGAGAAACTTTGAGAAATACATGATCAGCTACCTCGAAAAAGATCCTTCCTCCAGTTATCTGAATAACTTTTCTATCTACTCTGAGTTGTTCCAATGTGTTTCTGAATCAACTAAACATTATCTGCCATATCATCTACCAATTATGGTCCCATTATCTTCCTTTCACCAATATCATCCCAAAAAGCTAGAGTTCGACAATGCTTTCCATATAATGCCTCAAATGGAGCCATCTGTATAATGGAATGAAAACTGCTTTTATAAGAAAATTCAACCAAAGAAAGATATTGGTACCAAAATCCCTGATAATCCATCGAGCAAGCACGTAACATATCCTCTAAGGTCTGAATTTTTTGTTCTAAATTCCATTTTGATTGAGGATGAAAAGCTGTACTAAAATTTAATTCAGTACCCAAGGACTTATGAAGGCCGTTCCAAAAGTTAGAAGTAAACCTGGGATCACCATCAGATACAATGGAGAGGGGAACTCCATGCAACCTGACAATATCTTTAACATACAACTGAGCAAGTTGATCTAGAGACAAAGTATCTCTAATAGGAAGGAAATGAGCAGATTTAGTCAATCAGTCAACTATAACACAGATTGCATTATTAACTCGAGATGTCATTGGTAATCCCACAATTAAGTCCAGGGATATATTTTCCCATTTCCACTCTAGTACCGGTAAAGGCTGAAGCATTCTTTTCAGTAACTGTCACTCTGCTTTAACCTATCGACAAGTCAAACATATTATAGTAAAATCAGAAATATCTCTTTTCATTCCATCCCACCAGTAATACTCTGGAAAATATTTGTACATCTTAGTACTGCCCGGATGAACTGAAAACAGAGAACTATGAGCTTCACATAAGAACTCATTATTCAACTGTGAATCACAAGGCACACATAATCTTTTTCCAAATTTCAAAACACACTCATTATCAACGTTACAATCCGGAAACTTACCCTTATAAACCAACTCTACCATTTTCTGAAACTCACTGTCTTCCTTTTATGCTTTCTTTATTCTGTCTGATAGAGATGTTCTCACTAACACCTGAAACAAAACATAAACATTTCCTGAACCAACAACTTCAATTCCATAATTCATAAAATCAAAAACTAAAGGATCTCATTCCAAACATTGCATGGTTAACAAGGCGATGCTTTTTCTACTCAAAGCATCAGCCACTTTATTTGCTTTCCAGGGATGATAAAGGATTGTTCAATCATAACCCTTGATTAATTCCAACCATCTACTCTGTCTCATGTTCAATTATTTATGAGTAAATATTTGATTCAAACTTTTTTGATCAGCATATATTTCAGACTTCACTCTATACAAATGATGCCTCCCAATTTTTAGAGTAAACACAACAACATCTAATTCCAAATCATGAGTAGGGTAATTTAACTCATTTGGTTTCAACTGACATGAAGCCTATGCAATTACCTGATCATTCTACATTAGGACACAACTCAGTCCTTTCAACGAAGAATCACTTTAGATAAAAAACTCACCATATCTGGAAGGTAGTTCCAAAACTCGAGCATTCTTAAATCAGCTTTTCAATTCCCTAAAACAATCATCATTTTCTTTTTTTCAGATGAAATTAACACCTTTTCGAGTTAACTTAGTCATTGGACTACATAACCGTGCAAAAGTTTCAACAAACCTCCTATAATAACCTACCAAACTAAGAAAATTACGAATCTCGGTTATATTTTTGTGTCTTGGCCATTATTCTACTAATTTTGTTTTAGAAGGATCAACATTTATGCCATTTTTTGAAACAATGTGACCAAGGATTGAAATTTGTTGTAACCAAAAGTCACACCTGCAGAATTTCCCAAATAGATTATTTTTTTAAGGTTTGAAAGAAAACCCTTAAATGAATTTCAAGTTTCTCCTTAATTTTGGAATAAACCAAAATATCATCAATGAACACAACCACAAACATATCCAAGAACTCAAGGAAAATTTTATTCATAAGATCCATGAATACAGCAGGTGCATTTTTTAACCCAAAAGACATAACTACACATTAATAATGGCCATATCTAGAACGAAACACAGTCTTCAAAATGTATCCTTCCCTTACTTTCAACTGATGGTACCCCGACGTCATGTCATTTTTTGAAAAATACTGAGCTCCCTGGAGCTGATCCAACAAATCATCGATATGAGGAAAATGATACATTTTCTTAACAGTGATGTTATTCAATGATCTATAATCAATGAAAAGTCTCATTGAACCATCTTTCTTTTTAACCAACAAGATAGGAGAACCCCATGAGGATGTTCTAGGTCGAATAAAACCTTTATCTAATAACTCATTCAATTGCTTCTTTAACTCTAAAATTTCAATTTGAGCCATTCGATAAGGGGGTTTTGATATTGGCTTAGCATCAGGAACTAAGTCAACAGTAAATTCAACTTCCCGTTCAGGTATAATACCTGGTAAATCATCAGGAAAAACATCAAGGTACCCATTTACCACTGGCACATCATTAATCTGAATAGTTATTTTATTTTCCACAATATGTGAAAGTTAACATTCATTTCCATCTTTTACCAGTTTTTCGATTTCCTGATATGTTATCAAAAGAAAGAGTTCATTCTTGTACACAAACTGAAAATCATTCTGAAAAGAAACCTCTTTAGCTCTGCAGTCAATCTTTGCATGATAAACAGATAGCCAATCCATGCCCAATATAACATCAAACTTTACTAGAGGCATAACAATAAGGATTGCAGGTAGATTCTTTCTACACACAAGGACATGAATGTTGTTATGTTTTCTTTTTGTTTCAACATTTCCTCCAGGTGTTTTTATCATAAGTTCAGTTTTCATATAATGATATAGAATTCCCAATTTAATAGAAAACTTCTCAGAAATGAATGAATGTGTAGAGCCTAAATCAAACAATAGATTGGAATAATCTGAAAAACAAACAGTGTACCTGATACTAATTCATTTGATGGAACAACATCTGCTGAAGTATTTGCAAAGTATTTCTCCACCCATTTCTGCTTGTGGTCTGGCTGATTTACTTCGTTTGAGTTCTTTTTCAGACACTTATTTTCATAATGACCCATTTCATTGCACTTAAAACATTTTACTGACTGTAAATCAGATTTTGTCTTATCATTAACCTGGTCTCTATTAGTACAATTATGAGCTTTATGTCCCATTTTACCACATCAGTATCACTTAAAATAATTCAAAAGACATTCCCCATCATTCTTTTTACCACAATTTTCACAAACTTTAAACTTATAATTCATACCATTAGATTTTTTTGAAGAGTTCTTCCCTTTCGCCTACCACCTTGACCTCTTATTCTGTTGTTTGTCAAACAATACCTTATCATCGGAAAACTCCATTTCCACCTTCTCTTCACAACGAAAAAGTTTTTCATAACTTTTGAGCTCACAAGAAGCTAAATCCCTTCAATACTTTTGCTTTAATCCTTAGTAAAAATGGTTGATTTTACTATCAAGATCTCGTATGAAATTTAGAGATTACCTTACTAGATGTGTGAATTTTTCTTTATAAGCAGCCACTATGTCATCCTACTGGTTCAATTCCAAAAAACAATTTCCATCCTAAGACTAACCACCTTAGGAAAATATTTCTAAATAAACATAACTTTTAATTCATCCCAATCTAGAGCATGAATCTCTTCATTATCCCTGATATTTTTCCCCATCAACCACCACTGATCAGCATCACATTCAAAACGTTAAACAGTGAGACTATCCTTTTGATGTTCTGGACAACCCATGACATCAAAAATATTTTCCAGTTCTTTAATCCTCCCTTTTTCTAGTACCAGGTCAGATAATCCTCTGAATGATGGGGGATGTTGTCTCATGAAATGATCCAATACTTACATGTTCCTCTATGGTTGATCTAGCTAATCTCGTACATGGATACCACCACCATTAATAGCCTAAGTCAACTAGTCCATCGCTGCAACAAACTGTTTAGTTCTAATTCCGACCATCTTAGGATGCTGATTTTGAAGGTTGTCTTCCTCCTGATGTCATCCCAACATAGCTTCCATGTTTCCTCTATGAAAACCCATTTTGATCATAGAAAAATATCTTAGGCGAAGCAACATGGTAATCTATAAATGTTATATCATTTCAATATCATCATAAATTACTTTATGGATATTAATTTAACAATACCCTAACTTTTAATGTTATCTAAACCGACATATATTACCAACTATAAGGACCCGGACATAAACCGTACATAATATTGAATTAAATGAATAATTCCCATAAAAAATATTTTCAGGTATAGAGTTTTTGAAAGATATGACTTAACTATTACATCTCAAAAAATTACAAGGTAGACATTTCTACACAGTGTCTATTTTTTTCAAAAAATAAATACTCCTCAAAAAAATAGTCATGTCTAGTTCCATGTTTTAGATAGTGTGACTTTTCCTTGATCCCATCCTTGACCCTATTCATCTTTATGTCCTGGGAATACATTTCAAAAATAGGAATGAGCATAAAAGGCTCAGTAAGGGTTATAAAGCAATGAATGAAAAAACTTGTTCATAAATATAGACAAAACATAAAATCTATTACTTACCTCATGAAATCAAAATATTTATGAAGGAAAAATAGAAATCATAAATCATAAAGTTAACTTGTGACATCTATATCATTCTTACATTGTAGTTATCACAGATACATATGGAGTTACATTGGAATACCCATCACAATATATTCCTTAAATCTCTTAGGAGAAAAATTCAGGTTTACCTCCGTCACATTACCCACTACATTGGAGAGCTATCTCAATCTCAACCGACATAGGTTTATCACAGAACAACCCGTATAAGTAAATAATTCCCAAGACCCATAAAATTATCATAACACATAACATAAGCATAAAAGAAATATAATATTTCCACATTACAAAAAAATATCATTTTCAATATATTAAAATAATAAATCCATTCTCAAAATCATTTTCAATACCAAAATACGTAAAAATATTATATGGTATTTATTTATTTTTTCCTTTTAAAAACATTATGGCTTGTTAAAGAATCTAAATATCAAATAATACTCACGGCGGTGGAAAGGTCGTTGTCACTACATACGTTAAAAAACATTCCTTTTTTTTGTTTACTAAAACACTTCGTATAAAAATATTCCCATTGAATTAAATGACAGTTCTAAGGGGTTTATACATAATATAAAATAAAGTCATGTATAAAACTAAAAATGCCTCAACGAAAGGAGATTGAGACGAAGTCTCTTACCTCGGATCCAACTAGACTCAATCGTTATTTAATATCCTGAATAATAAACTAATGTTAATATCTACTTTCTTAAGAATATGATTACAGTTTATGATTCATTTTATATCGCTTATTACAATTTATAAACATTATGCAATCATTTAAGTTAATAACGTTTGTTTTGTCGATATTTGGCCATTCGATTCAAAAATGGACTTCTTGTAATTACATGTTGTAAATGTAGTCAAATATCCATTATCTCCAGAATGATAATCATGATGTAGATATCAAATGTATCATATATATCCAGTATGTACATGTATTTATAATAGTACATAACATTTAGAGGTAAGAAATGAAATGCACCGTTCATGGAGACGGTACGCCGTACATACGAATGAACACTACTTTCATTTCTATTTATTATTTTAATTGAATTAAAACATAATGATACAAAGGTATATTATAATTCCAGAATAATATCATATATAATATCATTAACTCTATCCTTTATACATCCAAAATTATGCAATAACAAGTCACATCACTTTGAGGGGGTGGTAGTCCGCACGTCCTCAAATGAGATTATCGTATATACCCACTTTGGAAACCATACAGGTTTCATATAATTGGGAAGTACAGAAGCATAAAGAAATCATAAAAATAATATATATCATATATAAATACAGTTCTTTCATAATGGCTACCATGAGAGGTGGTAAGATGTAATTGAACAATCATCGTTCTGTGAGGCGTTAGTTTTCCATCAACAGAAACATTATTTTTTCATCCATTAGATGGAGGCGTGTGTAAGTGTAGTGATAATCCTTATAAAAAACAAATACTAGTATATTGAGGATACTGGTGTTGTCACAAAATAAAGGAAATAAAAAGCGTTTAGAGGTTGGAGAAGTAAAATAAAAGAAAACAATTTAAGAGAAATCATTACCTTTAATTTAGGTATCTTCTTTTGGTTTGAACCAAAAGGACTTCTTGAAGTTCCTTCTGCCTAAGTTAAGGCTTCTAGGATGAGGATAGGTATGTATGGAGCTTAATTGGGTAGATTTTGGACGATCCAAATTGCTTGAGAGGTGTGATAAATTGCATAGAAGTGGTCTTCTTTTATAAGGGAGAGGAGGGGATCCTAAGGAAAGTGTGAAAACATTATTTTTTTATATAATTATATTCTCTTTATAATGGCCCTAAAATCATTATAATCGTAGATAATATGACTCATATTCGAAATAAATTCATCCAATCAGAATTGGACATGTTTTGGATAACATTTTAATCATTATAACTTTATTTATTTAAATCATTTATTAATGAGCTAAATACTGCATCATTATTATGTTATAAATAATTTAATTTATCTGATGTCTAAAAATTATAAAAAAATACCAAGATGTAATAAATATTTTTATCTTTCTAATGAATATTTATAGTCAAAAATATAACTTGTATAAGCCCATGTAAAAATTAATTTACCAAAAGATATTTGTTTATTTCATTTTGGCCTTTACATTAAGTTAATTTAAAATAAAGTGTCATAATCACTTTTATGTGGCTCCATAGGGTCCCGAAATCGATCCAAGGATGCCCATGGATGGACATGACTCATCCAATATGATTTGAACACCTGTTAGGGTAAATAAATATTATTGTTTTACCATTATTTACCTGATATACCCTTTAACCACGGTAAACAAAATACGTACTGAGATAAATATTTAAAATGCCTAAAAAAAGATACCTATTCACACAATTTGAACAACATTATTCCAAATATGTAATCCATTTCTCAAAATTCAAAACACATAATTGGAAGAAATTAATTTAAAATTAATTTCTACTGTCAAAACAAAAGCCGGGTTTTTCATGAAATATTAACTATCAAAAGATTGCTACTTGTTTATATACAATTTCAAAGTTACATTAATTCCAATGACCAAAATTGGATTAAATGGTACAAATATATTGGAATTTCACTTTAAATCCATTTAAAAAGATAAACTAACCATATAAATAAATTAGATTAAAAGGCCCTTTTGAATTAAAATACAATATTATTCACTATTCATTAAAAACTGATATTTATCAGAACAATACCAAAAAATTAACCAAAGTAAAATTTGATGTCCCCATTCTAATGGAAGATCTTATTTAGTAAGTTAGAATGTATTAATGTGACTAAAACTTTATTTCAAGAGGGTTCTCCATTAAAAGGCGATAAATCGACCTTTTAATGTAAATTATACTTAAAATTATATTCATTCAATTTTTAAGCCTCTAAATTTTATTGGATAAATGTAAATAAATTTAACAAATATGTTTAATAATATTGTATTTTGTTTCATTAATTACCTCTAATACAACGTATAGGAGTAAACTACCATTTAAAATAAAAATATTATATTATTAGTGTGGAACATAACATTCCAAAGAAACCCTTTGTTGCGAATCAGGTACGCTATCGAACATAGAAACCCCTTTAAATTATAATTAATATTTAATTCACATATATTAATAAATATGAAAATCACTTATTTTTCATTTACCTAGGATGTTATATCCTTCCCCCCTTTTGGGAATTGCGTCCTTGCAATTTTTATTCACTTATCAATATAAGTGGTGGTATTTATCCCTCATAGCATTTTCAGATTCCCATGTTTCCTCTTCAACCATATGGTTTTTCCACAATACCATTACTTGGTGAATTAACTTATTCCGCAACACCTACTCTCTACGGTCAAGAATCTGGATCAGTTTTTCTTCATAAGCGTGATTCTCTTCCAACTGAACTACCTCGGTGCTCAAAACATGAGAGGGATCTGGCATATACATTCTCAACATTGAAATATAAAAACATTGTGTACCAGGGATAAACCTAGAGGTAAATCCAATATATACACAACTAATCCAACATTCACCAGAATTTCTTAAGTTACAATGAACCTTAGACTCAACGTTCCCTTCTTACCAAAACACATCACACTTTTCCATGGAGAAACTTTGAGAAAGACATGATCACCTACCTCAAAAAAAGATCCTTCCTCCAGTTATCAGCATAACTTTTCTGCCTACTCTAAGCTATTATCATGTTATTTTGAATCAATTGAACTTTATTGGACATCTCTTCTACCAATTCTAGTTCTATTATCTTCCTTTCACCTACTTCATCCCAAAAATCGGGAGTTTGACAATTCTTTCCATATAATGCCTCAAATGGAGCCATCTGTATACTGGAATGAAAACTGTTATTATATAAAAATTGAACCAAAAAATATATTGGTCCCAATTTCCCAGATAATCCATCGAGAAAACATGTTACATACCCTCTAAGGTCTGAACTGTTTGTTCTAACTTCCCATCTGATTGAGGATGAAAAGTTGTACTAAAATTTAATTTAGTACACAATGACTTCTAAAGGACTTTCCAAAAGTTAGAAGTAAACCTAGGATCATGATCAGATACAACGGAGAGGGGAACTCCAGGAAACCTTACTATCTCTTTAACATACAACCGATGAAGTTGATCTAGAGACAAAGTGTCTCTAATAGGATGGAAATGAGAAGATTTAGTCAATCAGTAAACAATAACACTGATTGCATTATTACCTCGAGATGTCTTTGGTAATCCCACAATGAAGTCCATGGAAATATTTTCCTATATCCACTCTGGTACCAGTAAAGGCTGAAGCATTCCTTTTGGTAACTTTCGGTCTGCTTTAAACTGCTGACAAGCCAGACACTTTATAGTAAAATCTGCAATATCTCTATTCATTTCATCCCACCATTAATACTTTCGAAGATCTCTGTAAATCATAGTACTTCCAGGATGAACTGAAAACGGAGAACTATGATCTTCACATAAAAACTAATTCTTCAACTATGAATCACAAGGAATACATAATATCTTTCCAAATCTCCAAACACAGTCATTATCAACGTTAAAATCAGGCAACTTACCCTTCTGAACCAACTTTACACTTTTCTGAAACTCATTGTCTTCCTTCTATGCATGCTTTATTCTGTCTGATAGAGATGATCTCACTGACACCTGAAACAAAACAGATGAATTTCCTGAAGCAAAAACTTCTATTCCTTAATTCATCAAATCAAAAACAAAAGGATCTCATTCCAAATGTATCATGGTTAATGAAGCGATACATTTTCGACTCAAAGTATCAGCCACTTTATTTGCTTTCCCGGGATGATAAAGGATTGTGAAATCATAAACCATGATTAATTCCAACCATCTCTTATGTCTCATGTTCATTTATTTCTAAGTGAATATATACTTCAAACTTTTGTGATCAGTATAAATTTCACACTTCACTCCATACAAATGATGCATCCACATTTTTATAGCAAATATAACAGCAGCTAATTACAAATCATGTGGAGGGTAATTTACCTCATGTGGTTTCAACTAATGTGAATCATAAGAAATTTCCTGATCATTCTGCATTAGAACACAACCTAGTCCTTTCAACGAAGCATCACTTTAGATAACAAACTCACCATCTATGGAAGGTAGTTCCAAAACTGGAGCATTCACCAATCTCCTTTTCAATTCCTAAAAACAATCATCACATTCTTTTGTCCAGGTGAACTTAACCGCTTTTCAAGTTAACTTAGTCATTGGACTAAGTAACTGTGCAAAATTTTCAACAAACCTATTCTAATAACCTGGAAAAACAAGAAAACTACGAATCTCAGTTATATTTTTGGGTCTTGGCCATTCGTCAACAACTTTTGTTTTATAAGGATCAATAGTTATTCCGTTTTTTGATACAATGTGACCGATGAATGAATTTTTTTGTAACCAAAACTCACACTTGCTGAATTTCACAAATAGTTTCTTTTCTTTTAAGGTTGTCAAGACAACCCTTAAATGACTTTCATGTTCCTCCTTAATTTTGTAATAAACCAAAATATCATCAATTAACACAACCACAAACTTATCCAAGAAGTCAGGAAAAATTCTATTTATAAGATCCCTGAATATAGAAGGTGCATTGGTTATCCCAAAAGGCATAACTAAAAATTCATAATGGATATATCTAGTACAAAACATGGTCTTTATAACGTATCCTTCATTTACTTTGAACTGATTGTACCCCAACCTCAAGTCAATCTTCGAAAAATATTGAGCTCCATGCAGCTGATCAAACAAATCATCGATATGAGGCAAATGATACTTATTCTTGACATTGATGTTATTCAATGCCCTATAATCAATGAAAAGTCTCATTGAACCATATTTCTTTTTAACAATCAGGATAGGATCACCCCATGGTGTTGTGCTAGGTCGAATGAAATCTTTATCTAATAACTCCTGCAATTTCTTCTTTACCTCTAAAAGACCAATTTGATCCATTCGATAAGGGGGTTTTCAAATTGGCTTAGCATCAGGAACTAAGTCAACAGTAAATTCAACTTCCTGTTCAGGTATAATACCAGGCAACTCATTAGGAAAAACCACAAGGTACTCATTTACCACTGGCACATCATTAATCTGAACAGTTCCTTTATTTTCAAAAATATGTGCAAGGTAACATTCATTTCCTTCTTTGACCAGTTTTTCTATTTCCTGACATGTTATCAAAAGAAAGGGTTCATTATTGTACACAAAATGAAAATTATTATGAAAAGAAAACTCCTTAGCTCTGCAGTCAATCTTATCATGATAAACAGAAATCCAATCTATGCCCAATATAACATCAAACACTACTAGAGGAAAAACATTAAGGTTTGCAGGTAGATTCTTTCCACACACAAGGACATGAATGTTCTAATGTTTTATTTTTGTCTCAAAATTTCCTATAGGTGTTTTTACCATAAGTTTAGTATTCATATCATGAGATGGAATTCCAAATTTACTAGAAAACTTCTCAGAAATGAAAGAATGTGTAGACCCTGAATCAAACAACACATTGGCATAATCTGAACAAGTGAACAGTGTACATGATACTACTTCATTCGATGGACCAACATCTGGTGATGTATTTGAAAATGATTTTTCCACCCCTTTCTTCTTGTAGTCTGGCTACTTTCTTTATGTTGAGTTCTTTGTCGGACACTCATTTTCATAATGACCCATTTCATTGCACTTAAAACATTTTACTAACTGTAAATAAGATTTTATCTTACCATTACCCTGATCTTTTTAGTGAAATTACGAGCTTTATGTCCCATTTTACTACATCGGTAGCACTTACCATAATTCAAAAGACATTCCCCAGCATTATTTTTACCACAATTTTCACAAACTGTAAACTTAAGTTTCTTACCATCAGAATTTTTTGAAGAGTTCTTCCCTTTCACCTGCCACCTCGACCTCTTATTCTGTTGCTTGTCAAAGAATACCTGATCATCAAAAAACTCTATTTCCACCTTCTCCACACAACGAAAAAGTTTTTCATAACTTTTGAACTCACGAGAAGATAAATCCCTTCGATACGTTGGCTTTAATCCTGAGAAAAAATGGTTGATTTTAGTATCAAGATCTCGTATGAAATTTGGAGCATACCTTGATAGTCGAGTGAATTTTTCTTCATAAGAATCCACTGAGTCATCCTCCTGCCTCAATTCCAAGAATTATTTTTCGATCCTAAGACGAAACACCTTAGGAAAATATTTCTCAAGAAACATACCTTTGAATTCATCCCAATCTAGAGCTTCAATCTCTTCATTATCCCTGATATTTTTCACCATCGGCCACCACTGATCAGCTTCAACTTCAAAATGGTAAATAGCGAGACTAACCTTTTGATTTTCTGAACAACCCATGACATCAAAAATATTTCCACTGCTTTAATCCACCCTTCTTCTAGCACAGGGTCAGATGATCCGCCGAATGATGGGGATGTTGCCTCATGAAATGCTCCACTACTGACATTTTCCTCTATGGTTGATCTGGCTGATCTCATATATGGATACCACCACCATTTATAGCCAGATTCAACTATTCCATCACTGCAAAAAACTGTTAAGTTCTGATTCCGACCATCTCAGGTTGTTGATTTGGAAGGTTTTCTTCTTCCTGATGTTATCCCAACATAGCTTCCATGTTTCCTCTGCAGAAAACCATTCTGAACATAGAAAAATATCATAGGTGAAGCAATATGGTAATCTTTAACTGCAATATCATTTCAATATCATCATAAATTACTTTATGGATATTAATTTAACAATACCCTAACTCTTAAAGTAATCTAAACCGACCCCTGATACCAACTATAAGTACCCAGCCTTAACCCTTACAAAATATTGAATTAAATAAATAATTCAAGTGGAAGATCTTTTCAGGTTTATAGTTTTAGATAGTTAGGCCATAATTATTACAACTCAAAAGATTACAAGGTAGACATTTTTACACAGTTTCCATTTTTTGGATAAAATAAAAACTCTTGAAAAAAAAAAGATTCATGTCTATTTCCATGATTTAGACAGCATGACTTTTCCATGATCCCATCCTTGACCCTATTCATCTTTATGTCCTGTGAAAACATTTCAAAACCATGAATGAGCATAAAAGGCTCAATAAGGGTTATATATCAATGAATGAAAACATTTGTTCATAAATACATACAAAACATGAAATATTTTACTTACCTCATGAAATCATATGATTAATGAAAGACACATAGAAATCATAAATCATAAAGGTATCTTGTGACATCTATATCATACTTACATTGTAACAATCACATCTACATAGGGAGTTACTTTGGAATACCCATCACAGAATATTCCCTAAATATCTGAGGAGAAATATTCACGTTTACCTCTGTCATGTTACCCAATGCTTTATAGAGCTATCTTGGGCTCAACCACCCTAGGTTTATCATGAAACCACTAATATACGTAAATAATTCCCAAGAACAATAACATGATCATAACACAAAACATAATTATAAAGGAAAGAAAATATTTCCACATTGCAATAACAAAATATCATTTCAAGATATTGAAATAATAAATCCATTATCAAAATAATATTCAAATACCTTAATACGTAAAAAGAATATATGGAATTTATTTTTTTTCACGTAAAAACATTACGGCTTGTTAAGGAAGCCAGAGATCAAATAATACTCACGGCGGTGGAAAGGTCATTGTCACCACTGACGTTAAAAAAATCCTTTTTGTCATTTAGTAAAACGATTCGTATAAAATGATTCCCTTTGAATAAAATTAAAAGTCAAAGGGGCTTATACACTGTATAAAATAAAGTCATGTATAAAACTAAAAATGACTCAATGAAAGGAGATTGAGACGAAGTCCCTTACCTCATGTCCGACTTGACTCGATTGTTCTTTAATATCATGAATAATAAACTAAAGTTAATTTCAACTTGCTTAAGAACCATTTTTAATTTTATTATTCCTTTTATATCACTTATTACCATGTTATAAACATTATTCAAACATTTATGTTAATAATGTTCGTTTTGTCGATATTTGTCACTTGATTCAAAAATGGGCTTCTTATAATTAGATGTTGTAAATGTAGTCAAATATACATTATCTACAGAATGATAATCAGGATGTAGATATCATATATATCATATATATATCCATTATATACATGTATTTATAATAGTACATAACATTTGGAGGTAATAAATGAAATGCACCGTTCATGGAGACGGTAAGTTGTACGTACGCATGAACACTACTTTCATTTCTATTTCTTATTTTAATGGAATTAAAACATAATTATACAAAGGTATATTATAATTATAGTATAATATCATATATAATATAATTAACTCTATCCTTTATACATCCCACATAAGGCATTAACGAGTCAAATCACTTTGAGGGGGCGGTAGTCCGCACTTCCTCAAATGAGATTATCATATTTACCCACTATGGAAACCATACCGGTTTGATATAATTGGAATGTATAGAAGAATAATGAAATCATAAACACAATATATATCATAGATAAATACATTTCCTTCATAATGTCTACCATGATAGGTGGTAAGATGTAATTGAACAATCATCGTTTCGTGACGCATTAGTTTTCCATCCATTGAAACGTTATGTTCTTCATCCATTAGATGAAGGATTGTGTAAGTGTAGCTCGAATACTTCTGATAAAAACATCCTAATATATTGATTATACTGGTTTTTTTACAAAATAATGGAAATAAAATGATTTTAGAGGTTGGAGAAGTAAAATAAAATAAAACAATTTAAGAGAAATCGTTACCTTTAATTTAGGTAACTTCTTTTGGTTTGAACCAAAAGGACTTTTTTAAGAGTCTTCTGCCTAGAGTAAATATTCTAGGTGGCAGATAGGGATGTAGGTAGATTAATTACGGCGATTTCGGACAATAAAAATGGCTTCATAGGTTTGAGGAATTTCATATAAGTGGTGTCCTTTTATAAGGGAGTAGATGGGCTCTTTTGGAAAGTGTGAAAACATTATTTTATTATATAATATACTTGGTTAATAATGGTTCAAAAAAAATTATTGTTGAAGACAAGATGACTCATATTAGAAATAAAATCATCCAATCAGAATTGGAAATTTTTAGCAAAATATTGTAATCCTTATAATCTTATTTATTTAAATCATTTATTAATGAGATAAAATACTACATCATTATTGTGTCATAAATAATTTAATTTATCTGATGTCATAAATTTATAAACAAAAACCATGATGTAAGATATTTTTTATCTTTCCAATGAATATTTTTAGTTGAAAATATAACTTGTATAACCCCATGTAAAAATTAATTTACTAAAATATATTTGTTTATTTCATTTTGGCCTTTACTTTAAGTTAATAAAAATAAAGTGTCATAATCACTTCTAAGTGGCTTCATGGGGTCCCAAAATCCACCAAAGGATGACCAAGGTCAGCCATGTCTCAACCAATAATATTAGGACACCTGTTAGGGTAAATAAATATTAATTTTCTTACCCTTATTTACCTGATTTACCCTTTAACCACGGTAAATGAAATATTTACTGAGGTAAATATTTAAAACGGATAAAAATAAAAGTTACCTTTTCACACAATTTGAACCTCATTATTCCAAATATGGAATCAATTTCTACAAATTCAAAATAGAGAAATGGAAGTAATTAAATTAAAATTAATTCTTCCTGTCAAAACAAAAGGCGTGTTTTTTATGAAATATTAACTATCAAAAGATTGATACTTTTATATGTCCAATTTCAATGTGAAATTAATTCCTATGACCAAAATTGGATTAAATGGTAAAAATATATTTTAATTTCCCTTTAAAAATAATTAAAAAGATAATATAACCATATAAATAAATTAGATTAAAAGGCACTGTTGAATTAAAATATAATATTAATCACTATTCATTAAGAAATGAACTCTATCAGAAAAATACCAAAAAATTAACCAAAGTAAAATTTGATGTCCCCATTCTAAAAAAGGATTTTATTTGGTCAATTAGAATCTATTAAAGTGACCATAACTATATTTAATGAGGTTTCTCCATTAAAAGACGATAAATCCGCCTTTTAATGTAAATTATGCTTAAAATTATATTCATTCACATTTTAAGCCTCTATCTTTTATTGGATAAATGTAAATACATTTAAAAAATATGTTTAATCATATTTTAGTAAGTTTAATTCCTTCTCTCCTATACAACTACTAAGAGTTAACTACCATTTAAAATAATAATATTATATTATTAGTGTGTACTCTAGGATTCCAAAGAAACTCGTTGTTGCGTATCGGGTACGCAATCGAACATAGAAACCCTGTTAAATTTAAATTAATATTTAATTAAAAAATATTAATATATATGAAAATATCTTATTCTTCATTTACATGGTATGTTACACGTACATCGACCTCCATCTCTATTATCTCATTCTATAAATGGTCATGCTGCCATATCACCCATACTAGAGGACCTGGCCATCCATGAAGAACACCTGTGGTAATATAAACTATACGTATAGGATGCTCCTCCTGAGATGCATCAACATTAAGAACAGCCTCCTAGAGCTAAAAAACATGAGATGCATTTGAGTGATAGATGTGAAGTTGAGATATGTGTAAGATGTTTGGATAGCCTTATTACCTATGAGGTAACTACAACCGATATGAAATTGACCCACCTCTCTCCAAAATATTGCATGACTCGTAATTTATCAATGAAATTTTACATTTTCTCCTGATCTGACACTGTCCCAACCATTAAAAAACACACATAAAAACCAAATCCCTAACCTCTAATTGTATAGGTCGTCTGAGTGATATTCGTTTGATTTCTGATGAGAATATGCGATGGCCATTCACATTGGAATAAATTGGTCCTGCTCAAAAGTCTCCTACATGAGATGCAGTCCTAGTAAATTTTTCTCACGTATGTCATACAATAATATTGTAGAATGACATGGTATACTATATAAATTCTAGTACGTTTCCATCTATACCATCTTTTGATAATTGTTATTGTATGTGAATTCAACCATGGGAATGCTTTTTTTCCAATAACCCCCAAATTCCAGGATGCATTCTCACATCATATCATTTAGCACATGCATCGTACGTTTCAATTATCCATTAGTTTTACGGAGCTATGTTGTGTTTAAAAGCACCTATATACCCTGTGCTCACTAAAAATATGCCAACAAAACATCAAATGGGAACTTATAACTGAAATTATAGGGATCAGGACCCCATGTAGTTGTACCACCCCTAGAATATATAACCTTTTATGATCATCCATTATAATAGTTCACTAGATTAGAATTAAATGAGAGACATTTATAATCCTGTAAAAACAACCCACACATGATCATTACCTCTACGAGACCTTAGTATACCGGTCATGAAATCCACCAAAACGTCATCCCATTTCTTCTTCGGAATATGTCACTACTGTAAAAGCTTAGTCATTCAATGATGCTCTTCTTTCACCTACTGAAAGGTGGAAAACCTATTAAAAAAACTGGCCACCTATCTCTTCATAATCCACCATCCATACTGAAAATGTATGTCATAGTACATCTTTGTGCCACGGGGATTTACTTCCCATGTTGAATCATGAAACTCCCGGATCCACTCTTTACATATATCCATTGCAACCCAAACACATTCTGGTACAAACACAATCTCAACATCACCTACCATCCATCCAGAAAGAGGTTTCTCACATATCATACTCTCCCATAGAATTAGACCTTCAAAATATGAAATCTTCCCAATCACTACATTTTACAATAAGGTATAGGTAAAAAATAAAGATGAAAGAAATGTATGTCTCTGCATGTGGTTCAAATATAAGTGATTCTCAGAGAATACCACCAAAAGCCTCAACCACTACTACCCTGCAACAATTTCTGGATCTCATTCCTCTAGCTCAATGCATCAACCATAGCATTTACCTTCCCACACATGTTTGAAAGCTCGATGTGAAAGGACTGAACGTATACTACCCACCATTGCTTTGTCAAATTCATATCATTCTACATAAATATGTTCACGAGGCATTTTTGGTCTATGTACTCCAAAAAATGATCTCCAAACATGTAATGTATCAAAAAATGCAAATCATGAACTACCTCAGCTAAATCAATGTCATGTGTAAGGTAATTACTATTATGTGGCTTCATTACAGACACAAGTATGCAAGGACTCATTCCCCATACATAAATACTAATTCTATCCCGATACCTGATGCATCATAGTACACAGTGAAACTCCTTCACGACTCTGAGAAAATGTGTATCGATGATGAATTCAATCTCCCTTTCAAATTGTGAAAGTTCATCTAAGACGAATATGTCTAAAAACCCTTACGATCATTTTTCTCAATCCTATAAGAAATGCTTATAAATGTGATAAGACAAGTATGAACATACTGTAGTAACCAATTATCCCCCGGAAACATCATATATCAAAGAAATTCATATGTTATTCCAAAGAAACTACTTATCTCACCTTATTTGGGTCCATAGATAATCATGTATCCAAGATGATTTGACCCAATAATTGAATCTTATTCATCTGGAACATTAACCTTATTATCATATAATTTAAATGATTCTGTATCAGTGTACACAAAATGATCTAATGATGTTTTACCTGGTCCTATTTATTGTGAGTATACACCAAGTTATCATTCTTGAATACCACAACGATCACATCATTGAAGGTTCAGAACACATTGTTCATCAGTTCGATAAATACTATCGGCTTGTTCATGTGACCGAACGACATGACCAAGTACTCATATAATCCATCCGATATATGAAAGGTTGTTAGAGTCATGTTTTTTGATATAAAATCAACCTGATGATAATTGGATCTTAAATAGATCATATAGAATACCTGAGCTCCTCAGATATAATAGTAGAGATCATCCATTCACGGAAGAGGATGCCGGTTCTTAACCATCAACTAGGTCAATTTCTGTTAATCCACAAATATCTTGAGAGTACCATCATTATTTTTCTCCAATAGGACCAAAAAAACCCATGGAGAATTACTGGGTCAGATGAAACCCTTAGATTTCAAACCCTCTAAATACCTCTTGAGCTCTTAAAACTTCATCATAGACATCCTATAAGGAAGAATGGATATCGGTGCAGCTCCTAACAATGGATTGATAGCGAACTATACTTCTCTCAATAGAGGTAATCCTATAAATTCATCAATGAATACATCCTTGATATAATCATATACATATGGAAATAGAACTAACATGTTACCATGTCATGTATCTATAAACTTTGAATCTGGGTTGTCATCCCACCCAACCAGTGATGCGTGGGTCCATCTTGGCATGCCTGGACATACCATTCACCTTTATACAAAAATTACCCACCCTATGGTGATCTAAAACTCACCATATTCTGATAGAAATTGATAATGGTTTGAAACTAGACCATCATATCCATTCCATGAATGACAACCAAATATTTCATCTCAGAGACATATAGATCCCATAGGATTTCACCCCCGCCAACCTCAGGGGGGAACTCTTTTCCATGCTGCACACCTGTTGTTCTAAGCACTAACAGAGTGTGTAGCATCATGACATCATCATATGTAAGAAAAAGAGTGCAAGGATCTCCAAAATAAGAGCAGATAAGAAACTATGTGAAGAACCTATATCCAAAAAGTGAATAAGCTAAAATGGATGCGACTATAATAGTAACTCTGAATGTAGAGGGTCTTGGTTGCTACTCCTGTTGAGTTAGTTTCACTTAATATGTATGACTTGTAACATGACCATGTAAAAATACCTGGCTACACAAAGATAATCCATGCTTCTGTCACAAAAAACATAGGAACTGGTTTCCACGTCCACGAACACCACTTCAACCTGAATGGATTGATGCATTCCAGTTCCCTGACTGGTGTGATGCTATAGACCCTACTCATGAATGGAGAGTCATTTTCGATCCTATCTCACTAGCTGTTGGTGAAAATGTCCTAAAGAATCATGGTAGATGGACCAACATGCCTCGAAGATTGGAACATGACTAACTCCATCAGACAATGTGGGTTTTTTATACCAAATCCTACCAAACTGGTTTCACCTCACATTGCTACCTGATGATATGTCATGACTACTAGTATCACCATGATAAAGCTCCAGAAAAACCTTCCAAATAATATTTGAAATGGTTCCAAAACTCAGTGTTGAACCACTTTGTATCACCCCTCTAAATTCTGTCAAATTACTCTCAGTAATCATCTCTTGATTCAATACACCAGATAAAATAGTCAGTTGAATGAAATTTACCTATAATTAGATGTTACAGTTGGAACAATAATCAAAATTCCAAGCCTTTGATAGATCATATCCCATAAGAATAGGTACAATGTACTCGATCAAGGTAAATTATGAATAATATTTGGAAAATTATAAAGAAACAAACCCCAAAGGAAAAAATAATGGGTCTTTTCAGCCGTCAACATCTCAGGATAGAAGTAATCATAGAGGAATGTCTAAAAATATTACGAAGGAATATTCTGACAATGATCTTTCTGAGTGATTACATCCCACCATATTTTTCCAAAATCACTCATCATATATGTAGCAAGATCAAACCTCTACTTAAAAGGTGTCTCCACATTCTCAAATATTGATAACATGGCCTCTATCCAAGACTCTACATCCTGTGGTCCACCATTCCCTAAAAACATGGGCGGATTCTATTGTTGGAAGACTCATGCACTACTACAAATATGGCTTACAATAGCGCAAAAAACAGCCATTAACAGCGCTAAAAAGTGTTGTTAATCTCAGAAAAGATAAAGAGGGGGGTCCCCTTTATCAGTGCTAAGCAGGTGCTGATAAAGGTATTATTTATCAGTGCTATTTTCAGCGCTGATAAATGTACAACATATCAGTGATAAAAATAGTGCTGATAAATACTACCTTTATCAGACCTATTTTGAGCGCTGATAAATACTACCTTTATCAGCACTAAAAATAGCACTGATATAATATCCATTTATCAGAGCTTAACTAGCACTGATAAAGGCCAATGGTCCTGTGAAAACCCAAGCCCTACACAGAACCTGTCCAGCACCTGCACACATTAAAGCGCCTGCACAGAGCACACACAACACCTGCACACAACACAAACAACACCCACACACAAAGCACAGACGAAAAAAATTATACATAAATTTACTTGAAATCATGAATACAAAAAAACACACTTCTGTATACATTTAAAACAATGTTTAATTTTGTTACAATTAAATTTATCCAACAAACAAATAAAAAACAATGATGTTCCATTCTTTTTGCATCTATTCCCTCTAAAAAATTGTCGTCCATGGCGGCGATTTCCAAAAAAAATAATTCAAACTGAGAAAAAAGAATTCAACTACATAATAGAAAAAATATTATGTTAGTAATACAATAATGAAATAAAGAATTGGGTTTCTAAATGGAATTATACTAGTGAGGCACAAAACATAAAATAACTAATTAATGATATTGGTGCATGGTTAGGGCTAATCATATATAATAATCATATGGCCCAATGTTTAGTAGAACTTGGGATATTTAATGTTTCGAGGGTGAATAGATAAACCTACAGTTTTATTCTAATGTTATGATGGTCTCACATTGATGGTTAATAGTTTGTCAAATAATGTGATAAACATTTGTAAGGTATGAGTTGTTGGGGAAGTATCTCTATATTGTTGAATAATGGATTGTAAGCCACTCAATGAAACTATACGGATTAGAAGTGTGTGTATATTTATTCCCACATTGTTGTAAAATGATTTATTTTACCCTTAGGCCTAATAATTCACCAAATTAATGAGTGGAATTATCAAATTTTTACTATCAACCATTAAAGCGGGTTACCCTCATATATCCCTCATTCTATTCAACAAAATCCTTTACACACACTCTCCTCCTTCTCCCTTCCCACATTGGATATCTCCCTTACTTTTAAGAAAAATCAATTATTATCAGTTACATTAAAAGAGTGGTGGAATATCTTCAACCATATTATCATCCTCTACATTCTTCTACTTCTTCACCTATCTTTGGTTTCAACTATTAGAGACTTTTTCCCCATTCCACAGCATCATAATGCTATTGGATACCAATGATGGGGATTATAGTCTGACTATGAAATAAGTTATTCTAGACTTCTTATTTTATTGAAACATTCATTTTTATGTGGTACACCAATGTTATGAGTTATGTAGTGGTATTTCCTAAGTTAAAATAATATAATAAGTGTGATAACATCCTTGGATAGGTATTCTATTTATAATTATTACAATGGTACACTATATGAATTTAAATACACATATATAGACTCTCTACATATCATAAACTGGTGTACATGTCATAGTCTACCCACCTAGATAACTTGTATGGAAATTGTACTCAATTTACAATATACACATAATATATATCAACATATTCTCATCTACATTCATTCAATGTAAATACACATATATGGACTCTCTACATCTCATAATAAAACCCTCTATAAAATTATCAAATACATTAAATCCATTTGAAAACACCCATCACACAACTTTCACATTTCTTGAAACACGTTTAGAGGACTTAAGCATGAAAATCCACAAGAAATACAACTGCATTCATTTTAAAAATAACTTTCATGTCTATACACACCCCAAATTCCTTTGATAAAACAATTTTAACCACACAAACATTTCCTAGAGTACACTTAGCAAGAAAATATAGCATAATAAAATAATCATATAATGTAAAAGCATGGAATAACCTACATAAATCTTGTAATCTTCCATAATATGCTGGTAAAAATAAAACCACACCTCCACAATAACTTAATAAGGACTGATTTGACATTAATATTGAATATATTAATGGAAACCCATGTTTAACTTGTGGTATTCCATTAGTTTAACATACCACAATGATATATGGTCATTATTTAGTGTCTTACAGAGATGTAATGGGTGGATCAAAACACTTATAAAGGTGGATCAGGTAGGTACATTTTTAGGAGGGATCACCTGGAATGTTTACCTGATAGATGCCTGGATACCTTGTATTATAAGGAAATTTCATGCAAAATATCCTTCTCTCCCGCAAGATTACCTTTATGAAGAACCTCTTTCTCACATACCCCTCATCATGCATGTAGGTCTTAAATATTATGTGCACCCTTTATAAGGTGATCCATGACTTTTAATCTTCATAATGCACCATGTTTGAGCTCCTCTTACATGCAAAATTCCTATATTTCATGCACCTCCTCTCTACGTCCCTCTAGGCTTTCATGTAGTGATTTTCTAGACAACTGAAAGGTGTCTCATGTTGTTTTTCGATACCTGATTATTCTTCACATAGTTAAACTAATATCTATTACTTATTCACATAGCTATGCTAATGTAGAACCCTCTATCAGACACTCATCCACCCTGTTAACACATAAAAATTCTTGTGCCTTCCCTTTGTGGAGTGGGGCCTGGTGCAAGTCTTGTATGTCCAAGGGATGAGGAGTGAGTCTCGAACATTTTTTAGCCTGAACTGTAGGATTTTTAGCTTCTTATCATCCATATCCTCACCACATGAAATTATATTGTCATATCCACATGTGCAGAAATCAGAGCAGATCATAGAGGAGATATGCACCGGCTCCCTCCCTCCCCCTCTTTCCCTATGGGCTTTGTCACCTTATGCACCTCATTGTGATTTTAGGTAACCCCTACACATCCTGATAAGTTGATCCTGGTGTGATGGAAAAATCATCCTTATATAACTAGACCCAATCATTGGGATTAATTAGGAGAGTAAGTCCTAATCTCCATCTCCATGGGCCACTAAGCATGTGTAATCCCCACATCATTCATTGTGGCCTTTTGCAATTACATTAAACCTTGGCTATAAACCTATATCCATAGTTTAATACCATGGATATATGACCGCCATTCCATAAAACAAAGCACTCCTGCCCCCTTCCCTAGCACACCCCGTACACACTACCCACACCTGAGCACACCCCCTACCCCTACACACTCCCTGCGCCCTGAACACCCCATGCCCCCTTCCCCAGCTCACCCCTACCCACTGCACTTCCCCCCTACCCATTTCTCACCCCCCTGGACACCCCCTACATATTTCAAAAGAACCCAGCACACCCCTACCACTTTGCCCCCATCCCCCTCCCCCAGAGAACAACCCCTTCCCTCTCACCCTGTCCCCTGCACATCATAAAGAAACTACATTGTATGGAAATTGTGCTCAATTTACATTATACACATCATATATATCAACACATTCTCATGTAATTTCATTCAATGTAAATAGACATATATATAATCTCTTCATCTCATAAGAAAACCCTCGTTAAAATTCACAAACACATTAAATCCATTTGAAAACAACCATCACACAAATTTCTCATTTCTTCAAACACATTTAGAAGAAATAAGCATGAAAATCCACAAGAAACATGTGGAGTTGTCTGTAAACATTATTTATGGTGGCCATAGGGCTCATCAGACTCCCCATACCTTCCATAAACTCCTCAAAACATCACTGGGACCAGATTGTACATGATGGTACATCACATGGTTGATTCTTTTGATGATGTACTGGTCATTTGAGCTTGGATTTCATCTCAACCATCGTTTCCCTTACTTGAATTATCCTGGGACACATATTTTGGGTCCAAGAAATCTGTTAACGATACCGAATATCTCATGAATCTACCTAGAAATAATTGTGCAAGTCAAATAATAACACATGTGTTATAATACAAGTTCAAACAAATGATATAAATAAAATGGATTTTTTTGATCCTCGGTGGTTTCATCGTTCACCCCAAATGCACTGCAAACCATCATGCCTTACAATAACATTGATTTGTTCAAAGATCAAAAATATGAATCTGAGGATAGAAAACATTGAGTAATAAATTTGAATTTCAATAAATCAGAGCATTCTCAATTCACCAAATAAGGTTGGAGGATAACCAATGATTATATATAGATAACATAAGTAGATGGAATTCACCTTCATCCTATTTGTGTACAATATTCCATCATGTATGTTGCCCATTCTTTTCTAAACACATTTATATCATCCTCTGAATATGATTTTTACAACAGGAATTGTAGTACTAAAAAATATAAATACACAAATGCTTAATAAATATTTTAAATGAACTCGGAATTATTTTCAAAAATACCTCACCAGGGTTGCTAGTTTGTTGATGAAATACGATCTCCTTCATAAAATTACAAACATAATAACCACAATACTTTCCATTTATTTGTTTTGGACACTTCAGAAACATCGAAAACAATAATTAATTTGTTTTTATATGTGTTTGGATAGTGCAATGTTATTATATATACCCGGATACATTTATAGTTGTAGAGCTTATAGGTCTGCTCATCCTTATGCCCTGGATTCATTCCACCCATTAGACAATATTGATGCACTGCCTGATCAAAATAGAATCCTCATTAAAAGATAACATAAATTATGTAACTAGAAGTGTACTTTTAAAATGGTGGATATAGTGTATTAAAAATTAACATATGCCATCATGCGTGGTCGGTTTGTAGGATATCCATGTGTTGAATCCAGAAAATAAATCATTGGAGTATCCAAAATGACTTCAATCAGCATCCAATGATCCCTAAAAATACAAGAAGGATTAAGTAAAGAAATAAATTAAAATATAGTTGATATGATTAAATTTTAGAGTTTTACCCCTGCATCGTTGGTTTTAAAAAGAGTCTGTCATCAGTAATTTTGTTTTCAAATGTTTCGAGTAGGGATGACATTATTTCAACCTCTTTATCAGAATCTATTTCGTCTTTTGAAGAGGTGGTGTGAGGACTAACGAGTCCAAATTATTGTTCATGGGGAAATACCTTCAATTGTTTTTCTTATATACGTTTGCGAAAAATATAAAATGTATTTAGTCAAAATAACTAGAGTATATCAGCCTTTGTAAAATCAAATCATGAAAACTTACCTCATGTATACATTTACAACTGAGGCGCCTAGCCATTCATACTTGAGGAGTTAATTTACATTATCAGCAGTAAGGAAATCTGTTGTTTCCTCTCCATACATATCTTTTTCGTAATCAACTATGTGAGTACTTCCATCTTTCATCTTTTTATCCACAATAGCCTGTAATGATATTAACTATGGATATAGAACGGGTGGGGTGAATGTGCTCTCAGAAGAACATTTCAATCAGTTGGTTGATCCTTGAGATAGTTTTGAGCTGATATTTCGTTTCACCCCACATTCATTGTCATTATGTAATAACATTCATCGGTTTATACCTTTTTTAATTAAATGTTAATGGTCCATCTTGAAAAATAAATTGGAAACGAATATCTTTTTGTCGACATGTTTTTTTACAAGAACTATCGGCCATGTGATGAATATTCCAAGAGCATGTTCAACCATATGAATGACGTCATCATTATTTGGAATAGGTAGCTCGGCACTCGGCTCATTAGCTACGTAAATTGACACTCTAAGATGATCTTTTAGAAGCTGTCTATTGTGTAGCATGTAGTTTTGCGTATTGAACACTGTATCCCTCGCTACAAAGTGATAGGTGGGAGTTGATAAATTTAAATTAAAGTCATTTTCACCATATGGAATATTAGTACAGGAAAGGTTTAAGTGTCTATGTAAATCACATTTCACAGAAAGAATTATTAAAACATTGATTACCTCATCTAAGTCAGGTTTTTTAGGGGAATGGCTCGCCTCAAAGCTGTTGGGGGTGGGGAGATATCGTCACACATGAGTTTATGTTGAGTTGTTTTTTCTCTTTGCCTCTCCCCCATAAATTTTGCTGTCATCTCTCTCTAGTATTGTAATTCTTCTTGAAAAATAGACAATTTTTCTTAAATCTTTTCAATTTTTTCATTTTGATCCTCCACTTGTTTTTTTAAAATATGTTTGGGGTGTCACCCCAAAACCCATATGTCACGACCCGCCCTCGGGGTCCGTGCCGTGACTACCCCAAGCCCGCCTTCCATAGGCCAGGGGCTGGCGACTAGCACCAAGGCGTAAATCCCGGTAAAAAGGGAAGGCATTGCCTTTGAAAAGTAACAAACACCACAGAGTAAGCAAGCGGAAAGTAAACACTAAACAAAGTAGAGTACAACTGAAAGTGAGGAAAAGTAAATGGGCCAGAATACAAACCCACACTATAAGTAAAGTACAACTCGAAACGGAAAACAACAACTGAAAAGTAAAAGCCGCTACACCGAGCTGTCCACTAGAAATCCCACCTGAAGGGTGGGTACAGATAGCTCCTCTGCTCCACGGGTCCCGCCGTCCGCTCCGTGCACATCCCACCCAGTGGTCCACCTCCGGGTACCGTCCCGCTCTGCAAGCCTCAACTAAGGTCAACGTTGTCCATCGTCTGCAACCAACACAACGTAGTGCGGGCAAAGCCCGTGCAGGGGTGAGTATAAACTACTCAGTAGGGACCCCGAGACCCCTGAAGGTCTCTCAAATCCACAAAGGATAAACCACGAAGAAAAGTACAATCACGAAGTAACAACCAACACTGCTTAGGTATATGCCCATACATATACCTAAGTCATCAATTCAAATACGCTCCAACCTCCGAGCCCAAGTACAACTCAGTCCACACAGGATAGTAAACGTATTCCACACAGGAAAGCAAAACGTAATCCACACAGGATTGCTCAACACAATCCACACAGGAAAGCAATAGGATTCAGCTCACACAGGTATACTCCTTCAGAGGACGATAAAGATGATCACTGATCCATCTAAGTCGTCGGACCCACGAAGGATCGATAGGTAACTAACCCCCGCAATGACCCACACAGGATCGGGCCCACACAGGACCTGTAGGCGCTGGCTCACACAGAACCGCTGAGCGCAAGGACCCACACAGGATCGGGCCCACACAGGACCTGTAGCACTGATCCACGTAGGATCGTTGAGTGCTGAAGTCGTCGTCGTCGAATCCACACAGGATCTCTGTACTGTCGTCGTCGCAGTCACAGTAGCAGTTGTAGCAGTAGAACAGTCTCAGCCAGCACTAGGGTTCCCGCACATAGCAAGCTCGTTCGGAGGGTCCGCTCCACGAGCCGAGAGGCTGATACATCAACTGTCACGAATACCAGAGTTGATGTATCCAAAAGTTCTGTATCGTCAACATGAACTCAACGCAACAGACGGTGCGTCGATCGGACGCCCGGTCTGAGAGTTATTGGCATTTTCGTCTCCGGGGCCCGGTTGGTTTTTAAGGCAGAACCAACCCGACCGTACTCCACCCGCGTCCAAACCTCGGGCGGAGTATTCCAAAAGATTCGTCTCACTAAGAGGGACACAACACAGCTGACAGCACGTCAATCGGACGTCCTTAGGTCAAGATATGAGCGTTTCCGCTCCGAAGGCCTGGTTGGTTTCGTGAACGAACCAACCCGGCCGAACTCAAAGTAAACCGAAACCTTGAGTGCGATATACCGAAACGACCGGCTCGATCCAAGGATCGCGTTTCCGCAGACGGTTCGTCATTCGGAGGTCCGAGGCTCAAGATATGGCCAAAAGACCGGAACTGGTTCGAAACGGGGGGGTCCGGGTCCGGGCCGACCCGGCCCGACCCCCCCCCCCCCCCTGGGGCGGCCGGCGGCGGCGCGGCGGCGCGGGGAGCTGCGGCGGCGCGGCGGCGTGGGGAGCTGCGGCGGCTTGGCGCCGCGAGGAGGCTGCGCAGGGGAATTAATTCCCCCGCTAATTGGAGGCGGCGCGGCCTTTGTGCCGCGCCTTTGCAACAAAACGGCCCCCACGTGGGGGCCGGTTTTGGAGAAACAAACCGGGGGGCTGCTGCCCCCCCTTCATGGAACCGCCCCCCCTCTTAAAGAGGGGGGTTTTATACGCTGGCCGGGGAATTAATTCCCCCGGTTTAACGTCATCCGGCCGGCCCGCTGGCCGACCGGTTTTCTCCAACGGGACGGGAAATTCCGGTCCCCTCTTCGGCCTCCGACGCCGGCGGCCCGGCCGCCTGTCTTCTCATCCCGCCGCGGCCCGGATCCGGCCGCGGTCTCCTCGTCCCGCCGCGGCCCGGAACCGGCCGCGGTGTTCGTCGTCCGGCGCGGTGCGACGGCACCGCGCCCCTTCGCCGTGCCTTGATTTCCTTTTAACGTGGCGCGACGGTGTCGCGTTCTTGAAGTTTCTTCCTCGGCGTGGCGCGACGGCGCCGCACAAAAATATTTGTACGATTATCCGCGTGGTGCGACGGAACCACGCCACTTGCTTCCACCCGCAAGAATAAACAAGAACGATGGAGGGGGTTCGGCCGTGTTCGTGCGGTCCGGCCCCCTCATGTTAAAATAATAACGCAACTTTAAATAATTCAAGCCACACGTTAGACTTGTTAAAATCACGATCAAGAATAAAATAATTAAACCAAAAAGAAATCAACAACCCCTACCTTGGTATAAGGTTAGAAGATTTGTCTACGTTCCGCGGAAGACGACGTCGCGGAGGTCGGGCGTCGCGATCGTCGTTCGTCAAATCCGTTGACGAAGGGATGCGTCCGATGTGATACGTCGTTGGCGAAACTTCTCAAGTCGACGAAGGAAAACCGAGGAGGAAGCGGTGTCTCCCTTTCTTTGACGTGGAGAGAAGATAGAACGGCGTGTCGGTGTTCTTCGCGTTCTTCAAGGAGGAAGATGAAGTTCTTCAAAGTGTAGAACTCTTCTTCTCTCAAATCTCCACACAACACAGCAACTCCCAAAATAAAATAAGCTACACCTTATTTTTTTTCACTTTGCCAACCTTTCAAAATTCAAAAGTTGAATTCATTACATTAATTAAATCTAGAGTTGTCAAAATTTAAATGAAGAGATAAGTTGGCAAAAATTAATGTAGGGGAGAGCCACAAAATTTAAGAGGGGGTTTAGAGGGGTTAGGGAATTTGAAAAGGTGGGGGCTCGTGTGGGCCCCACCTCCCTCATAACCACACATGGAAAGTTGGGTGGTTGTGGGCCCCACCAACAACTTCCCATGAGGGAGTCTAACCACTACGAATAAAATAAAATTCACACACAATTTTATTTTACTTATCTTTTAATCCCCAAAACTAACTTTTAACCTGCAACAAACGCAACTTCTGAAAAGGTCTATTTTAGCGAATTTCGGCGCTGCGAGTTCATCGGTGCCCTCAGATTTCAATTCCGAGCACCGGATCAATAGTTAGGAATTCCCGCTCGTTCGTTCACTGAACGTACCCAAGCCAAACTTCGGAAATTGATTCCGGGCACTCCGGGCCTCGGAATCAAGTGTCGTCTGAAACCGCGCTCTTGTAAAATTATAAAGAAAATTAAGAAAAAAATTTCCTTGAATTTTATGGGTCTTTACATTACTCCCACCTCAGGGCTTTACGTCCCCGTAAAGATACATCAAAAACTAGGGAAAAAAATGAGGGTACTGAGCACGCATCTGAGCCTCCCGCTCCCATGTGCTCTCCTGGAGATTCCCATGCTGCCATCTGATGTGCACAAGAGGAATCGATCTCCCACGCAGGACCCGCTCTTGTCGATCCTCTATCTCCACCGGGACCTCCGTAAAAGTTTCCCCATCGTCAACGTCAAGCTCCCCATGATCAATGATGTGTGTCGGGTCGTGCACGTATCTCCTCAGCTGGGATACGTGGAAGACGTCGTGCACCCGGTGCAACTGAGGTGGTAGAGCCAGGCGATAAGCCACCTCGCCAACCCTGCTGAGGACCTGGAAGGGTCCGATGAAGCGCGGAGATAACTTGCCGCCTCGGCCAAATCTCCTAATACCACGTCGAGGTGAGACTCGCAAGAAGACGTGGTTGCCATCCTCGAACTCTAGTGGCCTCCGCCTCCTGTCAGCATAAGACTTCTGCCAGCTCTGAGCTGTCCTCATCCGCTCCTGGATGACCTGGACCTTCTCTGTCGTGGCCTGGACCATCTCCGGTCCCACCAGTGCTGACTCTCCAGGGTCTGTCCAGCACAAAGGATATCTACAAGGTCGGTCGTACAACGCCTCATACGGTGCCATCCCGATGGTGGAGTGGTAGCTGTTGTTGTACGCAAACTCCACCAAGGGTAGGTGGTCCTCCCAGCTACGGCCAAAGTCGAGGACACATGCGCGGAGCATGTCCTCGAGTGTCTGAATGGTCCTCTCCGTCTGACCATCCGTCTGAGGGTGAAAAGCGGTGCTAAGACGTAGCTGCGTCCCGAACGCCTCCTGTAACCCCTTCCAAAGCCGGGAAGTAAAGTGGGCATCTCGATCGGAGACGATAGATGATGGCACGCCGTGGAGCCGCACAATCTCCTGAACGTAGAGACGTCCCAAGCTCTCTAATGAGACCTGCTCTCTGATGGGTAAGAAGTGTGCCGACTTGGTGAGTCGGTCAACAATTACCCAGATAGAGTCATGTCCTCTGGAAGTGCGTGGAAGTCCAGTCACAAAGTCCATGGATTTGCCCTCCCACTTCCACTTCGGAACCTCCAAGGGCTGTACCAAGCCCGCTGGTACCTGATACTCTGCCTTCACCTGTTGGCAGGTGAGGCATCGAGAAACGAACTCTGCTACTGCCTTCTTCATGCCCGGCCACCAGTGCTGTCGTCTGAGGTCCTGGTACATCTTCGCCACTCCAGGATGTACCGCCAAAGGAGAAGTGTGAAACTCCCTCAGCACTTCCTCTCGCAAAGCGACTGGTACCATGATACGTCCTCTGAAAAGGATGTCGTGCTCTACTCCAAGGGAGAAACCATCAGGTGCCTGTCCCGAGGATATCTGTGCACGTCGTGTCTCACAGTCAGCGTCCTCACGCTGTGCCTCCTTCACCCGCTGTAGTAGTGGAGGAGTGACTGTGAGAGACTGAAGAAAGGCTGCTCCATCTCTATCCACGAAGGATATCTGCAAAGTGGCTAGCTGCTCCGTCGCCTCCTCAAGTAGCTGAATGCCCGTCCTCCTGCTGAGGGCATCGGCTACTACGTTCCCCTTCCCAGGAGTATAGACTATCTCAAAGTCATAGTCCTGGAGGAACTCGAGCCATCGTCGCTGTCTCAGGTTTAGGTCCTTCTGCGAGAAGATATACCTGAGACTCTGATGATCGGAAAAGATTGTAAAGCGCTCGCCCATCAGATAGTGTCGCCATGTCTTCAGAGCGAAGACCACTACTGCTAACTCCAGGTCATGGGTAGCGTAGTTCTGCTCATGCGGCCTCAACTGACGTGATCCATAGGCGATCACGGCCCGCTGCTGCATCAGAACACATCCGAGTCCAGTCCCTGATGCATCGCAGTAGACTACGTATCCTACTCCCTCTTCAGGCAACCTCAAGATAGGTGCACAAGTCAATCTCTGTCTCAGCTCCTGGAAGCTCTGCTGACATCTATCTGACCACACGAAGGGTTTCCCCTTCTTCGTCAAAGCTGTGAGTGATGCCGCGACTCTAGAGAAGTCTGGCACAAATCTCCAATAGTATCCAGCTAGTCCCAAGAAACTCCGAACCTCAGTCACGCTCCTGGGTGTCTCCCATGCTAACACAGCCTCAATCTTCGCGGGATCCACTGCAACTCCCACCTCAGAGATAACGTGTCCCAAAAAGTGGACCTCACGTATCCAGAACTGGCACTTCGAGAGCTTACCATAAAGCTGGTGCTCTCGGAGTGTGTCAAGAACAACTCGCAAGTGATAGGCGTGCTCCTCCTCTGTCGTAGAGTAAATCAGAATGTCTTCGATGAAGACCACGACAAACCGATCGAGGTATGGCTGAAAGATGCTGTTCATGAGAGCCATGAACACTGCTGGAGCATTGGTTACACCGAAAGGCATAACCAAGAACTCATAGTGGCCAAACCGACATCTGAAGGCCGTCTTCTGCACATCCTCGTCTCTGACTCTGAGCTGATGATAGCCTGACCTGAGGTCTATCTTCGAAAACCACCGTGCTCCCTTGAGCTGATCAAAGAGGTCATCAATCCTCGGTAGCGGATACTTGTTCCTCACTGTCACCTGGTTCAGGCGACGATAGTCAACACAAAGTCGCAAGCTCCCGTCCGCCTTCTTGGCGAACAATATCGGGGAAGACCAGGGTGAAACACTGGGTCGGATGAACCCCTTGTCCTGCAAGTCCTCCAACTATACCCGTAGCTCTCGAAGCTCGGCGGGGGCCATCCGATATGCTGGAGTGGATATCGGGGCTGTCCCGGGGTACAAGTCAATATAAAAGTCTACCTCTCTGCGAGGATGTAGCCCTGGAACGTCGTCGGGAAAAACGTCTGCAAACTGATCCACCACTACAGGAAAACCAGGACTCCGCACGTCAACTGCTCCAAGGATGAGGCTAGCCAACTGATGAGTGATGGGCTGTCCTCTCCTCCGCGGAAGTCCATCCTGTGCTGCTAAGGCTCCCTTCTCGCCGATGAAGGTGAACCTGCTCTCGTCGGTGCGTACACATCACACCTTGCGCCTAAAACAGTCAATCTGTGCATGGACCGTAGATAGCCAATCCATGCCCAAGATGACGTCGTAAGGCCTCGACGCTGCTACAAAAAGATCCCAGCCGAAACTCTCGCCTCCTAGAGTAAGCTCACACTGCCGGCACCAGTGCGTAATCGTCGAGTCTACTCCCGTAGGAGTCTCTAGCCGTAAGGATCGAGCCAACGACTCTGTCGGAATCTCCGAGCTCCGAACAAGGGCAGCGGCTATGAAAGAGTGACTCGCTCCTGTGTCTATAAGAACTGCAGCAAGGGTGGAATAGACACAGATAGTACCTCGAATCATCTCGGGTGCGCCGTGGTCGTAGGCCTCTGCTGCCTGGAGCTGTGCCTGTCGCTGCCCGCCAGCTCCCTGTGGTCGGGGTGGACCTCCTAGTGGTGGTGGTGGCAGAGCCTCAAAGCGTCGCCCTCCACCGGCTGCTCGTCCAGCTCCTCTGCCTCGTCCGCCTCCTCCCTGCGGGCCGCCACGGTCGACCCTCTGCCTCTGCCTCGGTGGTCCATCAACTGACTGCTGCTCCTCGGCATGGCGGGTCGGGTAGTCGCGAGCCATGTGGCCCTGCCCGCCGCACGAGTAGCACTGTCTGCCTCTCGTAAGACTGGCTCCGCGCTGTGTGCCCCGCACTGCTGAGCCAGTGCCCTGAGATCGTCTGCCTGAAGGTCTGGGCTGTCTGGACCTTTGAGTCATCCGTCGACTGCCTTCTGCAGATGACTCTGCCACGTGCCGCCCCGCGGTGGGTCTCTGTGCTGGTGTAGACTCAGCAAGGAAGCTCTCGATCAGAAGGGCCCTCTCCAGTACTCCTGTCTGAGTCGGTATGCTGAGGGAGATCAGCGATGCCCTGATCTCGTGTCTCAAACTCTGCACGAAGGTCCGGGCCCGGAAGAATGGGTCCCGTACCATGTCGGTCGAGTAGCGCGAGAGATCGGTAAATCTCGCCGAGTACTGAGTGACCGTCATGCTGCCCTGCCGCAGCTGAAGAAGCTCCTGGATACGCACCGCACGAAGGGTGGCTGGGACGAACTCCGAGCGGAAGAGGCTCTCAAATTCCGTCCAAAGTAGAGATGCCTCATCGTGCACCTGGAGCATCAGGCTCCACCATCGTCCCGCTGCTGCGTGTAGTAGGCTCGCAGCGAGGATCACCATGAGGTCTGCTGGTGTCCTCACTAGGCTAAACACTCGAACCACTGCCTCCATCCAGTCCTCTGATGCCTGAGGATCCGTCTCCCCGCGAAACCTGGGCGGTCGCTGGCGCTGAAACTCATGCAGTGCGCTGAGGCGACGTGCATCGTCAGTGGCTGCTGCTGGAAGCATCGGGGGATCGGCGGGTAAAGCTACTGCCGGTGCCACTACTGGAAAAGGGCCCTGCACCGAGGCCTCGTCGCTCAGTTGGTTGTCGTCTCGCTCGACTCTCGGAACCCTAGCTGGCTGTCGTTGTGGGGCCATCCTAAAAATGAAACAGGTGCGCCACAGTTAGAACAGTATACCTGGTGAGCTGATATAAGTAATCACAAAGAAAACTTTAAAACACACACGCAATCAATGTTTTCGTGCATTAAGTCGGAAATCGGAAGTCAGGGTCCTGGTGTACGGATACGTCGGCCGCCGCACCAACACTGGACTCCCTGGACTGATAACCACACTCAATACGCTAAACATTATTTCTTCACATAGAAAAGATCAGATTTCGCGGTAGAACCGAACTCCTCTGATACCAATTTGTCACGACCCGCCCTCGGGTTCCGTGCCGTGACTACCCCAAGCCCGCCTTCCATAGGCCAGGGGCTGGCGACTAGCACCAAGGCGTAAATCCCGGTAAAAAGGGAAGGCATTGCCTTTGAAAAGTAACAAACACCACAGAGTAAGAAAGCGGAAAGTAAACACTAAACACAGCAGAGTACAACTGAAAGTGCGGAAAAGTAAATGGGCCAGAATACAATCCCAAACTAAAAGTAAAGTACAACTCGAAAGGGAAAACAGCAACTGAAAAGTAAAAGCCGCTACACCGAGCTGTCCACTGGAAATCCCACCTGAAGGGTGGGTACAGATAGCTCCTCTGCTCCACGGGTCCCGCCGTCCGCTCCGTGCACGTCCCGCCCAGTGGTCCACCTCCGGGTACCGTCCCGCTCTGCAAGGCTCAGCTAAGGTCAACGCTGTCCGTCGTCTGCAACCAACACAACGTAGTGCGGGAAAAGCCCGTGCAGGGGTGAGTATAAACTACTCAGTAGGGACCCCGAGACCCCTGAAGGTCTCTCAAATCCATAAAGGATAAACCACGAAGAAAAGTACAATCACGAAGTAACAACCGACACTGCTTAGGTATATGCCCATACATATACCTAAGTCATCAATTCAAATACGCTCCAACCTCCGAGCCCAAGTACAACTCAGTCCACACAGGATAGTAAACGTATTCCACACAGGAAAGCAAAACGTAATCCACACAGGATTGCTCAACACAATCCACACAGGAAAGCAATAGGATTCAGCTCACACAGGTATACTTCTTCAGAGGACGATAAAGATGATCACTGATCCATCTAAGTCGTCGGACCCACGAAGGATCGATAGGTAACTAACCCCCGCAATGAACCACACAGGATCGGGCCCACACAGGACCTGTAGGCGCTGGCTCACACAGAACTGCTGAGCGCAAGGACCCACACAGGATCGGGCCCACACAGGACCTGTAGCACTGATCCACGTAGGATCGTTGAGTGCTGAAGTCGTCGTCGTCGAATCCACACAGGATCTCTGTACTGTCGTCGTCGCAGTCACAGTAGCAGTCGTAGCAGTAGAACAGTCGCAGCCAGCACTAGGGTTCCCGCACATAGCAATCTCGTTCGGAGGGTCCGCTCCACGAGCCGAGAGGCTGATACATCAACTGTCATGAAGACCAGAGTTCATGTATCCAAAAGTTCCGTATCGTCAACAGGAACTCAACGCAACAGACGGCGCGTCGATCGGACGCCCGGTCTGAGAGTTATTGGCATTTTCGTCTCTGGGGCACGGTTGGTTTTTAAGGCAGAACCAACCCGACCGTACTCCACCTGCGTCCAAACCTCGGGCGGAGTATGCCAAAAGGTTCTTCTCACTAAGAGGGACACAACACAGCTGGCGGCACGTCAATCGGACGTCTGTAGCTCAAGATATGAGCGTTTCAGCTCCGAAGGCCTGGTTGGTTTCGTGAACGAACCAACCCGGCCGAACTCAAAGTAAACCGAAACCTTGAGTGTGATATACCGAAACGACCGTATCGATCCAAGGATCGCGTTTCCATAGACGGTTCGTCATTCGGAGGTCCGAGGCTCATGATATGGCCAAAAGACCGGAACTGGTTCGAAACGGGGGGGTCCGGGTCCGGGCCGACCCGGGCCGACCCCCCCCCCCCCCCCCCTGGGGCGGCGGCGGCGGCGCGGCGGCGTGGCAGCGTGGGGAGTCGCGGCGGCTTGGCGCCGCGAGGAGGCTACGCGGGGGAATTAATTCCCCCGCTAATTGGAGGCGGCGCGGCCTTTGTGCCGCGCCTTTGCAACAAAACGGCCCCCACGTGGGGGCCGGTTTTGGAGAAACAAACCGGGGGGCTGCTGCCCCCCCTTCATGGAACCCCCCCCCCCCTCTTAAAGAGGGGGGTTTTATACGCTGGCCGTGGAATTAATTCCCCCGGTTTAACGTCATCCGGCCGGCCCTCTGGCCGGCCGGTTTTCTCCAACGGGACCAGAAATCCCGGTCCCCTCTTCGGCTTCTGACGCCGGCGGCCCGGCCGCCGGTCTTCTCATCCCGCCGCGGCCCGGATCCGGCCGCAGTCTCCTCGTCCCGCCGCGGCCCGGAACTGGCCGCGGTGTTCGTCATCCGGCGCGGTGCGACGGCACCGCGCCCCTTCGCCGTGCCTTGATTTCCTTTTAACGTGGCACGACGGCGTCACGTTCTTGAAGTTTCTTCCTCGGCGTGGCGCGACGGCGCCGCACAAAAATATTTGTACGATTATCCGCGTGGTGCGACGGCACCACGCCACTTGCTTCCACCCGCAAGAATAAACAAGAACGATGGAGGGGGTTCGGCCGTGTTCGTGCGGTCCGTCCCCCTCACGTTAAAATAATAACGCAACTTTAAATAATTCAAGCCACACGTTAGACTTGTTAAAATCACGATCATGAATAAAATAATTAAACCAAAAAGAAATCAACAACCCCAACATTGGTATAAGGTTAGAAGATTTGTCTACGTTCCGCGGAAGACGACGTCGCGGAGGTCCGGCGTCGCGGTCGTCGTTCGTCAAATCCGTTGACGAAGGGATGCGTCCGATGCGATATGTCGTTGGCGAAACTTCTCATGTCGACGAAGGAAAACCGAGGAGGAAGCGGTGTCTCCCTTTCTTTGACGTGGAGAGAAGATAGAACGGCGTGTCGGTGTTCTTCGCGTTCTTCAAGGAGGAAGATGAAGTTCTTCAAAGTGTAGAACTCTTCTTCTCTCAAATCTCCACACAACACAGCAACTCCCAAAATAAAATAAGCTACACCTTATTTTATTTTCACTTTGCCAACCTTTCAAAATTCAAAAGTTGAATTCATTACATTAATTAAATCTAGAGTTGTCAAAATTTAAATGAAGAGATAAGTTGGCAAAAATTAATGTAGGGGAATTTGAAAAGGTGGGGGCTCGTGTGGGCCCCACCTCCCTCATAACCACACATGGGAAGTTGGGTGGTTGTGGGCCCCACCAACAACTTCCCATGAGGGAGTCTAACCACCACAGATAAAATAAAATTCACACACAATTTTATTTTACTTATCTTTTAATCCCCAAAACTAACTTTTAACCCGCAACAAACGCAACTTCCGAAAAGGTCTCTTTTTGCGAATTTCGGCACTGCGAGTTCATTGGTGCCCTCGGATTTCAATTCTGAGCACCGGATCAAATGTTAGGAATTCCCGCTCGTTCGTTCACTGAACGTACCCGAGCCAAACTTCGGAAATTGATTCCGGGCACTCCGGGCCTCGGAATCAGGTGCCGTCTGAAACCGCGCTCTTGTAAAATTATAAAGAAAATTAAGAAAAAAATTTCCTTGAATTTTACGGGTCTTTACACCATACCTCTGACGCGGCCATACTTTTCTGGCTGCTTCAAGGATGCTAAAATTTTGGCGACATCTATTGTGGTTGTTGTTGATTCTTGTGACTATTTCAGAGAGAAAATATAGAAAAATAAGTAGTTATTGTAATGTAATAGAAATTTAAATGAAATCAAATTTATATTCTGTCATACATACACATGTTTTCAACACTTCTTGGGTGTTTTCATCTATCAATATCCCCTCTTTATTTACACAAGCCTCCTTCCATTTCACATGGCGTGGGATGGATATGGATTTCGATTTCGATTAATAAATCTACATATATACAGAGAAACATGGTTATGGTGTTTTTTATGTCACATACTTGTAGTAGGGTAGATTTAAAAGTTATACCAATTTTTTCTCAATTTTAGCATACCCTATCCTTGCTTTACGGTAATGGTACGCTAGTTCTGTTGCGCGTTTTTGATTTTCAGAACTCTGTAGCTGTTTCATAAATAAAAAACTGTCATTCATAGTGATGAATACAAGAAAACATCAAAAAAAGTATTAATCCACACAATGTACCTGATATGTATTCTCCCCATGACGGTTTCTAAACACATTCCACACTCCTTGGGATATCAATTGTGTGTAAAGAGGAGGTGTGTGCAGCTTGATTTTCCCTTCAGCATCTTTATGATGATATTTCATTAAAATTGTGCCGAAACCACTATGAATCCTTCCTGAAACTCTTAATACATATTCCTTGTGTGAGGAATCTACTATAAATTCACACTGCAATGGATGATGAAGAGTAAGTCAATGTTTTGGTATTTTATTTTATTTTAATAAATTTAAAAAATTATATCATAATTTTACCGTAATCTCTTCTCACATTAGTGTCTTCAGCCCGGTGACAACATGGTGTCATGACTGTATATCAATCGACACACGTTGTTGAGTGTCGATTCAAATGTAGCTACTAAATATGGCTCTGTTGGGGTTAATATATTGGTCTTGCTTATTCCATCCCACCTCAAATTTTATGCCTTTTGCTTTTTCCTTAAGGATTTTGGCTAACACTGTCAAACTACGACGCTATTGTATTTTTTGTGCTTTGAAAGTTTCATTTCCTACCTTTTCCTTAGAAGTAGCATCAATATCTTCCCCTGGAGTGCTATCATCGGCAATGGGACTAGAAGCAATAGGTTGAGAAACCTGTTGCTGCTCTTCACTGGGACCACCAACATCTGGTTGAGAAACATGTTGTTGCTCTGCAGTGGGACCACCAGCTGCTAGTTGAGAGACCTTTTGTGCCTAGGGCTTGGGCACATCAGTAGGTACAGAAGTCATTATCTACATAAGTGGTTTAATATTTAATTTGGATTACATAAAAACATCAGCGAACAGATAAAAACATAACGTAACACAATGTATGTTACAATAAACAAATAACCTGATTATTGTATTCTCTTTTTTTTTTCTTTAAAGGCTGAAGATATTTGACTCCTCTATCGACTATGTAAATACCTTAATTGTGGTATCCTCTGACATACAAAACGCCGTCTACATTGGGACCGCTACGAAATGATTTTTAAGTCCCTATAAAAGGGTCCACCTCAGTTGAACATTCATCTGACCCTTCAGTTGTTTTGGTCGATAACAGAACAATTGACCAATTTCGGTTTGCGGGGTCTGGAACATAAAATACTTGTACTACTTGTGATTCCATTATAAATGGTTTGTATAGCATCCTGCCTTTTTATAACATAAACTTTCATTACATTACACAAAACTGAGGATCTTTAAGGTTTAGTGTCTTGGAAACCAGGAACATAATAAATGAAAACAACATAAAAGATTCTTCTTAAACACTTGAAAGGATTATCCTTAAGTTCATCCTAGGTACATTACTGCATCTCATAACCTGGGGACATACATCCAAATAAAGGGTTAGAAGAAGGTCCAGTAAGGGAAAAAGGCGAAACATTTTACATATGAACTTGAGATACATCAATAATGTAATGAAAAAACTTTAAGGCATGAGAATGAAATCATGAGGCATATCATAATAAAAATAACATTTTTCATAACTTGCAGATGTGGCTACATCATT